>OX402049.1:4204660-5587993 GCA_947859365.1 Archips crataeganus | reverse complement strand
TTGTGTACTCCGTCTAATTAACGCGTCGCTTTCTTTTCCTACAAAATAATATAGGAGATAATTACCTACTAAATTAATTACAGTTGAATGTTTTCAAGATAGGTTTTTTGGAGTCTTTTTGTATTTTTATTTTTTAACTCCAAATTTTTTACTTTTACGGTCATCACAATATTTTTATACTAAACACAAACTGAAACATGGACACACAGAAAAACCCAGAAAAAGAGACCAGCGCTGGGAATCGAACTCAAGTCCTCAGCATTCCGTGCTGCGCGCTTACCCCTACACCACCACTTCTTTTCCTTTTGAAACAAATGATATGTAAAATAAATAGAGTTAACGAAGGGAACAAGTGAAATAAGGAAATATGTAAGGTAGGGTACTCAAAGTTAACCTTGACGTCGACCTGAAACACTCTTCAAGCCCAAGATCTGACTCTTTTGGGTACTAACAGATTTTTGAAAGTTACCCCACACATAAGACTGCTTCTTGTATCAGTAGGTTACTTTACGTAGACGATAGCCAATTTTGGTTTCGATTCTTAAGCAAACATATGGGTATTTGGCAAGCAAATATGGAACGACGATGTTAAATTGGCCGTTGACGTTTGTCTAATGGTCATTGTTATTGTTCGAAGTGCCTTGTCGGAGCAATTTCGGTGCGAAGTCGTTACGGCCGGTATCTGTAGCAATCCTGGTTTCCCTATCGGTTTGGCATTTGATACAGTCTGGCTACAATGCGTTATGCGTTTAGGGTAGTATGTTGTATGTATGTATGTAAACTCTTTATTGTACAAAAATAAGGAAAAAAAGAAATACATTATTGACAACCGTTGAAATGCATGTACAAAGGCGAACTTATCCCTTTAAGGGATCTCTACCAGTCAACCCTTGAGTGGATGAAAGGAGCATTTAGTAAGGGACCGACAAAGAGTAAGTCAAAATAATACAGTCGGACAAAGCAAAGGCTACAATACAACTTTTAGTAAATACAATACATAAACTACAATAATTTGGCTCAATTCAGGGTAATCTAATATATAAAATCTCTTATTACAATGACAAATACTAATAGATAAATTATTTATGACATAATATCTTAAACTAAATTAAAACGATGACATATTTTTTTTTATTTAGAACAATTTACTAAATTAATATTAATCAAAATATCACGCATTAAATAAAATTACATTAATTTAAGTAACAAGAAATACCTACTACAAAATGACACCCAAAAATAAAACTACAACCTTATTATTTTAGTTAAAACTATATTTAAAATAAAATAAAAGTAAAACATTCAGGATTATAAAATCACTTAAATCAGGAATGAACCAACTAGTTTCGACTTTTAAGTGTAAATTGAGCAGTTTAAAGAAAGGTAAGCTAATACAGTTTAAAGATATTTTTTTCATCTTAACAATTTCGAGACATTTAAAAATTGTGTTTACTCATTAAAAACTATAAATGTTTTAGATCCTTTCAAAGTGATTTCTATTAAGATTTAATGATCTACGGCCGTGCAAAGCCCCAGAAACAGAAAAAAAACGTTTTTTTTTATTCGATGGTGCAAATTCATTGCTCGTAAGAAGTTACAACGAATTAAAGAAAAAAAATGTAAGTGTATGTCTTTATCAAAGGTGTCGAGTGCGTTATCTCCGTCGTCGCCAGAATTAACGGCTCCGGCCCGCTCGCCGGCGATAAATTACCGCCCGACTTGATCCCACTCCGGATAAATCATGTGTGAGGACGGAATGAGAATTCGATGAAGCCCTGTTTATTTGGATTTAGAGAAGACCCTTTAGCTCTTCGCGGTTTCGTGGTTTTGAACATGAGTGCTGTTTTTGACGCTTATTTATGAGGGTGCTAATAAATTGATCATAAAATTTCACAGTTCATTATACATGCAAAGCTTTATTGTAGTGTAAGTTGGAAGTTTAACACATTATTTACATTTGCCGCCGACGGCGCGGACCGATGGGATTCAAGTAATAAGAGAACTAGTGAATAAAGCCCCGAAGATAAAAGACACAATACACGGACACACATTCCGGGGACGGGGTATTCCAAAAAGTTTTCACATAAATCAGTGAGCTAACTTTATTCAAACGACTCTCTGGCGACATCCGTTTGGAATCCACGTCAAGGGAAACTTTGTGCGGAGTAGCTTCTTTGTAAAAGTGTGGCTAGTTACTTCGCTCCTACACCGAGTTGCTGTCTTGTGGAACACGTATGTGACTGCCGCTTTGGCTTGAACCTGCAGTCTTATAGCTACAACAGTATCGTTTGGAGCGTTCCTTCCCGACATCTCCTTCTAAACGATGTTTTCTAGTAGGAATCTAAGCTAAGTAAGTACAACAAAAATTTGTCACTAACAATGAGAATAAAAATATAACTGCCGTCTAAAAATTCAAGAAACATTTTACGCTTAGTAAAATTTAGCAAAAAATATTTTTAATTCTACACACCATTGTGCGTGCTTTGTATATACTCTTATGTTCCGATCAAATGATTCTTTGTTATCCTTACTTGATAAAAACTCATGAGTTAACCATAATTAATTAATTTTGACATAAAATGCGCACAAACGCTGAAGACATAAAAAAAATACAAAATGAAAATGTTATTAATTGTGATATGAAAAACAAATGATGTCAGTAGTCCGATGCTCCCGATTATCCAGTTAAGATAAAGTGCGTGCATTTTGTAAGCTTGCTAACGCGTAAAATATACCGCCCAGTGTTGTAACAAAACTACATGACGGCTAGGCCATATTTTATCCCGTCCAGAATAAAAAGCGAACCAGTTTTCTGCTAACCAAACCAATCTAAGCGGAACTCTTAGTCTGACGCTAGCTCCGCTTCCGCTGAACTTTCGCAGTAGGAATTTTTGAATCTAGTTCATTAAATTCTACTAGGTGGCAATTGAAAGCTGGGAGCGTGCTCGGAACGATCACGCCGCCTAATCTGACGTCGTCGCTCGAACCGATCAGATCGAGCCGCTGGGAACCGTAGCACATGTTCAATCTAAAACTCGTACTTGTCAAATTACCAGCGTAAATACTCGAAGAGTAAAAATACCAGGGATACTTGGAATTACTGAGCACCTCGCAATATCTGGAAAAATAAAAGTGAAAAACATGAAACAATGGAATTCTTTAGTTTGGAATTTGATAATTTAGATCGATAATTGAGATATTGGTAACTTACCGGTGTGTGTTTTATCGACTGAATTGACGATCGAATAGCCCAGTGGTTAAAGAACCCGATTACGAAGCTTGAGGCAAAGGATTCGATCCCCGGTCGGGGCAGATATTATGAATGAAAAATACGAACATTTTTGTTCTCGAGTCTTGGTTGTTTATATGTATTTAAGTATACATATATATCATTTAAATTGTCTCTCATGTGGGCATAAAATAGCCACTCTGAATCAGCAAACTTAAGATTTATTTACTTAAGCGGGCCAAAAATTGTTCAGGCGTCCCACATGCCGATGTAGACTTGATGAAAAAACATGTGTATTACTTTTAACACAAGTTTCGCTTACTTTGGGAGTAGGTCATTTGGTGTTCACTGCTGAACATAGGCCTCCCCCAAGGCTCGCCAAACAGATCGGCCCTGCGCCATCCTCTCTCGTCGCTCCATCTCGTTGGAGGCCTACCTATATTGTGGTCCGGTCCGGTCCGTGGACGCCACTCGAGAACCTTTTTGCCCCACCGGCCATCAGTTCTACGAGCGATGTGCCCTGCCCACTGCCACTTAAGTCTAGCGATTCCGCAGAGAAACTCCAAGCATAGCCCTCTTCATCGCCCTCTGAGTGACTTTAGAGCTTGCTTATGAGGCCCATCGTTAGAGGCCACGTCTCAGTCATCACTAGCAACACACACTGGTCAAAGACCATCGACTTGAGACATTGCGGCATATTAGAATAGATGACAAGATATTGCGGAGCTTCCCGAGCGCTGCCCTGCCGAGTCAGATACGTCGATTGACCTCTTTCTCGAAATATATTAACACAATAATTATGTACGGGAGTAGCAATATCAAGTACACACTGAAAAACACCTGAAAAAGGATATAAATGCGCCTGTATTTAGGCTAAACGTTCTTGGGCTAAAATGACACTGAACTGTTTGTAGTTGTTACTGAAATCCGCAATGCAAAGAGCATGGCCAGCGTGGAACGCTAACAGCCAATCTCTATTCAAACGAACTAAGCCCACACGCTGCAAACTTTAGGGGTTATTACGACTATTTTGATAGTCTAAATCAGTTTGTGAGCTTGAAACGAGATTACTGAAATATGTGTCACAACAACAGAAATGTAAACAGGTAGGTAAACCTATTTTATTTACATTTCTGTGGTGACAGCAAAATTGGTCGTTTTTAGGGTTCTGTACACCCAAAGAGTGCCAACTGTCTGTCTGTCTATGAACTGAAACAATTTCTTTGCTCTCCCGCGACCTTATGATAGTTACGTTTAAGCAAGAAATGTGTGTTCATCATGCAGTTCCTCCACCTCCACATTGTACGAACCTACACAAATCACACAAACCGAACTATCACCACCACCAAACTACACTGACACGTTTCAAACTCAACCAGAGCTCATCTTCGGAGTATTGCAACCATAAATGTAACTATCATAAAGTTGCGAGTGAGCAAACTAATTTTTTTCAATTCATTGATATGGACCTCCGCAAAGTAATGCGCCTGATTCAATAAATTATTTGTCTGACTGTCCTTCCGTCCGTCTGTCACGGAGATCTATCTCTTGAACGTAATAACTAGACACTTAAAATTTTCACCGATTACGTATTACTGTGGTCGCTATAACAACAAATACTAAAAATATAAATAAAAGTTACAAATTTAATGGGATCGTCATACATGAAAAGTGTTTTTTCAGCGTTTGTAACTCCGGCGACGGTTGCTAGGCAACGAGAGCAACCCTATGCTACTCGGATGTTTACCTACCTCTAAGTTTGCGATTTTAAAAAGAACTGTTTTAAAAAATTGTACGACAATGCAGGTCAACTATTTTATTTCAAAGTGGATTTTAGTTTTAAAACTCCGCGATTTTCATATTATTATGTATTTTACACAAGCATAGGTATCTAAAGGCTAAACAAATAATGAAAATAGTAACGCAAAATCCTGAACGACCAATACAGTCCATAACGTATTTACTAAACTATGTTTTATAAAAGAATTATTATTTCCGTTGCGGTTGGACCATAAAAACAAATATAATAAGCAGATAACTGTAATGTAAGCAGAATTTTGTAAGCACGATGGCCGGAACAGAATTTTGTAAGCACGATGGCCGGGTCCCAAACAGAATTTTAATGTAAGTTAATTTATTCAATAAGACTTGGAAAGTCTGGTTGGGCCCTAATTCCGCATGGATTGGGGTCCTGAGTTTTGAATGCGCTGTCAATAGCAGGCAAATACGTTAATTTGCGCGATAATAACAAAATTCGGAGAAACTTGAATTTTCCAGACACGTTTTCTTTGAATTTTAAAAACGGCATGTCAGAGACGCAACACGCAAAACTTTGGCCGATAATACGAACAATAAATTCGATAAATTACACGGAACATTTTAATAACTTGGACTATTTAAGCTGTTCGCAAAACAATGATATAAATTTTTGAATAATCGCCGAAAGTTGAATTGGTAGGAGAGTACTTTGCTGATAACAATGCCTGTGTACGCAGGCGAGCTGCGTCGAGCGTCTCGGTTGCAATGCCCACTGATTTATTTGAAAAGTTATCTCTTAAAAGTCTCGCAAAGAAAGTGGAGGAAGGAAGGAAACATATTCGGACGGTCACAAAACGCTCGAGGTTTATATTTGGAAAAGGAGAGAAACTTGTGTAAACTGCGAGCAATCCTTTGCGGCAAAGAGTTGTGGGGTTTCTCGCCTTATTAATTTTAGATAGCGTCTCACTCTTTCCACCAGGTTACTTCAAGAATGTTTGAGGGAAAATGGTCGTTATTGAGTGAAGTGTTGCTGCTAGTCACGAAGTTTGTAACACAATGGGTTTGTGTGTTTTGATTTATATGAAAGTCAAAGGCGCAAGCCACACAGAAGAGACGTGGGACGAGGGCGCGTCGCAGTTCGCGTCGTTTGTTCACAGGCCGCGTCTCCGCCCCGTCCCTTCTTCCTGCTTTGGATCGAGACGCTTCTATACATTTAGTATGAAAACTGATCCAAGAGGCGCCGCGACTGCGACGTGACCCTTTCCCACGTTTCTTCTGTGTGAATTGCATCAAAGAGGGAGAGTTTCTATGTGAAAATACCTATGTTTCGCATAAACGTAGCTGTCTTGCACGTGTGGTTACGGATTACTAAGTTAAATGGTTATTTATTGATATGGGCTTCCACAAAGTAACTTCCCTAATCAATCAAATAAGAGGAATAATACCGTATCAAAATTGATGATTTATTATAGTAACGTGATTAATAAGTCGTGGTGCCCTAGTGGTTTGACCTATGGCCTCTCAAGCAGAGGGTCGTGGGTTCGAGCCCGGGCTTGTGAGTTTTTCGAAATTTATGCGCGTAAATTACATTTGAAACTTGCCAAGAGCTTGCATGCATAAAGGAAATATTGTTAGGAAACTTACGAGGTAAATTCAATGGCGTGTGTGAAGTTCCCAATCCGCACTGGGCTCGCGTGGGAAATACAGCCCAAGCTCTCTCATTCTGATGATGATTATTATATCGTGAATTTTATTTAGATCCATCTTTTGTTTTTAGAGAATGTCTAAAATGAATGCTTTACGCTAAACATTTAATTACATACCTACCTCATTCCATTGCGGCAGCCCCTCGAATAAGAGGTTTTTACTTCCGCGGGCGCTCTTATAAAAGGTAAAATCTAAATACATTTCCAAGTATTCTTTGTCTCAGCCCTTAACAAGTTATTATGATAGAAAGTAATTATTTTAAGTCCTCACTTAACCCCTAAGCTTGTCTTGAGTACGTACCAAGTACGAGGGGTGCAGAAGTGTCTATTGTTTCAGCAAGTTTTGATAAGTATCATCGCCATTATGCCCCACTCCACCCTCTAGTGCTGTGCAGTCAAATTGCTCCAAACACGTCCGCGAGGCCAACGCATAATACGCCACAGTTTATTCTAGTGATTATCCGAAAATTTATCGATGTGGATATTTAACGGTAATGGGGTTGTTACTTAGATAAGCACTACAATGGCACCTTTGGTATGACGAATGATAATTGACTTGAATGAGGGTTTTCTGGCAGGTGGAATATCGCTAGATGGCGTTAGTATCGTAAGGTCAATTTGACGTTACACCCATACAACAAATGTCAAAGTTGTCAAACGGACCTGACGATACTAGCGCCAAAAAGCCTCTCATAGAAAACCTTCATTATCCCGGTGCCTTAAACTAACAAGGCGAATATCCACTAATATTATAAAGGTGAAAGTTTGGATGATTGTTAATCAATCACGCAACAACTGAAGGAATTACATTTTTTTTACAGCTTCAAGGGACTGTAAACTTGAGTTAGTACATGGTTTTAAATGCAACTCAATACCTCCACGCGTTCCCGAGATAAAGGGACGGACGGACGGACAATAAAGTGATCCTGTAAGGGTTTCGTTTTACTTTTCTTTTGAGGTACGGAACCCTTAAATAGTATTTTATGCAACTGTATCGAGTGTGGTTACATGAAACGAGGCGTAGCGTAGCCGAGTTTCATAAAGTGTCACACGAGTGTTTTAAGGCCTAATTACGTACAGTTGCATACATATTTTATCTACATCCATATATTAAATCCTCTATCATGCGTTTAAGAACCATTGAGAAATGACCTACATTAACGAGAACTAGGTATGTCTGCCCCACGACCTGCACCCGGTGCGCGCCCGAGGACCTGCGCGACGTTTACGCCGCGCTCCTCCTGCACCGGTACTATAATGTCATGTATGAAATCTCATTACGATACAGATTTACTATATGGGTGTAGATAAAAGATGTTAACAAACAAATACCATTTAAATTTAAAAAATACTATCGACGCTAGTACAACCCTATAAGCAGGAGGAAGTGCGACCCCGTTGCGGAGGCAGAGAGCTGCTTATGACAATCATGACGTGAGTCTTTCTTGCCGTTTACATCTCCAGAGTTAATCTCGACTTGCATAACCCTTGTGGAAGAGCCAGTACATACCTACATAATATGTTTTACATGGGAACCTATCGAAGCTTAGAAAATTATATTTCCGAAGGTTTAGAATCCCGAAAACTTCATTTGTCCGAAAGCATTTTTTTCTGAAACTGTAAATATTTCAAGATTTATTTCAGGACCATCGTGTAGAACCCTTTAGGTTAGGTTAGGGTTGTTTTATAAAAATCCTGAAATACATACATATTTACAGTTTCAGAAAAAAATGCATTCGGATAAATGAAGCATTCGGGATTTTAAATATTCGAAAAAAAATATTTCTAAATTTTGATAGGTAACCGTTTTACATGGGTTCCGTATCTTAAAAAAATACTTTGTTGTCTATTTTTTGGTTAGTCTGTTTATCGTCATTTCTTTTATAAGAACTAGGTAGAGGTTAGTTGAAATTAATATTAAATACTGGCTACGGCTTGTTCAAGCTAATAAAATTTATTAATCACACATCTACATCGTGTGAAGCCCCCAATCCACACTGGGCCCGCACGGGAACTACGGCCCAAGCCCTCTCATTCTGAGAGGAGGCCTGTGCGCAGTAGGACGTTTATGAGCTGGGATGATGAATGAAGTCCGATTATTTAAACAGGTTCCCTGTCCGATGAGGCACATGCGCCTCATGTGTGACTTTACTGGTACGTCCATAAATTTAGGCACATGTGCCTCATGTCATTATTAATATGGGGACGCGTCGAAAGAACGCCGCACATTGCTTGGGGACAGGGAATCTGTTGAGATTTTTAAAATCTACGTGATAAAAATATACATAAACCTGTATAAGTAGTGTATTAATGTAATGTTTGTCATAATGTAGGTATTTGTTATCGCTATTTACTTTGAATCCATTAATTGTAGGTACAGAATTGGTATATATAAAACAAACCTAACCTAACCTATAGATTTCTACAAAATGACAATGATGACACAATTATAGCTCTGAACAAACAAGGGTGCCTTTTCCTGGTCTTAAAAATTTTCTGCACATGCGTACCTAAGTATATTGTATTGGAAAAAATCCGAATTATTATGAAATTCAAATAAAGCTTTTTGCTAATAGGTTCTATGAAATACCTAAGGAACCCTTCTTGTGCGACTCCACTGGCACTTGACCGACTTTTTTAAGGAACTTGTTGAAACAGTTTAATAATTAAAAAATGTTCTTGTATTAGCTGTTGCCCGCGACTCCGTCTGCGAAGAAAAAAAACTATACCATGCACAGGGTCTCAAAATATCAACATACAAAATATAATTTAAATCATTTCAGCGTTTAATATGAGTTTTCACGTCAAAAAGTTAAAACTAGGTTTTAGCAAATTCCATCCCCAAACAAAATTTAATTTCGTTTAAGTGTGAAGTGCAGAGCGTCGCACGAGTCAGGTGTGGAGGAGATATGCGAGTTATTTGTTTCCGCGTTTCATATTGTAACTTAAAGGAACTCCTACGGAGAATCACCTTTCGATCAAAATGTAGTGTGATTGTCCAGTGATTGTGAGTGTAACATTTAAGCACCTTTAAATATCCACCTATTATTTGCGGCGGGGGGGGGGGGGGGGGCGTTGGGGGTTGCGGGAGCCATAATTGATGAAAAAGCAAATTGGATAAAAAAATAAGCTGCCCAAATTACTAATTCCACGCGGACGGAGTCGCGGGCAAAAGCTAGTTTTATATAATTATAAGATATTCCAAAGGAACTCATTACCGGGATATTAAATGGGTGAATCAAGTTTTTGTGTTGTTTACGCAGACCTATATTGCCTAAGTGACATCTACATCATGTTTTAGAGAAACTGTTGTTTTTTGCCCATTTGTATAACCATAGCAACGTCTCACTTTAGGTTTTTGTTTATCTGTACGCCAAGTTTTGTTTAAATCCGTTCAGCCGTTTTGCGTAATTGACTAACAAAGATTCAAACATCCAAACATCCATATAAACTGGCAGGCACATAGACTTTTTGTAAAATGTTGTGTATCTCTTGTTACTTTGTGCTGCAAGTTATGAAATAAAATTATCTATCTATACACCGTGAAATTTTAGTGGTTGTTTTCCCGAAACGAGGTGATTTAGTATCGATTGTACAATCGATTTATAATTACTATTTCGACTAGAGTCAAAAATCCAATTGTGAAAAACGAAAGTCGAAAATGACCGCAAACCAATAGTAACGCTTCGTTGGTACCTAACCTATCGTACGATCGTACGCTACTTGTACCAACGAAGCGTTACTATTGGTTTGCGGTCATTTTCGACTTTCGTTTTTCACAATTGGATTTTTGACTCTAGTCAAAATAGTAATTATAAATCGATTGTACAATCGAAACTAAATCACCTCGTTTCGGGAAAACAACCACTAAAATTTCACGGTGTATATTATCTTATCTATCCAAACCTCTTACAAGCTTCCTAATTTATAATATTTAGTAGGTTTCATTTAGTTTTACTGATTCACTGATCATTATAAATCCATGTTACGCCAAACACGTTACTTGCCGATATGTTGATGCATTTAGACGCTATGCGTTTCGATTAATTTGCTATCATTAACTCTGAACACGTAGCTTGAGTAAGGCTTGCGCTGTCGGCAAACAAAACAATGGCAGCGACGTTACATGGCACTAATGACTGTTGCACTTTGGAGCGACTTTGCAGGTGACAGACCCAATTTCTGTTGCGCGTTGGGATTAAGACTTAGCACTTGGTATTTTGATATGTGATAATGGGAGCAAGAGAGGTGAGGCCTTTGGCCAGCAGTGGTCCCACCAAAGCACCACTGCCATTAAAGTCGGTTTACGGACGATAGTTTAACGTGACAACGTCACAAAAAATTCAGAAAACAAAAATGAAACCAGGCGGTCACCCATCCAAGTACTGACCGCGCCCGATGTTGCTTAACCTCGGTGATCGGACGAGAACCGGTGTTTTGTCAAATTTATCTTGAAAACGGTGCATCCCACGGCAAAATCAATGAAATTTGTATCCCCCTTTAATGCCCCCGCATCCCCCCCCGCACCCCAACACCCCCCCATTGTACATCCTGGCGCGCGCTGCTATCTCTTGTACGGGACATGTACGTACATGTACGTTACATTGCGTCATCCTTTTTCGTGCGTTCATCGATTTGTTAAACGTTGTCACGTCAAAAAAAGAAAATTAAGGGAGAGGATTACGAAACACGGCGCAGGTGGCCGATTGAACTGAAATTCGGCATACTTACGTAAGTTCGGTAACAATACATAAGTATAATAATCCAGTGAAGAAATTTTGATTTCTCTGCAGGATGGAAATCTTCAATGGTTAATGGCATATATCTTGAAACACGGATAATATACTGTTTTAAACTTTTGTGATTTTCACTCATTACATTACTATTACACTAATAAGTATAGAGTCAATTCAGGACCACGGTCGCTGCAATGTGGCCGAAACGTCGAGGTAAATATTGTTTGCGAGATAAGTCTCGTTTAGTGTAATAGTTATGGATAGTAAATAAAGTTTGGGTGTCAGCAAAAAAAAACTAAGTAAATAGTATTAAAAATATTTAAAAAAAAATCAAATTGGCTTATTTTGCTAATGTAGGTATAGACGACTAACAAAGGGCTTCACCATTATTTTTGACAGTTCCTACATCAGAATAAAAATAATATGTAATTATTACCAGTATTATTAACAGTAACACTACTAAGCGAATGCAAGAGACACCAGCACTATCCCAATTACACCAACTCTGTATCACAATGATCTGAACAGCGGTTGAAATGATTCAGATATCTCTCCCGTCGGATCTAAACGCAAACAACCTAGTGGTGGCTGAGCTATCTAAAATTGTATCACATTCAACGTAGTGCTGAGACGTATTAAGCAAACAAGCTTCGGGGTATTTAAACTGTTCTTGCCTACCTCTTAACTTTAGCTCCGGCGTTGTATTAAAATGATTACTTAATGATTTTAATACTCTTGCTACCTTGAGAACACAATCTGGTATATACTTAAGATTAAGATAGCCATTTGAAGGTATTCAACCAAGTCGTATTTTTCGTTTTTTGATAAAAATGTTAATTGAATATCAAATTGAACAATTTTGATACCACGGCTGTGGAAAAACCATTCCAAAATGGTGAAAAATTACCGACTACAAGAAAATTAAATCTCTACTCCAGTTTATTTTCTTGAATAAAAAATAAAGCGTAATTTATAGTTCCATCTAGTCATCAAATAGAGAAACTACTACATAACATCGCACTATTAAAGTTTGTAGCCGACTGTATACCTAAATATAATATCCAACTTTCGTCTATCGAACTTCGGTCCCTAGGCATAACATCTGGCTGGAGAATTGTAACCTCCTCTCACAACATAGATTTTCGTCAATATTGAGCAGTACTTTATATGAAATCTGTCCTTGAAATGGGCTAGAAAATATTTTCGGTAACAAATCCCGGAATTTCAATTTAAGCGCTAGATCTAAGGTTTACGGAACCAAAGCCACAGGGAAAGGCTAGTAGTGTTAAAAATGCGAAAGTTGTTAGTGTGCCTTTCACACTAAAACGACTGGACGGACTGATATATGGGGATAGCTGACTCTCGGGAATAACAACAGTGCTACTTTTTATTCCGATATTCCCTCGACGTCGGAAATGCACCAAATCCCGAAATCCTAACCGCTAAGACTAGATGCATGAATTTTTGCAAGAGTGTTCTTAACACAATAATAAACGAAAATCTTCAAAACTTTCACGATAAATCCTTATACATCCCATTATTTCAATTCAACTACTACCAAAGACTGCGAATTGGACGCCAGCGGGCAGCGGGGTGGGCAGCGGGGCGGGCAGCGGTGCGAGGACCGTTTTTTTCTGTGCATTGCGTGTGGTCTTAGGTTACTACACTGTACGGCGAGCGTCTCGTCCGCGCAATGATCAATGAACACGCTCGCTACTCCGCTGCCCGCTGGCATCAAGTCCGCGGCCTAATTTATTATTATTTATTTATTTATTAATGAATCAAGCAAACGAAGTCGCAAATAATGGCTCGTGTTTTATAATCAAGATAAAATATTAACACTAACACACTGCCAATAATTTGACAGGCTACGGACATCCCTCAGTCCGAGGCGGGAGTAAGCAGTCCGTGAAACAAGATAACGCTTTGCCCACTGGAGTCACTGTCGGGATATTTGGGAAGGGATTAGTTTTGCTATTGCCTCTGATCTGCTATGTGCTTTTGACCATGAGCTATACTAATAAACTAAATGTCATTGAAGCTTATGACAAAATTGATTGGAAATCCGAATGAACATAATTATTATTGGTCCAGAGGTTTTTTAGTATGTTCAAAAATATTAATTGTTGCCTTATCTTATCAAAGGATACATATTATTTATAATATTAATAGTAATATAATTAATAAAAAATTGTGAGAAAATGTTTGGACGTTTGTTATTCGATTTAAGTAATAATGGCTGAACGGATTCAGATGAATCTTGTCTCACAGATATAAAAAGATTGGGATTGAGACCCGCAGTAATCCGCAAGTATCCTATTACTTTGCGGATTATTGCGGTTCATTCCGGGTCGTACATTAACCGGTCCCATGAGTCGTTTTGTATTTGACTTTCCAATGTGAACAGCTATTCGAACTCTGCCACCTTAACGGCTTAGGATATCGTTAGTTTTCATGTAAAAGAGACCTCACCAATCATTCATCCCTGCCTATATACGTTCCACTGCAAACTGTTCCCCTCAAAATGAGACAGCTTGGACCAGAGTTCACGCGCGGGCCCAGTGTGGATTGGATACTTCACACACACCATTGGATTTTTTCCTCATTTGTTTCCAAACGATGTTTCACTTCTCCATAAAGCTCATGGTAAGTAATTTTAAAATCTAATTTCGCATGTAAATTTCGAAAACCTCAGTGTTGCAAAAATCCACCTCGGCTTGAGAGACCTACTCGTATCATTTTTAATTAAATTTACACGATTTGTACCGATAGGTAACTTACTCCCCCATATGCAGGCTTACTAGAATTACCTACTAATGATTGCATGACGGATATTCACTATGAACCACCCGGTAAAATAATTAGAAATATCATAAAACAATTTGCACCACCTGCCCAAGTTTGTATTTCTTGAGAGCATAAATTATTGTTATAAAATAAAATAAAAGAATAAATAAAAGAATGTTTATTCACAAACTTAAAATAAAACAAAAAACAATGAAAAAAGACAAATACAATTTTGTGAAAAGGTGAGGACTCAGCAAAGTTGCTGGTTTTCAGTCCTCACCCAATACGAGGAAAGTGGTAGTGTGGCTGTCAAATAAAACAATGTCACACTACCCAAATAGATACATATACTTAAACTAAAGCTATAGTCCAAAAATAGCAGCAGCTTCACTTTCATAAAATAGGTTTTTTTTCCTTTTAACTGGCGTTTTATATTACAAAATTAACAAAACTAGACAAATCCAGTACATTATTGTAGAAATGCATGAAATATAAGAGCTTGATAATGAACGTCTCGGGTAAAATGGCTCGTTTTATGCTCCCGTTGTACAATATAATAATGAATATGTAGATTTAGTTATTTAAGCTTGACTGCATGCGGTGTTTTCTTATATGTAAGTGATTGTGTTTATACAAGCAGCAATTTCTGGTGTGCCTAGTGTTAACAATTGTTGTAAAACCTTAAATAAATAAACTAAAAATGTCTTCACAACTTTACTCCTACTTTAACTCAGTCCAATGAGAAATTATGTCAGCTCTGTATCTAAATCCTTATCATAGCTAGGTTAGGACACAGCTAATAACTAGACGTGCTCCGACTGAGACGCCAGGTCTTGGTAGTAATTCCTCTGAAAGCACAGCTTTGCAGTCAGATAATAGCATCAGCGCTTGTCCTTCATAGCCTTCGTAACAGCTGCAAGCTTTGTGTAAGACAATATACCTTGTTTAGTTCTATTCCATTAAACTCGTGATCATTTTAACGGATAATAGAAACAATTATAAATATGAAATATTTACAAGCTATTTTATTGACCGTACCTACTTTTAATTGGCTGTAATTAGAAATACGTTGTCATCCACCTTACGTATACCTATTACGAGCACAAATTTTCAAGACGATTCGACCATAAGACGTAGGTTTAATTCGGCTTCTCAAGTTTGATCTAAACATTAACTGAGCAAAAAATAATTAATAAGAAAAGCATGTATTCAGATTTTTTTACAGTTTTGCTCTAAGTATACATTTACTGTGAAATCGTTTTCTACTTGATAATTATTATATGAACAGGAAAAAATGTTATTTATTTAGTTCCGTTTACTATCCTTTATTTTTATTTCTGGGTGTGTGGAATTCCCAATGGTAAAAGCAGATACCTACTGAATTCAAACATCACTTGAAGTATTGCCTGTTCCTAACAAAGACTGCCAGGTAAGCTTAATTATTAAAACGCTTTTAAGAATTTTCAAATTTTTTTACAAATCACATTTGCAAATTTGCAAAATTCACACTTTGAAATCATTGGCAGATACGCTGTCCGAAATAAGTCAATGGTGTACTTTTCCTTACCTTGATTTACCGTGTTCGTGCCTTCTCAACCTTCTCAACTTAACATGCGATATTGTTTGAGAATCCAATAGATCTTGTACGGGCGCGGCTGGCCATGGGACCCGCAGGGAAATTATGCCGTCGCCGCCGGCACGCCCCCTGTCAACCGGGACAGAATGCTTGATTGTGTTTAAAAATACCTGATCCAATTACTACAGGTTGTATTGGACTTCATTAATAAATTACTTTGATGTAAAATTGGGTAGTGACTTGAGTAAAATTGTATTTTTGGCAACCATCGCATAGTGAGGGGTCTTAAAGTCGAATGCCTACCTTGGTTAAGTAAGGTACGAGATTTTACGACCTAATTATGTAATGATTGTATATTTTTATACAATTAAAAATATTTAAATTGAACAATATCTTAAAATCGTTAAATGGACAAACTTAACCATGAAATTTTCCTTGACCTTTGACCTTTTGCTATAGGTAGTAAGTTAGTAAAGATTGAACAGATATTATGTTGCATATTTCTGGACAAGAGAAAAAAATTCTTGTCCAATGTTTTTTTATAATCTGACTGATGATTCTAGCCTAATCAATTTGACACCGTATTTAATTAATAAATAATAAATATATCACGGGACGATTCATACCAATTGACCTAGTCCCAAAGTAAGCAAATCTTCTGTTATGGGTACTAGGCAATGCACCCGGGATCTAATGCTTCGTAGTCAGGTTCTCTATCCACTACTTAGGCCATTTTGGTCGTCTCAAGATATTTATTTAGCGTTAGTTTTATGAGCTTCATAATATCATACCTTGATGTTATGCAATGTATGAATGTTATGGTGTGTATTGGTTTTATATAAAATCGCCCGTATGAAAATGTTAGCTTGCGCCCGCGGCTTTGCTTTCGTTACTGAATTCGCGTATCCTGAGGGAATGTTGCGAGACTCGTCCCTACTGCACGCCTACGTCATAATAAGTAACCCTCACCAACATTTCAAGCTCTTAGTAACATTTCAAACTAAAGAGGTTTGGGGAATGCGTTGATATGTCATTCGGACAGCTTTTTCTAGGGTTCCGTACCCAAAGGGTAAAAACCGGCCCCTATTTCTGAGAGTCCGCTATCCGTCCGTCTGTCTGTCTGCTTATCTGTCTGTCCGTCTGTCACCAGGCTGTACCTCATGAACCGTGATAGCTAGACAGTTGAAATTTTCACAGATGATGTATTTCGGTTGCCGCTATAACAAAAACCGGCCAAGTGCGAGTCGGACTCGCGCACGAAGGGTTCCGTACCATTATCTGTAAAAACGGCAAAAAAAATCACGTTTGTTGTATGGGAGGGAGCCCCCTTCAGTATTTATTTTATTCTGTTTTTAATATTGAAACCAAAGTATTAAATTATTTTCTAAGTGTTTCACTCTACAATTAAAAGACGGAAGAATTGGTACGGAACCCTTCGTGCGCGAGTCTGACTCGCATTTGGCCGGTTTTTATAGATAAAGATACGTACAAATGTGAAGCATAACCCAGGCAGGTACAAGTTGATTATAAATAAATAAATAAATAAAATAAATAAATAAATATTAGGGGACAATCTTACACAAATCGACCTAGTCCCAAACTAAGCAAAGCTTGTACTATGGGTACTAGACGACGATAAACATACTTATATAGATAAATAAATACTTAAATACATAGAAAACATCCATAACTCAGGAACAAATATTCGTGCTCATCACACAAATAAATGCCCTTACCGGGATTTGAACCCAGGACCTCTTGCTTCGTAGGCAGGGTCACTACCAACTAGGCTAAAGCGGTCGTTAAATTATGGATTAGCACGGTTGGTTTCTGTAAAAAAATACACAGATATAGGTACGTCCCGTTGGGCGTACCTACCAGTGAAAATTACTAAAATTGTTTTTAAATGGAGCCCGTGGTTATAGGCCTTGATTTAATTAAGTATTTAATGTTAAAATAGGCATTAGATTTTGTTCAGAGACATATTTTAATTACGACAAAAAAATATCTAAAACATGGCCATCTCTTCTTACTTTGATCTTAGTTATCAGACATTTCCATCTGCGTTATTATTATGAGTCTTCATTTTCATTAAATAACTCAATTTCCTTTTAATGTTTGTTATCAGAGCAACGGAAATCTAATTCAGAGTAACACAATTGCGTGGGCCCAAAACAAACCTCACCAGCTTGACGGCTCAATCAACAATTAAAGAGAAACGCTCAGAAACGTGAATTATCGGAACTAAAGGTGGGTAGATTTTATTATATTACGTTACAAGTTTCAATACGTTTTGAGGGTTTGCGGTATTTCCTTTTGTTGTTTCAGTTGTTGAAGAGAATATTAACTCTCTTCAGTAAATGAAAGGAGGGCTTCCGGAAACCATTGTCTCTGGAGACCTATATAACAGTGTTGCAGAACTATCGATAGTTTGACTATCGATCGTTGACCTCGCAAACTATTCAGGATATCGATATTTCTATCGAAAGTATTGACACGTGGTGATACTATCGATAGACTATCGATGGTCTATCGATATTGGACTATCGATAGGCAACACTACTACATAAGCCAAACGCTCTGCCCGTCATACCTCTACAGACGTACGGCTGCACCATTTCAAAACCTAGTATGTCTCAAAAACTCAAATTTGCGAATTTTGCTTAAAACGTGGTTTCTAGCAAGTGCCTACAGGATACAAAAACATTTAGAGGCCTATCTTGCTCAACTTCAGAGATACGAGTACTCCAAAACCTAGTAAGTACAAAAAAAACGGGCTTGACCATTTTAAAACCTAGTATGGGACATGCACTTACTAGGTTTTGAAAAAGTCAGAGAGACTTACTGGGTTTTGAAATGGTCAAACGAGATTAATTGTAACTTTTTGGTAAGTAGTATGTGTTTTTTAGTTGAAGTTACTAGTTTTTGTAAGTCAAATGTTATAGGTACGTTGTTCTTTATTCATCTTGACGCGTTTAGGTTGGCAGCACAGTGCTCCCGCGCTAACTTCATGCTACGGAATACGCCCAAACAGGAATGTGCCGAAACAAGAATATGACCAATCAGAACTACGACGAAAAAGGAATCAATGGGTTTAGCTATATATAAGAACGTTAAAGTACCTTGGTTTTCAAGATAAAGTGTTAACTTAGCCTGCAATCAATAGATGGCGTTGTCCGAGCGAACGATTGTGCTTTGAAAAAATTACGGTAACTTAATTTTCTAATAAATATAAAATACTTCTGGCGAGCGCTAGTTAAGAATAAAATGTCTATCATAAGTACTTCATCATTTCAGCCGAAAGACATCCACTGCTGTACATAGGCCTCCCCCAAGGCTCGCCAAACAGGTCGGTTCTGCGCCATCCGTATCCAATGCGTTCCCGCCATCTTAACCAGGTCGTCGCTCTATCTTGTTGGATGCCTACCTACAATGCATCTTCCAGTCCGCGGACGTCACTCGAGAACCTTTGGGCCACATCGGCCGTCAATTCTACAAGCGATGTGCCCTGCCCAAGTGCCCACTGCCACTTAAGTCAGTTCGAGCTATGTCCGTGACTTTAGTTCTTGCGCGGATTTCATCATTTCTAATGCGATCCCGCAGAGAAACTCCAAGCATAGCCCTCTCCATCGCCCTCTGTGTGACTCTGAGCTTTCTTACGAAGCCCATCGTTTCATAAGTACCTACTTATACCGAAATATTTCTACGAATTCCTCTTCTAGTTTTTTAATTAAACATTAAACTATCCTTGTGTTATCGTGGCCTTACCATGGACAAGTATAAGCATGTACATAAATCGTGACCGTAATCATTTCGCTGTGTTAAGCGCCCTTGTAGTTAGTATGAAGGCCTTCATTTTGTAATATAATGCCGAAAATTTATGAGAGTATTCGACCGCACAGGTAAAAGCGAATAAAGGCAACACGTTAAATTGAGGGGATAATTGTATTTGTTTTCGTTTTGAAATATTTGAGTTTGTCATTTTATCTGACCTAACATAATTTTGTGAGACACAGCGTACCTGCTTTGCTCATTTTACCAACTTTTAAGTTAAGCAAAAGATTTTCATTTGAGCATTAAATATTTTAACTTTAGAGACTAAATTGTAGAGAAAAAATGTAATTTATTGAATCAGGCGTTACTTTGCGGAGGTCCATATTAATGAACTAAAACAATTACTTTGCTCACCCGCGACCTTACAATAGTTACGTTTATGCAAGAAATGTGCGTTCATGCAGTTCCTCCACCTCCACACTGTACGAACACACACCAAACTACTACCAAATGCTAGCAAATGTTAAACTAATACCAATAATGTGAGTTTAACATTTGGTAGCATAGCATACGGTTGTGGTAACTCTGAAGATGAGCTCTGGTTGAGTTCGAAACGCGTCAGTGTAGCTTGGTGGTGGTGATGGTTGGGTTTATGTGATTTGTGTGTGTTCGTACAGTGTGGAGGAGGAGGAACTGCATGAACGCACATTTCTTGCATAAACGTAACTATTGTAAGGTCGCGGGTGAGCAAAGTAATTGTTTTAGTTCATTGAGAAAAAATGTGTTCGATTAGGACTGTGTTAAGTTCCCAAACCGCATTGGGCCCGTGTGGGAACTACGGCTTAAAAGCTCTCTCATTCAGAGAAGAGGCGCGTGGAACGTATATAGGCTGGGATGGTGATGATGATGATGATGATGATGATGATGATGATGAAATCAGGCAAACAAACGAAACGGGGCTCATGACATTTCTATTCTTCTAATTATTAGTTCTGTGGAATTTGGGTATTCTGAGGCTACGACGTTTTGCTATTCCGATGTTTTTGGCTTAGATTTTATTGAAATCTTGAATTATCTATGATTCGGTATTTGAAGAAAATGTACCTACATTTTTAATATACAGGGTTTTCGGGTGTATGACGATTTACGCCAAATTCATGACCTTCGTTCATTTTAAAATGAGATTTGATATTCATGCGAATTAGTAAATTAATTGCAATTTTCAATTTAGTTGTTAATAACCTAAAGCGCTTGAGAAGCCGTAGGTCAAACCACTAGGTATCCGCGTCGATTTCGGCTAAATGGCAACCTATCTTATATTAATAGAAAAAAGAACAACAATATATTTGAGTGCGCGTGACATTATTAATCAGAAAGCAATTAATAGGTCGGAAACAACGTTATTAATGGTTCCCTTGTGTCCACACTTTGGTGTATTTAAAGGACTCCATTAATTGTGTTGTCTTCTTAAAAAGGCCGCAGGAATTATTCAGAACTTGCAAACGAAATGACAAATACATTTTGATACTTATTTTATTTGCCCGTATTTCAATATTTTTATACCTACTTATAGTTGTATTTGACAAATTGTTGACTTGTTATTCTGTGTTGTTTATAGTTGTCACTTAAAAAAAATCAATGGTTTGTGTGAAATTACCAATCAACACTGGGCCCGTGTGGGAATTACGGCCCAAGCCCTCTCATTCCTAAAGGAGTTATGCCCTGCAGTTGGACGTATGTAGACTGGGATGATGATAGTTATATCTTAATGTTAACGTAATCAATTGATTATTTCAGGCGTTATTTTCCGGAGTTCTATGACAATGAACTACAACTTTTTTCACTTTGCTCATCCAAAATGCTTCCTAATGCCGGCCACACACGTTAGGTTATAACCGACGGTTATGCCTGCACAGTTCATTTTGTGCAGGCATAACTGAACGTGTGTATGACAATGACATGACTCCTTGCCTGCGCAAGCAAAATTTGAAATAATATATTGCGAAAAAATTAGAAAGTAATAACAGTAAACAAATTAAAAGCGTGATTAAAAGATATTTTATGAAAGATATATTTGAGAGGGAAGGGACGGATGCGCACTCAGACTTAGGTTATATGTAAGTTAAAACAAAAAAACTGCATGCATGGGAAATCATGATTTATATAATAAATTTACTATCTACTCGTATTGTATATTTAGACTAATTACGCGTGAGCAACTCAGTCTCTCGCTAACCAAGGCCACGCAAAATCCTTAAAATTAGGATTAAGGACTCGTTTTGCATGTTTTATAAAATGTTCTTTGCTTGAAATAAACAGCTTAATTTTTTTTTTTTTTTAATATGATAATTGATATTTACTCGGTTGTGCTTGTTGGCATTGCTTGTGCATGCAAAACCGACACGCAAAACCTAGCGTGTGTGGCCGGCTTAATAAGACTTAACCTGTCGTATGCCGAAAAAAAACCTGCATTCTAGTCTCGTTTGTTTCAAATAGTACCAATATTAGAGATTACAAAAAAAAATACAAAAAGATAGCCTTCAATCTGGCGCGGATCCGCGCTCCGGCCATAGGAAAGGTTATGTCTCTTCGTTCAGTTAGAAACATAAAGATGTTTTTTTGACAGAATTAATTAATTTAAAAATAATAGCGTAGATGAAAGAATATCGTTGAGAAAAACAATGTAGCTAGCTTAGAGTTTCTTTAAACGTTTAGTGGTTTATTCGTTTTGTTGCGGATCGGTTGGGGTCCGGTTTAGTTTTGAGAATAAACTCGTAAAGAGTTCGGAATGTGTTAGCATTTTATGTGATGTATGTTATAGTTAAGTCTGTGTTAATGTGTTAGATAGAGGGTGAAATTTTGAACGTGATACAAAATTAGTGTTTCAAGCTTAGTTAATGCTGGATAACATAATGCATTTACTCAATTGTTGAAATTCGTCTGGTAAAATTTTGGATTTTCATACTTTTTTGTAGTTGAATTATGAAATTAATGTATGGACACTAAGGTGGGCCACTCTTGTATGGAGAAAAAAAACTTTGTTTTTTTTTAATCGGGCACAGGTTTAAAAAGGTGCTAAGTAGTGTTGATATTTAGTGTGCAAAATATCATTGGAATCGGAATTGATCTTTTGCCTCCGGATCCATGTTGAAATATCGTAAAATATCATTAAATAAGCTATTTGATAATTTTTCAGACTCAAGGAAATCAATAAACTAAATAAGGTAAAATGAATCAAGAAGTACATTTTTAAGTTTTTTAATAGTTGCTAAATAAGAAAATAATATAATAACACCCACAATATATGTAAAAATATTTAGTTGTATGGCGGAAAAATCCTTCTTTCTATCCAATTTGGGCATAGCTTTACGCAACGCTATTTGTGGTTTTATGAATCCTTCTCGCTGTACTTTACCACATAAAATGCTTACCGACATTTAAGTACGTTTGTCCCATCGCAGCCAATCGCTAATAATGAATCCGTAGATATTTTGGCATCAATTAAAAAATCAACCAAAGTTCCTTCAATGCATTTTGACGAGCCTGAAGTTGGGGAAATGTAACCTAGGTAAGTTGACTCAGGTTTTTTATTAAGGAAATGTGTTCTTCCAGTATAAGCTGCCGGTATTTTTTGCCACATATGTCAGATATAAGTAGATAAAGTTTTATCTTTACGCCCGTCAAAGTACAACGCGGGAACATTCGTAATGACTTGATGTTTGGTAATCTCTTCTCTAATTTTTGTTCGTTCTCTTTGCAGCACTTGGGCTTAAAATTGCTTGTCAATAATTTGGGAACTAGAAGCTTGAAGAACTGCCGATGCAATGGCCGCTCTGGCCCGGTTCGACACTTTAAATCTGTCGCATATTTTAGATAGTAAGGCGTAATGAACTTCAGGGTCAGGGTTGCTTTGTGGCTCAATTCTAGTGATTTCAGGCTCTAATCCGACAAAATTCCCGTCTTCTATAACTGTTGTGCTTGATATGGAGGTATTGTCTGATTCTTCTATCAAACTCGAGGCTATCTTTGGACATTTACTCTCAGACTTTTTACGATCTAACTTTCGCTTCAGTTGTTTCGAAATTTATTGTGACGTGAAGTCTAAACTCTTTAATAATCATTTTTCGATCCATACGTTGGTCTATTAAGAAGCAATATTATCTAATTGGTATTTTTTTGCTTTAGGACAAGTGCAGTTAAAAATATCAAAGGATTTGCAAGATGCAAAATCGAATAATCTTTTACCTCCACGACTGAATTCCTCTAATTTGTTTTCGGGAATATTTGGGTGTAATTTAAGGATGTTTTTGCACTTTAAATGATAATTCTGAAACATAGCTTTCATCCGATTTCGTTCCACAGTAGGAATTGTTGCTCTGTCCCAAATTTCACATAGTTTATCAACAATAATGACCTCCAATTCTTAGTATGTTGGTTATTTTTTAGTACAATTTTCATGTTTTATTTTATGCCGCATCCAGTCGTGAAACTTCATAAGTTGGCAACACATTTTCCTTTAACTCACACGTTTCACCAAATAAAGGACATTTCCAACTATTACGAGTACGGTCCATGCTTCCAAAATACAAAAATAGATCAGAAAAACGTTCATAACACACCCTGCCGCAGATAACCTTTGTAAGCGATTTGTTGTGATTTCTGTGTTGCTTATGACGTTTCGAAACTACCTTCAAATAACTTGCACATCAAATTTGTTACTTTTAAATAACAATTAACAATATTCTTCCAATAAATCTTACAAAAAAACTACCAAAATGTATTTTTTTTTATTTTTTTTAATATGACAGAAAATGCCTGCGAAATTACTTTTTAAAAAAAATCAAATGCAATCCGGAGGCAAAAGGCAGCGTTCAAACGTTCCGATTTTTCGCCTATGGATTTATAACATCAAATGGCATCTTTTTAACGGTGTGCCCACTAGAAAATGAAAAAAAAAATTAAATGACCCACCCTAATGGACACCTCAAATTTTAGCAACTGGGTAAATGCATTATGTTGTCCAGCTAAGCTAGAAACACTAATTTTGTATCACGTTCAAAATTTTACCCTGTATACTTGGCTGTCATGCATGTACGAATATGGCAACTGAGTAACAAGGTATAATCATTGTTAATTTCATTCATAAAACGAAATTACTATTAGCAAGTTAAGTAAAATTAAATTCTCATAAAACAAGAAGTGGTCCATTTTATAAAACGCAGGTAACAATGACTTCATAAATTCGCAGAAAGTTCACGCCAGACATTAAGTAATATCACGTAATGCACTAGCATTGCCAAGTTTTAAGTATTCTAGGATCCTTTAAGGCATAAATTTAACGATCTTGCTAGTCGTAAGCTCACACTGCAAACAAGGAGCGATATAAAATCTGGTTACAGCCACTCTGGAAGACATTTTAGTTTCCTTCTACCGCCGACAAGGTATCGTAAATTTGTTGAATAGAACTCTTTAATAGAAAACATAGGAATGTATAATAATAAGATGTATGTTTTTACTTAAATTCGATTTACAAAATTGCAAAAAAAAATACAAAATGAACAAAATAGGTTGGGAAAAGTAAATTCAAATAACGCGGGAATTAACACGAAGCATCACTTGTCTAATGTTTCTGCCCTTGTGGCTTTCTTTAATGCTAATTTTCATACTTGTAAACAGCAGGTAGCTGTTTTAACTCACTTATCCCTTGAGTGATTCGTCCCCTTTGAAATATAAACATTTGTTTAACTGCCGACGCCTGCTTCACCTAAACCAACCGTAATACATAATTTATTAGCAAGCAATGTTCTAAACTAAATTATATTCCATCAGACATTTTAGATAGGTATTTATAAATTTAATATTTTTTAATTTAATAAAAAATCATACAAGAGTACTGCGATAGATAAACTGTAGGCATGTATTATTTTTTTGCATATATCAATGGATACAAAATGTTATTTTGTTTATAGTTATTTCAGTCTTGCTGTATGTAAAAATATGCTTATTTTCGATTGAGATGATAAGTACCTAAGTAAAATGTGTAAAGACAAACCTAGGAGGTGGGTTTAAGAATGATTGATTTTGAATTAAATCTGTCCCGTCAGAATCTACTGTGCTAAACGTAGAAAATTTTAAGGATATTTTGGTTATTTATAGTGGCCGACCGAAACTGGTTTTTACGACCGAAATCGAAACCGAATTTTGGCAACGGTCTCAGTTTCGGCCGAAGCCGAAACCGAATCAGAAACTTCCTTACAAGGATCATGTTTTGAGGGGAACATAAAGAAAACTTTATTATAATCAGTCAGTCTTTATTTTTAGGGTTCCGTGCCCCAAAGGGAAAAAACGGAACCCTTATAGGATCACTTTGTTGTCCGTCCGTCTGTCTGTCAAGACCCTTTTTCTCAGGAACGCGTGGAGGTATCTAGCTGAAATTTATATCAAATACTCAAGTCTACTGTCCCTTGAAGCTGTGAAAAAATCAAGCTTCTAAGCCAACACAATCAAAAGATACAGCCGTTTATGCTGCAAATTTGCGCAAATTTTCGAAACTCGCAAGGGAATCAAAACCTACAGGGTACTTCCCGCGAACTCAGAATCTTGAAATTTGGTACGAAGCAATTTATTATAGCACAGATAAAGGAAAAATTGCGAAAAGCATAAATTTTTAACGCAATCAAAAGATACAGCCGTTTATGCCGCAAATTTCCGCAAATTGTCGACACTCGCAAGGGAAGCAAAACC
Organism: Archips crataeganus; assembly: GCA_947859365.1. Taxonomy (NCBI): domain Eukaryota; kingdom Metazoa; phylum Arthropoda; class Insecta; order Lepidoptera; family Tortricidae; genus Archips; species Archips crataeganus. The sequence goes on along the minus strand of OX402049.1, from coordinate 5,561,683 downwards.
TACAGGGTACTTCCCGTGAACTCAGAATCTTGAAATTTGGTACGAAGCAAGGTCTTATAGCACAGATAAAGGAAAAATTGCGAAAAGCATAAATTTTTTTGTCTGTTTGTCTATATCAATAACCAATCTACAATGATCCCACACTGCGCACATTTTGCTTAGGAGCAGGGGTCTGATAAGACTGGATGTTAATATATACATATAAGTTTGTACGGATCCCTCGGTGCGCGAGTCCGACAAGCACTTGGCCGGTTTTTTTTATCTTTAAATCACATAGCTATGCAGTCTTCGATATTTTCACTTATTGATAATAAACATAACAACCCTGAATCCACAATATTATCACCACTAATGCACTATAGTAAGTACCAAGTGCCTAACTAATGTTTGTATAGATAGCGATAGAGTTTAACTTACCAAAAAAATATTTAGATAGTTAAGTTAAACTTGATTCTACTATAACTATGTATTAGGAACTTACCGAATTCAAAATAAATCACATGAAAACTCACAACAAACAAAACGAACTGCAAACACAAGCCAGCCACGACATGATTAGGCACGTGGACGCGGCAAAGTGTTTTCGTCGCTTGTAGTTCAATGCGCCGAACATGACCGATCGCAGCGCGAGCACTCCTGAATGCAGTTTCGGTTTCGGTAGTAGTTTCGGCAGGTTTGCCGCCGAAACCGAAACAAAACCGAAACCAAACTTTCGGGCGGATACCAGTTATTTAATTATATTCTTATTGCACGTTGTGTGGATTCCAAGTGTCGTGTGTTATTTTTTTTAAATTACTAATATCAAAACTTGAACACATTAAAACAGTAATGTAAGTCTGAAACTGGAAATCGAATCCAGTTCTTTATTATTCATTGATGCACACTTTACCATACACCAACGACGCTACATCACAGTAAATCGGATTCAAATTGGCCATGAGCTATTTAGTGAAGAAGATATCGTACTGAAGCAGCTTCATAATGTGTGTGAAGTCCCTAATATACGCGCTGGACCCACGCCGTGTGAAAACTAATCTCAAGCCTGAACGAGAAAAGAGTTCTGAAGAAAAGCCTATGATCGATCAGCAATAGGAGTTACAAAAGCCCGAGCTTCAGTTACCTCCAACAGCGACGCCGAAAATTTAGAGACAGTCTAAGTAACGTAGTTTTTTAGAGACCAGCAAGTGGGAAAGAGGGTTGAACTTGTCGGAACAGCGAAGAAAAGGAAAGTCGCGTTCTTAGCCCTTATTCCCCGAAACCAACAGTCACTTCGAGTATCTATAAACTATTATGATGGGCAAAATAGTCGTTAAGCGATGGGTAGGATGAGGCAAAATTACATGGTTTCGTAGTAACATAAGAGAGTGGTCCGGCATCAAGACAGTAGAACAACTCATAATGAAAATATACGGATCACTCATGTCTTAAAACGAACATTTTTCGGGCTAATCTGTAGACCTTCTTCCCGGAGTCACACGTCACGGTGGCTGCCAAACGCGCACACAAAAAAAAGGAAATAAAGACAAAAAAAGAAGAATAAGGACTACGGATTGGACATGTCGAGTTAAACTCGTTTTAAGACGTCAGTGATCCGTATATTTTAATTATGAGTGAGTCTCACTGTAGTTTCATGTTTAAAGTAGAACAACTATTGAAAATAGCTGTCGACACGCTAAGGAGTTGACTCTTAATCTTCATTAATGAAGTGGAACTGTAATCTGAAAAGAAGAAAAAGTTTGTCCTCTTGTTTCTATAGACAACGTTTTAGTGACATTGTTCGGCACTTTATACTAACTGCTTAAAAGCTGCACCGCTATTGGAGGTAACTCTGGCTAACCGTCGCCCGTAATTTCATCAGTATCCCGCGGGAATATAAACTTTAGCGTGCCTAAGCCTATATTATAACCAGGGTTAGTTTAGCTTTCTATTACCTAGTGAAAGTGTTTCCATCAATCGATATTGAAATGTACATATAGAAAAACTAACAAATAAATTACACCTCTTCAAAGTATTACTTAGTTAAATAATCTTACTTAGGTACTTTGCTAAAATGTATTTCGTGCTGCATTTAAATAAAATATGTAAATCCCCTTTCCCCACATTGACCTCGCCTTAATCATCTGCGAGCGAAGTGCAGATTTATGGGGTCAGAATTAAAAACATGATATTTTCAAAACAGGCGTAGGTAATATTAAAAACATTTTTTTTTATTTGAATGCGTTAACGCGACCCCATTTAGCACTCTCGTGATGAATGATCCAAGCACTGACGCTGAACAGTATGAAGATGATAAATGCCTATAATATTCGAGTCTCTGCTTGTCCGGCTGCCGACTCATTGTTTACCCATTTTGATTTCGACCTCGACTCTTAGCATGAAATTATGGTACAATCATAAAGCATAACTAGTATGAAAAAATATTACTTGCTGTATGCTTAGTATAAGTTTTTACTTCACCAAATACTTCTCGATCGCGTTTACGTAAACGTTTCAATTCTATGGAAACATGGACGCGCGCGCGCGGAGACGCTGTCCATGTTTCCCTAGTAATTGATTTTTTGACGTAAACGCGATCGAGAAGTATTGAAGTGATGTAAAACTTATACTAAGCGTACTGCATTACGGGGCCGTCAAGTAAACGAGTAAGAAGTGATTGATCGAGTGCCGCAATGTCATACATAAAGCTAGGACATTATATTAGCACACCATCGTTCGAGTAGGTATGCATGGAGTCACTTTTTGTAAAACGCATTTATCAATATTGAGATATACGATGTTAGACATTATAATTTATGTATTCTTGTCATAGGTGCATCAGTACAGATTCCTATTAATTGTTGTAAGTAATACTATTTATAAATGACAGAGATTTTGACTTTGACAAATACTTTTAACAAATAGCAAATCCATGTCTTTATTCAGTTGTAACCTTATCACAATAGGGATGTTGACACCACCAATCAACTCACGTACTTTTTATGAGCTGTCAAAACACATTTCTCCCATAGAGTTTCAATGGCAATAGCAACATATGACGTCACTTGTTCGCATACTCAATTAACTAACTATTTATTTGTTTTAAAGCAACAAAAAATCTAATTTTGCAGTTAATCGAAAATTAATCTGGTTTTCAGGACTAAAATAAAGCGTTTTTTTACTGGAGTCGTGTCTTTGAATTATTTTTTAATGGTGTCAACATCCCTATTGATTCAGGAGGCTATAGCATCCAATTAAGAAGATAACAAGTACTAAGAGATCGCGAGCATTACAAATTAAAACTTTTGCCTGTGACGTGCTTTATAAAGGATTACTTCCTTATAATTTATACGATGCGTAGACAAGCAACTTACTTTTAGTGCTCCTAAATGTTTTCTATGGATTCTTAGTAATAGTAGTTGATAGATAACAATATATACTGGCTGTGCAGTTACCATAATAAATATCAGAGCTAAGCTGTCTAGATGTTCAAAAATATCTGATTGAATACACACTTTAAGCGTTTGATAATAAGGTTGTGCGTATTTATGAGAACGTAGACGGCTTCGATGTTTATGATGGCGACTGTACTAGGTCCGCGACTCGTAGTAGACAGCTTAACCATATTTTAATAAAGGATAATTTATTCAATAAATCGCTTTGTTAGTACGCCGTCATAACGAACGGGAAATGGAATATTGATGGTACCGAAATTGATTTTAACCCTTTTAAATTTTGCAGTTTAAATTTTTATGGTAATGTTTTTAAGGTAACGATCGGATGTTATCAAGGTTAGGGATGCATTTGATTAATTATTATAACGTTTTTTTATCTTATTTTTAATTACTATATTTATGTTCACTACATAGTATTAAACAAAGTCGCTTCCCTCTGTCTGTAACTATGTATGCATAGATCTTGCGTTACAAGGATGTCCTCAAGCGCCACCTCACGGCATGTAATATCCCATGTGAGAGTTGGGAAGATCTTGCGAAACAGAGACCAGAAAGGCGCAGCTCTGTAAATAAGGCTATTACAGGTTTTGAAACGCATCGCTTAGAGCACCTGGATGCCAAACGCCTTATTAAAAAGACCCGTCCGAGACCTACCTACACTTACACATACAATGATAGTGGTCAACTACATTGCGCACTTTGTAATAGAACCTTCAAAACAAAGTTTGGCTTTGCCAGCCATATTCGGGCACATAAGTGACAAATGAGCTTAAAGGTTCGCCTTTGTCGGACACGACATGGAGGACATCATCATGCATAGATCTTTAAAACTACGCAACGGATTTTGATGCGGTTTTTTTAAATAGATAGAATGATTCAAGAAGAAGGTTTATATGTATAATAAAATTGCACCCGTGCGCAGCCGGGGCGGGTCGCTAGTATTATATAAACAACAAAACAATGTTTTTTGAACAAGTAAGGCAAAAAATACAAGATATCTTTATTATATTAACACAAATAAGTACACAATCACACAATTTCAAAATCAAATTCAGGGTACACAAAAGGAGATCTATAACTTAGAAGCGATATCCACTAGCAAAATATTAAATAAAAAAAGAATATGAATATGCCAAAGTAGGTAGGGGACGCACGGACGCTGGTGCCGGAGCAGACAAAAGGCAGAATATTAACTTCGACTATCCTTTCTTAGGACCAAGACAACACAAAGCCTCATGAAGATGAAGACTTTGTCTGTATGTCTGTGTGTCTTCTTTTTCGCAAGAAATATTTGACTTCAAGAGTGAATTATGGAAGACTGACTCATCTAGAGGGATTGATTCTGAATCAGAAGATGAAGACCCTTTTTAATTTAAATTTAAGTTATAAGATAAAGTAGGATTCAATTTATAATTTGTCCTAATATTCATGTACCTAATATTATAGTGAGTTATATTATGTAATTAATTGTAAGTTATAAATTAACAATGGATATTTTAGCTAAATAAATCTGGTGGGTGCCGGAGAACGGCCAGCGACGACGAGGCAGACCAAGAAGGAGATGGCGGGACGATTTGGACGTGTACGCAAAGGACTGGCCTGACATTGCGCCGGACCGGGAGTTGTGGAGGTCAAGAGGGGAGGCCTTTGCCCAGCAGTGGGACACTATAACAGGCTAACAAAAAAAAAAAAAGAAAAGTGTTGTGTTTGTGGAACCTTCCAATGTCGCTAAAGTGCATACTCGTCGACTTGTGTATCCTGCCCATCCTAACCTACGGTGCGCAAACGTGGTCACTTACAAAAGCTCAAAAGTCCAAACTCAAGGTTTGTGGGCAATTGGAGCGAAGCATTCTTCGTGTTCGAAGAACGGACCAGATTAAAAACACTGAGCTGCGCTCAAAGACTCGAATTGCTGACATGGGCGTAAAGACGGCCAAGTTGAAGTGTGACTGGGGCATGTCTGTCGAATGTACCCAGAACGCTATTATTGTATAGTACGATATAGTAGATGAGCTCACTGCCACACAAAATAATTACTCCTCACCTCCTAACACTTCAAGAGGTGACCTATTAGGTACCAGATTACTATTCATGAATAATACAGATTTTATTAATCCAATTAAGCTTACAAGACCGTACAATTGTGTAGGTAGTCGGTGAGAGCTATATTAGTATCAATAACGGGATTAGGGGTACAACACAAAAGCAGAATTAAAGGGTTTATCAAAGCAAATACACTACATACATTCCCATTATACCGGATTTCGAAAATAAGACATTCCACCAAAAAAAAAACTTTCTTGAGTAATCTTCGATTTTGAAATGTGGTGCAACGATAATCTAGTAACCTAGAAATTATATGGTAAATACCTAGGTATAGTAACAGTTTGAAAAATCTGGTATTTTGGGAACGTGGTATTTTAGGCACGAGCGCCAATAATAACATACCTCTAGAGTAATTCGCAAGAGTAATCCAATTTTTTTTTAGTTATATTAAGAAAGTAGAAGAGCTCACAGCCTGATGGAAAGTGGAAACTGAGGCCCATGAACGGTGACCAAACAGATGATCTATGCGCTACAGGTTATCTTAACCTCAAAATGTGATCAGCCATTAATTCATTACATAATAATGTTGTAATTCAGCATTTGTCTGCACTAATCTCGAATGAAACAAAGAAATGTCAGGGCAGGAAGATTTTATTACAGTTTATTTCTTGAGATGCCTTAAACTTAAAATAGTCAAGTAGTGTTCTATTTCGTAACTGTATTTAACTAGGTCAAGCCCGCATCTCTAGCTACTTGGGAAGAACTAACTAAGTTAAGATTTACCTATCTTTATAAAAATATATGCGTGTATATAACGACGTGTATTAGTCGAGGCGGGAGGAGACCGAGACGGGTATTTATAGATCAAGCCAAAGAAAATGTCAATGTTATGTCGTATCTATTAGGAGCTGAAAATGTTGTCAAGGATCAGAATATAATGGCGATTACTCCAACGACAAGAGCTGGGCTCTTAGGGCCTACGCTAGCTGACGCGGATTACCCGGAACGGACGCCCGTCGAGCGCGCGTCTAATAAGAATTTGTATGAACAGCGCTAAGTGGCGCGGGCGCGTGCGACGGATTTTCGGTACATTTTAGACCCGCGAGTGGGCGCACGCGGCGGGCGTCCGCGTAAGCTAGCGTAGGCCCTTAAATTGATGATGATGATGATGATGATGATGATGATGATGATAATATAATATAATCTAAAGAAAAGTTGCCACAGCGGGTCAGCACTACCGGTTCAGCAGAATTTTGATGATCAACAAAGCCGATACGCGGCAATTACTGCACTTTTTGGCTTCATTCGGCTTGTGACAATCGGGTAGTTCATCCGGGTGGACACATCATTAGATTCGGCAGTAATTGTGGAACGACCAACTAAAGCCGACCCGCAGCCACTAGGTACTACTTATGTACGTTTTGCTTCATTCGGCTTGAGTAGATCGGGTAGTTCATTCGGGTGTCGGCATCATCTCAAATGTGGTTGTCGGTCATTTTGTAACACGCAAAATTTAATGGAGTTTTTCTTTTGCAGTTAAAGCAGTTCTCCGTTTGAAAAAGTAATTCAAGATCAATGCTTGACTTTTTTTAAATCTTAACATCTGCCTTTACTTCTGTATTATAAGTTTAATACATACACAACAACAACACGTTTTCGTCCCATGTTCTTAGCATTACTGAACTAAAATTGATCGCCAAAAGCCGTCCGGCATAAGTCGGCAGTTGCCCCGAGCCGAGTGATTATGTGAAATTAATGAAATTATTATATTCGATTTTACCACTTGGCTTTGTCGATTAATGTCGTCTACGTATCGTCGGCCTAGTGTACATTTTTCTACATAATAATATTATTATTACATGTTACTAGCTGTTGCCCGCAACTCCGTCTGCGCGAAGAATAGGGGTATAAAAAGTAGTCTACGACCTATTCTCAGACCTACCGAATACAAAGAAAAAAATCATAAAAATCGGTCAAGCCGTCTCGGAGGAGTTCGATAACAAACACCGTGACACGAAATTTTTATCAAAATCAAAAATCAAAATCAAATAAGTTTATTTGGTTTTCACAAGATTGAGGTTCCTAGTAAAACAAGGTTGGGACCTTCCATTGAGCAAATAAATGCTTGTATCAGGGATAACAGAAAAAAATCCAGTAGGATATATACATTAAATTATAAAGTACTACTAACTACTTAATTACTAATTTGTGTGTGAGTCTGTGTGTGCATGTGTATGTGTGTGTGTGTGTGTGTGTGTGTGTGTGTGTGTTTTATATATTAGAAGATATTCGATTTTACCACCCGGCTGTACCGATTTATGCAGGCCCGTTTTATGTGTGTTGCAACCTTAAGACAAGTTGATTGCAACGTAAAATTTAAATTCTTAAGATAACTACTTACCTACGTACATTCATGTTTTTAACAAACAAAGTTTACTGTAGCAATAGAAAACAATAAGTACCTACCTAGTTTATTTTGCACTTTCTTTGTATTGTTGATTAGAATGTTATTTGTTTCTTAACGCTCTATAGATACCTATTTTGTTTGTCCAAAATAAAGAGTTTGAATTTGTATAACACTCATAATTTTGATTAAGTATTTTTTTCAACTTGAATAGTACTCTCAACAATAATAAATAATAATAATCTTTAACGCAACTTGAAACCAATGTCATAGTGTTAGTAGCAAGATGTGGTACGTAAAGAAGATAGCAGATTAATTAAAAATAAGTGACTGGAAAGAAAAGTAGATAAATGGCAAAATGAGTACAAAAAATTACAAGGTATGTGACAAAATGTCATGTTTAAAATTACTTATTACCAGTTTCAATTGACAGTGGCAACATTTCCAATTTATGCAGCATTTCCACCAATAAACCGACAGATAAAGTTTCGTTGTCTACGTACAGTTATTATGGTCTACACGAACGTACCTATTCTGCGTTGTAGTTTGACATGACGTTCAATCATTGGATTCCCCGCTTTATTCCCGGTGGCCAAAGTTCGCGTGAAACGCAACGTAGTCTGTCGCATTTTGTACGTGAGCGTAATGCAAACAATTCGCTCCGCGAGACATGTTTCGTCACTTTACGCTGAAAAGGCGAAACATTCGACGGTCGACGTTTTGAGAAAAAATTGCATGACTTACTTCACCCATTCAGTGCGGCTGACACGGGCGCCGATTGAATTCAGTAAGTAATTCATTTCCTGTGACAACCGTAACCCTATACAATAAATTTGACTTTCGATTTGGTACTGTATACCTACGCTCTACCGTGTGATGACAATACTCTGAATCTTAAAAACCAAAAAAAAATAAGTAAAAGCTATTATAGAAAAATGGTCATAAATGTAATGTACCTATTGTGTGTAAACCCTTAATTGTACAAAATTAAAAAAAAAAATTGTATCCATTGTTAATAAATTTATAGAAACAAAACACTACTGTTAAATAAAAGTACTGGAAACGAATTACAAAAGATGCATGTAAAGTGCATGTTAGTCAGTGATTTATTTATAAGTAAATGATGTACGCTTGCTTCTGTTTGCTCTTCTTGAATAAATAAATAAATACTGTAAAGGTCGATTCATATAGCTACAGACACGTGCCATGGCAGACAAAATAATATTCCTCTATACAGTCTCTACTTATTAACGAATTCATATCTATCGTAATACGACCGCGCAGATACGGGCCGTGCCCGGCCAGAATATTTTGTCGATGTCTGATACGGCACGTGTCTGACACGCTCGGTGTCTGTAGATATGAATCGACCTTAAGCCGCTGCAATGTGGTCGAAACATCGAGTTAAGATCCTTTAAAATATTAGTTATGTATAAGTGATAATCGGGAAAGTTTAAAACATTGTACTGTAGGGTCTGTAGGTAACTTCAAGAGGCAGGTATCAATTTACCAGAGCCATTATCAATTTCCATTCGCATTCTCGCTGTTTTTTACTGAAGCTTATTTTCACAATCGCATTTTTTCCCAACGTTAATCGACACAGAAACATAGGTAAGTTTAAGGTTATGTTAAGTTTGCATCGGCCCGAAGGGCCAAAAGCACACAGAAGAAGGAGCTCCGCTCGCGGAGCACCGTCGATACTGTTTCTATGTCAATTCAAATTGGGTAAAAACGCTACTGTAAAAATAAGCTTCAGTAGAAAACTATAATAATAATAATAATAATAAATAAATTTATTTCAGATAATTTTTTACAATCATCTATATTATGGTTAGTAGGTACATTTAGTGCTTAACTTCTATGTTAGTAATATTACTTAAAATTTAAAATTACTTAAAATTAGTGACATACACCTATCGAAATTTTTACCATATGCCCTAAGAGAGAGCCATCATATCGCCTCCCTAATGTCCTCAGGATGCCGTTGCTGCTACCGCGCACACGATGAAGAAGAGAGACAGCTTTCTTCCGCATGATAGCGTGGAAGCCATCCGTGCGCTCAGCAGCAAACATTCCAGAAGCGCTGCAGTGGCGTGGTAGCCCCAACAGCATCCTGAAGGTATTATTATACTGCACACGCAAGGCGTCGTAAGCTTGTTTCGTGTACCGACACCACAGACCGCTGGAGTAAAAAGAAGTACAGTAAGCTTTAAAAAGAGTTACTTTTACTCCATCCGAACAACGAGCGAATCTGCGGGCTGCGGGCTATAGTAAGAAAAAATCATTTGGGAAAAAATGCGAATGGAAATTTTGCTAAGTACTAAGAAATAACGATTTTGGTAAATTGATCTAACCAGTCCTTCAAGATGCAGCGATGTCAAAAAAGTACCTACTATTTCTCGATAGCTTTGACATAAAGCAAACAACTCAGTGAATGTGCATTCATACATAGAATTCCAAGAAGTTCAATTATTGATGTTAACACAATACTATAACTCGAGCAAGTGTATTTCATGCACGACAGCGCATTTGAAACAAGACATGCATCGTTCACAATAACTACATAGTACAATGATTGCAGTACAATCATTTATTTCACCTAAGTATTCCACGAAGTTATTGATTTTAAATTCTTCTTCTTTTTTTAAAAATATGGCTTCTGTCCCACTTTAATGGTAGGACAATTTCGCCAGTGTCGAAGTAAGCTCTCTTGGGAGCGACGTTGTACGGTGATTGTAGTTTCTGCAACTTGATAGAAAAATTCCAGAAACCACGTGGAAACAACTTGCGCAATAAAAAATGTCAGACACGAGAGCAATATAGAATTTTGTGATCACTGTTAATTAAGGTTAATCGCCGCATAAAACACTATCAAAATTATACTTCAACTAGCCAAAGAAACAAAAATACCAAAATTAGATACTGTCTACATCCGCCATGTTCGAATGCTACAAATCGAATCCCGATTTAAAATTAATTTTTACGCTGGATACAAAAAGACAGTGATAAAGCAGTTCCGAATGGATATTCAGGCGGATGGAGTGTTTTCACCCTTATTTGGTTAGTATTCCATTGGTCCGCGCGATCGGTTCGCTTCATCTTTCGTAATATAAAATGCTAAGGAATAGAATTCGCTCTCATCGTCTGTATTTCCTTTACATACAATCTATGGCTCTCCAAAGCTAGAATGAATATGCTGTTACTGAACCGGTGAGATAAACTTTTGGCCTCATCTGCTCTTTTCATTCCAGCAGCGAGATAGGAATTGATCACAATCAGTTTTATGTAAAAGAAGTTATGAAGTTTATTTTTTATTAAATACCTACTTATTTAGAAACGAAACGTATCACAACATTGAAAACGCTACAAGGAAACTTTTCAGTTCAGAAGTTTCGATAGCTTGGTAGACAACTAGACAAGGTTACTTGTTCAACTGCCGAGTTCAGACCAGTTGGTCTGTTTATTGCTTCTCGGAGTATTGATGGTCGGGTAATAAACTGTAAACAATCGTTCGAAAACTTATGTTTGTTTTACAACAACAGTGAATGGACTCGAAGATTTCTTAAATATGAAAAGTGTCAGCAATAGTTACGTATCGTTACCAAATAGTAATTAGTTAGTTAAATGCACGTACACTAACTTAATCCATTATGACCTATACTATTTTAGGATCTCGTAATTCGATGTCAGCATCTTCTACGCACTGAATTACTCGAAAATATAAACACATGACTTTGGGCGCCAAACGGCACCGCTAGGTTATAATTGGATCGTGATTATGGGTCACAAATTAAGTCGAGTTTTAATCTGGTTTTATTACCATATAAAAAAAATCTAAAGAAGAAAAATCTGCAACATTATGCAGACTGTCTTGTCTTGTCCCTGATACTCTATTAAAGTAACTAAATTACGTAGGTACCTATAACTTTGCGTCTCAGCACGAGGAGACGTCAAACATATATTCGTAGCTGAACGCAAATGCAAAACGATTTATCGTGCACCTCGGATTCCAAACCGCAAACTAGCATTAGGTATTCAGCGGCAGAAGACATCACAAGCTATTGGCGGACGGCCGTAGAGATTAATTTACATTCATGACCAAAACGGTCCGTGACGCCATTTCGCTGGTCGTCCCTATTTCCTGCTTATAGTGAACATGAAGACGGAACGAACGTGCCGGGATCAACTCTAAGGCGCAAGTCAAAAGTTCGCTTCCGTCTATAATCGCAATTTAGAGCAATATCGGACTCGCTGCAGCGGATACGTTTGTAACTAGCATGGAGAAAATTAAATTAAGCAATAGAGTTGTAATTTGTAATTCGGTTATGCGATTTTGCGACACATTCATGATTAGTAATTTTTACATACTAGGGATAGTTTTTTTTTCGATAGTTTTTCCTTCCCCCTTTATATGGAACGAAGCCATTTTAGTTATAGCATTATATTTTTTGTTTACTTTTTCAACCGACGAAAACAAAAGGAGGAGGTTCTCAATTCGACGTGTATATATATATATTTTTTTTTTATGTATGATCACGCATAACTTTTTACAGAGTAGTCTGATTTTGATGATTCTTTTTTTATTGGAAAGCGTATTTCCCGAGGGTGGTCCCATTTAAATTTGGAAATAATATTCCTACCCTAAGGGTAGGAAAACAGGGGATGATTGACTAACTTTTTACAGAGTAGTCTGATTTTCATAATTCTTTTTTATTGGATAGATAGGGTATACCTTGAAGTTGGTATTATAAAATTGGAAAAAAATTACCCTATGATGGAAAAAAAGTATAAAATAAAAACTTTTAACAAAAAATTAAACCATTAATTAAATTTAACCAATTGAACCAATTGATTGGCTTCTATCACTCCTCCTGGCTCGTGCTGAGGCACCGACTTCAAACTGGTACCTAGATTAAGGTCAAACAAAAAAGGTATTATTTTTTGCTTTTCAGTTTTTTCGGCGGTTTAAATTTTGTTAAAAAGTTTTTTCCCATAAAAAATTCATGATAATTCAATATGCCAAGGCTATTCGTTGCATAAATATTTACTGTGAACAACGATAACAATAATCTGCTTTTCCAATTCTAGTATCCTGTTTGAGTTGGAACTGGATAATCCGAGTGCACCAATCGCCGTAGTGGTGTGACTTTTTTTTATAAACGATATAGGTATATGAATTTTTTAATAACGAAAAAGTTTTCAGATGCGCGGGACAGGAAAAATAGAATTGGCGATTTCAATGCAATTTAGACGACCAGATGGCCTAGTAGGTAGAGAACCTGCCTACGAAGTGCCCGCGTCGGGGCAGATATTTGTATGAATAATACGAATATTTGTTCTCGGGTCTTGGGTATTTAATATCTATATAAGTATGTTTATCTGTTGCCTTGTACCCATAACACAAGCTATGCTTAGCTTACTTTGGGACTAGGTCAATTGGTGTGAATTGTCCTGTGATATTTATTTATTTATTTAATTTGGAACGTAGGAGTCGTGAATTATAATAGTTACGATAGATGGCACCACACGCTACTATTGTCGCATGCAAGCGATTATGTTTTCGGGTGAGTTAGTAGAGGCAAAGTGGTGTAATAGGGATGTTTCCTAGGTAAAAAAATAATAATTCTTATTAGTCCGTATTTTACATTATCAAAAAATATTAGACACGTAATTTTTCTTTTGACAATCAAACATAAAATGACGAAGATATGGCGCGTTGAAGTTCCGCGTGACGAGGCGTGACGTCACTTGTTCCTAAAACGCTCATACAAAGTGTAGGAACAAGTGACGTCACGCGAAACTTCAACGCGCCATATCTTCGTAATTTTTTGTTTAATTGACAAAATAAAAAATACGTGTCCAATATTTTTTGATAATCTAAAAGACTGACTAGTTAGGAAAATAGCCTATTGGTGGCTTACTCGGCGCTGTTTATGAGATGCTGGTTCGAATCCCGTCCTACTCAAGAACTTTTCGATTTAAAAACAGTTTAGGTTTCGGTGAGCAAACGTTCTGCTAATAAAAATAATTACTTACCTGAAATTTTTATGACGTTTTATGTAACTGTATTAATTTTGATTAATTTTTCTGTGTTTCTCTGTGTTTGATTAAGTTCTCTGTGGTAACTGGCCACATAAAATGATACAAAAGACTTTTATTGAAATGTTCGCTTTAATTAAAATAATAATTGCGTTTCGTCCGCGGCCGTGTCGTCCGGACCCATGAGATCTGATCAGAGTATATTTATTTTTTCAGTGAAATCAGATTTTGACAATTACTGATTGTTCTGATAAAACAATTAATACGATTACCTTTTGAATACCAGAATCATTCAACATGGGTACACTGTTTATTATGTAGTTATTTTTTTATGAAATTCAGTGAATTCCGTGGCAGTAAGTATCCATCTATCTATATATACCTACCTAGTAAAAATGTATCCTTATCAGTGGCGTAGCGTGGGTGTCAGCCACCCGGGGCGGAAGAAAATCTTGCCGCCCTCTTGTATACCTGCCTACTTCAAAAAATTTTACTTAGCCAATTTAAAAAACTACAATATGGAATTGTCCAAATATATACAAAATATTTGCCGCCCCCTAAACGAGCCGCCCGGGGCGGGTCGCCCCCATCGCCCCCCCTACGCTACGCTACTGATCCTTATTTCCCTTGGTCACGTCATATAACTTGAGAGCCACTTTATTAATTTCATTCTTCTTTTTTTTAAGTTTTGTAATAGTTTGTAGAAGTCTCTTACGAAAAATAGTAAGAAAATCGCGCAAGAAATTGAAGAATTTCAGAAAACTCAACGACTATTGTAAGTACATTTTTCTAATGTGAAATTAGCACGTTTGACAGTTCATACGATGCCGGTGGGGGTCTGTAGCCTAGCCACTTAATAAAATATTGTTTAAATTACCTCGATTTTTTTCCATCACACCGGTGTAGAATTTACGGTGGGCTGCAAAAGTGCACGTACCTATAGTTGGCCGTCAATACAATTCTTGCAGACAGGCCACAACTTCGCGCGAGCGGCGGCGCAGCGAGCGTATTCGCTGTTCATTGCGCGGCCGAGATGCTCGCCGCACAGTATTTACATACGTTACCCGCACAGTGGTTACTACGTTACGGTCGAGCCGTTAGGCTATCTTGTTTTGTACGAAGAATAGCTGTCACTGTCTTTTGTGCGGTTTTCTCGGAGCGTGTCATAGTTTTCGTAATTTTTAAATAAATATTATATTTCACGTGTTTAGCTTTTAATAACCGGCCATGGTCACGAGTAGTTATAGGTGACAGAATTGTTAGTTTACAACAAATAATTGTCTAATCAAAGATGTTGAATGCGAAGTTATTGGTATTCTGAGAGATGTTTCAAAGTGCAAACTGGTAACGAATCGAATATGCACGGATCGTCCAGCCGGGCGAATTACGAATAGCA
Organism: Archips crataeganus; assembly: GCA_947859365.1. Classification (NCBI taxonomy): domain Eukaryota; kingdom Metazoa; phylum Arthropoda; class Insecta; order Lepidoptera; family Tortricidae; genus Archips; species Archips crataeganus. Next base: position 5,546,367 of record OX402049.1, on the reverse strand, counting down.
ACAGACACGCAGTAGCTAGTGACACCAGCTGGTAGATACCTTATTGGAATAATCATAGACAAGACGACGCCTTATGTTGGACTTTGCGATGAAATTGTTTTTCATTTATGCAACAATATGAGGTAGCGGAGTAATATTTCATGTCGAGTTAAACTCGTTTTAAGACGTGAGTGATCCGTTTATTTTCACTATGAGTGAGTCTCACGATAGTTTCATGTTTAAAGAGTCATATTTGTAAAATATATAAATATCACGGGGCAATTGACCTAATCCCAAAGTAAGCAAAGACAAACCTTGCTTTTTTTATACGTAAAATATAGGCTTGCGTTTGGCCACATTTTGCTCATTTACCTTAGACTTGAAAGCGGCCAAATTAAGAAAAAAAAGAAGCTTAAAAAAATAAATTCATACTTAAATCCACGAGCATCAGACAACACGCCGACGCATTTCAAAAACTGTACGAGTTCATTCTAAAAGCTTAAAACTACCAAGACTAGATCGAGACCATTTTTGGAACTTCTATTTTTTAAGTTTTATTGGATTTAATCAAATGTCAGTGACTGACTCAGCATCACCCTAAATTGCTAAAGATAGAAATGTAAGCTGTGAAAAACCGGCCAAGTGCGTGCAGCAATATGTGTAGTGTCGGGTTCCGCGCTAATAATGCGGTATATTTTTAATATTAAGTTTTAGTCGACTACTTACTTATTACTCGTAAAGTTGTGAATCTTAAGGACAGTCAAGCTCAAAAGTACAGCCCAAAATAACAACAAAACTGTAATGGTTTGAAATATTTTCCATTATGACATAGTACCTACTAAGTGGTTAACTTGTAATATTTTTAAACCTATTCATGTCATTTCACACTATGAGAGATGAGATTTTTTTATCACCAATTTACGTTTAGGGTAGGGAACCTTTATTTGCAAAAAAATATTTCACCTCACTTCACTTCATTTCACTTTATTAGCGTGGTTGCTAGTATACCTACTCAATTCAAATTTAATATTACTAGTTAAGAGTGGCTGAGCTAAATCGCGGATAGAGGGACAGATGGATTTGGCGAAACTTTATGAATTACTTTTTTGCCATTTTAACTAAGGAACCCTAAAAACTCCGACCCGAAGAAGGAGGGTGGCAAAATTAATAAGTAGGTATGGAACTTTTTCAAGCTACAACTTTGAAACTGAAAGTCAAAGACTTTCATATTTAAGACGCTGTCTAGTCGACCTTGGTCCTTGAAATTTGTGGCTTGAAAATGAAAGAAGAAGAATTAATAGTTTTATAGCAGAAAAAGTAGATAAAATTGCAGTTATGGTAGAAGTAAATACTTACGTATGATTCGCAAGCACATGTTTGTTTCCGTTAAAAACAATCTTATACACAAAACATAGATACCTACGACTATAAGAATAACGTACTAAACAACTGATAATCTTGAATAATAATGATTATAAACTAAGTAGATACCTACTTAATAAATGCTTGTAACTTTTTTTTTGTAATAAACAGGTTTTATTTTAAACTTGAAACTACCGTGAGACTCACTCATAGGCTACGGATTAGCCCGAAACATGTCGAGTTAAACTTGTTTTAAGACGTGAGTGATCCGTTCATTTTCACTATGAGGTTTTATTTTATTTTTTTAACTAAGTAAATCACTCGAAAAATTCCAAAACTAAAACGTGGAAGTAAGTAAACGGATTTCTGAGATTTTTCACCAAGAGAGTGCTTTGAGTGAAACATCTTTAGAAATAACCGGCCACACTGTCGCGTGCAGTGCACTTACTTTGATTGTATTCTCACTCGTTGGCTCGGGTGGCTGTCAAAAAATAATTCATCTATACCTTGGTATTGGCAGTAATTCGATTTGCCGGTAAAAACTTGTATTAGTTCCATGATAACTTACAAGTTAGAACTTGGAGGTAGATTCATCTCGTCAAATTTATACTTTTACTAGCTATTGCTCGTGACTCCGTATGCGAATAATAGGAGTATAAAAATAGCCTACGACTTATTTATCAGTCCTACCAAATACAGACAAAAAAATTGATAATAATAGTTCGAGCCGTTTCGGAGGATATATTAGAAGTCAAGTTTTAACCCTCAGGTTCACACGTGTTGGGATTGGAAATCCATGAGGTTGCAGTTATATTTAAAAAAAAACAACGATCGCTCGGACAACGCCATCAATTGATCTATTGTCGTTTTATATACTATCTTAGCAATATAGGCGATTTACTCCTTACTGTTAGGGAAAGATTAAAAAATTTAGGACAGTCAACATTATGCGATAAGACAGTCATCTAGTTTAGGTAAATCTCGGGGAGGAATATAGGATTGCATAGTTCCCGCGGGATGGCGATAAAGGAATTCTTCGCAGACAAAGTTAGTAATTAATAAAATTTTGCAATAGATATTTTACGTACGCGCCTGTGAATGATTGGGAAGCAAATGATGTGGAAACTGGACGGCCAGACAGCTTTCAGGTCCACGGCTGAATGCGTTAAATTTCAATATGATTACAACACTTTTCAACACCGAAATATTTGATGCAACTGACAGCTGTTTTTACAGCTTTATAGGGGAACTAGCTGTACTCCGTCTGCGAGGATAAAAAATAGCCTACGACCTACTCTCAGACCTGCTGAATACAGACAAAAAGGTTTCATAAAAATCGGTCAAGCCGTTTCGGAGGAGTTCGATAACAAACACCGTGACACGAGATTATTATTATTAGACGAGCTACTGCCCGCAACTCCGTCTGCGAAGAATAGGGGTAAACAAAATAGCCTACGACCTATTCTCAGACCTACCGAATACGGACAAAAAAGTTTCATAAAAATTGGTCAAGCCGATTCGGAGGAGTTCGATAACAAACACCGTTAAAACACAAGATTTTTATATATTAGATTAAAATTTAACAAGTATCAACATTAAAAAAAATACTGATGTTTTAGATCACGATCGGGGAATAAAAGAAAGAGGGTAGAAAGGCCTATCCAGTGACCTTTACCACATATTTTAAATAATAATAGTAACAGATTCCACATTCGAATGTGACAGACACTATATTCCCCTACCAGTCGGCTCACCACTTGGGGTGTTAGTAGCAGTCACAGAGTCAATTTTCGAATCATCATCATCATTTCAGCCGTATGACGTCCACTGCTGGACATAGGCCTCCCTCATTAATGGTCCAATCATTACGGTTGGAAGCGACTTGCATCCACCCTGAACCAACCAAATTGTTGTCAATCGTCGATTTTCGAATGATTACTGACTTATTAGTATAGAATCACTAAGTTTCCTCCCCGACAGTGACCTGTTCGTTGGGCGATGTGGCTCCCCCATTACCACTTCAACTCGCATATTCTTTGACTGTCGCTGACTCTGAATTCTCGATTTGTCGCAAAGAAATCTTGAGCCTCCACAACTCGTTGGGTGACTCGGAGCCTCTCCAAGAGGCAAATACTAATCATCATCATCATTTCAGCCGTAGGACGTCCACTGTCCACTGCTAGACATGCTAGACTAGATATAGGCAAATTTGCCAGATCTACAGCTCACTCGTCTAACAGTTAATTCATCTAATTTTATTAATTAACTTTTTTATTTATTAATGGATAAAAACTATTTAATTTAAAAATACCAGCGAACTCGACGACCGGACAGCTCGGTGGTTAGAGAACCTGACTACGAAGCTTGAGGTCCCGGGTTCGATTCTAGGTCGGGTCAGATTATTTGTGTAAAAAATACAAATGTTTGTGCTTGAGTATTTTAGTAGACATATTATACATATTATTAATATCAGTACCTACCTATGTTTATCCGTTGTCTAGTACCCATAGTACCCATAAGCTTTGCTTAGTTTGGACTACTTCAGTAAAATTGGTGTAAATTGTCTCATGATTTATTATTATTATTATTAGAACTTACCTTTTCTGTAGTATTTTATTATCTCTAGTATTTAATATTGTAAGACAGATTACGATCAAAAATATACTAGCAAGGTCTAAGCTTTCACATTGCCGTTAGTCAGCTAGCGGTCATTGGACCCAATCAATATCTTGATCGAAAACTTGTATTGATTAAATTAAAAGGCTATCACAACTCCAAATTCCAATATCGAACCAAAAACAAAAGCCGCTCAAAATTCATTAACAAGCAATAAATTACGTATGTAATCAAAGTCGAAGTTAATTGTCAATCATCGCCCCCCAGACGCTTGGGGCGCGATTCGCTAATCACGAAATATAAGTTTGTCGCCTCGGCGCAGTCGGAATTATCCATTTTGTTAATTGAAGCGTCAGGCGAGTCACGCGAGAGGCCGATTAAGGCACAACAGCTTGTCAGTCGTCAGTCAGACATGAATTGAGTGGGTCTATCACGAACGCAATGACGGATGACGATCAGTACGTGGAAGGTCGCATCAAAACATCCCCATAAACGTTTTGATACACAAAAGTCTCGCCTTCACGTTAACGTCGAAATTACTAGGGACGGGAAAATTTAACAGAATAGTAACTTATGTAGCAGTAGGCAGGGCACATCGCTTGTAGAACTGGGGACAAAAGGTGCTCGAGTGGCGTCTACGGATCGGAAGATGCTGTGTAGGTAGGCTTCCAATAAGATGGAGCGACCACCTGGTTAGGGTTACGGGAACGCGTTGGATGCGGATGACGCAGGACCGGTCTGTTTGGCGAACCTTGGGGGTGGCCTATGTTCAGCAGTGGACGTCTTTCGGCTGTAATGATGGTGAATAATTGTGTTCAGAGAACATGTGCCGTCAAAAAACTTAGACCAAAGATTTTGAGTACATTTCGCAGGATAGAAGCTGCGAGAAGCGGAGCATCGTAATTGATTTAGTGTCATACATTTCAAGCGTATTTGCAAATTATTACATTTTACTACCGTGGATAACCCGTTCCATTTTAATTTTTGAAGAAAAGTCCGCTGTCTTTCCATAGGCAGGCAAGATTTTGTTGTGCAAGGAGTATAAAACCAATGGCGATTCTTTAGATCCCTAGTACGTTAACAAAAGCTGATTTATTGGAAGCAAATCGATTACTAGAACCCTTGTCCGATCATGTAATCAATCAGGCTAGCACTTTACCAGGTAATGACGATGATGTTCGAACTTTCGACTCACTCATTATCCTTATAACTATCATTACTATGTGCCCTTTGTCTTTAAATAGAACTTACCATTATTGATGGTGTTGTATGATTTCGTTTCCTGGTGTTTGTGAAGTTTCCAAACCGCACTGGACCCGCATAGGAACTATGGTCCATGAGATATGGTTCTGAGAGGTGCCCTGTCCCCTGCAGTGGGACATGTAACGACCGAGATGATGTTGATGATGTACTTTATGATTCACGCAATAAGAAAACTTAATTTTTTTCGGTAGGAATTGCATTTGACATAGTAATGAGTGAACGGCGAATCGTTCAGAAAATATCACCAGCACGGTCTTTTTCCGACTATCGTGTGCCCGTGGATTCGCCCTCGTGTAAAAAAAGGCTCGTTCCTTATCCCGTGGAAATATTGGAAAATTACTTCTTATTGCATCTCTTTACCTCAACGAAAATGCTTACCTACCGAATGTCAGTAGTTTAGGCTGTTTATTGTCAGAAATTAATTAGTCACGTTTATGCTCTTTTAAGTGTACGGATAAATTAATTCGAGGTAAAAGTTAGGACTATGTGAGTGTTTCATTCTAATAATAATATGTTTGAAGCCAGCTCGCAAGTAAAACGTTTTACAATTATAATTAGCTAATATTACACCTCTAAGTAACTTTAAGTTACATAACACATACGTAACGTGGAAGAGGAGTGTTCTCTTGTACGAGTATCAGGTATACTAAATAGAGGCACCTGCAGAGTTATTGTTATTTATTAAGTTACTGAATACACTATTTTCACTTAATAATTTCATTAATTAACTGAGTGATTGGCTATTTTTAAAGAAAGTTTAGTTAAATGCAGACACACACTTATCAATGCCAAAAACCAAATCGTATTAAAGCAATACAATGAATATTAAGTTGCACATAAACCGCCAACAAATAAAAACGCTTTTCGAATTACAAATATCACGTTAAGAACAAAATCTGTTTGAGCGAATATCCAAACCTTCCTGATTCCATATCATGCTTCCGCAACATAAGCAGATTAACGAAAGCATGTTAGGACCAAGCAAATATCGTACTCTTTAATCGCGTGACGTCTCTTTTTAGCATTAGGCATACGAATGGGACGGTGAAAAGTCCATGAGTTGGACGTAGGTTGGGACTGGGCATGCCGATTCGATTCAACGGACCGCAAATTTGTCGGAACTACCAATGAAATCGGATTACTACAGAGTCGGTGGCAAGGGAGCGCTAACGAGCGAGAACACCATTACCAGACGTCAGTGGCGTCTTCAAACGGGAATTAAACTTGCCGTCAAGCGGGAACAGTGCCGGCGGTTTTGTTCCACATTTTCAGTATTTCTGACAGGCTTGTTTAGAGGATGAAATCTTATCCGTTATTTATAAATGTTAAGCAAAAGTTTGTCTTTACCTTTGATGGTTACAAATTTTAATGATTTTGTTTCAACGGACTTAAAAACAAAATGAAATTGAATTATTTTCGTTTGTATGTAACAATAAGTTCGGTCAAATGTGGTCAACAAAGTGGTCCCATATTATAAGTTCAATGAAAACGTTCAGACAAACATAGGAATTTATTTGAAGTCGGACAATTTTTCTGTTTTAAGAAATTAATCTTACTTTCCTTCTGTCTGTAATCTTCTGTAAAAAAGGAAAGGGGGGACCTTGTACTTAAGTGTCGGGTTAAATAACCGATTGATTCACGCGTTACTTTGCGGAGGTTCATACCGATAAACTACGAGCTTATTGTGATGCTACTTCATAACCAAACCTTGCCTACCTAACCTTGCTTTGGTATTTTACTTACCTTGGTTGTAGTTTACACTAAGACAACTTTAACCTAGTGATGAAAGACTCAGTCTTTTACGGCCTTTTAGGAAACTCGGCCCTTTTTTTTAACGCCTCGCAACTAGGTAAGTTTTTACTTTTGAGTCCCACGACTTTAACTGACGACTAAATTTAAGTCGAAGTCTATTAAACGAAAGTATAAAATACTAAGTCCTTACTTAAAGGGATTAGAGGACGAAAATAACTAGCTTATGCGGCTCGGGGATGACTTTTATTTAAAGAACGGAAAGGATAAGTCTACCTATCTATTTCATTTTAGACTTAGCCGCTAGCCCTTTCGAAACAGCTCGAGCCGTTCGATCGTTTAAGTCTAACGACTAAGACGTAGTAAAGCGACTCAGTTTTATAAAAAAGAAAATACTGAAACCTCCAGTCTCCAATTTACAGTTGGACACGTAAAATGGAGTCTAATCATTTTAATAAACCTTTTAAAAGACCGAATCTCTTTCATCACTACTTGAAACTCGTAGCGTCTGCTTGACCTCATTCTCTTTCGTAAAAGAGCAAATACATTTTAGAACTTTATTTCTAGCCTGAAGCAATGACACGTGATTCACTTTATAACGAGTACTAGAAACAACTCTGCAGCGTGCAGTAAAGCTATTCTGATAATGTCTTGTTAGCGCGCGAATTTATTGTCCCATTATCCATTAAGACCTGGCTTGCTTAGTGCAGCGTTGCAGTGAAGACATTAATTCACCTTGTAATAAAATTCGGCCAAATACCTGTTCAAGTTTTTTAATAGTGGCTATTCCACTATTATTCACACTGCTGCTGGGTTAAAATATTTCTTCCTGAGTACCACGTCTGTGGGATTTTAAGAAAAATAACATGGCTAATCTTGACAAATCACTCTATGTTTACGCGAACACTCTATGTCTAAAAATGACATAAAATATATGGACAGATAAAGACAACTGAATGATATTGAGAAGTTAAGAAAAGCTTCCTAGTAGTTTACAAATAATGAGTCAATTGGGGATGTCTATTTTCTTGTAATGTATAGTAAATAAATCGAAAACAATTTCGAGATAAATGCTTTTTATATCGTTTTCTGTACTTTTTAATTTTTAATATAAAGTAATGCATTTATTACATATCAAATAACCAATGACCCTCATTTGACATTGAAATATTTGTCGTGAAATATAAGTTGTACTTTATTCTGTGTGGAATAGAATTATTTAGAATGCAAGCCGCTTCCAACCGTAATGATTGGGTATTAATGAAGGAGGGCTATGTCCAGCAGTGCACGTCCTACGGCTGAGATGATGATGATGGTGAATTTAATTTAATTTTAAAGTGAACTAAATGAAAAAACATTGAAATTAGTTTCTTATAATTGACTTTTCTATACAAAAAAATATATAAGTACTTATATAAAAACCATGGGTATTTTTTAGACATTCCCAATTGAGATAAAATAGGTAAGTACCTCTATTATAATAGTACCTTCCGTTTTGTCTCATGTATAGTTGATAAAAAAATCCTTTACCATTCTAAAGTTTAACCTCAGATGTATAGCTGAAACACTAAAGACTACTTTCACTTAGAAGTGTTTACATTTTCTTGCTGATTTAACTTTTTGTTGACTATACTAAGCATTGCCATCAAAACTACATAATGGTACCCAATTTCGCGTCAGTTTGATCACTTGAAATAAGTATATAAAATTTGACTTACAAAATTTGAAGACAACTTATGTGCTTAATTACATACAAACATTGAGAGTAAAATAAACGCTTGTAACAAGTTGGTACGTTGAGAATCGTTCACATTTTTTTAGTTATAAAAACTTGCCCATCCGACAACGATGATTATGAAAATGGATTTTTAAATTAAAACTTTACCCGGAAGCCCCGATCCCCACCTACGCAATCCGGCGATAATGACGTCACGTAGTATTAAGGACACATATTTTATCCCGGGAGAGTAAGCGAATTGCACGGATTACCTACCTACTACCCCTACCCGACGATGGTCGTAGTAAAAACTTTAGCTGTAAAGGACCGCGCGAAATATTAACGGGAAGTTTTGGACGAATGACAGGCGAGTAGGAAATAAGCACGCACGTTTATTTCGGTATCACAAGGATGTGGGTGTCATTCGCAATCCATAATATTGTTAGTCATAATGTAATGTTTGCCATACTTAACTCTTTTTTGCTTTTTGAAGTGATTATTTTAAGATGATTTCTTGGCACGGAACGTTTAAAACTTTACCACGATTGTTATCATTTCAAACAAAAATCTATTTTTTGATTAGTAAAAAAAGTATGTGGAAAATAATGAAAGATTTGTCAAATACCTATAACTTTATTTTAAAAGCTTTTTATTAACTTGCAATGTATGTAAGTATGTATGTACGGATCAAATCTTGGAAGTCGAATTTAACCCACTTCCAGTGGTCGGATTTAGTTGAAATTTCGAATACTTATGTAGGTTGGATGACAATGCAAGTATACTTAGTCAACAAAATGTACAGTTTGCGAAAAAGCTTGCATTGAAAATTAAATTTTTAATAAAAACTTATTTATAAAATAAATGACAGCATGTACCAAGAATAGTTATAATTATGTAGTGACTAATTATAATGAAGCATGCTTTATTAAATCTATCTAGTTTTTTACTTCTTTTTCTTCTTTTATCTTTCTTCTATCTAATACATAATTACACCGTGAAATTTTAGTTCGTACGCTACTTGTACCAACAACGAAGCGTTACTATTGGTTTGCAGTCATTTTCGACTTCCGTTTTTCACAATTGGATTTTTGACTCTAGTCAAAATAGTAATTATAAATCGATTGTACAATCGATACTAAATCACCTCGTTTCGGGAAAACAACCACTAAAATTTCACGGTGAATAAAAATCTCGTGTCAAAGTTATTGCTATAGATCTCCTCCGAAACGATTTGACCGATTTTTATGATTTTTTTGTCAATATTTGGTACGCCTGAGAATAGGTCGTTGGTTATTTTTTATACCCCTATTCTACGCAGACAGAGTCGCGGGCAACAGTTAGTTATCTATAAGTGTCTACACTTAAACTATGAAGATATGTTGTTCTTACGTTACTTTCAAATCATGTTCTTATTTTGACTTTATTATAAAAGGATTCAAGAACGCATTGGATGCGGATGGCACAGGGCCGATCTGTTTGGCGAGCCAAGAAGGAGGCCTATGTTTAGCAGTGGACGTCTTTTGGCTGAAATGATGATGATGATGAATAAAAGAATTCACCATAATCTGCCGCAGCGGGCGTAATGGTTTGAATCAGACGTGGCGTTAATATCCGGAGGTTCTACAACTGCTGTTTCTTAACGACATAAGCTGGAAATTCGTATAGTTTGAAACGCGTTAGAGTATTGTGCGGTGTTGATACTAGGTATCTACAACTCGCACCAACGGAAGGATCCAACGGTCTGTATGACACAGCAATGGTCCCTGAGTCAGCCTCGTCTATATATTTTTTTTTAATTTTTAATATAATATTGCTAATGTCATTCACGAAGACGCATGAATTTGTCAAAATCAGACATTAATCGTATTGCAATAAGAACCACGGCACGCGGCATCATGAATGACTCTATCTATAGTTGCAATTATTCTAATTTCGTAAAATTTCGTATCATCATCCTAGCCTTTAATATGTCCCACTGTAGGGGACTGGCCTTCTTTCGTAATAAGAGGGCTTGGGCCGCAGCTCTCACGCGGGCCCAGTGCGGATTGTGAACTTCACACACACAATTTGAATTTCTTCGTATGTGTGTGCAGCTTTCACCGTAAAGCTCATGGTAATTTTATGCAAATGTAATTCTCACATACCTTTCTAAAAATTTAAAAGAACAAACCAGGCATGGACCCACGAGCCTCTGTTCTGAGAGGCCTATAGATCAAACAACTAGGCTACCATGAGTCGTGAAAATTTCGTATTTTGAATTAAAACGATTGACAGTAGGCTTCTCGTTCAAATCAACGTTGAGAAAGAACAACGGATTGGTACGATTTTTTTTTATTTTTGTAATATCATTGTACTGTTTTTGGTGTTCATTAATCATAATCATAATCATTTATTGCAACCATGGTACATTATAGATGTTTAAGGATACATAATTTGTTTGTTTCACATGGACCCTGCTGGTAGGGCACAGCATAGTATATATATATATATATATATATATATACATACTATCCCTGAATGTGGATTTATAGCTAATTTATTTTGTAGTTTCTTTCTTTAGTGTAATTGTTTAATGTTTTACGCCATACGATTAAATAAACAGCATACTATAATATTATACATATACAACTTTTTACATTTCAAATTTTAAATATTAATCAATTCAAAAGATTCTACATAATTATACAATCAAGGATTAAATACTTAACTAAAAACTATAAATTATAAATTATTACATATAACAAAATATATTTCAATTTTTTTGTGTTGATTAATCGATGTTTACAAACAAACATTATCAAAATCAAGGATGAATCAAAATTCTTATAAGTCAGGTATTTAGTTAGTTAATTAGAAACATAATTTAATTAAAGAATAATGTATTGTATTGTACTGCATGTCGGGAATATCTCAACTATTACGTGAGTATACAAGGTTCACTTGATGCTTAGCCGTCTGTCCGTCGATATGTTGATTTATGTGTAAGTAGAGGTCGCTGCCGCCGGGTTTCCGTATGAAGATATATTATTATACCTATGTGATCACATAGATGTATGTAGCTTATGTTGCAGACTAGCAAGTTAATTGGTGTTACTTGATGCTTGAGCTAAGTACACTCAGTCTCTTAAAGGGCTTGCCGTGAAACGCGCTACTGAACCCAATTTGACAGTAAAATAATTAATCCAACATGCATTATTTCTCACGATATTGTAAATACAAATAATCATTGTAATCATCCCAGCATATAACACGTCCCTCTGTAGGACACAGGCCTCCTCAGAATGAGAGGGCTTGGGCCGTAGTTTCCACAAGGGCCCAGTGCTGATTGGGGACGTCAACACACCATTGGATTTCTTCGCTCACGATCCACCGTAAAACTACATAAGCTAGTAAATTTCCAATGAAATTGGGATGTCCCAATTTTTAACAACGTATAATAAATCTAAAACCGTTTGGAGAAATAGGCTTTGTGAAGCGTTTTCAGACATCAGATTCCAAAAATATGATAAACTGAATTCAATAAAGAAAATTCAAGTAATGACTTTCATTTGACCCCTGCAGTGAATCATCACAAAGGCAGATATAAAGCAGATCTACACTCTAAAGCAAATTGACAGTTTGAAATGTTGCTGTCCTGCTTATAATAGCAAAGAGTGACAAAGACAGAACTTTAATCACATGATACGCACCTGGCTTTAAACAGTTGTCATTTATCGTAAAGTCCGAAATGTATACGAGTATTTCCAATGTACTTTTACAAAATTTTAACAAATTTAATTATTAAATTACTACGTTACAAGTAAATATAAAAGAATTTAAATATCAAATTTTAATACAAAATATTTATTTACTATCACACCATTAAACAAACAGGAATAATCAAAGCTAAAAGAAGAGAAATAAATAAAACTAGTTTGTCATGGTTCATTTAGGACCCTAAGCCGTGCTTGTATTATTGACAGTGACAAGACAAATCAGTAGTGCCACAGATTATGTTATGTACGACTTGAATTTTTCTAGGCAATGGAACGTGGCTCTCTCACTGTGACGTCATCCAACGTATTTCTTAAAAAAATTATAAAAAATTAAATACTCAACCAAATCCAAAATCGATGAAAATGGTATCTTAAAATATCCTATTCTTTCCAAAAAAAATATAAAAACTATAGGTAATTTTTTTTGGTGCATCCCAATTGCGCACATAAAAACTCAGAGGTGTGACTCCGGGCTCGAATCTCTAAGGCTACCACGGTTTTTCGTAAAAATGTATTTATGTTGCATTACAAAGAGAAAGGGGATCAAGAAATTCTAACTGAGACCAAGTTTGTAGATTTCAATTCATAATCTAGAAACTTATCGAGAAAAATGGAAGATTAAATTCTTGTTCTCTACTTTAAGAATAGCAATTTTAAATCCCTTAGAAAATAAATAACAGGCAAAGATTTCATACTTATAACCACGTCTTTTTCTGTCAGGGGTTAAAAAGAAATCATATTTATAGTCGAGGTCGGACCGTAAAAAAAAATACCGGGACAGCCAAGACGTAAATCGAAGTGGGGAGCATGCAGTCAACAGAGACGAATGGCAGAGGGACGGGAGCGAGAGAACTTGGCCCGGAGTGGGATATACAATATTGGAGTTAGCACCTTGTCAAACTATATTCACTTTAAAAGTTTAAATTAATGGCTCAAGCCACCCACGTGGTAAACTTCAGGTAGACAAAGCAAAAATTAAAAGTTATAGACGAAGGTATTAAAGATGTCCTGTTCTTTCCTTCTTTCCGTCGTTGTAATGGTTATCTGCGAGAGATCGCTATGAAAATTTCTTCAACGGCAACGTGCATTTTTTCTAAATTGCTTAACACGTTTTGGTGTTCAATAAAGAAACATTGTATTGTATTATAATTCCGAGCAAAGGACGGATTTTTGAAATCATGTCACGTCTCTTTTCTTAACCGGAGATAGATAAGTCAATAAGTCAGTTTTTGAACGACAAATTAAATTGTCAAGTAAATTTAATTTGTTTGACAGTTTCATAGATTTATAGCAAAATAATAGCAGCAGTGACGGTTCAGTATCGAAGTTCCAACAAGTTTGGATTAGTGCCCTGTTTGGGAGTAAATCTGGCTACACCCGACATCTAGTGCTGCAGAATTTACTCATGTAATATTATAGGTATTTTACGAGTAAACACTCCGGTACCTGTATTCCAATCAATCCCGACAATCTCGTGATAGGGTTCCAAAGCCGATGTGAATCGAACCAATCACTGGGCAAAGCTCCTAAAAAATCACTTGTTTGTCATTGTAAAATATGACTTGCCAATAAAGGTGAAGCTGGGAATTAAATTGAATTGGCAATCTTTGAAAACTCAGCACTCGCTAATTATTCGTTTGTGCCTCTTGCGGTGGAGACAACTGGTGTTGGGGTTCCGAGGCAGTACTTTTTTTAAAGAAGTAGGGCGCCGTCTTCTTGAGAGAGGTTTTGACCATCCCTCTGGGTCGTTTCTGGTGCAAAGGTTGTCCATCGTGGTTCAGCGGGGTAATGCAGCTAGTGTGTTGGGCACCTTTGCGCCTAGTGGGATCCGGGGCGGTTTATTTGACTGAATTTTTATTTTTATTTTATTTTATTTTGTATATATTAACAACTTGCAAATTATTCCATAATAAATGACTTTACAATAAAGGTAAGTTTCAAACTAAATACAAACTGAAATATAGATGCACAGAAAAAACCCCAGAAAAAAGACCAATGCTGGGAATCGAACCCAGGTCCTCAGCGTTCCGTGCTGCGTGCTTACCCCTACACCATCACTGGTCTAGAAGTTAGCGACGAATCTTTCCCATACATCGTACACTTCAGTCTGTTATAATCACATTAGGCAGTGATAAAGCGCATCTATGTTAATGCCCTCTACCGAGAGACTTCAACACTCCTTCGGAGCTACACGCTCACCTGGACCAAGAGATGGCGCTACTAGGCCAACTTTTACAAGTTAAGTATGAAGTATCTTTTTCTATTTATTTTTTTTATTTTCTTCAACTTCATTTTTTTATTACTTTTACGGTCATCCCGTGAAACCATATATTTCAAACTAAATACAAACTGAAATATAAATGCACAGAAAAAACCCCAGAAAAAAGACCAATGCTGGGAATCGAACCCAGGTCCTCAGCAAAAAGTAATAAAAAAATGAAGTTGAAGAAAATAAAAAAAAAAATAGAAAAAGATACTTCATACTTAACTTGTAAAAGTTGGCCTAGTACATCTCTTGGTCCAGGTGAGCGGGTAGCTCCGAAGGAGTGTTGAAGTCTCTCGGTAGAGGGCATTAACATAGATGCGCTTTATCACTGCCTAATGTAATTATAACAGACTGAAGTGTACGATGTATGGGAAAGATTCGTCGCTAACTTCTAGACCAGTGATGGTGTAGGGGTAAGCACGCAGCACGGAACGCTGAGGACCTGGGTTCGATTCCCAGCATTGGTCTTTTTTCTGGGGTTTTTTCTGTGCATCTATATTTCAGTTTGTATTTAGTTTGAAATATATGGTTTCACGGGATGACCGTAAAAGTAATAAAAAAATGAAGTTGAAGAAAATAAAAATAAAAAAATAGAAAAAGATACTTCATACTTAACTTAATAAAGGTAAGCCTATATGGTATGGCCTCTCAAGCACAGGCTCGTGGTAGTGAAAATAAACGGATCACTCACGTCTTAAAACGAGTTTAACTGGACATGTTTCGGGCTAATCCGTAGCCCTTCCTCTCGGAGTCGCACGTCACGGCGGCTGCCAAACGTGCATTGCGTGCTAACGCCCTGGTCGCGCGGCTACTCGACGCAACTGACAGCGACTCACAACTACCCCCGTTTTCATCATCACTTTTATTGTCATTGTCAATTGTTGTATTGTTTTGTGTTTGTTGTATTGTTGTTGTTCATGTTTAAACAGGCTCGTGGGTTTGAGCCGTAGTTCACACCTCTGAATTTTTCGGAATCTACATGCATTACATTTGGAATTTAGCATGAGCTTTACGATGAAGGAAAAATATATTAGACAATGCGCCGCTTTGGAACCGTATCGCAGTTATTTGTTAACAAGTTAATATGATTTTCTCAGTTATTCTCATTCAAGCCATGAACAGTTTAGTGAACCAAAGCGAATCTAATAATATTGTTTATGGCTCATTGCCAAAAGGAAGGATTTATCGACGCCGTGCAAGCTAACTAACACATGCTTCTGCGATTAAACCCTACTTGATTTTCTTGTAACTTTACAATTTATAAAGAAGTCAAAAACTTGCCAAAGTGGTTAATATAATATAATCATCTAATGTAATGAATATTATTATCTAATATATAAAAATATCGTGTCACGGTGTTTATGTTATCGAACTCCTCCGTAAACGTCTCCGATTTTTGTGAATTTATTCTCCACATTCAGTAGGTCTGAGAATAGATCGTTGGTTATTTTTTATATCCCTGTTCTTCGCAGACGGAGTCACAGGATACAGCTAGTAATAATATAGAATCATTTGAATCCTAACTTGCCGTAGAAAGTTTTTACAGTAAGTTACATAATGAATTCCCTTGTCAAGTAATGTGATCTAACTAAATTTACTGTGTAGAGATTCCACTGTGGGTTTTGATTCATTTGGTTTGATAGTAGGTAGGTATTTAATTTTTACGCCACATATTCAAATTACATGTGAAAAACTTGTAACATAAATTTGAATCTGTTAATTTCTTTCATTTAATCTCTCCTAACAGTTAAAAGTAAAAAACGATACAAGCTGTTAATTTTTCAGCAAGCACCCATTCTGTGCATTCTGTAGGGCGTTCACAAAAGGTATTTACATAGCACTTGCAAGATCGGATGCAAATGCAGGGTGTTTTGAATTCATTTCCGGACACTTAACGGAACCGGAAATAGAACGGCATATCGCCGGAAGCGCTGTTCACGGGCAGACATTGTGATCACCTGGAGGCTGGAGATATAATTAGATATCGTTACATGGACTGGAAACTATAGCGCTTTGTCAGAGAATTTACGGACTGTGAATAACTCCTTTTGTGTGAGGTCGTCTGGCCGTTCATTTAGAGACAGCGAATTTAATTTGCACCCGGCGTCACTTCAATAAATCAGAGTTTAGACGCAAGCATAAGCCCGTGGATTCGCAACTCGGAGGAATAAAAATAAGAGAGTGATGATTCACTCAAGATAATATAGAAGTAAATTTGAGAACAGATCGACCAAATATTTTTCATTCGTGGGTACAGTAATACATTGTTATAAATAAATGTTTCATTTTTTATTTCGGCAAAAAACGGAATTATAAAGATTTTAAAAAGTAGCTTTTTTGGGCATTTATATTTCCTTAAATATAAGTTGCAAGTTTCGAAAATCGTAAAAATTGTGTCCTCCGCGTCTGTTGTTTAATTGGTCGCATCAAAAAATATAGGTGATAATAAATATTGGCAACAAAAATTAATTTTGACAATGACAATTTTGGAGATCATCATCATCATCATCATTTCAGCCGAAAGACGTCCACTGCTGAAAATAAGCCTCCCCTAAGGTTCGCCAAACAGATCGGTCCTGCGCCATCCGCATCCAACGCAACCTTAACCAGGTTGTCGCTCCATCTTGTTGGAGGCCTACCTATACTGAGTCTTCCGGTCTGTGGAAGCCACTCGAGAACCTTTTTGCCCCATCGGCCATCAATTCTACGAGCGATGTGCCCTGCCCGCCCACTGCCACTTGAGTCTGGCGATTCTTCGAGCTATGTCGGTGACTTCAGTTCTTGCGCGGATTTCATAATTTCTAATGCGATCCCACAGATATACTCCGAATATAGCCCTCTTCATCGCCCTCTGAGTGACTTTGAGCTTTCTTATGAGGCCCATCGTAAGCTGCCACGTCTCAGTGCCGTAAGTCATCATTGCCAACACACATTGGTAAGACTTTTAACTTGACACCCTGCGGTATATTGGGTGACAAGATATTGCGGAGCTTCCCGAACGCTGCTTAGCCGAGTCTAATTGAACCTACCTAATTGGATTGTACGTCCCAGGTAGATATAGTCATCAACAACTTCGAGCGGAGAGTCTCTAATTATAATGGGAAATGGTACAACTGGGGCGTTCGACATGACCTTCATCTAGTCCATGTTCAATTTAAGACCAACTCGTTCGGAGACCGTCCCGAGGTTAGCGAGCATCGCACTTAGGTCTTCCAAGGTCTCAGCCATAAGCACCACGACATCGGCAAATCGAAGGTGAGTGATGTATTCGCCATTTACATTGATGCCTCGCCCTTTCCAGTCAAGAGTCTTGAAAGCATCCTCCAGTGCAGCGGTGAACAGTTTTGGAGATATCGTCAAGATATTGTCCGAACAGTTAGATAACCTGAAGAGATCTTTTCACTAAGTTGCACCTCCGCATTTTATGAGAGTAGTCAAATAGGAGAGACGTGGGATGGGGGCGCGTCGTTTGTTTGCTGGCTGCGTCTCCGCCTCGTCTCTTATGTCTGCTTTGGATCGCGACGCTTCTATACATTAAGTATGAAAACTGATTCAAGAGGCGCTGCAACTGCGACGCGCCCCCGTCCCACGTCTCTTTTGTGTGGCTTGCGCCTAATACGTCTATGAGTGTAACAAAATCCATAGACGCTGTCGGTACCTACTGTCAGCCGTCATAGTGATGTATAATTACGTAACCGTTAAGCCGGTTCAGTGGCCTTTCCAAATCAGAACCAGAATTACAATTAATAATTACTCTTAAGCACACCAGTACCCTTTGTTTACGTATACAGTGAAGAGTTTCGGTCGGAGTCAGAAGTTGGACCATAAATTCTTGCAATTACCAGCTGTTGATATTATTCATGACGTTTGTTAAGTTTGTTTTAACTGCCTCACCTCTCATAATAATTACTTGATAAAGAATTCTTTCAAACTTCGCACGAAACCCCGAGAACGTCTGCACTTTACTTTTAAACTCTTGCAATAAAGCAAGGAAGTCTTATCCCGGCATCAAATTAACCTAAATAATTACGTCCGCAATAAAAATGATAACCCTTTCACAATTTGATAGAGAATCAGATTACTTTTGATATACAAGTTGGTGAAAGACAATTGGTGAAATGAAAATTTGTTTCTTGTGACTTTACTAGAGATGAAAATTATATACCTACTATATAAATAATATACTTAGGGGTCACGTGAGTTTAATTGGTAAAACGGAAATATATAGGTACTAGGTACATAGGGTTTTATCAATAAAATACAAATTATTTTTGGTTTAATTAAATGTATTCAGATTAAAACGCATTTTTTTGTATTTTTAATTTCATAACTAGTACCGATGGCTAGACTAGTATACAATACATTAATAAGTATATTAATAAGTATATTAATACTTACTAGCTGTTGCCCGCGACTACGTCTGCGAAGAATAGAGGCATAAAAGATAGTCTACGACCTATTCTCAGACCTACCAAATATAAAGAAAAAAGTTTCATAAAAATCGGTTAAGCCGTTCCGGAGGAGTTCGATAGCAAACACCCTGACACGAGATTTTTATACATTAGACTAGATATATCAAATAGCATCTATAGCTAGCTGTTTTGAGTACAAATCCACGTGGTTCCGGAGTACAAAATAAAATGGTCGAAGTTCATTGAATTAAATATATTTTGCAATACTAAATATTTACATTTTTATTTTTATTCATTTATTTAGTTATTAATTTTTAAGTATCAGATCTCTATACAATAGTCCAATATTTACAGCATATTACAGTAAGTTACATGGGACCAGCTCTGAAGAAATTGAGGTGGTGAAAATAATGACGAAAACGAGCTAGCTAGTGAGTAAGGCAAGCAATATCAGAATAGGCTACAGATTCACCTAATAGCAAATTTAATGACTAGCACACAAAACTATTCACGAACGACCTTTATGACGAGAACAGTGCGCACCGTTCTCTCTAAGGGCGTTCGTTACATGGTTGTTCGCGAGTCGACTACATCCGGTAAAGATTTCCCAAAGGTAACGCATATTTTATACACGGTGTAATTTAAGTGGCTGGTCTTTTATTATGATGGTTATGTGGATACCATGACGATTAAACTTAAACAAACGAAACGATTAAATTCTTGTACTAAAAAACAGTAAAATCTGAGTATAAATTAAGTGAAAGAAAACATTCTGCACTCACGTGCGAAGGGATTCAATGGTGTGTGTGAAATACCCAATCCGTATTGGGTCCGCAAAGGAAATACGGCCAAAGTTTTCTCGTTTTATATGAGGCCTAGGCCTGAGACCTGCAGTGAGATGTATATAGGCTAGGATGATGATCATGATGAAATCATGAATGAAGGTTGTGTAAAATCATTCACTTTATCAATTAAAAAAAAAAAGAGTTGGGGTGTGTAAGGTATTTAGTGTTCTAGATTAGCATCTAAAAGTATACTAAAAGACAATGAACAACTGGACAATGAAGGGATAGTGGTGGAATGATTTATTTATTTATTTATTTATTGATAAAATAGTTTACATGACATTACAGTAATAACCAATGCGTCACGAAACTTAGACTAACACTTAAAGACTATGTTTACAATAAATAATAGACAGAGACAAGACACACACATCATGCCCGTATCCCAAAGGGGGTAGGCAGAGCACACAAAACGCTACATTTGCGTTTCGGAGTAACTTTTAGCAATTTTAGGTTAAATTAACAATAATTAATTAATTTATTACAGCTACAACCAATGCGACACTAACTTTATTAGAATTAAACTAGACTAACAACTAAATTAAAGATCTATGTTACACAGAAAAATATTAATAATAAACAAATTATATTGGGACAGTCGAACACCTGTCATCAATCGCCTCACAAAATCTTAAGCATTCACTGCAAACTGCCGCCCATAGCCACGCAAACAAGTCGCACTCAGGTGTCGATGCCAGCAGCGCATTTGTGCAAGAGCGCGGGGCAGGGGCGAGTTCCTACGCGACACGGTGCGCGCAGACGAATGAAGATATGTGTAAAAACACTCATTTAATTAACTTACAACTAAAAAAGAGCTGGGAGGTCTGAGGTATTTAGTATATACATATATATTAACATCTTGTATACTAATAAGACAATCAACAACTGAACTGAACAAATGATGATACTACGAAGCTGGATTTACCCGTGTTTTTCAATGTTTATGAATTCAATGTACAACGAAAGGGCCAGGTATTTTTTCCGCGATACGCACCCGAGCCGTGTCTTTGACCGAGAATAATGGACCACCCCCGCCGAATGGAAATCTTGCTTATGATAAATCACAAACTTTTGAAATTTGGCGCCTGTTCTTTTGAGTTATTTGCTTAGTGTACATTACGCAGCAATATGCGCTTTGCGAACACAAATCTAGTTAATGTTTTTGAGAAATAAATATTTATATAAGAACGATTAAAGGCAACGGCACCGATTTCCGTGGTAATTCAGGATTTTTTCATTAATAGCAACAAAATAAGTACTTCCGAATTGCCTAGTGCTCTAACGTAATTTTTTTAAAGAATTATGATATGTAAACTTTGAATACAAAGTATAAAAATATTTATACTTTTTTTTACTTTATTTTAGCAACATCCAAAAATCCATCGTCTCATCATCATTGTTATTACTTAGTTAGTGAATATAATAAATCTCATTTATTTCCTATCCCGAGGGAATTTCAACAAATCTATCCTTTTTTTGTTGCTCGATATTGATAACGGCAACAGGTAGACGCTTGAAATACTTATTCATGGAATATTTAGTTATACACATTCATTTTAAAAATAAATTATTAAATTAAAACAAAACAAATATGACTTTTGCCGTTTTTATAGATAATGGTACGGAACCCTTCGTGCGCGACTCCGGCTCGCACTTGGACGGTTTCTTCAACATTTTGGCAAAACTGCGGTTTGCCGATGCCTGCTTTAGTATAGCATTTATAATTATGGTTTTGTATGACTAAGTAAGTTTTATGTCTTACTATATTAGTAAAAAACATATTAGGTATGTGGAGCATTAGGTAATGTAATACTTATTAGTGAAATAATTTTTAAAATCAAGCCCGAATTTGAATTTTATTCATTTATTTCTACCCCACGGACAAAAAAACCAACAAAGTTTAGACTATATTTTCCTATCCTACGGGAATTTCGAAAAATAATTTATTTAGTAATGTGTAATGTCAAGTCTGTAGCACCAGTTGTTAAGGCTGTACGTTGTCTGTCAGTCAGTCAGTTTGTCACGGTGCTGTTTTATAAGTAGGTATATTTTCGTGTAAAGAACTCTTCGATAGCTGGAGATCACTGGTCCTAGGTTTCTATTAGGAAAGCCCCAGGGCCTTAGGTATTGTACTCTCTCAATATAAGGAAAGCCACTCACCTTGGTCTGCTCTCAGGTGCTGCTGTTATATTTACACAGAGTTCACATTGTCACACTACACACACACTATAATTTTCAAATGTAGTATCCCGTGACCGAAATAATATCACCAAAAAACCAGTACTTTGGTTAAAAGAACAGTACACACCAAAACACATGTGATCCGTACGTTCGTTTACCTCGAACTGTCAAAGCTCTTTTGGCGCCAACCGACCGTATTATTGTGACTTACCCTCATATTAAAAGATTACAATGCCCGAACAGTATAGATTAACGACGATAACTTTATTCATTGTGACTCAATTTTAATGAAACAAAGCCTATATTTTGCTCCAATTTAAGCTTCATCTATCTGCCAAAACCGCAAGAAAATCCGTTCAGTAGTTTCGGAGATTAGCGATTACATACAGACAGAGCTCTACTTTTACTGTTTTATTATAGTGTAGATTTGAAAAGAATCGACAGATAAATAAAACTAATGTGTTACTCTGTTAATAAAGATTAAAGTTATTATATAACTATAAGTAGTCTTATTTAATTTGAAGTGTCCATACATTGAGTTTGTGTTTTTGTATCAACAAAGTATGAATATCGTAACTTTTATCAAACTAGTTTTATGCATTTATGTTGTCTACTTAGCATCAACTGAGTTAGAAATTAAGTATGAAGTATCTTTTTCTATTTATTTTTTTCAACTTCATTTTTTTTATTACTTTTACGGTCATCCCGTGAAACCATATATTTCAAACTAAATACAAACTGAAATATAGATGCACCGAAAAAACCCCAGAAAAAAGACCAATGCTGGGAATCGTACGCTGAGGACCTGGGTTCGATTCCCAGCATTGGTCTTTTTTCTGTGCATCTATATTTCAGTTTGTATTTAGTTTGAAATATGATTTAGAAACACTAATTTTGCATCACGTTTTAAATCTCACCCTGTATTTACAAAAACATGAGGGATAACTAAATAAATAATAATAATAATAATAAACTTTATTCAGTACCATAAATGTAACCTACCTACCTACCTTTTAGTAAACATTTATTTTGTACGATACTGTATGTTCGAGTCGTACTGTACGAGTAAGTCCGCTTCGATAACCGAGAACACAGGATGCCACTCATTTTGAGAGTGCTCTAGTTCGCCTAGGGGATGTATTGGATGCCAATAAAGCAGTACATTTGAATCGATTTTGACAGTAAATGAATATTTTCAAAGATATATTTAAGGATATAGGACATTTGGATGGATGTATAATTGGATAGGCAGACAAGTGAAACTAAAATATAATCTTAACAAGGGGACTGAATTACGACGTAAATACGAGTATATTAAATGCGTGTGGCGTGCTTTACTTATACTTAAGCAAAAATCGCGAAGATTTCAACATTATGTGTCCCAAAGCTCAATTCAAAATTCTTCCGTGTACAAATTTAAAACTTAATTAAAAGCAACTGAAATTTCGGACAGTCAAACAATTACTTAAAACTGTCAAGAAACCTTGAAAGTGACCAAACCTCTTCATTGATCTTGTAGCATTGCGTGTTTTCTCACTATCATAATAGAAGTAAACAAACTGTTACTAACGAAAATAAATGTCTCGTAGTGGTGCTATATTTTATTTATTTGTAACACGCAACCATCGTCAATTTATTAACTTTACTAGTCCATTTATAAAACTGGTCTGCAAATGAAATTGATAAATATCAAATAAGACAATAAAATACCGAGCTGCCACTAAAGCAGTAAAACAAAGCAATTTCAAACGTTCATTCACCTTAATTAAATAATGGGACTATAAAGAAAGATTTTTTTTCTAACTAATGACATTACGGTACGAAATACGAGAGTACTGTTGTGCTTAAATATTTGAACGTTATAAAAATATCGTGTACATTTATAGAGAGGGGAACGGGATTGCACGCATCTGCGCTCCCGGGACTTTTGAGCGTTTTTTTGAGTGCCTTTTACACATATAAATTATTTACTCAATAAATAGGACACGCGTGGCTTGTTTATTCCGTAAAATTGTCAGGGAAAAACAATAAGTAAACACGAATGAGCTAACATCCCTTAGAGGAAATTATGTAGACATTGTGAGAAAGGAATTCATTTATAAAAATATAAAAGTCAAAATCATAGCACACTCAATAAAAGTATATCACAAACTCATTATTAAATAATTATAAACAAGAATAAATTTAAACATGTAAAGAAACTTTACATACATACTACCATGGTAAAATAGGGTCTTTATTTTACCATTACCAAATTGTTGAACAACAGATATTTTTGTTTACTAGCTGTTGCCCGCGACGCCGTCCGCGAAGAATGGGGGGGGGGGGTAAAAATAGCCTACGACCTATTCTCAGACCTACCGAGTGTAGAGAAAAAAGTTTCATAAAAATCGGCCAAGCCGTTTCGGAGGAGTTCGGTAACAAACACCGTGACACGAGATTTTTATATATTAGACTAGATTTTTATATATTAGATTTAAGATCAAAAATCACAGTATTATTGGTGCATTCACATGATTATTGATGTCAAATCCCAAATATATTAAGTATAGCTTAACTATTTAAGTATGTATGATAAGTACAGGAGGCTTCTTAACCTGATACACATTAATTCTTTGATTTTATTTGTGTTTAAAATAGGTGCAAGTAAAAAAAAATCATTAGCATTAAAACTTGAGGTTCAATTTTGTTTTATTAAAGTTATTGTTGTTCTGCTGGTACCATAGAAAAAAAAACTGTGTGTATGGATTGATTTTTAAGGCAAAATAAAAAATAATTCTCGTTGTTTCGTTTTATCTGTAAATCACATGCGATAGGTATTCTTAAAGATTATAATTTTAATACACTTGAGTTGCGCGTGTAGAAACTTAATTTTCTGCGGATAACCGCAACTCGACGAGTCGAAATAATTTCGACATTTTATGTAACAATAAAACATACGCGTGTTTGCAGTCCGGGAATGGGAGGAGAATTAATGTTTCGTACCTAAAATATATTAATAAACGTTCAATAAAAGTCGTTATAAGTGAAGAAAACGCGTTTGTTATTAAATGTTACACGTAAGAGCCATTTGAAAAGCATGTTTCAGTAATGTGGACGTATGGCCGCACAGCAAGATTACACGTCATAAGTCTAATAAAATTTGCCGCTTGTAATATATTTCTAACGATAAATTAAACTTATTCATGACCGTTTAGCTCGTGAACGGAATACTACATTTTTCTCTAGAAATTCTCTAACAGCGATAAAGACTGCATCAAAATCTATTAAGTGCTTTAAAAGCCTTATCCGGAGTTACAGACGCGTGGTAGACTGACTTCTTAAAAGTATACGAGGTCGGGTCGCGCTCAAAAAACAAACTTAAATTTTTATATTTCTGTAGAATCGTATATGATTGATTCCTTTTTCGTCGTATTCCTGATTGGACATATTCTTGTTTCGGCTATCAGAAATACGACGAAAAAGGAACCAATCATAAATATTATTATGATACAATAATTTACACTATTAAGCAATAATGCCAAGACATAGTTTTAGTAAAAAAAAAACATTTCAACCCAAAAAACTTAATCAATAATCAATTAACTGCAAAATTAGTTTTTAAAACCTTTAAAATAAAGAAATAGTCAATTGAGTTGGTTTATATATAAGTTACAAGACGTGACATTGTAGTTCAAAACAAAATCTACACAGGGAACTAGGTACGTTTTGAAAGCTCATCAAGAGTATGTTATTTTAATGGTAGTATCAAATACTTACCCTTAATCGTCTACACAAAATATGTATTACTTAAGTAATGTAATGTATTTACAAGAGAAAAATAAAAATTATTATTTACAACAGAAAAAAAAAATTATAAATAGAAAACCCCGTCTAAAATATTTGACTGCGGCAGGGTCCCCATGATGCTGGCGGCATTACCCCTTTGGATCGCAAGGGCGATCCGCTGGGCTAAGTACGCGCCAGCTCTTGGGTCCCCTGAGGCGTCGATCAGCCGGGAAAATACCTTTCTCTTCTATATATTGTATTAGCTTATACTTGAAATTATATGTCAATATTATAAATTTAAAGTTTCACTTAATATATATTAATTAATTTAATGTTGGCTTATTTGTTTTTTTTTTTATTTTTTTTTTCTATTTATTTTTGTTGAATTTGATTAACCTTAAATTTAATTAACAAGAAATTATTTTACTAACAAAATTAATATGAAGAAACCTAAAAAATTTGAAAGTAAAAGACAATAAATTCAATTAACAAAAGATTAAAGATTTGTCATCACGTCTGGTTTTGGCCTCAGGCGACCCGGCGCTAGCAGTTCAGAGAAGTAATGCGGCCAGTGTCTTGAGGAGCATGTGGCAGAAAATCTTGACGACATTTTTAACTTGTAGGATTAGTTTAGATTGTCTCTTATTTGTATATTTTTTAATTTGTGGTTTATGGTTATTTAAGACTATAGTCTTTAAATAAATAGTACTTAATAATACATACAAAAAAAATACAAAAGGAATATGGGCAGATTTGTATTGACTCTGACCTAGGGACCAATAATGACAAGCCATAATATCATCGGAAGGGTTCTTTCATATTAAGTAAACAACTTTTTGTTTGGCGGGAAATCTGGAACCACTGTGTAAAAAAAGGTATGGCAAAATAAAAAACATATGAAAACGCATAAAAAAAAAAACAAAATTATGACACAAATCATCGACGGTTACAAAACCTTCATAATCCGTAAAGCGATACAGGAACATAGATAGTATCGAAAAAACTACATACCTAATAGTTTCAACTCAAACTACTTTAATGCAGCGATAAACCTTTGTCAAACAAAGGTTTGGGACTACTTGCCATAGTAAAAGTTTTAGAACTTAGAATAAGCTATCCACTGACATATCGCTTGTCCTTATTGGTCCTATAAGCCAACGTGCCCACCCTCCTTTGTTTAATTTTCATTACCTCTTTAAACTATAACACGAAGTTTTTAGACACGCATGATAAATAAATAAACGTCAAAAACCGGCTAAGTGCGAGTCGGAGCCGCGCACGAAGGGTTCCGTACCCGGATCTATAAAAATGGCAAAAAATCACGTTTGTTGTATGGTAGCCCCCCGAATATTTATTTTATTCCGTTTTTTAGTATTTTTGTTATAGCGGCAACAGAAATACATCATCTGTGAAAATTTGAACTGTCTAACTATCACGGTTCATGAGATACAGCCTGCTGACAGACGGACAGACAGACAGACGGACGGACAGCGCAGTCTTAGTAATAGGGTCCCATTTACCCTTTGGGTGCGGAACCCTAAAAATTAGCGTAATAGATACACGGAAACTATTTGATGCAGCTTAATTTTCATTTTTATCCCGACCGAATCCATTGATAAAAAAGTCGTTGTAGAAATTGCAGCCGTAAATCCGGCATGATACGCAAAAACGTTGGTAGATACGCATTAAAAGTCGTAATCAGGTGAGCCCACGGCTCCCTTGTGTGTATAAACACGACAGCTAACTTTAATTAAAAACCCGGATTCGTACATAAGGGAAAAACACAAGTTAGAAGAGTCCCCGGCTCTGGTAGCAAACAGTCGTAAATCTGATGTGCCGCTACGGTAATGGGTTTTCTTATGTCAACAACACGTATGTATGTATATACGTGTAACATAAGTACCTGAATACACGGTAATAGACGGTACGTACAAACGAGGAAAAACGGGTTTTTTCAGTCGTCCGTTGGAGGTTTAGTTTTTGTACTATAATGCTTTCAACTTAATACTGGCGGCGTTACTTTTGTTTCTCGAATAACGGAGCTTTTTTTTCTACACTGGGTTTTATTTAAACGTTTCAAGTCGTTTTCGTTTTTCAAGAGGAAACATTGGGAAATATTTTCAAACTTTCGTAAAGGAATGTAATAAGTGTCACTCATTATGAATACAGAAAGTGCCACTTCGGAAAATGTTTAAGCTATAACCTTTGTTCCCGACTTATCTCCCGTAGCAAAACAAAAGACAGGCTTATTGTCATGCGGGAATTCTAAAAAATCCCTTTTTAAGGTTCCGGGCCAAAATGGCAAAACGGAACGTCTGTCTGTCTGTCTATCTTTACTCCAACAAAGTGATAAAATAAAATGTAAAAAAAAATTTTTAGGGTACCTCCCATAGACGTAAAGTGGGGGTGATTTCGTCTAGGATAGGTCTTTTAAATAATTACGGGGTTGTGAAGACGATTTTTCGATACAGTGATTCGTTTGCGAAATATTCAACTTTAAAGTGTTTTTTTTTGTTAAAAGCTAAACTGTTGGCATAAAATTTTTGAAAAAAAAATCCGGATGGGAGGAAATATCTCAAATTAACAAGGAAAACTAAAACTGCCAAGTTTGCTTGAGAATAATTATTAGTTTAAGAGTAAAAATAGCAGCCTGACCTATAAAATATTGCTTGTTTAATATGGACAGTAAGTATAATTAATAGTAAAATTAATAAGATTTGCAAGGATTTTTTCGTAACAGCTGCGGATCCTGGGCGTGACCAACACGCTCTTGGCCGGTTTTATATCATCTATACATTATAAACACTAAGAAATAAAGGGACTCCTTTTCATAATATGTTTTAGTTATTATTACTTTTCTTGAGGCTTTCGACCTCAGGATAGTTGTATTATGATGAAGACAAAACGTCAAAGTAACAAAAAAAACACGAATGTTAAGTTAAAAAAATTGTTAAGAAACGTTTGGAAATGCGCAAAATCAGAAAGAAATTGCTGGTGGCGGTGATCGCTTACCATCGCACCCGCACTCGTTTCCCTCACTCAGTCGATAAAAAAGTGTATGTAAATTTAAGGACAGCATCCATTTCCTCGTATTATATCTGTATATTAATACACGTGGCTTTCGAACTGTCGGGCTTGGCTCGGGCGCCTGAGCACCTCTTAAAACGACAAGAGAGTCTTTTCGTTGAATCTTAGTGTCGAGTGCTTGTTATTTTTCTCACATTTTCATATATTTTTGTATAAATAACCTTATGGATTTGTTAGGATTTGAGATTGCGAAATACTAGTTGTTGCCCGCAACTTTGTCTCCGGAGAATTCGTTTATCGCTAGCCCGCGGGAACTATTAAGTATAACATAGTTAAGCTAGATTCCTACAAAATATAATTATTGATCCATCAGTTGTAAATGTAATTTTAAATATTTTAATAAAGGCCTTACTAATACTGCAATAAAAGTGTATAATAAATTGGATAATAGCATTAGGGGGTGCAGTGATCTGAGAACATTTGAACGAAAACTAAAAGATTATTTTATGACTAGACCCTATTACTCCATTAAAGAATACTACGCTAATGCGTTAGACTAAATTATTTTAGTGTAGCATATCAAATTTCATTTGTTTATCAATTATTCTGTTTGACATTTCCGTATTTAATTTTCATTCAAATGCTCAATTTTATTCAGTTTTATTCATTTTTTCTGGATTATTTCCTAACTATTTCTTGAACGCTGACATTGCATCTCTGATTTAATTTTAGTTTCATTCTTTATTTTAATTTGACTTTATTGTTATTTTAATGTAATTGAATTGAGTTTTATTAATGTAATTTTATCTTTGTCATTGTATTTAAATGGAATTAATTTTCTGATTTCATTCGTACTATAAAATATTTTCTGTGTCTCATCTAAAATTGTATTTGCATGCATGTTTAAGCATGTTATGTATGTTTTATCGCAAATAAATGACTGATTGATTGATTGAGTTACTTTATGAAAAAATATTCTACACGTATTTTTTTCTTTCATCAGTTAAACAAAAATAATATCATCATCATTTCAGCCGAAAGACGTCCAGTCCTGAACATTGGCCTCCCCCAAGACTCGCCAAAAAGATCGGCCCTGCGCCATGCGAGATACACTGCTTGTTCCGGTCCGCGGACGCCACTCCTTTCAGCCCCATCGGCCGTCAATTTTACGAGTGGTGTGCCCTGCCTACTGCCACTAAGTATGGCGATTCTTCGAGCTATAGTAATTTTTCATTTCTCCTAGGAAAAAGAAGGTAGCCAAAAATCTATAAATTTAAAAAGAAAAGTACTGAATGATTGACTGACTGAATCATCAACGCTCAGCCCAAACCCTTAGCCATAGAAGGCTGAAATTTTGCATAGAATAAGGACAGATTTGTTGAAATTCCCACGGGATATGGAATAAACGGGATTTATATATTCACTAACAAAACTGATACCGATGTTGATGAAATTATGTTAATGATGGATGTTTGGATGTTTCCGTTGCCGGACTTTTGTTTTATTCGATGAAAAAGATGAAGAAGCTATACCACATTGGAATTCTGCACGGACGAAGTCGCGGGCGAAAGCTAGTTAGGTATAATATAAATTAGTAGTTTTAGTTTGTAACTTTTGTATATGAAATGTAAATATTGGTATTAAGTATCATGAAATTATTTGGATCATTCCCTTAACAAACTAACAATACATATCTGGGATACAATAGCCTCCGTCGCCACCTTACAGACTTTAACAGAACCATCAACAGGCAGGGATCGAGCCAGACTGTTAGCTGTGGCCAAGCCAGAATCTGGTTACTGGCTCCATGCATACCCCTCGCCTAACACTGGAACTTTCATCGACCCAGACACTCTACGCATAGCTGCTGGTCTCCGGCTGGGAGTTGGGATCTGCGCAAGTCACAACTGTGTTTCTTGTGGGGCTCCAGTGGACCGACTCGGCCACCATGGCCTCTCCTGCTTCTCGGGCGCCGGCCGCCTGTCCCGCCACGCCGCTCTCAACGACATTCTCAGAAGGGCGCTCGTTAGTGCCAACGTTCCCGCTGCTCTGGAGCCCCAGATTGTGCGGAGCGATGGCAAGCGCCCTGATGGAATGTCGTTGATACCCTGGAAGACTGGCCGTGCGCTGGTGTGGGACGCCACCTGTACAGACACCCTGGCGGCGTCCTACCTACCAGCAACTACCAAACGTGCGGGGGCGGCGGCGGACGCCCGGGAACGCCTCGAGGCCACAAAATATAGCTGTCTCGGCGCCCAATATCATTTTTTTCCTTTCGGCGTCGAGACTCTAGGTCCTTGGGGTAAGGGTGCACTGGAGTTACACAGGGAGCTCAGCAATAGATTGAGAGAGGCAACAGGCAACCCTCGCGCCGGCAGCTTTCTCGCGCAAAGAATCGCAATCGCTGTTCAGCGCGGGAATGCTGCCTGCGTGATGGGCACCATGCCAAGAGGCCCACCTCTCTTTTTTTAATTAAGTTTAGTTTTAGTTATTTTAATTTAATAGTAGTTTTAGTCTTGTATTTACACCTGTATATGTTTTTTCCTATTTTTTGCAATAATAATAAATTTTTGATACATATTTACATTGTTTGATTTGGAATATCAGGGAACTTTGTAGTTGATCAAATAACATTTAATATGTTAATTCTTTTGCCTGAAACACAGGGAATCCTACAATAGTTCAGTTTTAGTTTTTAGCTATTATATTATTGATGTAGAGTGAGATTTTTTTTAAATAAATTATTTATTGTTATTACTTTACTTATCTATATTCGTCTCTTTGCTAACAATACCGTACAAATATTATTTTTATTTTATTAGCAGTACGGCTGCTCACCGAATCTAAGATTATTTAAAAGCGAAAAAGTTTTTTTCGCTTTTAAATAATACCGTACAAGTCAGAGATTGACCATGGTGACGTTTTAACTGTACCTACAATATTCTTACAGAATAGGGTATAAAGCGGCACATGGTCAATTTCTGATTTCTGCGGTATTATTAGCTAAGTGACTATATCTGTTCCAAATAAGTCAATCTGATCACTCAATAAAATAGGGTAAAATCAACGTCATAAAATAAGTGATCACTTTTGTACCTTGTCACTTTAACGTCATGTTTGAAAAGCCGTACTTAATTATGTAACGACTGAAAGCGACAAGGTATAAAAGTGATCATTTATTTGCGACGTTGACTGTCCAAGATTGACAACACAGGTACAGTGATCATTGCAAGGTAAATAATATTAGCAGAATAAGGATTCCTACTGAGTTAGCATAGTCTAATTGTAGTTATGTGGAGCTGTTGACCGCTGTAGGAGGCTATGTGATTACCCGTTAAGTCAAGGGCTTCTTGACTTGAGTATCTGGCCGCGCTCATCTCTCGTAATGCGAAGTAAGATCTCAGGTTACATGCCCTCAGACTTTTGTGGGGAAATAATGCAAGAATATTCTTGAGTTACTTAATTTACCATTGTGTATGTACCGTCTGGGCAACTGAATGGCGTTTACGATGTAACCTTTTCACAATCATTTTCACGTTATTTTCCTTGGATTGTTATTGAGTGTCAACCTGACATTTCCGGCGAAAAGATACCCTGTTAATTTTCATACTTACTATCATAAAATATATTAACGACCGCTTTAGCCTAGTTGGTAGTGACCCTGCCTACGAAGCAAGAGGTCCTGGGTTCAAATCCCGGTAAGGGCATTTATTTGTGTGATGAGCACGAATATTTGTTCCTGAGTTATGGATGTCTTCTATGTATTTAAGTATTTATTTATCTATATAAGTATGTTTATCGTCGTCTAGTACCCATAGTACAAGCTTTGCTTAGTTTGGGACTAGGTCGATTTGTGTAAGATTGTCCCCTAATATTTATTTATTTATTTATTTTATTTATATTACTAGAACTGATGGTCCATGGGACCAAAAGGTTCTCGGATGGCGTGCACGGACCGGAAAACGCAGTGTAAATTGGTCTCCAATATGATGGAGCGACGACCTTCCGAACCTTCCGACCTTTCCTAGCGAAGGTTGCCGGTTAACCGGTCTGTTTGGTAAGCCTTGGGGAAGGCCTATGTTCTTCTGAAGGGCTCAAATGACGCATTCGCCATACCCACGGTGTTGTTTAAGCTTGGGTGTTTATGATGTGTAATTAATTTTAAGATTTTTAGTGCCCCTAGACACGGGCCCATGAATAGCGCGCTAAATAACTTTTTGTTAAAAATTCTGCTTAATACAAGCTTTTTTTGCAGACTATATTTTTTGCCCCGGGTTACCAAAGTATTCGGTCAAGGCGAATCAAGCGATATCAAACTCGATGGAGTAATAATGCCATTTTATTACGGAATTCCTATGGTCGCCTTCCAGCTCCATCGTCAGTTAAGCTCTATGTCATAATAATATTGCATTGTCATCCGATTTACACATGTATGCAAAATTTCAGCTCAAACGGTTGAAGATACGTATCTACTTCAAAATTGAGTTGAAAGATTCCACCTGAACAAACATACAATGTAAATTAAATTAAATCTTGTACAAAAAGTAAAAGCTTGTAAAAAGGCAAACTGCTCTCTATTTAGTATTTTTAATGCACGAGTGAGTTTGCAAAAGCATTAAGAATTATAACATAGTAAAGTCCGTAAAACTTTTAATAAAAACTGAAAACAATAATCACGTTTTTAAAGCGTAAGTGAAAAGTACCGATATTTGACAATGCTAAATAATTTACGAGCGTCCTCTGTGGTTGCTAACGACAATATTACATACTTTAGATGTCCCGAAACAAAACCAAATGAGACTTCCCAAACGCCGCGTTAGAGTTGAATATTGAATACAAAGGCATAAGTTCCTTGTAATATTATCTGAATTCCAAGTCGCAATACTTCGTAATGAAAGGACCCCTAAGCAAAATGTATCGTCGACAGAGTAATATTTCACTGAAACAGAGCCATCCTCCCATTGGGAGCTATACGTTTGCCCTGAAAGTAACCCGGACTATTTACTACTATTTACTAGATTTTTTGTTTAAAAAAAGGAAAGTCAAAATAACTGTCTATTAGACCTCAGTTTCTTGTATTTTTTTTACTTCTAAGGGTCTTAGAAATCTGTCTTATAGCTCTATCGTACCCTGTGGTCGTGCCCAAAGTATATTTTTAGTACATTAATATAAAGTATACCGTATCCACCACCACCACCATCCCAGACTATATAAGTCCCATTGCAGGGCACAGGCCTCCTCTCAGAATTAGAACCGTATACTAAAGTTAATTATTCGGTATATACGATTTTCTATGGAATTTCCCATTACTAGTGCAGTATTTCGCACTTGAGGCATTTTAATTTGTTTGAACTCTGCTTTGACATTTGAAACGGCGACGAGGTACTTCCGAGTAGGGTTGGGTAGCCATTATTAAAAGCTGAAAGTCTGAAAATGCTGGCTTTTCTCATACTGATTTCGGTACTCGGCTACCTAAGGTGCTACACAAAGTAACAGCCTACCCATTTTACGGCGGCATGAGACAAAGAAGAGCTTAGTGTTTCAATAGTAATTTCAATTTGTTACTTTTGCGGTGTTCCTGAAAAACAGGGCCTTGACAGATAGACGGGCTGCACAACACAGTAATCCTTTTTACCTTTTGAAGCACGGAACCCTAAATACTGGAGGTAGTTAGTTACCGAAAGCCAGAACTGGTGGTAACACTACATTTATCCGGTACATGATATTCGTAAGTTCGAATTGAGTTTAGAATTGAACCAAACTAAGTTTCTGAGCCTGTGGCATACGAGAACGAGTAGAGCTACGAGTTGACTAAGTTTTATTATACTAATCGCATCGTAGAAGTAAGTATGGAGGAATGTTTCGTACCCGTATCACTTAATTTACCTAAGTTAACTTCACTTCTTCTTCACGAATGTGTCACTGTCATCATTATCATTATCATCACAGCCTATACACGTTTCACAATACGACACAGGCCTCTTCTCAGAACGAGAGGGCTTAGGCTGTAGTCCCCTCGCGGGCCTAGTGCGAATTGGGAACTTCACACACACCATTGAATAACTTTGCAGGTGCGTCCAGGTTTCCTCACGATGTTTTCCTTCATCATCATCATCATCAGCCTATGTTCGTCCACTGCTAGACATAGGCCTCTCCCATGGCACGCCACTGAGCACGATCCTCGGCCACTCTCATCCAGCTCTTGCCAGCCGCCTTGCGAAGATCATCGCTCCACCGAGTCTGAGGACGTCCCACGCTACGTTTGCCGATCCGTGGTCTCCACTCAAGAACTCGTCTACCCCAACGGTTATCGGTTCTTCGGGTTATATGGCCTGCCCATTGCCACTTCAGCGTGCTAATGCGGTGGGCTATGTCGATAACTTTGGTTCTCTGTCGGATCACTTCGTTACGAATTCGATCTTTTAGAGAAACTCCGAGCATAGCCCTTTTCATAGCACGTTGAGCAACTTTAAATTTGTGGGCCAGCCCTACACTGAGTATCCACAATGTTTTCCTTGCTCATGATAAATTTAAAATGTAATTTTGTACATAAATACCGAAAAGCTCAGACGTGCGAGCCCGGGCTTGACCCCACTTACCTCTGCTTGAGAGCCTATACGTGAAACCACAAGGCTACGACGGATTTTTATTTTCGGTCACTGTATTGAGAAATAATTAGTTTGAAGTTTATTTTAACCTTTGATTACATTGTCAGGAACCAAATACTGTAAACTACAAAAAGTCGTAAACTTTTATTTATCTTAATAAAATTGTCTTACTCAATTCTTTATTGCTCTTTCACAGTGTTATTTTACAGATGTTATATAATAAGGATACAATTATGATCATCATGAACTCTGTTGGGCACAGCAAGTATTCATACCTGATTTACACTCTCGCCTCGTCGCCTCGCCTCGCGCCTCGCCTCGTCGTCTCGCTCCGGACGCGAGCCTCAAAATCAAGGGAAATCACGAGACGAGGCGCGAGGCGCGCCTGTTCACACTCTCGTCTCGTGGCTCGTCCCGCAGTTCGTCTCGCCACTCGTACGCGAGTGTAAACCAGGTATTAGACGAGAGGGCAACTTTAATAATTACTAGATTTTATACATTTCTAAAGTAAGTAAGTAAGTAATTTTTATTAACCATAAACAGTAACAACAGCAACAACAATACATACAAAAAGAAATACCAATGACTCCACACTAGGCTAGACCTGTATCGTGGCAGCCAAAAGACCTTAATAATAATTACACATAGTGATGCGGTCTGTACTATAATTTAAAAAAATTGTCAAAAAGAAAAAAAGTGAAATTCAAACATTATATTCAAACATTTATAATGTCCATATATTTTGTATTTTAACTTTATGTCTTTGTATTTAACTGTACATGCTAAGTTCATACCTACCCGTAACCAGAGAAGCTATCGCATAAATATGATACCGTAGCGGATTGTGAGTGTTCAAATATTATGCAAACAAGATTTATGCTTTGCTGAAGGCAATAGAACACGATCAGACTTTTCTTAAGTCCTTTCTTTGCTACAATACAATAGTAGATTGTTCAACAAGGGACTAAAACAAGCCCCGAGCAGGGCGAGGGTGGCTATAATTCGCGTGTCATTATGGTAGTTTAGTCACGCGTTAAACACTCTACTTTTCACTTTGAATGCGAGGAAAAAAACGATGTTTTATACAAATCTACAATATTACTTTTATACAACGTTCGCTCAATACGAGCAATGGACGTCTGTTCAAAATTCAAATAGCAATTTTTTGTTCCGCGGTTTTTTTTTGTTGAGTGACGCTTTAAATGTTTGCATATTTAGCCAACAGATTCAAACTTGAAAATTATTTCATAGCTAATTGGACTAAGTATGCATAATAAAATGAATTCAACTTTAATATAATTAAATAGATTAATATTCGTAATTATTCATCGTGTTTCGCGAAATTATTATTTTTTTAAATATTTTTATACAGTTGTCATTTTGAGGTTATTTCCACGCCCTAAAAGGCTTCCACAGACCGAAGCGTGGGGCGCTACGGAGCGCTACAGAGCGCTACTGAGCGCGCTGCGGTCTGTGGAATATTTTAAAATTGTCTATGCCCAGTCACTGAAAATGGCAATAATCCTCCATTCACAAACACCGTGATTGGCAGTTTAGGGGTTTCCAGAGTAAATTAAAAAAAAAATACTTTAATCCCTAGAGATCAAACAAGAGCTTTAGTCCCGATATGCAGAGACTAAAGTAACATTTTAAGAGCATGAGAAGTGAAAAATACTTAAGTATACAAGTAATTAACGTAATTGACGACCAGATAGTCTAGTACCTAGTTTCGGACCTAGACTATGAAACTAGAGGTTCCGTGTTCAAATCCTGCAGGCGTATTGTCTAACGCACTGTCGCTTACTGACAAACGATATAATTATGGTGACAGAAAGAGATGGTGAAAGCGAAGACAAGCGTTAATACGGCTTCTGGTCATCATCATCATTTCAGACGAAAAACGTCCACTGCCGAGAATAGTCTCCTCCAAGATTTTTTTTTTTATTGATAGAGGGAGGCAACCGAGCAAGTGGGTCACCTATTGGTAAGCGATCACCACCACCCATGAGAACCAGAAACACCAGAAGGGTCACTAGTCCGTTGCCGGCCTTTAAGGGAACAATACACTCTTTTCTTGTTTGAAGAGAGTGTGTAGGGGGGAGGGGAGGGGAGAGGGGGAAGGGGAGGGGGGGAGGGTTTGGGCCACCGGATCTCTCACTTACCGGACGAAACACAGTAGCAAGCTACTATTTCACGCCGGTATTCAGTGAGAGTGTGGTACTGCCCCGGACGAGCCGGCCCAATCGTACTGTAACCAGAAAATGGATACAGCGTGGCTCTACCACTACTACCACTACTTTGTGTAAATAAACATCTCTCTCTCTCTCTCTCTCTCTCTCTCTACTAAATGGATTCGCCAAATGGACCGGTCCTGCGCTATCCACATCTTACCCGCAACTTTAACTAGGTCATCGCTCCACCTTGTTAGCCTATTACCCACACTGCGTCTTCCAGTCCGTGGATCTATCAGTTCTAAGAGAGATGTGCCCTCCTGACTGCCACTTGAGTCTGGCGATTCTTCGAGCTATATCGGTGACTTTAGATCTTGCGCGGATTTCATCATTTCTAAAATGTGATCCCGCAGAGAAACTCCGAGCATAGCCGTCTCCATCGCCCTCTGGGTGACCGTGAGCTTTTTTATGAGGCCCGTCGTCAGCGGCCACGTCGAAGTGCCAGTGGTGTTAATTGTTTGACGATATTTGTCTTTACTTTATACGTATATAAACTGACAGTTACGTATTTGCTGCGGCGTTTGCTATTGAGATTTTTGGGCCGTGGGGATACTTTTTAGTTTAAAAAAAAAAATTGTCCAATTCTTAAGTGACCCTGACCATAAAGGCATTTCCATACAAACGAATAATCGCAGCCAGCCTTTATGGACACCTGCGCAATTGCAGCGATTTAGGTGATAAATATTTGTGAATTTAGGTTTTTAGGTTTAGATTAAGACAGCTTTTTTTATTTTTTGCTAATTTTTGTTAATTTTGTGTGTAACTAAATATTATATACACTCGTTTCCTATATAAATAAAAATAAATGACTACATGTGTTGCTAAGCGTAAAACTCGAGAAAAGCTGAACCAATTAGCCATTTTTTTCAAATATTAATTGAAGCTGAAGAACAGATGGTATGAAGAAAATTGGAAAAATCCCATGGAAAAATGCGGAAAATAAACTCTTCTCAAATCAAGGCGCAGGGAACAGCTTTATTTATTTCCAAATGTAGCCATTGCCTACCTTTGCTGTCTCGTATTTACAGTTCCGATAATTACCGTCGATTCGACAATAAATTCGTAATTTATGTCGCAATCTTTTCCCTCGAGGGCTGAACGAAGTTATTATCAGTAATTCATCGCCTTACAGGGGTCCGCGTGAAGTATTTATATATCTGCCTTTGCGGTTATTAATCGAATCGGGGGCGACATTAAATCAAATTGGGTAATTTGAATTTATTATCAGTATGTGATTTTATAAATACGCGTTGCGAGTGTTCTGATATCACTAAATATAGATAATATTTTAAACTTTATTTTTATTTACTTTTAATATATATTTATATTTGTTTATTTTCTGTTATTTATGCTTACTTTTAATGTACTTAATTTTTTGTCATTTTTAACTCAAGATTTTTTGCAAAATAAAATGTGACCATGGTCAAGGCACTAAACTTTTTGTTAAAGACTTGTCATCACGTCTAATTTTGGCTTCAGGCGACCCCAGGGCTGAGACTTGCCTCTCCCAAAGATTTGAAATAGCAGTTCAAAGAGGTAATGCGGTCAGTGTCCTGGGATCAATGTCCGTGGCATTAAATCTTGACGAAATTTTTAGTTTTAGTTTAAATAGTTGACAGTCAGTTTTACTTTTCCAATTGTGTTTTTTAATATTCCTTGAATAAGTGTAACAAATTTTATGGCCTGAATTGAAAAAAAAGTCAGCTTTTTGCCGGCGGTGTTTAACTATTGCATTATTGTCGGAGTAAAGTTATCAAATCTCAAGCGAATTCAACTAGGTACTGGAAATACATCAAAATTTACTTGCAAGAACTAAAATTTTGCTTACATACATGCAAACATTGCAAGTTATTATAAAGCTTGCAAAAAGTAGCGAATTATAATAGAAAAAACACTTTTTATTCTACTGAATAGACGAGAAGCTTTAATAACGGAATCACGTTATTCACTAAAAGTTGCGCTTGACCGGATTTGAAGGCAACGAAATACGCGTGGCTATAAATTTACGTGTACCTACCCCTACCCGTTATGTAAATCCGTCTTCAGGGCGACACCTGGTGTGGCCATAAATTATTAAGATATCGCCTGAGATTGCATGCGACTTCATTAATATACGACAAGAAAAAGTCCATTCGGACACTAGAACAGCCAAGTAATTTATACGGCACAATACGTAGAAGCCAAACAATTTTGGAATGTTGATCTTAAGTCTAAGATTATCCCTATTTGAGCAATTGAGCGTGATAAAAGAATTTTTATAGGACTTAAATGGTTTCAACTTTATTTGGATCATTGACGTCAAATTTCATTGGAATATAAACCACTTACAACAAAGCCGATTAAATTCGAGAATTGGAGTGGAAGTTTGCTTGAAGGAATTACTTTTCTTGATTAAACTAAAAACGCGTGTTTACAAACAGGGAACGCAATCATTAATCCAAAGCTACATAGTTCAGAATCCAACGATTTGACCGTGATTACCTTTAATGAGCTTCTAACGCTTCGACGAAGTGGCTTGTATCATCCAACAGCATCGAAATATCGGAAGCAGAAAAACAATATAATAGCCAACGTAAAGGTAGCTTTTCGTGTGCTCTGCCTACCCACTTTGGGGATACAAGCGTGATGTGTGTGTATGTATGAAAACAAAATCAAAAATTAGATAGTGTAAGTAGGCCGCAGAGGACTCTTACATGTCTCTTTCGGAAATAGCATCCTTGCCAAGAAGAATGCACCGGTAAAAACTTGGCAGAATGTCAATAAAGGTAATTGCAATTTTCACTGTACATATCTTTATAGTCCATACTTTTGTGCTACTTAAAATTAAAAAGCTCAATTCGCAACCTACAGTTTGAAAAACAAAAATAATAAATTTAAGACTGTAAACATCAAAAAATCAAACAACCTTTGTACCATTTAGTGAACAAACATTTGATACAATGCCCCAGAGCAGGCTCTAAATAAAATGCAGTCAAGCCGAGCGGCTTGGGGTATTCACAAAGCGACATGTGTAGCCGGGCCCGATGGATAAAAGCACTATTAAAGATAGTGGGAGCGTTACAGTCGTCTTCGTAGGGTTTATTGCATCTTTGTTTGCTCGGGAAGGCAATAGCGAACCCGACCGCCCCCGTAATTCTACCACCACTCGCTTCCGATTGTTATTACCCTGTAACTACGACGCTGTGGTTACAAGTGAGTATGATTAATGAATGGAGGCTTATAATCTTTTCGTTTTTT
Organism: Archips crataeganus; assembly: GCA_947859365.1. Classification (NCBI taxonomy): domain Eukaryota; kingdom Metazoa; phylum Arthropoda; class Insecta; order Lepidoptera; family Tortricidae; genus Archips; species Archips crataeganus. The sequence continues at coordinate 5,505,351 of OX402049.1, read as the reverse complement.
GGTCGTCAACAGATTTAGGTTCGCATTTTTCCTGTGGTCATGGCAAATCATGGATTAAAGTTGATAACTTTCATCTGGTTCCCCATCGTTTTCCCAAATTTTATAAGTGTTAATATATTATATTGTTTTTTAATGCTTTTATTTGTCTTGGATGAAAAATTATGTGAATTTAAGAAAAAAAAATACAATTTTAATTGATCTCAGAAACAGATTTTTTTACAGAAATATTACCCAAACTTACCCAAAATACTGCATAATGGGACAGGGCCTGGGACACACGAGACAGGCTACTATTTATGGAAACGTTAAACAAAATTATAGAAAACACAGTAGACACGATATCTTTAAAACAGGCCCATTTGATATAAAAAAGAAAATTAATAAGTCGGTGTAAGTTTTTGTATTTCTAGTGAACTAAACTATCTTTTCATAAGGTCGTCTAACGGCTTGAAAGATTTTTATGAAACTATTTTCTCCATATTCGGTAGGTCTGAGAATAGGTCGTAGGCTATTCTTTATATCCCTACCTAAATTCTTCGCGGACGGAGTCGCGGGCAACAGCTAGTTAAATATAATATACATGAATTGCAACAAGGCCATCATAAAAAACCAAAAAGTATTGGGATTGAATTTTGTTTCTACAAAAATGAAATAAATGTGAGCTAACTTAGTAAGTTGCAAATAATGTTTTTTATGGTTGCCTGGAAGATATCGCTTAAAAGCGATAAGGCCGCCTATTGCTTACCTTGTATATTTTTTCCATGAACTTGTTTTTCTGTATTGTTTTCTTTGTGGTGTACAATAAAGAGTCATTGTATTGTATGTATTGCATTGTATTAAATGTGCCTAGCGCAACATGAAATAGGTACCATTAAAAAACTCTAGTGCTTAAATAATAACAACGGTAGCCGCAGTCTTAGTTCTGCAGTTAATGGTTCTATTTGTATTGATTTTTCAAATAGAATGCGGTCAATATTTCGATTTGGTTCGGATTTCAGGTTCTAAATAATGTAACCGTACTGCAACTGCGTTTGTATTTCACGTTGAATTGCTAAAATGGTTAGCGTTAAGATGTTACAACGTCAGATATAAATCCTGCTATTTTGCTAAAAGGCGGCATCTATTGCATACAAGTAAAATAGTCCTCACTCCATAGTCCATACATAATGCAATTAAGTCCTGCTAAAGTACATATTTTAAGAAAAAAAAACAGTGCGTGGAGTCCCTCCGCGCGGAAAAAGTGAAACTTCATAATAAACCAACCCGCTCCCAATCCGCCCCCAACCCACTCCTAACCCGCCTCCAACCCGCTCCCAACCCGCCCCAACCCGCTCCCAACCCGCCCCAACCCGCTCCCAACCCGCTCCCAACCCGCCCCAACCCGCTCCCATCGTTCAGAGCACAGGAGTAAGGTTCGAGAGGGTAAGAAAAGCCAAAAACCAGAAGGTGGTGGTAAACTGTGCTAGCAAGCAGGATCTCGAGCTCTTGAAAAAAGCAGCAAAGGGAAAACTTAACGCGGAATATCCGCAGATGAAAAAACCTCTGATCTGCATAAGAGATGTCCTCAGCTATCACAAGGACGAGGACTTAGTGCAGATGTTGCTTTCGCAGAATCGCCATCTTCTTGGGGGCCTAAAAATCGAGCCCTCTGAACTGAAGCTGAAATATCGCAAAAAAGCGAGAAACCCCTTGTGCTGTCACCCGGTGTTTGAGCTTCCGCCCGTTGTCTGGAAGAGGTTTGTGGAGGCCGAGAAGGTCTACATAGGCTTCCAGAGGCAGAGGGTGGAGGATCAGTCGCCCCTAGTACAGTGCACCAAGTGCCTGGCCTACGGCCACACGAGAGCATTGTGCAAGGAAGCGGGCACCAATTGTCGGTTCTGCCTGAACTGCCACGGACCAGGGAATTGTCCGGAGGAAAAATCTACGTGCATAAACTGCACCAGGGCAGGCAGAAACCACACTGAGGCACAGCACGAGGCGTTCAGCCCCGAGTGTAGGGAACGTAAAAAGTGGGACACTATAGCAAGGTCCAAAGTAGCCTAATTTTGCTAATACGGTGGTGCCGGCACAAACATCAAAGCCGACCCCTCCCGCTCCAGCCTCACGTCATGAGATACGGTTCCTGCAAGCCAATCTGCAAAGGGCGAGACTGGTGACAGTAGAAATTCACCAAGCCATGCAGAAGGGTAACTGCGAAGTAGCACTCCTACAGGAGCCGTACGTGGGCGGGAGAGGGGAGATGGCGGCACAGCCGGGCTTCAAAGTGGTACAGTGCACACTCAACCGCATGAAGCCTGTTAAATCGGCAATAGTAGTCTCAGGCGACCGGGTCCAAGTCCAACACGACCCACAACTGGTGACGGAGAACATCGCGGCGGCTCTCCTGAAGTTTGGCAATTTGTCAATTGGAGTAATCTCGGTTTATTTCGAGCCAGACCAAGACATAGAAGAATACATTGCCAAAACAAAGGAGATAATGCTTGGATTGGGTGCAGACAGCTACATAGTTGGAGGAGACGTAAATGCCTGGAGTTACTGGTGGGGTAGCAGATCGGAGGACCACAGAGGCGTAGCGTACAACAGCTTCCTCAATGAGGTGGATCTGCACGTCTTGAATGTCGGGAACACGCCCACTTTTGAGACGTATCGGGGAGGAAAGCTTTACTCAAGCATAGTGGATGTAACGGCATGTAGCGAAAACATTTTGTCAAGAATCCAAGATTGGAAGGTAGACAGAGATGTAACTACATCGGACCACAACACCATAAGTTTTGCAGTGTACAGCCAGACTCGCCCAAAGCCAGTACCCAAACAAACAACCAGGGTTTACAACACCAAAAAGGCTGATTGGACCAAATTCAGCCGTGTTTTGTCGGAAGAGCTCCTAGAGAAAGACCTCACGGAAGACTCCATAAGTATCGTGAGAGACGCAGCAGAGATGGAAAAGGTGGTAAACACCTACATCAGTGCAGTCTCAAAAGCATGCGAGGAAAGCATCCCAAGGTCCGGAGCTCAGAAAGCAAAACAGAAACCGCCGTGGTGGTCCGAAGAATTGGGCCGACTCCAAAAAGAGGTGTTAAGACGCAAAAGGAGAATAAAAAACGCAGCCCCAAACAGAAGGCAGTTCGTGGTCGATCAATACCAACAGGCAAAGGAAGACTATGCGACCAAAGCGGCGGAGGCTCAGACGACTAGCTGGAAGGAATTCTGTTCCACGCAGGACAGGGAGACAATGTGGGACGGAATCTACCGTGTAATCCGGAAAACAGCTAGACGTCAGGAAGACACGCTGCTCAGGGACGAACAGGGGCAAACCTTAACACCAAAACAGTCGGCCCAAAGACTAGCTCAATGCTTTTATCCGGACGACCGCCAGGAAGGTGAGTCCGACCATCACAGGTGCACCAGGGAAGATACGGAGGGAGACGCTTCAATAGTGGAGCTGTTCCTCACAGACGAAGATCCTCCATTCACACAAGTGGAACTGGAAGCGGTCGTCAAGAGTATGAACCCGAAAAAGGCGCCTGGGGCGGACGGGCTCACCGCAGACATATGTGCGGCGGCCATTCAGTGCAGCAGGGAAGTGTTCCTGTGCCTAGCTAACACCTGCCTTAAGCTAGCCCATTTCCCCAAAGCTTGGAAGTCAGCACACGTATGCATACTGCGGAAACCCGGAAAGGAGGACTATACGCAACCCAAATCACACCGACCGATTGGCCTTTTGTCGGTCCACCAACCCAACCAATAAGACTAAGTAATTGTACAGAAACGGGCGAGGGTCGGTCAAGGAAGTAACCAACGGGTAAAAACATAAAAGACCGACCTAAGCACCCCCAGTGCCCAGCGGGAGAATGCATGCTCCTCTCCCGGCCTTCCAGCAAATGGCTGAGGCAGGTCACTGTGGGTAGATTAAGTCCCCTCCCTACCCCTCCCCTCCTCAAAATTTAAAGCACACGTTTTTGTTTTGATAACCAATAGAGAAGGGGACTTGTGACCGGGTTTTTTAGTCCGTGCAAGTCGGACACTGTCTGGGCCCTCCATTCCCAGTTCGTCCGAAGGGATTTTTCCCGAGCACAAGTCACCCTTCCAATCCTTAAAGTAAAAAACAGCAAAGACTTCGCGTCTTTGGCCCCTCTGGCGACTAATTCAAAAAAAAAAAACCCGCTCCCAACCCGCCCCAACCCGCTCTCAACCCGCCCCCAACCCGCTCCCAACTCGCCCTTCACCCGCTCTCAACCCGCTCCCAACTGGCCCTCCACCCGCTCCCAACCCGCCCCCAACCCGCTCTCAACCCGCTCCCAACCCGCTCCCAACTCGCTCTCAACCCGCCCCCAACCCCCTCCCAACCCACCCCCAACCCGCTCTCAAGTGCCTATAGAAGTTTTACTTCAAAAACAAACGTCTCGTAAATGTCAACTTGCGTTGAGTTGCGTTGCGTTGCGTATTTAGTGCAACGCATTTAACGCAACGCTTGTTGGAAGTCGCATTAGAAGTTTTACTTCAAAAAACTATTTGCGAACTCATGGTAACTAATTAACTGAGTTAGAAATAAAGTTGTGCGTGCTCGTTCATTAAACGGATCATGCGCAACTTTCTTCTCATATGATAGGGGTAAAACGAGCAGACGAGTCACCTGATGGAAAGCAATCACCGCTGCCCATGGAAACCCACAACACAAGTTGAGCTACGGATGCGTTGCCATCCCTTTGAGAAAAGAGTGGGCTCGTTTTTTACCCAACTAGTACAATCGAGCAAATGTACTAGATCGGTCTTTTGGTTCCTATAGTACTAGTAGTTGTAGTACCTACTGCACTACTATAGTACTACACTGCCCTTCTTCGTTGGTTGTATAGTATTTTTTTTTTCAACCGACGAAAACAAAAGGAGGAGGTTCTCAAGTCGACGTGTATATTTGTTTTTTTTTTTTTTTTTTTTTTTTTTTTTTTATGTATGATCACGCATAACTTTTTACAGAGTAGTCCGATTTTGATGATTCTTTTTTTATTGGGAAGCGTATACCCCGAGGGTGGTCCCATTTAAATTTGGAAATAACATTCCTACCCTAAGGGTAGGAAAACAGGGGATGATTGACTAACTTTTTAGTCTGATGGGAAAAAAGTATAAAATAAAAACTTTTTAACAAAAAATTAAACCGCCGAAAAAACTGAAAAGCAAAAAATAACACCTTTTTTGTTTGACCTTAATCTAGGTACCAGTTTGAAATCGGTGCCTCAGCACGAGCCAGGAGGAGTGATAGAAGCCAATCAGGTAGAAGATTATAGGTCCACTCCTCCTGGCTAGTGCTGAGGCACCGACTTCAAACTGGTACCTAGATTAAGGTCAAACAAAAAAGGTGTTATTTTTGCTTTTCAGTTTTATCGGCGGTTTAATTTTTTGTTAAAAAGTTTTTATTATTTCTTGTAAGTATTTCATTTTTTATTTTATTTTTGTTTTATGTTTTTTATTTCCTATAACTTGTGTGTAAAATGTTCTGTGTAACTAACCCATAGTTTAAGTAATCACTGTTACTAACATATTATAACACATATATTGACTACGTCTGAAAATAAAATATTTATTATTATTAATAGAGTCTATGCATGGCTTAATCCCGTTCTACCTCTAATTATCTGTTCCGTTTCTTTCTGTTACCCCACTCTCATTCAAACTAGTACATTCAAGAAATCGTTCACTAAGACCGTTCAGTTTGAATCCGTTGGCGCTTGGCTGATCGGTTAATAGGAGCTTTTCGGAGTACTTAGAAAAATTCAGTTCAATTGCTTGCTCTTAAGATTATAGTAACAATAAGAGCAGAAAGTAGATAAGAATAGTTCATTCTAATACAGTGTCAAGAACTTTTTCGTTTTAGTACTTAGCACGTGTACTACAATATGTAAAAATCTTTTTCGAAGCTTTAGAAAGTAAAGTAAATCATTTTTGAACAAATCGCTTGAAGCTGGAAAAAGTGACAGTGTTATAATTAATTGTAGGAGGGAGAGGGGTAAATGAATTATTGTGACTTTCCTACATGTACTAAATTTATCTTAAATACTTACGCAGAAATCCTTGGCTTTCTTATCAAGCTTGTCAGGCAGACACGCAACGAAGGTACAGTCCGGCCCGGGTGAAGATAAGATAAAACATTAAAAGAACAATCAATGGAAGCTGACTTACTTTTTCAATATAAATTTAACTTAGCAGTATCAAATTATGTACTGCTTAATTTTAATTCGTCCCTTGTATTTTTAAATAATAATTTCAATTTGAAATCAATTAATTCATCTTACAGTTTGATATATAAAATTAAAGTAATGGTTTTTACACGGCATCCATTAGCGTAAAACAACAATATAAATTTTTGTAACACGTTAAACCTACTGATTCTCGTGGTTGCAACTAAATTAAGATAAAATATTAACTTAGTTTGCTTTCCCGCACTTTATTAGGTACAGGGGCTTACATTTATTTTCAATGTCGATTACCGAAGGCCTATACATAGTAGGATATAGGCCTACTGCTAGGCCTCCTCTTAGAATGATCGTGCGCGCTGGGGCTGTAGTTCGCTTACAGGCCCAGTGCGAATTGGAAACTTCACACGCACCATTAGATTGCTTTGCCAGTTTGCTCACGATGTTTTCCTTCACCGTAAAGCTCATGGTAAATTACAAATATAATTTCGCACATAACTCAGAGGTGCAAGCCGGGATTTGAATCCACGATCCTCTGGTTGAGAGACCATAGGTCAAATCACTAGGCCACCACGGCTTTTAAGAGTTAAAATATTGAATGTATTAAAATATCGAATTTATAACATCGAAAAGTTTTTTTTTCTAAATCCGTATTCTTCTCAGGATTTATTACAACGGCGTCTCATAGAACGCATTAGTTAGGTTAGGTTAAGTTAGTATTATAAAAATCTAACAAATACGATTTCAGAAAAAACTTTTCGATACTTTAACTCATTCGATATAATTTTCGATATTCAGATGCCTTTTGAAAATCTCTGTTATTCAATTATACTAATAGCTATTTTCTTTGTGATGCCAGCAATAGAATGTTCTGCTCATTGTGAAGTTCCGCTTAAAAGTATATGACAAAAGGGTGTTGTACGAGTTGCGCTCACTTTGATTCAGTACCCGGATGTCGACAGGTGACGTACCCTTGCGATTTCACGGATGAAACTTTCGTGAAATAGGAGTTTTTAATAGAAATTACCTTCCATCTCAGCGCTCTTCATGAAAACAAAGAAGTTAATGAGATCATCACTGTCGTTATCTGGAAATTAATTACACTTTTTTTTTCTTTCTGTACTGTTTTTGGTGTTCAATAATACATTACTGCAGAGGCCGTGAAGCACGGGATTGCTGGACGAGTTTGGGGTAAGGACTCACGCGCGAAGGGTTCCGCAGGTACCATTATCTATATAAACGACAAAAAAATCACGTTTGTTGTATGGGATCGGAGCCCCCTTAAATATTTGTTTTATTTTGATTTAATTATTTATTTTTAAACTGAATATAACTAAATATTCTGCGAATATTTCAAGCGTCTATGTACCTGTTGCTGTTATCAATTTCGAGCAACAACGAGCAAAAAATCACGTTTGTTGTATGGGAACCCCCTTAAATATTTATTTTATTCTGTTTTTAGTTTTTTTTTGTATAGTGGCAACCGAAGTACATCATCTGTGAAAATTTCAACTGTCTAGCTATCACGGTTCATGAGATACAGCTTGGTGACAGACGCACAGACGAACGGACGGACGGACAGCGAAGTCTCAGTAATAGGGTCCCGTTTTTACCATTTGGGTACGAGGTTCCGTAAAAATTAAAATAGCATGAATTTCCGTATAAAAAATTAGTTCTTTCGATTCGGTAACATGGAACCTATCGTGTGCGAGTAAGACTCTTATTTGGTCAGTGTTTAATTTAACGCCTAGGATTTTAATGCAGTAAGTACCTACTAAGATAAGTCGGAAAAAGCGTAGAGGTAGCATGTGAAACTTACAGATACACATTCAGCGAGCTCACAGCTTAAGTGCTGTCTACATCACTGCTCTTAAGCCGAGCAAAAATAATCCATTTTGTAATCCCATCACTGCTTTTAGTGCTGCTTTTATACCTAAGTAGCTCTTATCTAAATTTATACTTTATTTAATTTAGCATTAGGAAGAAAATATTTTTATTATTTTTAAAGTACTTTACTAACTGGTGTGTGGTAAGTAACGATCCAGGTGGAGTGACGATCTGCAAAAGGCTGTTGGTAGAAGCTGGATGCTCTGAGCTGAGGTCAGGGCGCAATGGCTGATGATGATGCTGAGATTACTGGTGAACTAGTACATGACATCTACTAGCTTTAACCCCTATAACCTTCACAAGAAACATTTACTTCGGTAGAGTTTGGCCTGAAAAAAGGTTACGGTAATATTTTTAAAGCACTACGTTCGCTTGGACACAGTCATCTATTCATTGCAATCAAAATTAACGCGTCATCCTTATGAATAAGCTGAAGATTGAAACTAGAAACTGAAGGTTGAAGTAAAATTATTCGACACATAAAAACGATTACACTAACAATGAAATGTTCACAGAAAGAAAGAGCACGCGATCTTGAAGTTTAATCTCATAGTATGACGTCGCCAACTCAACACTTCACGCTCGTCTAATTTTTTTGTAATCGTTTAAAAATTCTGTTATATAAAGTGCACAGCTTTGTGCGTTATCCAATAACAGTAAGCTTTTTTTGCCAATTATAACCGAAACAGACATTCTGCATTCAGTTTCCCGCCCGCGAATTAATTCTCGGGGAGATGGGGCGTATACTCTTGGAAATTGTAGCTCTAATTAAAATGAAAAGTTCAATTTAAGGTGTTTTATGTAAACGAGGCTACCTTTACAAGTATACCGGAGCAAGATTAAGCTTTTAAAGCGGGCGGTTATTATTACTTTTTCTTAATCTTGAATGATGTTACCTAGCTGAAATGCCGGGTCGCGTAATCGTCTCAAGCGTGTACGCACAATATATTATTCGAGGAGAAAATTAGCGAAAATCCTAAGGAGTGTATGAAATATTAAGCCTATTAATTACAGGAGATTACAAAGGACTCGCGGAATAAGCACAGTCTTGAGGACGCAGTTCCGAGATCTTAATGATGGTATGATCCTCATTCGCAGAAGATTTGCGGAGTCGACGAAATTACCCATCTTAGTGGCTGTTCGCGTATTTATACTTGCCCGTATTTATGAGCTACGTAGCGGAGTTTGTCGTTTGAGACGATTCATTACATCCCAGAGGCAAACTGTCAAATTATTTTTGCAGCTGTAATACGATTTTAATTGCCTCTTTGAGCCCCCGTGTCTAATGCTTTGATAAAATATCGATGGTATATAAATACCGTTTTGCGAATGATTTAATTAGAAATAAAGCCTGCTTTGCGGTTAAAGTTTTCCCTGTTCAACCTTGTTTTAGCTAAATGAGGTAGGTAATAGAATTAAATAATTAACGATTTAACGACCGCTTTAGCCTAGTTGGTAGTGACCCTGCCTACGAAGCAAGAGGTCCTGGGTTCAAATCCCGGTAAGGGCATTTATTTGTGTGATGAGCACGAATATTTGTTTCTGAGTTATGGATGTTTTCTATGTATTTAAGTATTTATTTATCTATATAAGTATGTTTATCCGTTGCTTAGTACCCATAACACAAGCTTTGCTAAGCTTACTTTGGGACTAGGTCAATTGGTGTGAATTGTCCCATGATATTTATTTATTTAGTTAATTAGTACGTGGAAGAGAATGTTTATGAATTCTTTGTTTACCTTTATTTATAATCTAAGTACTCCTTAATTTCTGGACTGTTTAAAAAAAAGTTTTTCTTACCTTATCTACGAACGGTTCTATTTTGAACCTAAAATTCCAAGACATATTAGTATTTTATGCAACGGTTGTATAAGTGAGGTCTTAAAAGGGGAGTGACCGCAATTAAATCCGGCACGAGCCGTTTAGACCAAATAGGGATGTTGACACCACCAATCAACTGACGTTCTTTTTATGAACTGTCAAAACACAATCTCCCATAGACTTTGAATGACAATAGCGACACATATGACGTCATTGTTCGCATACTCAATCAACTAACTATTTATTAGTTTTAAAGCAACAAAAAATCTAATTTTGCATTTAATCGAAAATTAATCTGGCTTTCAGGGCTGAAATAAAGCGTTTTTTACTGGAGTTGTGTCTTCAAATTCTTTTTTAATGGTGTCAACATCCCTATTATACACCGTTGCATACAATATTTTTTCTACTTTATCCATGTTTTTTTCTATTAACTTTAATTATGGCAAACTATGGCAAAAGCAAACGAACGAGCCGAGCCAGTGAAAAATATAAAAATGTTTGAATATTTGACAAATGTGATTGTCTATGGTAAACTTTGTTTTTAATTGATTAATAGATTTATAAAAAAATATCTCGGAATGTATATTTTTAATAAAAACCGCATGAATTCAGTTACTTGGTTTAAGCCGAGTTTACACCTGCAAGAAAAATCGCGCAAGTGTAGTGCAACTTGCACGGTTTTCCTCGCAGGTCTAAATTGGGTTTTGGTGTTGATAGTATTTTACATTTAATAGTCTGTGGCAGCTAGGCGTATCGTTATAACGACATTACGACATAAACAAGTGCTGTTATGGAGAATAGAGTAGGTATAGACTTTTCTAAAGACATGAATTATGTATGTTCTTATTTAATTGTTCAAGTTCAAGAGAAGAAAATAATGGTAATAATGACAAAATTTATTCGGCAATTTTTTTATGTAGCAAATTGTAGCACATTTTATTTTGTTTAAAAATCTCAGGTGATTCATGTTTCTGGAGCATCTAGTATAATACTAACGTGTGTGTAATTAATTTAGTTCATGATTCAACTATAGGTCTTGACTGTATGTTGTTGATATTCTAATATTATTAGAAATTTACTCTCAATTATATCTTTCGCGTTTCACTACTGAAACTTACCAACCTAAATAAATACACTGAATTTACGCCTAAATGTAAATAAATAAATAAAACCAATAATACACTAGATTTTTGTATATTAGGTTTTAGTACCTAAGGTAGTACCAAAGGTTGGTTGCTAAGGCGACCCTACTTTATATTATTTTGGTAACATACCGGAGTATTTATTAATTAGGTACTATGGCCGCCATGACAACAAATTGTAAAGACAAAGAAAAGTTAACCCCATAATGTAGGTAAATTAAATGTTTTTAATAGCATACAGGAAATTAATCACGAATTAAGCAATGCTAAAATAACTCTAATGTTTCAGCCACATTACAGCAATCACGGTAACGAGTAGACCAAAACGTCTCAGTAATTTTATCAATATTAAATTTGCGAGTAAGTCAGGAAGCCATATTGTCTAACGTAATCGGAATCACAACTGATTTCGCCACTTCTTTTTCACACACCTTATAGGTTTTTTTATGTACGAGGGGCGTTCAATATAAAGTGAGAATGAGATGCAAACTCTTTTAATATTACGAAATTAAATACTGGCCGGTAAAGCTAATCTATCTAGCTGATTGCTATGAAAAAAAAAACTAACTGTCTTTTGTTTAAAAAAATATACGGTAATTTCTTTGCAATGCTATTGAGTACGTTAGCGAAAATGGAGAAAATTGAACTGCGCGCCGTTATCAAATACTTGTGTTTGAAAAATTTTTCTACGGACCAAGTCAATTTGGATTTGCGGGACACTTTAGGGTCTAATGCTCCTCCGTATTCGACAGTCGCACGTTGGTGCGCCGAATTTAGACGTGGAAGAACATCGACAATGGACGACCCCCGCTCCGGACGCCCTACTACAGCAGTAACTGAAGAAATTGTGAAAAAAGTCGAAAACTCAGTTTAGGCGGATCGTCGTGTCACGGTTCGTTTTATTGCTGAAAATGTAAAGATTTCAACGGGGAGCGTGCATAATATTTTACATGAACGCTTGGGTATGAAAAAGGTATCTGCGCGTTGGGTACCAAGAATGCTTACTGACCCGCAAAAACAAACTAGACTAGAGATTTGTCAAGAAGCTTTGAACCTGATGCAGCAAGACCGGGAACTTTTTTTGGCGCGATTTATAACAATGAACGAAACATGGCTCCATCATTACGACCCAGAAACGAAACTGCAGTCTATGACATGGAAAAGGCCATCATCTCCAACTCCGAAGAAATTTAAGGTGAGCCCATCTGCCGGTAAGGTCATGGGCTCTGTTTTTTGGGATGGTAAAGGGGTATTAATGATTGAGTATCTCGAGCATGGAGCCACTATTACGGGCACATTATACGCCAAACAAGTAGCAACATTGCGCAATGAGATCCGCGAAAAACGGCGAGGTAAACTCTCGAAAGTTGTGCTGTTCCACCAGGACAATGCCCCGGCACACAAGTCCGCCGTTGCAATGGCTGCAATTCGTGATGCTGGGTTCGATATCCTTAAGCATCCTCCGTAGTCACCAGATCTCGCTCCCAGTGATTTCTACCTATTTCCGAGATTGAAACAATACCTGAGAGGCCAGAAATTTGAAGACGACGACGCGGTCGTCGCTGCAGTACAAGATTTTTTAAGTACTCAAGATGAGACCTTTTTAAAAATGGAATTTTAAGTTTAGAAAAAAGATATACTAAGTGTATTATGCTAAAAGGTGACTATGTCGAAAAATAAAATGACATTTAGTAAAAGTTGTTTATAACATACTCATCCTCACTTTTTATTGAACGCCCCTAGTACTATATAGGTTTGCGTTTAACCACAATCTCGCCTGATGGAAAGCAAAGATGATGATGAAGATGAAGAACAATATGACGATGAGAAGATGAGGAGGGAATATAGCGATGAGGCACATGAATAAATACGGAGCAGAATAAAAACCTCCGAACAGAGCTCGAAATTCTTACCTATTATCATGGGGTTGTCACTCGGTAAAAAAAAATTATGAATCAAAATATTTTATTCAAACAAATAGGTACCTAAGTATCTAATATTTGTATATCTACATACACTACAACAACTGAACACCCGAACTATGTAGCTAAACGCTAAACGGTCGCGTCGTCGCTGGCGGCACACCTGAACTTTGTCTACTCACTGAGCTAGTTCCCGGTAGTAACTGGTTTGTCTCCAAGCGGGCGCCGGTGCACGCCCCCCCCGTCCTGTCTGTGACAGGTCACGCACACATATGTTGTGCGTGTAGTAGTGTAATGCGTGCGCGGCGTTGTTTGAAGTTTTTGTTCTGCTGCGTATTTATTCATGTGGATGAGGGTAGGCAGAGATGGTGAATACAATCCAGAGCTTGAGTGTGTTAGACAATATAGGTATAAAATCGAATCGAAGTTGAATGGGTATAGTAAAGTGTGACAGATTATTTTCATATTTCGTAAGCTTTCGAGCTTTAAATATTATAATGTGTCGCTTGACCTACGGAACCCTATTACTAAGACTCTGCTGTCCGTCCGTCTGTCACCAGGCTGTATCTCATGAACCGTGATAGATAGACAATTGAAATTTCCACAGATTTTCTGTTGCTGCTATAAAAACAAATACTAAAAATCAGAATAAAATAAATATTTAAGTAGGCTCCTATACTACAGCAAACGTGAGTTTTTTTGCTCGTTTTTATAAATAATGGTACGGAACCCTTCGTGCGCAAGTCTGACTCGCACTTAGCCGTTTTTTTAGTCATTACTGAAAAAGAACCAAGCAATGACTGCGACACATCCACGCTGTTGACGTTTTTAATGAACACCGTTATGAGGAGGTACCTACACAACAGAGCCTAGCATTATTGGAAACAATATTTACACGTATTTTGTATTTTTGTACGCCAGGGTGCAGTTGTGACGAGGTGATTTTAACAAAAAGTTTGTTACGAATGACGTCACACTTTTATTAGGTAGCTTCACTTGTAACTATGCAACTAATAACAATTAAAAAATGTTGCAGGACGATTTTTCCTCACTTCTAACCAATTGAACTTGAATTTTGGTATGATTATATGACGAACGGTATAGTGTTGAGAGAATCTAACTACAATTCTTGAGGTCTCGGGCTCACAGGACGTTGATCGAGATCTGGGATCGTAGGAAGTCTATCCCAGGTTTGGGCAGATATTAGATATTTGCCCTGAAAAATACGAATGTTTGCTCTCGAATCTTGGATGTAGGGTTTGCTGGGTGAAACCCGGTTAGTCGATCTAATGTGTTGTAGGAATTTTGGATTTAGATGTTTTACATAGTGTTCTTTTTCAACAGTTAATTATTTCGTTTTATCGGATTTGACCCGGGAACACTCTGTTTATCCATTATCATTACCTAGTACCCCTAACACAAGGTTTATTTATTTTAGGACTAGGTCGATTGGTGTGAATTGTTCCGTGATATATATTTTTTATTTATTCGGTGTGTGTAAATCCGATGACAATTTTATTGACCTTTGCCAAAATTCCGTCTTTAGGTTTGTGGTCACCACTCGAGAACTTTTCTCTCCCAACTGTTATCTGTTCTTCGAGCAATGTGTCCTGCCATTACCTACCGCTTCAACATACCTACATAGGTATTCGTCGAGCTATGTCGGCTACTAAAACGGTGAACTATCTCGAGTGAAATACTAAAAATATCTTCCTCCTCTATTATTCTCAAGAAATATAATATGTCCTAAATTTCCAGTCCTTGCTCCAGTAGATTGACAGTCAGGCAATTAGTCACGTTACTTTTTTTTAGGTATAATTACAGATAGATGAAATAAAGATTATTAATTTTATTTTAGTAGAATTGAAACTAAACAACAGCGTCGTAAGTAATGAAGAGGCTTGTCCGGTATTTTTATGTGCGCTGTACACACAGAACTAATAAAAGGAATAGAAAAGCGAGACAAACTAAAAAGCGAGACGCGTATATGGATGAAAATTCATGTGTTCATTATCCTGGCTCAGTCTGTAACGAATTGTCGCTCCAGTTTTGTAGCGATTGTTGTTCAAAAATAATAACTTTTCTCTGATGGCTACAGTAAGCAAGTGGAATTTATTAATGCATAAAAATATGCGCTAATAGCAAAGAGAGACAAAGCGACGCAATCGGTTATGAAAGGAAATAAAACGACACTTTAAGAATATACAGGGTGAAATCTAAAAGGTGATACAAAATTAGTGTTTCTATCTCAGTTAATGCTGGACAACATAATGCATTAACTCATTTGGTTTAGTCAGTCTTATTTAATTAGAGTTGTCCATACATTGAGTTTGTGATTTCATTCCAGCTAAGTATGTAGTAACTTAAGGTAGTAAGTAAGTAGTAACTTAAGATTTGCCAACGAGCTATGGAGCGCAGCATACTAGGAGTTAAAAGGATTGATCGAATCCGGAACACCACATTGCGCTCCAAAACTCAAATCACTGATGTAGGAAGGGCTACCGCCAAGCTTAAATGGGACTGGGCCGGGCATGTCTGCCGGATGCAGCCACAAAGATGGGCGCACTCAGCCACGTGGTGGGTGCCGCTCGACGGCCACCGACGGCAAGGCAGGCCGAGACGGAGATGGCGGGACGACCTAGACGCGGAATCGAATGATTGGCCCAGTATACTGGGCCCAGTATACTGGGCCAATTATCTATAGCTCTGGGCAGGAACATGCGGAAGTCAAGAGGAGAGGCCTTTGCCCAGCAGTGGGACACAAAAATAGGCTGATAAATCTATATATATAAAAGAAGAAACTGACTGACTGACTGACTGACTGACTGACTGACATATCAACGCACAGCCCAAACCACTGGGCCTAGAGATTCAAAATTTGGCATGTAGGTTCCTTATAAGGTTTTGGGGTGCACTAAGAAAGGATTTTTCAAAATTCACTCCCTAAGGGGGTGAAACGGGGGTCCAAAGTTTGTATGGGGAAACAAGATTAGTTCGACTATTTTATTCGAAACTTCACAGAAGTACTCCTAATGATAAATGAGTAAACACGTATTTCAGGTTTTTTGAGAATTCAACCCCTAAAAGGGGGGAAAGGGGTAACAAAGTCTGAAAATCAACATGGGTGTTGTTTCTATGGTTTATCGGGTCGCTGGGTATGAAAACAACAACGGTTTTAAAATCCGACGTGGCAGACGTAAAATACCATCTCCCTGGATGGGGTGCGATGGGGTTGAAATATCTAAATAAACTAAATGACTGTTGATATATCAACGCACAGCCCAAATCACTGGACCTAGAAGACTTGATATTTTGCACCTTATACAATGTAGGCATCCACTAAGGAAGGATTTTAGGGAATTCCCACGGGAAAGGGAAAAAAACGGGATTTATATATACTCTTAAAATTTGGCATAGATGTAGGTAATTATAAATTCCCATGTGAATATGGGATAAGGAAAAAACGGGATTTTTCGTTTTACTGGTCGTAGAAAGCTGAAATTCGGCATGTAGGTTGTTTGGGAAGTGTTGAGCTGGATTGAGAGAGGACTTTTCAAAATTCCTACGGGAACGGGAAAAACAGGATTTTTTGTTTTACAGGTTGAAATTCGGCATGTAGGTTGCTTGGGGAGTGTAAATGAGCATTGAGAGAGGACTTTCCCAAATTCCCACGGGAACGGGAAAAAACGGGATTTTTCGTTTTACTGGTCGTAGAAAGCTGAAATTCGGCATGTAGGTCGTATGGGGACTGTAGAGGAGCATTGAGAGAAGACTTTCTAAAATTCCCACGGGAACGGGAAAAACGGGATTTATCGTTTTACTGGTCAGAGAAAGCTGAAATTTGGCAAGTGGGTTCCTTGGGGAGTGTAGAGCTGGATTGAGAGAGGACTTTCCAAAATTTCCACGGGAACGGGAAAAAACAGGATTTTTCGTTTTACTGATCGTAGAAAGCTGAAATTCGGTATGTAGGTTGCTTGGGGAGTGTCGAGGAGTATTGAGAGAGGACTTTCCAAAATTCCCACGGGAACGGGAAAAACGGGATTTTTCGTTTTACTGTTTATAGAAAGCTGAAATTTGGCAAGTGGGTTCCTTGGGGAGTGTAGGGGAGCATTAAGAAAACATTTCCCGAAATTCTTACGGGAACGTGAAAAAACAGGATTTTGCGTTTTACTGGTTGTAGAAAGCTAAAATTTCAAAATTCATAAGTTTATACTGTAAGTAGGCCGCAAAGGGCACTTTAACCGACTTCTAAAAAAGGAGGAGGTTATGTATTCCACTTTATGATTTTTTTTATGTAGGTATGTTCACCGATTTCTCGGTCAATTGTGGACCTGCTTGCTTGCTTGCCTGTATGCTTGCTTGCTTGATATCTTGGTTCTTTGGAATACTCATAGTACACGCGAGCGAAGCCGCGGGCAAAAGCTAGTAATAAATAAGTATGAACATCCTAAATTTTATCAGACTAATTTTAACAATTGAGTAATGAATTAGGTTGCCCGGCATTATCTGAGTAAGAAACACTAATTTTGTATCACTATTTAGATTTCGCATGTATTCCCAAAAACTAAGAATTCAACAATTTAACTTATGAATATAATTCGGGGACGATTCGACTTCTTGGCATTATGATACTAAGGGGTGCGGTTAAAATATAACCTGTAATAGCTGACCCGGAATTAAATGCTGCTAATTCATGCCGTCATGTAATTTTCCATAAGGGCTCAAACTGTCAGGTCGAACAATATTGTCGTGAATTTCCGGGCGTGAAATACTCGGCCGTACATTAACTGCCATCTGTGCGTTCCCGACGTATGCGCACTACACGTACTACAGCTAGATGCGCAGATATTTTCAGTTTTAGAAATAATTCCCTAGCCAAAAAAAAAAACAAAAAGTTTCTCGAGTGGCGTCTACGGACTGGAAGACGCTGTAAATAGGCCTCCAACAAGATGGAGCGACGGCTTGGTTAAGATTGCGGGAATGCGTTGTATGCGAATGACGCGGGACCGATTTGTTTGGCGAGCCTTGGGGGAGACCTATGTTCAGCAGTGGACGTCTTTCAGCTGAAATGGTGAATGATGACCCACCCACGGTTTCACTAGCAGACGAATATAAATTTCGAGATTTTACTAAATTGCCACGAGAATCCCCAAAACTCACTTTATGGCCTTCATCTAGGTTGTACGACGAGCACTCGTGCAAAATTGCATAGAACAAACCACTAGACTACAACTGTTGTTGTTTTAGAGTTTATGTACTTAATAATATTACTATTCTTGCTAAATTAATTCTGTGGTACAGTACGGACTGTCAGCTGCAAAGGAACGGCAAATCGCATGTGCGTGCCGCGTGACGATCGCCAATTGATCACTGGTCTTAAGAGATACGACGACACGAAGGACAGTTTTTTTCACGCGAAGCTCTAGGAAGAATGTAAGACCTTTTAAATGTTGTATTTCACTGTGCAGAAGCCCGTAGCTAGTGGCTTTGCCCATGGGTCAATCAGAGTATCATGAGTTTTTCGGAATTAACATTCGAAATTTACCATGAAGGAAAACGTCACGAGGAAACCTATAGACACCTGAGAAGAAATCCAATGGTGTTTGTGAAGTTCTCAATCTGCACGGCCGCGTAGGAACTACGGGCTAAGCCTTATCATTCTGAGAGGAGGCATAGGCCATAGGCCCTGCGGTGCCTATGCCCACTAATTAATCATCATGATGATTCAATCCCAATCATGATGATGATTTCACTGTTCACAAAGCCTCCGTGAAATCAGCGTGGAAATACATGGATTGTAATATTATTTGTCTCTTTTTCTGTTTGTTCCTACTAAACGATACAACACTGTACTATTTTGATGGAATATGGCAAGAACGTTGAGGAACAAAATTGGCTACTTTCTATCCAGGCAAAGGCTAGATTTTCCGCTGGATAGCGATAGACGAATTCCACGCAGAGAAAGTCGCGGGTGTGTTATAAGCAGCTAAATGCAAGGTTCAGATTGGCCTGGAATTTGAAAAATTTGTGAAAGTCGTGCACTGACATTTTTTAAAAAAATTTTTTAGTATATAGGTAACACATTGATTGTTAGTACCTATTAGATTTTTGGAGCCGTGGTGGCCTAGCGGTTTGACCTAATTATAGCCTCTCAAGCAGAGGGTCGTGGGTTCGAATCCCGGCTCGCACCTCTGAGTTTTTCGGAATTTATGTGCGAAATCACATTTGAAATTTACCATGAGCTTTACGATGAAGGAAAACATCGTGAGGAAACCTGGACACTCCTGCGAGGAAATTCAATGGTGTGTGTGAAGTTCCCAATCCGCATTGGGCCCGCGTGGAAACAAGAGCCCAAGCCCTTTCATTGTGAGAGGACGGCTGTGCCCTGCAGTGGGATGTATACAGGCTGGGATGATGATGATTACATTTTTGGTGTTTCTTAATTAAGTTATTTCGAAAATGCCAGTGACAAGTATTTGCCTCAACTGCATTTTTTATGGAAGGATTAAGGGTCAACGTAATTAATTACTTAAATAGTTTTAGAAAATTATTCCCGCCCGGCATCGCTAACGCAGCTTAGTAAATTTAAATCAAATTATTGCTTTGTTCAAAAGATGAAATTATATCGTAGGTATAGTTAACTGCGATTTAATCAAAGTAATCATACATAGTTAGATGAATATCCAGAGCGTCGCGAGGTGCGGTTAGATAATCTGTATTTTTCATCATTATAATTATATCAGTCGTAAGACGTCCACTGCTGGACATTGGCCTTCGCCAAGGATTTGCAGGATGAATGACTTTGTTCTACTCGCAGCCGCAGCTCTATTAGCGGCTAAAAAAATTACCTAAAAAAGACGTTTTAATGTCACATTTTTTGTTGAAAAATTTAATATTTAATATTAATATTTAAGACCATGGCGACACAGAATTAATCAAAAACCGTGTACCTTGTGTGTGCTACGGCGGCAAACACAATATCATTACTCTCAAAAATTATCCTTAAATCATATTTTTATAGGCAGCTTTTCCAGTTCAGCCAATACGGCAGTATTATATCGACGGGTGTGTGGTAAAACCCGGTAACTCGATATAATGTTTTAAATAAATTTTGATAGTCCGTTCTGGTCTACCATTCAGTCCTATTAAAGGAATAAACGGACAGAAAATTCCGTTTAGTCCTATTAGTAGGAATAAATGCACAGAAAATTCTGTTTAGTCCTCCTTATAGGACTTAACGGACAAAATTTATCCGTTTAGTTCCACTAGTAGAGCTAAACGGAATGACAACATTTTAGGCAAGACACGCCTTATGTCGACGGAGCACCGCTTCGCGGGACTCCTATTTGTAGGCAGACTGCCATTCGGGCACCTGAAGATACCTAACGAACCCAACCTACCTAATAATGTGTACAAATTATCTAACTAGCCCTGAAGCAGATCTGGGGTTTTAAAGAAATGGACTGTATCTAATAACTAATATTTCCGAAAATTTAGCCCTGTGAGGTCCAGGAAAACACTCACCTTCTTACTGTTATGTCGGAGCTTGGTATCAGCCAGGTACAGGGCCACTGGACTTTATCGCGCTGGCCAGGCTTACCTTACGGTCCTTGGGTTACCTGTTACCTAGGCTAAACCACACGCGAAGAAATAGAAGCAGGTGTGTTTTCGTGAAATCCACAAGGCACGACACGACACGAGAGGCGAAACTACCTTGTACGGTACGAGAGGCGAAACTATACTTTTACGAGAGAGAGGCGAAAACTAGACGGTCTCAACGAACTGTTTAAACTAGACAGTTATATACGAAAAAAAAAAAGAATGACAGTTACTTGACAGTTGTTGAATGTCGCCATATCAATAAACTTGTAACTTTAGAGAAAACGGAACAAGCCCTATTTCGTTTTTTTTTTTTATGTTAGAAAGGCCAGACAAACGAACTAGTGGGTCACCTGATGTTAAATGATCACCAGTGTCCATAGACACTCGCAGCGCTTTACGCGATGCCAGTGCATTGTCGGCCCTAAAGGAAAGGGAACAGGGGAAGGAGGTGAGGGAGGGGAAGAAGGAAGGGGTGAGGTATTGGGCCCCCGGCACTCTCACTGACCGTACGTAACGCAAGCAGGATTACTGCTGCTTCACGCCGGTGTTCTGTGAGAGGGTGGTACTGCCCCGGACGAGCCGGCCCATTCGTGATGCAGCGGCTAGCTACAACATGGCTCTACCACTACTAACCCAGAAGTCGTGCCAGAAGTATTGGGACTAAACAGATTATTTCGTCCGTTCAGTCCTATTAAAATTTGTGTCAAAAGTAGTAGGAATAAATGGATTATGTCGTCCGTTGAGTCCTATTCTGTATTAGTAGATCTGAATGGTAGACCAAAACGGCTATGTATACAGAAATTTTGAATTTGGATATTTTACATCGTGTCCTTTTTTCCACAGTCAATTATTTTGATTTATCTGGTTTGGCCTCGAAAAGTACATCTTCAAAAGTTACGGTATCGTTGCACCTTACAACAACCGAAATCACTAGTAGACCGAAGTGGATACCGTGAACATGTTTTATTTGTATTTTAGACACACTTGTTACAAATACGTGGGAATTGTAATGCGGCTTCAAGTTTATTCTAATATTCTAAGCTCATTATTTTATGAAACAGGGTGGCAACTAAAAACATGCTCATTGTTTTGGAAAAATAAATATCGGAAATAAATATTAACTTAATTGCCAATTATGTCTGAGATTATTGTTACCTTAGTATTTTATTTTGTTCTTTGAAGTGTGTTATTGATGAGAAAACAATAAATCGTACAATAACTAGCCGTCGCCCGCGATGAATGAATTTATTTATCTCTATCCCGCGGGAACTATGGAATGTTTCGGGATAAAACTATCCTATGCCCTTTCCAGGATCTCAAACTGTCTTCGTACCAAATTCATCACAATCGGTGGAGCGGTTTGAGTGTGAAGAGGTAACAGACAGACAGACACACCTATGGATAATGGTAATCAGTGAGATCTTTTTTGTTAAAGGCACTATAAGTTACATGTTTTACTCGTATACATGTATATACTTCTATTAGTACCGAAATAAAGGATAAGTATTCAAATTTAAAGCGAATTGATAATGATAACATTGGTAAAGTAACATGTAAATGGTTTTCAAAATGCTATCCCAAGTAACAGACTGATAGAGGCGCTAACACATTTTCTAAAGTATTCTAAATAGTAACAATTATTTTCCTCTCTCTTTAATTAAGAGCGAAGTCTCTTTAATTAAGATGTCAATCCTACTAATAATACAAATGAAACACTTTGCGAAGATGTGGGGATATTTGGATGTTTATTAGTTAATCACTTAGTAACAGCTGAACGGATTTGAATGAATCTTAGCGTATTGATAGACAAAAATCTGGATTGAGGCAAAGTACACAACACAATATCCCGGTGGTGTTCCCGTAGGATAATATTTTAAGTTTAAATAAGAATAGACGGCGCTGTCCAAGACCATTGAGATAGGTATAGGTATCGCCACGAGAGTTGAGGTCACGCACACAACAACATGTCATGCAATGACAGCGGGATGTTGACATTTAATCGTACTGATATAGCAAGTTCGGCAGACTCAACAGTGAATTATGATTAACTAAAAATTTCTTCAACCTATTTCGTTAAGATTTTTTCAGGAAAATACATCTAGTTCAAACAAAACAGAAAATGAAATATTTTGTTCTATTTTATTTAAACCGGATAAGCATATTTTGCGCTATTTATAAAATACGGATTTTATTGTTGCGAATATTTCTTCTCAGTTTCAAACTGTTTTATTTCAAAATAGGTTATTCGAAAAAATAAAAATTATAATATGCATAGCATAGGTATTTCAACCTAAGATCATATAACTCACATTTTCATTCACTCACTCATTTCATTCATTCACTACTTTATTGCAATCCGTACTTTATGTAGCTGTGTGTGTAATCATTCGCCTCAACTCTCGTGTCGTTACAATCAATAGACGGCGTGGACGTTGTGTTTTAAAAATGTTACCGTAACATTTTTTAGGCCTAACTCTAAGATGTAAATGTTTAATGAACTAAATCAATTACTTTGCTCACCCGCGACCTACAATAGTTACGTTTATCCAAGAAATGTGCGTTCATGCAGTTCCTCCACCTCCACACTGTACGAACACACACAAATCACATAAACCCAACCATCACCACCACCAAGCTACACTGACGCGTTTCGAACTCAACCAGAGCTCATCTTCAGAGTTACCACAACCGTATGCTATGCTACCAAATGTTAAACTAACAAACCAAAACAAATGTTTTAACTTGTCACTGTAACTTCTCAAGTACCCACTTTATTTTTCTTATTCTCAAACTACCCCACAAAAATTAACTTTTATTGACATATTATAAAACTACCTTGAATTTTTTGTTTATTTATTTATAAGGCATATTTCATTAATACTAACTGTTCAAATTCGACCCAAGCCGCAGTAAAGGAGAAGATACTAAATTTACCTGTTCATTAATAATAGACCCCATAGTGTTGTACCTAATTATTTCCATGCATTCCAGAGCATCCAGACGCAACCCCCGCAAAGTTAATTTTTGTGGGGTAGTTTGAGAATAAGAAAAATAAAGTGGGTACTTGAGAAGTTACAGTGACAAGTTAAAACATTTGTTTTGGTTTGTTAGTTTAACATTTGGTAGCATAGCATACGGTTGTGGTAACTCTGAAGATGAGCTCTGGTTGAGTTCGAAACGCGTCAGTGTAGCTTGGTGGTGGTGATGGTTGGGTTTATGTGATTTGTGTGTGTTCGTACAGTGTGGAGGTGGAGGAACTGCATGAACGCACATTTCTTGCATAAACGTAACTATTGTAAGGTCGCGGGTGAGCAAAGTAATTGTTTTAGTTCATTAATATGGACCTCCGCAAAGTAACGCCTGATTCAATAAATTAAATGTAAATGTTTCTCGTGAAAATCACTCTAACGCAGGCAAAGCCGCAGGTTGAGGCTATTCATTGCTTAATAACGTGTCGTGATATAGTTCAAATAAGCGTTGCAGAAACAACGAGTGAGTACATACAATACAATACAATACAATACAATACAATGACTCTTTATTGTATGCCAGGAATAGTAAGCAATACAGAAAACAGGTACACAGAGAGAAAGCTACAAGGTAAGCAATAGGCGGCCTTATCGCTTAAGAGCGATCTCTTCCAGGCAACCCTTTAACAGAAAGAAGGAAGGACTAATTTACAGCAGGTGGTGCATCAACAGTGGATCAGAAAATTTAAACGTGAGTAACAATTTTCTTTATAAAATAAGCTTTGGGGTCTTTGTAGCACTTGAGATAAAACTCGTTTATTGAAACGTCGTTATTTTTTATAACAAAATGAATAACTTAGGTGTCACTTTGGCCTATAAATATTCGTACTTAAAATAAAAAATGTCGGAGCACAACGTTAACTAATTTAGTATTTGCGTGACATGTTTTGTTTCTTTATCGTTGATCATTAATTCGAAAGCTTTAGAAATACTTAAAGTTAGTAGATACTTTATTTTTAGAATCCTCTTATTGAATTTGAATTTGGTAAAACAGCTGGGTTTTAAGAATAACAAGTAAGCTACTTTTAATCCGATATTTCCACGGGATCGTTATGTAGTACGTGTAAAATCCCGACAGTCGCTAAATTTAGAGACATGAATCTTTGCACGGTTTCAACCAATATAAATGAATAGGTTATTTATTGGATCAGGCGTTACTTTGCGGAGGTCCATATCAATGAACTGAAACAATTACTATGCTCACCCGCGACCTTATGATAGTTACGTTTATGCAAGAAATGCGCGTTCATGCAGTTCATCCACTACCACACTACGAAAACACAAATCACATAAACCCAACTATCACCACCACCAAACTACACTGACGCGTTTCGAACTCAACTAGTGCTAATAATTATGATTTGTGTAATTTAGGGAAGTGGTAATTTATTAAAATTCCATAATTTCAATCCAACCGCCAAGTCTAATGGTTCAGTTAAAGACTAGTTTGAAACATTTTCACTTCAAAACTGTACCCGCGTGCAGAGAAAAGTATACGTGTAATGATCACTATTGCACTAAAGATTACGATATTCACCGCTAGGGACCCATGCCGAGGCAACTTTGGCCCAACGTTCAGGGTTCATTTGACAGACATGTGTATAGCCTTACGGCACTTTCACACGGGCAACGTACCGTTTTTTGCGGGTTCGGTTTTTTGCAGGATCCCGTTTAGTAGCATACGTGCTACTGTGGTAACATTCACACGAGCATTCGGTTTGCAGGTTGCCCGTGTGAAAGTGCCGTTAGTCCCGCTTTAGCTAGGCCATCTTTACGCCCACGTCAGCAATACCAGTCACTGAGCGCATTTCAAAGTCTTTAATCCGGTTGGTTTTTCGGACACCAAGAATGCTTCGCTCTATTGCTCATGTTACTTCTTCGCTCTATTGCTGTAATAATTAATGTTAATTCGAATCTATTGGTGTAACTAAGCAACCGCTACCACTTATGTTTTACTTCACAGCCGTTGGTACAATTGAAGGAACTGAGTCACGTAGGGTAGAACCTGTTCGCAGCAAATATCAGGTTGACATTCCATACAACTACCAAAGAAATCATCGTGAAATTGATTGTGAAAGGTACGCAATTCTGTTTCTTCGCCCGTAACATGACAACCGCTACCTATTAAAAATTAGCAGTATAAAACAAGCTTCATTTACTATTCAAAATTGCTCCGAATAGTATTGCGTACTGAATAACATGAATTTTCCTTTGATTGTATTGGTTATGGTGCTGATGATGTGCGATTTAATGTGTTCTGCGGTAAGCGTGGTTTATTGTTTATGGCTTATTTGGCTAAATACTCTTTTGGCAATTACAACGGCATTGTTCGAATTTTCATAACATTTTAGCCGTTATTTTATAAGCGGTTTTATAATTGAATTTCACTAACGAAATTGTTTACGTAAGATCTAATTCAGAAAACGTTTTTCAGCCTCTGCAGGAAAAAAAAAGTGTGGATCACTGTGAGTATTTTCAAAGGACTTGTTTTCTTTTGAACTTGAAAGTCGTCAATGTAAAAGCCATTAAATAGACATTATCTTTAAAAAACTATAACAACAACAATTACTAAAAACAAAATAAAGTTAAGAATTAATAAGGAGTGTAACCAGAAAAATGTTTTTTTCAGCATTATTAACTTGGTTTTTTAATGTCATTAACTAGATATTTATCTACCTAACAAGATAGATAGGATGTTCTACAGAACTATTTCCAAAAATTGTACAGAGGTACGGAACCCTTCATGTACAAGACACGAGAACGACTCGCACTTGACCGTTATTTTCCTAACTACCTATATTTTCTAACAGTGATTGGCTCAACCATACTAGGCCCGACAGGAACGTTTGGGGAACGTGACGTCACTGAGTGCCTGGCTGCAGGAAATCCCCCTTGGAAATGCTATACTGAGCAGACTGGAATCAACCCGAACTGGTAGCTACGATGCGACATGCGACTTCAAACATGACTGAGAATTCACTTATTTGGTAGTTTATTTCATTATAATGTGCCCTTAATGATTAGTGTTGGGTAGGCCACGACTTTAAAATGAGCTTGTAAGAGAAACCTCTTTTTTGCACTTAACCAGTACAAGGTCCTACTTCGAATGAGGCGAGCTGTATTGAAGCTCGGCAATACGTTTGAAGTTAAAAGTACAAGTATGATATTTGATGTTATTGTCAGTCGTACGGAGAGTGAGTAACGCGACTGCCGCTGCGACATAAAACTTGAAGTAGTTCACTTTAAAATGTTGAGTCCCTCTTACATTTTGACTTTTGACGTCATGTACGGGATGAATATAGCGCCCCTTGTATGCCCTACTCAACACTATTAATGATAATAAAAATATAGTTGAGAACCTCGTTTTTACTGAAATAAATTTTAATTTAATTTGTCAAACTCAAATTATTTATTGCATTACAAATTAATTCATATTAATTAAAAGCCCGAAAATCAAGTGATCGGATTAAAATAAATAATTTTGTTTTCATAGAATTTTTCTTCGGTTTCAAATTTATACCGAGTCGCACTCGACGGTTTTTCATTGGAATAGGGTAAGTCCAGGATACATGCCCCACTTTTTGAAATAGCTTTATAATTCAAAAACTTAACAAATTATAGCATTGCGTCCAATGCGTGTGATAACTATGGTCCTTAATCTATTATTTTACTGTACTTGTTTTAATATAAATCGTATGGATTTTGTGTAAATCGTACTTTTTTGACCTCTTATAAATGGGATAGGTGCCTACAGTGGGGGATAGACGACTCGTCGCAAAAATGCGTCAGAGGATAGATGCCCTTTGAAATTAAACAAGTTAAATATAAGTTATCAGTCTTTTATATTCATTAAAAATTCGCCAAGTTTGAATAGTAAGTATGAGCCACGGGCCTCTTCTCATTTTAGAATCCTAGTACTACTGTAGGATGTTTTACTGAAACAAATTATAAAAGTACAATCAATTCCATATAAGTACTTAAAATGTGATTTTGATTCTATTTGCAAATACAGAAAAAACTTCTCTAAATACCAATAAATAAGTACCTACATAACTACCTAGCTAGGGTCAATTGTTTTTCGTCATTTTTGGCAAAACATCGTCTTAGTGTTCTAGACGGTAGGTATTCCATTATGTTCTAGCTTCTTCGTTGACTCCTTTTTCTCCCTTCTTCATTTCCTCGAAGACTGCTAGCAAGTTTTCTTCAGACCAAGCGACGTTACGCTGGACTAAGCCCTGTTTTCTCTCATATTTATGAGGCATTTCGAACTTCTCCAACATAAAAATTCTTTGTAACAAGTTGAGGATAGATGCCCTTAGGGGCATCTATAGCGATCGAAAACGGGGCAACTATAATTTTCGCAGAGGATAGATGCCTTTATCGATAAAAAAAAACAAGTAATGATAAAATCACTATAAAATATACTAATCCATGCAGCCTAAACTTCAGTGCAACCAAATGAGTTAGTTAAAAGCGCAAATTATAAGCCACTCTCAAGTTATTCAAAAACATATACTTACAAATATGCTTTTGACGCTCTGCGAGACCTCGCCGCGGAAGGTTTTGGCACTCATGGACTAAACGCGTTCGCTCTTGCTCATGATAGCAGCGGCCCAGAGGTTTGCAGGGAGGGGGCTTGCTATTATTAAGTGGAATTTTGCTCCCACAGCCTTGCTACTAGTAGAAATTGAAATCGAGGCATCTATCCCACTGGGGCATCTATCCTGGAATTACCCTAATAGTCGTAAGAACAATGTTGCCATTTAATCAAGGCTCTGGAGGTCATATTGGACGCTAAGCAAGATAGTGGGAGTAAGCGAAATTTCCATATTATTTAGTTACTTACTTACCTAAATATGGTTAACTAACGATAAATAATATTGTGATTGATTGGCCTGATTGATACGGGCGATGTAATTCAAAAGTTTAAAAAGTGAATTGTTGAAACGATTTTTTTTCATGGAGACAAATCCTTACTTACTAATATTAACGCACAGAAGGATCACTCTCGAACAAAAGTCAACTTTAGGTATGAAAATTTGCGTACTCTTACTGCTTGCACGCGAAATTGAAACTAGTAACTAGGTACATTAAGACTTGGCAAGTTATTTTATTGGAGGTATGTTATCACGAGTAGTGTTATTTTCCATTGATGAAAGAATTCTAAGAATCGCTTCAGCAGTTAGACATAAGGGTTAGAGTTCAAAAAATTGATCACCTTAACGCCAATAGGTACATAAAACTGTTTTCGAAAAAACACTTAAACAGCTACAGGCTGATACTAAATTTACTACCTTACTATGTACTTTAAACACGGGGCAGGTAGTTCAGTTTGTAATATTTCTCGGTTATTACGGTCACCAAAATCCTGCTGGAATACGTTGGTTGCTACACGTTTTATTTATTGGCGTATCTCGATTTTGGGTCGAATCAGTGCGTATTATGTAAGTGACGATGTAACAGAGGGGAAAAATCACACATTGTAATCTCGCTCGGGCTATCTGCAGAAACCTTACTCCCCAATAATATTCAGTTCTTTGTAGACGACATCTGCAAGGAATTACATTCTTTTGTAGGCCGGCCCGGGTTTTATATTGTGTCTCAAAATAGAGGAGCAAAACATCTCTTTAGTAAGCATTCGGATATCGGCAATTTCTTAGCTCGCTTAGCATTGGAAGCACAGCGGGGGAGAGAGGGCTATCAACCGACATTGATCGTTTCTATATTAAAGTATCACAGAGTTTCTAATATACATAGGTGAACCCACTATCAGTGTCTGCAGCGCTACCTCATAAATATACGAACTAATTATCAAGTCGCGGAAGAACTTCTTCAAGTTGATATTTATAATGAACTAAAACAATTACTTTGCTCACCCGCGACCTTACAATAGTTACGTTTATGCAAGAAATGTGCGTTCATGCAGTTCCTCCACCTCCACACTGTACGAACACACACAAATCACATAAACCCAACCATCACCACCACCAAGCTACACTGACGCGTTTCGAACTCAACCAGAGCTCATCTTCAGAGTTACCACAACCGTATGCTATGCTACCAAACGTTAAACTAACAAACCAAAACAAATGTTTTAACTTGTCACTGTAACTTCTCAAGTACCCACTTTATTTTTCTTATTCTCAAACTACCCCACAAAAATTAACTTTTATTGACATATTTAAAACTACCTATATGTTTCGGCATATAGGAATGAGCATCCAGATAGATCGAATTTTGCAAAACATTTGTTGGAATCAAATCATTCATTGTTAGATTCAGATTCTTATGAAGTGTTACATTATTGCGGCAAGGGGTTGCGTCTGGATGCTCTGGAATGCATGGAAATAATTAGGTACAACACTATGGGGTCTATTATTAATGAACAGGTAAATTTAGTATCTTCTCCTTTACTGCGGCTTGGGTCGAATTTGAACAGTTAGTATTAATTAAATATGCCTTATAAATAAATAAACAAAAAATTCAAGGTAGTTTTATAATATGTCAATAAAAGTTAATTTTTGTGGGGTAGTTTGAGAATAAGAAAAATAAAGTGGGTACTTGAGAAGTTACAGTGACAAGTTAAAACATTTGTTTTGGTTTGTTAGTTTAACATTTGGTAGCATAGCATACGGTTGTGGTAACTCTGAAGATGAGCTCTGGTTGAGTTCGAAACGCGTCAGTGTAGCTTGGTGGTGGTGATGGTTGGGTTTATGTGATTTGTGTGTGTTCGTACAGTGTGGAGGTGGAGGAACTGCATGAACGCACATTTCTTGGATAAACGTAACTATTGTAGGTCGCGGGTGAGCAAAGTAATTGATTTAGTTCATTAAACATTTACATCTTAGAGTTAGGCCTAAAAAATGTTACGGTAACATTTTTAAAACACAACGTCCACGCCGTCTATTGATTGTAACGACACGAGAGTTGAGGCGAATGATTACACACACAGCTACATAAAGTTGCCATGAATTTACGTGGAAATGAAAATACTTAATCTATTTTTCGTAATAAAGCATTCGCGGTATAATTCTACTGCCAGAATACTATAAATAGATAGAGCTGGCATAACAACGAGGGTCTAGTGAGCTGGCCAACTAGTTTGTTTAGTTAAACTTATCTGAGGGCAATATTGCGTGACAAAACACGACTGACGCAGTAATCAGATAATCTGACCATTCGGTTGCCTTCACAACTTGTCCCGCTATCGCGCCCTATTTATAAAACTAACCTATATACTTGCTACTAAACTTCGTACTATCAGCTTTTACACGCAGTCCTGCCCACGTCGATTTGAATAAAGTAAGAGTAAAAAGTGAGACACTGCGCCGTCCTAAACCGGTCCCTGATTTTATCGACAGTATGTACGAATAAATTGTAAATGTGTACGCTTCAAAGGGTGAGTATCTAATTTAGTACAGTTTTGCATAAATTTATTTGAGTGAGTTTCTTGTATATATCGATGTAGATCGGCTTCGTACCCTAGGATAACTCCGAACATTATTAAAACTGAATAAATACTCATTGGGTAACGTTTTTATTGATACAAATGAACAGTTTTTTATGAGAGTATAATTCAATTATAACATAGCCATCTCTGTGGTCGTGAATCAATTAAAGATACAATAATTACTTATCCATTAGTGTGAAGTAGCTGTGTGCCATTACCGTGTATGTTATTGCTTTAATATGACAACATAACAATTAATTACTGGAACGGGTGGCAAACATTTATTGTAGAGGTAATAGGGCCGTGTTTATTGTCGATATGTGCTATGTTAAGCGGCGGAATATGATAAATTGTTACCGAAACGTCCTTGGGAAGCAGACTGGTGTTTGAGCGAAGAAATAAATTATAGACGTAGCAAATAACCGTAATTATTTTGGAGCGATGCTTTAGTGGTCCTTTGTGCTGCCTAATTATTTTGTAATTCCGTCGTGAGTGGCTTTTACAGCGGGGGCGTATTTTAGGTTAGTGGCACTTTTCGTTGAGTAACTTTTTATGTAGGCCTAAACTAAATAGTTTAGTATTTCAAGCACCTAAATGAATAATGTTTAATTTTGTTTAATTTGCAATTTGTAAGTGTAAATTAATATAATAATAATGCTTTATTGATAAAATAACTAACGTTTTACAATGGTAAAAGTTGGAATCTCCTAGTAGGTACTATATAATTCTATTAACAATATAACTCGAAAAAATATTCCTTATGCTGTAAGAAAGATAAAATACTCTATTTCTTTAATGCCGTGGAGTATTCGTGTTTTCTTGTTTATGTTTTCTTCTGTACTTAATTATGCGGTAACCTTTTAAAAATAAAGTTTGTGTGCAACATGATACGTAGGAGTTTAACATTTTAAGAAGCATTCTTAAGCAAAGTCATCATCAGACAAATTTATGTAACCAAAGTGCTCCAAATATCAGACCACACGCTAAGATTCAATCAAGCCTCATTTGTATATTTTCAACCATTTTTTTGTCAAATATACCGCACCGCGTTATACTAGGTCAAAGGTACCCAATACACTTGCCACATTGCCCCGTTGAACTGCGATGGGCAACCTTTTCACAAGAAACGACCCTGCTATTATACTTATTTGTTCGCTGCGGCGTACATATTATAAAATTAAATTTCGACAGGAAAACACGTGCTTTAACGAAATTAATGTATTAACAAACGCTTTTGCTAATTCAGTTGACATGAAATAATCATAAGCGAAGGTTATTCCGCTCAGAGAGTCTTGATACGGCCATGAATGACTGCACATTGTTCGGGCTTGACTAAGTTAAGCACAATATTATGACAGATAATTTATTTGCACAGCGTTCTCACATTTAACACGTAATAGGCTTCACCCTTTTGCATGTCCCCCGTCACTAACTCGCGGTGCGTGTTGTCACACAACCGACTTATGTAGACCCCTAATTTTTCGCCGCGTCAACATTTGAACACAGCTTTTGATGGAAACTAAGGAAGAACAGGGTTCACGGGAGGTTGGTGTGTTATAATTATTCTTGTGAATCTCACAGTCGGCACACGTATGCAAATGATTCTTTGCACGTGACATGCTGGTGCTGTACGAATAGCTGATGTTTGTCACGTTGGGGCGCAGAGTTAGAAAGCTATTGAGTGTTAATCGGGTTGTAGATTGAATGATATTCAAATATTTAAATTGTTCAAGCGGTTTACCCCCGGTTTACTACGATGCATCAGTAATAGGAACAAGATGCAGCTGCGTCTGCGAAGTGACCCAGATAATTTTGTTCTTCAGACAACCTTCAAGAGATATCGTAATTTCACTAACAATTTAATTATTAAACTAAAGCGTAACTTTGAGCGGGAAATGTTGGAGCGGAATTCTAGTAATGCTAAAGCCCTGTGGTCTTCAATTAAAAAAATCACTAACTATAAACCGCCAATGACTAATGATGTGCACCTACTTAATTGTAAATCTTCTCCCAGTGAGTCTATTGACTTCACCAACGACTTCTTTACAAACATAGGCAAAAATCTAGCATCACAAATATCTAACAATCACAGTTTTAACCAAGCTTATCATTCTGTATCTGCTAACAGAGTAGCTTCCTCATTTGCACTTGTTGACACGGATCCCGAGGAGGTGTCTCGGGTCATAATGTCCTTAAAGGCAGACAGTGCACCGGGCTATGACGGTGTACCCACCAAACTCCTGAAGCTTTCCCCTAACCTAATTGCCCCAATCATTAGCCACCTGGCTAATCTTTGCTTCACACAAGGAATTTTCCCATCAGCTTTGAAAAAATCTCTTTTTACACCCATTTTTAAGGGTGGGGTTAAAACAGAACCAGACAGCTACAGACCAATCTCAGTGTTGACAGTCATTTCTAAAATAATCGAAAAGTTGATCAATATTAGGCTTAAAAGTTACCTAAATAAATATAACCTACTTTCTAAATCACAATTTGGTTTTAGACAGGGTTTGTCAACGGAGGATGCAGTGCTTAATTTGTCACAACTTGTAAGTAAAGAGGTCGATGGGGGTAATAAATGTGCTGCCGTTTTTTTGACCTAAAAAAAGCGTTCGATACTGTGTCTCTGCCGTTGTTACTATACAAGCTGGAACATCTTATGGGAATCAGGGGTACACCGCTTGAACTATTTCGTGACTACCTACAGAATCGGAGCCAAAGAGTTAGGATTAAAGACTATCTCAGTGCAGAGAGTGACATCTCTTTTGGTGTACCGCAGGAAAGCGTCCTCGGCCCGACTCTCTTTCTTATCTACATCAATGACCTCGCTGACGTTTGTTGTTCTGAAGGAGAGGTCATTTTATACGCTGATGACACTGTGGCACTTTTCTGTGGAAAGAGTTGGGACATAGTGTTCGCTGCGGATTGTCTAACATTAGTACATGGCTTACCTCTAACTTACTGACTCTCAATGCTGCCAAGTCTAATTTCATTTGTTTCTCTAAAAACAGTGCTGGTCAACACCCTGAAACATATAAACTCAAACTTCACAATTGTAACTCTCCTCGTGGCAGTGCAACTTGTTGTTGTACACAGTTGGAGCGTGTGAGCTCTACTAAATACCTGGGCGTAATATTTGACCAGAGACTTTCTTGGTACCCGCACATTGACTTCATTAAAAACCGTGTCCGCAAGTTAATGTGGATCTTCAAAACACTCAGACATGTCACCTCTCCTTCCCTGCTGACCAGGATTTACATTGCACTAGCACAGTCCGTTATGACTTATTGTATTCCAGCCTGGGGTGGAGCTAACAAGACTAAATTCTTGGAAGTGGAAAGGGCTCAAAGATGCCTTCTGAAAATAATGTTCTTTAAACCTTACAGGTTTCCTACAACAGAACTTTATAACCACTGTGATCTCCTTAGTATGCGAAAACTTTACATATTATCAGTTGTATTAAAATTGCACAAAGGTCTAATGTTTAACCCATTCTATAATAATCAGAGGAGAATGAAAAATGTAGCTCCTTTTCCTCCCTCTAAATCTGCATTTGCTAGAAGACAGTATGATATGCTATCTGCTTCACTTTACAATAACATGAATAAAAAACTTAACTTCTATCCGCTGAAACTTCATGACTGTAGGGCTGCTGTAACAAACTGGCTCAAACAGCTGAACTACTTTGAGACAGAAGACCTTATTTCACCTTAGAATGTTATATATTATATTAGATTTGGACTATTTAATTTTGTAATTTAATTTTAATTTAATTTTCAATTTTAATTTAATTTAATTTTAATTTTAGATTATATTATTTTTCTTTTGAACTAATTTAGGCTTTAAGTTCTTTACTAACAAATATATGGATCTATGAAATCTGAGTTAATAAAATATTCTATTCTATTCTATTCTATTCTATTCTATATAATATGGTTCTGTATATTACTATGTGCAGTTAAGTGTTAAGCATGTTTCTAGTAGATTTGCTCAAAAACATGTACTGCTACTTGGAAATC
Source organism: Archips crataeganus (assembly GCA_947859365.1). Taxonomy (NCBI): domain Eukaryota; kingdom Metazoa; phylum Arthropoda; class Insecta; order Lepidoptera; family Tortricidae; genus Archips; species Archips crataeganus. The sequence continues at coordinate 5,470,291 of OX402049.1, read as the reverse complement.
ACATATTATTGCTTGTATAGTGCTCTTGAGACATTTAGTTTCTGTTATTGTTGTAAATACATTGAGTTGGTCCTTTTTTGGCTTATCAAAGTTTTCATAGTTTGTAAATACTGGATGCACTCTCGAACATGCAGACGCAAAGCAACACCAAAAATTCACTGGACACATTAACAGTCACACAAGTACTGACACACTCGACATGCACGCTCATACGCATGTACGTATGCACACACTTTCATACACACATTCGCACACGTTCATGCCCTCGCTCATACACACACATACACATACACATACACATACACATACACACACACACATACACACACATACACACGCACACATACATACTCACGCGCACACACACACTCACACACTTTGTTTAAGTTAGTTATGTTTAGTTATAGTCATAGTAATAATCTTTATTATAACTTTCCTACCTTCTTTAATTAATTGTATACTATTGAGAGCTACTATTAATTGTATATTTTTGGAAGAGCGAGGCCTCCTAACACAAGGTTCGACTTAATGGGACGTCTCAACCTTATATGTAAGAACCTTTGTTAAATGCAAATAAAGTTTATTTTATTTTTATTTTTATTTTTTTAATGTAGCTTGTACTGATCTATGATTTTGTGTTGTGTATCAGATATTTTCGATTTCTAAGTAAGCTGGTAACTCGGCTATTAAGTATTTACTCATTTACTTAGATATTTTCGAATAACAATTGTTGTTTAGTTATCGCCGTCGTAACAAGAACGTCGACGTAGACATTATTAGCTAAATTAATAATTTCGTCATCCCACGCTCCTAATGATTTAGTCAAGAAGTTGAAATAGGAAATTTAAGAATTAGAATGTTCAAGAGTTACGTACCCGAAAAGGAAAATATTCCGTCCGTTTGCCTAAGCGTGAAGGTACGAAATTAAATTAAATTTCAAATAGTCGAAGCTTTTCTTGCAAATATAAAAAAAATGTAAGAAGAAAAAGCTCTCAAAAGATACAATTTATTTTTCTTTTGACGTCTAAGATATTTAGGTGCATTTTATTACAGCCGAATAATAGAAAATTAACTTTTCTTTCTACCTCAAAATAAACAAAAAGTAGTAAAAAACCTAAAAGTAACTTCATCTAAACCTAAAACCTATGAAATAGTATTTTCAAACTAGAAACTTGGCAATCAAAAAATTTAATTTTTGTTTAGTTCAAAGTGGAGTTTCACAACAGAATAAAGCAAAATGAAATAATCAATAAACCCCACAAAAAACTTTGGTTGCTCTAAAATTAATGGGTACTTTTTATTTTAGGGTTCCGCACCCAAAGGCTAAAAACGGGACCCTATTACTGAGGCTCCGCTGTCCGTCCGTCTGTCTGTCTGTCACCAGGCTGTATCTCGGGAACCGTGATAGCTAGAGAGTTGAAATTTTCACAGATGATGTATTTTGGTTGCCGCTATAACAAAAAATACTAAAAAATGAAATTAAATAAATATTTAACAGGGCTCCCATACAACAAACGTGATTTTTTTGCTCGTTTTTGCTCGATATTGATAACGGCAACAGGTAGACGCTTGAAATATTCACAGAATATTTAATTATATATTGACTTTAAAAGTAAATTATAAAATTAAAATAAAAAAAATATTTAAGGGGCTCCCATACAACAGACGTGATTTTTATATGTAGATAATTGTACGGAACCCTTCGTGCGCGAGTCCGACTCGCACTTGGCCGGTTTTTTAACTTTAAAGATATTCTATGAAACCAAGTACCTTGTTTGTTCTTTCTTCGATAACACAATATCTTCTGCAAAGATAATAATAGGTATTATTTTTATAACGTCTTGAAGGCAAAAACAGCCTTTCTGGACCTGCGCTTGAATGCACACGTTACTTTACGAATGAGCTACCACACAACATGTTGGGGAGCTGACAAAAGAGTCTTAGAGAGCTTTGACGATTTGTAGGAAATGGTCAGGATAAACTGTACTTGTGAAACTTCAGAAGGATGTATTCCCTTAGCCAGCGGCTCGCTCGGCCGTGAGGCTTACAATAAGAAGGTACATAAGTCAGTATTTGGACCTGGAAGTGAGGGGTAACTTTATTACAAATGGCACCTGGTAACTGCGAAGCAAAGACGAATTGACCAATGGGGTATTAATATAAATCTCTATCTATTTTGCAATCAGTTAGTGATTTGTCACTTATACTATAGGTAACTTCATCAGAGTTGAGGTCACGCACACAACAACACGTCATGTAATGACAGCGGGATTTTGACATTTATTCGTACCGATAGCAAGTTCAACAGACTCAACATAGAATTACAAGATTGACTAAAAATGTCTTCAACCTATTTCTTTAATAATAATTTAGGAAAATACATCTAGCTCAAACAAAACAGAAAATAAAATATTTTGATCTATTTTATATAAATCAGATAAGCATATTTTTCGCTATTTATAAAATACCGATTTATTTCTTGCGAATATTTCTTATCAGTTTCAAATTGTTTTATTTCAAAAATAGGTTATATGAAAAAATAAAAATTATAATATGCATTATTATGCATAGTATTGTGTAAGTATTTCATCATAAGATCATTATAACTCACATTTTCATTCACTCAGTCATTTCATTCATTCACTATCTTTTTTGCAATCAGTACATTATGTAGCTGTGTGTGTGTAATCATTCGCCTCAACTCTCGTGGCGTTACCTATACCAGTACTTCTTTTTTGAGATAGTTTTTCCTTCATATCATTATATACTTACACTATGTAACTTTACATATTTTTTAATAAATTAACACAAAAAATGTTTCTACCCACGTCCGTAACAAATTTCGAAACCAACCAACCAATGCCTACCTCATAGTTTATTAATTAGAAAGGCAATAATGTGACAATATTTTTAAACCACTTAAATAATGCATTAGATACATTCGGTCCATTCAATTGCGCGAACAACCGCACAAGTATAAAAACCGGACAAGTGCGAGTCGAACTCGCGCACGAAGGGTTCCGTACCATTTATATAAAAACGGCAAAAAAAAACACGTTTGTTGTATGGGAGCCCCCCTTAAATATTTGTTTTATTTTAGTTTAGTTATTTATTTTTAAATTAAACATATAACTATAATAATAATAGTAATAATAATGTTTTATTGACAATTAAGTACAAATACAATAGAAGTACCCTGACCTCCGAGCTAGGTTGACACCTGTGTTACAGAAGTCAGTGTCCTCGCCCATTCATGCGATACATTTAGCCTTAAATAAAAAAATAAAAAATACAAGATGCGTGCGTACGTGTGTGTGTGTGTGTGTGTGTGTGTGTGTGTGTGTGTGTGTGTGTGTGTGTGTGTGTGTGTGTGTGTGTGTGTGTGTGTGTGTGTGTGTGTATATGTGTTTGTGGTGTGTGTGTGATGTGCGTGTGTATGTGTATGTGTTACAACAACGAGTCTACGGTAACAGCGCCTCAGATTCTTCATAATTCAGTGTCAGTAACCAAGTTTTTAGTTTGGTTTTACATTCGTAGGTAGATAAAGAATACATATTTATGATTTCATTAATTTTATTATATAAATAGATGGCCATAAACCTTTGCTGTCTTTTAGTAGTTGACAGTCGACATTTAAAAGACAAGCAAACGTTGGTCAGTACACGCTTATAGGTACATTTTTCCTTATCATAGGGTGTATGTAATAAAAATACATACAACTGCCTTACTGTTAAAACCTGGCATTTTTCATATAGTAATTTTGTCGGAAATCTATATGGGCTAAACGTCATAACCTTTAACAAAGATCTTTGCGCCCTTTCCAAGCTTAGCATATGCGTTTTTGTGGCATTACTAATTGGCATAACTAATTATTCTGTGAATATTTCAAGCGTCTACCTGTTGCCGTTATCAATATCGAGCAAAAACGAGCAAAAAAATCACGTTTGTTGTATGGGAGCCCCCTTAAATACTACACAACCAAAATACAATAAAGAAATACAAAATAAAATAAAATACATCATCTGTGAAAATTTCAACTATCTAGCTACCACGGTTCGTAAGATACAGACTGGTTACTGGTTACCTTAGCTTAGGTAGGTGATCAGAAACCAATTTTTCTAGATTAGTTTTCGGTGGAGATGACGTTTAAGTCGCAGTTAAATGAAACAAAACGTCTATTTTTTTAATCATGATTATTTGGAAAATCACTTTTTAATTAAAATTGTCTTCACCCTACACATGGTTTAGTCTATGAGCTTAAAACCTCTTTGACAAGTCGGTTTCTTAAACAAACATTGACGCGAGACCTTTCGAATCCCCCGCCAAAGCGATGACACTTGACGAAACTACAAATTTAGGGTGACCATGCATTTGCTGGATGGAGGAAGTTTTAAAAATAAAGTTTTTTTTTAAATGAAGCAGAGTCTTCATTGCTTTTAGAACTTGTCTATTAAATTCCATTTTGGCTAGGGATCAATATTTTTCAACTCCTGATCACCGATTAAAAATCACCGTGTAGAACCATGTCAAAATGAATCAATTTGTTAATCTTCTACGAAAGTGATTATTGCGACAGTGATTATAAGTACATATGTCATGATGATGTCTCGATTTTTGCGAATAAGTGTCAACGATAATCAATAGAATAGGTGTTTGCTTGTGTATTAATAACTTAAATTGTCACGTGTCTACCTGTCAAAACTTTTTTCTTATCATGTCATGGAGCCAAAACGTTTATTTATAAACTATTCAAATTTATTGAATGCTATGATCGGAAAGTTGATAATCTTTTGACCCGCACTAACGTTGTCATTATCTAGTAGTTAACAAATTGGTTGGCAGTACGTAAGTGATTAAATGCAGTAATTATACATAATCATAACAATGTTCAAAATTAAAATAATTTTGTGCTAACAAAGAGGTCACTCTACTGTCAAGAAAGAGATGTATTGATAAACAATAGCTCACATGCCCCGAATGTCCACTTCACCATTGCTGCCTTTGTCATTTATTGAATATCCTTTCAACCGCGATTACCACACTTCATTGCTAGAACATAGTATCGAAAAAAAAAACAGTTTCTGTTTCATTAAAAGACTTATTGATTGTAAATGGCTATCAATTACCGAATTTGAAAAAGTGGTTTCTGATTACAACCAATTCACCCTGTATAATAGCATCAATAAACAGAATTGATGAATTGGATTGGGTCTTGTCGAAGCTGGTGCAGGCTTTTTAGTGAAATTATGGAATACCTACTTATATAATAGGGTAGGCAAAATCCGTAGCAGGTATTAGGCTAGGCTGGGCACTCAATCAGGAGACCGTGGGTTTGAGTACAGGCTACGCGCATCTGAATTTTTAGGTATTTGGGTGGGAAATTACTTTTGAAATTTAACACGCTGTTTACGGTGAAGAAAACGTAGTGAGGGAAACGCCTGCAAAGCAATGCCATAATGTGTGTGAAGTTGCCAATCCGCACTGGGCTCGTGAGAACTACAGCCCAAGTTCTCTCATTCTGAGAAGAGAACTGTGCCCAGAACTACAACAGGGCTGAAGATGATTATGATGATGGTGATGATGATGATGAAGCATTAATTTTTTTACTGGTCATTTATACCTGACCAATGGTTTATACCTGACCAATAGAAAAATTATACCTACCTCCTAGGTGTTCCTGGACTTTCAAAGTACCTACCACTACTTGGTTCTCTCAAGGATCGCATCAGATTCGGTTATGAACACTGTTAACCCTATCAGAAAATACTTTCACACGTCTTCGATATGCCTAAAGTTTCAGTTTTTCACACGTCTTCGATATGCCTAAAGTTTCAGTTTTATTATATGTACTGACATGTGTTAAACGCATGTTTAACGGTCGTCTAAGTTTTTGTGGTAACATGATTTAGATGAGAAATTGCGTTTAGGTTCACTTCGTCTACATTCCCATTTTGTCAACTTCCTAGTTCGTCAGCAATCCCATTTCGTCCAAAGTCAATTCCCAACTCGTCCACTTCCTATTTTATCAACGTTCCCATTCCGACCATATTCCCATTTCCTTCACATTCCCACTTCGTCGACATTTCCACTTCGTCCAGTCTCATTTCGTCAACATTCGCATTTCGTTCATACCTAAATCACAAAATAAAATCTTCCCTGAGAATTGTGCCAGCGAAAATCGCATTAAAATCGGCTAGGAATGTTGACGAAGTGGGAATATGGACGAAATGGGAATGTTGACTAAGTGGGAATGTGGACGAAGTGGGAAAAGGAGGAAATAGGAATATGGATCAAATGGGAATGTTGACGAAGTGGGATTGTGGACGAAGTAGGAATGTGAATGAAACGAGAAATTTATATGCCACAGTTTGAATAACTCGACGGAAAGCCAGATTTGACAGCATCTTCTTTAAAAAAACTATGTGTGGATAAACTTTAGTACTTTTGAGATGTAATGATAAACAATTTGAGGAACAAACCGACAGTGTTATTTTTGAAACACTTTTTTCCGGATTACGTATAGTCAAGGCATAAATATATACACACTAGCTTTTGCCCGCGACTTCGTTCGCGAAGACAATAACGTTAGTTGTTTGGATGAAATTTGGCACACAGGTAGTTTATTACATGAATTAACACATAGGATAATGCCAGGAAAATGAAAAGTTCCCGTGGAATAGGAATAAGTGAATTCTATAGCCGCTAAGCTGTGGTGCCCTAGTGGACTCTTAAGCTGAGGGTCGTGAGTTTGAGCCCAGGCACCTCTGAGTTTTTCCGAATTCATGTGGTAAATTACGTTTGAAGTTTACCATGAGCTTTATAGTGAAGGAAAACATCGCGAGGAAAGCTACACACACCTGAGAAGAAATTCAATGGTGGGTGTGAAGTTCCCAAATCTACTGTCCAAGTCCTCTCGTTCTGGGAGGAGGCCTGTGCCTGATTGAAACAGGCTTTTTTTATCCCGGAAAGTGCAAAGTAAAGTTTCTGCGGGATAGAAATTCCTTTTATGACCTTTTTTGAAAATCAGAGACATCGTAGCTTTTTATTATTAGTGAAATCATTTTAACAATCAGCCCCTATATTCAATTCACTTATTTCTTTCCCGTGGGAATTTAGTATTTTCCCGTAGAAAAGTAACCTGTGTCAATCAGGAATACTGTAGCATACTATTAGTGAAAGAATTTTTGAAATCAGCCACAAATTTGGATTGTATTACTTCTATCCTGCGGGAATTTTGCATTTTCCCGAAGAAGAGTAGTCTATATCAATCAGTAATAGTGTAGCTTTCTATTGGTGAAAGAACTTTCAAAATCAGCCCCGAAGTAAAATTCAGTTTTTTTCTATCCCGTGGGAATTTTGCATTTTCCTGAAGAAAAAGTAGCCTATGTCAATTGGGGATAATCATATCATATCATATGAAAGATTTTTTAAAATCAGCGCCGATGTTGAATATTTACTTATTTCTATCCCGCGGGATTTTTTTATTATCCCGGAAAAAGTACCCTATGTAAATAAGGGATACTGTAGCTTACTATTGGTAAAAGAATTTTTGAAATCAGCCCCGAAGTTGAATTCACTTATTTCTATCCCGCGGGAATTTTCATTTTCCCGAAGAAGAGTAGTCTATACCAATCAGCAATAGTTGTAGCTTTTTATTGGTGAAAGAATTTTCAAAATCAGCCCCGAAGTTGAATTCAGTTTTTTCTATCCCGTGGGAATTTTGTATTTTCCCGAAGAAAAAATAGCTTTTGTTAATCGGGGATAGTCATATCACATAATATGTAAGAATTATTAAAATCAGGTACGAAATTGAATTAATTTATTTCTATCCCGTGGGAATTTTTAATTTTCCCGGATAAAAAGTAACTTATGTCAATCAAGAATAGTGTAGCTTTCTAATGGTAAAAGAAATTTTAAAATTGGCTCAATAGTTTCAGACATTCTGCTATAAACAAAAAAACAAAGAAAGTTTAGATATTTCCCTATCCCGTGGGAATTTCGAAAGATATATACTGAGGCGGTTTTTTTTGTAGGACTATTTAAGATAAACATTTCCATCATACATTACATATGTGTAACTCTAGCGATTTTGGCATTCCTGCGAAGAATTCGTTTATCGCTATCCCGCGGGAACTATGCAATTTTCCGGGATAAAAAGTATCCTATATGTTAATCCGGATTATAAACTATCTGTGTGACAAATTTCATCAGAATCCGTCTAACCGTTTTAGCGTGAAAGAGTAACAAACATCCATCCATACATACATGTATACATTCTTACAAACTTTCGCGTTTATAATATTAGTAGGATAATATAAGTTACCAAGACGTCACAAAGATCTACAGAATTTTATGCCACTAACTATAAGGTTGCTAAGTATTTTACTTACGAATATATTTATTGAGATGGCTGCATTGATATTTATGACCTCGACTGTACCCAGTTTACGCCACCGCTATGCAAACAACGTTTGAATTTGAAACCCCGTATTCAATTAGTTTCTCTTTGATTAGTTTCTGCGGCTTTTAAATGGAAAAAAATGGCAAGGTGACTAACGCAGTGAAAACGGTTCTAATTACAGTTTTTAGGGTTCCGTAGTCAACTAGGAACCCTTATAATAGTTTCGCCACGTCTGTCCGTCTGACTGTCTGTCTGTCTGTCCGCGGCTAAGCTCAGAGACTGTTAGTACTAGAAAGCTGTAATTTGGCATGAATATATATATCAGTCACGCCGACAAAGTGATTAAATAAAATAAACTAAAAACATATGTTTTAGGGTACCTCCCTTAGACGTAAATTGGGGGTGATTTTTTTTTCTTGACTAACCCTATAGTGTGTGGTATCATTGGATAGGTATTTGAAAATAAATATGCGTTTTGTAAAACCATTTTTTGATAAAGTGAATATTTTCGGAGATATTCACTCCGAAAGTTCAAAATAATGTGTCCCCCCCCTCTAACTTTCGAACCGCACGTCTAAAAAATATGAAAAAAATCGCGTAAGTAAAACTTAATAAAAACTTTCTGGGAAAATTATTTTCAACTTAATCAGTTGAGCAGTTTGTAAGTTTTTGTAAAAAAATATTTCTCAACTAAGATTGTAATTTAACCGCTATTGCAGCATTTTTTTTCTTTAAGTACCTATAAGATTACGCTAACAGTATCTTCTTACAAATAAAAAAAATATATTACATCTGAAAAACAATCAACATACATACTAGTTCTAGTAGATTGCAGTTTAGATTAGTTACCGGATTTGCCGATAGATGGCGCTGTACCGCCGACGTTGGGACCAAAACAACTACATTAATAAAGTATGCAAAGATTTTATCGTACCTGCTACGGAACCCTATCTTGGGCGTGCCCGACACGCTCTTGGCCGGTTTTTATTAAATGTTGACGCTAGCATTTTATAGAAGTCGTGTTAATTAGTCTAGTGATTTGACCTATGAGCTCATAAGAAAAGGATTGGTTCAAGTCCAGATTCGCACCTCTAATTTATGTGCGAAATTACATTTAAAATTTACCATGAGCTTTACGGTGAAATAACAACATTGTAAGGAATCCTGCTCATCCCTGCGAAGAAATGCAATGGTTTGTGTGAAATTCTTCATCCGCACTAGGTCCGCGTGGAAGTTACGGCCCAAGCTCTCTTATTCTGATACCTGATTTACACTCTCGCCTCGTCACCTCGCCTCGCGCCTCGCCTCGTCGTCTCGCTTCGGACGCGAGCCTCAAAATCAAGGCAGATCACGAAACGAGGCGCGACGCGCGCCTGTTCACACTTTCGTCTCGTGGCTCGTCCCGCAGTTCATATCGCCACTCGTACGCGAGTGTAAACCAGGTATGAGAGGAGGCCGGCAGTGAGATGTCAGCGTGTCCCAAAATTCAACTTTAACCTGGTACCGGGTGAAAGATCTAGTTATACCAGTTCTGGAAAAAATAAGAAGACAAACCCATCTCACTTAGCTAATTCGAAAGAGAGTCACCATCATATCACTTTTACCGTTAGATATTTTAGAAAAATTGTCTATTAACGCGAATCTAAGTGACTCGATTTTTTTTCCAGGATTGTTATATATTGGCCTCTCGCCTGGTACTATACTTCGTTTTTTTAGCATTAGAAAGAAGGTAAGCTATCTTGACGTGTCTTTTTATTGAGAAACACTTTTGAAAAATAAATTACAGCAAATACTGTTTTTGGCGCTGTCATCGCTTCATTTCTTGTTGCTAGTGTAAATAAATAGTGTAATTTGGTAGAAATACGGAAGAAGTCCAATTTAAGCGCCGGTTCAATATAGGTTACTCTCCCTTATAGGCTGACATGGGATGTTGGAAATAGGAATCAAACAACAGGTATTGCAACAAATAGTTGTTTACTGTAACATAAAATATGCTGGCATACTTAATACATTAGATTAACAACAAAAGCGGAATGTGACTTGGAACAGCGTATTTACAGTTGAGAATGTGGAAATCAGCAACTTATTCAAATAAGAAGGAAAGTACTATTAAACCATCTGATTCTTCACCCACCTTAGAGACCAAAAAGTTGGACCACTATAAATCATAGTTAGCCATACAAAACGACTGACCGAGAAAAAAAATCCATTGTGGCATTTATGCCACGCGAGAATTATATGGGTAATTTAAAAATTTACCCATATAATTCTCGCGTCACAATTGAAAATTTACATAAATATTTGTATTCAACTTTTTGAACTTCTCCTTTATGTTTTATGATTCATTATCTTGTTATGTGGTGAAACAATATTTTTTCTCTAAAAAGGTTTGACAGTGGGTAATTTTATTCAAATGGTTTGATAGTTCAAACAATAACCGCAACAACTAAATTCTTACCAACTATATTATTTTTAGAATTTAATCATATTTCATACAAAACAATAAACATATTAGTCTAGGAAAACAAGATCGATTTCAGAGTAATCACTTAGGATAATGGAACCACTTGATATTTTAGCTCTAAACAATGTCATAAGTGGGTTGATATGTAACGAAAAATATTTCCATAAAATTATCAAGTCGCTACTCGTTAGTCGTTAGTCGTAAATAAGAATTTACGAGATTTCGTAATTAAAACTCTCTACAAAACTTTTAACATAATAAATACAAGTATTGACATTTCAAAGGCAGTTAGTTAGCTTGTTTACTCTTTACAGCCGAAATTAAAGTTATAAAAATTACTAGCATCTGAATAGAATAACGACTATTCCAAAGTTTACGAGTCCGATACCATTTTAGAAAATAAGTCCATCTAATTATTTACATCAAATTGGTACAAATTTCACATGTACCGCATTTCTAGGAAGGCATTTCTAAAATTTATTTACATTCCAATTATAAGTTATTTTTAAAGTTCTAGCCTCATTTTTTCCTGTAAGTACCTAAACAGTAAAAGTGCTTATTAAAAAAACTTTTACCGAAACTGAAGAATATAACTACGCAGTTTTTGATGTGCGAGTAAAATAGTCGTTAACAGAGTTGAGACTTTGATAGCATATAATAATGCCAAGAAGAGTTATGATATAATTTAGATACCTTTTTTATTGAATTAATGAGTGAATGATTTTTAACTACACTTTTATAAATAAAGATATTTATTAAACTTTTTATTAATTAGTCATCGACATAGCTCAAACTTTTAGTATCAATGACGTCAAACCACACATAGAATGATTTCAAATGGTCTTTTCCTAAGCTTATCAACCTCTTTGATTAAACGATATGGCCGCTTGGAATGAGCAATACCTACCATAGTAATCTTTGACTAACATTGTCCTTCATCAACAATAAATTGACTTTGTGATAACAGATTTGATAATACTTGATATTGTCAAAGTAGCATATTTCGTAAGACTTATTTTATGTTGGTACTATACTATATCATCCTGTGTAAGTTTTACGTCATCCGCAATAAAAGTTCTAGCCCTGTCATCTAATATAAACTGTATCTATTCAGATTTTACAAATACTCTTGTCATTTTTTGGTTGATTTTTGATTTAAGTTACTATAGTCAAACCCCGGTATCGTATAACCAAACCATTGATAAATAACATGATGTTCCCTAACGACAAAAATATATTTGTTTTAATTAAAGAAATTTCACTATAAGTCATTTTTTTAAATACTAAATAGGTACCTGTTGCTTTAGTCAAAACAACGATCAGGCAACCAAACATTTCAACATTATCTACCCTAGTATACTTAGCATAATGTAGATATGTATTGAAGACTTCTCATTGATGTACAAAAGAACAATTTTTTTTACAACTTAAGTTCTTAAACTCTATGTTTTTCTAGGCACATACCTAACGTTGGCTTAGGTATAAATTCCTAGAAAAGAAACTGTAAAATATATTTTTATAAAATATCTGCTAACATTGTACGATTCACGAGAACTGACTTTTATAAATCATGATTGTTTTTTGAAGTTACTGCGAGTATGATTGATTTTCTTTTTCAAATTATGTCGGATACTTCCAAGTCAATTAAATAACGTAAAGGTATGCACTTACATGGGTTCTTTGTCAAGACAAATTGAATATTAAAAAAGAAAACAATCCCGTAAGTCTTCGCTTGGAAAAAGGAGTTCTCGCGAATCGCAAGTTCTTATAGATCTTCCTGCTTTACTAAGGGAGTAATCCGGGAGTGTTACGCGTAAATCACGTTTGTTAATATAAGACCGGAGATAATTTATCACGTCCCAGATTGCGTTGGGGTGATGAGAAGCCCGAGAGATAGTGCTAACAGGATTACACTCAATGAAGACACCTCGCTTGAACTCCGCACTGGAAAAACAACAACTGTATTAAAAATAAAAAAACATAGCCCAGTTTGAATATTGCGGTGGAATTTTTAATTTAAATTTGAATTGGAAATTTGTCTGTGTCAGTGGGCTGTTTTGTGTCGTCCCAGGATTATAATACGTAGGTTGATTTAGTTAGTTGGCGTTGTAACTGGAAAAACGGATTTTTCAGTAGCTATATAAGTAAAAGAAAAAGAAGAAGGTCGCGGGTGAGCAAAGTAATTGTTTCAGTTCATTAATATGGACCTCCGCAAAGTAACGCCTGATTCAATAAACTATATAAGTAGTTTGACTTTATTATACACTAGCATTCCGTCCGCAGCTTCGCCCGTGATAAATTAATTTTCCCGTAGGAAAAGGTATTTTCCCGCGGTAAATAGTAGCCTGCACTCATTGATAATGTAGCTTTCTTACGGCAAAAGAATTTTTCAAACCGGTCCAGTAGTTTTTAAGTTTATTCGTTACATAAATACAAATCTTTCCTCTTTATAATATTAGTATAGATCTGAATAGAAACTTTAGTTTTTTTTTTCTAGTTTTATAGGTATTCCTTAGTTAAGTGCATAATTAAAAACGTCTTAAAGATGAGATGAATAATCTGTACCGATCGTTCAGTGGAGGTTTAAAATGCTTCCACCGTGCACCGTCAAATAAATTACCATGGAGATGTACATATAAAGTTTGCCGATGTGTGTAGATGACGTGAATATGTAGGTCCATAATTCGTAACAATAGTTCCTCGTACACATACACATTTTTGAACCGTAGCATCAAAAATATGGAAAAATCAAAGTAGTCTCGTAATCAAGCGCGTAATGTAGTTTGATTTCCACGATGTTAAGTCTTTTTAAATATTTTACGAACATGGAGAACAAATCTACGTTACCGTTATGAGTTATGACATTCTTTTTGAACGCTTCACGTATGTTACCTATACGCTATTTTGTGTTAGACTGAGTGAAATTTGTGGTAACTTCGTTTCGACTACAGGGGGGGGGCTACTCCGAAATTCGAAAATCGAAGTTCGTATCGTACCGTCTCGCTCGCTCTCGTATTAAATACTATTAGCGTGAGCGGGGCGGCACGAAACGAAGTTCGAATTATGCACTTCGTAGTATAAGGCCTGAATCCGTTGCTATACGTGCACCGAGACGGGCTTGGCCGGCTTTCTTTAAACAGGACTGCTCATTTGCGCCCATCCGCTTAAGACAGTAAGTAGCGCGCCGTAATCGCGTCGATACAATTTTCCAAAGTTGTCGCAGCTGGGATCCATTTCCGTCAACCCGGGTTATATTCGTCCGGAGCGAAATTACTTTCTCGCAAAGTGCCCGAACAAAACGCGCTTAGTGTCTTTAATGTAATCTATGTCGAAACTTACTTAAGAGCCTAATTGAATCCATTAAATTAGGGTACTTCTAAACGTAAGTAAAACTTGTTTTTTTTATGGGTAATTTAATAGTCAAAGTTACGCAGCTTATGTTTATTAGCAATTTGAAGGCATGTATAATCGAAGGCATAAATATCTGTTCAGCCATCATTGCCTCAAACATGTAAACATCAACCTTATTATGGCACTTTTACTTATTAAATAATTTTGGTCAAAGTGAATCATTATTTGGTTTAAGAAATAATACGAAATGGACATTAACACCTCAATACCTATAGGTAGAAAATCCTTTTTTGTTAAATTATGAAATTTAGATTTTTATTATGCGGAATCATTAATTGATATTTTTAATTCAGTTTATCATTTGCTCAGAAAATGGTAAAAAATTAAAAACATTTCTTTCTTGTCAACAATGAATATACATTAATATTCGCTACTCGTAGTTTAAAATAAAACAAACTCAAAATATCCGGTTTTGAAAAAAAACCACAAGGCACGTTAACATGTGAACTGCTAATACTAAATAGTTCCACCGCATGTCTTTAACTCTATCATTAACTCAAAACCCTCACCAAGCAACATTGCCTCCTTGCTGTCAGCGAGTTGGCTATTGCCGACGACGGCTTCGCTACCTTCCCGCCACGCCGGCGCCACCCGGGCGGTGCATTTGACCTGCATCGTTTTTCCAACCGGCACTCGAAGCCCAAGCGCTGAAGACATCAGCCCGTGCGCGTGGAGCGTCGGTGGGTAGAACACAAGGAGATCCGGGTCTGTTACCTACGAACAGATTTTCTTTTAGGCGATAATCCCACACTAGCCGCATCCCACTGCGGAGCGACCAAATATGCTGCCAAAGCACTTCCGCGCTGAGATGCGGAGTCTGTCTGCTATACCATTTTTCTATGTAAGTCAAGATTCTACATTCGAAGGTTAGGTAATAACCGCAGGACCGCACACCGAGCGGGGATTTGACGGCATTTAAAAATTAAAGCAGTTACCAAACCGCTTTAATCCCATCTCGTAGCCAGATTAGATAACTAGCTTCGAAATAGGAATTGTGGCTTTTAGTCCCGTAGCCAGTTATGAAACGGGAATGGTTTTCGCAACTGGTAGCAAGTTTGGTAGCTTTCTGGGTACAAACTGAGTATAAGGGATTCCAGTTTCGAAGCCAGCTTCAAATTAGGTTTTTTTTCCCATTTCGAATATGGTAACCAAATCTGGCTACGAGATGTGACTGAAGGTTAATTTTTGCGTTAGATCGAGAGTTGTGGAAGTTAATTAAGCTTTTGGCCAGAAGTTGGGTACAATCCATAAGCTAGTAAAAAATGGCTAGCTAACCAAAAATCGCGATCTTTAACGGTACCTACCTACGTTAAGAGTCGAATGACAAAAAACTTTTCCTATAGAAACAAGACAGCATTTTTTCCTCAAGAGCGTTTTAATGCAGGGCCGCTTCTAGGAAACATACCACCTGGTTTCCGTAGAGAACGTTTTAGTGACGTCATTCGACGCTTTATAGGCACCCTTTACAGCATAAATAGCATGAGTGCCTATCGACATAATCCCTAAAAGGACCTATCAAAATTAATGGTTAGGCGGCAGCAAAACAAAAACTGTCCGTGTTTTACTGTCCATAAAGCATTAATCCAACGCATTGACGTTTTTAATTACCTACCTTTTCCCCATCAATGTCCCAGCTGAGAACAGCCGCGGGGTACGATCGCCCCGCTGTGCAATTGAGGAACAATGAATCACCTCTCCTATTTTCCTGCTCGTTGCCAGTTATTCTTGGACCTTCTCGTGGTAAATCTACGACAAATAAAACACGTTATAACTAAATTATGCTGAAGGCCAGCAGACTAAAATTATTTTGTCCGTTCCTGTATAGTAGACCAAGCAATTCCTTTACCACTCTAAAGTTCAATGTCAGTTGTTCGGCTTAAAACGTCAAAAGCTATTTTCCCTTACAAGTCAATGTGACAATCAACCTTGTTTATAATCTCATGTAGGAACTGTCATTTTAAATGGTAAAGCACTTATTTGGTCGATAGTACCTCATTTTTATGGAAAAATGAAGATAGAATATTATGATATGAAAGCAAAAAATATTAATCAAAAAAACTTATTTTCAGACTCATATTTGAAGTATTGGCAGAAGAGATTTTCTGTGGTCATTATTACGGTTTTTCCATTTGAAAACAAAAAAAAAAACCTAGTCTGGTTCACATTTCTTGACCCTCAAGTAATTTATTTACACTTGTCGTATTTAACGTGCAATAGCAAGAAAAACTTATTTTAGTTTAGACAAAAAACAATGCACACTTACAAATAACTTCTAATTTTCCCTCGCCAGCGGCTGAAGAGAAGCTCGGTGCTTCTGCTGAAACTTCACATCGGTAGAGACCTGTTGTCTTCAGCGTTACTTGGTGCAAGATGACTTTGCGGTCATCTGATTTTCCTACCTGTTAGAAAAAAAGTAATTGCAATGATGCAGAATACAATTTTATTACCTAAACAGTAGTCTAACGTGCGTGCGATTTGCTATAAAATGGCTATCGTTAGCAAGAATCGGAAAAAAACACTTAACATTTTACTTGTAAGTGCATAATGGTAATAATTTTGGGAAGGGTCTCACTTTAGTCTAAAAGTGCTTGTTTTGGGGGCATACGGCCCAAGCCCTTCAATTTTGAGACGGTACTATTATTTACATCTATAATGTGTAGTGATTTATTCGAGATGTTTTTGTTCGTTTTTGTAGTTACATCATGACAGTAGAAGGTAAATTTTGGTACAACTGTACCGATTTTAAAGTCTCTTGTATTCCTAGTAAGTTTCACTAACCTAATATTATTAACATAAATATTTATAATCCCGGGAAAATAAATGCAAAGTTCCCGCGGGGTTTAAACGAATTTGCGCGCAACTAGCTAGACTTTCACAGGTAAATTTATTTCATCAACGCACAATTTAAGTTTGTTGGGAAATCCAGACAGTTGAGCTCTAAAATAAATCATATTTTCATTGGACCAATTGAAATAATAAAATAAATAGATTGCCTTCAGTATTTGCAGAAATCGGGTACGGGAATTCTTTCAAATAAAGTAATTTCGTTGAGCATACTCAATCCGTGGTTCGGATGACAGTGCTCTGAATAGTCGGGTGCTCTTATCCATTGTCTGGGTTTCGGCTCATTTCTTTTCCGATCTTTTGTCAATATTTTCCAAACGACGTACACTATTGTGTCCCAAATACATTGGAAAATTATGTTTTTGAGATGACGATATTCTGGGATAACTCCGGCCATTGTTGTTCGAGACACTTAATAGGATTTAATTAGCGTTATTGCGGATAATATATAATATTATATAATCTGTAATAGGAATTATTTTTAGTCTTATTTTCGGGACATAAAATTAGCGACTCCGAGTCAGCCAACTTAAGATTTATTTAAGTGTGCCGAAAGTTAGCCAAGCGTCTCAAACACCGATGTAGACTTGACTTAAAAAAAATTGGCTATAGACCCTTAACTTTTGCCATGTCCACAGAAGAGACGCGAACAAAAAATGTCTATGACCCTTTCAGACTCAAACTTTAAGTTTATGTTATAATTAAACCTGGTTTTACTTTATTTTCTTTAAAAAGTGCTTTGCTTTATAAATTATAAATAATCATGTTTACTATTCTACGTACTACTGCAATTGCGAAAGTTTTTGAGTGTTTGTGTTTGGTACTATTGTACGCTAAAACAGGTTGGGTGGATTTTAATTAAATTTGCCTTGTAGATAGCTGGATCTTGAAAATAAGACTTAAGCTATTTTTTTCTCTGATATTCGAGATATTATATTGGAATAGGATCATGTAAAATACAGAAATCCCTACCATTAAATCTACGAGTACAAAATAAATGAAAATCACGTTGTAGTTTTATTTTCAATTGAAAAGTCTGATCTAATTATTCATGCGAACGAAGCAGGACATAGAGGTTAGTAATGTAAGGGTTGTATCGCCCCGGGATAGGTTTAGGTTTGAACGACGAAGCTTGTTGCGGATCTTGGGTTTATTTTGCTGACAAAGTCAGTTCCGAATCTTTATCTGTTCAAACATGACGAACTTTGTATCAAATCTTTATCATTACATTACGTATCACAAAAATGTGGGTGGGTGGGCGCATTGTGTTTTTTTTTGTAGCGTATCAGTTTTCTTACTCATAAAAAACAATTGAAAGACAAAAAATTAAAAACGATTCAACATCTTTAACTTAATGATACAGATTTTTACAAGCTTTAATTTAACTTGCAATGTACCTATGTATGTACGGGTCAAATATTGCGAGTCGAATTTGATCCACTTCCAGTGGTCGGTTTCACTTGAAATTTAGTATACCTATGTAGGTTGGATGACAATGCAAGTACAGTCAACAAAAGTACAGTCAGCTAAAAAGCTTGCTATTAAATTGTTTTTTTTTTAACAAAAAAATATTACTAATTGCAACCTTAATGCGAGTACACGTCATCATTTAGAAGTAGATAGGTAATCAAAATACTTACGTCTACTTTAATCCCATCTATTTTATACGCGTGTTTCGGCGGGTCGAACTTAGGCATGTACCGGTAGAACTCCTCGTTGTCCCGATACCATTTGACAGAGTACAGTGCGTCGTCGCCTAAATCGTAGTCGCAGTCCAACTGCGCTGGTTGACCCCTCACTCGATAGGAGGGGACTGTGACACGCACCATTCTTAGCAGTAGAGACTCTGGAACAAGGAAATTAAAGTTGGGTAAACGACAATTTCCACCAAATGGACCACATCGGATTGGAACGAAAAGAATTTTACGATCTTTAACCGATAATGAGTCATAATTATGCGCTGTTTCTAAGTCTATATTTCTAAGCTGCGCACAAGTTTACAACTTATTTATTACTACTCTAATGCATTCACTTAATTTCATCCATCATCCAACAAAAAGTAAGTCTTGAGCTAAAATCACGTTCACACTATGTATTCTGTACTTATATAACTTACTGCTGTTAGCTTTTAAAGCGAAACGATTAAACTTAATGGATCATTAAATTTAATTTACCGTGTTTAGTTGCTTGTACAATTAAAGTTTTGCTAACAGATCTGCAAGTAAGTGGGTAAATATTAGGTTCTAACAAGTTTCTCAACTCTACCACGCTTGCACGAATGATAGCCCGTACAACTTATGCCTAAACTGCTTAAACATTGTGTTGATAACTCTTATACTATAATTTAATACTTAAACTAGCAAGATTTGGATGATGCTTTGTGGGGGATTTCGAGTAATTGATCTACTTTGGTCTTCCCTCTAGGCAAACGCCTGTTTAGAGTTCGTAACAGATACGAGTAGGCACATGGTTATAATGGTAAACAGATTTTAAATATGTTACTTATAATTTATCATTTTAATGAACGATTCTATAGGAGCATTTCTTCTATTTTTGTAATTATCTATAGATTCCATAACATATTGGTTTTAAATAAAAGCACAATATTAATTGCTAAATATTCAGTTCATCTTGTGTATAATATTATTTTAATAAAGCTGCAGAATGATGACAATTTAAGTAGGTAGGGTGGAAACAAGACTCATAAAACAAAATAAACAATTTTGTATAAATATACAGCAACAAAGAAAAGTGGCAGTTGCTGCTGGAATTCCGATAATCTATATATATAAAAGAAGAAACTGACTGACTGACTGACTGACTGACTGACATATCAACGCACAGCCCAAACCACTGGGCCTAGAGATTCAAAATTTGGCATGTAGGTTCCTTATAAGGTCTAGGGGTGCACTAAGAAAGGATTTTTCAAAATTCACACCCTAAGGGGGTGAAACGGGGGTCCAAAGTTTGTATGGGGAAACAAGATTAGTTCGACTATTTTATTCGACACTTCACAGAAGTACTCCTAATGATAAATGAGTAAACACGTGTTTCAGGTTCTTTGAGAATTCAACCCCTAAAAGGGGGAAAGGGGTAACAAAGTCTGAAAATCAACATGGGTGTTGTTTCTATGGTTTATCGGGTCGCTGATTATGAAAACAACAACGGTTTTAAAATCCGACGTGGCAGACGTAAAATACCATCTCCCTGGATGGGGTGCGATGGGGTTGAAATGTCTAAATAAACTAAATGACTGTTGATATATCAACGCACAGCCCAAACTACTGGACCTAGAGACTTCAAATTTTGCACATAGATACCTTATATAATGTAGGCATCTACTAAGGAAGGATTTTTGGGAATTCCCTCGGGAACGGGAAAAAACGGGATTTATATATTCGATTCCGAGTGACCCTATCTCCAGTAACTATAATAACTAGACTCTTCAAATTTGATACACAAGTAGGTATTACATTAGTTAAAACATTAATTTCAGGATTTTTCACAATTCCCACGCGATAAGGAAAAAACGGGATTTACATATTCAGTTCAACGGGATCCTATGAACTATAATTACTAGGCTCTTCAAATTTGGCATAGAAGTAGGTAATTATAATAATAAAAAACAGTTTTAAGGATTTTCGGAAATTCCCACGGGATAAGGAAAAAACAGGATTTTTCGTTTTACTGGTCGTAGAAAGCTGAAATTCGGCATGTAGGTTGCTTGGGGAGTGTCGAGCTGGATTGAAAGAGGACTTTCGAAAATTCTCACGGGAACGGGAGAAAACAGGATTTTTCGTTTTACTGGTCGTAGAAAGCTGAAATTCGGCATGTAGGTTGTTTGGGGAGTGTAGAGGAGAATTGAGAGAGGACTTTCCAAAATTCCCACGGGAACGGGAAAAACGGGATTTTTCGTTTTAATGGTCATAGAAAGCTGAAATTCGGCATGTAGGTTGCTTGGAGAGTGAAAAGGAGCATTGAGAGAGGACTTTCCCAAATACCCACGGGAACGGGAAAAAACGGGATTTTTCGTTTTACTGGTTGTAGAAAGCTGAAATTCGGCATGTAGGTTGTTTGGGGAGTTTAGAGGAGCATTGAGAGAGGACTTTCCAAAATTCCCACGGGAACGGGAAAAACGGGATTTTTCATTTTACTGGTCATAGAAAGCTGAAATTTGGCAAGTGGGTTCCTTGGGGAGTGTAGGGGAGCATTAAGAAAACATTTCCCGAAATTCTTACGGGAACGAGAAAAAACGGGATTTTGCGTTTTACTGGTTGTAGAAAGCTAAAATTTCAAAATTCATAAGTTTATACTGTAATGAACTAAAACAATTACTTTGCTCACCCGCGACCTTACAATAGTTACGTTTATGCAAGAAATGTGCAGTGTGGAGGTGGAGGAACTGCATGAACGCACATTTCTTGCATAAACGTAACTATTGTAAGGTCGCGGGTGAGCAAAGTAATTGTTTTAGTTCATTAATATGGACCTCCGCAAAGTAACGCCTGATTCAATAAATTATTTATACTGTAAGTAAGCCGCAAAGGGCTCTTTAACCGACTTATAAAATAGGAGGAGGTTATGCATTCCACTTTTTTTATGTAGGTATGTTCACCGATTTCTCGGTCAATTGTGGACCTGCTTGCTTGCTTGCCTGTATGCTTGCTTGCTTGATATCTTGGTTCTTTGTAATACTCATAGTACACGCGAGCAAAGCCGCGGGCAAAAGCTAGTAATATGATATTTTTACAGCATAAAACACATACTTTTCAAAAGTAATTTATTCGTAATTCCTGACAATCAGAATAAACTCTAGACACACGTAAAAGAGGCGTATAAAACTAGCACTGCTTTTATTCACATTATTTGTCACTTAAAAAATCCAAACTAATCAATACAATAGTAATAATAATAAATCTTGGTACTATTGGCACCAATTGACCTACTCCCAAACTATGCAAAGCTTGTACATAGTAAATCGCATTTCAGCTCACAATATGTACAGTACTTACATTCTAAATAACAAACATGCGTTGTTTTTTTTTAACCATGGTACTTATTCTGAATACGAAATTTTTCATTGAAAGAAAGAAAGAAAGAAAGAAAGAAAGAAAGAAAAACATTTATTTATAACAACAATAACACGTACACAGGCAAAAATAAGAAAACAAACATAGACATAGACAAAGATAGTTATGTACATTGGAATTCACTATATATTTTTCTAAGAGTTTGCTTCAATTAGTTTTATGAAAATTTAAAAGAAAAACACGATAAAACGAGTTTTTCTTTCCAATGTTTCCAATGTACGCTGATTTAATAACGGCGGTGTTCGTCGATGTTGGAAAAAGTGGATCCAAAGATCTAAAGATCTCGTTTGTTCATGTAAACAATATAATCCGTGCAATAAAAATATTTTACGTCAATCCAGTCACTCGCAGGATAGCAATGAAATACAAATTTCACCGTCCTCATGACAGAGCGGTTCGCTGTGCAAATTTAATCTACTCTATCTCCGTTTATTTCCCCAGGGATCTTAGCAAACTGGACTCTACAACAATTATTTAAGACAAGTACCTAATACAGGGGTGAAACCTTGTTTAAACCTTAACAAACTTGAACTGTTTAATCTTTGAAGTTCTCGCCTTCAAGTTGACGGTACGAAGCACGCTAACTTGACTGTTTAAAGTCAGAAACGTTAGTGGTATCCTAGTATCTAAGTGCTACAGGCCTACAACTACAAAGACATACTGGGGCAAACTTGAGAAGTTGTGAGGATTACTTTCTTACTAACAATACAATTAAATAAGTAAAAATATTTCTTTACGAGTTTGATAAGAGTGATAAAGTTGGAATATAAATTATCGTTACCATAAAGAAACAAGTGAGTGTTGTTTATTTAATTGCAGAAGGCGTTACATTCTGGGGATCCATACCAATGAATGTTGAGCAAAGTAAAAAGGTGATATTTGTTTTAAGAATGTATTATTCCTTCTTGCAGTTTCCGTTTTAGAAAATAACATATGGTGCTTACAAATTAGATGCCATTACTTAAGAGACGGTAAGTTACATCAAAATAATTTACTTTAAATAGGAATTATGAAAAAATTTTATATGCAATTTTTGTTTTAATTTTCCAAATTAAAATAACTAAAGTAACATTTTGCCCAAACATAATCATCCTGTGCATTTAACTAACTGTCAAGTGAGCGTCCTTATTTGTCATCACATCAATGACGTTGATTAAGATTGGCGGGGAAATTTTTTGTTTTAGTTTAATTTATCTAATTGAAGTGGCCAGTTAAGTGACAGTCAAGAGGTTTCATACGATAATCAAAAAAGTCTTAATCACTGAATTTTGATTATGTCATTAACTGCTATTACGTATTTTTTTTTTCCTAATTTCTCCCAAAACTAACATAAACTTTAAATTAATTGTAAAATTTTAGTCTACTTCTAAGAACGAGTACTGTCAGTAAAAAATGTGTTGGCATCTAATTGATAAGGATCTTATATAAAAATATTGATGACGAATTTGTATTCGTCAACTTTGACATATTTATAGGCATTCTCAGAAACTATCTGATTAATTAATATAGAAAACTAAGTATTAGAGTAATTGTAAATCTATTTTTCATTTAATGTTAAATGTGATATCGTTTCCATACCGAATTAGAGCATCTATCTACTAAAAATTAATAATTTTATCTTCTAGTCGCCAGTAATTATAATAATATATTAGTACGAGTAAGTTAACAAATGAAAAATTTCAAACGAAATTGAAATAGTGATTTATTCAACAATACATTATTTACCTATTCTCCTAAATAATTGGGCCGAATGATTTCAAATTACCGTTATCGAAATTCCCTAAAATAATACTTAATTTACCTGAAACCCAGTAGAAAACGATTCTGAGAACAAGGTATAAGTAAAGTATTTGTCTGTTGTTTTATTTTAAAGTAATTTTAATTCAGAAAATTTTATTTTTGTCATTTTTTATATTTTGGTTGACATTATTTGTAATTACATAATTATTTTATTAACTGTATTTGTTTGCTCATAATATAAAATTTTTAATCTGGACATTTAATTTAAGTAAATAATTCTTATTCGATTTTAGTTTTGTTTTTAAATTTTAATTGTTATTTTTAATTTGGACATTTCATTTTTATTCTAATTCAATTTTAGTTATGCTTTTAAGTTTGACACATATTATGGATTATGAATTTTCGATTATAAATTTTATATTTCAAACTAAATACAAACTGAAATATAGATGCACAGAAAAAACCCCTATTATTATTATTATTATTATTATATGCGTAATGCTTCAGAGTCATTATTTCTACGCGATCTTGTTTATGCAAATTCGTGATTCAGCTCGATATCGATAAAAGGTTATGCAAAAATGTTTTTCAAGCAGTACACTCAGGTAAAATATAAATGCCAACTTTGAATTTATTTTAAGCTTAAACTAAACAAGTTGAAAAGTACTTTTTCTCAAACATCCAAGGAAATGTGGAAAGGCATATATTTCTATAATACATATTTTAATGTAATAAGTAGGTCATTATATAATAATTATGAATGTACCCTCTAGAAGCGGAGAATTAAAAAAATGTGTGAAGTATAACGCGTTAAATTCAGTTATGTGGAATTCATATTGAGCAGAATCGCGAATAGGCAAAAACAAGATTGCGTAAAAATAATGACTTTGAAGCATTACGCATGTGATCAAACAAAGTTGTGTGGAATTCATATTGTGCAGAATCGCGAATGGGCAAAAACAAGATTGCGTAGAAATAATGACTGTGAAGCATTACGCATGTGATCAAACTAAGTTGTGTGGAATTCATATTGTGCAGAATCACGAATGGGCAAAACAAGATTGCGTAGAAATAATGACTGTGAAGCATTACGCATGTGATGAAAATCAGTTGTGTGGAATTCATATTGTGCAGAATCGCGAATAGGCAAAAACAATAATGGCATAAACCTCGTATAATCCCTATGCTCTGGGACCTATTATGTTTACGATTACCTTTCAGAAACGTGGCGCAACTTTTACAGCGAGTGCAAGTAAGATTTATTTTATATCGACATGAACAAAAGGATACAATGAGAAATTGTATTATTGCAAAATTCTTCCCCCGTAGCAACTACGTGCTCGCTACGTGATTGAAATTATTGCGGTCTTCTTTATGTCTAGAGCAGTCTTGCACGGAAGTAGGTTAAAAATTGTTCGTTTCTTGTGATTATTAATGTGCCTAATCCCAAATTAAAACCGCAATGATATATAATTATATATGATTGATATATGATTTATGAAACGGAGTCCCTTTAGGCAAGATTCTGAAGATACGGCAGTGCCCCATTTGAATAGCTATGCTAATTTTTTGTCCGAGATAGCTGCCAGCTTTTTGGTCAACGTCAACTAACCTCTTTGCTATTTCCTGAAATAGTCTCATAGCGCTAGAACCCCGCAGACCAAGGGTCTGGACACCGAATTAATTATTAAAAAAAATCATCATCAGTCCAACCGAAAAAGTCCACTGCTGAATAAGGCCTCCCCCAAGGCTCACCAAACAGATCGGTCTGAATCATCAACCCCGGCTACTCTAAAGTTGACAGTTCTACTCTAGTTCTAGTTGTCTAAAGTTGACACTACTTAACCATGGATTAGCAATTAACTCTGCAAGGTTATTGTCTAATGTTTCTGACGCTTGCCTTCGCAATCACTATTTCTTTCTGTCAAATGGTATGAAATGATGACAGAAAGGAGATCGTGGAAGCGAAGGCAAGCGTCAGAAGCGTTAGACAATACGGCCTCTGATCTGCGCAAGCCGGCTTAATTGGCGTATGTTCCATATTTTGTAACGTTAAAACCAGGCAGAGGAAAAAGCGATTTGAAAACAAAACACAACCTGCTTTAAAGTATGGTGTAAAATGTGAAAGATTCTACTCTCGATTCTCCACGAACTACCTATATACCTTCAGGTTTTCAATTATTTGATTATACCTTGTATAAGTAATATAAATATATCTATTAAGTTTGTCACTTTGATAAATAAAAGGATAGACAAATAAAATTATTGCGGAATATCTTTAAGCCAAAGCAAAATGAGACATGTTGCGCAGTTTCAAATGATTTTGACAGGGGCCTTCCTCGTGCTCTAACTAAACCACAGAATGGCTCCAATCAGTAGTTCTGTAATTTATTTCTTGTTTAAAAGGTCGTTTGTGGTTGGTATTGGGAATGGAGTGAAATATCATTTCATTTATTTGATAAAAAGCGTGTTGATAACTTTATACACTATCTGAAATGAAATGGAGGTATAAAAATTAATAAAAAATTTCAATTAGGATGGTTATGGGCGCCGCGGTAGGCCAAGACGGAGATGATGGGATGACCTAGACACGTACTCACGCGACTGGCCGGACTTAAGAGTAGACTGGGCGAGTTGGATTCCAGAGAAGAGGCCTTTTTTCTGGTCATCACTAATACTGGCTAATAAAAACCGGCCAAGAGCGTGTCGGACACGCCCAGGATGGGGTTCCGCAGCTGTTACGAAAGAATTCTTGCATATCTTATTAATTTTACTATTAATTATACTGTCCGTATTAAGCAAACAATATTTTATATAGGTCAAGCTGCTATTTACTCTTAAACTACTAATAATTCTCAAGAAAATTTAGGCGTTATGGTTTTCCTTGTTAATTTGACATAATATATTTCCTCCCATCCTGACTTTTTTTTAAATTATACAAAAGTTTAACTTTTAGGGGCGGGGACGCTCGAATTTTAACCAAAAAAAATCACTTTAAAGTTGAGTATTGAGTATTTCACAAACGAATCACTATATCGAAAAGTCGTCTTCACAACCTTGGAATGATTTTAAAAGACCTATCCAACGATACTCCACATTATAAGGTTAGACGAGAAAAAAAACACCCGCACTCTAAATGTATGTACCAACATTAAAATTTTTTTTTTTCCACTTTTTATTTTTTCACTTTTTCCGGATAATTGCTGAACATGCCCATGCAAAATTACAGCTATCTAGCCCTAATAGTATCTGAGCTAAGCCGCGGACGGATGGACCGACAGACATGGCGAAACTATAAGGGTTCCGTTTTTGCCATTTTGGCTCCGGAACCCAAAAAAAGTTGTCAACAGGAATACAAGATTTAAATAAATTGACATAAGAATCAAAAAAATCAGTCTATTCATTTGATAAATACCCTGCGCCTCAGAATTGGGTAAAAAAATGAGGACATTTAAAATTTGATAGCTCTGCTTTTGTTTCGGATAATTAATTAACTTTTTGATGAAATTTTTGAAAATGTGTATTTTTGGGCATTTTACAGAATGTAATACTTCATAATCTGCCCACTTAGATACAAAAGTAAATCAGCCTTGAAGTTAAAGAAATAAACATAGTTAAAATTTCCACAAACTTTGCCACCGTAATCCAGCGTGGAAAAGCCAGCCTTATGGGCACTCTTCCGCAGAAAAGTAACTTAAACTGTGTTACCACAATACGAGTAAATAATCCGAGCATCTATACATTGCAGAGCTACCGAACTAGTTATTACATGAAGGTTTATTCAGTGCCCATAATGTATTGACGCTAAAGTGATTACAAGTTAAGTATGAAGTATCTTTTTCTATTTATTTAGACCAGTGATGGTGTAGGGGTAAGCACGCAGCACGGAACGCTGAGGACCTGGGTTCGATTCCCAGCATTGGTCTTTTTTCTGGGGTTTTTTCTGTGCATCTATATTTCAGTTTGTATTTAGTTTGAAATAGCTAAAGTGATTTTCCTCGTAATGTGAACCCTGCTTTAGGAGAGTCGTAAATTATAAGGTTAAGTGAGCTGAAACAATTACTTTGCTCACCCGCAACCGCTTTGCTTTTGCGTTAGGTCGTGGGTGAGCAAAGTATTTTTTTCATTTCATTAATATGTACCTCCGCAAATTGACGTCTGATTCAATGTACTTACCTATTACTTTTATTTCCATATAATTATTCTAACCGGCGGGATTCACGTGAAATCCAAAATCTTAACTGCTATGTTTTGAAATATTAAGTTTTACACGGGTGACTGACTTCAACGTAAATGAGTAACTCAAATGTATTTTTAGTAGAAAAAAAAAGTCCTGGAATTTCAATTCGACAGCCAGATCTCATGGCTTACTAATGCGATGTCGCGGGCAAAGGCTAGTGAACGAAATAAATTAAAGTATTTAAAATTTTAAGTGGCATTAATATTAAAAATTCAGTGCATTCAGTTAACGAAAACGTGATAAAAATTAACAAGTGGCAGGACTCCGCACAAAGGGGGAAAGAGAGATGTTGATGGGTGAAAATGTGAAAATTCGCGACATTTTTAAGCGGAAATAATTTTTAGCCTCCCGGGAGAGGCGTGCACGTGATGAAGGCTTTTATATATTTAAAGATTGAGTTGACTTTGCACAAATTAAAAGCTTTAGCTGAGTTTGTGAAAGAAAATAGGAAAAAGCGCTTAGAGACATTTTATTATTGTCTAAAGTAAGGAACGTTGTTATCGTTTCATGTTTTTTTAACCCCCGACACAAAAAGAGGGGTGTTAGAAGTTTGACCGCTATGTGTGTGTGTCTGTCTGTCTGTCTGTGGCATCATAGCTCTTAAACGGGTGCACAGATTTGGATGTGTTTTTTTTAATAGAAAGCAGGTTTCCTGGCGATGGTTCTTAGACATTTTTCATCAAAATCGGTTCGGCCGTTTCAAAGTTATCAGCTCTTTTGTTAGCTGCGGAAGGGATCTTAGACGCATAACGGGCATTGACTTAACGTTCAAACATACGAGTGACATGATTGCGTTGGGGGGTTTTCAAATTTTCAATTTATAGTTATTATCTATGAATAATTTCCACGTTGGACTGATTTGTTGAAATTAATTGACGTGAAGTGACGTGAAGGAAAAAGTAGTGAGGGAACACCTGTGATACAATTCAATGATGTATGTGTAGTTCCTAATGCACACTGAACCCGTGTGGGAAATATTTATAAGCCGAGATAATAATGACTTTGATGACAATACTAATTATGAAAATACGTTAACTAAGTCATTGTCATCTTTTATTGTACATACATACGTACAATGTACATATTTAAATTCACACCTCCTTCCCAGCAAAGGGGTAGGCAGAGGCTATTCGTTTCAACCTGCTACCACCTACACCCCTACCCTGACATACATCTTTCCCTTATACAACACTCATTAGACTTTTCATAGATGCTCGGCGGTTTCAGGTACTCTTGACCCGACCTTTCTTCAAGACATCCCCCATCTTATCATGATCTTTTATTGTGGTAGTGAAAAAAATTGATTCGTACCATATACGTCATCATCATCATCATTTCTGCCGAAAGACTGCTGAACACAGGCCTTCCCCTAGGCTCGCCAAACAGACCGGTCCGGTGCCATCCGCATCCAAACATTTCATCGTCATCGTGGCTCAGTTGCAAATGGGTCATTCTTTTATTTTTGGGCCAGCATTTTTTGTAATGTGCCCTTCAAATATTGTTTTTACAAAAACGGTAAAGTGCTCCGTTTTATTATTAAACATTTAAATAGGTACAAAATTAAGCTTACATTTAAAATTATCACTACGTATAAAAAGTAATCATTATTATCTATAAAGTAGGAAACGCAGTGGGCATGCATGTCCCCGCCATTTGTATGGAAATTGGTGTAGGTATTCGCCGCTGAGTTACCAATATTTTCCACAGAATTTCTTTAAATTTTAAGTTTTTTTGCTTTAAAAGATTAAATTTAGTTATTTTTGTTTTTATATAAGTTATTTACACTTGAAAAAATCACCAGGTATGCCTTATATTTCACAAAAGGTTAATGGCCCAAAAATAAAAGACTGGCCTAAATATTGACTTCAACAAACACAAAGTTATAATATAACATAAACAGACAGTACGGACGGCGAGCACCGCTAGACCTTGTTGGTTTCGTTTGCTGTGGTTTCGCTGCATGCACACAATCCTGTCTAATTGGTCGGACACATAAAAAGCAAATAAAAACCCTCAGCTTTCTCTGACTGGTAAATTTCTAACTTTCAAATTTATGAGACCAATTCCAATGATGAAACGGGCGATAATTTGATTTTTAAAACGATAACTCGAGATAAAACTTTTGGGATTTGTTTTTAAAATTTTTACGTCGTTATTTTTTGCAAATTTCTACCGTGGTGGTAGTAGGTAGTTTGACTTATAGCTTCTCAAGCAGATAGTCATAGGTTCAAATCTGAGTTTTGAAACCTTTAAAGTTTAAAGAGCCTATGTGCGAAATTAAGTTAAAAATGTTTCATGAGCTTTTGACATGAGGAAGTCTGCAGATACCGACGAAACAGTTTAATAATGTGTGTGTAGTTTCTAATCTGCACTGAGCCATGCGAGAGGATAACAACAGCCCAAGTCCTCTCATTCTGAGGTGAGGACTGAGACCACTAGTGGGACGTAGACAGACATTGTTATGACATGCCATGTTTATTTGAATTTAAGCAGGATAACAAGTACGTTTGCCTTTTTTGAAAAAAAAAACTGAAAATCTTAGCTCCTGATACTGCGTCTATATGAATTTAAGCCTTAGCCTGTATTTTAACTAGATACGCGATCAGAAAATAGAAATACAAATTATCTGAATAATAATTAATAACACTGAAGATATCATGTCGTACCGAAAAATCCGTTGAAGATTATTATCATCATATGGACTCTCGACATACACCCAACCGCGTACATACTTCTACCATAAAGCAGTCATCAAGTCTAGACACTTGCCACATGGCACAACTTATATCATAGCTCAACCACTAAATAAAAACACTTGGCTTAGGTCCGTTTCATATTTTATCTCCTAGGAGAGATGTCGTCAACTGCAAATAGAAATAATAATAACGTGTTTATTCATATAGCTTAGATCCGAAATGAGTTCGTAACAATGCGAACTTAAAGCTATGATAGTACTATGTATAAAACAAAAATAGGATACAATAATAATGTCGTGCCCAACCAGCCATAAGCTAAATTGTGTGCGTGGTGAGTATGGCAGCCGGTGAAAATGCCGCCACATGAGATATTCTACCTAAATGCTTTAGCCTAGCAATGCATCTTTAACCCTTTGGAATTACGGGTGTCCATGGGTACTACTGCTCACTTGCCATTGCACTCTATTTCAAAGATCAAGTTTTAGTATTAATAGATTACATTTTGTAAACCTTTTAGACCATTCGTGTCGATAGCACTTTTTCAGAATAGGAAAACAT
The DNA here is from genome assembly GCA_947859365.1 of Archips crataeganus. Taxonomy (NCBI): domain Eukaryota; kingdom Metazoa; phylum Arthropoda; class Insecta; order Lepidoptera; family Tortricidae; genus Archips; species Archips crataeganus. The sequence continues at coordinate 5,438,847 of OX402049.1, read as the reverse complement.
TTTTTTATTTATAACTTTTACTGTGTTAACGAATTCATGGCTCATATCAGCGAGTGGATCTCAACCAAGCCTGCACGTAGAGTTGATTTCCTTAAAGGCTCCAAAGCACGTTACCGTCTAAATTACAACAATAGGATTGAAATGTGGGGCATAAAGGTTCTTTCATAAAGTTTACTACATTAGAAATACTCCTATGTAGTGAATTAGCTACGAAATTGGAAATAAATAAAAAAAATCTTTTGAGTAAAAATTAAGCTATTTAGATCTCAGATTAGTATTTTTTCTTTTGTTAAGAAAAACTGGCGCCCAACATGAGGCTATTGTAATTTTTTGCAGAATATGATTTAATAAGGAATTTAATAAATCTTTACTGTCAAAATGTAAAGTAGGTAATCCAGAATAAATATTTTTTGTGGATTCAGGATCAACAATTGCGATATTTTAAAATGCTCTATAATATCTTCATGTTTATTTAAGAATGTCAAACAAAGATTAAAGAAACAAACTTAAAAAAAACCTTAAATGAATTTATTTAAAATGAATTTGAACATTGCATTTTAAATCACGGGTTAGAAAATTCGATTAGCATTTACGTTGAATGAGTGTACCTGTTTTTATGTTAGATACCTACATTGCTACCTATAATGTATGTTCTGAAAATATTCTAATAATTTTTAATCTTAATGTTTATCCAATTAAAAAATAATATGCAATGGAACCACATAGCAAAACTTTTACGTCACATTTTGAAATAATTTCCCTTGTCTCATTAACTTATTTTAAATATCAAATATTTAATTATTTATACAGCCACAGAAGTTAATTCTAATTTTAATAAAAATGCCAAGAAGTTCCTCTTGTTTACAACAAAACGTTGATTACCTTGTACAAGTAAGCTGAGGACTGCTAAGACAAACATCCTTACAGTGTTCCAGGAGCAAAAAGTTTCATCACATCACACTATATTACGAATCAGTTGACCGCGGAACACTAATCACACATGCAGTATAATTTAAATACTGCATTCGCATAATCCGCGTAATTTTCATTCACGTAGTTAGGGGGCGCATTACGGACACCCTCCGTGCGCGGAGTTTGGTTCGCGACTGAGCCCAAGTTCGGTACGGTATATTCTGTACAGCACTGCTCGCCCCCCCCCCCTCCCGGCCAGCAAAGGCCCTTTACATTTTCATGACCTTATGGGCTAAGTCAATAAAACTTATGCATCGCTATTATCCATCGTCAAAAAGCAATTTCAATGTAAAATTGTCACCTGTGGAGTAGGTAGGTTATACGTGTTTAATGAAGTCATGGTGAATACTGATGAGTTGATTACTAATGGAAGCGTATTGAGAGTTAAAAGCTTATTGAAAATGATGAGTGCATAATCATTATGGTTACTACGTGGTTTTCATTATTATTGACATCGCTTTCAGCTACGGTAGGCATTAATTTGAATATCGCAAAGAGCTTTATATTGAGTACTGCGTTACGTGAAAAGTAATATGATCAAGTGTTTTAAGTTCTTATACGAAATCTTGCGTCAAAACTAATTAAAAAGTTTTCCTTTATCTTAAACGAAATAATTATAAACTGAGATGCGCTACGATTTTTATTATGCTAGCTATAACAAAGTCATAAATTTAATAAATTGACTCCTCTGGTACTAACGACGGTGGAAAAGTATTCCCTTCATTTCAATATTGGACATAAATTCTTGACGTAATTAATTTAGGTAAGATAGTATTATTAGGAACGCCTTAAGATTTATAACCTCATTTGCTTTATGTTGTTAATATTTTATTATTTTAATTAATTAATCTTAACTGGCACTGCTTTTTTATACTCGGTCGATTTAAGCCTTAAGTCGTTTTCGTTAGTAAAACCGAGCCAAATAATAATGTCAACCCTCTAATCTTCATTCTATTACGTCCCACTATTGGGCACAGGCTACCTTTCAGAATAATAAAGCGGAGACTAGAGGATGGAAACCGTTCCATATCACCTTTTGTATTAAAAACCTAGTTTTTGCTTTAACTTCACACATTCACTTCTTACTTATTTTATTATCTAAATCTAGTAGTACAATAATTATTGTAAAGAGGAAAGATTTGTATTTTTGTAAGTTTGTAACAAATAAACTCAAAACCTACTATACCAGTTTGGATGAAAAAGCCCGGTTTTTTGCTTCAGTAGACGCTCATAAAAAGTATTTGACTCAGTGTAAAAAGTTACGTTGGCTTACAGGACGACGAACAGAATCTTTTTCTTCTTTGAACAATAATTATCGAGGTTCTACTAACGGTCATAATTTCTACCCTCGCGTTAAAAATCTTACTAATGTGGAATTTTTGGATAATGAGAATCAGTTATTGGAAAAAGGTTTAAAATATAATCTACCCACTAAATTTAGTCAAAAAATAGTGGAAGGTTTGGCGGTAGATTCTGAGGTTGCTATTACAAGTAACTGTGGTGATTTTGAAACAAAAGTGTTAGTGGCAAATACACTTAAAAATACCAATTCCACAGAGTGTATTGTCAATATAACCGAATTAAATTCTTTGAGATCTATTCAGGAGAAAGTGTATGATAATGATTTAGTGGTGACAAAGGCAGACAAAGGAAATTGTATTGTTTTATTGGATAGGTATCAATATAATCGGAAAGTTTTAGATATCGTTCAAGGGGACGGTTTTACAGTTTTACGTAAGGACCCTACAATTACATTTCACAAAGATCTAAAGAGACTAATAAAGGGTTCTTTGTTTGCCTTTGAAACCGAACAACAAAAGAATTTTGTAATTCCCATGAATCCGCAGGCGCCAATTCTATATGGATTACCTAAAATTCATAAAGATGATGTGCCTGTTCGTCCAGTTGTCTCATACGTGAGTGCTCCAGCATATAAATTGGCGAAGAAATTAAGTAGTATTATTCGTGTGAAGGCTTCCTTTAAACCTTCTTATAGTTTAAAAAATGGTTTAGATTTGGTTAGTAAAATTAAGGACATCAGCATACCGCCGAATGCAACGTTGCTTTCTTTGGATGTAGACAGTTTATTTACTAACGTACCATATAGTGAGACACTAGAAATTCTAAAAGACCACTTAGAAAGGAAGCGGTTGCATCCGGGTGAAGTTTGTGAATTAATAGATTTGGTAACTTTATGCATGAAACAAAATTATTTCCGGTTCAATGGTCTTTATTACTTACAGAGTGATGGTTTAGCTATGGGTTCACCTCTGAGTCCTTTAATGGCAGATATATTTATGGATCATTTTGAGAATCAGTATATTGTGGGTAATAGTAATATTGTGTACTATTTTAGGTTTGTTGATGATTTGATCCTATGCTGGAGAGGGAGTATGAGACAGCTTGACGTGTTTATTAATGGTTTGAATAACAAGCACGTAAAGATAAGGTTCAAAAAAGAATTGGAGGAAAATTGTTCGTTGAACTTTTTGGATTTAACGATTTCAAAATTAAATGGTAAACATCAATTTAAAATATACCGTAAGCCCACGTACACAGATGCTGTTATACCAGCATCTTCTAATCATCCGTGGCAGCATAAACTGGCTGCTTTCCATTGTTATGTTAATGGATTGTTGACTGTGCCTCTTTCTAAGGAACATTATGATTTAGAGTTGAGTACTATTTATCAGATAGCGATCTCAAATGGTTATACAAAATCAATGGTAGATAGTTTAGTTCAAAAGAAGCAGGCACGGTTAGTAAATAGCATGCTTTACGCTGCGTTACCTTCTCAGTCTACTAACAAATATAGATCTAGCATCTCTTACGTCGGGGGTTTGTCTGATAAGATTTATGGCATTTTAAAATCAAACAATATTAATGTTGCCTTTAAGACTAACAAATCTTTGTACTCTAGGCTATGTAACCACAAAGAACAGGTAGATAAGGGAACTAGATCGGGGGTATACAAGCTTACTTGTAATGACTGCAATGGGATATACGTAGGACAGACAGGCCGAAGTTTTAATACTAGATTTAAAGAGCATGTTTCGGCATATAGGAATGAGCATCCAGATAGATCGAATTTTGCAAAACATTTGTTGGAATCAAATCATTCATTGTTAGATTCAGATTCTTATGAAGTGTTACATTATTGCGGCAAGGGGTTGCGTCTGGATGCTCTGGAATGCATGGAAATAATTAGGTACAACACTATGGGGTCTATTATTAATGAACAGGTAAATTTAGTATCTTCTCCTTTACTGCGGCTTGGGTCGAATTTGAACAGTTAGTATTAATTAAATATGCCTTATAAATAAATAAACAAAAAAATTCAAGGTAGTTTTAAATATGTCAATAAAAGTTAATTTTTGTGGGGTAGTTTGAGAATAAGAAAAATAAAGTGGGTACTTGAGAAGTTACAGTGACAAGTTAAAACATTTGTTTTGGTTTGTTAGTTTAACGTTTGGTAGCATAGCATACGGTTGTGGTAACTCTGAAGATGAGCTCTGGTTGAGTTCGAAACGCGTCAGTGTAGCTTGGTGGTGGTGATGGTTGGGTTTATGTGATTTGTGTGTGTTCGTACAGTGTGGAGGTGGAGGAACTGCATGAACGCACATTTCTTGCATAAACGTAACTATTGTAAGGTCGCGGGTGAGCAAAGTAATTGTTTTAGTTCATATACCAATTTCATTTGAAATTCCCACTTACAACACAAATGGAACAATTAGGATTTATATTTTCGCATCAAAGTGGCCCGTTGTACCTAAGTAGGTATAATTATTAGATAAGTACTACAAATTTGGCATGTATTAAGTAGGTGATTATAGCAGTGCCTACAAGAAATATTTGAGGATTTTCGGATTATCCTACGGGATAAGGAAAAAACGGGATTTATATATTTAGTTCAACGGGAGCCTATCTCCGTTAACATTCCTTTGGGAACATAGAGGTGCACAAAAAAGGGATTTTTGGAATTTGCCGCGGGATTTGACCATACATTTTACTTATGCGCGGATGAAGTCGCGGGCAAAAGCTATTCACTCTTAAATGTGGCACACAATATAATACGGATCTACGATATCCGAATTTTTTTTTAAAATACCATTCAATCGTGGAAAATTGTGCGGAATTTGATAGACGAGTAGAATCAACTACACTGACGAGCAAAAATAAAGGGTTTTTTTTTAAATGACGATAACTACAAAACCCGCTGTGATAGCTTCTTCGAGTAAAATGAATTTAGTAAAGAGTTTTATTCTTACCAAGAAAAAGATTAATTGAGAATAAAACTTTTTAGGTTTTGTAGTTATCGTCATTTTTGTAACCGACCCTTTATTTTTGCTCGTCAGTGTAGTTGGACATTTGAGCTGTAGTTTTAAACGAATTTTCGCTACTTTCGAATGGTAATTTCGAGACGTGATTTCAAAAATAATTATAGATCTATTTTGACAAAAAAAAACCCGACTGCGTAATAATAATTTCGTATTTACCCCCAATTTAAAATCCGTCCGTTTTTGGGTCACCAACTTATATATGAGTATCTCAACTCAAATCAAATAGGAAGTCTTTAAATCATATTAACTACTAATTCGAAAATCTGTGTTTCCTGTGTAATTCCTGTTCCCACTGGAATTCCGGGAAAATAATACTGAAATACCCAATGTTACTCTCGCAACTGATACGAATGATAATGACACCTCACACTTTAAAATCCATCGAGCCGTTTAAGCCAAAGAATAATACTAACATACGCTGGAAAAACATAGCCCTCCTTTGGTAGCTGGGTAAAAACGGTCCCCTGATAAGACGAGCGAAGTTTTCTAAGGCTTTACCTAAAACGGCTGATTCGCACAATAAACATACACGTTTTATCAAGCACCAATGGCGCCAACATTAGCCCCGTTTATAACTGGAACGTGTGTACGACATTTTTTTTGCACATAGAGGGGCCGTAACACTTTATCGTTATTGTACGATGCCATATTCGAGAATGGAGGAGGATCGTAAAATCATAAACACCTTCAGTTTGCGCTGTATCCCTTACAATGGAACGAGATTAGGGCTCGTGCGGGATTCGAATTATATTTATTTGTTTAATGACTGCTCTATGGCCGTTAGCTCGTTTATTGGTGCCGTGGCAAGGATACCGAATAGTGCGGTATAGGGTACGTAACAAATTATATAAAATTCGAAAAAAATAACAGACAATGACATACTTAGGTAATGGTAGGTACTAATGGTTATTTTTTATGATGCCATTTTCGCTGAAATTGACAGCATTACAGGATAGTTATACATAAAATAGACCTAACCTAGATCGAACTGTAGATTAAATGATTATAAATGTTCGTTTAGTTAATAGTTTCACCGAAAATTATTACTATATCAAACGGACATTATGAATTTGAAAAATACTTTTTTTAATAGTAACTACTGTAACCTAAACGAACACATTGAAAAAAAAAAAAAAACACTGAATTGGTCAGCCTGTTGATTTGTGATTTATTAAAATCCTATCCTATCCTATGTTTGTGCGGATTTAAGGATGTTTGGATGTTTGAATATTAGTTACCAATCACGCGATCACGACTGAACGCGCGTTCCTAAAATGCGCGTCGACGACGCGTTTAAAAAACGTGGTGTGTAAAAATTTAAAAATCTGTTTATATTAGTAAACGATTTTGAATTTGTATTTCTTTGTATTTGAAACAAGATGAACACTATGCAGTCACTGGAAATAATATCGGATAAAGTTGTGGTAGATAATTTTCAGTACTTTGTATTATCACATAATACTGTCAGCGACATTTGTAGTGTTCGCTGAAATTGATAAAGATGTGAGGTAGGTAGATATTCGTCTTGATACTAAGCTTTTCTTAACGAAAAAGGTTTTCCGTGAAAATATCGATAATGTATACCTAATAGTCATCGTATAATCTTCAGATAGAGACACAACCACACCATTTTGTTATTCAAGACACGTGTGTTAAATGCTTGTTATTATTTGTTGATTGCTCATTAATAATAAATAGTTCTGATACTTGCTAATAGAAAAAGATCAGACTTTCCTTTTCGGTTGGTATTTGAGACTAATGTTGGATGTGTATGTAAGAAATCAGAATCCATTTTTTATCAGAAATTGGGCTCAAAACACAATAACTCGTTGAAATGGACACCTACTAATTGTAATATTAAAAATTACTTATCCGTTTTGTGATTAGAATGCTAAAGCAGTAAACATAGAAGCAATAAATAATAATAATAATAATAATTTTATTTCAGACTTAGGTCCATACAAAAGGCAATGGAAAGGCAATGGTCGTGACTGTTGACAGTTGATCGGGCCTCAAGATAAGATGTCGTTTACATACGATGATTAATATTTGTACATTTTTAGACTACCACCACTCCACCACATAAGTATGTAATCTAAAATTACTTCTTTCTAATGCTGTAGTGGAAGACAAATTTGAATTAATCATTACAAAACTTTAACAATTACAATTTAAAATATTGATAATAATTCCCCACCGCATATTCGTTAAGTGATTGAATTGACTGACATTGACTTAGACGTTCATTCACTCGACTAACTTTGCGGCGAGAGGGTTGCAACTTTGCCAAATTAACCCAAATAATTTAATCAAACGTATCCGAGTATTCATTATGAAGACGTATTAATATAAAATTTAATCCAATTGTTATGTCCTTGGTAGAATTTAAAAGTAACCTCGTAGCATAATGTATGCATGTAATGTTTTGTAATCTACATATAGGCCTGAAAATAAAATGATTTTTACATGAAAACGATAATTTTATATGACCCGATGCGTATCGTGCTGTAAATATTCCTATAAATATTCTAGAAAGGCATTAACAAACAATATACCTAAATGGGCAGTTTTTTTTAAGTGATTATGGACACTGACATTTTTTTTACAAACAACATTACCTGACCGCTTTTCAGCTCGATTGGCAGGTGCATGCCCCGGATAGGGAAGAATGGCGGAGGAAAGGGGAGGCCTTTGTCCAGCAGTGGGACATACAGACAGACAGAGTGGGACAGACAGCGCATTTTAGGCTATATATATAAAAATAAAAAAATAAAAATTTATTAATCTAGCTATCTATATCTAGCTATCTATATTTAGACGACCAGATGGCCTAGTGGTTAGAGAACATGACTACGAAGCTTGAGGTCCCGGGTTCGATTCCCGTGTCGGGGCAGATATTTGTATGAAAAATACCAATGTTTGTTCTCGGGTCTTGGGTGTTTAATATGTATTTAAGTATGTATCTATCTATATAAGTATGTTTATCCGTTGCCTAGTACCCATAACACAAGCTTTACTTAGCTTACTTTGGGACTAGGTCAATTGGTGTGAATTGTGCCGTGATATTTATTTATTATTTATTTATTTATCTATCTTGCTCCAGTTATGAAAGGCATATGTATGTATGTATGTATGTATGCATGTAAAAAAAAAGATCTTTCGGCGCGCCTAATAGAGGCCTCCCGTGACCAGAGGGCTGGCCAATACTTCGCTCAGCGAATCAGCATTGCCATCCAACGTGGCAATGCTGCCAGCCTTCTGGGCACTCTCCCCATTGGCGGCGACTTGGGACAGATTTTTTACCTTTAGCTTTAGTTAGTTTTAGTTAGATTTAAGTTAGTCCTAAGTTTTTACTGTTTTTTTATTTAATTTTTGTTTATTAAATGGATATAACTGTATGTAAAACTCTTTATTGTACGTAAAACTTGATATTAACAGTTAAGAAAAAGAAACAGATGTAGGTACAAAAGCGAACTTATCCCTTAAAAGGATCTCTTCCAGTTAACCTTTGAACGATTGACAGGACAACAGAGACAAGAGTAGGCATACAATGCAGAGTAAAAAGAGTCTAAATCAAAAGTAAAACCAAACCAATATACTTAACATAAACAATACACATACATACAAAGAATACACGAAAGTACACACATATATATTATATCAACATAAATAGACTACCTACATAAAAACCACATAAATACAATAATATATATAGGTACCTAATGGTTTTCTTTTTCTTCGACATCACGTCAGCATAGCTCAGAATACAATACAATTGTCGTTATTCGGTGCGCTAATAACATATAATCTGGCTCGTTTAATATGTATAATTTTATTATAATAATAAAATTGCATGAAACGAGAAAAACAGCGAATACGAAAACGTTAACTGATGGGTACATACAGTATGGACACATCCACATAACGCTTGTTGAAAACAAAAGTGTCACTAAACAAAAAACGCCATTTTTAGGGTTCCGTAGTCAACTAGGAACCCTTATAGTTTCGCCATGTCTGTCTGTCTGTCTGTCTGTCTGTCTGTCTGTCTGTCTGTCTGTCCGCGGCTAAGCTCAGAGACTGTTAGTACTAGAAAGCTGTAATTTGGCATGAATATATATATCAGTCACGCCGACAAAGTGATTACATAAAAAAAAATTAAAACATTTTTTTAGGGTACCTCCCATAGACGTAAAGTGGGGGTGATTTTTTTTTCTCGACTAACCCTATAGTGTGGATATCATTGGATAGGTATTTGAAAATAAATAGGTGTTATTTAAAACCATTTTTTGATAATGTGAATATTTTAGGAGATATTTACTCCGAAAGTTCAAAATAATGTGTACCCCCCCCTCTAACTTTTGAACCGCACGTCTAAAAAATATGAAAAAAATCACGTAAGTTAACCTTAATAAAAACTTTCTAGGAAAATTATTTTCATCTTAATCAGTTGAGCAGTTTTTAAGTTTTTGTAAAAAAAATATTTCTAAACTAAGATTGTAATTTAACCGCCATTGCAAGCATTTTTTTCCCTAAGTACCTATAAGATCACGCTAACAGTATCTTCTTTCAAATAAAAAAAAATATATTACATCTGAAAAACAATCAACATACATACATACTAGTTCTTAGTTACCCAATTCACCGATAGATGGTGCTGTACCGCCGACGTTGGGACCAAAACAACCACATTAATTAAGTATGCAAAGATTTTTTCGTACCTGCTACGGAACCCTATCTTGGGCGTGTCCGACACGCTCTTGGCCGGTTTTTTTAGTTTTAACGCCACTTTTGATTTCAAAATGCAACGCACGAAATACCTTAACCGCCAAGAGATGGCGGTAGTGTCACTTTAAAACTTACTGCTCAAGCGTTGGTACCGTAAGTTTGAAAACGTCACTATGTCAGTTTGAAACCAGACACCGCGTGGGGCTGTCGCTGTGGTAAATGAAACTTAGTGACGGTTCTAATCAAGTTGTTCTATTAAAATTTGCTAAAATGTTAAATTTGAAAGTGACATGTTCCGTTTAGTGTCGTTCTTTAAATAACAATTTAAGAAAATATAGGTTATAAACAGTCATATTTTCAATAGTGTCCCAAATATAAGTAATAATATTAAAACAAAAGTGACACTATAACGATCTTTTTTTTAAAAACCTTGTTAATTAGACTTCAACATTTTTATTATTTTGGAAAATATTTCAAACTAGAAGCTTAAATTAAATAGTCTTTCTATTGCACGAAATATTAAAAAACACGATGTATACAAATTTTGATGAGTTATGCATTACAGAAGTATATTGTCAACTTTAAATGGCCTTACTGAAAAGTAGTATTTTTGGTAAAGTGACACTTTTGTTTTCAACAAGCGATAAGTCCAAAGACGTACATTTTCAATGTGCTTACGTTTAAGCGAAGTGTAAGTAGTTATTGGTTCTCAAGCCAACGTAAGTAGCAAGGGGTGTCTATGTCCTCAGACATCACTCACATAAAAAACAAACTTACTTAGTCATCATCATCATCATCATCATCATCATCATTATTTCAGCCGAAAGACGTCCACTGCTGAACATAGGCCTCCCCCAAGGCTCGCCAAACAGATCGGCCCTGCGCCATCCGCATCCAATGCGTTCCCGCTACCTTCACCAGGTCGTCGCTCCATCTTGTTGGAGGCCTACCTACACTGCGACTTACTTAGTAAGTAAGAGTACCTAACTGAAGAGTGCTAAACTATGTTAAGTATTGGCATTTCAGTTATATACAGCGTAAGTAACAAAAGTGTCTCTCCTGTGGACGTAAATTAAGCGACTCCGTTTCATTTAAGTGGACCGCCGATGTAGACATGACTAAAAAATATTGGCTATTATAGACCCTTAACTTTTGCAATGCCCACAGGAGAGACACGTACAAAAAATGTGTCTGATCCATTTACCCACGGTTCCGGCACGTGTATCTCTACACCTTTTCAACCTCTTTCTTCTAAGTATAGTCGGGGTAAGAAAAGGTTCGTCATTTTTCGACTCTATGTCAACGAGTTCAGTCGAAAACTGACGAACCTTTTTTTACCCCGACTATACTCCGTGGGTACTGCAGAGGTATTGAAAACCTACATATAATGACCTGTAGTTTCTCTAATTACATATTTACAAACTTGTATAACTTATACATTCATAAATTTACTCATTGTATTGTTTTTAACATTGTTACCGAGAGTCGCAAATAGATATTGTGTATTATTTGATTACAATCCTTCTACAAGTTAAGTATGAAGTATCTTTTTCTATTTATTTTTTTATTTTCTTCAACTTCATTATTACTTTTTCGGTCGGTGAAATATATGGTTTCACGGGATGACCGTAAAAGTAATAATGAAGTTGAAGAAAATAAAAAAATAAATAGAAAAAGATACTTCATACTTAACTTGTAAAAGTTGGCCTAGTAGCGCCATCTCTTGGTCCAGGTGAGCGGGTAGCTCCGAAGGAGTGTTGAAGTCTCTCGGTAGAGGGCATAACATAGATGCGCTTTATCACTGCCTAATGTGATTATAACAGACTGAAGTGTACGATGTATGGGAAAGATTCGTCGCTAACTTCTAGACCAGTGATGGTGTAGGGGTAAGCACGCAGCACGGAACGCTGAGGACCTGGGTTCGATTCCCAGCATTGGTCTTTTTTCTGGGGTTTTTTCTGTGCATCTATGTTTCAGTTTGTATTTAGTTTGAAATATACAATCCTTCTCATAAAACCAAAGTTTTAAAGTTAGAGTGTCGCAGAAAAGTTAAAGCACGTCTTATAAATCAGTTTTATTCTGCGCGCAACTTGAAAATCTGCATACTTTTAAATTGAATAGCGATATAAAGTTCAGATGACATTTAACTTCATCATCATCCTAGCCTATAAACGTCCCACTGCAGGGCACAGGCCTCCTCTCAAAATGAGAGGGCTTGGGCCGTAGTTCGCACGCGGGCCCAGTGCGGATTGGAAACTTCACACACACCATTGAATTTCTTCGCAGGTATATACAGGTTTCCTCACGATGTTTTCCTTCACCGCAAAGCTGAAGGTATATACTTAATAGAATATGAATGATAAATTACGAATGTAATTTCGCACATAAATTCCGAAAACCTCAGAGGTGCGAGCCGGGATTTGAACCCACGACCCTCCGCTTGAGTGGCCATAGGTCAAACCACTAGGCCACCACGGCTTTTTTACATTTAACTTAATGCCGCGGAATTGACTGAAAGTAAAAATTGCTATTTTGTATGAAAATTATAGATTTTCTCATATTTTAAATAGTAGATTGTACACCAAGGGGATAAAGCACTGCATTATGTCACGGGCGCGATATTGAATTCTGAACGAAACGAGGGACTCCAGATTTAACTCCCGAGCATAGCGAGGGGGTTTTTAGTTGATTCCCGAGCGAAGCGAGGGAATTAAGATGGAGTCCTGAGAGTAGTGAAGGATTTAAGCGCGCCCAAGGCAAAATCAGTGTTATCCCCGAGGAGTATACTCTACTTTTCTCACATTTTGCGAGACAATAAAAACCAAGGCTACTAGAAAAATACTCTAAATAGACCCATAAACACTGATTCTGACACTGACTTTGCGCCTTTCGCAGTTTTCCATTTGTCGAAATCTTTGTAAGCTTTTAAGTATTTTTCCTTCGACTTCTCTGGGAGAACATTATTAACAATTTCTAAGGCCGGCTTGCGCAGACCTGGGTTAGCTACTTAACTCCGAGCGAGTTAACTGCTAACCCAGGGTTAACAAGTGTCAAAATGTATGGAACTGTCATTCTTAACCCAGGGTTACCGATTTAATTTTTTTACCCTGAACTGTGCAAGTGGTCCTAAGGCGTCTAATTTAATGGAATCAGGAGTCAAATCACTTTCGTCACTCGATATTTTCTTAATGTTTTATCTTCTTTTGCAGTTTTGATACTTAAAATTGCAGCGTATTGAAACACTCGCGGCTTTTGTTTAAGTATTTGACTTTGTTTTCGTTCGGCCGCGGAACTGCAAATAAGTGAGGCGCGGCGCGGCCCGCGGGCACCGCGGGGCTGGGCACGTTGAGCACCACCAGCACGTGCACGAGCTGCACGCCGGCCTGCACGCGGGGCGATTTTGAAATTAGACTTCAAGTGCATACCAATAAGAACTACGAGAAGTGAGAATCACATTACTGCCCGGCGGGTTATAATGAAATTCAGTACAATTACGCCCCGGCGAAAGCCAAGGGCTATAATGATTTACTTTGAGAGAGGTTTGCATGATATATAATAAGGCATTGTCGAGCAGGTGGTGTGAAAACTTATATTATTACTTAAGTATTGTATCTTACTGCAGTTACGTTTCGTTCTCTTATATTTAAATAAACTTAAATATCTTAAAGCGATGGAATGCCGCAAGCATTCAAGGCACGCTACCCCAGTTAGGCGAAATACAGCGTTTCGACATCTTTTAATTCTATCCATAATTTTATAGTTGATATTTAGTTCTCTATCTAATTCCTAAACTAATTATACCTGATATTTGCATTATATTTGTAAGCTTTATTTCGCGCTGAGTATTTTTTTTTTTTTTTTTTTTTTTTTTATGATATAGGGGGCAAACGAGCAGACGGATCGCCTGATGGTAAACGATTACCGTCGCCCATGGACACCTGCGACACCAAAAGAGTCACAAGTGCGTTGCCGGCCTTTTAGGTAGGAGTACGCTCTTTTTTTGAAAGCTTGAAGGTCATATCGGTCCGGGAATACCGCAGCAGGAACCTCATTCCAGAGCTTTGCTGTGCGAGGCAGGAAATTTCTGGAAAAACGCACAGTAGAAGACAACCAACCATCCAGATGGTGAGGATGGAAGTGTTGTCGCGTAGGGCGGTGGCGGAAGGATGCGGCAGGGATCAACCCGAATAACTCCTCGGAGCACTCTCCGTTGTACATGCGATAGAAGATGCACAGTGAAGCTACATCTCTACGCAGCGCCAAGGAATCAAGCCCATCAGAAGTTCGTTGGCAGCCGACTATTCGAGTCGCTCTCCGTTGTATGCGATCCAGAGGGAGAAGCTGGTACCGGGGAGCCCCCGCCCACAGATGAGAGCAGTATTCCATATGTGGGCGAACCTGCGCCTTATAAAGCTGAAGGCGGTGGGCTGGAGTGAAATACCGTCTCGATCTGTTGAGCACGCCGAGCTTCTTCGAGGCTAATTTAGCCTTACTCTCCAAGTGGTCGCGGAACTGGACTTCACTCGAGATGTCAATACCAAGGATTCCGATACTGGCTGTGGTAGCAAGGGGAGTGCCTTCGAAAAGAGGTGACGCGACAAACGCAGACTTTTTTGCGGTAAACGCGCAAACCTGTGTCTTAGTGGGGTTAAAACGGACTAAATTAAGTCGACCCCATTCTGAAACTTCTTTTAGGGAAGTCTCAATTTCAGACACAAGTTTATTTCGGCACTCTATAACGTTTTCCCGAGAAATACCGGCGCGGCCGGTGTAAGAGGAATCAACCGTACTATCATCCGCATAACAGTGAATGCCGCCGGATGGCAGCATATCATTGACATGCAGAAGGAAGAGCGTAGGCGATAGCACACAGCCTTGAGGGACACCAGCATTCACAGACATGGAATCAGAGCATGCACCGTCAACTACAACCTTTATGCTTCTGTCCGTTAGGAAGCTGCTGATCCATCCGCATAATTTCTCAGGAAGCCCAAAGGACGGAAGTTTTGAGAGGAGCGCTTTGTGCCAAACCCGATCGAAGGCCTTCGCCACATCTAAACTAACAGCCAATGCTTCACCCTTTGTCTCAATCGCCTGTGCCCAACGATGTGTCAGGTAAACCAGTAGATCGCCGGCCGAGCGGCCGCTACGGAAACCATATTGACGGTCACTGAGCAATTGTCGGTCCTCAAGGTATCGAAGGAGCTGGCGGTTGATAACGGACTCCATTATCTTAGAGAACAGGGGAGTTATGGCTATTGGCCTATAGGTAGATGGATTAGAGCGGTCACCTTTTTTAGGGATCGGGTGGACCAGAGCAGACTTCCATGAGAACGGGACTACGCCAGAAGAGTAGGAGAGCCGAAAAAGACGCGTTAAAACCGGAGCCAACTCAGGAGCGCACATCTTCAACACTACCGGAGGGATTCCATCAGGCCCATTGGACTTATGGATATCGAGGGAGAGAAGTGCTTTACGCACTGAGCTTTGGTGGAACCGGATATCCGGCATACAGCTCTCACAACGCGGTATGGTCGGTGGCATGCGTCCCCCGTCATCCAAAGTCGAGTTGGACGCAAAGAATTTACCTAGAAGATCGGCTTTTTCCTTTGCGTCGTGGGCCAAAGAATCGTTACCCGCGTGTAGAGGCGGAAAAGAAGGCGTGCAGAAATTCCCCTGGATAGCTTTGGCAAGAGACCAGAACGCACGAGTTCCCGAAGGGAGGCGCTCTAGTCTCTCGCCAATTCTACCAATGTGCAACGATTTAGCTCTGGCAATGTCTCTTTTAAGGGACCTGGAGGCAAAGTTAAACTCCTTTTTTAAAACACTGGTCTTTACATCCCGAACCTTCGCTGCATTTACCCAAGCTTGGTAACACTCCTGCTTTCGGCGAGAAGCCATTTTACAAGATCGACCAAACCAAGGTTGGGATCTGCCACCAACGGGGACCGCTGAGGAAGGAACAAAGAGTTCCATTCCTTGCAGCACCACGTCAGTAACAGAGTCAGCAGCGACGTTGGGATCATCCAGCTTGAAGCAAACATGCCTCCAAGGGTAGGACGCAAAGAAGGACCGCATCCCATCCCAATCTGCTGACTTGTAATGCCACACACGACGGCTACAAGCAACTCGCCGACGCAGCGGGCACGTGAGTGGCACCTTACTCCGGATCAGGCAATGATCCGAGGAGCCGAGAGGGGCCTCAACGGAGATTTGGTAGCCTGCCGGATGAGAAGTCAGCAAAAGGTCAAGCAGAGAAGGCTCCTGGTTCTGCACATCTGGTATTCGCGTAGGCGCAGTAACCAGTTGCGTCAGGCCATTTGCCAGAGCAAAGTCGCGAACAGATCTCCCTGCATGATTGGTCCTGCCAGAGCCAAGCCATTCGACGTGATGGGCGTTGAAATCGCCGAGTATCACAATCTCTGCAGAAGGGACCTGCTGTTGCACGGAGTCCACAGCCATTTGGAACTGCTCCATGAGTCGGTCAATTTCGCTGTCACCGCTATGGGACCTATACAGGCACGCATAGACGCGTGGATGGTCGTCGCTGTCCACACGTAACCATAAAGTGGAGAGGTCCTTACCTTCAAGATTGCTGAGGTGACGAGAACTGATATCATCTCTAACGTACACACACACCCCAGCCCTAGGTACAAAAGAGTGTTCTAATCCGTACCCAGGGTAAGAGAGGTAAGACGTGTCTGCCGGAGACGATATCTGCGTCTCAGTCAGAAAGAGCAAGGCCGGCTTAGCTGTCTCAAGGTGGTGATGAACAGCATTGAGGTTGGAATGTAAACCCCTGATGTTGCAGAAGTCCACGGCCAGCGTGACAGGGGATGCCGTAACTGCTATGCTCTCGCCCCTAGCAAATGTGGAATTATGAAAGAGCGCAGTTGGGTTGCCCCCCCCAGAGTACGATGGGGCAGAGTCTGGGCTTCCATGCTCAGGCACAATGCTACCTGAGCATGGCAGCCCAGAGAGGGATTCTCCAGCGCTAGTGCAGCTGGTACCCTCCTGGGGTAGTCTGTTACTCAGCCGCGCCATCATCATTTTTTTTTTGTTGGGGGGTGGGGGGTTGGGCCTCCGGTACCCTCACTCACTCAGCGAAACGCAAGTAATGCTTCACGCTGGTTTTCTGTGAGGCAGTGGTATCACTCCGGTCGAGCCGGCCCATTCGTGCCGAAGCGTGGCTCTCCCACGTTACCAGTGTGTCACTCATTTGGCACCACCCAGGGGTCACGTGTAGGGTCTCAAGGGTAAACCTACGGACGCGAGTGACTTTAACCCCCAAAATGCTATGCTTCTAATATTGTCTAATTAATTCAATGCTCATGGACTAGTTAATTTGAAATTTAAAATACCTTATATATTATGTACCTAAATTGGATCGCTAATGTAAGTTCAGACAGCATAAATCCTATTCCAAAATGTTTATGTATTCTTAACGTAGTACCTATTACTTTATATCGAAACATTACACTCTATTTACATTTACCCACGTCATTAAAATCTCGTTTCGCAGTTTCATTTCACGTAAAAATTCATTAATTCAATAATTCATTCCGCGCTCATCTTGAGAGACATTATACTCATCATTTCAACAGCACCACCCTTATATTCCATTCATCAAAACAAACTGACAACTCATTGACTTTTAGACGTCGTATTTGAGTCCCTCCCCCATATCTTCTCGGCTGTACAAAAGGACTTGGGTGTCCTTAGGCGTTCCTTGCAGTCATTGTAAATCTTCTAACCTCTTCTGTATACAGTTTATAATTCGAGGAAAGCAATGTTGCCATAAATCTTGAGTCTTTGTAAATGCGGAGCTAAATAGGTCGGTTGCAATTTACAATGACAAGCCGGACTAAAAACATTAATTTATCCATCTGATGTATAAAAATCTCGTGTCACGGTGTTTGTTATCGAACTCCTCCGAAATGGCTTGACCGATTTTTATGAAGTTTTTTCTCTGTATTTAGTAGGTCCGAGAATAGGTCGTAGGCTATTTTTAACCCACGACACAAAAAGAGGGGTGTTATAAGTTTGATATACCCCTATTCTTCGCAAACGGAGCCGCGGGCAACAGCTAGTATTTATATAAAACTAGTAAGCGCATCTAGCAGGTTTAATTTAAATTACTTAATTCCTATGGGAATTTCAAATATATCATGGTCTTCATTTACATTGTCCCATGAACAATTTAATGTTTCTAGAATTAGTGGTTGAGATCTGGGAATATTCCCGATTCTGTAAAAATACTACATAATTATAAAAGAAAAGTAATAACCGATTGACTGACTAACTAACTCAACACATCAATGCTCAGCCCAAATTCTTGGCCCTAAAAGGCTGGAAATTTGCATAAAGGTTGTTTTCATGATGCAGGCAAGAAATAAAGACGGATTTGTTGAAATTTCCACGGGATAAGGAATAAACGGGATTTATATTTTCAATTCAGTGTGAGTCATTCTTATTTCAGGGTTTTTAAAAATTCCAACGGGATAAGTAAGCAACGGGATTTATTATTATTACGTATGCAACTCATTTTGACGTAAAATGTTGCTTGATGCTTTTTGTCTCTTAACCATCGATGTTCGATTCAGGTAAACGTTATTTCCATACCTCATGATTACTAGATTCTTAAAATTTGTTATACATTTAAGTAACAACAATAAAAAAATATACCTAATACAGGTTTTTTTAAATTCTCACGGGATACAATACGAATAATACAATACAATACAATACAATACAATACAGAAAAACAAGTACATACAAGAAAAAAATAAATAAGGTAAGCCATAATAAGGTAAAAACGAGATTTATATATTTATGGATGTCGCTTTGTCGGATTTTTGCTATATTCAATGAATGAAATGAAGTTTTACCGAAAATTTTAATTCTGCGGGGACATAGTTGCGGGCAAAAACTACTATCAGAATAAAGAATTATGTGCGGTTCTAAAGATCCAGCTAATGTACATACAATACCAAATTTCATCCAAATCTATCAAGCTATTTAAACGTGAAAGAGTGACGAACACACACGCAGTTTTGTTTTAACTTGTCTACGCTGAACCAGAAACATTTTGAATTATATAGAGCACTAGCTGGTGCCCGCGACTCCGTCCGCGAAGAATAGGGGTATTCTCAGACCTACCGAATACAGACAAAAAAGTTTCATAAAAATCAGTCAAGCCGTTTCGCAGTACGTAGTTCGATATAAAACACCGCGACACGAGATTTTTATATATTAGAATATTTTATGAAGGTTTTATGTATGATGTGTGTCAAAGACCGAGGTCAGATTTTCTCCATCGAAATAGGGACAGGTTTTGTTATACAGTATCGTAGCTCAAAAGGAAGATAAAACTGTCTGTCTAGACCGTTTTTTATCCAGAACATGTACTATCAAATTGAAATTAATATCAAATACTCAGGTCTGCATTTGCTTGGAGCTATGCAAGCTTGTTTTATGTCGTTTGTATGAGAGTAAGTTGATAGTCTGACAGTCGTTAGGAATTTCGTTTTTATTTTGCCGTGTGTTCTTTGTAAATTGCAGGAGCAATTTTTGTTAAAAATAAATCCAAACAAATGTTTTGCACAAACCAAATTAAAAACAGTTGGACGTTTATTGTTAAGGTAAAAATAGCTGTTTTAAATTTATTGTTTCTGTTATATTACACTCACTCGGAGACATACCCTTTGTACATATTTACTTATCTCAAAAAATATCTAATTGATTTAGAGTGATTCTTTTGTGAGAAATAACTGCCAGCATTTTTATTGTACATCAATTTTCAGAACTAACTCATATTATAAACGAAACTTTCCAGACGTTATTAATCGTTTTGAAAGATGTTAAACTTTTTAGTCAATTGAATTCTATAAAATTTGACAAAAACATTATAAAATTATTATGTTATAGAACTAGTAATGTTAAAGTGAATTACAAAATAAGGGAGTAATTGCGTAACAAACATACAAAAAAAACATAGAGGCGAATTGACAACCTCCTCTTTTTTTGAAGTCGGTTAATAAAATACAATATAGGACATCTCTGTCACATGTATCCAAAGAGGTGGAATTACACAGCCACTTGGAAGAGGTGTCTCAGAACGACCAGCCAGGCAGACTAAGAAGGAGAGGTGAAGTACCCACGAGAATCTTTCCCTACATCAGGAGCATGATCCAGAATAATCCTTCTTGGAGCAACACGCACGGCGGCTGCCAAATGTGCACTACGCGCCACCGCTCTGCTCGCGCGGCTGCTCGACGAAACTGATACCGGCGCACAGCTACCCACGTTTTCATCGTCATTTTTACTGTCATTGTGAAATGTAGGGCAGCACACAACACTAACAACACCAACCTGTAAAGGCACGTTCACACTCGCCGTGGCATGTTGCTCCAAGAAAAAGGGCTACGGATTAGTCCGAAACAAGTCGAGCTAAACTCGATCATAGGCGTGAGTTATCCGTATTTTTTCACCATGTGGGATTCCTACGGTAGTTTCATATACTCATAATAAATACATTGATTGTGAAATGTTCAAAGGATGAAAATTCATTACAAATCACACGTGGAACTTTCTCGTTTAAAATTTTTAATGATAATTGTACAATGTACCTATATGAAAATAGCAATGTATAGCAATGAATTTCAACTTGCACCTCAAATTCAACGATCAAAATATAAAACGTATAAAACGAAACGCAAACAGGCAAAAGCGACTTTTACGATATTACTTGAGGGCGGCGAACACGTGGAATAATTTCCGAATTATTATAAGGCCAATAACTTTTGATCAATCGAGCGTTCATGGCGCAAATTCGGCAAAGATATTTTCTACGCGCAATTTGTTAGCTTAACACGCCGATTGCATTTTGTTTCAATAACTTTCTGCTTCTATTAGAAGTGGTTCATGTATTAAACATTCATGTGCGAAGTGAAATCGTCTGAGTTTACTTTACTCCTTTGATAATACAACGATCACGCGTTCCATATTTTCAGTTAGAGCGTTCCTGAAATGACAACCCTCACCTCCCTCTAAATCAAACATGCATAAATCCAGGCCGTTCCCTTCACGCTATTATGTCAACCGAAGCGATTTATGATCGCGTCTAAGAGATTTCCAAGAGGGAGAATATCACAGAGTAAATAGTATCGAGCGTAACTTTTGCGGAAATATTTCGCACGCATTATTTGCCGTGATCCAGCCATTTCGCAATTTGGCTGATTTGGAATACTTTTGCTGAAAATGTAACAAAGGGTGGGTTACAATTAAGGAGTTACGCTTCCGCACAACTGAGTACCTATCAATGACTGACGGCGACGTTCGATGTAAGCAAGGCAACATTTTAGTAGAGTATGTACCATTGTACGTAATCATACATAAACATACGGGAGCCGTTGAAAAATAAATGGACCTTGTTTATAATGTTAATGTTGACAGTCAAGCGTTACAGGGGTAATAAAACAAGGTATTCCATCCTCTAGAGGCACCAGAAACGCACCCGCGATGATAATGTAATTAATGTTCATCCTTTTTATGAACACATGCGCATAATTGAGTTTTTGACAGCTTTGCTTGTTTAAACTTTCACAGATTTCGTAGTACGTACAATTTCTAAAGGGTATCGTGTTTTTATACGTTATTAATTAGGTTACTGTTACTCTGTGATAACAATAGCGACTAGTAGTATTAGTATTAGGTACTTACTTAACGAGAAAACCAATAATAATACTCCGTAAATCAATACTACGTAATTATGATGCACCTGATGAAAATTACTGCAAATTTAAAGTTTTATTTTTAGTATGAACACATTCATCGCCATTAACTACAGACCCATGTCGAATCGACTTCAAATTTTGTAAAAAAAATTGATGTTACACACAACATAAACATACATATTGGTCCAAGACATAATTATAACCTCGTCACAAATTGCGTTATTTTTATTACGTGCAAATCAAAGTGAATTTCACAAATTGGTCTCTTTACAACTAAACGGTCGGAATTGATTTTATATTCAACATTGGGTATTGAGGCATATTTTAGGTGAGCGTGATTTATTCTACGGTATTACGCACCCGAGCCTGGGTTGAATGGCATTACGTTGACAGCTTATGAGGTCCTTTATTTACGTTTGATTTATGTAGTGAGCAGAGATACAGCGGTTTTAGTTTAGCGAACGTTTTCAGTGTACGCGGAGAGGAAAAGATTTACACAATTCATTCTTATACGCATACTTTCTGTGTCGACATCATGTTTATCTAATCAAATAAAATGTTGAGTTCATGTTTTGTCACGTGTCAAAAATAAAGTTTATAGAGAATATTTTTTGATAAAACTGTAAGTTGAACGAATTTTTTTAATCGTGTAATCGGGTCGTACACTTTTTTTTTCTTCGCTTCTGTCCTGTGGACATGGCAAAAAGTGAAGGGTCTATAGCCAATATTACTTAGCCAAGTCTACATCAGCGTGTGGGACGCCTGGCCAACTTTCGGCCCATTTAAATAAATCTTAAGTTTGCTGACTCTGATTCGCTAATTTTATGTCCACAGGAGAGACAACTTTTCTTCCATAAGCTGTTAGTTTTCATTATCATCACCGTCATCCCAGCCTATATTCGTCCCACTCCCACTTCAGGCCACAGGCCTCCTCTTAGAATGAGTGGGCTTGCGCCGTAGTTCCCACGCGGGTCCAGTGTGGATTGGGAAAATCACAGACACCATTGAATTACTTTTGCAGGTGTGTGCTGGTTTCCTGCTGCTACACTGCTTGAGAGGCCGTATTGCGAACCACGGTTACCCCGGCTTTTTTAGGTTAGGTTTAATTTACAAAAAACCTGAGAAGTTGCGAATTTCTAAGAAAATTTCATTATATCAAGTGACTAGTATGCACTTTGTCCAGTATTATTTTCAATTTTTTTTAAATTGAGACGTACTGCAAGGAAATTTAGACTTAATACCCGAAAAATTGTACTTTGTATGAAGTTAATTTTGACTACTTACACGTTGTTATTCCTACACGAGATGAGTTAATACATTTTGGTTTTCTACCTTTAGCTAAAACAGAAATTCAGATACGTTGATGGTAAGTAGTTAAAATCGTGCAAGTAAAATAATTTCAAAGTTACGATGTTTTCGTGTAACTACACGTAAATAGTAGCATTTATATTTGACCGTTTTTTTTTTGTTCTAATTCATTTACGCTCAAGTGCCCGCGTGCCGCTAAGTGGATAATACCCATACACGGAATTAACAAGAGCCCGACTGAATTCGCTGGGGCACAGAACAAATCGCATTTTTGGTGCTAGGCAATGTCATGCAAATTTGGGGGACCTCCTGAATCCGGTTTACAAAACCGGCATTGTTATAAAAATAATTGGGGTCACGTTGTGTCGTTAGTCCCCTGTAGCCATTGTTCTCTTTTATATAATAATATAATTTTGTAATCCGAGAACATTCTTTTCATAATTCCAAATTTTTTTTTGCCAAGTCGAAACGGGCTCTGTCAAAAAGCCCTTCAAATTTTTGCGCTGTAAATAATAGAAAGAGAGAAATTATTTTTAGCCCAATAAAGCTTCATGGAAACTGTGGTAATAATATTACCTATGTGGTTTAATATAAATAAATATTATAACTATTTATGGACATTATACTAAAAATAAAGTAGTTGAACAAAAAATACGAAAAAAACATGTAATGTGGGGGATTCCCCGTAGATGGTTCCGGAGATACTGGATTCCTTTTTAAATAGCTAAGTTAATTCTTTGTCCGAGGAAGTTGCCAGCTCTTCGGTCCGCTGTGACGTCGACTAGTCTCTTTGTAATTTGTTTAGGTAGGTAGTCTGAAAGCGCTAGGTTACCGACCAAGGGTCTCGACACTGAATGGGATAAAGTCGTATTCGGAGCATAGAGTCTGTATTTGTGGGATTTTGCATTTTTGGCCGCTTCAGATCCTGCACCAGCTCTATTGTTAGTTCCATGGAAATGGTAAGGATGGCTCGTATAAGAATAGGTGATACCCGATACTAGTGCCCGACCCATTTTTGTTACATAATTGAAATTTTCAAACTTGTTTTAAAACTTAAAAAACGTGAAAAAAGTAGGCGAAATAACATAATAAATAAAAAAACATCTTCGGAAATGATGCTGTAGGTTCTCACTCGCGTTAAACAGGATAAAAGAAAATAAATCTATTTATGTAAATCACATCGCTTAATAATTTATCAAAACAATGTAAATAGACCGGTGCAGGGAACACAAATATTTTCTTCGACGCAAGTAAGCTGGTATGTATGTAAAAATCTTCCGGCAAAATCCGGAACAGAGGCGTACGTTACTTTACCCGGAAGTTATTTGTCCCGCATTTAGTTAGGAACAATGGAGCGACTCGGAGACGTTACTTTTCACTATATTGTGTCACCTGCTGCTGATAATTAAATCTAGATTTTCGGTTTACTGTAAACGCGAAAGTGTTAAGTGTTAAGGTATTGCATTAAACGAATTATGCTGAAATATGGCACACAGATAACTATCATGACGTAGATATCCGATCATCATCATCATCATCATCATCCCAGCCGTCCCACTGCAGGGCACAGGCCTCCTCGCATAATGAGAGGGGTTGGGCCGTAGTTCCCACGCGGGCCCAGTGCGGATTAGGTACTTCACTCACACCATTGAATTTCTTCGCAGGTGTATGCAGGTTTCCTCACGATGGTTTCCTTCACCATAAAACTCGTAAATTTCAAATTAATCCGATAAGAAGGGATTTTTCGAAATTCCCTCGGGATAGAGAAAAAAATTGGGATTTATATTTTAGGTTCACAGTGGCTCTATCTCAGTACTACAATTATTAGAGACTTAAAAATTGAATAATTTATTGAATCAGGCGTTACTTTGCGGAGGTCCATGTTAATGAACTGAAACAATTACTTTGCGGGTAAGCAAAGTAATTGTTTCAGTTCATTACTTAAAATTTGGCAGTGAAGTGAACGCACAAATGCGTTTGAGGCACTTTGTGATTTCTGGCGCAAGTTGTAAAATTAAAGAATATTCGATTTCGAGGCAATATTCTACGCAACGTTGAGATAATGGTTATTATTTAAGGTCAATAAAGGTCACATAACCCACAATAAAGCGGTCAAGTAATAAAGAGTTGCGATGCCCACTGCGAACGGCTAAATAAAAAATATTTACTACCTACCCCTTGGCTTTGTGGGACTTATCATTATTTACTTAACGCGTCTGTTACGTTTGTCTCTTTTTAAATCATGATTATACTTGAAAAGATAATCTGTTGAAAATATGTGAAGATATAGATTGTTGCGTATGTTGTTTTTTGTAGAGGCTTGGCCAATACTTGGTGACACGAATCAACTTTGTCATAAATATAACGTGGCAATGCATGAAGTATTCTGTGAGTTTCTCCTCATCTGCTATAACTTCGGATAGTTTTTTTTATATTACCTACCTTTAGGGGCTGTTTCACCACCCATTGATTAATTTTAACTGACGGATAAATGTGATGCCGTCTCCGTCTATTTATTCGGACAAAACAAACAGAGACGCCATCACATTTATCCGTCAAATTGATCAATGGATGGTGAAACAGGGGGTTAGTATAACTTATTCAATTATAAGGTCTGATGCTCGCGCGGATGCGTGCCCGGGGCAAAGGTTGTGCATCGCTATCCAACGTGGTAAGGCTACAAGTGCGATGGGTACTTTTGTGCCCGGGGGTATTCGGAGCTATTTTGACTTCATTAAATAAGTGGGTATTTTTTTATTTAACACTGTAATTATATTTTTGCCCGACATTTTGAAAAAATACCGGCCAAGTGCGAGTCGGACTCGCGCACGAAGGGTTACGTATCATCTAATATATAAAAATCTCGTGTCACGGTGTTTGTTACCGAACTCCTCCGAAACGGCTTGGCCGATTTTTATGAAACTTTTGTCTTGGTACTCGGTAGGTCTGAGAATAGGTCGTAGGGTATTTTTTATCCCC
The DNA here is from genome assembly GCA_947859365.1 of Archips crataeganus. NCBI lineage: Eukaryota > Metazoa > Arthropoda > Insecta > Lepidoptera > Tortricidae > Archips > Archips crataeganus. The sequence continues at coordinate 5,412,788 of OX402049.1, read as the reverse complement.
CCCCCCATTCATCGCGGACGGAGTCGCGGGCAACAGCTAGTTATCTATAAAAACGACCAAAAATCACGGTTTTTGTATGGGAGCCCCTCTTAAATATTTGTTTTATTTTAATTTAATTATTTATTTTTAAAGTGAATATATGTATAGTGAAAATAAACGGATCACTCACGTCTTAAAACGAGTTTCACTCGACATGTTTCGGGCTAATCCGTAGCCCTTCCTCTCGGAGTCGCACGTCACGGCGGCTGCCAAACGTGCACAACCAGCCGTCGGCGTTTAAGACGTGAGTGATCTGTTTATTTTCACTATGAGTGAGTCTCACGGTAGTTTCATGTTTAAAGTAATATATGTATAACTAAGTTGCATCAAAGATTCAACTCACTCACTCGTTCCCGGTCACCCGCGCGCCGGCATACATTCGCTCAAGCACTAGAAAATTATCGCCGTACAGTCACCACGTATCGTTGCTCGTCTCTCGATTCGCGCCTCTCGCTTACTCACGTATACCGGCCGGTACTTAAAGTGTCTCGTGATACATATGAGGTGCAGTTAAAATCATCCAGCTCAATCCTTGGTGAAAGGAATCATCACCCTCTGCTCATCTACGCCGTACGACGTCATCATCAGCTCACCTGTAAGTCTCATTTTCTTCCCTAACCTCAAACCCTCATCTCAACGTCGAATGTTCCGCACCCAGCGGACACACTGGTTTTTAGTATTGTTTGTTATAGCGGCAACCAAAATAAATCATCTGTGAAAATTTCAACTGTTTAGCTATCACGGTTCATGAGATACAGCCTGGTGACAGACGGACGGACCGACGGGCAAACGGACAGACGGACAGAAGGACATAATCTAACTTGTGTGTTTTAACTTGTTAAAAGTTGGCTCAGTAGCGCCATCTCTTGTCCGGGTGAGCGGGTACTTCCGAGGGAGTGTTGAAGTCTCTCGATGAGGGTATAACATAGATGTGCGCTGTATCACTAAGGTAAGTAAGGTAGGGTAGGTAAGGTGTAAGGTGATTATTCAACGGTTTGAAATGTACGATGTATGGGAAAAATTCGTGTCTAAACTCTAGACCAGTGGTGGTGTAGTGGTATGGGACGCGGCACGGAATGCTGAGGACCTGGGTTCGATTCCCAGCATTGGTCTTTTTTCTGGGGTTTTTTCTATGCATCTATATTTCAGTTTGTATTTAGTATGAAATATATGCCATGGGAGAGGCCTATGTCCAGCAGTGGACGAACATAGGCTGATGATGATGTTGATTTATTTAGGAAACCGGAATCCAGAAATTTCAAGACACATATCAACTAGTAGCGACGAACTTCGAGAAAACCGTGGTGCGGTCGTCGTTTGGTTAGTATTACGAAAGAATTCCTGAGAGCATTGAACTTTTTACATAAATAACTGCCTCGAAACTCAGACATATAAAAATAAGCGATTCAGTTTTTTTTGCTGACGTTTGTCGGACATTATTGCGGATCCATTTTTAGTAGTTTTGGTAAGTAGTACTCGCAAAGCTGAGTGAAAAAACTACTAGCAATCCTAGCTCTCCTTGATGAAGAAGCACGAATTGGGAATGTCTATTTTTGTGCAATGTATAGTAAATCGAAAACCATTTCGAGATAAACGCTTTTTAACTCGTTTTCTGTAGATATTTAATTTTAATATTACGTAATGAATTTATTACATTACAAATAAGCAATGACCTTCATTTGACAGTGGTGTAAATTGCGTGACCGGTCCAAGTCGTACTTTATTCTGTGTGGTTAGAATTACTCACAATTTACGCGTGGATTATACTACGGAGTTTGATTTGGACCCGCTGTCTTACATCTAGCACTTTGACAGCGCCAGTAAAGTGACACTAATTACAGTGTACCACTACGCAAAAAATAATTAAAGAGGTTGCCTTATCGTACGCATTTAGATAGCTTTAGAAATTTGACAGTGTGGGAGCCCTCAATTATAATCTGACGTCATCAACCAAAATAATTTCAATAATTAATTTTGAAAAAAGTAGTGAGCTAAATGACAAAATATTGAAATTAGTTTCTTATAATTGACTTTTCTATACAAAAAAAAATATAAAAACCACTGGTAATTTTTTTTAGACATTCCCAATTGGTCCAAAATAATTATATTTCAAACTAAATACAAACTGAAATATAGATGCACAGAAAAAACCCCAGAAAAAAGACCAATGCTGGGAATCGAACCCAGGTCCTCAGCGTTCCGTGCTGCGTGCTTACCCCTACACCATCACTGGTCTAGAAGTTAGCGACGAATCTTTCCCATACATCGTACACTTCAGTCTGTTATAATCACATTAGGCAGTGATAAAGCGCATTAGAGAGTAGTAGAGGGCATTAACATAGATACTTGTTTCAAAGAATTTTTATGTTGGAGAAGGTCCAAATGCCTCATAAATATGAGAAAAAACAGGGCTTAGTCCAGCGTAACGTCGCCTGGTCTGAAGAAAGCTTGCTAGCAGCCTTCGAGGAAATGAAGAAGGGAGAAACAGGAGTCAACGAAGAAGCTAGAACATAATGGAATACCTACCGTCTAGAACACTAAGACGACGTTTTGCCAAAAATGACGAAAAACAATTGACCCTAGCTAGGTAGTTATGTAGGTACTTATTGATTGGTATTTAGAGAAGTTTTTTCTGTATTTGCAAATAGAATCAAAATCACATTTTAAGTACTTATATGGAATTGATTGAACTTTTATAATTTGTTTCAGTAAAACATCCAGTAGTATTAGGATTCTAAAATGAGAAGAGGCCCGTGGCTCATACTTACTATTCAAACTTGGCGAATTTTCAATGAATATAAAAGACTGATAACTTTTATTTAACTTGTTTAATTTCAAAGGGCATCTATCCTCTGACGCATTTTTGCGACGAGTCGTCTATCCCCCACAGTAGGCACCTATCCCATTTATAAGAGGTCAAAAAAAGTACGATTTACACAAAATCCATACGATTTATATTAAAACAAGTACAGTAAAATAATAGATTAAGGACCATAGTTATCATACGCATTGGACGCAATGCTATAATTTGTTAAGTTTTTGAATTATAAAGCTATTTCAAAAAGTGGGGCATCTATCCTGGGCTTACCCTACCTTAATCCGGTTATTGTAAATCTTTTGTTTTACACTGGCTGTTGCCCGCGGTTTCATCTGCAAAGAATTCTCTTATCGCTATCCCGTGGGAACTATGCAATTTTCCGGGGTATAAAGTATCCTATATCCTTCCCAGGGACTCAAACTATCTTCAAACTAAAATCATCTAAATCTTTTCAGGTTGTGAATATTTTAGAAAGAGTATGAAGTATTTTGGTGGCTGTTGTTTAAACAGAATTAAAAAAATACCGCAACTAGCATGTTTTGCTCTGCTCGGGGTGGATAGCAAAATCTGTTTTATTTGCATGTGGACTGTCATTTCAGTGAAGCGTGGTATGACCGCAGTTTATTTCAGGGATTAATTTAGCCTCTTCATGTGTCATAGCCGTACATTAATTATAATTTTGTCCACGTTATTGTTAACTCGCTCCATCGCTGGTTTGGCGATTTAATTAAAACTAATGGATTTTACTATTTCTAGTGGTGATTTCTAAAAAATAAAACGGATAGTAAAAATGTAACGTATTTTATTTTGAATGAAGAACACTGCAAATTAAAGTACCTACACAGTTAAGATTTTGGTATTTTACAACTGAACGTAGGTACAACCAAATCCTGTGGAAATAAGGTACCTATGAAATAAGAGAAAATTATACAGTTGCGAAAAATAGGCAATTCTCAACTTGTCTGTCTTTTCTGCTTGGCGCACTTTGTGGTCATGTTGACCCACATAAAATGGCCCTTTCCGTGCAAGTACATTGTAAATATGATGTAAGCCAGAACACGAAAATAGTCGAGCCGCAATACTGTGTACAGTCCACTTCAAAGTTATAAGTTCAGAACAATCAACTGCAGCGTCAAAGTCTATAATAAAGTTTCTGGCAGTTCATTTAGTGAATGGGAAAGCAGAAATCGGAGATCGAATAAACTAAGATATAAATGACCATTTGTTTATTGTAAGTGTTGCACAGTTTTTAGAGGATCGGGGTCTCCTGTCACAGGTATCTCGCATACCTACTAGGAGGTCCCTAACCTACTGCTTTGAATTTTTTATGAGCAATAAATATATATTTTCATTTTTTTTTTTTTTCATTTTCATTCCTTTTTAACCGACCCCAAAAATGTTTTTTTTTCTATATCTTCGTTATTGTATATTTGAGGAGTACCTGCCCTAGTACCATATAAAGTCATTTTCATATAAAGTGTACCATTTTTAGGGTTCCGTAGTCAACTAGGAACCTTTATAGTTTCGCCATGTCTGTCCGTCTGTCTGTCTGTCTGTCCGTCCGCGGCTAAGCTCAGAGACTGTTAGTACTAGAAAGCTGTAATTTGGCTTGAATATATATATATCAGTTACGCCGACAAAGTGATTAAATAAAAAAACTAAATAATTTTTTTTTAGGGTACCTCCCATAGACGTGAAGTGGGGGTGATTTTTTTTTGTCGACTAACCCTATAGTGTAGGGTATCGTTGGATAGGTCTTTTAAAACCATTGTGGGGTTGCTAACATGATTTTTCTATTTAGTGATCTGTTTGCGAAATATTCAACTTTAAAGCGAAAATTTTCATTAAAATCGACCGTCCTCCCCTCTAAAATCTAAACTGTTGGGTGGAAAAATTTCAAAAAATTCAGAATGGTAGTAAATATATTAAATTTACTAGGAAAATTATAGCGGCTAAGATTGCTTGGAAATTATTTGTAGTTTAAGAGTAAATAGTAGCCTAAGGTATAAAACATACCTAAACTTGGATGATTCCGTACACATACGAAATCTTTAGAAAAATATTACTTGATTTTTTCGTAATAGCTACGGAACCCTACCTTGGGCGTGTCCGACACGCTCTTGGCCGGTCTTTTTTATTTAAAATGAAAAAGAAGTTTTTAAGTTTTTGGGCTTTTCTTGTTTAAAATCACGAGTACATACTATTCATTTTCACAAAGAAAAAAAGTCCTTGTTTTTGAGTTTGTTTTGTGACTTTTTTTACACAGTGGCCCGTCACAAAAGTGTCAAAAAAAATTGTATGGAAAATTAGGGACATTCTGGAGGTACATTTTAAATTTAAAATAGTTTATTTACATTTGAAAGTGGATTACGTATTAGTACACAGGAAAAAGTCATTGTTGTGTTTCTACAAAACAGTGTGGAATGTTATTATTATTCCCCATCTTACTTTTGCATCCGCAGTAGGTTGATTTAAGGCCCTACCGAGCTTTTGGCGCTAATCTATTTTAGGTATTCGATGCTGTTCCGTATTTCTAGAGTTTATCTTCTAGCTAGCACAAGGCGATCATTTGTTTTATAACTAATTTTTAATCCGTACAAGTCGATAGCAAGAGGGAACGCAGATGCGAACCAAACGCTTTCCAAAAAAGGAACAACGAAACGCAGCACCTCTAAGACAGTGCTGCCAACGTAAAGAATTACTTCTTCGAAAAAACCTCTTACCGCCGTGTGCGTGCGTCATCGCCGCTCCGCTCAAAGTTCCAATTTCAAATTTAGAAAATACTCAAAACCTAGCACCAAACAGACATAAGCGTCCATCAAGTCCAGATATACGCCTGTGGACGACAAATCACTGGGGGCCCCCAGGAGCTGCGTTCCTGGAGCCTAGGTAAGTGTCTACATTTCTCTCTTTTGCTATCGAAGATTTTCCCCAACATAGCTTCGAACCGGATATATCGTTTATTATATCTGGTTATCTTGTTAATATTCGCGTTTCACTCGTTTTGTGCTAGTTACTGTATTAATTCTATGCGCGCAGCGCGGGTTCTACCGCCAGCCATAAATATTAATATCAAGTTTCCGACTATCTCGCGTATTATTTTGCGATAATACCGGTGTGTACAGTGAGATCTCAACGAGATCTTTCTAATTATATATAGTTTTATTAGGTTTTGAGCGATATTTTCGAAATTACATTTCGTTATTTTCTGGCCGCGCGGCACGGTAGTTGGTGACTCCCGCCTGCTCGGCGCCACAAGTAGGCGACAGTACGTCTCAATTCTAAGTTTAAAATTTAATTTGTATTTCATACAGATTTATTGTACTGAAGCAGTATTTAGTACTATTAGTATTTCGTAGCGGTTTAGGTATTGCGTACCGAACCCATTTATTTCAAGCGACCATTTTAATTTCGTTGACCCACCTGTAGCTATTCACGTATTTTCGTACTGAATATCTAAATTTATTATATCTAACACTACGTTAAAATTTTAATTTCTCCTTTTGGTTCGCGACAAGAAACTTTTACACTTTGCTTTTCATTTTATACTCAACGTCGTTGCATATACTTACTTAACAAATAGTTACGGTACATACATCGTCGTTACATATAAATATCTAACTACTAAAGTAAATAAAATAAATACTTATTTTAAATAATTCACAATGGAACTTGAACAACTAACGTTCGAACGGGATTTAGCTCTAAATAGTATCCAACGTATTGTGGATTGTTCTAGCAATTTATCCGAATTCCGAGTTCGTGTTAAGGATTTAAATTCTATAAAGAAAACATTCTTCCAAGTACAAGGAAAAATCGAAAAACTTTCAGTAAAGCTTGGCGACTTTTGTAAAGATCAACATCTAGCAACGCGTAATCAATTCGATTCGATGTATTATGAAGTTCAAACAATTTTGGATACTATGAAGGAGACGCGTAGACAAAGTTCCATCAGCATGTCGACGCCTTACGGGCACGACGGGCGCGACCTTAGCAAGGTTCATGTTAAACTACCTACTTTGTCGTTGCAATCATTTGAGGGTAAACTAACCGAATGGAGTGCGTTTTACGATTTATATAAATCTCTCGTGCATAATAACGATTCCTTAACGAACGTCGAACGATTTCGTTATTTACTTTTATCATTAAAGGGCGAACCTTATAACTTAATAAAATCTATTCCGGTTACTGAGTCGAATTATGATAACGCCTTGCAGGTGTTAATTAATCGTTATGACAATAAACGTATTATTGCAACTCAGCATTTCAATAATATATTTGATGTCGAACCGGTGAATGATAAAAACATTGAACCGAGCTTACGTAACTTGTTGAATACCTACCACGAAAATATTACAGCCTTATGTTCTTTAGGATTTCCGGTGTCTGACTGGAGTTTTGTTCTTTTAAACATTTTGCTACGCAAAATTACTTCTAATATTCGAAGACGTTTTGAATTGTCATTACAATCGTCAAGCGACATTCCTAATGTCAAAGATTTAGTAGTTTTCCTTAACAAGGAGCTATCAACGACGGAGGTGATGTCGTCTGCGCGGCTGGCGAGCGCGGGCCGCGCGGGCCCGCCGCCGCCGGCGCCGCCCGGCTCCGCCTCGCGCCACGCGCACGCCGCGCGCCGCGCGCTATCATTCTCTCGCTCGCATTCCGATGCAGCAGCACAGCATTACAAGCATAACGTGCCACAATCTTCTGACTCTTCCTTTTCACGTCCCGCGCGAGCTATGAGTGTTCACGCCACAACTGCATGCGATTATCTAAATAAAATTAAATGCTTGTATTGTAAGGATAATTCTCATCCGTTATATAAATGCGAGAACTTTAAAAAACTTAATTTAATTGAACGGAAACGTTTCATAACAGAAAATAAAATTTGTTATAACTGCTTGTTTTTCGGTCACGAAACAAAGGATTGTAATTCGCGCCACAGTTGCCGCGTTTGCTCGCAGCGGCATCACTCCTCATTACATGAGGATATGCCCGCTAAAAACGTCACACTGACGACGGAATGTTCCAAGTCCCCCGAGTCGCGCTCGGTAGCGGACACTGTATCTTCACCCACTCCATTACATGGTGATTTGGGTCCGAGTAATAATAAAAATTGTACGGTTTTGTTAACTACCGCGCTTGTTAACATTCGTTCAACGGATGCTGCGCTGACGATGGCGCGTCCCGTGCGCGCTCTCGTGGACCAGGGCTCGCAAGCCACGCTCATCACGGAGTCGTGCGTGCAGCGGCTCGGCTTGCCGCGGCGCCCCGCGCATACCAGCACTACTGTCTCGGGCATCGGCGACAGCAACGAACGACCGCGTGGTTACGTGATGTGCGAGGTTACGCCCCACGACAAACCTGAACCGAAGCTGTACATTGAAGCGTTAATTTTACCAAAAATAACCAGTTACATTCCGAACATTCCGAGTTCATTTGAACAAATTCCACATCTTCAAGGTCTTCCCTTGGCGGATCCAGAACTACGTTCTGCGCGTCCTGTCGATCTCTTACTGGGGTCCGACTATAGTGACAGCATACTGCTTCACGACAATATTAAGGGCCCGCAGGGAACCCCTGTGGCAATTAATAGTATCTTTGGCTACCTACTCAATGGTAGAATTTCCCATACTTATCTAGGACGGGTTAGTACTAACCTTAGTACGTGTCAGTTGGACATTCAACTCCAAAGGTTTTGGGAACTGGAGTCCATTCCAGAGGAGATTCATCTTTCAAAAGATGACGCTTTGTGCGAGTTCATTTTCGTGAACACTCATAAACGCGATTCAACCGGTAAGTACACGGTTTCGCTTCCCTTCAGGGAGAATGCGCCTCCTTTGGGTGAATCTCGCAATATCGCCCTCTCACGTTTATCCAAACTAGAGGCCCGATTATCACGCGATTCTGTTTTACGAGCAGAATACAACAAATGTCTTCAAGAATACTTGGACATGGGTCACATGGAGCCTGTCGCTGATTCAGCGAACAGTGACATGATTCCATATTACGTTCCTCATCACTGCGTGGTGAAAAGGTCGGCGGCCACTACACAGCTACGTGTAGTGTATGATGCTTCGTGTAAGACATCATCGGGTCGTTCACTAAATGATAATCTCCTTACAGGACAGAAGCTTCACCAAGATATTTCCGAGGTTCTTTTAAAATATAGGCTTCATAAAATCGTCTTCACGGCTGACATTAAAATGATGTATCGCTTCATCAATGTCTGCAAAGAACATCGCGACTTCCAACGAATCCTTTGGCGATTCTCTCCTCTTGATCCAGTTCAAGAATACCGTCTGTGCACGGTGACTTTCGGCGTTGCTTCCGCGCCATTTCTTGCCTTACGGACACTTCGTCAATTAGCGATTGACGAAGCAGCCGCGTTCCCACTTGCTTCGCAAGTGCTTCTCAACAATGTTTTTGTCGATGACGTCGTCACCGGTGCTGATTCATTGGATCAGGCTTTAGTTCTTCAACGACAGCTCATGTCCATTTGCAAGGCGGGAACTTTCGAACTCCGCAAATGGACTAGCAACAGCTCTGAATTTTTATCTCATGTTTTAAACAATGACGAGCATCAAGATGACTCCTTAATACTTTCTGCTCTTGACACTGATACTTCAGTAAAAGTGCTAGGACTCAAATGGAATCCGAAATCGGATACTTTTACCTATCAGACGGATATACCTACGCGTAAATGTACGAAACGTATCATGCTTGCCGAAATCGCAAAGATTTACGATCCTTTGGGTTTTCTCAGTCCCATAACTTTGTATGTCAAGCATTTAATTCAACTCCTGTGGGTATCAGGTACAGGATGGGACGAAGCTCCTCCTCAGGGTATCTGTGATATGTGGTATCAATTTCTCGATGAACTTCCGTTGCTTCAAGATATTTCATTACCTCGTCATGTTCTTCCAAGCCTTCATAACGTGCAACTTCATGGTTTTTCGGATGCTTCCGAAAAGGCATATTCTGCTTGCGTGTATATTCGCGTAACTGACTCGGACAGTGTCATAACTTCACACCTTCTTCTTGGCAAAACAAAAGTTGCGCCTTTGAAACGCCTATCGGTTCCACGTTTGGAACTGTGTGGTGCTCTGCTTTTATCAAAGCTCATTAAAAAGATACTCACTGCTTACAGCAATGTAGTGTCAGTTGATCAAGTCTTCGCTTGGTGCGATTCATCAATTACACTTGCTTGGCTCCGTTCGTCCCCTGACAAGTGGCGAACCTATATCAGTAACCGTATCGCGGAAACTATAAGCAACGTGCCTGCCGCACAGTGGCATCATGTGCGATCCGCTGACAACCCCGCGGACCCCGCGTCCCGAGGGGTTCTTCCTTCACGCTTGGACCATCAACAATGGTTTCATGGACCCTCCTGGCTTACTAAGCCGCAGCCAGAATGGCCGATGTCCCACGTCAATTGTCATACTGACGAAGAACGTCGTAAATCCACTCTCGTCACTCAAACGAGTGAATCTAGTCTCGAGTTTCTTGAAAGGTTTTCTTCACTGCCTAAAATGATACGCATTGTAGCACTACTCTTCCGGTTTTTTCATAAATGTCGAAAAATGCCATCGTACTCAACTAAGTTTGTAACCATTCCAGAGACCAAACAAGTTCTCAATCGGATTATTTTGCTCGTTCAATCGGAACAGTTCTCAACAGATATCTCTCGTCTTAAGGACGACGACAGATGTACAAAACGTCTTCAAAAACTTAAGCCGTTCGTAGATGATGCCGGACTTCTCAGGGTCGGCGGCAGAATAAATCGTGCCAACGTTCCGTACGACGCTAGGCATTAAATTGTTTTACCGAAACGACATCATTTTACCAATTTACTTATAGATTTTTACCATACGACACATTTGCACGTTGGTCCTCAAACTTTGCAATATATGCTTGCACAAACCTACTGGATCTTATGCGCCCGTGACGCTGTCCGCATGCGCACGCGCCGCTGCGTGCGCTGCTTCCGCGCGCGACCGTTCGCGCCGCAGCCGCCGATGGCTCAACTGCCGGCCGCTCGAGTCCGTTCTCTGCGTCCATTTCTGCATGTAGGGATAGATTTCGCCGGGCACTTTAATCTTAAATCTAGCGGGTTTAGAAATGCAAGGATATTTAAATCGTATGTATGTGTCTTCGTTTGCATGTCAACGAAGGCTATTCAAACAAGTTAGCTATGAAGTATCTTTTTTTTGTACTTATTTTTTCAACTTCATTTTTTTTTTTTTTATTACTTTTACGGTCATCCCGTGAAATCATACATTTCGTACTAAATACAAACTGAAATATAGATGCACAGAAAAAACCCCAGAAAAAAGACCAATGCTGGGAATCGAACCCAGGTCCTCAGCATTCCGTGCCGCGTGCCATACCCCTACACCACCACTGGTCTAGAGATTAGACACGAATCTTTCCTATACATCATACATTTCAATCTGCTAAATCATCACCTTATGCAGTGACAAACGCACATCTATGTTACACCCTCATCGAGAGATTTTAACACTCCTTCGGAACTAACCGCTCACCTGGACAAGAGATGGCGCTACTGTGCAACTTTAAACAAGTTAGCTATGAAGTATCTTTTTTTTTGTACTTATTTTTTCAACTTCATTTTTTTTTTTTTTTTTTTTTTTTTTTTTTTTTTTTTTTTTTTTTTTTTTTAATTACTTTTACGGTCATCCCGTGAAATCATACATTTCGTACTAAATACAAACTGAAATATAGATGCACAGAAAAAACCCCAGAAAAAAGACCAATGCTGGGAATCGAACCCAGGTCCTCAGCATTCCGTGCCGCGTGCCATACCCCTACACCACCACTGGTCTAGAGATTAGACACGAATCTTTCCTATACATCATACATTTCAATCTGCTAAATCATCACCTTATGCAGTGACAAACGCACATCTATGTTACACCCTCATCGAGAGATTTTAACACTCCTTCGGAACTAACCGCTCACCTGGACAAGAGATGGCGCTACTGTGCAACTTTAAACAAGTTAGCTATGAAGTATCTTTTTTTTGTACTTATTTTTTCAACTTCATTTTTTTTTTTTTTATTACTTTTACGGTCATCCCGTGAAATCATACATTTCGTACTAAATACAAACTGAAATATAGATGCACAGAAAAAACCCCAGAAAAAAGACCAATGCTGGGAATCGAACCCAGGTCCTCAGCATTCCGTGCCGCGTGCCATACCCCTACACCACCACTGGTCTAGAGATTAGACACGAATCTTTCCTATACATCATACATTTCAATCTGCTAAATCATCACCTTATGCAGTGACAAACGCACATCTATGTTACACCCTCATCGAGAGATTTTAACACTCCTTCGGAACTAACCGCTCACCTGGACAAGAGATGGCGCTACTGTGCAACTTTAAACAAGTTAGCTATGAAGTATCTTTTTTTTGTACTTATTTTTTCAACTTCATTTTTTTTTTTTTTTATTACTTTTACGGTCATCCCGTGAAATCATACATTTCGTACTAAATACAAACTGAAATATAGATGCACAGAAAAAACCCCAGAAAAAAGACCAATGCTGGGAATCGAACCCAGGTCCTCAGCATTCCGTGCCGCGTGCCATACCCCTACACCACCACTGGTCTAGAGATTAGACACGAATCTTTCCTATACATCATACATTTCAATCTGCTAAATCATCACCTTATGCAGTGACAAACGCACATCTATGTTACACCCTCATCGAGAGATTTTAACACTCCTTCGGAACTAACCGCTCACCTGGACAAGAGATGGCGCTACTGTGCAACTTTAAACAAGTTAGCTATGAAGTATCTTTTTTTTGTACTTATTTTTTCAACTTCATTTTTTTTTATTAAGGTGAGCGGTTAGTTCCGAAGGAGTGTTAAAATCTCTCGATGAGGGTGTAACATAGATGTGCGTTTGTCACTGCATAAGGTGATGATTTAGCAGATTGAAATGTATGATGTATAGGAAAGATTCGTGTCTAATCTCTAGACCAGTGGTGGTGTAGGGGTATGGCACGCGGCACGGAATGCTGAGGACCTGGGTTCGATTCCCAGCATTGGTCTTTTTTCTGGGGTTTTTTCTGTGCATCTATATTTCAGTTTGTATTTAGTACGAAATGTATGATTTCACGGGATGACCGTAAAAGTAATAAAAAAAAAAATGAAGTTGAAAAAATAAGTACAAAAAAAAAGATACTTCATAGCTAACTTGTTTAAAGTTGCACAGTAGCGCCATCTCTTGTCCAGGTGAGCGGTTAGTTCCGAAGGAGTGTTAAAATCTCTCGATGAGGGTGTAACATAGATGTGCGTTTGTCACTGCATAAGGTGATGATTTAGCAGATTGAAATGTATGATGTATAGGAAAGATTCGTGTCTAATCTCTAGACCAGTGGTGGTGTAGGGGTATGGCACGCGGCACGGAATGCTGAGGACCTGGGTTCGATTCCCAGCATTGGTCTTTTTTCTGGGGTTTTTTCTGTGCATCTATATTTCAGTTTGTATTTAGTACGAAATGTATGATTTCACGGGATGACCGTAAAAGTAATAAAAAAAATGAAGTTGAAAAAATAAGTACAAAAAAAGATACTTCATAGCTAACTTGTTTAAAGTTGCACAGTAGCGCCATCTCTTGTCCAGGTGAGCGGTTAGTTCCGAAGGAGTGTTAAAATCTCTCGATGAGGGTGTAACATAGATGTGCGTTTGTCACTGCATAAGGTGATGATTTAGCAGATTGAAATGTATGATGTATAGGAAAGATTCGTGTCTAATCTCTAGACCAGTGGTGGTGTAGGGGTATGGCACGCGGCACGGAATGCTGAGGACCTGGGTTCGATTCCCAGCATTGGTCTTTTTTCTGGGGTTTTTTCTGTGCATCTATATTTCAGTTTGTATTTAGTACGAAATGTATGATTTCACGGGATGACCGTAAAAGTAATAAAAAAAAAAAATGAAGTTGAAAAAATAAGTACAAAAAAAGATACTTCATAGCTAACTTGTTTAAAGTTGCACAGTAGCGCCATCTCTTGTCCAGGTGAGCGGTTAGTTCCGAAGGAGTGTTAAAATCTCTCGATGAGGGTGTAACATAGATGTGCGTTTGTCACTGCATAAGGTGATGATTTAGCAGATTGAAATGTATGATGTATAGGAAAGATTCGTGTCTAATCTCTAGACCAGTGGTGGTGTAGGGGTATGGCACGCGGCACGGAATGCTGAGGACCTGGGTTCGATTCCCAGCATTGGTCTTTTTTCTGGGGTTTTTTCTGTGCATCTATATTTCAGTTTGTATTTAGTACGAAATGTATGATTTCACGGGATGACCGTAAAAGTAATAAAAAAAAAAAATGAAGTTGAAAAAATAAGTACAAAAAAAGATACTTCATAGCTAACTTGTTTAAAGTTGCACAGTAGCGCCATCTCTTGTCCAGGTGAGCGGTTAGTTCCGAAGGAGTGTTAAAATCTCTCGATGAGGGTGTAACATAGATGTGCGTTTGTCACTGCATAAGGTGATGATTTAGCAGATTGAAATGTATGATGTATAGGAAAGATTCGTGTCTAATCTCTAGACCAGTGGTGGTGTAGGGGTATGGCACGCGGCACGGAATGCTGAGGACCTGGGTTCGATTCCCAGCATTGGTCTTTTTTCTGGGGTTTTTTCTGTGCATCTATATTTCAGTTTGTATTTAGTACGAAATGAAGGCTATTCACTTAGAACTCGTTCCAGATCTGTCAACCGACGCATTTCTAAACGCGTTACGCCGATTCATTTCTCGTCGAGGGTTATGTACGGACATTTATTCTGACAATGGTCGTAATTTCGTCGGATGTAATCGCTATCTAGCTGAACTTTACACGTTTCTCCATAACGAATCTAATGAAACTTTAATCAACAAACAGCTTACCGAGCTGGCCATAACGTGGCATTTCAATCCCCCTTATGCGAGTCATTTCGGTGGAATCTACGAATCAGCTGTGCGTTCTTTTAAGACGCACTTACATCGTGTAATCGGTACACTTACTCTCACACAGGACGAATTTAGCACACTGCTTTGCCAAATCGAGGCAGTTCTCAATTCGCGACCGCTCAGTAGTTTAAGTAACGATCCCTCGGATCCGCTACCGCTCACACCCGGACACTTTCTTGTCGGGCAACCACTAACCGCACTCCCAGAATTCGATTTATCTAACGATAATCCCAACCGCCTCGTCAGATGGCAGGTTATTCAGCAAGCTGTCCAACATTTTTGGAAACGCTGGAGTGTAGAGTATCTCCACCAGCTACAACAGCGCGGTAAATGGTTCCACGACGAGTCTCGTACACCCCTCCGCGAGGGTTCTGTAGTTGTGTTGATCGACAATACACTGCCACCGTTGCAGTGGCGTCTAGCACGCGTGCAGCAACTGCACCCGGGCGTAGATGGTGTTACACGCGTCGTCACTGTACGCATCGGTAATACCGTAACCAGGCGACCTGTCGTCAAGGTCTGCCCCTTGCCTCTTCATTAGACTTTTCTTTACTATTTCATTACACGTTGTAGTATTAAGTTAGCATAGTTTCTTAATAAAATAAGCATTATTTTATGGTCGGCGGCATGTTCCGTATTTCTAGAGTTTATCGTCTAGCTAGCACAAGGCGATCATTTGTTTTATAACTAATTTTTAATCCGTACAAGTCGATAGCAAGAGGGAACGCAGATGCGAACCAAACGCTTTCCAAAAAAGGAACAACGAAACGCAGCACCTCTAAGACAGTGCTGCCAACGTAAAGAATTACTTCTTCGAAAAAACCTCTTACCGCCGTGTGCGTGCGTCATCGCCGCTCCGCTCAAAGTTCCAATTTCAAATTTAGAAAATACTCAAAACCTAGCACCAAACAGACATAAGCGTCCATCAAGTCCAGATATACGCCTGTGGACGACAAATCACTGGGGGCCCCCAGGAGCTGCGTTCCTGGAGCCTAGGTAAGTGTCTGCATTTCTCTCTTTTGCTATCGAAGATTTTCCCCAACAGATGCACTCGTGTATGTGTGCGTGACAGCGGCTAGAATTAAAGCGTGCGTAAGGGCAAGCGACAGGAGTTCCCCGTCCGATGACCGAAGGAGAACTAACGCAACTATCTATCGGACAAGTGGGAAGCACGATGGCTCAAGATAGGTTGGTTAGACTGCGCTTTTATTTAGGTATTTTCATCGTATACACACACATATCGTAACAAATACATATTTATTTTAAAAATGTAGCAACACTAATAGGCCCTAGAAAACATCTTGTATTATTAACATTCAAAACCAGCCAAGTGCGAGTCGGACTCGCGCACGAAGGGTTCTGTACCATTATCTATAAAAACGGCAAAAAAATCACGTTTGTTGTATGGGAGCTCCCCTTGACTATTTGTTTTATTTTAATTTAATTATTTATTTTTAAATTGATGATGAAATTGAATATATAACTAAATATTCTGTGAATATTTCAAGCCGCGTCTACCTGTTGCCGTTATCAAATCAAGCAAAAACGAGCAAAAAAATCACGTTTGTTGTATGGGAGCCCCCTAAATATTTATTTTATTCTGTTTTTTATTACTTGTTAATATAGCAGCGACCGAAATACATCACCTGTGAAAATTTCAACTATCTAGCTATTACGATTCATGAGATACAGCCTGGTGACAGACGGACGGACAGCGGAGCCTCAGTAATTTTTACCTTTTACCTTTTGGGTACGGACCCCTAAAACCCCTACCCTACCCTAAAAAGTCATGACTACAAGTATCGTGTTTCGATAAACACCGGTCATTAGAGTGAATCATTAAATATCTTACACATGAATTTCAGGACCAAAGCTTCGCTAGTACCTATACTAATTTTTATTTACCTATGATGAGTTCTGTGACTTTTCGAGTTTGACAGTTTTAGAAATGTACTTAGGTACCATTTATGAAATAAACTATCGATTTTTCTAAGAGTTATTAGTGCCTATTTTTGGAGAAGTTGCATTATATTCTAAAAAAATTATATTTCTTCCAGTTTTCCGCCCACGGTTTCATTCGCGTGGAACGTGTAAAGTCTGGTTACATCAGCTAATAGAGATCGTTATTAACGTGCAGTTTTCATAGCAAAGTATGGTCGGCAAACAAATAAAATATAAACCTACCTACCCTAATACCTATAGAATAGAAAGTATTGTATGTGCTCATCAATGCGTAAAAAAAAAACAAAAAATACAAATATTTCTTAATTCGCCAGTTTCAGAAGAAATTGCACCCTCATTACTACTGTCAAAATCTGTGGTATCCCTGACCGACAGGTCGGGTTTTCTGCTAAACGCCTGAGAGATTTTGTGGTCCAAGTTTCGGGTTACAGGTCGCGTTTATCGGCCGCTTTTTGTTTGGTGCATCATAAAAGGTAAATTCCTCATATTTTTCAAACTAAATACAAACTGAAATATAGATGCACAGAAAAAACCCCAGAAAAAAGACCAATGCTGGGAATCGAACCCAGGTCCTCAGCGTTCCGTGCTGCGTGCTTACCCCTACACCATCACTGGTCTAGAAGTTAGCGACGAATCTTTATCACTGCCTAATGTGATTATAACAGACTGAAGTGTACGATGTATGGGAAAGATTCGTCGCTAACTTCTAGACCAGTGATGGTGTAGGGGTAAGGACGCAGCACGGAACGCTGAGGACCTGGGTTCGATTCCCAGCATTGGTCTTTTTTTTGGGGTTTTTTCTGTGCATCTATATTTCAGTTTGTATTTAGTTTGAAATATATGGTTTCACGGGATGACCGTAAAAGTAATAAAAAAATGAAGTTGAAGAAAATAAAAAAAATAAATAGAAAAAGATACTTCATACTTAACTTGTAAAAGTTGGCCTAGTAGCGCCATCTCTTGGTCCAGGTGAGCGGGTAGCTCCGAAGGAGTGTTGAAGTCTCTCGGTAGAGGGCATTAACATAGATGCGCTTTATCACTGCCTAATGTGATTATAACAGACTGAAGTGTACGATGTATGGGAAAGATTCGTCGCTAACTTCTAGACCAGTGATGGTGTAGGGGTAAGCACGCAGCACGGAACGCTGAGGACCTGGGTTCGATTCCCAGCATTGGTCTTTTTTCTGGAGTTTTTTCTGTGCATCTATATTTCAGTTTGTATTTAGTTTGAAATATATGGTTTCACGGGATGACCGTAAAAGTAATAAAAAAATGAAGTTGAAGAAAATAAAAAAATAAATAGAAAAAGATACTTCATACTTAACTGGTAAATTCCTCATCATACTTCCGATTAGCTGTACGTACGGCTCCAATGTTTACTCCCTCCGTTTTTGCCAACCCTTTTAGCGTTATCTTAGGAATTGTACACCATTTGTGCACGATCAGTTTACGTTTTTCTGGAGAAATCCCACCTAAGAAATCCCACACAATCCCACTGCAACTTTGTGCTTATATTTTCAGGAACACTCGATAGCCGCGCCGCGTTTACTAAATCTTGCAAGTTTTGTTTATAAATTTAAAATATCTTAGTGTACACTGCTATGGAATAATGAACCGCGGCTATTGCCGATAATGTTGTGTCACGTCACTACTCTGTTCCGTTTTACACATTGCGTCATTTAAAAAAATAAATATTTTTCTATCGTATTCGATGGAGTCTATTTAATGGACACTGATATAGCTATATATTTTTAAAAAGTACAGGTTTACATTTTTTTGATTATTTTGCTTCAAGATATAAATTACTTTTAAAAAATATTTTGCGAACATAATATGCGTAATTCGGAAAAATTTCAAGTGTCACAGAACTCATCATAGGTGAAAAATACCTACTATAATAATGATACAGCTCGAGATTAAATTAATGCAATAAATGCGCCAAAAGCTCGGTAGGGCCTTAAAACCAGAATAAGAGCATTAGTAATAACTAAGAGCTTGACGCTGAAGCCATTACTGCCGCTGACATTCACTTAAGGTCGAGATGTAGACGGCTGGGTGAATTTTAAAAGAATTTCACGTAGTTTTATTACTCGATCTCTAATTACAGAGGGCAAGGCGTCGCGAAACGCCACCTTCGACATTATGGATGCCGTGAGCCAAGCTATAAAGCAGCAAATGCTTTATGCAAATTATTTAGTAGGCGCTACTTGCATGTGATTCAAATTAGTCACATGTTGTGTGCGGCACCTTTAAGGGGAGACTTTTTCTTACATTATTTCATAAAAATATGATTACTTGCATGATTAATTATTGGTATTTACTCCGACTGTCGAAGGAGGTTCATGTTTTTGGACGTATTTATGTTTGACGATCAAATAGCCGAGTGGTTAGAGAACCTGACTACGAGGTAGTTAGTAGCGGAGAGATCTGCAGACGCACACAAATGGCCAAAGTAACAATGAGCATGACTAGAATTTGGCAAGACAGAAGCATATCTAATTCCACCAAGATGAGAATTGTGCGATCTTTGGTCTTCTCGATCTTTCTGTACTTATGGTTCTGAATCGTGGTCTAGTCGTGCGGCAGACCGGAAAATGATCGAGGCTTTTGAGTTGTGGTGTTGGAGAAAAATGCTACTACATATACCATGGACAACAAAAAGAACCAACCGATTCGTACTCGACTAGCTGAATATCAGAACTAGATTGCCGACGATGTGCTACCAGGGAGTACTCGGCTATTCTGGCCAAAGCGCTCGAAGAGAAGCAGACAACCTCGAGAAACTGATTGTGCTAGGCAAGATAGAGGGGAAAAGACCAAGAGGACGGTCGCCAAATAGTCGGATCAAAATAAAGCGATAACGGGGCTTACTTTGCCTGCAAACTTCTGCTCACTTTTCCTTGGACGGAGGGGGGATGCTCGATTTTAGCAAAAAAATGCACTTTATAGTTGAATATTTCGCAAACGAATTATAATATCAAAAAATCTCTTTCGCAACCTTGAATATCATTTTATAAGACCTATCCAATGATATGTTACCCCACACTATATACAGGGTTATTTGTAATTCACTAGCATCCTTTTAACCCTAAACTCCTACCACTTAAACAAATGTTTTTTGTTGTACGGCTTTTGTCATAACTTAATATTTTTGGTGTAATAACGTTTTGAAAATTTGAGATTACCTCTTATTTTTACGATACTCTGTGTATTTGTATGGGAAAAAAAGTGCTTCATTTTAAAAAGTCGTAAAACAAAAAACATTTGTTTGGGTGATAGGAATTCAGGGTTAAGAGGATGTCAGTGAATTACAAATAACCTGTATAACGTTACACGAGAAAAAAATACCATTTTACGACTATGGAAGGTACTTTCCTCTCTTCGCAAATTACTATTAACACACTTACATAAATAACTATTAACCACTTTTGAAAGTAAATTGAAAAAAAAAGTCACTTAAGTCTTTTTGCGTTACCTTTTATTATATTTCTTTTCATAGGTACTCATAAAAGTAGGCATAGGTAATTAAACATTAAATTAACTGGTACTTTGTTGTGATGACTTCAAAGGTCACTAATTAATGTAAAATAACATTTATTTATATTTATTTATCTTTCACGTCTCTACCCGCCATATTTTAATAATCATAAAACAGGTAAGTGAAAAAGTTACCATTACGTTAATATTTTAACAAGCTTAAAAATTAAGCTCTTATTTAGCCACGGCGACCTGCGTACTAATCACATTACGGTTAAAAATGCTTATCTGGTACCCTCGAGGTGTTAAGGTGATGTCAAGTTATAAAGCGATTTGGTTGAACTGACTTGACATTTTTTCTTGAATGTTAAGAAATTTGTCACACATAATATTAGAATAAGCTCTACTTAGTTTGGGAATAGGTCAAGCGTCAATTGTTCCATGATATTTATTAATATAACTTAACTAGCCGTTGCCCGCGTCGCCATCTAAATAAACATCTTAGAAATCATCATCATCATCATCATCCCAGCATAGGCTACATAGAGACGTCCCAGTGCAGGGTCTCAGAATCAGAAGACTTGGCCCGTAGTTTCCACACGTGATATTGTGAAACGCGAACTTCATACACCATTGGAATTCTTTACAGGATCACAGGTGTGTAGGGTGTGTAAGATCACAGGTCCCTCATAAAGTTTTCCCTCATCGTTAAACTCGTGGTAAATTAAAAAAATTGTTCAGACAACCTATTTTATAAATTTTATTTCGCGGCATCGCGGATATTTTGATTATCAGAAGTAATAACTTAAGAAATATGGACTCCGTGCTCACTTTCTAAATAAGCACTTACGTAAAGCTAAGTAATAAGCGCAGGGCCATTTAAATATCTCCCCAGTTGTTGGAATATTTCGCGACACGGCATTCCAAGGTCGCTAGGAGTTAAGACAAAAAGAAATTTAAAAAAGTAACATTTTATTTTCATTTCATATTTCGTTTTCTGGGCTCCGTACCCAAAGTGTGCCAACGGGGCCCTGTACTGAGACTCCACTCACTGTCCGTCTGTCTGTCACAGGGCTCTAGGTATCTCTTGTACCTTAAATAAATAAGGTACACCGTAGGTGGCCACTATAACAAAAAATAAAATAAAGTAAAAATTTATAGGGGGTTTGACATACAAGATACGTGTATATATTTTTATTTTCATTTATTAAACTCGATCATTATAATTTATTTACTTACTAAACTATTAAAACATTTTAACAGAGTGCACGAGTCCGACTCGCAATTGCCGGATTTTTGTTTTATTCGCCACATTGTTACCACAAATTGGAATTCTGCGCGAGCGAAGTCACGTGAGAAAGCTGGTAACTTTACTTTTATTAAAAAGTAAACTTATCTTGTTAAGCGGATTTGTGTCTATCCAGTCAGTACTCAATCATATTTAGCCATAATCCTTGTTTAGACTTGTCGTACCAGCGATATGGCAGTGTTTATTCGTGATATACAGGTGTCCTAAAACTCAACGATAACCTAGTATAGTCAGCCAAGAAATTCCTTTACCACCCAAAGGTTCAAAGTCAGCTGTACGACTTAAAATATCAAAGGCTAGTTTTTATTCTGTTACAGGAACTGTCATAAACTTATTTGGTCCGCTATACCGAGCGAGAACAACGTAACAGTTTTAGAAAAACATACAGACAAATTGAGAAACTCTTCTTTTTTGAAGTCTGTTGAAAAATAAGGAAAATACCCCACGTCACATATTAAGCGATAAAGGATTTTTTTCGAAAATATATATAATAAATACAGGCCAAATGCGAGTCGGACTCGTACATGGAGGGTTCCGTACCTTCGTACAATGTTTTAAAAACAGATGAGTAAAAAATCGCCAAAATGTAAGCAATAAAATCGCAAACTTTTCGAAAACATCCAAACAGCATAGGGTATACGCGCGTATGCGTATACGCGCGGCTATGTCTATCTATGGCTATTAATCGTTGCCTACCAACTGTCAGCTGTCACCTAGCAACCAGCGCCGCAGTTAAAAACGCTGAAAAAGACGCGTTTCTTGTATGACGATTTACTTTTAGTATTTGTTGTTATAGCGGCCACATTAATACAAAATAAGTGATCTATTAAGGTTAAAGAGATAGCCCTGTGACAATCGGACAGACAGAAAGCGGAGTCCCGTTGACACCCTTTTTGTACGTAACCTTAAAAAGTAATGTTATTTGACTTTATTATTGCTTAACTAAGTCACATTCTTTTTTTTTCGAGAACTGGTATAACTTGACTTCTCGTCGCGTCCGGTATCAGGCCGCTTGTAGACGTCAGTCGTTTTCACCGGACAACGGACCGTTTTTTTTTGCCGGACTTGCGGTGTTGTATGGTATACAATGAATGTGTGTACACGCACCGGACACTTGTCCGGCGACGAAAGCCATACAACATCACAAAATACGGTCCGTCGTCCGGTGAAAACAACGGACGTCTACAAGCGGCCTCAGAATGTCGTTAGCATCGGATCGGGAAATCGTAGCTGGGATGACGACGATAAATGTAATGCAACTTGCACGAGTTTTTTTGGCAAATCTAAACTGGACTTTACTGTGCGATATACACCCGAAAACCTGTTATCTCGTTACCTGCGCTGAACTTGCGCAAATTTGTACGTCTGTTTGTTACTTCACGGTAAACGGTTGTTCGGATTTGGAGGAAGTTCGTTATATAGATTTTTATCTCGATATTCCCATAAAATTCCAATATTTCAACCGCTAGGATTAGAAACGATAATACAATACAATACACCACAAATAATAAATAATACACTACAGAAAAACAAGTACCTACTTACATGAAAAAAAAAGAAATAAGGTAAGCAATGGGCGGCCTTATCCCTTCG
Organism: Archips crataeganus; assembly: GCA_947859365.1. NCBI lineage: Eukaryota > Metazoa > Arthropoda > Insecta > Lepidoptera > Tortricidae > Archips > Archips crataeganus. The sequence goes on along the minus strand of OX402049.1, from coordinate 5,389,604 downwards.
AAGCTAATAATAAAATTAAGCGACAACGATATTCAAGATGTAATTTTTGGGAAATCCCACGCGATGTTTTGGGACATACCGAAATTTCAATGGGGACGATGACTCCGTGACGTGACACAATCATTCCCAGACGTGACTTTAGTAAAAGACACTTTTAGCCCTGAAAATCCGATTAATTTTCAATAAACTGCAAACTTACGGGTGAATCAACTTTTTTGTGTTTTTAGGGTTCCGTACCTCAAAAGGAAAAAACAGAACCCTTATAGGATCACCTTGTCGTCCGTCCGTCCGTCTGTCTGTCAAGACCCTTTTTCTCAGGAACGCGTGGAGGTATCAAGCTGAAATTTATATCAAATACTCAGGTCTACTGTCCCTTGGAGCTGTGAAAAAATCAAACTTCTAAGCCAACGCAATCAAAAGATACAGCCGTTTATGACGCAAATTTCCGCATATTTTCGAAACTCGCAAGGGAATCAAAACCTACAGGGTACTTCCCGTGAACTCAGAATCTTGAAATTTGGTACGAAGCAAGGTCTTATAGCACAGATAAAGGAAAAATTGCGAAAAGCATATTTTTTTTTGTCTGTCTGTCTATATCAGTAGCCAATCTACAATGATCCCACATTGCGCACATTTTGCTTAGGAGCAGGGGTCTGCTAAGACTGGATGTTCATAGATACATATAAATTTGTACGGAACCCTCGGTGCGCGAGTCCGACTCGCACTTGGCCGGTTTTTTTACTCTGTCCCCGCTTGTCCAAATGACATCTTCATACTGTTTCATACGAAAATACTTTCGTTGTCCAAGGGACAAAACTTGTGTAACCATAGCAACGGGTAGCAAGAAAAAGTTGATGCACCCCTAGATACGTCCCACGGCACGGTACAAGCCTCCTCGCACAATGAGAGGGCTCCCACTAGTTCCCACGCTGGCCCATTGCGGATTGGGAAACCTAGACTTTTAGCTGCAAAAAAAGTAAAAATAGTCGGTCGATTGGATTGACATAGAAGTGACGTCATAACTAACAATCGCCGTACAAAATCTATGGGAGAGAAAGTAGGTACTTCAGTTGATCGGAGGTGTAATTTCTATTTAAGTGCTAAACATAACAGGCCCTATACTAGGAAGCGCGAAATTCGAACTTCGTTTCATGCCGTTCCGCTCACGCTAATGGTATTTATTACGAGAGTGAGAGGGACCCCGCACGATACGAACTTCGAACTTCGAATTTCGTAGTAACCCCCCAGTACGCACAGTAGTTGGACTGGTTAGATCAATTTACCAAAATTGTTATTTCCTAGCAGCAAAATTTGCATTCGCATTTTTTAGGGTTCCGTAGTCAACTAGGAACCCTTATAGTTTCGCCATGTCTGTCCGTCTGCCTGTCTGTCTGTCTGTCCGCGGCTAAGCTCAGAGATCGTTAGTACTGGAAAGCTGTAATTTGGCATGAATATACATATCAGTCACGCCAACAAAGTGGTAAAATAAAAAAATATTTTTTTTTAGGGTACCTCCCATAGACGTAAAGGAGGGGTGATTTTTTTTCGATTAATCCTATAGTGTGGGGTATCGTTGGATAGGCCTTTTAAAACCATTGCGGGGTTGCTAACATGATTTTTCTATTCAGTGATCTGTTTGCGAAATATTCAATTTTAAAGTGAAAATTTTCATTAAAATCGAGCGTCCCCCCCCCTGTAAAATCTAAACTGTTAGGTGGAAAAATTTGAAAAAATTCAGAATGGTAGTAAATATATCAAATTTACTAGGAAAATTATAGCGGCTAAGATTGCTTGGAAATTATTTGTAGTTTAAGAGTAAATAGTAGCCTAAGGTATAAAACATACCTAAACTTGGATGATACTTGGACACATACGAAATCCTTAGAAAAATATTACTTAATTTTTTTGTAATGGCTACGGAACCCTACCTTGTGCGTGTCCGACACGCTCTTGGCCGGGTTTTTTTTCCCAAATGCTTTTTTTTCCTCACTACAGTTTTTTACTGAAGCTTATTTTCACAGTAGCGTTTTTTCCCAATTTGAATTGGCACAGAAACAGTGTCGACGGAGCTCCGCTTCATGAGCGGAGCTCCTTCTTGTGTGTCCTTCATAATAAGCACGTGTATAGTGCAAGTCTACGTGCAATGTATCTATGCAGTTGCAGATACGAGCACAGCTATTAAACACTTGATTGCTTCTAATTATGCGCATGATGCCCATGTTAAAAATCAGCCCAACCACGGCTAGGTAAAAGCCTCTTCAGTTATACGGCGTGTTGTCCAGTCTGGGGTCAGTGTCATCTACTGCGGTAAGCAGTGGCTGATAAAGCCAACTGAGGGATATCCCGGATGATATCATCAGAACAAGCAGGTAGTCTACTGACTATGCTTATCTGTCCCCAGATCCTCTTGTCAAGTGTCCTACCCATCTATCTTCAGATTCGTTATTCCAATTCCAACAACTCAACATTCCAATTCAAAGTCAGTTTCTGAATTTGGGAATTGGAGATGTGGTCAAGAAGTGGGATGGGATGTCCAACACTTCTCGTTCGATGGCTAAATGTGCGACTTTTATTTGGTATATATTTTCCTTTGTCGTGGGCCTCCGTGGTTCGAATCCATAAGTAAGGATGGGCAACATTGGTTTTAAGCATTGTTGTAATTTAATCTTAAAACCATTTTTTTAAATAGTATATCCCACAACGGCTCTAGTATTTTCCGTTGCCTATGGCATTTTGCGGCATCATAAAATGCTATATGTTTATACGAGTAGATACACACAGAATATATATTGATACAGTACAATACAATACAAATTTAATATTCTTTATTGATCACCAAAAAAGTACAGGAAAAATTAATAACAATAAAAATTCAGACAGACAATAGGCGATCTTACCGCTCAAAAATGATTTCTACCAGACAACCAATGCTGGATACATATAAAAATATGAACAAGATAGTAGAGAGGTAATGATCTGACAACCAAATTTTCACCATTTTCGCGTGGTACTTTCATAGGTGATACTTTTTAACGCCATAAATTTAACTGTTGTCAAGGATCAGATATTAAACAACCGGTACGCCCAACTCGTAAATAAGTCGTGAATTAACGCCGTATCCTTCACCATAAATCGCGAAGTTTCCTTTATATAAAACTTTACATACTAAACGTATATTCTCAAATATTTCGCGCCCCTCGTTAGAATCAAATGTGCGGTACCAGTTTGAGTGTGGAGTGAATTCATTATCGCGGTCGGGCAGTCGTTAGTGGTTTACGAGCCTGTTCACAAACTCACTGAAATAATGCTCCCTAAGGTGCTTTGACGCGCATTAAAACATACCAACTGTACTATGAATAACCAGTGATATAAATACTTTTGAAATTTTAGTCGTTTTGTGTATATGATTAAAACTTGTTGCTGTCTGAGATGATTTCTCTGAACCTACAGAAATACACAATGTCATATCAAATTATCTGTTATTACTAGCTGTTGCCCGCGACTCCGTCTGCGAAGAATAGGGGTATAAAAATAGCCAACCTATTTAATTCTCAGACCTACCAAAATATAGAGAAAAAAATCATAAAAATCGGTCAGGCCGTTTCGGAGGAGTTCGATAACAAACACCGTGATACGAGATTTTTGTATATTACAAGATTTATTTATATTACTTTTAATAGTCTATAATATCATCGTTATGTCAATATTCTGCATCTGATCTTTTATTTTAATTGTATTTCATTGATGTTAGCGTTTCGTTCTTTTTTACATGTGACAAAATTGTGTATGTGTGTGTAAAATTAATTGTATCACAATAATAATATATTTAATGAAACTAAGAATACAAAATAACAATGAATAAAACTTAACTAAGTATAAACACTAGTAAACTATAAAAATTAAAACTAACTATATTAAAATTAAATAAACTAAAACTAAATTAAATCTAAAAATGGCCCCTGTGGCATGGTACCATGTTGTACACTAAGAAAACTATGGCTTCGTTGTGATCTGAATTACGTATTTTTTTTTGTATTCGTGTCCCACTACTGGCAAAAGCCTACTCCTCCTGGCCTCGTAGAGATGGCGAGATGACTCAAATGACCCAAACGCGAATCTAGACGACTGGCCGAATTTAACTCTGCCGAATATATACATTTTCCAACTTAGTTTTACTATCCTAAATTAAAATGGAAAGGTAAATTTTAAATTCGTAAATAATGTCACTTGTATCGGCTAGAATTAGTCCACTCAACGGACGACGAAAGGCGTGTCACCAATCCGGATATTTGGCTTCTAATCCAAAAGCGCCCATCCTACTTTAACCAGCTGATGTGGCCGTTAGCTGGTGAGACCGCTAGACTAAGCGTTTTTCAGTGACGATCACAACTCGGTAAATGTAGAGTAAGGAAATATGAAAATACTTGTTGACCGAAATGAAAATTTAATAAGCCTGTAGGTATGTTTTATCTGTATCTGACAAAGACAAATATGTCAAAGTGACAGGTAAGGACAAATTAGCATTAACTTAGAAAGAGTTTATGGATAAAGGGATTATTATGCCTTAAACGGCGGTTCTCCAAAAGGTACAAAATTCATGTCCAATGACTTTTTTGAAATTTGCGCAAGAATTAAAATCATCGACATAGCTCGAAGAATCGCCAGACTCAACTAGAAAAATGGACATCGCTCGTAGAACTTAAGCTCCAAACGTACAGACAGCGGAGGCGTGGCGACGAGTTTGCGGTACGGTACCGCACAACCGTTCGTTCATACAAGTTAGAATATTACAACCGTCACCGTCACCGCACCGCCAAGTCTACGCTGTCTGTGCGTTTTGAGCTTTATGGGCGGTAGGACCACAAGGTTTCGAATGACGTCCACGGACCCGGAAGGCGGAGTGCAGGTAGGTCTCGAACAAAATAAAAGCTACGATCTGAGGCGCTACCACGAAATTCGAAAATCGAAGTTCGTATCGCATTATCCCTCTCACTCTCGTGTCAAATCACATTAGCGTGAGCGGGACGGCACGAAACGAAGTTCGAATTATGCACTTCGTGGTAGGGCCTCAGGTTAAGGTTGCGGGAACGCGTTGCTTGCGGATGGCGCCGGTCTGTTTGGCAAACCTTAGGGAAGGTTTATGTTGAGCAGTGGTCTTTCGCCTGAAATGATGATGATGATGAATGATGACTTTTATCGCTGTGAGTAACTCAAAATAACACACATAAGCAGTTAATTACAACGTCGAACGCAAAAAAAACCGAAAGAAAAACCAAAGTAGAAGCAAGAAATGGATGGGCTAATTTGTTTGGGCTCTGGCCTAGGGGGGTGTGTAATGATAGATATAACAACATTTGATATAACTGTTACATTTGGTATAATGCTACATTTGACATAATTCGATTTACTCGAGAAGTAAACATTCTACGATTCTTTTATAAAATAAACTAATCTAACCTAACCTAATGCATATCAAATAGAATTAATATCAATCCTCCGAAGTTTACTTTTTGAGTAAATCGCATTATATCAAATGTAGCATTATACCAAATGTTACAGTTCTATCAAATGTTGTTATATCTATCGAGGCGCACCCGGCCTAGGGACCAATAACGACAAGCCATTATATCATTGGAAAACGCATGAAAAACAAAATTATGACCCAAAATCATCAACAGTTACAAAACCTTCATAATCTCTAAAGCGATACAGGAATATAGTATCGAAAAACCCTACATAATAATTTCAACTCAATAGTACATTATTGTCGTGGCCTGGAAGTAGGCAATTGCTGGCTGAGTCCGTTTAACTAATACGAAGCCAGCAATTGCTCTTCCAGCCGAAACTAATATAAAGCTTTTGTCAAAAATGGTGAAGGAAAAAAAATAGAATAAACTTTTATTAACTTAAATAGGTACAAAGAATTGCAATTCCCGTCTTTTTTCATTAAAAAAAACTGCAAGTGTATTTTTCTACCGAAAACACAACAAGCTGTTTCAAACACAATAAAAAAAGTTTGGGGTTCCAGCAAAAAAACTGATACCGGTCATTTGAATTGGCTGTATACGAATAGTGCCAACTTATTACCATGGCCGTTTTAACTTTTTAAAAAGTTTGAGACTCGACAATAATGGAATTTGTATGCGACATTGTTGTCGAGTTTATCGAGCCTGCAATGTTTTTAACTTTTTAATTTTTTTACTGACCATAAACTATGCACTTTACGTTTTGATATGTAAAGAATAATGTCAACTTTTACGGATATTTTTGAGAAAACTTCTTTTATGCAGCGATAACTTTTTCACATAAAGATTTGGGACTACTTGAAAAAATAAAAGTTTTAGAACTTGGAATAAGCTATCCAGTGACATATCATTTGTCCTTATTATTATTAGTCATATAGGCCAATTTGCCCACCCTCCTTTGCTTTTACATACCTAGTCCTATTAATGCTGCTAACTTTAAAAAGTCCGCATCCACGTTTTTGTGGTTCGCATGCTTCCACTAATTTGCATAGGTCACCTTAATGGGCACTGAAAAGTACTTGAATTTGATTATAGCTTCTGACATGCGAGTTTCCTTCACGCCCAGGAAACTATACATTCTACTGCTATTACACTCGCTGTCAAAAGAAAATGGTTCACAGTAATGGTAATGATATTTGGGTAAGCCGTTATTTATTAAGTGCTTTGGATAAGATAAGGGAATTTCCAACGTTGCTACGTTATGGGAAATATTACATTGGAATAACATTTAACGTAAAAAGCTAACCAATATTAACTTAGTTGTTATTTACTCAAGAAGAAATTAAGAAATATTTACCATACCGAATACACGTACTAGGGGCGTTCAATAAAAAAGTGAGAATGAGTATGTTATAAACAACTTTTACTAAATGTCATTTTATTTTTCGACATAGTCACCTTTTAGCATAATACACTTAGTATATCTTTTTTCTAAACTTAAAATTCCATTTTTAAAAAAGGTCTCATCTTGAGTACTTGAGTACTTGGTTGTTTTGGTCCCAACGTCGGCTGTACAGCGTCATCTATCGGTGAATTGGGTAAAGAACTAATCTAACTGCAGTCTACTAGAACTAGTATGTATGTTGATTGTTTTTCAGATGTAATAATAATATATTTTTTTTCTTTGATAGAAGATACTGTTAGCGTGATCTTATAGGTACTTAAAGAAAAAAAATGCTTGCAATGGCGGTTAAATTACAATCTTAGTTTAGAAATATTTTTTTACAAAAACTTAAAAACTGCTCAACTGATTAAGTTGAAAATAATTTTCCTAGAAAGTTTTTATTAAGTTTAACTTACGTGATTTTTTTCATATTTTTTAGACGTGCGGTTCAAAAGTTAGAGGGGGGACACAATCTTTTGAACTTTCGGAGTGAATATCTCAAAAAATATTCACTTTATCAAAAAATGTTTTTAGAAAACCCCTATTTATTTTCAAATACCTATCCAATGATACCCCACATTATAGGGTTTGTCGAGAAAAAAAAATGACCCCCACTATACGTCTATATATTATGTAAAAAAATTTTTTTTTACTTTTTTTCATTTAATCACTTTGTTGGCTATGTTCATGCCAAATTACAGCTTTCTAGTACTAACAGTCTCTGAGCTTAGCCGCGGACAGACAGACAGACGGACATACATGGCGAAACTATAAGGGTTCCTAGTTGACTACGGAACCCTAAAAATGGGCCCCTAGCGATGAGTAGGTAAATTAAAATAGAGTTAAGCCCGAAATGGAGATGGCAAAACGATCCTGATGCATATCAAGCAGAATGATAAAAACAACGTACCACAGGCAGCAGTAGAGCAAAAAAAGAAAGGCCTTTTTTGCTAAGCGGTGGGATTACAAAATAGATAAAATTTATTTCTATAGGTGACTTGATAGTTTTAATAAAATCAACTAACTACGATCTCCAATAACGATCCACTATCGTCATCATTGTGAGCCGAAAGACGTTCCTGCTGGACATTGGCCTCACCCAATGAGCGCCGCAATGGCCAGTCTTGTGCCGAACGCATTCATAAAACCTCTATAACCTATACCAGGTCACTGTGATCACATTGGCCCGTCTATCAGCTCTTCGACCAATATCCCCACCCGCGGTCACTCAAGCCAAATACATCTATGTGTATCTAATTAATTATTATTTTCCATAGCTTGTACGGCATTTAGGCTCTGTCAAAAGGTCATAGACGGAGTAATCAGCTTAACACGGCTTTGCTTCGGGGGTCGGGAATCGTTAAATCAGTTTCGTTTTCCCTTTGAAGGGTGATTTTTGGTGTTCTTAGAATTTTATCGCAGTAAAAACTGTTTAGGGTTCTGGTTTGATATGACTTTTTGTTTTATAATAAATATTACGAAATGAAAAATAATAGTAGGTAAGTACATTAGAAATTTAATGTCTTTAGTTTATAAATAAAAAAAATTGAAAAATAAGGTGAAAGAATAATTTGAGAGATAATTTAGGAGAGACAGTTAAATTTAGATTGCGTATAACTCAAAGATACAGGACCATTTTGAAGCATCTACTACGTAAAATTTTAAGAAAACTCCCGATTTTTCTGAACGTTCCAGTAAAAATTTGTCATTCAAAATATATTTACACCTTTTTGATTCGGTTCACTTTCAACATAGATCATCATAGTTAAGAAATCCCGAACAACCTTCAGGTAACCTAAACCTGCACCTACGTGTGCGAAGAAATTAAATGGTGTGTGTGATATTCCCTGCTCAAATATTCCGCGTCAATTTAAAATCAACTTGTATACTTTCAAAAGAAACTATCAAAATAATAGAAGGTCAATGTTTAAACAAATGCTTACTCATACGACTAAAGTATGTCTGTCAGCTTTTATAACCGCAGTCTATCCAGGTGGGTCGCCACCCACAACATTAAAGGAACGTTCAAGGCGTAAGACCCGAACAATAAAAAAGGTAACCTCCCCCGAGCGTGCGTGACCACCGGCTCAATGCAAATTATACTTCCATCCATTTCATACAATAAAACCAAATGAGCCCTTTTAACGCAACATGAGAAATCGATAAAAAATACAAGCCCGGCGTTCACTTGCTAAGTGCAAAACTTCAAGCTAGTAAGAAAGAGTACCTAGTTGGCGTTCTGTAAACAACGCTATCAAACTCGGATGATTTCACGAAATGAAAATCTGTTTCAAGAAAACATTGAGAAATTTTGCCTTATATGCCAACGCATCTCACGATTTTTTCCTTCACACAAATTCAATCATACTATAATAATAATAAATGTTTATTTTACAAAAACAGATTTTTTTACATACATTGAATTATTCTATCAGACTCCAAACGCCTGTATCTTGGAAGTCCGCGAGTGCGATTTACGAATGTCGTGTAGTTAAAAAGATAGGTAGATTTGTTTTACATCGATAACAAAATAAAAAGATAGTGATAATAAATTATAAGTAACATGCAGAATTAATAAGCGCACGTGTGTGTGTGTGTGTGTGTGTGTGTGTGTGTGTGTGTGTGTGTGTGTGTGTGTGTGTGTGTGTGTGTGTGTGTGTGTGTGTGTGTGTGTGTGTGGTGTGTTCAGTACCGAAGTTTCACGCCCACGTTAAAGTTTCAGTTATCTATAAGGAGTACCGACTAGTTGTTCAGTTTCGTCGTATGACAGTGTTAGCAAGCAATCGTTCACCACACGCTTAGCTTTCCGAAGTGATAACTGTTTAATAACCAGATTCTTGCAGACGTTGTTATAGGTGTGCGGGTGAGAGTACGCTGGAGACTTCCTAGCCAGTTTTGATTTAAAAGGTGGCAAGGGTGCTTTGTAAATACGCTTCTTTAAAATTTCATGATACCCTGCAGAATTAATCAAGGCGCTGTGGGTCCGTGTGACTGCCTTCATTATAAAAAACAAATTTTTGACTGACGGTAATTTTTAATTACATTGTCATTGAAGTTGCATACCTACGAGTACATGCACCAGTTTTGAAGTCAATCCCATCAGTCGAAACGGCAGGCTTATTGTCTAACCCGCTGACCCTTGCTTTCACAATCACTATGTCTCTCTGACAAACGGTATAAGACGGTGACAAAAAAAATGGTGAAAGACAGACAAAACGGCCTTGGGTCAAAACTTTCTTGCAACATTTTGATACCGATAACTTACATACGGACAGTACAAGTCGAATAAAAGCTAATTAACGTAAAAACACCTCAAACTAAACATTGCATTTGTTTCTACCTAGATATTGGTAAGTGATGATATCTTGGAAAAATGCCCGGAGGTAGAAAAGTCAGTAGAAAAAAAATCTTTTTTGGAAATTGTCTATTCCTACTTACTTACAAAAGAGTTAAGTGACTGGCTGAATGATTACAGATAACAAATAGAAAACGCTCAGCCTAAACCACTGAAGCTAGAGATTTCAAATTTGGCAAAAATATTCCTTGAGGATCACAGGGGTGTCATCATCATTATTATCGCTGCCTTATGCACGTCCTATTGCAGGGCATAGGCCTCCTGTCAAAATAAGACACACACCGACACACCTTCACACCACACCACTCACACAGAGGTGTATCAAGAAGGTATTTTCGAAAATTTCCATGCTTTTTATTTAGGCATTAAATTCTGTGTATCTATCATTTTATACGAAGTAAACACAGGCTTGTTTAAAAAATTAGCTATTTTTATGGTTGTCGTCTTAACAGCGCTCGTTGTGTCCGACAATACATCTCGGTAATAAAGGGTTGTCCCCCGAGTATGGCTTGACCACGCGGTCATAACCCAATTACTGTCCTGCCGCATTTTTATGGAGCTACAACGCTGCTGAAACTATCCAACTCACTTGCACGACATTTTTGAAGGATCAACCGAGCATGGCACAACACAGCAGTTGTATTTTGACAGTATACCAAACTCGCTAAGTTAACCTATTTTGTAAATTTAAAACTGGCCGCTCAGAACGGTGTCGGCCGCAACGTCAGCTGAAAAGAAAGTGGCAGCCGTCTTTTGTTTTTCTGCGCGCCACAACCGCAATACTCTGTAGTATTATAGTATTTAACCTCAGATAGACGATAATTTGTGACCTACGAAGTTTTCTAGTATTTAATTAGTTTTATGATTCGAGACTGCAACTAGGGTGAGTGTGTTGTATTCTTTAACTATAAGGAAATTATTATTAACATACCTAGTTTTATAACGTAAATAAAATTTATATTTGTACAGAATTCTTTACCGCAGTGCTGTTAGTATACGTAGGTAACTGCGCATAATTTTACTTGAACATAAAAATATATAATTAAAAGGTACTGCTATCGTGTAACATTATTGTGTATACAAGGTATAATTTTAGACGTGATACAAAATTAGTGTTTCTAAATCAGTTAATGCTGGATAATATAATGTACTATTTCAACTGTTTTAATTGGTCTTGTTTAATTTGAGGTGTATATACTTTATGTTAGTGATTTAATTTCCCATCGCCCCCAGCACACCCGCGATCACATTCACCACCGTACTCCCAAGTCAAACGTGCCTATAGTAGTTTTACTTCAAAAACCCCCGATTTTGAAACATTATTCATTGGTGCTCCGCTCCTATTGGTGTTAGCGTGATGATAATATTATTATAGCCTATAGCCTTCCTCGATAAATGGGCTATCTAACACTGAAAGTATTTTTCAAATCGGAGCAGTAGTTCCTGAGATTAGCGCGTTCAAGCAAACAAACAAACAAACAAACTCCCCAGCTTTATAATCTATATATATAAAAGAAGAAACTGACTGACTGACTGACTGACTGACATATCAACGCACAGCCCAAACCACTGGGCCTAGAGATTCAAAATTTGGCAAGTAGGTTCCTTATAAGGTCTAGGGGTGCACTTAGAAAGAATTTTTCAAAATTCACACCCTAAGGGGGTGAAACGGGGGTCCAAAGTTTGTATGGGGAAACAAGATTAATACGACTATTTTATTCGAAACTTCACAGAAGTACTCCTAATGATAAATGAGTAAACACGTGTTTCAGGTTTTTTGAGAAGTCAACCCCTAAAAGGGGGGAAAGGGGTAACAAAGTCTGGAAATCAACATGGGTGTTGTTTCTATGGTTTATCGGGTCGCTGGTTATGAAAACAACAACGGTTTTAAAATCCGACGTGGCAGACGTAAAATACCATCTCCCTGGATGGGGTGCGATGGGGTTGAAATGTCTAAATAAACTAAATGACTGTTGATATATCAACGCACAGCCCAAACCACTGCACCTAGAGACTTGAAATTTTGCAAATAGATACCTTATACAATGTAGGCATCCACTAAGGAAGGATTTTTGGGAATTCCCTCGGGAACGGGAAAAAACGGGATTTATATATTCGATTCCGAGTGACTATAATAACTAGACTCCTCAAATTTGATACACGAGTAGGTATTACATTAGTTAAAACATTAATTTCAGGATTTTTCACAATTCCCACGGGATAAGGAAAAAACGGGATTTATATATTCAGTTCAACGGGATCCTATGAACTATAATTACTAGACTCTTCAAATTTGGCATAGAAGTAGGTAATTATAATAGTAAAAAACAGTTTTAAGGATTTTCGGAAATTCCCACGGGATAAGGAAAAAACGGGATTTTTCGTTTTACTAGTCGTAGAAAGCTGAAATTCGGCATATAGGTTGCTTGGGGAGTGTGGAGCTGGATTGAGAGAGGACTTTTCAAAATTCCCACGGGAACGGGAAAAAACAGGATTTTTCGTTTTGCTGGTCGTAGAAAGCTGAAATTCGGCATTTAGGTTGCTTGGAGAGTGTAGAGGAGCATTGAGAGAGGACTTTCCCAAATTCTAACGGGAACGGGAAAAAACGGGATTTTTCGTTTTACTGGTCGTAGAAAGCTGAAATTCGGCATGTAGGTTGCTTGGAGAGTGTAGAGGAGCATTGAGAGAGGACTTTCCCAAATTCTAACGGGAACGGGAAAAAACGGGATTTTTCGTTTTACTGGTCGTAGAAAGCTGAAATTCGGCATGTAGGTTGCTTGGGGAGTGTAGAGGAGCATTGAGAGAGGACTTTCCAAAATTCCCACGGGAACGGGAAAAACGGGATTTTTCGTTTTACTGGTCATAGAAAGCTGAAATTTGGCAAGTGAGTTCCTTGGGGAGTGTAGGGGAGCATTAAGAAAACATTTCCCGAAATTCTTACGGGAACGGAAAAAACGGGATTTTGCGTTTTACTGGTTGTAGAAAGCTAAAATTTCAAAATTCATAAGTTTATACTGTAAGTAGGCCGCAAAGGGCTCTTTAACCGACTTCTAAAAAAGGAGGAGGTTATGCATTCCCCTTTTTTTTATGTAGGTATGTTCACCGAATCTCAGTCAATTGTGGACCTGCTTGATTGCTTGCCTGTATGCTTGCTTGCTTGATATCTTGGTTCTTTGTAATACTCATAGTACACGCGAGCGAAGCCGCGGGCAAAAGCTAGTGTTAGTATAGATATAAAAATCGGTCTTTGTTATCGAACTCCTCCGAAACGGAGTTTTTTCTCTAAATTTGATAGGACTGAGAATATGTAGTAGGCTGTGTTTTATACCCTACACTTCGCATACGGAGTCGCGGGCAACAGCTAGTTACGTAATAATAGTATAAGTATACTCTTTTCAGCGAATAAGTTCCTACGGAGGTGTATACACAGATAAAATAACACGATAGCGGATTTTGCCTGCATTAAGTTGTCAATAAACTGTTTGTGAACTTCTAAGTTGCTTTAATTAACGTAACAAGGAAACAGAATTAGCCCGCCTGGTAATTGCAAGAACAACACTATTTCCTTCGCACTTCGCGCTGATATCGTTATGTGCTTCGTTCGAGTTTGCAAAAAGTTTTAAAAGGTAACGTCCCTGGCAAAATTGAAGTGGAATCTTATTATGTTTAAGCTAGTATTTCACTCAATTTAATGTCACTCGTGTTGCAAATTGACAAACACCTGTCTTCATGAAAAGTTTGGTTTGAGGGTGCACTTTCAATAAGGTGGAATGGAACTAAGACGTGCAGAATTGACGTAACATGACTCTCTGATTGACTGACACACAATGGACAGCGTAAACAACTGGCATTAGATTTTGAAACTCGGAAAATATAACTGAATTTATCATAGAGGTGTACTAGTGATTTTTCGACATTCTTACGGGATAGAATAGAAAACCAGATTTTCAAAAATTCTCTTCTTCTTCCTGGCACGGGCAGAAACTAGTCAAAAACAATGCAATAGCTAATTGGCCGTAGTGTAATTTAGCGTTTGTTAAGTAGTCATGTACCTCGAAATTCCTTGTGGCTTTACACCTGTTTGCGTTTTGCCGCGATAGCATATTTTGTTGTAGGTAGCATGTAATATCGGTGCGGTGGTGTATTTTGTTACTCGCATATTTAGTTATTCGTTTATATTTTTAATCCCATTTTAATTTATTTTTTACTTTTTTTTTAGTTTACATATACCTATCAATCACGCTCATTAAAATAACACCCAGAAGATAAACAAATCTACAGATGTGTGTAGTGCTTAAAAAAATTAAATATCGCGTTAAGTAATATCGCGTTACAAACAAATATATACTGCGGTAAAAAGCGACTAAGGTGAATAACTACACAAAAAATAATTTGCCCCAAATAAATAAAAAATAAAATAAAATAAAATATACTAAGAATTTAATACACCATTGTGATTGGCGACAAGAAATCATACTACAGTAAAAATAATCTGTTCCGAAATTTTGAGATCGCGGTAAAAGTCGTAGGTTTTAGGAGTAATATGTCTAAAAAAAAGTACGCCATTCACCTTGCATGCAGCACAGACGAGCAGTTCGCTGTTAGAGCCGTCGGTGCTTTGTAGGGCAGCGCCGATAGGTAGCAGGCTGAAAAAAAAGACAGCTGGTCGTATACTATGATACATATCGTGCCCCGCACTCACACTAATAGTATTTAATATGAGTATAAAAAGAAAGTAGGTAGGTGTTATAATCTTAAAAGTTTGGTAGCATTAAGTAAGATCCTCCCCGATCGATTCCCGGTCGGGGCAGACATTTGTGTGAAAAAATAGTGTGTGGAGTGGAGTCCCTCCGCGCGGAAGAAGTGAAACTTCATAATAAATAGTGCGTGGAGTTCGTCCGCGCGGAGGAAGAAGAAGTGAAACTTCATAATAAAAAATAAAAAACCAGGCGGTCACCCATCCAAGTACTGACCGCGCCCGACGTTGCTTAACTTCGGTGTTCGGACGAGAACCGGTGTTATTGTCAAATATCTTGAAAACGGTGCATCCTACGGCAAAATCAATGAAATTTTCATCCCCCGTTTGAAACCCCCGCACCCCCCTAATCCCCACCCCGCCCCCCACCCCCTCGGTGTTTTTGTCAAATATCTTGAAAACGGTGCATCCTACGACAAAATCAATTAATTTTTCATCCCCCCTTTGAAACCACCGTAACCGCCCCCCCGCACCTCCCCGCACTCCCCCTCTCAATAACGCAACGCTTGTTGAAAGTCGCATTAGAAGTTTCACTTCAATAATACGAATGTTTGTGCTCGAGTCTTGGGTGTTTATATGTATTTAAGTATGTATCTATCTATCTAAGTATGTTTATCCATAGTACAAACTTTGCTTAGTTTGGGACTAGGTCAATTGGCGTGAATTGTCCCGTGATAGGTATTTATTATTTATTAAGATCGTGCCTATCTCAGCTATTCT
This sequence comes from Archips crataeganus, assembly GCA_947859365.1. Lineage (NCBI taxonomy): Eukaryota > Metazoa > Arthropoda > Insecta > Lepidoptera > Tortricidae > Archips > Archips crataeganus. Next base: position 5,373,864 of record OX402049.1, on the reverse strand, counting down.
GCTAGTCATTAGTGTACATGGAAAGTGCATTGAGCATAAATTATCTACAAGGCGAAATTTTAAATGTGATACAAAATTAGTATTTTCAGCTAAGTTAATGCTGGAAGCATTAACTCAATTATTGTTAAAATTAGTTTGACAAAATAGAGGATGTTCATACTTTCTTGAAATTAAATCACTAACAAAAGTATAGACACCTCAAATTAAACAAGACCAATTAAAACAGTTGAAATAGTACATTATATTATCCAGCATTAACTGATTTAGAAACACTAATTTTGTATCACGTCTAAAATTATACCTTGTATACACAATAATGTTACACGATAGCAGTACCTTTTAATTATATATTTTTATGTTCAAGTAAAATTATGCGCAGTTACCTACGTATACTAACAGCACTGCGGTAAAGAATTCTGTACAAATATAAATTTTATTTACGTTATAAAACTAGGTATGTTAATAATAATTTCCTTATAGTTAAAGAATACAACACACTCACCCTAGTTGCAGTCTCGAATCATAAAACTAATTAAATACTAGAAAACTTCGTAGGTCACAAATTATCGTCTATCTGAGGTTAAATACTATAATACTACAGATAGACGATACTTTGTGACCTACGAAGTTTTCTAGTATTTAATTAGTTTTATGATTCGAGACTGCAACTAGGGTGAGTGTGTTGTATTCTTTAACTATAAGGAAATTATTATTAACATACCTAGTTTTATAACGTAAATAAAATTTATATTTGTACAGAATTCTTTACCGCAGTGCTGTTAGTATACGTAGGTAACTGCGCATAATTTTACTTGAACATAAAAATATATAATTAAAAGGTACTGCTATCGTGTAACATTATTGTGTATACAAGGTATAATTTTAGACGTGATACAAAATTAGTGTTTCTAAATCAGTTAATGCTGGATAATATAATGTACTATTTCAACTGTTTTAATTGGTCTTGTTTAATTTGAGGTGTCTATACTTTTGTTAGTGATTTAATTTCAAGAAAGTATGAACATCCTCTATTTTGTCAAACTAATTTTAACAATAATTGAGTTAATGCTTCCAGCATTAACTTAGCTGAAAATACTAATTTTGTATCACATTTAAAATTTCGCCTTGTAGATAATTTATGCTCAATGCACTTTCCATGTACACTAATGACTAGCAGAATAGCTGAGATAGGCACGATCTTAATAAATAATAAATACCTATCACGGGACAATTCACGCCAATTGACCTAGTCCCAAACTAAGCAAAGTTTGTACTATGGATAAACATACTTAGATAGATAGATACATACTTAAATACATATAAACACCCAAGACTCGAGCACAAACATTCGTATTATTGAAGTGAAACTTCTAATGCGACTTTCAACAAGCGTTGCGTTATTGAGAGGGGGAGTGCGGGGAGGTGTGGGGGGGCGGTTACGGTGGTTTCAAAGGGGGGATGAAAAATTAATTGATTTTGTCGTAGGATGCACCGTTTTCAAGATATTTGACAAAAACACCGAGGGGGTGGGGGGCGGGGTGGGGATTAGGGGGGTGCGGGGGTTTCAAACGGGGGATGAAAATTTCATTGATTTTGCCGTAGGATGCACCGTTTTCAAGATATTTGACAATAACACCGGTTCTCGTCCGAACACCGAAGTTAAGCAACGTCGGGCGCGGTCAGTACTTGGATGGGTGACCGCCTGGTTTTTTATTTTTTATTATGAAGTTTCACTTCTTCTTCCTCCGCGCGGACGAACTCCACGCACTATTTATTATGAAGTTTCACTTCTTCCGCGCGGAGGGACTCCACTCCACACACTATTTTTTCACACAAATGTCTGCCCCGACCGGGAATCGATCGGGGAGGATCTTACTTAATGCTACCAAACTTTTAAGATTATAACACCTACCTACTTTCTTTTTATACTCATATTAAATACTATTAGTGTGAGTGCGGGGCACGATATGTATCATAGTATACGACCAGCTGTCTTTTTTTTCAGCCTGCTACCTATCGGCGCTGCCCTACAAAGCACCGACGGCTCTAACAGCGAACTGCTCGTCTGTGCTGCATGCAAGGTGAATGGCGTACTTTTTTTTAGACATATTACTCCTAAAACCTACGACTTTTACCGCGATCTCAAAATTTCGGAACAGATTATTTTTACTGTAGTATGATTTCTTGTCGCCAATCACAATGGTGTATTAAATTCTTAATATATTTTATTTTATTTTATTTTTTATTTATTTGGGGCAAATTATTTTTTGTGTAGTTATTCACCTTAGTCGCTTTTTACCGCAGTATATATTTGTTTGTAACGCGATATTACTTAACGCGATATTTAATTTTTTTAAGCACTACACACACACACATCTGTAGATTTGTTTATCTTCTGGGTGTTATTTTAATGAGCGTGATTGATAGGTATATGTAAACTAAAAAAAAAGTAAAAAATAAATTAAAATGGGATTAAAAATATAAGCGAATAACTAAATATGCGAGTAACAAAATATACCACCGCACCGATATTACATGCTACCTACAACAAAATATGCTATCGCGGCAAAACGCATACAGGTGTAAAGCCACAAGGAATTTCGAGGTACATGACTACTTAACAAACGCTAAATTACACTACGACCAATTAGCTATTGCATTGTTTTTGACTAGTTTCTGCCCGTGCCAGGAAGAAGAAGAGAATTTTTAAAAATCTGGTTTTCTATTCTATCCCGTAAGAATGTCGAAAAATCACTAGTACACCTCTATGATAAATTCAGTTATATTTTCCGAGTTTCAAAATCTAATGCCAGTTGTTTACGCTGTCCATTGTGTGTCAGTCAATCAGAGAGTCATGTTACGTCAATTCTGCACGTCTTAGTTCCATTCCACCTTATTGAAAGTGCACCCTCAAACCAAACTTTTCATGAAGACAGGTGTTTGTCAATTTGCAACACGAGTGACATTAAATTGAGTGAAATACTAGCTAGCTTAAACATAATAAGATTCCACTTCAATTTTGCCAGGGACGTTACCTTTTAAAACTTTTTGCAAACTTGAACGAAGCACATAACGATATCAGCGCGAAGTGCGAAGGAAATAGTGTTGTTCTTGCAATTACCAGGCGGGCTAATTCTGTTTCCTTGTTACGTTAATTAAAGCAACTTAAAAGTTCACAAACAGTTTATTGCCAACTTAATGCAGGCAAAATCCGCTATCGTGTAATTTTATTTGTGTATACACCTCCGTAGGAACTTATTCGCTGAAAAGAGTATACTTATACTATTATTACGTAACTAGCTGTTGCCCGCGACTCCGTATGCGAAGAGTAGGGTATAAAACACAGCCTACTACATATTCTCAGTCCTATCAAATTTAGAGAAAAAACTCCGTTTCGGAGGAGTTCGATAACAAAGACCGATTTTTATATCTATACCAACATTATAAAGCTGGGGAGTTTGTTTGTTTGCTTGAACGCGCTAATCTCAGGAACTACTGCTCCGATTTGAAAAATACTTTCAGTGTTAGATAGCCCATTTATCGAGGAAGGCTATAGGCTATAATAATATATCATCATGTTCCCGCCAAGCGCGACGTATGACAGTTGCATCAAAGATTCAACTCACTCACTCGTTCCCGGTCACCCGCGCGCCGGCATACATTCGCTCAAGCACTTGAAAATTATCGCCGTACCGTCAACACGTATCATTGCTCGTCTCTCGACTCGCGCCTCTCGCTTACTCACGTATACCGGCCGGTACTTAAAGTGTCTCGTGATACATATGTGGTGCAGTTAAAATCATCCAGCTCAATCCTTGGTGAAAGGAATCATCACCCTCAGCTCATCTACGCCGTACGACGCCATCATCAGCTCACCTGTAAGTCGCATTTTCTTCCCTAACCTCAAACCCTCATCTCAACGTCGAATGTTCCGCACCCAGCGGACACATTTTCTGGTCCTTCGAACCGGATCGAATCGGATCGGGTTTGAGGTTAGGGAAGAAAATGCGACTTACAGGTGAGTTGAAAATTATCGCCGTACAGTCAACACGTATCGTTGCTCGTCTCTCGATTCGCGCCTCTCGCTTACTCACGTATACCGGCCGGTACTTAAAGTGTCTCGTGATACATATGTGGTGCAGTTAAAATCATCCAGCTCAATCCTTGGTGAAAGGAATCATCACCCTCAGCTCATCTACGCCGTACGACGCCATCATCAGCTCACCTGTAAGTCGCATTTTCTTCCCTAACCTCAAACCCTCATCTCAACGTCGAATGTTCCGCACCCAGCGGACACACATCACGCTAACACCAATAGGAGTGGAGCACCAATGAATAATGTTTCAAAATCGGGGGTTTTTGAAGTAAAACTCCTATAGGCACGCTTGACTTGGGAGTACGGTGGTGAATGTGATCGCGGGTATGCTGGGGGCGATGGGGGTTGTATTGGATAAAATTTACTGGAAAACGTGTTGTGGGAAGGCCTCCAACAAGATGGACTGAATATCTGAGGAACTTCGCAGGATGTGTGGTTTTTTTCTTGTTGAGCTCGTCTTTGTGAAACTCTTCGGGGGAGGCTTTGTCACCTCATGACTCAGGTTCAGGCATGAGCAGGAGTGAAAAGAGTGATTGGGAGATTCACACTGAACAACTTTTACCATGTGACCAGCCCTGTAATCGCGAAAAAAAATCTAATCAAGAGTTAATTGATCGCTTACTATCCGAAATGTATGTAAAAAAACTCCTATCACTCTTGCTCATGCATGACTCCTGAATCAACCTGTATAATGATTCATAATAATTATAGATATTATCTGTTGCCCGCGACTCTGCCTGCGAGGAATAGGGGTGTAAAAAATAGTTTAAGACCTTTTCTCAGACCTACCAAATATAGAGACAAAATGTGATAAAAAGCGGTCAAGCCGTTTCGGAGGAGTTGGATAACAAACGCGCACAGCCAACATATTTTAATTAATGCTGTCATAATGCGTAGGCTTTGTCCTATAGTTGGTAAAAACAAAGTCTTCAGAAGTCCTAGAAATGTGCGACAAATTTCGTAATATCGGCTTCATTTTTTGTTCCCAAAAATTATAACGGGAAGTCAATGTAATGTAATACGTGCGAGCTACGAGGAGAAATACTTGAAGATAGAGTACAATATGTGATCGACTCTTTGACGTTGCAATCTATATCGTTAATTTCCCCTGGGACTTACCTGCCGCCACAATAAATAAACTATTTCATTGTTACATACATTCCAAAGCGCTATCTTAAAGAATATCAGTGCTATATGATATTTATTTATAAATTTCTGTATTTTTCTGGCTTTTATACACCTAATATATGCCCAACATTATATAATATGAAATTAATGGTGTCTAAAGATTTAAATGTCTGACCAGAAAATAACGGTATTCAATTGATTTGAGTCATTTTTTAATCATGAAGGAGATTGACCAAGGGACTATGATTATTTTGTGTATTGGCTTTATCCAAACTTTGATTTAACAACTTTATAATATTATGAATCGTTTCATCATAATTATTGACACTTAGTGATAGATGATGATTTGATTAATGATAGATGATTTAATCTGGTGTAACTGGTGTATAGGTAAAATCATAATAACCAGGTCATTTATACATGTTCTAGTTGACTTCTCGCAACGATTGCCAATGTTACTTGTATTGCTTCTGGCAAATTGAAACTTTTACATACGAAACTTAATCACATTGAAACAATGGAATCTATATCACACAAATACATCAGTCTGCTACCACAACTTCAATCAAGACGAAGGAATATTAAACTACTTTGATATGTCTTATGGTATCTATAAACTGCGACTATCCATCCAGATGTAGCTGCAGCGGGATAAAATAGTGATAAAATACTTATATTTTTAATACTCTCATCCGAATAAGTTAAGGTTTCCCACAGCTAAAATTAATTTTAGCGATACTGCAAATGAACAAAAATTAACAAATATAATAAAGCAATACGCTCAAAGAACTTTAACAGTCAACCAATTCAACTAATCATTTTTACCACCACGAAACCAAAAATTAAACAATAAGTCGTTTCGACGTCTTTATCGGGTTAAGTATCGAATTAAATAAAACACGGTAGCCTGGACGGCGCGTTAGGGCCTCCCGAAAACTCCTTATTGCGTGCTTACGATTCCAGGGCGTAATGGAGGCGATTCCGCTGACAAATAAATACGTACCGACCTGCCAAAAGCTCGAAACGTGTGGCCATTAGCACCAAGGAATAGCATTTGTCATAATTACCCGGCATAAATTAACAAAAAATCCCTCTGGGAAGCATTATCTGCTTTCCGAACTGTACATTATAAACTTTAATTAACTCGAATCCCTAAGAGGGAACTCCGGTAATATTTTTTATAAGGCGATTTGAATATTTCAGACATTAAATAAATTTGAGGTATTTTTTGTGATGCAATATTTAACGGATGCTTTAATGAGCATATTTAAATACGAGCCCTGAAGTTCACAGAAAATTAATTTCGTCGAACGCATCGTTCTTCCAAATACGAGTAAATAGGTAATCTTTTTGCGGAAGATGTTTACTTTTCGAAATTTGTTTTTAGCCTTACTTTTGCTTAGGTTGGATTTTCGACAATACCTACTGAAAAGCTGCTGGTTTTAACATAAAATATTTCGAAAATAATTAATGGTGATGATAAGCTCTATTTTAGTAAATACAAAGCTTAACATTTTTATAATATTTATAGCACATGTAATGCGGAGTTGACGCTAACTTATACACTAAATATCCATAATACTTTGGATATGATTCTCCAATCTAACAAGAAAGAATTTAAGATTATTTAAAAGCGAAAAAGTTTTTCGGGTGCGCCGGTGGGATTCGAACCCACGTCTCCTGGGTATGCGCCCCAACGGGTGTTTCGGGGGAGTCGGTTGGATGCGACGTGGTTCAATTGGTAGAACACCCGTTGGGGCGCATACCCAGGAGACGTGGGTTCGAATCCCACCGGCGCACCCGAAAAACTTTCTCGCTTTTAAATAATCTTAGATTCGGTGAGCAGCCGTACTGCTAATAAAATAAAAATAATATAAGAAAGAATTTGTCTTGCAGGCAAATTTATCTTGTTGTATTTCTTGTATTGTCCCATATTTGAAAAAAGAAAACACAGATCATGTGTTTTAAACAGAATAAAAAAACCAAAGTTTATTGTTTTCATTATTACTTTAACTTCTAGTTATTAATGAATTCATCGCTTTTTCTATGGCCCGTTGCTATAACTTTACCGGGTAGCCTCACGAAAAAGCACCGGTTAACATAAAAGGCACAGGAATTTCTTAAGTAATAAAAGGACTACCCAAACCTGTGCGTGACCAACGAAGCCCATGGAAATTCATATTTATATTCGTTTCACAAAATTAAACACGGCAACCTTTGGAATCACTGGATTTATTCAAGAAGCGGAGTTCAGTCGCCTTCAGTTCATCACTATTTTATTCTGGTCTCGAATTCTGGGTAGTTTGTTTAAATTCATTACTGTGTTCCATTTGTCGCATGATTATGTGTTATAATTTAAATTTTGATTTTCTTCTGAGTAGCAGATTTTTCCTAAATTACGCCTGTGAAAATACGATTGAAAAGGGAGAGAAAAAGATTTAATTTGCAATGAGTGGAGTAGCAGAAACTTACTAATGTCAATAATTTTCTCAATGGCTCGAAAATTTAATTGAACTCTTAATTTATAGCAAACTATTTCAGAATGATTATTTGCATGACTACCGTAACACTTTATTTTCAAACCTACTCTTAAAACTTGCTCATATTGAAATAGATTTTAGCCCACTTGACTGTTGGTAAGCATTTGTGAGGCTAATGAAACTGTTTGTCTTAGGTAATTTTTTTATTTAGGTAAATAACCGACAAAACAAAAATACTTATGTGGTTCTCATTATATACGTGTAGATATTTAGGATATTGTTTTATGTTTGACGTAGCATAAATTCTTACAGAGTTTATTTATTGGATGGAGTAATAAATTAATGTCGGTCACAAAAAGAGATGAAAAAAAAATCAACGCCTAAGAGTTCGAAATCGGAGAGGTTGGTTTTTTTACACACCGAAAATTTTATTCCTAGGTCTTATTCTTAATTAAAAATCATGCACTCTATTTTCTTTGGGAAGTCGAGTAAAAAGTTACCCGTAACAAATTTTTAATGTGCTAGCGTCTGGTGCTTTTACGTCCATTACATTCAGTTTTTTTTTTACTTTAACCCTTAATCTTAAACCTTTCTTTACAAAAAATTAAAACAACCCACGCAACAACAGAATTAGCAACTTTGTGCATTAAAAGTTTGTGTAATATTGTGCCTTTTTATAGAATAGTTGAGCAGGGAAGGCAAAAGTGCTTTTTCCAGCTAGCGTTAGCGTATGAACTTTGACCTCTTGCAACATTCGACTTAGATAGGTCTTCCATCCTTAAAATGGATGGGTAAGAATTTATCATCAACCATGGTAAATAATAAATTAAACGGGCAACTCGTAGTTTTACAGTAAATGTTGACTATTTTTTAATTGTATATTTCAATGTACCTCAATCAAGGTACAATCGGCTAAAGAGAAACGTGACCCCCTCTGCATACAATCTATGAATGCAGGGGGGTCACGTTTCTCATCAAAAGAACATTCTGATAAAATGCAAATGTTCACATTACAAAAACGCTGCCTGCAATAATAGGTAATTGATAATAATTAAAACCTGCAGTTACAAAAAGTCATGGCAGCCAATAATAATTGGCCTGACCTTATGGCCTTTCAAGCGAAGCAGAGGTTCGTGGGTTGGAGGCCGGGCTCGCACCTCTGATTTTTCGGAATTGAAGTTGGAAATTTACCATGCGCTTTATTTACGGTCAAGAAAAACATCGTGAGGAAACCTGCGAAAAAATTCAATGTTGTGTGAGGTGTCCGGGTGGGAACTATGGCCCAAGCACTCTAATCAAGATTCTAGGATGTGGAGGTTTAGTGTATTAGTTTGGAGCCCTGTGCCCTGCAGTGGGACGTATAGGCTGGGATGATGATGATGATTACAAGCTGCGTTCTAAATACATCTAATATTAATGTTAAACTTTAAGCTTTTTATCGCTCACCTTGTTCGTTCAATCAACTAAGTAGATATTTTTATTGGACATTATATGTGTTTGTACTGTATACGGTGCGTTAGTTACCGTATTCCCGAACGCCTGCGACGACCTTTCTCCGTCGACTTCTAATTTCCCCTGAGCCCTGCTGCTTGACCGCAAATCGGAAGGTCAAGTCAAACTACATTGATTGTAATATACTTATTTATTGAACTAAGGTGAGTTTGTCTTATTACTTAGATACTTCCTTCTAAAAACAGAGTAGGTAGGATTAGGATTTTTTTCTTTCTCAATTAATAGGACCTAGTACTAGTAAATAATTAAAATATCGTCAAGTGCACATCCGCTTAGCTGGAATTGGATAATCTGCGTATCTGACAAATTTAATATTAAAAAAAAAATAAAAAAAATATTAGGGGACAATCTTACACAAATCGACCTAGTCCCAAACTAAGCAAAGCTTGTACTATGGGTACTAGACGACGATAAACATACATAGAAAACATCCATAACTCAGGAACAAAATATTCGTGCTCATCACACAAATAAATGCCCTTACCGGGATTCGAACCCAGGACCTCTTGCTTCGTAGGCAGGGTCACTATCAACTAGGCTAAAGCGGTCGTTAACAAGTTTGGTTTGATGTATCTTTTTGTATTTTTTATTTTTTCAACTTCAATTTTTTCAATTCAGTTTCAGTTTATATTTAGTATGAAGTTAAAACCATCCCCTGTAAAACTACATGTAGTGCAGATACGCGGTATTTACGTATGGCAGATAAGCGGGTTTGCACTATCCCTGATGATATGTCAGTATAATTGCAAACAAAAATAAATCGTCATCAGCATTCGCCGTGTTAAAAAGATGCCAGAGTCAGTATAATGTATTCAGATTAAATAAATTAACAACTAACAATTTCATTACCAAGTTACGAGATACCTGAAAAGATTTTCCTTGGTTAATTAAGGCTAATCCCAACTTTTCCCAATCGGAAATTAAAAACAAAACATTAAAATTTCCAGGCACAGCCATATTGTTGAAAGAAGTTGGCGAACTCTTACACGGCTGAAGGTAAAAGTTAGGTGCGCATTTGGAACGCTACGCGCTATCGTTAGTCGGGAAGTAATCAGTGGTGGAGGAAACAAAACATCTCCAACTAAGCTTCCTTACTTTTAACTTGAGTCTTTCCCTTAAAAGTAAGATAAGTCTTTTAAATGGCTTGATTGAGAGCAATATTTATTTTTGTATTAAAAAGGAAAAATAATCATACTTAAAAGTTTCCATAACTGCCTATACTCCCACTATAGACGTAATTTTTACTTCAAAAAGTGTTAGTATTGTGCAATACACATTTTTTTATAGTTCACCGAATCGTCGGCGTTCTCTCCAACTACAATTTACTCAGCGAAAAGTAAAGTCAAAACATTCTCACAAAAAATCGCGACTTCGCCGTCGTATTTTTGCTACCGCTGGACCGAAATATCTACATTTACACGGTACATATCGATTCACAAGAGCTGGCACGAATGGATTGAACGAAAGCAATGTCAATTTGACATTTTTGTAGGAAAATGACTGATGCATGACATTTTCATATTTGTGTAAAGTGTATTTAAATACGTAACACATAGATACTTTCATTCACTCATTCGATCCATTCGTGCCAACTCTTACCTGTACCTATTTTATTGATTATCGTTTCACAACTGACTTTTGTAAAGATTCTTCATAATGGTTTATTTGTAACTTCTTCAAACTGCTGTTAGCAACGGCTACGTAACTGTAGCAACGTGAGTCAAAAGTCAGACCATTAGGGGCTTCTTTCGCTAGATTGGAAAAAATCAACGTTACTTTCTTGATGTCTACACATTCTTGGATATTCTTTAGGTATGTTTCATTATTTTTTAATCCTTTGCTTCATCTATTCTGTCCAATCTTTCAGTTCTGCGCTAACGTTTCTTGCCATCCTGAGCATTTGTTTTAAATGTTCCAAACGCTTACGCTTCAAAAGTCTCTTTTACACGAACGTGTTCGAGATATCTACGATCTTTTAAGTGGATAATGCCAGTCAAAGTCAAAGATGAGTTTGACTATTTAAAACCAGTCGGCTTCGCATTTTGCACGCGGTGGTTACGTCTGACAAAAGCAAAAATGAATAAGGATATCTGAATCTAATAACAATAGTGACAGATGGAATTTCGCCAGATGGCGTTAGCACCATGAGATCCGTTTGACATAATTAGTGTCACGTTTGGGCCTGGTTTATTATTAAACGAATGAACTAGCCACACTTTGTTTGTATAAAAATCTTCATTGGGCTAACCTAAGAAAATCAAAACAAGCGGCCGGCGTAATGTACATAGCTATTTCGCTTCTTTATTTTCGGAGATGGCGAGAGACGACCTAGACTCGGAATCGAGTGAGTAGCCCAGCATAGCTACTCCACTTCTTTGTAAAGCCTTTATTGTCTAAGGCATATTTTTTTCTGTTTGATAGAAACTCTAGTGCCATCTAGTATGAGATAAAAAAACTGCTGCATCCTACATCGCACTATCGAAGTTTCTCAACTGCATAAATACAATTTTAAACTTTCTTCCTTCGGACTAACGTTAGTTCAAATTATTCAAATATGCCCGCTCTATCCAAGCCTTAACAAAAACAAACCCATGCCTTATAAAGCGTACATTCAATATATTCTGAAAATATAGGTGAACATTTTTTAGTATTTTAAGATCAATTTGTGGAAAAAATTAATGCAAAATGAAGAAACGGCCAACTTCCATCATAAATTATTAGTAAATTAACTGAAACAATTACTTTGCTCACCCGCGACCATGATAGTTACGTTTATGCAAAAAATGTGTGTTCATGCTGTTCCTCCACCTCCACACACAAACCCATTTATCACCACCACCAAACTAAACTGACCCGTTTCGAACTCAACCAAAGCTCATCCTCAGAGTACCTTCCACATAACACAAAAAATCTAAAATCTAACATTTGGTATATAGTAAACGGTTGCGTTTGGTACTCCGAGGATGAGCTCTGGTTGAGTTCAAAATGCGTCAGTGTAGTTTACTGGTGGTGCTAGTTGGGTTTGTGTGTGTTCGTACAGTGTGGAGGTGGAGGAATTGCATGAACACAAATTTCTTGCATAAACGTAACTATCGTAAGCATATATATGCATATATATGTTTTGCATAATATATATGTTGTATATAGTAGTATATTTTTATTAGGTTTCTTTATATTATGAGTTTATGTATTGTATTTACTAAAAGTTGTAGCCTTTGCTTTGTCCGACTGTATTATTTTGACTTACTCTTTGTCGGTCCCTTACTAAATGCTCCTTTCATCCACTCAAGGGTTGACTGGTAGAGATCCCTTAAAGGGATAAGTTCGCCTTTGTACATGCATTTCAACGGTTGTCAATAATGTATTTCTTTTTTTTTCCTTATTTTTGTACAATAAAGAGTTTACATACATACATACATACATAAGGTCGCGGGTGAGCAAAGTAATTGTTTCAGTTCATTGATATGGACCTCCGCAAAGTAACGCTTGATTCAATAAGTTATTTATTTGTAAATATTAGGAGGTGTCGTATTTGACAAAATGCGAGCTTTCAAAATTAACTCAGTACGATGGTGGAGTCTTCTTCATTTGTTTGACAAAACGTAATATTATCCAACTGACAAACTTGAAACGGAAACTGTGGGTTGTCGAGCTTCCACGTTGCGATGCTGAGACGGAAGTTTGCCAAACATTCGATTTACAATAAGATATCGCAATATTAAGTTAGTTATGCGTAATGCTTGATGTTTAACAAAAGCGGTTTCTGTTTTTATTTAATGTTTATAATGATTACAGGTAAACAAACCTCCGCCGAATTTATTTAATCCTGAAAACTTAGGTACCCATTTACATTTTAAACAATGACAAAACCATTTTTTTTTATATTTTGAATTTTCAGTAGTTGTTAAAGAGCAATTCCGGTTTGATTTATCATATTCAGGAATGAAAATATTACGAGTATGCTGTGCTAGTGGAGTAGTAGGCCAATGAACAGTTAAATATAGGTGTCATTGAACATATTAAACTATATTATCCCCAGGAATATCCCTTTCTTACATCTGGGCCACAAATTTACGTGACTGGCGGTACGAGTGATCTTTTTGTTCATTGCGCGGTCGACACTCTTGCCACACATCAATTAATTGGCATAAAACTTAATGTATTAGAAAAACGCCCGCTGTGCCGCAGATCGTACGTAATTATGCAGCCATTACGTGCAAGCTTTAAACATAAGACAAAATTGAGTATTGCGTATTTTAGCTTTAACGCATGCAAGCTGTTCACGGGTTCTTCAGATGAAATTTGTTACCTACGTGAAAAAAATGAAAATGAAAATTGAAAATGTATTTATTCCAATAGCCAGAGTAACATGCAAGAAGGTTAGAGACCTCCAAGTACGTATGTGAAAATACCTGTGACAGGAGATACATCGTGATATAAAACATCTTTAAATATCCTCAATTCCTCATAATGAGCGATTTCGATGTATTTCCCTAAACATCGAATAAAAGGGAGGTCCAGTAACGGAAAACAGATTTCTGAATCACTGACTCGAGAACGTTTCAGTGAAACTTTCCTGATTTCACACGGGAGATTCGCTCATTCATCGAAGTGTAAAAGGAGAAGTTATTGGATTAGCACTGTCTTATTCTAACTGAATTTACTTGAAGATTACGCTATTTTCGGATACTTTGCCGTTTCAGGTTGAAATAGAACACTTTCTATTATTTGTTGAGAGAATTTGAAGTATTTCTTAATGCATTGAATTCCCATTGTGTGTAAAAATCTTCTTACTTTCTCCATAGAAGCTTTGTATTTAGCTAAAAAAAACTTCTTTTAAGTTTAACATGAATAAAATATGTGGTTAAATTTTTCTAATATTGACTGTAATAATAAAATTTAAGTTAGTCGCAGTTTGAGGACAAGTAAATAAATTTTAATACTTCAAGTTACTTTTGATATAGTGATAGAAAAATTGACACGAGCATTTAGTATCACGACGCAGTAAAACCGTTGAGGTGATTACGTATAATTTTTGTTTTCTTGTGTCTCCGTAGGATCAAGTAACATTTGTAGGGGAGGACGATTGAAAACCCTTCTTGGTGTGGAAAAGATGTTTTAATGTTCCCCAAAGGTTGGTAGGTTTCACAGGAAAGTAATTATACACAAAAAAAGTCCTGAAGATTTCGCGGAGCGTACGTGCGGCTCGGTCGGATGGTAGCCGTAGAGAGAGCGAGCGAGAGGTCCCGAGCGAGCGAGAAGGTCGGTAGGTTGCGTTCGCAAATAACGTTAAGGGCGCGCTACATACTCCCCCTCTAGCACGAATGAACGCCCACGTATTCGTGGTAGTAAAAACTAAAGCGCGGACAAACTAATCTAGGTAACGTCGTGGTTTACCGCGTCTGCGTTTCTCACGCACGGCGGGTTGGACATCGCCGACGAACGGAGTGAGTTGCGAGGTGTGATACTTCCCCAAAAGCACCCCGTCACTAACGCGTTCTAGTAAATAAGTGGTAGGACCGACAGCTTCCCGCACCCGATAGGGGCCGTCCCTCCGAGGGATAAACTTGGCTGTCTGCCCTGTACCTGTGTCGTTGAGGCCTTGCGTCTTGAGCAAGACCAGAGTACCCGGGTCGTAATCCGGTGCCGGGCGGCGGTGCTCGTCGGCGTACGCCTTGTGTCGCGCCTGCGCGCGCTCGTGCACGTCGCGCGCGTCCAGCAGCGCGGCGGCCAGGCGCCGCAGGTAGGGCGTCACGCTGCATACGGCCGCGTCGTTCTCTAAGATCGCTCGCATGTCGCATGCGGCGTCGTGCGGCGCGCGGAGCTCCCTGCCGAAAGTTAAGAAAGCGGGTGAGTGACCCGTGCTAGCGGTGATCGCCGAGTTCATGGCGAACCGAATGGCTGGTAGATGAGTATCCCATGTGTCGTGTTCTCGGCCGACTAGGATCGCTAATTGCGGTTTGAGATCCCGATTCTTGCGTTCGATGGGATTGGCAGAAGGATGGTAAAACGAGGTCAAGGATTGCTCAATACCCATGGCGTGACAGACTTGTTGCATGATCTCGCTGACGAACTGAACTCCGTTGTCGCTGACCATGCGGCGCGCGACTCCGTAGCGTAGGAATATCTCTGACGTGAGTATCTTAGCGCAATCTAGGCTAGTGGCTTGGCGCAGGGCGAAAAGCTCTACCCAGCGTGTACACACGTCCTCTACAATCAGTATCCATCTGTGTCCGTCGCCGGTCTCGGGTAAGGGCCCAAATAAGTCCACAGATACAACCTCGAATCTCCTGGCGGGGGCGGGCGTCTGCAAGAGCCCCGCCGGCTTCCTGTTGTCGGCCTTGTAGCGCTGGCAAGCGACGCAGCGCTTGACGTAGTCGGTAACGAACGTCCGCATGCCGGGCCAGTAGAACTTGCTAGCGATGCGCCGCAGGGTGCGCTCGGCCCCGAGGTGGCCGGCGGTGGGCGCGTCGTGGTACTCCGCCATCACCTGCGCGCGCTCGTGCTCTGGGATAACGAGGCAAGCGTCGTCGTCGTCGTTGTCGTCGTTCGGTGCGTAGCGGTATAGAATACCGTCGGAGAGTACGTAGCCCCGGTCCGCCCACGGTCTCCCCCTAAACGGAGCGTCGTCGGATTCCAGGTCATCAATTATTTTGCGTACCTCCGGGTCCTTAAGTTGATTATCGCGTATGTCCCTGGGCATACGCGCTGGGAAATCAACAACGGCAGAGCACAGTTCGCAATCGCTCTGCGATTCTTGGGAACATGGCGGGCGCGAGAGCGTATCTGCGATCACGTTTATTTTACCTGGCGTGTAGTCAATGCGCAGATCGAACTCTTGAAGAGTGAGGGCCCACCTCGCCAGTCTGCCGCTGGGTGACTTGGTGTTCATCAGCCATCTGAGGGGTTGGTGGTCAGTTTTGACTGTGACATGAGCGCCTTCGATGTACCCTCTGAACTTGTTGACGGCCCATACGACCGCGAGGGCCTCGCGCTCGGTGGTCGTGTAATTGCGCTCGGCAGCGTTCAGCTGCCGGCTCGCGTACTCGATGGGCCGCTCGTCTTGCCCCTCCCCCTGCATTAAGACAGCTCCGAGACAATACCCGCTACTATCCGTGCGCAGCACGAAGGGTTGCGCCTCGTCGGCTTGTCTCAGGATCGGCGCCGTCGTCAGCAGCGTCTTGATCGCGTCGAAGGCTCGCTGCTGTTGCTCGCCCCAGCGCCACACGCTGTCCTTTTTCAGAAGGTTGGTGAGCGGCCGGGCGGCGTCGGCGTATCCGGGAATAAACCTCCGGAACCAACTGGAAGTTTGAAGGAAACATTTCAGATGTTTGATATTCTGGGGTGGCGGCATGGCGGTGATAGCTGAGGTTTTGTCAGGGTCCATATGGAAACCACCAGGGACGATTACATGTCCCAAAAATTTTACAGACTGGCAAGCGAAGCAACTTTTATTGCGGTTCACTCGAAGGTTGAACTTAGCCAGTCGGGTAAAAACAGTTTGCAAGTCTTTTAAATGTGCTTGAAAATCTGGTGATAGCACAATAATGTCATCTAAGTATGCAAGCACCGTGCTGTTGCCTAGGTCTAGGTTTGATTTGAATCTGTCAATGAGTCTCTGGAAGGTGGCTCCCGAGTTTCGAAGACCCATTGGCATGCGGATAAACCTATAAGTACCTGTCGGTGTAATGAAGCATGTTTTGTCACGGTCATCGCACTCTACATTGACTTGAAAATAGCCAGACCGAAGGTCGAGGGTGGTCATGTAGTTACTAGTTTTAGCCGCATGTAGTATGTCCTCGATCCTTGGCAATGGGTACCTGTCAGGTTCGGTCACCTCGTTGAGTTTCCTGTAGTCAATACAAAGACGCATACCTCCATCTTTCTTCGGTACCATGACTACATTTGCAGCCCATGGTGACTCGCACTCCTCTATTACATTGGCAGTGAGTAGTTGATCCAGTTCGTCTTTCAGGGCTGCTCTCCTGTTCTGGGACATCCTGAAGGGCTGGCAGGCAATTGGTTGCTGGTCTTCACTAACTTTAATGCGGTGAGTCGCAAAGTCAGTGGCCGGACCCTCTGTTGCAAACCGCTCCTCACTGTTACAAATTAGGTGATTAAGCTCTGATTTTTCACTAGCAGACAAAGTGTGACCTTCATCAGCTCTCAACATTAATGAGTCGGTATCAGTTTGCATCAAATCAGAGTAATAGGGTGTCAACTGGAAAGATTCAACAAAACTGAATGTCTGGTCTGGGGTATCTTGGAAGGTAAAACAGCACTGAGGGATATTCACAACTATTCCTGCATTTAAGATAAAGTCACGGCCCAATAATGTTCTACATTGACTGTCAGGAAAAACGAGAAAATCCACTGAAGCCTTGTGGCCTCCAATAGTGACTAAAACTTGAGCAGTAAAAATGTCACGTACCTTGTTCGACCCGTCAGCTAAACTCACAGTTCTCCGCGTCGGCTTGAACTGGACACCAGAGTTCACTAGAATCTTGTGCAGAGCTGGGCTAGCCACGCTCTGAGAAGCACCTGTATCTAAAATAGCGACGCCCTTGCGCCCCGCGATAGTGACGTCCACTAGCGGGCGTGAGCTGTCGGCGCTTTCTAAAGTGTTTAACGCTTGAAAATCAGCTGTTGATGACGCAGTAGGCTTTTTAGAATTGCAAGTATCACACCTCGATCTCACTACCCCTGGTTGATTACAACCGTAACATTTGATAATGGGCCTAATATCACTACTGTCACTAATCGTTTTACTCGATTCTCTAGCCTGAATTTTCCGACACTCGTCTATATTATGACCGAAAGTTTTACAATAACTACAACGCGGACGAGAACTTTTAAATCTATGTTCGCTCGCGCTAGAAGGGGCGATCGGTGAAGGACTCGCAGAGATAACAGCGGCAACGTCGCGTTCACGTTCACGCGGTTTGACATTTGCGCCGCGAGACGTTTGCGCGGGAATTTGAATTCGGCTGTTATCACTGACACTAGTAGGAATGCTAGCAGACCCTACCTCGATCCTCGCTTCCTCGGCATCTCTCGCTTTCACTAATAACGATTCGACGTCTTTTACAGATTCGCGCGGTACACTTTTACGCACTTTACGATTTAATAGTCCGTACACAATATCCAATTGCAATCTAGTGTCTAATTCGTAAGGGAATTTGGCGAATGTAGCACGTATACGGGATATGAATGTTTCCGCACGTTCGTCGTTTTGTTCCGTAGTGAAGATGTCCCGGAGTAGTTTGTATGCTGGGCGAGGGGCTCCATACATGGCTCGCATGCGGCTCGTAGCCTCGGCCCAGGTCCTCACATTACTTCTTATGCCGCGCCACCACGTAGCGGCGTCGTCGGTGAAGAGCATTGTCAGTCCCCGCAAGGAGTGGTCTTCACTTATGTTCATACATTCCACGAACATTTCGACTGCGTCGATGAATGATTCTATTTTGTCTGCGTTGGCGGCGCCGCGGCCGTCAAACCGCGCTGTACATTTCGCCATGTTTCCCGCGGCTGCAACCATGGATGGCGAGGGCGCCGACGGCGTCGCTTCGCGGTTGAAGGTGGTCGCGGGAACTGGGGTAATGGCGGCAGCGTGTTGCATCGCGTTACGCATAACGCTCGATAACAAACTCGATAATTGCTCTTCTGTGATGGCAATCATACTGGAGTTTTCGGCGGCTCCTCTGCTTACGGAAACGCGCGGGTTCGGGGAAGTGGGGGCGCCGTCGGCGCGCGGATTCCCGTTGGCGCGCGAAGCCCCGTCGTCTTCGCCGGAAAGAAAGTCTTCGGAATCGTCGCCCTGATGTTGATCGGCTTCAAGGTGTTGCCTCCTGGTCATCATTGTGGTAGTTTGGCGGATAGGAATATTCCGAGAACTCGGTGAAGATGGCGTCGCGTCACTTCAAACTTTCCGTGTATAAAATTTTCCTGGCTCTCAGTTGGGCGCCATTTGTAGGGGAGGACGATTGAAAACCCTTCTTGGTGTGGAAAAGATGTTTTAATGTTCCCCAAAGGTTGGTAGGTTTCACAGGAAAGTAATTATACACAAAAAAAGTCCTGAAGATTTCGCGGAGCGTACGTGCGGCTCGGTCGGATGGTAGCCGTAGAGAGAGCGAGCGAGAGGTCCCGAGCGAGCGAGAAGGTCGGTAGGTTGCGTTCGCAAATAACGTTAAGGGCGCGCTACACATTTAAGTACCACCAGATGTTGCAATTCTATCTTTTCCAGGTCAACTCTACCTAAAGTTGCTAAGATACTAAAGTTCGCACAAGATATGGTGCAGTAAATAATATCGTGACTCAAGGCAGACCAAGGTAGAATTGACCTAAGAGGGTAAAGTTGGGATTCGAGACTCCGAGTGCTCGGGTGTTTAAACTCCTTTCTATCCGAGGCATAGGCTTCATGGAGTGGGGAAAAGTAATGGTTAGCAACAACGGCTAACCGATTTATTTGTAAATCAGTCGTTAGCTGACAAATGACTGCCCGTAACTTCAGTGACATGTGCACCTTAGGGCGGACGTCTTAAATGATAGAGGTGAGCCTAAGCTAAGTGTCCGCTGGTTCGAACAGGGTAAGCAAAGGTAAGGCTGAGCCTCATTCGGGCGGATGCGGTCATGCCTTCGGTACCGCTCTGCCTTCAGAGCAGGACATGAGGGTATGAGAGCCAAATTGAGGGCAAGTAACCTAGGCCCATAGGCGCCAACAACGAGAGCTTTTTCGGTGGCTACGAAGAATAAACCTTTATAAATAATCCAATACCAGACGGGTAGCACGGGAGCCGAACCTACCATGCACGGACGGTGGTGATTTGAGGATTACCCCATCCCGGGGCGACCGTGGACGTCGCGGTAGTCACTTTATGTACCTGTGACAGTCAATGTCGATGAGGAAACTTGTGCTCCTCCCTCACGTATCCTGCATCTTGCTGAACGGCCCGTTTGTGAGCTCGCCCTCTCTCCGCTAAACCTGTTAAAGCCATCAAAGGCTAACATCAAAAGTCCGTCCGAAAAAAGATATGTCTGTATTTCCTCAAAAAATGCTGGACGCACAAAGCGCATTTTGTACACCATAGAAAAGAATTGGCCATAACTGACAGTAATATACTAGCATTCTCATGTCAAATTTACCTATTACTGTCTAAAATAAAACATAATATATGTTACTAGCTGTTGCTCGCGACTCCTACCTATTCTCAGAGCTACCAAATATAGACAAATAATTTGATAAAAATCGGCTAAGCCGTTTTTGAGGAGTTCGATAACAAACACCGTGACACGAGATTTTTATATATTAGAGGTGATTTAACGATTGGAGTGAAGCTGTTCTCTTCATAACGACAACTAAACAAACACATACATACTCTTAATTTTATTTCTTATAACGGGGTTCACATCGACGACTACTCATAGTTCTCAAATAAACCGTCACCAAGTACAAACCTGTGAGATCCTTTCAGTATCCGTGGCTTTTCGAAACCTCTCCCCTAATTCAATCTTTAATAGAAGGTTTCGTCGGATATTGTAGGTTTTATCGCTCCTATCGGCATCGCATGTTTTATGTTAGCGAAATTGTTTCCATCGCTTGATGGAGGGTGCTACGTGACGTCGACGTCGTTGCGATTTGCCCGCGCGCTTCCGAAATAAACCCATTGATATCATGAAACTTGTATTATTACTTTATTTTATGCCCATATTATTTTACGGCCCATTTACTTAAGAGGCTTTTGTATCTGACAACGGTGGCTCGCGGATAATATTCCCGCGATGGAAAGTTAAGTGACTACAGAATATGTATTTCATTTTCGCGAGAGCCTTTTGTTCTTTAGAGTGTTTTGTTCTTGTGATGTTTTTCACGTTTATTAGTACTGTCGCGTAAGCCTTACTAATGCCACAGTTGTGTAATAGATATTTTAAGTACAATTTTAGTGCTTATTAGTACAAAAAATATAGTGAATATTTTACCTTATTTGAATCAGGAAGTCCGCATATGTATTATGTATTGTCTTATTTTGTCAAAATAAGTTTTTGTTAAAAACTAGAGGTGATTGTCAAGGGATGTAGACTGTGATTACGGTTACTAAGCTCCTAAACAGACAAATACGTCTAATGTATTAACCGTGAATATTAAAAACTAACTTAAAAAAAATAACAAGCTTTTTTGCTGAATGCAATTTTTAATTGAATGTAGATACTTTCATTGTGATTCAATCTATTCATGCGCTCCGAATGCCAAGTTTATCTAACGAAAGCCTATGAAAATATGATCTTAACAAAGTAACAAACAAAAAACAAAGTTTGCAATTGGTTCAAATAAAAAAGATAAAAACCTCGTTACGTAGCTTAAACTTATGTATACCTATCCAATTTTTAATTATCATGCGCATACTACATGCTTCGCCTTTCATCCCCCAGTAGTTTTTCATTCCACCTATTGCTCTTAGGTTAACCCAAGCGTCTGTACCAACAGTTTATGAGTGCACATTAATGCCAACAACTCACAGCTTAAGTTTTCTCATTTATTACATGGCCACTATACGTCTGAAGTAACAGAAATTCCTTTCGGGACGAACATTGCCAACACGTTACCAAGACTGTCTTTAACAACATTGAAGTTAGATTAAATATAAAAAAATAAATCCAGATAGAAACTGAAAAATATATTTAAATCTAATGAGATAATTATTACACAATCTACATTATTTTTTAACTCTGTGCGCGACCACGGGGCCACCATGCTCAATGTAGCTGCGAAATGTTTGTGATTGTATAAATCCGTGAATTTCCACGGTGAATTCTGTTTCCCCGTGGACTACCACGGTTTTGCGTTAACATTGTTTTAAACAACCTATACTATGGTGTCCAAGCAACCTAAATTCCGATTTAAAATAAGGTCATATCACTCCCATGTAAAATTACTCCCAGTTTAATTTAAAACTGCGTTCTCAAGTCAGAACTTGTATTTCTTATCTAACTCAAAGCTTTTGTTTACATCAAATAATAGCAATTAGAAACATACTGCAAATTGTCTCTGTTACATAACATTATGAAAGTAGTAAGAAAGTTTTTTGTTATTTTTCTACGGGGACGTCGTTTTTATTGTCACTCGAAATGCCTCTATCAGCTTAAATGTAAGTACGTGACGTTGCTTACATCTCACGATACAACTTAAATGGAGGCACTGCCAACAAAACTACAGCGTATGGAGTTGAGAACAGTAATACAACAGTAAGTTTATTATCTGTACTAAAATCATGATTTCAGCCGAAATACCTCCACTATTGGACACAGGCCTCCCCCAAGGTTCGCCAAATCGGTCCTGCGCCATCCGCATCCAACGTGTTCCCGCAACCTTAACCAGTGCGCTTGTTGTCTAACGTGCTGACGCTTGGTTTCGCATTCACTACATATTTCTTTCTGTCAAACGGTATAAGATGGTGAAAGCGAAGACAATGCGGGCTCTGGTCGTCGCTTCATCTTATTGGAGGTCTACCTACACTGCATCTTCCAGGGCCCTATTTTATAAAGCTACAAGTTACAATTTACAAGCGGAAGTTTCTATCTAGCACATAGGGTCAGAAAGAGACTTCCGTTTGTAAATTGTAACTTGAAGCTTTATAAAATAGGGCCCAGACGGTGGATGCCATTCAAGAGCCTTTGCCCCCATCGCCCATCAGCTTCACGAGCGATGTCGATGTCCCTGCCAGCTGCTACTTTACCTGTACTTACTTACTAAAATGCATAAAGTTTTTCCAATCACTATCTTTCCAGTCCAGAAAATTACTGGAACGATGATAGGACCACGAATTGGTTCGAAACAGATCGTCATATCTCTACTATAAAAGCTATCTGTTAAAGCAGTGGTAGCCTAGTGGTTTGACCTTTGGTCTCTCAAGCAGAGGACCGTGGGTTCAAATCCCGGGCACGCACCTCTGACTTTATCAGAATTCATGTGCGAAACTACATTTGAAATTTACCACAAGCTTTACGGCGAAGGGCAATCATCGTGAGAAATCACTTCCGAAGCAATTCAATGGTGTGTGTGAAGTTCCCAATCCGCACTGGGCACGCTTGGGAACTACGGCTCAAGACCTCTCATTCTGAGAGGAGGCCTGTCCCCTGCAGTGGGACGTAATATGTATAGGGTGGGATTTCATTTCCAATCAGCAATACGAAGAAAAAGCAATCAAATAACTCCACGCCACTAGAGTAGGTACACAACACACAAACATACCTATTTCCAAACTGTCTACTTTCGTACACTGTGATACCAGGGAGTAAGGCAAACGGGAAAATCGGCGCCGCCACTAAACAGCCTCTCCTCATTATTGTTATGGGCGCAAACGACTCGCCGAGCGGTGATTTGCCATTCGTCTCTTTCTTACAGCGCCCTTACGTTTTATAGCGGCGAAACTTAATCAATCCCGGAAGTCTCTAATGCAAATAAGGCTTACGTTTTACTTTATGAATAGATATATGAACACGGATTCTAAAGTTTGAGCGAGTTTTATTAAGTATTAGGTAATGTAGAGATTGGTTGCCAAGAGAGTGTCAATCCATATCCATATTCATGGTAATAGTATAGGTAATTGCGAAAGTTTCTCTGTCTATCTTTAACCTCTTCATCTTTAAACCACTGAACCGATTTAGAAGAAATTTGGTATTGAGATAATTTGACTCCCATGACCTATCATGGACAAGAGCAGATCTATATTCATAGTGCCATTAATTATGGTAGTTAGTTCTGTTAGTCGCGGGCAACTGCTATATATTATTTTAATGGTACTAACTATGTAATCTTTTTTTAACCACAATCTCTGCGTTCTTGTCCTATAAAGAATAAAATCAAAAAACAATCTAGGTAACCACTAACCGACAGGCTTTGATAAAAATAACACCATAATGTTTTTACGGCGTGTGTGAAGTTCCTAATCTGCCATTTGTCCGCGTGGAAATCATAACCCAAGCCCTCAAATTCTGATATACGACCTGTGCCCCGCAGTAGGATGTATAGAGATAGGAGATAAAATGATGAGGATTTCTGCTACATATTTAGTGAATTTTTATCATTTAATACGTACCTTTAGACTTTTTTTTTGGTATTAAAGCTTTAGGTACTTTATTCTATATCATGGACAGGGATGTTTGGAAATAATTCCGATCCGCATAGGCGATCCCTAGTCTCAAATAGCGTATCTACTGTGTCAAAAAATTTAGTTGTATTTAGTTGTATTTGTATGTATTGTTATTTAATAACAATGTCTGTTTGAAAAAAAAATATTATCTTGTTGAGTTTCATGCCGGATTCTTCTCATCGGGGTTTATCCGAACCGGTGGTAGATTCTTCGACGTTCATAGAAGCATCAATTGATGCCTAAATTGAATAAAGAATTTTGACTTTGACTTTGACGCTGACTTTGATGTATTGTCAGCTGGTTTGTCCACCGAGTAAACAGGCGTTAAATATTAGCCTACAACTGACGACAATACCCCTCCAGCTAATTAGTGATCATCCTGAGTAAAAGCGAATCGTAAATGAATCGTAGTTGGTGATTTTGACACGATTAAAAGGATTGATAGATCACTTGCCCGTCCCGAATTTCGATGGTCTGTGTAATCAGCGTACACGCCCAGCCTGCCAAATGCACAAACGTTGTTAACTGTCCACATGCCTGGCTAGATTAACCGACACTGGGCCGTCACCGGGCCAGTCTGTCGTAAGTGATTTGTATAACGGCACAATGTAACGTATGACTAAATTAAGGTTAATGTTTTGATTGAACGAACTTGGTCTGATTCACGAAGCAAAGTTTCCCTTACGTTTTAGGTTATGTTCAATGTATTTTAACTTTTTGTGTTTTCACCCTTAGTACAAATTTTTTGTCGAACCAAAATGGCTTGTTACCGAATAGTGCCTCTGGAAGTGCAGCTGATTTGACTAAAAATAGTTGACTTACTAAAACAAAAGCGTTACAGACCTTTTCTGTAAAAATAATACACACAAGCCACCCATCATTTCAGCCGAAATGGCTGGCCACCCATAAACTCATTTAAACCTTTATAAATCACAACGTGTTCTGCATTAATTAAAGGATGCTTAAAGGACGTCAGTTTGGTACATTTTCAACTGCCGCAAAAATGAAGGAAGTTACCAATTCGTCTTTATAATTTTATAACAGATATTTTTCATTATGCAATGAAATATTAATAGCTTTAAACAGTCAGACGTTATACCTTATAATTTACGCAACGCTTAATAAACTTTGTTTACGTACGGCACTTTATCATCTTGATATAAATTCAGCTTCGGCAAAAATGAAAATTTTCCGACCCGCGAAAAGGAAGTTGAGTATTTATGAAAGGGCTTGTGGCAGTTACTACTTTACGAGGTCATTATGGAAACCATTAAATGTATGATTACAGGACCCCCCTGTTTTGGGCAGGCATTTGTTTAAGCACATCAACTTTTCGCAAACGACCGGTGCCCAGAAGTATACTAATTCATTACAGGCCCTGTTGTGAACTTTAAATAACTGACGGTATTTTTAGTAGGTGCTTAAGTAAAGCGGCTTTTGAAAAACTGCACGTATTTTCGTCGGTTTGATATTGTTTGGCTTAGTCGATTAAATTACACAGATATTTTCAGTACACCACATTATCTAATAGGGTATTGTTAGTTTTAGCATAGGTAAAGCTACACCAAGGTTATGATAAAAACAACTCAGTGAATCTCTTTGGAGCTCACGAACTAGATAAGGTTAAGGTTAAGTTAGGTCCCTGTCTGTATACTTAATACTATCAAGAAAAGGCACCTTTTAATTTAATACGATAACGAACCCTAAATAATATAATAATAGATACCTATATCAGTAGTTGAAACACGTTTATTTATAATTAGCCATTTTTGCCTGCGTTAGCTATCCTAAATAAATATAAAAGGCAACAATTAATTTAAATAACGAAACAACTGTGGACTTTTGAACAAATGATGGCATTTAAAAAATTAATGGGTCCCTACTCTATTTAAATAGGATGATTAGTTAGTTTAAGCATGTCGCTAAAATAGCCCTGGCCTAAACAAGCAAAAAGTTTAGTGGCAAGTTGCTTCCGATTAAGTACTATTTTGCTTCAATTTCACAGGAGATAAAACAATGGGCATACATGTCACAGGATTGCTAAAAGGATTACTAACATAGCAACATTTTAACTAAATCGGAAAGAACTACACAAGGCGCATTTTGAAATATATCATACTAAATACAAACTGAAACATGAATGCACAGAAAAACCCAGAGAAAAAACTAGTTCTAGGAATCGAACCCAGGTCCTCAGCTTTCCGTGCTGCGTGCTAAACCCCTACACCACAACTGGTCGCGACTTAGACACTTTAATTTTTCCTATGCATCACACATCTCAGCTTGCTTAATCACTTATTGCAGCGATGCTGAGGACCTGGGTTCGATTCCCAGAGCTGGTGTTTTTTAGGGTTCCGTAGTCAACTAGGAACCCTTATAGTTTCACCATGTCTGTCCGTCTGTCTGTCTGTCTGTCTGTCCGTAATTTGTACATTGTTTGTTGTAATTTGGCATGATTATATATATCAGTCACGCCGACAAAGTGGTTTAATAAAAAAGTGGGGTAATTTTTTTTTCTCGACTAACTCTATACTGTGGGGTATCATTGGATAGGTATTAGAAAATAAATAGGAGTTTGCTAGAACCATTATTTGAGAAAGTGAATATGTTCGGAGATATTCACTCTGAAAGTTCAAAATAATGTTCCCCCATCTAACTTTTGAACCGCACGACTAAAAATAGGAAAAAAATAATTTACCTAAGTTAAACTTAATAAAAACTTTCTAGGAAAATTATTTTCAACTTAACCAGTTGAGCAGTTTTTAAGTTTTTGTAAAAAAATATTTCTAAACTAAGATTGTAATTTAACCGCATTTTTTTTCTTTAATTACCTATAAGATCACGCTAACAGTATCTTCTTTCAAATAAAAAACGAAAAATTGAAATCGGTTCATATAATAAAGAATTACATCTGAAAAACCATCAACATACATACTAGTCCTAGTAGACTGCAAATTAGATTAGTTACCCAATTCGCCGATAGATGGTGCTGCACCGCCGACGTTGAAATTCTACATCGCGCTGTTAACCCTAGCGCGCGGTGGGAGTTGGGACCAAAACAACCACATTAATAAAGTATGCAAAGATTTTTTCGTACCTGCTACGGAACCCTATCTTGAGCGCGTCCGACCCGCTCTTGGCCGGTTTTCTGGGTTTTTCTGTGCATCCATGTTTCAATTTGTTTGTATTTGTTGTTGTGTATCACTTGCGATTCGTCGTTTCAGATTAAAAGCTACAACAATACAATTCTTTAAACTCTTTGGCAAAAACCTATCTATGTCCCGGTGGAATCCAAACCCGGGCTCGTACTGCGCCCTTCGTTAATTATGCAATGTTTTTATTCAATTAGTCGTGTGGTCGACCCTAATTAGGAGTCCGTAGGTAATGGAGGGTTGCAGAGACAAGCCGAGCTTGGCGCAAATAGACCAATAAAATAGGAAAAAAAGAAAAAGCATTTCTCGTCTCTTTGCGAACAATACGCGGGTACAATGGTGTGTGATGCTTGTGCGCTCTCATTTGTCTTTGTGTCCAATCTTTTACGATGACGATGTTGTTTTACGATTTGATGTTTTCAGTTACCAATGAGTGGGAATATCGCCTGGTTTATTTGCATTTGATACACTTGTACAACAATAAAATACAAATATTTTTTATTGAACAAAATAAATCAGTATACAGTGAGAAACTTACTACCTACAATGGTAGAAGTGCAAATAGTTTTCTTCCTTAAATCCCTTAAGAGATAATACCTGTGCTATGAAAAGAGAGTCTTTTTTATTATATATTTTTAAAGATGAGTAAGATAAGATGTACTTCTGTTGTTCTTGTCAACTTTTACTTGCTTTTATGATATTTGGCTTACCTATATTTATTAATTGTACATATTCATTTATCTGATTTAACGCTATCCCGTGGTAACTATGCAATTTTCTGAGATAAAAGCTATCCTATGTCCTTTCCTGAGACTCAAACTATCTCTATACCAAATTTCATTTAAATCGGTTCGGTGGTTTAAGCGTGAAGAGTAGACACAGGCAGTCAAACAGACACACTTTTGCATTGATAATATTAAGTACCTATGAAAACTGTACATAAGTAGAAGGTACTTCTCTCAGACAAAACTTGAAATATAAATTTTAGTAATTACCTGTAATCCAAATCCTTCTTTCCGAATTTGTTGGTGATTTAGTACAGAATCTTCGTACAATTAGTGTTACATAAGAAACTGAAAATTCCACTTTAAGTCCGTGGCAAGGAATCGTTTAATTTGTACCCGGCAGAGAATACCCGGACTCCTTGCGGTATCTAAGAGAAGATATCGCGTCTACTTTATTTTCTTGTTTATTTTCTTGTCCATGTCGTTTAGTGCAGTGGATTAAGTCCGTCCTGTTTTCCAATCCCACTGGATTAAAGAAAATTGGCTTATTTTTCTTATTCTTTTTAGTGCTCCTAAATAAAGCTTGAAGTGGTGAAGTGAAGAGGTTTTAGATAAATAAATTATAGAGACTGCTGACATTTCGTGCTTCGTGGCAAAGATTTTCATCAAGGACCTGGACCAGCATATGAAGAAAAGAGGCTACTACCTCCTACTTACACATATCCTGAGCGATAGGTATTACGGAAGAATGCGAAATCATTGCTGGTAAATTATAGTTGTTATTTTTACTAATTTATTGGATCAGAGGCCTGTTGCAAAACAAAGTACAATTACTTATACGACAAGCGGAACTCCCTTTCTAGTTAATATAACTGAAGCGAGAGTTCCGCTTGTAATATTAGTTGTACTTTGTTATGCAACAGGCCCCTGGCTGGCGTTACTTTGCGGAGGTCCATATTAATGAACTGAATAAATTAATTTGCTCACCCACGACTTTACGTTTATGTAAGAATTGCGTGTTCATGCAACTCCTCCAACTCCACACTGTATGAACACACACAAATCACGCAAAAACCCAACTATCACCACCACCAAACTACATTAACGCGTTTCGAACTCAACCAGAGCTCATCTTCAGAGTAGGTACCACAACCGTACGCTTTGCTACCAAATGTTAGACATCACACACGCGCACGCATACGCATTTTTTACATAAATATGTAACTATCGTAAGGTCGTGGGCGAGCAAAATAATTGTTTCAGTTCGTTATTTTTACTATACGTAATCTAAATTTGTAAAAATACTTTTATATTAACTTGTATAGAGCTGCAGTTTCTTTTCAATTCTTTATTTTATCAAATAACTATCAATAAAATATGTCAATAAAACTTTATTTCCTAACTACAAAAAAGTCGTACAAAATGGCCGTGGCTAATGGGTTTGGGTTGCCAAGTAAGAATTGTTTTAAATCATGAAAAAATAAGGCTTTGTAGTGTCATTCATTACTACAAAAATTACCAACTAAAGTATCTCAACGCACAACACCGCACATTCACTATTCGGCATCATTAATGCCTGTACAATGATCATTTAATTTATCCATGAGCCCGTATCCTGAAATACGTACCACCAATAATAAGTCTGAAGCCCACCCAATATTTCATCTGCTAGCCTAGGATATATACCCAATCACAAATATATCTAGTTAAAACAATAATAATAATATCACTGAGTTAGCTACTTACATGCACTTCTATTTTCTTTTAAGTGTCAAAACGCAAGTTGCCTGTGTTCAGCCGCTTGGAATGAAAAAAAACACGTCACACAATGCTTCATTTACGAGAAGATTCCTCGTGTCGTGTAGACGTGAAGTGACACTTGTAAGCCGGATCGTGTTCTATCTTGTTTATGTTCTGAAACCGCCGAGTACATTGCATCCGGTTCCTAGCAGTAGCGCAGTAAAGATTTATCAGTAGAACAACCCAATGATATTTTTGTCAGTTATACTACACTTCTACGCTTTTATGTCAGTACAAAATGCCAGTGATTTTGCATTCACTGTATTCATGTCACTGTATTTTAATAAAGTGAGTAGACATCTTGGTTTTTAATCGACTACCGTAAACCAAACATATTGCCGGAATATAAGTAGTTTAAAATCACCTATAAGATCGATTAAATTGGAAAAGAAAACATATTAAAATTATCTATAACGATGCATGCAAAGCTATAAAAGTATAATAAAATAGAATTAATATTATGCATTTGTATTAGAATTTATTTTCCACAAACTACTGCACAACATCTTGTTATGTATACTCGACACCACAAGCAACCCATCCCGAATGGAAACAGTGATTAGCTTAGCAAAGCTTGCAGAATAATATTATAGACTTTATTTCATTATGTAGACGTTACCTTTGTTCCTTTGCCCCTTTAACTCCTAGAGTCACGGCTGGAAGTCTCGACGAGTAGGTTCTCCGAGACTTTTACGAATGTAGTTTTTCTTTTCCTCGCCCGCGAAAGTCCTTTCAAGAACGAAGAAAACCAGAACCTACTGGGGAACTTTTAAATGCGAGAACGAGAAAACAAGAAACTCATCTCATTCTCGCTTACCCGAGATTCTCGGGTCTTTTCACCGTGAGTTTATAGGGGCTAAAAGACATGCAATACCGTATCGCTCAAAATGCGATTAAAATACAGCGCAATGAGAAAGCTTTCGCGCTCTTGGTTTTTGCTTCAATCTCATAAAGTTAATATTTTCCTTTTTCCGCATATACTTAATTGCCTTTGTTTGTATTTGAACACAATACAAAGC
This sequence comes from Archips crataeganus, assembly GCA_947859365.1. NCBI lineage: Eukaryota > Metazoa > Arthropoda > Insecta > Lepidoptera > Tortricidae > Archips > Archips crataeganus. The sequence goes on along the minus strand of OX402049.1, from coordinate 5,342,806 downwards.
CTCATGACTCATAACACAAAAAATACACACTAAAAAAGAAAAATCTACATAGAGAAAATTTACAAATTAAGCGGCTTAGTCGCTACGACTTTATGCAGAAACCGGTTTTTAAAGGTTTTTATTAATTAAATACCAAATTAAAACAAAATCATCAAAGCTAAATCGTGATCAATAGCTTCTAACTTGAAAATAATTGACATGAGGAAATATCTTAAACGTAGGTCACAGTGTTTTTTAAATCACTACGTGTACAACACATCTTACAATAGACAAAAAATGAGGAAGTAATAAAAATCGACGAGTGAACTCAAGACGATGTTTCTATAGATTTATTCTTACCCACACAGAAAACATAATTTGTGACTTGCTTCTTCAAGAAATACTTAACATTAAAATGCTAGCTGTTGACTTTTACCGAAAAATCAATGACCTTATAAGTAGGTATGAAAATTAAATGAGTCTAAGCTCTTTCAGTTTTGCTGCCTAAGATTCACCTTATCTTGGAAATAATCATCGTTACTATTGAGAGTTAGGAACAAAGTAAATTGCAAACGCTACCAAATGAGCCGGAACGAGGAGGCAAGGTGCCGATAATTCAACTGAGAGCGCTCCTGACTCGGCACAATTTATTCTACTACCCTCGTTTTTGTGCGATGTTACAAAATAAAAACATTATTTTAAAGGATACCATTAACGTTGACTTCAATTAAAATTTCACATCTGTTGCAAGGGGTTTTTGGACTGTGAAAAATTTTAGCGAACTTGTTGTAAAATTTTAGACAAATGTATAAAATTTACGTAAAATGTTACAAATGTTATTGTGTATTTACAGTTATATAGGTAAATATTAATGTAAGAGAGTGCAAACTAAATGACTCTCAAGGTTTAAGATGCGTGACATCTCTACTTGCCATAACATTTTAAGTAATAATAACTCAAGTTCTAGGTAGACCAATTAATCAAATTTGTCTTTCTGTTTCGTTATTTTTGGGTTTAGTGGATAATGATAGTATAAAATGCTCGTCATTATATATAGGTCATAAATGGTTTCTATGAGTCTCATTTTCATCTTTGTGGGTCTGTAGGTTTTTAGGTTTTATATGCGAATCACCCAAAATTTGGCTATTTTTTCTTATTGATGACTATAAACAAAATCCGCAAATACTTATGCTGTTGATTGGTCGTTATGGAAAAGCATCGTGTTTTTACTAAGCGCATGTATACATTGCGACTGGACTATGGAACCGATCTCAAGTTGTTTTGGAGCATCAGTGAAGTAAACAAGTTTTAAACCATTAGTAAATGATTGTCTCGCAATAAGCTTTAACAAGAACGAACGTGGTGACAACTCACAGATTACCCCGGAACCCGACGTAGGTACCGCACTGCGGAGAGCCGTAATTTCACGTAAGTGCCATAATATAAATTTAATTTAAAACCTTTAAATGGGCCTTGTGGCAACCAATTATATTATAGGCTGCAATACGCGTGCTGGCTTTATTTCGATGACGCGGTAAGTGTTATGTACGGTCTTTTCGAATTACGCTTTTTTTCCTTTTCATTTGTCACGTCTTCCGTGAATTGTTCACGAGAGTCGCTGTTATTTAAAAATAATTAAGCTGAAATTTATCCGAGCATCCTCATGTGTATAATACCCAAGTAAGAAACATTGACGAGAAGTATACAACCATTTTTGAAATCAGCCACACTATGATTTATAGAAAACTGGTTAAATTTCTGATTTTTTTTTGGCGAACAAAGATATGTTTTGAAAAAGCTTTCGTTGTATAATACCCTAATTTTAAATAAAATCGTTGACTATTTTCTACGTGTTTTTTGTATGTATTTATCAGAACTTGCTATAAAAATCAGAGCAGCGTTAAACTCAGACTAATTATGCATCGTTAGACATGAATCAGGCGTTATCGCGATTTGTCTTTACACTATGGCTGAAACTTGACAGAGACATACATATTTACTAAAATAAGAAACACGAGTTACTCTTGTGTTAGTAGTCGAGGTACATCTGACCCTTTATGTTTCAAACTTCACGAATTTTAGTAATTGGGTCATTTTCAAATTTTGCGCTGGTACCTGAACTTGTCCCAAGGTAAAAAAAAGTCTCTACTGTCTATTTTCTGCGGTTATTTGAGTGAAATGATTGATGATTTCACCTATAGGTATATCACAGATAATTATTGACTATCTGAATCGAAACGATAATCAATAATTAATTCGTAATAATGCATGGTACTTAACAGAGTGGTAGCTCCATAAAAATAGTAACAGAGTGTTCTGCGCAAAATTTGAAAATTACCCAATTATGGCTGAAATATTTTATCATAAAACTAGAGCTTCCTAGATTAATCCACTATTTATAAATGGCATGACTTTAAGTATCATTATTTGGCAGAATACCGGGACCCCAGAAGCCACAAACAAATAGGACGAATCAGTGTCCCGACAAAACGTGGTACAAACAATTGCCGAGCCGAGCGAGATTGTGTCCACATTCAGCTTTGTATTTGAAACGTTCTCTGAGGCAGTTTTATTCATTGTTTACTATTCGGAAAACTTTGGGTCTGTCAACAGGACCTAGTACAATTAACAAAATGGTGTTTTCAAGTCAGATAGTACTAGTAGTAGTAGTAGTAGAAGTGTACGATGTATGGGAAAGATTCGTCGCTAACTTCTAGACCAGTGATGGTGTAGGGGTAAGCACGCAGCACGGAACGCTGAGGACCTGGGTTCGATTCCCAGCATTGGTCTTTTTTCTGGGGTTTTTTCTGTGCATCTATATTTCAGTTTGTATTTAGTTTGAAACGAATAGAGTAGATTATTATAAATGTGAAAGTTTACATGGATGGATGGACAATTGTGTGGATGTTTGTTACTCTTTCTCTCTAAAAAGGTTAGGCGGAGTCTGGTGAAATTTGGCACACAGATAGTTTTTAACCTATATTAGCTTAAAGAATACTATTTATCCCGGAAAATTGCATATTTCTCACGGCATATTTAGCGATATACAAATTCTTCACGACAGCGTCGCGGGCAACAGCTAGTTTAAAATGTTTTATTACTTAATTGTATTAAATAGTATTTTCACTTAAAATAATATTAAACATAGTAAATATCTTGGCACAATTATACTAATAAGCTAGTCCCAAAACAAGCACAGCTTTTACCTAGGTGCTAAACAATAGATACACCTGCAATTTAGGTAAATAGTTCACACGTGCTTAAATACACGTCCATGATTTAGGTACAAACATTCGTTTTCATTAAACAGGTTCTTATCAGTGAACCTCTAGCTACATAGTCAGGATCACTAACCCCTTACTTCGTCGACATTAGGTAAGTACATAATCATAGCAGAATCCCACAATATTTCCCTTGTTTGCAAGTAGATACGTAATGTTTATTCACAAAGACTCATTAAGAGTGTCATTTAGACCTTCTCATAAACGGAATGAGCGACAGATTATATTGAAAATTTGGTCATAATTTTATAAAGGGAGTCTTCCATTGTTCATATTTATTTCCCGAGAAACATTGACAATCTTGTAGTGGGGCCTGAAAAAGGTTACCTGCAGTAAAATTTTTGAAAGAACAACGTTCGCTCGAACAACGCCATCTGTTAATTGCAGATGAATTTACAGCGTCATCTTGAAAGCTGGGATATCTACCTCAATATTCTTGACAAGCGCCCTCTATTCTTGTTTAAAGTTAACACAATTACAAGCGGAACTCCCTTTCTAGTTAATATAACTGAAGCGAGAGTTCCGCTTGTAATATTAGTTGTACTTTGTTATGCAATTGGGCCCAGATCTTTGGTTATCTGCACGCCAAGTTTCATCTAAGTCTATTGAGCCGTTATTGCATGATAGATTGACAAAAATCCGAACATCCAGACACCTTCACAAATTTTCTCATTTAAAATATTAGTTTTAAAAATAAAATCATCTACCCAAATAAATTAAATTTCCCGCGTGTGCTATTTAAATCAGCAGAATTGGATCAACTAGCCACAACTAGTATAGGTGAATGATCTTATTGTAAGACGGATTACTTACCATTGTTTTCCGCTTTAGTGAAGCTTAATCCTCAGCTCAGCCGAGGCAATTCAATTAGGACCGCCTGAAACAGTTAAACGTTGTCTATGAATTACTATTATATCTCATTTCCGATTATGATAGAGATATTATTACAGAAGTGTTCTAGTACCTATTCGTGCTCTAGTCGCTAAAGCCCAACATTATACGAAATGAAGCATCAATGGGCGCTGTAAAGCATTATTTGGGGGGTGATTAAGCATACTCTGACTGTACACAAAGAGCTTGTTTATCACCGTAAAACGGGGTGGCTATGATAAAATTGGACCTAATCAATCGATCGAAACGAGGCGTGATTTTGACAAAGATTTATAAAGACATTAAGGAGTTGCAGATTGGAATAAAAACTAATAATTTCGTCTTTAACGGAGTGCAGTATGCTCGGGGTGCAGCGGGTTGACCGGATCCGAGACACTACGCTGGTGTAACACGGATTACCGATGTGAGTGCCAAGGAATAAGCTAAGCTGTTGTGGGACTTGGCAGGCCAGGCCAGCTGCATGGATCTGAATAGGTGGGCTAGAATAGACATGGACTGGATACCACAAGATTGATGGCGGCGACGAAGTAGGTCCAGAAGACGTTGGCGGGACGACCTAAACATGTACCTTAGGGTCTGGAAGGACACCACTCAAAATCGGGATGAGTAGAAAAAAAGTGAGGGCCTTTTCCCAGCAGTGGGACACTCCTTCAGGCTACCTAAATGTACAATGTGAAACGCAATAAATAAATAAATAAATAAATATAATTATATGTATTTATGGTATTTTGATGATGGCACGCTGGGTGGGACGGCATCTTCAGTCGTTCAGGATTTGCAGACCATTAAAGCTGAATTTCACACGATTTGTTTGGAACTCAACTTCAGTAAGTGTGAGATTTACTTTTCAAATACACTTTCTCACGCCTCCCGTTTAGATATTTTATCTCGCATCAGTGCATTAACGCCAAACATTGCCATAACAGATCGAAATTCACTCAGCCTTCTTGGTGTACCTATTTTCGACGACGCCATTCCATCTTGCGTGAACTCTGAATTAGAAATTTTTCAGCAAACATCGGACCGGCTTTTGGAAATCCATCCTCACGTGGCTATTTTCATTCTGCGCATGTGCCTCTTTACGTCCAAATTTATGTATTTGTTACGTTGTTGTCCGCTATGGAAATTTCCGCAGGTAACAGCAAGCGTTGACACTTTACTCCGTAAAATGGTGTCGAATATTTTTAACACTATCTTCAACGACCGATGCTGGATCCAGACATCCCTCCCGATAAACCTAGGTGAGATTGGTTTAAGGACCACCTCAAGCACAGCACTTCCGGCGTTCTTGGCCTCCGTCAACAGTTCGGTTCCGCTCATCAGAGAGATACTAAACGTTTCCAGCTCTCTTGATGTGATGGCCCCATGCTTGACGGAGGCTACGGAAGCTTGGCGCAATTTATGCCCTGGAGAACATGTGCCAACGGGTTCTAATGCATGTGTTCAGCACTTGTGGGATATACCTTGTTTGAAACTTATGCACCAAAATCATTTGCATCAATCCACAGATGCTGCGGATAAAGCGAGACTGCTTGCTGTTACCGAGAAGGAGTCCGGTCACTGGCTACGGGCGTTACCTTCTGTCAATTTAGGCACAGTTTTAGACCCTATGCATCTGCGCATAGCCGTTTGTTTGCGTCTGGGGGCCAGGGCATGTGAACCCCACCTATGTCAATGTGGAAAGGCAGTTGACCACCTGGGCCGCCACGGATTGTCCTGTGTTAGGAGTGCAGGCCGTCTATTTCGCCACGGTGCTCTTAACGACCTCATCCGTCGGGCCCTCACCACTGCATCGGTCCCAGCTACACTGGAATCGATACCTCGGTTTATTGAGGGACGACGGAAAGAGGCCAGATGGTGTCACCTTAGTGCCGTGGACGTTGGGACGGTCTTTGGTGTGGGACGTGACTTGTGTCGACACTTTTGCCGCGTCCCACGTTCAAGGTACTGCGCTTAGGGCCGGGGCGGCTGCCGAGCATGCTCAGGTTAGCAAGCGTCGCAAATATTCAGGTTTGACTACCTACCAGGAGTTTGCGGCGCTTGCTTTTGAAACGATGGGGCCATGGTCAACGGACACAAAAAAGGTGCTAAAGGACTTGTCCAAAAGGTTAGTTCTGGCCTCTGGGGACCCTAAAACTGGCGCTTACCTCGCTCAAAGGCTAGGGATAGCGGTACAAAGAGGTAATGCGGCCAGAGTACTAGGGTCCATGCCTACGACGTCTTTCGACGACGTATTTGCCTTATAGGTTTCTTTTTATGTTATTATTTATATTAGTATTATTTAATTTAGTATAATAGATATTTACTTGGAATGTATTTAGATTAGTTGAAGTATTAATTATATGTAGTAGGTATATAAATTTGTCGTGAAACTAATTTTTAAAGTCGTCCCAGCAGTTCAAACTCACCCCGATACACGACATTGAAATTTATACATCTTAAATATAATAGCTACTAATTCCCGTCAAATTTGTATAGTTATCCCTATCTAGAATGAAGTATATTTTCAGAAACATGTCACGCGGTTTGAAAATGGCTTGTCCCGGCTTTCATGATTGATACAGCGCCCACATGTCCAGGCCGCCCTTTGACGATTTATCATCTGAATTTTTTACAGCGCTTCAACTTGGTAATAGATAGCCTACGTATAAATATTAAACTATAATAATAATGCGACGTCACTTTGTGATCCGAATAATAATAGAAACTTCGCGAACTCCAAATCAAACAATAGACAGTTGTTGGAACTGTACCTATACCAGAATAATTTGTGATTTTTACGACATTGAAAGAAAACTAATATTATTTTCGCTAGAATATTTTACAAGTTTATAGCTTTTGGGACAGAAGACCACCTAGAAACACCAAAACATTTCAGTGTTTAACAATTTAATGGTAGAACATCTTTGACCGATTATAGTTTGGAATGATCTGACCATCAATACGGTGTGCAGCATGCATAAAATATCCAGCTCTTATATTATTATAAACTTCTACAACATTATGATATCTTACTTAATTTGTATTTAATTCACATGTAGCTAAAGAAAAGCATGTCATAACAACTCTAAAGAGATAGCGCTACAGAGTGCACTCGACGAGTATATTTATAGAGGCTGAAGCAAGCGGGCTCCTTACAAACATTCCAAGAATCTCGTTTAAAGTTTAGCATACTCTAAAAGTCACAGTTAAGTGCATTATGGGCACACTCACGGACTGAGTTCAACTGCATAAGCAAATAGTTTTACTACTTAGGTACATTAGCCTATTGCAAGGAAAGTAAAAATATCGTCGATAAACGGTTGCCAGATTATTTTGAAAGTTGTGTTGTTATGCAGTTTTGGCGAAGCACCCGCTCTCCGCTATATAAATGTACTTAAGTCATGTTGCACTTATTGTAGTCAAATTTTATTTTGGGTTTTTTATTTAACCTCTTTACTCAAAAACACCTTGATCAGCTTAGTGTTTGTCGCTATCTGTCACTTTAACATTTACATTTGCCTTTGTCAAACACTGAAAAAACAAATCATGGTGCATTTTGTAAACTTTAACTAAATACAATACCTACACACCAATAACTACATACGTACCACTGCAAAGCAGTGCGTATTGAAAACTTCACACTTCACTTCGTTTTACTTCAGCGCAAAACTCATGGTAAATTTCAAATGTACGTTCGCGTGTAAATTCCGAAAAACTCAGAGGTAGAAGCCCGGGCTCGAACGCACAATCCTCTGCTTGAGAAGACATAGGCCAAACCATTAGGCTTCTATGGTTTTCTTTACCATCTCGTTCTGAAGTATTCTGTAGAAACATAAAATTAATTTAAAGAATGTTACTAGAGGGTGAATGACAAATCCAAATACTTTGTATTATTAGTAGGTCGAGTAGATAAATGAAATAAAAAAATGTTCAATGACAGGCATGCAAATTTCTTTGACATGGGGCTCGCGTGACCAAAACACATGAGTTTATATTACATTCGAGCATTTAAAACTAGACAGTAGACAGCTGATGTAATATGCAGTTTTAGTGATTTATGTCTAGTGCGGAAATACTAGCTTCTTCATAAATAATTAATGAATGAATGAATGATTTAATTATTTTAAAATTTATCACAATAATTTTACAATGTTTAGCTTACGAGTAGGACTAAGAAAAATAGGCACAATAAATGGTGATTCCAGAAGAGGATTTCGTAATTATCACAGAACACATTAAAGTTTTGTTTTTAACTATGCACAGTACATAGGTAGTAAATTTGTTCCTCGTTACAGTTTCATTATTTGAAATTTCCCAGGGATTTTAATCCAAAGACGCGCTTAAAGACGAAAGCGTAATAAAGGAATTCCCGCTCAGTTCCTTCTTTGCTGCCAAATTGTTCCAACTCAGCTTATAGAGTTAAAATGATTACTTACTGGGATTCATCTTAATTCCTTAGCTATTATTACTACAGTCTGCGACTTGCACACGTCAGGTGCTTCTTCCTTTGTTATACAGTTTCAACATTTTGATATCCAGACGTGGCTATATTTTAAAGAAAGTTAATATTTATTAAATAGGATTAAACTAATGTTTCTGCGGTTATGTTACGGTCAATTTCCGCTCCATGGTTTGGTGCACGAGTATATGATTGAAATGAATTATAATGCTCGTTTGTTTTCCTATAATTTTGTGTATATTCTGTGAGAATTACAAATATCTAGTTCCAAAGTATAAGTAAATAGTAGTAAGTACTAGGGGCGTTCAATAAAAAGTGAGAATGAGTATGTTATAAACAACTTTTACTAAATGTCATTTTATTTTTCGACATAGTCACCTTTTAGCATAATACGCTTAGTATATCTTTTTTCTAAACTTAAAATTCCATTTTTAAAAAAGGTCTCATCTTGAGTACTTAAAAAATCTTGTACTGCAGCGACTACCGCGTCGTCGTCTTCAAATTTCTGGCCTCTCAGGTATTGTTTCAATCTCGGAAATAGGTAGAAATCACTGGGAGCGAGATCTGGTGAATACGGAGGATGCTTAAGGATATCGAACCCAGCATCACGAATTGCAGCCATTGCAACGGCGGACTTGTGTGCCGGGGCATTGTCCTGGTGGAACAGCACAACTTTCGAGAGTTTATCTCGCCGTTTTTCGCGGATCTCATTGCGCAATGTTGCTATTTGTTTGGCGTATAAAGTGCCCGTAATAGTGGCTCCATGCTCAAGATACTCAATCATTAATACCCCTTTACCATCCCAAAAAACAGAGCCCATGACCTTACCGGCAGATGGGCTCACCTTGAATTTCTTCGGAGTTGGAGATGATGGCCTTTTCCATGTCATAGACTGCAGTTTCGTTTCTGGGTCGTAATGATGGAGCCATGTTTCGTCCATTGTTATAAATCGCGCCAAAAAAAGTTCCCGGTCTTGCTGCATCAGGTTCAAAGCTTCTTGACAAATCTCTAGTTTACTTTGTTTTTGCGTGTCAGTAAGCATTCTTGGTACCCAACGCGCAGATACCTTTCTCATACCCAAGCGTTCATGTAAAATATTATGCACGCTCCCCGTTGAAATCTTTACATTTTCAGCAATAAAACGAACTGTGACACGACGATCCGCCAAAACTGAGTTTTCGACTTTTTTCACAATTTCTTCAGTTACTGCTGTAGTAGGGCGTCCGGAGCGGGGGTCATCCATTGTCGATGTTCTTCCACGTCCAAATTCGGCGCACCAACGTGCGACTGTCGAATACGGAGGAGCATTAGACCCTAAAGTGTCCCGCAAATCCAAATTGACTTGGTCCGTAGAAAAATTTTTCAAATACAAGTATTTGATAACGGCGCGCAGTTAAATTTTCTTCATTTTCGCTAACGTACTCAATAGCATTGCAAGGAAATTACCGTATATTTTTTTAAACAAAAGACAGTTAGTTTTCTTTTTCATAGCAATCAGCTAGATAGATTAGCTTTACCGGCCAGTATTTAATTTCGTAATATTAAAAGAGTTTGCATCTCATTCTCACTTTATATTGAACGCCCCTCGTATATACATTAAAATATATTACAAAAAAAATTGGTTGAAAAGATTTACTGTCATTTCAATAATTACACAAATGGAAAGTCACCAACTCGAAATTATGCGTCAATGCAGATTTTTTTAATTGAAATACATAAGGATAGTTGTCCATCCAGATTATTGTCGAAAATGGAATCATGTCTCATGGCAAAATTGTTAAGAATGGTTTAGGCTGAAATAAATAATGACCAATTTAATTAATGATTAATTAAATTCAGGCTCAATGCATATGACGAAAAGAAGTTTGGTTATGTTATAATTAATTATTTATAGCACAATCAATTTTGAACGTTATTATTTTTGGTTCTAATTTAAAAATAGTCAATTCAAGTGGACGATTTTACATTTGTACTCGTTTTTAATGACAGTAAATCGTTAAAAAATTAAAACGCAAGGAGTTCAAGTTTAACGTCAGAGTCAGAACCATCCAAATAAAAAGCAAATAGATGGTTTCACGAGAGCTGACGCAAATGGATTGAATGATTGAAACTAGGTATGTGCGTGGCACAAAATGGTTGTAACCAATTTAAAGGTAACTCTCTTATAGTAACTTAACCCTATTTTATTTTTCATAAGATAACTAATTCCTAATTAAATTTGAAAATTTAACAAGAGCTTTACGGTGAAGGAAAACATTGCGAGGACACTTCCACACACCTGGAAAGAAATTCAATGGTGTGCGTGAAGTTCCCAATCCCCACTAGGCCATTCTGAGATAAAGTCTGTGCCCTGCAGTGAGAGTGGAGAGGGAATTCCTAACAATTTTGATACCTATATTTATTTAGATCGCTGACATAAACGTTTATTCATAACATAACAGTAGGTACGTGCGTAAACTAGTAATTTATTAATACAATACAATACAAATATTCTTTATTTAGCACCAAAAACAGTATAATATTTTTTTAGCAACGAATAAGCAAACAATAAAATATATCGATTCGTATAAGGGCGACTAGGTGTCGTCCCACCACAACATGTGACATTAGTTTCGTTCATTGCGCCTGCTCTCGTGAGCGATATATTATTATTTATTGCATGTAATTATAGCCAGGGCCTATAATGTTTACCTGTCCCCAGAGTCCCCACTCTACAATGACTACGAAATAAGGCGGCTTAAGCACCTAAGTTGCGACTACGTAAAAAATATTCGTGCGATGATAGACGCGAATAGTTTCCTTCGTTTAATAACTGCGACCTTGATAGAGGGACGGTAAAACGTTTTCGTCGTAAAAAAAACAAACGGGACCGTCATTAATACACAAACTTTGTATTCTCGTGATTTGTACCTCTTGCTTTGTTGTGCTGTAATTTTTACTGCCAGGGATGGCTGCTTGCGTGGTTCACCTGCGTAATCGTATTTTATATCAACAATGGCCCTTATCTGTAAAAACGTATTTGAAATTCATGGGTCGGCGTCGTTGAAAAATTGTCTAAAGCATTTTTATGTTAAAAGCTTGCGACGATGATAAAACATCTGACTTGTATTTTTGGATACACAAAAAAAGGTTTTACGTGCAAATTATTTGTGTTGTAAAAAAGTTATGATGTATAGTGTACACTCATTTTGTCCGAAATACGACAAACTTATCTTTTAGCATGCAGTGCCGAGCTTTTGCTACATAAAATATGTATTAAAATATGGTAGTAAACGTTTTAGTAATTAAAACTCGCTTCAGTACCTGCTTACGGATATTATAATTTTTTATTTGTGTATATAATACATAGGTACATGAGCATAAGCTGTGTAAAACAAAACAATGTTATGTGCATGTTAAATTACATGCATATACGACTAACGACCGTCATTACTCTTTCTGTTTATTTGACTGTTGTAAATATGTAACAAGTTACACATGTGTGTTTGTTCTACTCTAACATATCAATCTTTGGACTGGCAACATATTAATTACATGTTTATCGTAAGTACCAATTGTAATTACTTGTGATGAAAATGCTGTGATTAACAAATAAGCAATAACGTGGTGCATCAAAATAAATACACCTTAGATTTCTTTGCGTTCTTTTAAAATACAATGATGCAGAAAAAATTATAACTTAGTGTGTTTGTCGCACACAAATATCTCTAACACGTAATAATGCTTATGTTCAACATATTCAATTAAAAAAGCGCTTGTTTGTCTTAGAATTTACAAACTCAATTGATAGATGAAGTTTAAAAACGTTTTATTTCGTTCGCTTTTTACGATATTGGTTGGGAGTGAAATATCGGCATCCTTAACTTATTTATCTTCGGCAGCTAGGCCTACGACGTGCGTGCACTGCAAAGAGCAACCGAAAATATCTACTGAATTTAAAACGAAATAATCTAAAGAATTCCTCTAAGGCGTTCCCGCGATTAGGTACTGCCGTTGAACGGAGGGAAACGCAAATGGAATGAGACTGGGGGCATATTCTCAGGTTTCTGAACGTAGTATATACTTCTGAAGCTATAATTTTCCATAAAGAGTCAAAAAAAAATAGTAAACAACGAATGAAATCATAAAAGATTTCGAGTGTATCAAAAACATAATAAAACAAATGACGCATTCAACTTAGCCTAAAAATATGCTCTGTCACATGCACAAAGACTCGTAAGCTTTTTTTATGTCAACCTCTCACATTTCTTAGAAACATCTCAATGAACATGACGTAGATTAACGAAGACATAATGGACATGCAGCGCGCCGTGAAGTGGCTTCCCCGAGTGAGGTGAAATATTAGCGCACTTTCGGAGCTTTTACGCATATTATTTATTCAAAGTAAGAATAGAGGATACTTCCAAGCTGCTTGTTCTAGATAACTCTATGATTTCAGATGAATCTTCGCACTCGCTTTATTCGACAGTGGTTTCTTTCAATTTGTGTTATTGAAACGCTCGTGCATTGCAGGTTCAACTGTGTGAGAACACAATCTCCAGGGTTCCGCACCCGAAGGTAGTCAAGAGGAACCCTATTAGGTACTGTACTGTAGCGTAGTCCGTATATTTGTCACAGGGCTGTGTCTCGAAAACTATAAAAGATATTTAGACACCTGACATTTTATAACTTATGACTGTGTAATTCTATGGTGGGTAAAACAACAAATAACAAAAATTAAATGAAACTAAAACTTAGGGGTATGGGAACCCCCAAGAAATATATAATTTTTGTTATGGCTGTATCTCTATAACAATTAGACATACAAATTTCAAACTCGGACTGATATTATAGATAATACTACATGATAAAAAACAAACATCACAATTAAAAAAAAACTGGTTTAGTATGAGGCGGCTTCGTTAAATTGTAATTTGGGACAGCGGCTGTACTTTATGAACTTAAACAGATAGACAGTTTCTTTAGAGATTTTGTGGTGTATATCTTTGCAATTTTTGAATACTAGAAGTGGCTTTGAACAAATGGAGCAAGCTATTTCCCCTCCTCTTTTCAAAAGAGGGGAAGAGTAGTATTTGGCAAAATGAATCCAGAACAACAACGGCTAACTAATTAATTTAACAGTTAACCGGCTGACTGGAAAGGTGTAGTCGGTAAAGTTCAACCGAACCACGTAAAACATCATTGGTTATATCGATAGCCTAAATGACACGGAAGAAGTGAAACTTCGTAATGTGGAAATGAAAAAGGCACTTATACATCAATATGAACCTTATTGCAATAACTTAAAGAACTAAATTTACTTATGCATCTATGTGTTCAAATTACTCACTAGATGGCGCTTTTATCTAGTCTCATAAATTTGCACAGACAGTATGAGTTTTGCATCTCACTATCGAAGCTTTTAACATCCGTTAGTATTTTATACAATGCGAGATTACTTGCTTCGGCAGTACATATACTAATGCTTTCATACCCCCTCCATGGTAGCGTTAAACGTTTAACGCAACCTTGTTGGAAGTCGCATTAGAAGTTTCACTTCAAAACTGATTTAACTAATCCGTAGAGAAGAAAAGCTTTTGAGTGGTAACGGCATACCAGAAAGCGTAAGGTAGACTGATCGGATCAAAGTCTTTAAGGGTTGCAGAAAACTAGCGGTTCATGGTTCATGACGTTGTTTTGAGAGTGACCCATATCTGAGTGTTTCTTCCAGCCGATATCGATTATGACATACTAAATGTAGGTAACTACGTAACTTAAACTAAGATTATATTATAGTAACATAATATTTATCGGCGTTATCTTGTTTTTAAACTGATAATATTATTGTAACAATTAAATTCTCAGTGCATTATCGTTAAGTACACAGTATCACCTCACGCAATTTCAAAATATTATCCACTGATATTTATTATGCTGACGTAATTTTTACATAGGTATCTTATTCATATCACAAATCATTTCTTGGCAAATCGCAAAACAATTTAATAAATTCCTTTTAACGGAGTCCCTTTGAATCAAAAAAAAAATAAAAAATCTCATTTATTCCCTATCCCGATTTCAAAAAATACGTCCTTTTTCCTTGCCTATTTAAAGGCAACCTCTATCCAAAATTTCAGCTTTTTAGGGCTGGTTTTTTGGTCTGAGCGTTGATGAATCAGTCAGTCGGCGAGTCAGTGAGTGCGTAAGTCACTCTGTCAATCAGTCAGAAACTTTTCTTAATCAATGTATAGAATTAAATAGGAAACTAGCTGTTGCCCGCGACTCCGTTTGCAAAGAATAGGGGTAAGTATACAAAAATAGCCTACGAACTATTCTCAGAGCTACCGAATACAGAGAAAAAAGTTTCATAAAAATCGGTCAAGCCGTCTCGGAGGAGTTCGATAGCAAACACCGTGACACGAGATTTTTATATATTAGAAAGATTAGAAGAAGACTATCCTTCCACTTCAAATTTACTTCAGCACTTATCTGACTGAACCAGAAGAATTCAATTCATCCTAAAATTACACATATACTGTTGTTCGAAGTACCTGCATACACTCGGTGGATAAAGATAATAATTTCCTGAGGAGTTGTTAGGCTAAGTACAGTCGGTGTTGTATGACGTGACGTAACACGTACAGTTTACCTCGCCGTGTACCTGAGGTTTTAGTCAGCGGATAATACTTTCAGAATGATTGAGATTTTTTATCCCTTGAATCTTATTTTATAAGCTCAATAAGCAATGACAACGACGTGACGAATTAACACGTTAGCTTGCTTTTCATGCTCATATTATTTTAGTTTTTTTTTTCTACTAATACATACTTACGAGGGGCGTTCAATATAAAGTGAGAATGAAATGCAAACTCTTTCAATATTAGGAAATTAAATACTGGCCGGTAAAGCTAATCTATCTAGCTGATTGCTATGAAAAAAAAACTAACTGTCTTTTGTTTAAAAAAATATACGGTAATTTCTTTGCAATGCTATTGAGTACGTTAGCGAAAATGGAGAAAATTGAACTGCGCGCCGTTATCAAATAGGTACTTGTGTTTGAAAAATTTTTCTACGGACCAAGTCAATTTGGATTTGCGGGACACTTTAGGGTCTAATGCTCCTCCGTATTCGACAGTCGCACGTTGGTGCGCCGAATATAGACGTGGAAGAACATCGACTATGGACGACCACCGCTCCGGACGCCCTACTACAGCAGTAACTGAAGAAATTGTGAAAAAAGTCGAAAACTCAGTTTTGGCGGATCGTCGTGTCACGGTTCGTTTTATTGCTGAAAATGTAAAGATTTCAACGGGGAGCGTGCATAATATTTTACATGAACGCTTGGGTATGAAAAAGGTATCTGCGCGTTGGGTACCAAGAATGCTTACTGACACGTAAAAACAAACTAGACTAGAGATTTGTCAAGAAGCTTTGAACCTGATGCAGCAAGACCGGGAACTTTTTTTGGCGCGATTTATAACAATGGACGAAACATGGCTCCATCATTACGACCCAGAAACGAAACTGCAGTCTATGACATGGAAAAGGCCATCATCTCCAACTCCGAAGAAATTCAAGGTGGGCCCACCTGCCGGTAAGGTCATGGGCTCTGTTTTTTGGGATGGTAAAGGGGTATTAATGATTGAGTATCTCAAACATGGAGCCACTATTACGGGCACTTTATACGCCAAACAAATAGCAACATTGCGCAATGAGATCCGCGAAAAACGGCGAGTTAAACGCTCGAAAGTTGTGCTGTTCCACCAGGACAATGCCCCGGCACACAAGTCCATCGTTGCAATGCCTGCAATTCGTGATGCTGGGTTCAATATCCTTAAGCATCCTCTGTTTTCACCAGATCTCGCTCCCAGTGATTTCTACCTATTTCCGAGATTGAAACAATACCCGAGAGGCCAGAAATTTGAAGACGACGACGCGGTAGTCGCTGCAGTACAAGATTTTTTAAGTACTCAAGATGAGACCTTTTTAAAAATGAAATTTTAAGTTTAGGAAAAAGATTTAATAAGTGTATTATGCTAAAAGGTGACTATGTCGAAAAATAAAAGTACATTTAGTAAAAGTTGTTTATAACATACTCATTCTCACTTTTTATTGAACGCCCCTAGTAAATGAGAAATTTTGCGAAGATTTTTAAATGTTTATATGTAAACGCAATAACGGATTTGGATGAATTGGCGCACAGATATACAAAGATCTGGATAGATATACAGAATACTAATATCCCGGTAATGCGTTCCCGTGGCGCTGTCCACGAGCGTTGAAGTACCTTTGCTACAAAGGTGGCGTATTAGCTTCGTTTACAATCATTAGATGGCGTTACACGACCTAACGTTCTAATAACATAATAAATATAAATATAAATATTAGGGGACAATCTTACACAAATCGACCTAGTCCCAAACTAAGCAAAGCTTGTACTATGGGTACTAGACGACGATAAACATACTTATATAGATAAATAAATACTTAAATACATAGAAAACATCCATGACTCAGGAACAAATATTCTTGCTTATCACACAAATGAATGCCCTTACCGGGATTCGAACCCAGGACCTCATGCTTCGTAGGCAGGGTCACTACCAACTAGGCTAAAGCGGTCGTCGTTATACTTTAAAAATGCTACTGTAACCTTTTTTCAGGCCAAACTCTAAGATTGCAAGTGTTTTTCGTAAAGGTATTTCTAAAGCGGTCAAAGCTGCAGGCTAAAGCTAGTTATACATCAATTTAGTTCTGATGAAAAGAATGAAAAATTTAGAAAAAGACGGAGAGAGGCCTTTGCCCACAGGCAGCGGGACAATTAATTTGATAACTTAGAAAAAAATCTTCACGTGTTAGTTCAATCAATACGTGTGTTATAAAAACATGTGGGTATATAATTTTTTATTTCTTTTAAAGTACCACCAGCAAAACACATTTTGCACTGAAATATTTTGAACAAAAATTATTGTAGGTACGTTAACTTGATTTTAGCGTTGTACACTTTGATAAAGCACTAAATTCAAGAGATACACCGCTAACCGGAACATTATTATTTCATTACAAAGGCTGTGTGCAATTTAAACGCAATAACTTTTCTCACATACTCGGTATAAATGCCCAGTTTAAATTCCGCAGCCGGCAGTCACGTACGTCTTAACGTCTCTCTTCTCTAAATTTATAGGACACCATGTATTTATCAACGAGACCTTAGGTTATCTACTACTACCCTGGATTGTAGAAATTTGTTTAAAAAATGGCAACTTAATTATTTAATGTATTTCATATTAAATGCAAACTGAAATATGGATGCACGACCGCTTTAGCCTAGTTGGTAGTGACTCTGCCTACGAAGCAAGAGGTCCTGGGTTCGAATCCCGGTAAGGGCATTTATTTGTGTGATGAGCACGAATATTTGTTCCTGAGTTATGGATGTTTTCTATGTATTTAAGTATTTATTTATCTATATAAGTATGTTTATCGTCGTCTAGTACCCATAGTACAAGCTTTGCTTAGTTTGGGACTAGGTCGATTTGTGTAAGATTGTCCCCTAATATTTATATTTATATTTATATTTACAGAAAAAGAACCAGAAAGAAGACCAGCGCTGGGAATCGAACCCAGGTCCTCAGCATTCCGTGTCGTGTGCCATTCATCTACACCACCACTGGTCAGGAGTCTAGACACGATTTTTTCCTATAGGTACATCCATATCTCAATCTGTTAAATCATCACTTGCGTGATACAGCGCCATCTATTATCTAATTATTTAACTCAATTTTATGCACCATTTTGTTAAAATTTCAGAAATGAGTACTCCGCCTCCGCAGAATAAAGCCGGAAAGTGCAGTTACCTGCTTTTTATTGTTCATTCAGTTTTGACATCTACGCGTTAAAATACATCACCTCAATTTTTTCCACATTTTTTTACTAAGTACTTACGAAGATACAAAAAATAAAGACATTATTTTTTGTCACAGACAAAACCCGAAAAATCAGCAATATGTTATTGCGTATCAGAATTGAAACAATGTTTCGTTTAAAGTATCATACTGTAGTTATAAGGTGCAACTGAAATAGAAAATTAATTGCAAACCCTTTTGCAGCTTTCTTCTGGTGCAGATTTTAATATTAACATCCGTAACATCCATTTGTAAAAAAAATCTAGATAGTTTAATACGATAACTTCCTATACGTTTCTGTTTTACCTAAATATTTAGTGTAAAAGCCGTTGCCAAACCGAATAGGCCATTTTTTACGAAGCAAGTGATGTCGTAGTCACTTTCTACCATGGAGCGAACCGCGTCGTGGACGCAAGTGACCCTTCATTCCGCTTTTGGCGCTGCTAACTCAGTCTTTTGTGTTACATAACAACTTATTTAGGTACCTATAGTACCTACATTGTGCATCAAAGGCTGTAAGAAGGGGATTACTATATTAGAAGCCCGACGCCGAAGGCGGAGGGCTTTTAATGACTCGAGTTTGTAATTCCCTTACTGCTCGTGATACACACAATGATTTTCATCACATTGCGAGGAAAAAAAATCCAAAAATTAAATTATTCGGTCTCTAAACACTTAAATTTAATAAAATAATGGCTACCCGCCAATACAGATTGTCACTTTTTTCGAGTCATGTATCATAGATAATGCAAACTATGTTTAGTTTCTGCCAACATTTTAAAAAATACTTACAAATAGAACCAAACTGATTACAGCCTCTACTATAAAACTCATGGAAGATCGACGTAAGATGATCCTATAGACATCTGGTGACGCTTGCCAATACCGGCCGGCGGGTTAACAGACAGATCTCGAAGTCTCTGAGGCGCGATATACGCCAATTTAATACTACTAGTATTGAAGTGGCGATATAGCGCAAGAGTTTTTGCAAAGAATCTGTATGTTGGGCAAAGCCAACTGGCAAAATTACAGACCAATAAAGGTAGGATTGTGACCTCTAAACCGGAGCTATTGTTAGAAGTCGAGAAGTTCTGTGGACAGCTATACACATCAACGAGAAAACCCGACATGGATCTAGCTCTAGACCCGAGAGCTAGATTAACCCGGCACTATACCGAAGATATCCCGGACGTCAGCTTAGTACGAGATTAGTATAGCTCTCAAGCAACTCAGGAATGGCAAAGCCCCTGGTGATGACGGAATAACGGCCAAACTTCTGAAGGCGGGAGGAAAAGCAGTCCGCAAAGCCCTTCACAAACTATTCGATTCCGCCATTCATGAAGGGAAAAACCGAAAACATTGAACAGAAGTGTAGCGGTGCTGTTCTTCAAAAAAGTCGATAATACCTTACTGAAGAATTATAGACCTATTTCACTTCTGAGCCATGTTTACAAGCTGATATACAGAAAACCGAGAGTATAACCGCCCCCTTTGCCTGGCATTTGTAGACTACGAGAAAGCCATCGATTCGATCCAGACTTTGGCTGTACTGCAGTCTCTCCAATGGTGCCAAGTAGACTACCGGAACATCGAAGTGTTTAAGTGCCTGTATAATAACGCCACAATCGCCGTCCAACTTCAGGACCAGATGTCTATTCTATTACAGCGGGGAGTCAGTCAAGGAGATGTTATTTCTCCTAAACTGTTCACTGCTGCACTAGAGGATGCGTTCAGGACTCTGGACTGGGAAGAGCACAGCATCAATGTAAATGGCAAATATACATCACTCACCTTCAATTTGCCGACGACGTGGTGTTTATGGCTGAACCTTCATGGAGGACCTCAGTGCGCGATGCTCGCTGACCTCGGAAGAGTCTCCGAGATAGTTGGACTTAAACTTAACATGGACAAGACGAAGGTTATGTCGAACGCCCAAGTTGTACCAACTCCCGTCGTAATCAGAGACACTTTGCTCGAAGTTGTTGACGTCTGTATCTACCTGAGACATACAATCCAATTAGGTAGGTTCAACTTCGAGAAAGAGGTCAATCGACGAAATAGACTCGGCTGGGCAGCGTTCGGAAAGCTTCTTGTCATCCAATATACCGCAGTGTCTGAAGTCAAAAGTCTTTGGACTTGTGTGTGGTGCCAGTGATGACTTATGGCACTGAGACGTGGCCCCTAACGATGGGCCTCATAAGAAAGCTCAAAGTCACTTTGAGGGCTATGGAGAGGGCTATGTTTGGAGTTTGTCTGCGGGATAGCATTAGAAATGATGGAATCCGCGCAAAAACTGGATTTACTTCTATTATCACGATTTGCCCCATTCCTTTTTTTTCAAACAAATTATATTCGCTTCACTTGTTAGTTACATAGGTACGGAACAAAACTTGCAATTCACATTGCAGTGAAATGATTGCACCCAATTTCAATAGTCTAATTAACTTGAAAGGTAATAATAATGCACATTTAGATTGGATTGCAATGTATGGGAGGACGGGGGAATTGCGGACGCTGAAAAAAAAGTATAACTTCTATTCTCTTAGCAATAATCAGTCTGACTGTATTAATTATTAAACTCTGGTTATACACCTACAAAATCAGCATTTATCACAACTATATATTTTAAATCGAAAACAAAATTTTGTCTGTCCGTAATTACCTGTACCTCTTGGGAAACACGGTTTGAATCTGAGTTAGCTACGGACAGCATGGGGTAACGAAAAATAAACAAAGCAATGGTAATAAATAATAAAAAATAGAATTTGGACTCCTGTGACGGTTCATCACACTTAATCGAGCCAGGGGTAGTTTCGGACGTCTGTATTTACACCGGATGGCTTGGCTGCAAATACTTACCATAACTATTTTTTAAAGAATTAATAGGATTTTTTCTTACATTTACAAAACGTTTCATTGAAACGAACATTTGCAATTCATACAACATTAGCAAAGCAATCCATAGAAAATATCACTATTTACCACCACGTACTATATAGACTGTCACTCAAATTAGTAAACACCCAAAGTTAGATGAAAATTCACGAAAAAATTTGGTTCTACTTACATTGTAAACCGTGCGCAGCCATCCGTCATGAATATTTGCGTGTCACTAAAGATGGCGGAAAGTATCACGTGATTGCATCAGGAAGACGCGGAAGGAAAGGATTAAGTACATTTTGGTTTGTCCGTATATACCCCGCGTCCCCTACATTCATCATCAGCCCAGCCTATATACGTCCCACTGCAGGGCACAGGCGTCCTCACAAAATAAGAAGGCCCTCTCATTCTACATTCATCAAAAGCTTCAAATTAAAACAGCGTTTTGAATTAGGTATAACTTATTTTGTAAACCTGCCGCTATAAAGTAAAAAATAAAGCTCCATTTCCAATACATCAAAAACAGCGAAGGAATACCAAATGATTTCAACTCAAGATTGTTCAATGGTTCGTTATATTTACTAACAAAAACCGCGTTGGCGTTCCCAGCAGTTGTTCCGACTTCCTCGCGAAGTTTGAATGCATTCGCTTTTGTTGCTAAAATAACGGTAGATTGCTTTAAAAGGTGAACGTGAACAAGTTCAAGCCGAGAGTACGCATTCAAGTAGAAACGAAGCTTCAAAGTTCTTACTTTGACTACGTACTCGTATATTGCCTTAGTTGTAACCCCTCTATGCATTCCTTCGGAGTTGTCTATTGGGATATCTATTTAAAGCAATCAGCCCTTTTGCTTTGCTGCTCGTGACTTAGCTGACACAGTGCCATGTATCAAACGAAATCGAAGTAATCCATTGATTGATTGACAGCCAACAAAGAGCCTTAGGCAGTTGAGCTAGACTTAATTTTTTTTATACAATAATAGGGTTGCGTTTGACCACAATCACGCCTGATGGAAAGCGACAATGAGGCCTACGATGGAACACGCTTGCCTAGTAAATGCTCATTCACCCTAGACTTGAAACCGGCCAAATTGTTAGTGTTCAGGGAACACAGTCGCAGGCAAGGAATTCCACTCCTTAGCTGTGCGGTTTGGTGAAGGAAGAGCGAAAACGCTTATTTGACCTTTATGAATCAAAGGAGCGGGTTGGGGGTGGGTTGAGAGCGAGTTGGGGGCGGGGGCGGGTTGGGAGCGGGTTAGGGGCGGGTTGGGTGCGGGTTGGGGGCGGGTTGGGAGTGGGTTGGGGGCGGGTTGAGAGCGGGTTGGGGGCGGGTGGGGGGCGAGTTGAGAGCGGGTTGGGAGCGGGTTGGGGGCGGGTTGAGAGCGGGTTGGGGGCGGATTGGGAGCGGGTTGGTTTATTATGAAGTTTCACTTCTTCCGGAAGGTTCTAAGGAGAGCCATAATTGATGAAAAAGCAAATTGGATAAAAAATAAGCTGCCCGAATTACTAATTCGACGCGGACGGAGTCGCGGGCATAAGCTAGTAATGCATATAATGACTTTTTATTACTATTTTTTTGTTTTTGTGTTTTATTTGGTGCATAAATAAAATTTTCGTCTAAGACCAAGGCAAACAGACGCTAAACAGGTTTTATATACCTAGTTTTCTTTTTTGTTTTCTTTTTATAACCAGAGTTCAATATTACTAAAAAAACAATATAAGCGATTGCATTTTCTGTACACTATACTTATTAATGCATTGCTACTATTAGCAATTAAATAGAATACGCAATACTAGCCTTTACCTGTAGCTTCGCTCGCATCCCCATCCCATCCCATTAGATCCAGCATTTGAATTAAAATTCTGATACCTATTTTAAAAAAAATTGTTGGTTTTCCAAAAATTATAACGTGGTCTTTATCAACGTTGCATAAGAAACACCCGCGCCAACTTTCATGTCTCTGAACAAAGCGGTTCAAATTTTCGGTTTTCATCCTGATACTGTGGGAATGTTAGGATAAAAAACAGCGCATGCGTTATTTTAGGTATGGGTCATTCATACAGACCGTAAGAAATAAAAGTTGTCACTCCTGTGGACATAAAATTAGCGACTCCGAGTCAGCAAACTTAAGATATATTTAACTGAGCCGTAACATTTTCGGCTATCTGCTATCTGCATATCGAATGCATCTACTCGTAAATCCGTAGAGCCATTTTAGCGTGAGGGAGTAACAAACGCACACATATATAGTCGCAATTTTTTATAGTAAAATTTATGCTACGTACAAAACGAACACTAAAATAATAATTACACAAACGGCGCGTGACTTTTTTGTATTGCATGCGCATGTTCATTTAAAAATACAATCATAATAAATTTATAACATACAAACACCAATTACCCACTTCTATTATTTTGCCCGCTCTACGTATCGATTGTTTAAACTAGCATTGCATTCAATCTCTTTTCCATTCGACTGCAAAATATTTCCCATGGATTAGCATCCACACAATGGATTTTGCGTATAGATATACGCCCAATAGGCTGCGTTAGGATTTCGTCACACGTTGTGCTTTGTTTATGATATGCATACAAATACTATAAACGTGACAGTCTGTCTGTTTGTCTTTTACCACTTCTCGCTTAAACCGCTGGACCGATTTAGATGACATTTGGTATAGAGAGTACGGAGAGTGCTCCGAGGAGTTATTCGGGTTGATCCCTGCCGTATCCTTCCGCCACCCACCGCCCTACGCGACAACACTCTTCCATCCTCACCATCTGGATGGTTGGCAGTCTTCTACTGTGCATTTTTGCAGAAATTTCCTGCCTCGCACAGCAAAGCTCTGGAATGAAGTATGTATCTGCTGCGGTATTCCCGGACCGATATGACCTTCAAGCTTTCAAAAAAAGAGCGTACTCCTACCTAAAAGGGCGGCAACGCACTTGTGACTCTTCTGGTGTCGCAGGTGCCCATGTGCGACGGTAATCGTTTACCATCAGGCGATCCGTTTGCTTGTTTGCCCCCTATACTATAGAATGTGTCGGACACGCCCAAGATAGGGTTCCGTAGCAGGTACGACTAATCTGCAGTCTACTAGAACTAGTAGTATGTTGATGGTTTTTCAGATGTAATTCTTTATTATATGAACCGATTATTTTTTTTTTATTTGAAAGAAAATACTGTTAGCGTGTTCCTATAGGTACCTAAAGAAAAAAAATGCTTGCAGTGGCGGTTAAATTACAATTTTAGTATAGAAATATTTTTTAAAAAAAACTGAAAATCTGCTCAACTGATTAAGTTGAAAATAATTTTCCTAGAAAGTTTTTATTAAGTTTAACTGACGTGATTTTTTTCATATTTTTTAGACGTGCGGTTCAAAAGTTAGAGGGGGACACATTACTTTGAACTTTCGGAGCGAATATCTCCGAAAATATTCATTTTATCAAAAAATGGTTTTTGCAAACCCGTATTTATTTTCAAATACCTATCCAATGATACTCCACACTATAAGGTTAGTCGAGAAAAAAAAATCATCTCCACTTTACGTCTATGGGATATACCCTAAAAAAAATTTTTTTTATTTTTATTTAACTACTTTGTCGGCGTGACTGATATATATATTCATGCCAAATTACAGCTTTCTAGTACTAACAGTCTCTGAGCTTAGCCGCGGACAGACAGACAGACGGACAGACGTGGCGAAACTATAAGGGTTCCTAGTTGACTACGGAACCCTAAAAATAGAGATTGTGTGAGTCCCGAAAAATGACATAGGATACTTTTACTCCCGCGGGATAGCGGTAATCGAATCCTTTATATATCTTATACTAGCTTTTGCCCGCGACTTCGTACGCGAAGACAATAACGTTAGTTGTTTGGATGAAATTTGGCACACAGGTAGTTTAATAGGATAATGCCAGAAAAATGCGAAGTTCCCATGAAATAGGAATAAATGAATTATAATTCAGGGTCGTAGGTTTGTGCCGGGCTTGCACCTCTTAGTTTTTCCTAATTCATGTGCTAAATTACGTTTGAAGTTTACCATGAGCTTCACAGTGAAGGAAAACATCGCGAGGAAAGCTGCACACACCTGTGAAGAATTTCAATGGTGTGTGTGTGAAGTTCCCAAATCGCACTGGGCCCGCGTGGGAACTACTGCCCAAATCCTTTCGTTCTGGAAGGAGGCCTGTGCCTGATTGAAACAGGCTTATTTTACAAGTTAAGTATGAAGTATCTTTTTCTATTTATTTTTTTATTTTCTTCAACTTCATTTTTTTATTAAAAGTTGGCCTAGTAGCGCCATCTCTTGGTCCAGGTGAGCGGGTAGCTCCGAAGGAGTGTTGAAGTCTCTCGGTAGAGGGCATAACATAGATGCGCTTTATCACTGCCTAAATGTGATTATAACAGACTGAAGTGTACGATGTATGGGAAAGATTCGTCGCTAACTTCTAGACCAGTGATGGTGTAGGGGTAAGCACGCAGCACGGAACGCTGAGGACCTGGGTTCGATTCCCAGCATTGGTCTTTTTTCTGGGGTTTTTTCTGTGCATCTATGTTTCAGTTTGTATTTAGTTTGAAATATAGGCTTATTTTATTCTAAGAAAGTGCAAACTAAAGTTCCCACGGGGTAGAAATAACTGTTTTGACCTATTTTGAAAATCAGAGCCAGCGTAACTTTATATTGGTGATTTTTTTTAATCAGACCCTAAGTTTAACTCACTTATTTCTATCCCGTGGGAATTTTGCATTGTCCCGTGGAAAATTAGCCTATGTCAATCAGGGATAGGTACTGTAGCTTACTATAAGTAAAAGAATTTTTTAAATCAACCCCTAATTTGGATTGACTTGCTTTTATCCCGAAGGATTTTTTCATTTTCCCAAAGAAGAGTCTATACCAATCGGGAATAGAGTAGATTTCTATTGGTGAAAGAATTTTAAAATCAGCCCTGAAGTTGAATTCAGTAGGTATTTTCTATCCCGTGGGAATTTTACACTTTCCCAATGAAAAAGTAGCCTGTCATATGAAAGAATTTTGAAATTATTGTCATTGAATTTACTTATTTCTATCCCGCGGGAATTTTTTATTTTCCTGAAAAGAGTACCCTATGTCAATCAGAGATACTGTAGCTTCCTATTAGTGCAAGAAAAGTTTAAAATCAGCCCCGAAGTTGAATTCACTTATTTCTATCCCACGGGAATTCTTCATTTTACCGAAGAAGAGTTGTCTATACCAATCAAGAATAGTGTAGATTTCTTTTGCTGAAAGAATTTTTAAAATCAGCCTTGAACTTGAATTCAGTTTTTTCTATCCCATGGGAATTTTACATTTTCCCGATGAAAAAGTAGCATACGTCACTCGGAGATAGTCACATCATATCATATGAAAGAATTTTTAAAATCAGTGCCTAAGTTGAATTTATTTAATTCTATCCCGCGGGAACTTTTTATTTTCCCGTAAAAAAGTAACTTATGTCAATGAAGGATAATGTAGCTATCTAATGGTGAAAGAAATTTATAAATCGGCTCAATAGTTTCAGAGATTCCGCTACAAACAAAAAAACAAAGAAAGTCTAGATATATCCCTATACCGTGAGAATTTCGAAAAATCCTTCCTTAGTGCACCTCTACAATACTCAAGGTACATGTATACCAAATTTCAAGTCTCTAGCACCAGTAGTTTAGGCTGTGCGTTGTCTGTCAGTCAGTCACGGTTCTGTTTTATAGGTATAGATATATGAATAAAAAGTAGTGCGTGGAGTCCCTCCACGCGGAAGAAGTGAAACTTCATAATAAAAGATAAAAAACCAGGCGGTCACCCATCCAAGTACTGACCGCGCCCGACGTTGCTTAACTTCGGTGATCGGACGAGAACCGGAGTTTTTGTCAAATATCTTGAAAACGATGCATCCTACGGCAAAATCAATGAAATTTTCATCCCCCCTTTGAAACCCCTGCATCCCCCTCACCCTAACCCCCCTCACCCATCACCTCCCCCCCTCACCTCACGCCTCTCGCAAACGTCTCGTAAACGTCAACTTGCGTTGAGTTGCGTTGCGTTGCGTATTTAACGCAACGCATTTAACGCAACGCATTTAACGCAATGCTTTTTGGAAGTCGCATTAGAAGTTTCACTTCAACAAGCTATTATTGCCATTGTTGGTCCATTATAAAGAAATTTCTTAAGAAAAAACCGTGTAGAAGGCAATAAAGTAAAGAGCATTATCGAGGCAACAGAGTTTCGTTCGGTGTTTTCGAGTTCATTTCCACCACGCTTAGTAAAGCAGTGCCAATGTAGCTTTTGTTTTAAGCCAAATCATTAAAGCAAATTCGGAGAAATAAATTACCTACATATGTAGAAGTCATGGACCACAAAATTAAGCCATCATTAAGGTGCTTTTTAGGTATTTTTTCCTCAAACAGATGATACGTAATGCTTGGTTAATTATACTTAAGTAGTTAGTCTAACTAGTCTTTTTTTTAACTTACTACCCAAAGTGGAATCAATGTATGGAAACATGTTTTAAGCACAATTTAAATATCCTCAGAAACATTTATAGAGGTTTTCAGTCAAACTAACTATCTGTTGAATTAAACCGGATTTCAGATTCTGGATTCAGACACCTTGTTTAAAGATAGAAAACTTTTAATTTTAAAGTACATAATTTTAGTCATTTAAATAATAATAATAATAAATTTATACGATAATTTTTTACAATCATCTATATTTTGGTTAGTAGGACCTACATGTTTTTAGCTCCTGAAGAGACAAAATATATATGTAGATAAAAACGATTTTCCTCTTCTTTTAATTTCAATCGTCTGCATTCGTATCAATTCTAACTGTTACTGTAACAACATTAATTGTTTCTTTTCGAAGTATTTCATCGAGTGTGCGGATACCTTTATTTTTGTTGGAAATCATTCGTCTATTTTTGGCGAGCCGCCTGAAATCGATTCACAGATATATTATTTTGGGTATATCCGAAGGGACTAATTCCGACGACGCCCTGGTTAAGGTTGCGGGAACGCGTTGGATGCAGGTGGTGTAGGACCGGTATGTTTGGTGAACCTTGGGAGAGGCCTATGTTCAACAGTGGAGGTTTTTCGACTGATGATAATTAATATGATTCGTATAATTTTAAAATAAAAGCTGTCAATTTATGAGTTAGTTTTACTTACATTTAGTTGATAATTTTTAAATTAAAATTATCTGTAGGTCTGGTGTTCCCAAACTGTGCGTCGTGACGCCCCGGGGCGTCACTTCACAACACGACACTGTCTTAGTGGCGAAACGGTACATTTGGGTCACATGCTGCGTTTGAGTCTAGACTAGAGCTACACGCAAGTTTTTTTCACGATATGAAAAGAGAGTCACAGCATAAAAAAGATTGGGAATCCCTGCTGTAGGTATTTTGACTTAATAAGTGCGCAACATAAGTACATTCTTGATATTAGGCTTAAAAACTAAATTCAAGTCCGTCCCTGTACTTAGTTAACAGACGTCAGTATTGTTACCGCATAAGGCTCCATTTGCCCCTTTCAGGTTCAGAACCCTAAAAACCATGTTCACTTGTCAATTAAGCACAAAAACAAGCACTGTCCCCAAGCCCTTAATATTCAAATGGGAATAGTATTCAAATCCGGTCCCTTCCTCAAGATTGTCAGGGGCTATTCGGCAATAGAGTGGTTAGTCGTATACGCAAATTGACCGGAGACCCGCGTAAGCATTGCTCACAATCACAGCGATTGTGTGCCAGCAGGAGACATGATGACGTCATTAATCTTTCTGTAATGGCCGCCCAAATGCGGACGCCCGCTCGTCATGGGGCATTTGCTAAAGCGACTCGGTTACATTAGATGAGACTACCTGAACACTGACTGGTTAGACAATTCAGTCCAGTCGTATTAAAAACGGCACTCAGAGACTTAAAGAGCTAAATAGAGCAATGCTCTTTTGTACACGTGTGTTATTTATAGCCAAGACATTGCATTAGATGAACTCAATTAAGTCCTCGCGCGCCGGGTGGAAGTTTTGTAACTTGATATGTCCCGGTTTTTCTTCATCAGTGTCACGGAACTTTTTCCCATCCAAGGTAAAAGACACATTTAAGCTTTAAAAGACACTATTTAAAACCGTATCTATCTTAAAATGTTAAAGCTTTTAATGTCGCTTTTTTTTTATTTTTCTTTAGTTCCTACACTTTATTGACTCTGACCGAGTTCTACCGACGAAAGTATTTAACATTTTTATGTCGCATTCTTCAGACAGAGTAGTTACCTGCGCGGACACGCGAAGAATAATAAAGGAGCAAAATTTATATTTTATGGTTTTGCGAACAAAGTCGGCAAGTTTACGGTGGCGTCGCTAGGAGTCGTTTTGCACTGTTACGTACAAAGAATAAAATTGTGCTCCTGTAACACTAGGAGGTTGCACAAACGCCGTCAACGGCAGCCAACTCCAAAGGCCCGTGATAAGTTGTTCCAAAGTTAAGTGAAGTGAAAAATTATGTGCACTCTTCTGAACGTAGGGAACAAGTCGGCTTTTCTTTCTATATCAAGATATTGGGGAATTGAATCTGCTTCGTATTCAGGGTGTGGCGTTGCTAAGGCGACGTGATTGATATGTATTACATGGTGTGTTTAGACTAAAAAAAATAGAAATTTAGAAACATATTAAACGCTCTGGCTGAATAGGGTATCAGATTATTGTATTTAAAGTGTGTAATTTTATTAAATTACAAATGTTTTTTTCTGGACTTATTTGTGTTTGCCACTGTTTTTGGAACCAATCCAAATCCGGTTTTAAAACACTCAAAATTTAAAGGCAAGGTGATAAACAAAAGCAAAACAGCCACAGCCAGAGGGCGTTACGGATAAACAGTACAATTTGTCCACGTCGCTCCATTTTTGAGACTTTTGTTCGTATCCTTATCTTTGAATCAGCTGCACGAATGTAAAAGAACAATATTTACATACCGTTATCGATAACAATCTAGCGGAGGAAATTGGAATAATATTATGGATATTTACAAAACGGCTAAATTTTTATTGACTTGGGAGCAGACAAAAGGGAAATGACAGAGAAAGGATAAGCACATTAATAGTCGTAAACTAAGACAATAGGTCCAATTTACTAACTCACATCCATCAGTGATATTTATATACCAACTAGCTGTTGCCCGCGACTCCGGCTGCGAAGAATATGGGCATAAAAAATAGCCTACGACCTATTTTCCCCGACCTACCAAATATAGACAAAAAAAAACATAAAAAACGGTCATACCGTTTCGGAGGAGTTTCATGGTGTTTGTTATGGAACTCCTCCGAAACGGTGACATGAGATTTTTATAATGTATAAGATTAGAAGTTACAACAAATCACTCCATTTTTCAAAATTTCATTTGACATAACTTTACTTGCCATACCAAACGTTTGCCAACGTTTGTCGTCTTATAGAATACAGTAAGTTAGCTTAGATTAGTTTAATAACAATTGTAAAGAAAATCATATCAGTAATTATTTTATTTTATAAACGACTTTTAAAATACATTCGCTACTTACAACCTCTAACTTAGAAGGAACGTGTGTTCTATAATACAACAAACATGTGCCAGCCTAACTTTAGAATAAACATCGGACTGAAGCGCACCGGCCTTAAAAAGAAATTTCCCCGTATATTGTTTGAACACACTAAGGGCAGGGCACATATCATCTCGGATGATTGATAAGCTGCGCACACGCGAGCTTCTGCTTTATATTCAATTTATCTTGGGAACTTTGCTAACAACGGCCCAGCGCAATATACTTAAGTTCTACTGGATAAGACTTTGAAACACTCTGTTACAGAGTTGTTTTGCAATCAGTGAAAAAAATGTTGTTGTATAATTACGTACAGGTTATTGTGTTTTTTTAACAGGGCCGTACCTACTCTAACATTCAAACGGAACCCTATTGCTCTTGTTTATCTATCTGTCTGACTGTCCCTTTTTCACAGGGCTGTATCCTTTAACCGTAACCTGAAATTTTCACAGTTTATTACTGTAGCCGCTTTGAAGAAGCAAAAATTGTACTAAGTTACAATATACTGAAAGTTGAAACGATTACTTTGCTCACCGCGACCCTATGATAGTTACGTTTATGCATGAAATGTGTGGTCATGCAGTTCCTCCACCTCCACAATGTACATACGAACACACACAAATCACACAAACCCTACTATCACCACCACCAACACTGACGCGTTTCGAACTCAATCAGAGCTCATCTTCAGTAGGTACCACAACCGTACGCTATGCTACCAAATGTTAGACTAACAAACCAGTCTAAGGGTTTGTGTGATTTGTGTGTGTTCGTACAGTGTGGAGGTAGAGGATCTGCATGAACACACATTTCTTGCATAAACGTAACTATATCATAAGGAGGCGGGTGAGCAAAGTAGTTGTTTCAGTTCATTGATATGGACCTCCGCAAAGTAACGCCTGTTTCAATAAATTATCTGAGTTAAGAATTAAGCGGGTTTCCGGTGTCCACATAAAAAAAAAGTGTTTTTTTCCTGTTTTTTACTATTTAGAGTAAAATAACCCTACGTAATGAAAGGGGTCAGTACTTTATCTTTTTTGTGATAGTTTCTAAATTAGAAAAAAGGCTGACTGTATCATTGATATAGGTAAGTGAAAATAATAGTCTATAATATTTTAAGCCGTATAACTGACATTCAACCTTAATGCTAGGTTTACACGAGTTTAGTAGCTAATGCTAATGTCAGATGCGTGTATTGTCAGCTACTAAGCCCGTATAAACCTAGCATAAGTAGTGTGGTAAAGGAATTTCTTGGTTGACTATAGGTAAAGTCAAGAAAACTGAATCACGTACGAAGGTGAACCGTTTTCATTGCAAATGTCATGTTGACATTCCATACATCTGCTAAAGAAATTATCGTGAAATTGATTGTGAAAAGGTTCGCGGTTCCACCCTGGTAGGTACGCGATTCAGTTTCCTTGACTGTACCTCTACCATGAGTTTACACTAGTTCACAGTGACCGTACTCGCTAGCGACGGCGTAAATGTATGTATGTATGTAAAACTCTTTATTGTACGTAAAACATGAAAATTAACAGTTAACAAGAGAAACAGATGTACAAAGGCGAACTTATCCCTTAAAGGGATCTCTTCCAGTTAACCTTTGAACGATTGACAGGACACCAGAGACAAGAGTAGGCATACAATGCAGAGTAAAAAGAGTCGAAATCAAAAGTAAACCCAAACCAATAAACTTAACATAATCAATACATAAACATACAAAGAATACACGCAAGTACACACTAATATAATATATCATGAATACAGAAGACTAATACATATCATATCAACATAAATAGACTAACTACATAAAAATTACATAAATACATTAATATACGCATATACACTAAACAGAGAATACAATAGAGGTTGTCTCTATTTAAGAGGAACTGTCAAGCCAGTACGCCCCCAAGCGACTCCGGAAGATGGCTACCGACTGCGACTGCCTGATTTCACTCGGCAACCGATTCCACAGACTAACAGCGTGCACGGAGAAGGATTTGGAATAGGATTTGGATTTAGTTACAGGAAAAGCTAACGAAAGATTATTACTTGACCGCAACCGGTTCCCAGATCCAGCAGCCAAGTAATTAAATCTTTCGAAAAGGTAGGAAGCGGACTGTGGTTTAAAAAGGACATTAAAAAGCAACGACAGGATGTGAACATTACGGCGCAGACGAAATGATTTGTATGGAGAATTGTACTTCCGTAAGTGACCGCTAGAGGCGCTGCACAATTCTCCATACAAATAATTTACGCCGTCGCTAGCGAGTACGGTCACGTAAACTAGTGTAAACTCATGGTAGTGGCACTTTAGGTACAAGTTGCGTTACGTTGTTACGCTCTATTCAGTACCTCTACCATGAGTTTACACTAGTTTACGTGACCGTACTCGCTAGCGACGGCGTAAATTATTTGTATGGAGAATTGTACAGCGCCTCTAGCGGTCACTTACGGAAGTACAATTCTCCATACAAATCATTTACGCCGTCGCTAGCGAGTACGGTCACTGTTAACTAGTGCAAACTCATGGTAGAGGTACTGTTGTCTACAATATCCTGTCTAAATCGACTTTATATTATCCTGAATTATAGCAAAATTTTCTCCAACAACATGGGACTTGGCTGACAAGAGACAAAACATGCACTATAAATAATTCCAAATAATAGTCTAAAAATTATATTCATTGTGCAATAAAGCACAAGAAAATGAAATACTTGCAGTAAAGAATATTTGTAATTATCTACTTTAAGTATGTACGTTTAAAGTCTACAATTCATTGGACCTAAATGGAGAGGCGTAAGACGGTCGGACTACTTTAATCACGATATCGTGACTTGCAATAATTTAAGAAACGTCTCTACGCATATGAAAGCTTATAAATGTTTTTTTTTTGTTCAGTGTTATTAAGAGTAATTTGTATATCTCGGAAGCATTTTCTGGAGCGAAAACTGAACTAGTTTACATTAACTACATAATACATTAACCGCAGTAATATTTTTTTCTAGACCAACGTAGAACGTTGATTGTCCCAATCTTTAGTCACTCAACGATTCTGCTTGAAATTGTAAAACTTTACAAACCGGAGAATTGCAATTTAAAATTGCAACTCAGTCGTATTGCTAATTGTGATTAATATTCGGAAAGTTACAGCAATTAAAAAACGCAACCGTTAATCAATTCAGCACTTGTAATTGCTTTTATTTATTTCACACCGAATGTTGTTGTTCAAAAAATTGTGTGAGTTTTGTATTTTTTAATGGCCGTTAGCCCATGCCAATTAATAATATTTTATAAAATTTATTAATACTCAACTCACATACACGAAGTCAAATTTCTTGTTGTTTGTTACACATAATAACATCTAAAGTATAAAGCATGCACGCACGCACGCACTCACTAACGCACGCACGCACACACACGGGCACACGAACGCAAGCTGAACTGTGAAAAATGTTAGATTTCTATATTTACGCAATCCAAAAAAGAACTTGTTGTTGACAACATTATAATTATGAATTTTAGCAACAAGTCAGCTCATGAGATAACTAAAACCTTTATCTATTAAATAATTACAGATAAACTAAACTAACATACGCTAACTAAAAACTTAACAATATATAATATATTCAACGGTTGTCAATAATGTATTTCTTTTTTTTTCCTTGTTTTTGTACAATAAAGAGTTTACATACATACATACTAAAGTA
Organism: Archips crataeganus; assembly: GCA_947859365.1. NCBI lineage: Eukaryota > Metazoa > Arthropoda > Insecta > Lepidoptera > Tortricidae > Archips > Archips crataeganus. The sequence goes on along the minus strand of OX402049.1, from coordinate 5,308,160 downwards.
CGTAGGTAAAATGAAAATCCGGAAATCACATTCGCAAAAAATAAGTAAAAAACACGCACGCGCATACGCAGTTTATGAAATCATATCGATACCTTTAGGTTCAATTGGCGTAAAGGACAAAATGGCACTTTTCAGGAGAGCCAAAAAACAAAATTTTTTTTAGAAAATCTTTTGTAACTTTTTTCTTTGATGACCTATATTTTCGATGTATATGAGAAAAGTGCTTAGAATTCTTTTCTCTATTTAGGAATTTGGTACCTATTCCGTTAAATATGACACTCAAAAAGTTAGTGTCCTTTACACCACGGTAAAAAGCGTTATTAAGTCACTTACGACCATACCATTTTAAGAAATTTAAGATTGTTAGTGGCGTAAAGGTCATTTTTGTAAAAAATAATGCAAGTTTTGGGTGTATAGACCACTATAACTTACTAAATTTATATTGTTTTCCTTAGATTTATGTCATTACAGAAATGTATTATGTGAAAATATTCATCATTTGTTGTAATTATACGTTAGTAGTTACTTACCAATAATTTAGTAGTTGGTAGTAGCATAAAATATCATTAAAAGCGTTATAAAGTCACTGACGACCATACCATCTTAAGAAATTTAAGATTGTGAGGGTCGTAAAGGTCATTTTTGTAAAAAATAATGCAAATTTTGGGTGTATAGACCACTATAACTTACTTAATTTTATATTGTTTTCCTTAGATTTATGTCCTTACAGGAATGTATTATGTGAAAATATTCATCATTTGTTGCAATTCTACGTTAATAGTTACTTACCAATAATTTAGTAGACGGTAGTAGCATAAAATATCATCAAATACATGCAATAAACATTTTACGCCATTGAAAATATTAAAATTACACATCTATGGAATTTTATTATTGTAATAAAATAGGTACGTTAGTCAGGGTATGCCGTGAATGAAAGGATGGAGCTATTAGTCTGTAAGAAATCGCTGTAAAACAAATTTGATGTATGCACTTTACTAGAGAAACGCTACACAATAAAGGTACAAAATTACTTTACCTACTAGGAATTTAATAACGTCTTTTTCTTTGTGTAAGAACTAATTATCACACATGTTGTATCTACAGTTCTAACGTAACACGAATTTTTCCAGTATAAATCAATACAAATTCCAACAAACAAATCTCTCCGGATAAAACCATGCTAATTATATGTTTCGTAGCTTGATATTAATAAACTGATTCTCAGAAATGACTAACTAGCTTTAGCTAGACCTTAAATAAACGAGTTAGTATCAAGTAGGTAGTAAGAATAACGCAAAGAGCCTTTAAAGCAACTCATTAGAAAATAATTATTTCGTCTACTGCAATGTCACTGTAGACGACTGCTGACGACTTGCTTAAAAAACACTACTCGATTCTAATTCAATCGAACAGCGTTAGAAAATATTTCTACAATAATAACTGAACTAAACAAAACAATCATCTGATCTGCATGCGTATGCATCGGGGACTAGGTATAATAAGTCCGTACCGTCATTGACACATCACTTATCTTGCTCTTAAAGCCACCAAAAACTGCGTGTTATAACACTAAATCATAATATATACGGTGACACACCGGCTGTGTTATGCAGCGCGCTGGGCGCGCTGCGTCTGCGGTCTGTGGAGAGCTAAACTATTGATAAAAAACAAAATTGCGAGGATGGCAGAGACAACCGGCATGAGGAGTTTTTTACCGCGCAAAACTGTCGTATGTTTTGTTACGAAGCGAACTGTTATTATTAAGAAAAGGACAATTATAATGAAAATAGAAGAACATCAAAGGTTTAAAGTAACTAAACCTATTAAAACTTGATTTAATTACGTTATGACATCACTACAGGAATGGAAAACTCTTTTAAGCCTTTATTTTTTTTTATCAAGTCCACCAATTTACAATAAAAAAAGAGTAGTAAAGCATTAAAAAGTCCTTTACGCTGCATCATAAATAGACCTTATCATTTATGTATGTGCTTTAAACCACGTTGTATAATGCTAGGAAAAAAATATACGTCCTTTACGCCCATAGTTTAGCTACGTTATGAAGTAAATGTAGTACGTAAATGAAGAACAGTAAAGGTCGTAAAGGACAGAATAATAAAATAAGGTTTCAAATGGTAGGTCTTAAAGGGCAACGTGTATAATATCAGGACTTTACGTCGTGGTCTATATTTCATGACATCCTTTACATTCCATGTGATTTCGAGTGTGATATTTACACCCACAAAACAAAGCAATTTTGATGTTGAGCTATGAAAAATTCTGGGGTGTAAAGGTCAAATTTTGCGAGATATCAAAATTTTAAATATACAGATCGATAGAGCTTGAAATTCTGAACAAAACTGTATATATAACTCATTTTCGTCATTTTGTCCTTTACGCCAATTGAACCTAAAGGTATCGATATTTATGTGTCGCTTTCTGTCGGGACTTTACTTATATCCGTGTTTGTAAGGCCAAGTCTAATCCCGTGGTGTTTGCTTAACACTCGTAAAACTTTCCTGTTGCTTCCACTGAATGGAACCGTTATACGTTTTTATTGCGTTATTTTTGTAAATTTCCACACAAATTTTTCAAAGTTATTTCAATTTAAAAATTGATAATTTTTGTAATAGATTACGAATAAGATTTTAAATAGCCGAAGTAAGTGAAATAAGTTATGAAATTTATACTATTATATAGGATGTGTCCCAAAATTCAACGTTAAACTGGTACCTGGCGAGAGATCAAGTTAGACTGGTTCTGGAACAAATAAAAATAAAATCTACGTTAAGCAGTAATAGAGTCACTTAACTAAGTGAAATGGTATAAATAAATAAATAAATAAATAAATATTAGGGGACAATCTAACACAAATCGAACTAGTCCCAAACTAAGCAAAGCTTGTACTATGGGTACTAGACGACGATAAACATACTTTTATAGATAAATAAATACTTAAATACATAGAAAACATCCATAACTCAGGAACAAATATTAATATCAGGAATAAATGCCCTTACCGGGATTCGAACCCAGGATCTTTTGCTTCTTATTATTGTATGTTTCTTATTTTTCCAGAAATTTTATAACTTGGGCAGGTTATCCTCAGTTTTGGTGCAGTCTATAAAAGCATAACACAAAACGTATTAAACAGAAACAATCTTGAAACAGTCCTCAATCCGCCGAGGCAGAAGCGACATGTTCCTCAGATTGCCTCCAACGTCCAACTCCAACCAGAATAGGTATAACTGCGTACAAAACTGGCAAAGCTATCAAAGTTTATAACATTGTCTAATACACTGCTACATGCAAACGCAGGGAAACTTTGTATTGGACACAGAAACGTGGTCGTAGAACTTAGCTTTGGATGGTGACTGGAATAAATTTGGTGCCAGTTGACCTAGAAGGAAGTGTATTATTTAGGATAATCATGTTTCTAGTCTTCCATTTATTCATATCCATAGGTATTTAATCCATACTATAAATACTAATATAATAAACGAGTGTGTCTTTCTGTCTGTTACCTCTTCACGCTTAAACCGCTGAACCGATTTAGATAAAATTTGATATCGAGATAGTTTGAGATACTGGGAAGGACAGTAATAGGATAGTTTCATCCTGGGAAATTGTATATGCGGCATAGCGATAAATTAAATTCATTGAGCAGGATAAAAATAAAAAATAAAATCGGGGGAGTCTTTCTACGTAACTGGTACATTTTTGACGTATAATCTTACTAAACTCGTATTATAAATTCGAAAATTCGGGAATATAATATGTGTAGAGTGTACATGGCAGTTCGAAAACAAAAAAAATCTAAAATTTTTATGACGAAGTGATGCCCTACACTTCAATCATCAAAGAGCAGGGAGTTTCTGCTAAATTTAGTAATAGCTATTATTATTACTAATTATTTCAAAGTTACATTTATGTACCCATAGTTTACCAGAGATAAAATTATATTACAGCACTATTTTGCAAAAAATTTAAAATCATTTCATATTTATTAATTTTGTATAGTGGAACGAACGAATAATCTCACAAGTAGATCAACATGGATTCTTTTCGCGATTTCCGCTCGAGTTAGTAACAAACGAATTTTCTACATGACAACATTTCCTTTACCTGATATTTTTCATTTTCCTTAGTAAATGAAGTGACTAAAACTTACGAAGTTATATAAAGACATAAAATTTAATACTTGAAATATTTTAGGAATAATAAAGGATACAAGAAAATCAGATCCTCAGCGGAGGCTTCGTCAGGCAAACACAAAATAATTCATAATAAGTTGATATAAAGACACAAACTAATTCAAAGAATACATTTTTATAGGGAATCGTAGTTTTTTTTGCATAAGACTAACTCGTTATGAGGGATGTCACGAATGTCTTTTTCTTCACATTTGCGAATGCGAATGCGAATATTTTTATGCGAATATGCGAATGCGAATGCGAATGTTAAGGAAAAGCAATAAAAATACTAAAAGTACGTCATCATTTTTATATATTTTTTCTACAACCCTAATCACAAAAGCCAAAAAAAGTGTAGATGAGGTTTAAAGGTGTATCTCACCGGTCGAGTAACAGCCTAAAAGCTCTAGGTTATATCTATCTGGAAATAAGGTAAAGGTCCCTGTGCTCCAATACATGACACCTTCAATCTTATGTCACTGTACGAGGGGTGACAGATGGGTGTCATCTACTGGGCGTTCAGGTTTCGAGCATTGGTACGTTTACCTTACAGACGGTAAAACAATGATTTCTAATTAATTTCCCTACTTTTTTTAGGACACAAGTTTTTATTTATTTTATATTACTAGGGGCGTTCAATAAAAAGTGAGAATGAGTATGTTATAAACAACTTTTACTAAATGTCATTTTATTTTTCGACATAGTCACCTTTTAGCATAATACACTTATTATATCTTTTTTCTAAACTTAAAATTTCATTTTTAAAAAAGGTCTCATCTTGAGTACTTAAAAAATCTTGTACTGCAGCGACTACCGCGTCGTCGTCTTCAAATTTCTGGCCTCTCGGGTATTGTTTCAATCTCGGAAATAGGCAGAAATCACTGGGAGCGAGATCTGGTGAATACAGAGGTTGCTTAAGGATATTGAACCCAGCATCACGAATTGCAGCCATTGCAACGATGGACTTGTGTGCCGGGGCATTGTCCTGGTGGCACAGCACAACTTTCGAGAGTTTACCTCGCCGTTTTTCGCGGATCTCATTGCGCAATGTTGCTATTTGTTTGGCGTATAAAGTGCCCGTAATAGTGGCCCCATGTTTGAGATACTCAATCATTAATACCCCTTTACCATCCCAAAAAACAGAGCCAACGACCTTACCGACAGATGGGCCCACCTTGAATTTCTTCGGAGTTGGAGATGATGGCCTTTTCCATGCAGACTGCAGTTTCGTTTCAGGGTCGTAATGATGGAGCCATGTTTCGTCCATTGTTATAAATCGCGCCAAAAAAAGTTCCCGGTCTTGCTGTATCAGGTCCAAAGGTTCTTGACAAATCTCGACTCTAGTTTGTTTTTGCGTGTCAGTAAGCATTCTTGGTACCCAACGCGCAGATACCTTTTTCATACCCAAGCGTTCATGTAAAATATTATGCACGCTCCCTGTTGAAATCTTTACATTTTCAGCAATAAAACGAACCGTGACACGACGATCCGCCAAAACTGAGTTTTCAACTTATTTCACAATTTCTTCAGTTATTGCAGTAGTAGGGCGTCCGGAGCGGGGGTCGTCCATGGTCGATGTTCTTCCATGTCTAAATTCGGCGCACCAACGTGCGACTGTCGAATACGGAGGAGCATTAGACCCTAAAGTGTCCCGCAAATCTAAATAGACTTGGTCCGTAGAAAAATTTTTCAAACACAAGTATTTGATAACGGCGCGCTGTTAAATTTTCTCCATTTTCGCTAACGTACTCAATAGCATTGCAAAGAAATTACCGTATTTTTTTTTTAAACAAAAGACAGTTACTTTTTTTTTTCATAGCAATCAGCTAGATAGATTAGCTTTACCGGCCAGTATTTAATTTCCTAATATTGAAAGAGTTTGCATCTCATTCTCACTTTATATTGAACGCCCCTCGTAATAAACGTACGAAAACTGAATAATGAGCATTTATTATGACAATATTATTCAAATTTATGTGAGACACGATTTAAATTACTAGAAACATCGCAATATAAAGTTATATAATCCGAAGAAATACGATTGTGCCTTACCCAAAAAGCAATCCTGTTTGAGTATGGATATTTTTTTTTTTTTGTTAAAATATAGGCTTGCGTTAGACCATAATCACGCCTGATGGAAAGCGAAGATGTGGCCTACGATAAAGTACGCTTGCCTAGTAAATGTTCATTCACCACAGATTTGAAAACGGCCAAATTTTAGTTCAGGGAACATAATAGACAGGGTTATTTGTAATTCGCTAGCATCCTTTTAACCCTAAACTTCTACCACTTAAACATATGTTTTTTGTTTTACGGCTTTTGTCATAACTTAATATTTTTGGTGTAATAACGTTTTGAAAATTTGAGATTACCTCTTATTTTTACGATACTCTGTGTATTTGTATGGGAAATAAGTGCTTCATTATAAAAAGTCGTAAAACAAAAAACATTTGTCTGAGTGATAGGAATTCAGGGTAAAGAGGATGTCAGTGAATTACAAATAACCCTGTATATCCCATAATAGCAAATGGGCAAACGTTTGAGCATTAAGTGAAAAATACTACTTTATTTCTTGCTGAGAACACACAAATTTGCAAATAAACGTGACCGTTTATTTTCGAAACACTGTTGTTTCTTGCCTCGAAACATGATAATTATCTAATCTTTATGTGAATTAAAGTACTGAACAATTTTCACCTGGTTTTCTTTTCTAAAAAAATATTTTAGTATTTTTAACAAAAGTAGTTTACCAATCATTCCAACATAAGCATTTACTTACACTCACTTGCTTACTTATTTCCATAAAACCTCATTAAAAAAAAATCAAATACAACGACGTTTTTCCACGAAAAATTTCCAAATGAACAGACAGACATGTAAACTTATATGAATATAAGTAAATATGTGTTCAATTTATAAATGTCTTTGAAATTCTTTTATATACAAACATGACATGCATGATGTGTTAAGTTGGTATAGATAAAAACCTTGTCACTTGTCTCAAGCAATGGTCTGCTGGCTCACGTGAAAATACCGATAAAAATAAATAAATATAAACTGTTGCAAAAAAATCAAACTTGAAATTCTTCTGGCCGTGATCTAAAGTGTTGTTTTAATAATGGTGATAAAATTGTTCAAATTGGACCTTAGTCCGCCTTCGCGTGCTTGTATGATGGCTTGTGAAATATTTAAAGTACCAGTTCGAATGATCGACGTAAATCTTCTAGAAAGTGAGCAGGAAAAGTCTGAATTTTTGAAGGTAAATAATCTTGTGCTAGGTACTTCTGCATGTCACCAATATGTTTACAAAATACTCTTTGATTGTCTTCATTAAATTCAGTTGGCAGATCATGAATAAAGAGAAAGAGGATACGTAAAATTGCTGTGTAATCGTTATGACGATGTAATTTTTTTCTGCATGTATTTACAAATCATGACTTATAGTTTACTAGCTGTTGCCCATGACATCGTCTGCCATGAATTCATTATTATTATCACGGTACTTTGCAATTTTCCTGGATAGAAAGTATCTAGAGTGTTAAGTAATCCGGGTTAAAAAGTATCGGTGTGTTAATTGCATCAAAATGAATTAGCTGTTTTTCGTGATGGAGTAACATTCAAACATTTCAACTTTCGCATTTGTAAGATTAGTTGGATTCTGGGATATACGAGGGGCGTTCAATATAAAGTGAGAATGAGATGCAAACTCTTTTAATATTACGAAATTAAATACTGGCCGGTAAAGCTAATCTATCTAGCTGATTGCTATGAAAAAAAAACTAACTGTCTTTTGTTTAAAAAAATATACGGTAATTTCTTTGCAATGCTATTGAGTACGTTAGCGAAAATGGAGAAAATTGAACTGCGCGCCGTTATCAAATACGTGTGTTTGAAAAATTTTTCTACGGACCAAGTCAATTTGGATTTGCGGGACACTTTAGGGTCTAATGCTCCTCCGTATTCGACAGTCGCACGTTGGTGCGCCGAATTTAGACGTGGAAGAACATCGACAATGGACGACCCCCGCTCCGGACGCCCTACTACACCAGTAACTGAAGAAATTGTGAAAAAAGTCGAAAACTCAGTTTTGGCGGATCGTCGTGTCACGGTTCGTTTTATTGCTGAAAATGTAAAGATTTCAACGGGGAGCGTGCATAATATTTTACATGAACGCTTGGGTATGAAAAAGGTATCTGCGCGTTGGGTACCAAGAATGCTTGATGTAGTGTATGTAGGTCGGTGAGCGATGGCCTTAATAAACACAAGGAGGTTCTATACCTGTCTCGGGCACATATGACGCGCGGAGACTGGAAGTCTGAATGGAATGGCTTATCTGGGATATACAGAAGGTGAGAGAAAAGACGCGTACGTGTGTGTGGGCGAGCCAGGGTGAAAGAACGATAAAATATAAATAACCAGTATATTATACTTACTGACACGCAAAAACAAACTAGACTAGAGATTTGTCAAGAAGCTTTGAACCTGATGCAGCAAGACCGGGAACTCTTTTTGGCGCGATTTATAATAATGGACGAAACATGGCTCCATCATTACGACCCAGAAACGAAACTGCAGTCTATGACATGGAAAAGGCCATCATCTCCAACTCCGAAGAAATTCAAGGTGAGCCCATCTGCCGGTAAGGTCATGGGCTCTGTTTTTTGGGATGGTAAAGGGGTATTAATGATTGAGTATCTCGAGCATGGAGCCACTATTACGGGCACATTATACGCCAATCAAATAGCAACATTGCGCAATGAGATCCGCGAAAAACGGCGAGGTAAACTCTCGAAAGTTGTGCTGTTCTACCAGGACAATGCCCCGGCACACAAGTCCGCCGTTGCAATGGCTGCAATTCGTGATGCTGGGTTCGATATCCTTAAGCATCCTCCGTATTCACCAGATCTCGCTCCCAGTGATTTCTACCTATTTCCGAGATTGAAACAATACCTGAGAGGCCAGAAATTTGAAGACGACGACGCGGTAGTCGCTGCAGTACAAGTTTTTTTAAGTACTCAAGATGAGACCTTTTTTAAAAATTGAATTTTAAGTTTAGAAAAAAGATATACTATGTGTATTATGCTAAAAGGTGACTATGTCGAAAAATAAAATGACATTTAGTAAAAGTTGTTTATAACATACTCATTCTCACTTTTTATTGAACGCCCCTAGTATATAACTTGAAAACTGTTTTTTTTTTATTTCAGATAAATATTTTAAGTACTATACCAATACTTGAAGATGGCGATATTACTTTGCATGACAGGTAACTTACATTTTCTCTATCTTGTAGAGCGTATAACAAAAACCCTATACCTACTATAATCAGGGTTCGGAATTTTCATTACATGCTAAGACGAAAGCCAATCGTGGAGTTGATATTAACTTACTCATTTTTTTATTTAATTCCAAAAGCGTAACAAATAAATAAACATGCTTACATTCACATAATTTAAATATTTTATTTCTTTTTGAGCTTTACTTTACAATTAAGCTAAAAGCATTTTGGGATTAGATAAATAAATGAATATCAGTAAAAGTAGAATTTCAATGTTAATTTAAATAAAAGTGGAAATAAATACATTTGCCTACCTTTTTGGTGGGAAGAAGGCGTGATTATATTTATGTACGTCAAAACTGTTGTTTTTTTAATGATACTCAATTGCTTGTTTTCTACTCGTAACTAAAAGCACAGTCGGCACTTATTCACAACTTGTGTATTGCTCAGAATTACCTCTATGTTTGGTCGAATTAAAATGAATGAGTAAAATTTCCAATGTAAAAAAAAATCTACAGTTTGGAAAGCATTACAACTAACGTATATTTGATTTCAGCCATTCCATACTCATTTATCTTGCAGAAGCATACGGAAAACAAGATAATTTCTACCCCAAAGAAATAAAACGAAAGGCGCTAGTAGACCAGAAACTTTTCTTCAATAGTTCTATCTTATTAGAAATTTTTAGAAACGTAACGGTAATTTTTTTAATTTTAAATAGTATCCTAGTATATTAAGTATATTTATTCATCTTAATTAAACCACAAACACGATATAATAATACATAAAGTGAAAATCTATGTTTATATAATATATCCAAATCTGCAAACTTTTATCCTCATAATCAATACTGCCGTCTAAAAGGCTGGGAACATTACTTAATTATATTATGTACTAATAAAAAAGCTAGCCCTCTGCTGAACAGCTTCCAATTACATGAAATTACTATGTTTTTAGGGTTCCGTAGTCAACTAGGAACCCTTATTAGTTTCGCCATGTCTGTCCGTCTGTCTGTCTGTCTGTCCGCGGCTAAGCTCAGAGACTGTTAGTACTAGAAAGCTGTAATTTGGCATGAATATATATATCAGTCACACCGACAAAGTGATTGAATAAAAAAAAGTAAAAAAAAAATTTTTTACGGTACCTCCCATAGACGTAAAGTGGGGGTGATTTTTTTTTCTCGGCTAACCCTATAGTGTGGGATATCGTTGGATAGGTCTTTTAAAATCATTGCGGGGTTGCTAACATGATTTTTCTATTCAGTGATCTGTTTGCGAAATATTCAACTTTAAAGTGAAAATTTTCATTAAAATCGGCCGTCCCCTCCCCTCTAAAATCTAAACTGTTGGGTGGATAAATTTGAAAAAATTCAGAATGGTAGTAAATATAACTAATTTACTAGGAAAATTATAGCGGCTAAGATTGCTTGGAAATTATTTGTAGTTTAAGAGTAAATAGTAGCCTAAGGTATAAAACATACCTAAACTTGGATGATTCCGTACACATACGAAATCCTTAGAAAAATATTACTTGATTTTTTCGTAATGGCTACGGAACCCTACCTTGGGCGTGTCCGACACGCTCTTGGCCGGTTTTTTTTGAGTATACGAGTAATTATGCATATAATTATTAGAATTCTACTAGACTTGTACGAAAGGTAGGATGAACGGCTGAGATAAAACTATGGTATTTATATAGTAAATAAAAGCAGAAACAACAAAGAGAGCGGACGTGCGAGTAATGTTGTTTTTTTTTTAATATTATTTTTTATAAAATATTGTTTGATGACTGTACTTTTTGTTGAACGTATTTGCATTGTCATCCAATCTTTATATCCGTACCAAGTCTCAAGTCAAGTCTTGTATAAATCAAGTCAGAAAAATAGTGCATTAGATTATTAAATATTTCACTTAAACATTTAAGTTGTAACTCTCCTACATTGATAGCCGATTTTGTTAAATCCTGTTTAATTCTATTTAATTCAGCAAGGGATACTGAGAGGAGAAACTAAATTAATATCAAAGAAACAACTGAACTATATCAACGAGGCGTATGAGTTTTTAGAAGAATTCTTGACTCAAACAAAATACTTGGCTGGAGACCAGTTCACAGTTGCAGATGTAGCGGCATACGCAACCACTTCTTCATTGGTACACATATTAGAACTTAACTCTCGAAAGTGAGTATACGTTTTATACTGTTTTAAATTTTCGTGATTTTCACTCATAATTTTTTCCTATTCTAAACAGGACTTATCATATCACGTAAACAATATTTACCTCGACGTTTCGACCATATTGCAGCAGCCATGGTCACGAGTTGTGTGGTTGAGTTGTTTGTTTGTGTCGACTCGTGACCACGGCTGCTGCAATGTGGCCGAAACGTCGAGATAAATATTGTATGCGTGATAAGTCCCGTTTAGTATAATATAGTAATATACGTTTTGTATTTTATCTATGAAATGAAATGAAATGTTTATTTGCTATTACACTATCTAATTCAGTAGCTACTTGCAGTTTATATAAAGCTCAACAGCACCAATGTGGGATGTTCGGTAGATGGTGTTTTTATTAATAACATCAGCTATGCGGATGACATGGTGCTGCTGAGCCCCTCGATGTGTGCGCTGCGTACTTTGATGCAGATCTGCGAGTCATACGCCCCATGGGCTCATATACAATCCAAGCAAAAGCGAGTTCATGGTTTTTAGAGCAGGCAGAAAGACTTACACAGATTTACCCCCTATTACCTTGTGCGGGACTCCTTTAAAGCAAGTCAAACATTTCAAGTATTTGGGCCACTGGGTCTCCGATGACTTAAGTGATGTCATGGACATTGAGAGGGAGCGCAGGGCACTGGCTGTCCGAGGCAATATGTTGGCCCGTAGGTTTGCTCGGTGTAGCGATGAGGTTAAGGTGACGCTTTTTAAAGCATACTGCCAGTCCTTCTACACTTGCAGCCTACGGGTTAGCTACACGCAGAGGGCATACAGTGCATTGCGCGTGCAGTACAACAATGCATTCAGGATGCTGTTTGGGCTACCACGCTACTGCAGTGCGTCTAACATGTTTGCTGAGGCACGGGCAGACGGTTTCAATGCCATCATGAGGAAGCGTTGTGCCTCCATGTTGGGTCGCTGGCGCGCTAGTGCGAACGGTATACTGAATGTGTTGTGTGACAGGTGGGATTCTCCGTTGTTGAGGAGGTGGATAACCATTCACACAAAATAGGGACATTATTATATTTCAAACTAAATACAAACTGAAATATAGATGCACAGAAAAAACCCCAGAAAAAAGACCAATGCTGGGAATCGAACCCAGGTCCTCAGCGTTCCGTGCTGCGTGCTTACCCCTACACCATCACTGGTCTAGAAGTTAGCGACGAATCTTTCCCATACATCGTACACTTCAGTCTGTTATAATCACATTTAGGCAGTGATAAAGCGCATCTATGTTATGCCCTCTACCACATTACATTATTATGTTGTATTTATTTAGGTTTAGGTATTAATTATTATTGCATTGATGATATTTCTTTTTATTTTGTTTATTTAATTGAAATGAATTGTCTAATTTTAATCTTTAACCTTATTTTTTATCAATTGTGACATTTTAATTGTATAATTTAATTAATTAATTAACTAATAATTTTAATTTATAGTATAAATCTTCAATTTTTCGCTTCGAGCCATTACATTAAATATGAACCTTAATACTATGATAATACCGTTTGTTTTGAAAGGGCTCGAAGCGAAAAATTCACCTGGGAAGATTTATACTATAATAATAAATATTATTATTTTTTAATTTTTATGGATCTTTGAATCTGAATTAAATAAATAATTATTATTATTATAAGTATGAAGCCATCTCTTTCTGACGTCGGCGTAAACACGAAACCACCACACACCACGGCACCAGCTTCATCTTTGTAGTTTTTTTGCAATTTGATACGTTTGAGTTTCTTAACATGTTAAATGCAGAATTTGAAGACTTGGCTATAATTAGTTTGTGCGAAGGTATCCAGTGGTGTAGTGCCACAGCTTGATTTATATATGACCGTTAAATTCTAAACTGATTTAATTTGGACGTTTTTTAGTTTGAAATTTATTTAGCTGATTCCGGGCGGCCTTTGTTTTCGTTGCAGGATCCCCTTTCCCGTGGTAATTTCGCAAAATCTGACCTTATTCACACCACACATAAATTGTTAAGGAAATCCGTTTTCCAAATTTCAGCTTTCTAGGTTCAGAGGTTTGGGCTTGAACAATGAAATAGTCAGCCAGGACCTTTATTTAAATTACGGAGCACATCCTTTTTGTAATTAAAGATCAATAACGTGGAAATAATAATAATTGTGTAAACTGCACATCACACCATTTAATTGTTTATTTAGTTCATGTCCGTTGGCACGCAATTTAAATACAGCCTGTGAATAACAACCTTACACAAATGTTTGTTTTAGTAGTTATGCCATCAGTATTTACAAACTGAATCTCACTGACCGTGCGCACACACAAAAGAACCACGTACTTTAATGTTGCTATTCTTTTAGGTGCAAGCCACACAGAAGAGACATGGACGGGGGCGCGTCGCAGTCCGCGTCGTTTGTTCGCGCCGCGTCTCCGCCCAGTCTCTTCTGTCTGCTTTGGATCGCGACGCTTCTATACATTTAGTATGAAAACTGACTCAAGGGGCGCTGCGACTGCGACGCGCCTTCGTCCCACGTCTCTTCTGTGTAGCTTGCGCCTTAGGTCAATAAACAATGTTTTATAAGTTGTTTTTATGGTTCCTTAGTCCACCAAGAAACCCTAAATGTTTTGCCATATCCGTCTCTCTGTTTGTCTGTCCACGGTTTAGCTGAAAGACTAAATTATGCTAGGAGGTTGTAATTTTGCCTGGGTATTTAAATTAACCACGAAGTCGATGGGGTAAAATAAAATAAAAAAATTTTAGGGTACCTCCCTACACGTAAAGTAGGAGGGATTTTATCTCGTCTAAACCTATAAAAATATCGTTAGATAGGTATTTTCAAATTAATATAGGCTTAGTAAGATCGTGTATCGATTTATAATCTAACAAATATTTTTGATAGTATCCTGTGTCAAGTACAAGATAAACGTTCACTTGAAAAAATTATGATAGAATTTAAGTATGCATATATTATAACACATTTAACACGTTCGCTGCGGTATTGGGTTGATGTGACTCGACACAATGACATGTATGGTTAATTGAAAGTTAAACTAATTGTCGCAGTGGTCGTGTAAAAGAAAAACTGTAACAGCATAGTAGGCTTTACAAATTAACGAGTAATAGCGATCAACACGTAATATTGTCGCATGTTAGTACGGAACCCTGGTGTACTTCCGTTTGGCAAATTGTTTTTCCCAAACTGATTCATTTAGCAAATGTTTCATTTCCCAAATGTTTATTTTTTTTCTGAAACTGGAAACTATTCAGGATTTTTAAGGACTATTCTGTAGGTTAGGTTAGGTTTATTTTATAACAATTCTGAAAAGTTTACAGTTTCAGAAAAAATAAACAGTTGGGAAATGAAACATTTGCCAAATGAATGAATGAATCAGTCTGGGAAAAATAATTTGCGAAACATTAGTAGGTAAACCACGGAACCCTATATTTCCCGTGGCGTGATGTGCACTTTGCCAGGTTTTTTTATGTTATTGCCTTCTCAGTAAATGTTGTTAAAAGAAATGATGCTCACGGTTGACAATTTTATGAAATTTAAATACAAAACTGATAATCTTCTGTTGTGATAACAATCATAAGAAGGTCCAAACGTTGAAACATTCGCCCTACTGTACTTATCTTACTTGAAAATACTGTATATTTTTTTATCTTATCGTATTTTCTTCTTTTCAGGTATCCAAAAATTCAAGCTTGGCTAAAAGAAATTGATGATCAGCCCTTTGCTCAAAATCAGAATGAAAGTGGTGCCACATTTTTGAAAGAATTGCTCGACCACTTATTGAATACTTGATTGTATTTGTTTATATTTTTTTCCGACTGCGAGGAACAGGTTATATTTTTCGCGCGCTACAAGATTTTAGTTTTATTTGTTTGTATTTTATTTATTTAATAATCATTTTTAATTCAATAAGATATAATATTTTATAATAAAATGATACACAATTTTATTGATAAAAATGTGCCAAATACATTTATTAATATTATCCAAATTATCCTAAATTTCTTTGGCTCTTTCCATGGACATTTTTGGCGTTCCCGTACCTACAACGAGGGCACGCAGCCAGCCTTTTAGGCACCCTACTCTGCTTATTAATAGAGAGCGGATTTGAAGTAGCGATCTCAATATTTATATGGATATGACTGGTATATTTTATTATTTTTTCTACACACAAAAATTATGTAGGTAACTTATCGGAACAAAAATGTAAAAACCTTTTTGGAAGCTTTTGTAAATATTGGGCAAAAATTAGGATGATAATAAATAAAATCATCGTTTGTTAATTTTTGAAATAGTTTATTTTTTTAACTTCATCTTCTTTAATATTTCTTCTGTACAATGCACGGTAAAAAGCTTCCGATAAGTTACATTATTTTTGTGTGTAGAAAAAATAATAAATTATACCAGTCATAATATCCATATACTGTAGGTAAATATTGAGATAAAATCCGCTCTCTACTTAATAACAGCGATCTAGGCGATATTTGTAAATATACCAGGAGGGGTGGGGGGGGTAGGGGAGGGGTTCTGAAAAGATCTAAGCCTCATATAATCGAATCCCCACTAATTCATTACATTTTTAACTTTAACGGTAACGAGTTTCATCTACTTAAATCCGTTCAACCGATATTGGGTGATTACTTAACTAACAAACATTCAAACATCTAAACGTCCAAACATCTTCGCGAACCTTCTCATTCATAATAATTATAGCTATAGCCCTTTAGAATATTTAAGGACAGACGGATAAAACGGTCAGCATTAGCTTCGTAGTCAGATTTTGCCGTCCGACCTTTGACAACAGTCATTCATTGCTCGTGTGTACCGTGTGCAGTGGACTTATGTATAAACACTTGTATGTCCACTAATAGATATGTTTTATCTCGCATAGTAGCTGGCGATCCAAGGCCACGCATGTTACTCATTTATCTAATCTACTATAAGTACCAGCATTCGTGTCAGAGCGAGTTCAGCGTTCCAACGTGTGTTGGTGTGTCAACAGTAGCATCGTAAACAAACCAGTTTATTTTCATTCAAAGTGAGTAAATGTTTAACAAGTTTTATTTTTAAAGAGGAAAGGAAAATACACCTTATCTAGTACCCTTTAAGTTATTTTTTTTATCGTGCAGGAAAATGTTGAAAACAACTTTTTATATGAAAAAAAATATAACTTTTTAGGGTTCCGTATCCAAAGGGTAAAAACGGGACCCTATTACTGAGACTTCGCTGTGCTTCCGTCTGTCCGTCTGTCACCGGGCTGTATCTCAGGAACCGTGATAGCAAGACAGTTGAAATTTTCACTAATGATATATTTTGGTTTCTGCTATAACAACAAATACTAAAAAACAGAATTAAATAAATATTTAAGGGGGCTCCCATACAACAAAAGTGATTTTTTGCTCGTTGCTCGATGTTGATAACGGCAACAGGTAGTAGACTTATGAAATATTTACAGAATATTTAATTACATGTCCACTTTAAAAATAAATAATTAAATTAAAATAAAACAAATATTTAAGCGGGGCTCCCATACACAAACGAGTTTTTTTGCCGTTTTTATAGATTATGGTACGGAACCCTTCGTGCGCGAGCCCGTCTCGCACTTGGCCGATTTTTAGCTTACTTAAAGAGTCGAGTTCTATGTGCATAATTATTTCAAGTTAAAAGTTAGTTAGTTAGTTAGGGTGTGTTTGAATTGCTTATTAAAGTGATGTTCAATAAGAATGCATTGTATTGTAGATATTGTAGGTATACTGTAATTTTAATTTAATTTGTTTTCATCACACTTGCTCGTCAATGGTGTTATTCCAAGCCTGTATACTAAATGACAAGGGCCTAATTTGTTCTTAAGGGAGTTATGGATTTACGTACAGTTTTCCTTCCCAAGGGAGCTCTAACTTTAAGTTTTAACATTTGCAAACAAGTTAGTTGGTATGTCATTTCAGACTAAGGAGGTTTCAAGTCAGCCAACGTTTTATTTATATCTTTAAAACTTAGCTATAATTTTTACAACACAAAACTTATCTACGCTTCATGAAACTTCGTTATATTTATATTTAAAATTTATATCAAATAGTTTTGCAATAATTTTATTAAGTATTTTTTTAACATGTTGGCAGAATCTGGCCGTATGACCATTCGAATTCTAAACTAAACACAGTTTACACTATAGATAACTCGAAAAAAGTGACAATCTGTATTAGCGGGTAGCCATTATTTTATTCAATTTAAGTGTTTAGAGACAAAATAATTTTATTTTTGGATTTTTTTCCTCGCAATGTGATGAAAATCATTGTGTGTATCACGGGCAGTAAGGGGATTACAAACTCGAGTCATTAAAAGCCCTCCGCCTTTGGCATCGGGCTTCTAATAGGTTCTCGTTAGTATTCCCCTACTTACGACCCTTGATGCACAATGTACTATAATTAACCTGTCGTATGCCGAAAGTAAATAAAACCTGCATTCTATTCTCGTTTGTTTCAAATAGTGCCATTGTTACTATTACAAAAAAAAAACAAAATTTAAAATTAAATAAAATGCTTTTGTATTTATTACGCAATTCATTTAAGGGTTAATAATTAATGTATTAATTTGCCCAGATGGTGAAATTATACAAATTAAACGGGAGCCCTCCGGCCAGAGCTTGCATGATGGTGTGTGAGCTGTTCAATATCCCAGCGGAAATGGTGGACTGCAATATTCTCGCCGGGGAACACATGGCTCCGGATTTTTTGAAGGTAACTTTTTAACTCGACTGGGCACAAGAACAAGAGAAAAATTAATGAACTGAAACAATTACTTTGTTCATCTGCAAGAAAAAGGTCGCAGGTGAGCAAAGTAAGTGTTTCACTTCATTAATATGGACCTCCGCAAAGTAACGCCTAATTCAATAACTTATTTAAAATTAATGAAAATAAAACTAAGAAACTCGTCGTTTTAACAAATAATCATCTTTTGTATACGAAGAAATATGAATAGATGTATCTTAGTGAGAAAAGAATTAAAATACACCGACCGTCATTGTGGCTATAGTGGTCACGCTTTTGGGATGAGTAAATGCTAATACCCCAACCGATAACCTACACATTTTTATAGAATGTAACAATAACCGCCTTATATAATCACTCGACAGTTGTTTTGATAATTGGTTACTTTTTGATTAAAGTTTAAATAAAAGGAAACTGATCATATATCTTGTTGGAGGCCTACCTATACTGCGTCTTCCGGTCCACGGACGCCACTCGAAAATCTTTCGGCCCCAATGGCCGTCAGTTCTACGAGCGATGTGCCCTGCCCACTGCTACTTAAGTCTGGCGATTCTTCGAGCTATGTCCGTGACTTAAGTTCTTGCGCGGATTTCATAATTTCTAAAATGCGATCCCGCAGAGAAACTTCAAGCCCTCTGAGTGACTTCGAGCTTTCTTATGAGTCCCATCGTTAGCGTTACAAGATGGAGCGGCGACCTGGTTGAGGTTGCTGGAACGCGTTGGATGCGCAATGCTCAGGACCGATCTATCTGTTGGCGAGCCTTGTATTTGACGATAAGATAGCTAACCTGACTACGAAGCTTGAGGTCCCGGGTCCGATCCCTGGTCGGGACAGACATTATGTATGAAAAAAAAACATACAGACGAATTGAGACCATCCTCTTTTTTTGAAGTCGATTAAAAACACGAATGCTTGTTCTCGAGTCTTAGGTGCTTAATATGGTGTATAAGTATGTATGCATCTAATTAAGTATGTTTATTCGTTGCTTAGTACCCATAGCACAAGCTTTGCTTACCTTGGGACTAGATCAATATTGATGGTAAGTATCCCGTGTTATTTTTATGTAATGTATCTTATTATAAGCAAAGATAATTGCAAAGAAACCCATTTAACCGAGAGATGTGTAGAAGTTTTTTTTTACAAGCTTTTTATTAACTTGCAATGTATGTATGTATGTATGTACATCCTGTGGTCGGATAGATTTGAAATTTGGTATACTTATGTAGGTTGGATGACAATGCAAGTACAGTCAACAAAAGGTACAGTCAGTGAAAAAGCTTGCATTTAAAATGAAATTTTTAAGAAAAACTTATTTAATATTTAGTGGCATTCGGTCATATTGATTGTGGCAGGAGCTGCATGTAAATCGGGCCGAAGCGTAGGATTTATATTTTCGTTAAATAGGCCAGTGAAAAAACTTGGTTGCGGAGTAGCATAGCGAGGACTACCTTGCTATGCTACAAACTATTGTATAATCTAATTATCTAATATATAAAAATCTCGTATCACGATGTTTGTTCTCGAACTCCTCCGGAACGACTTGACCGATTTTTATGTTTTTTTTTTACTTTATTTGCTAGGTGTGAGAATAGGTCGTAGGCTATTTTTAACCGACTTCAAAAAAAGAGGAGGCTATATGTTCGACTGTATGTATCTTTTTTTTAACTTTTTTTTATGTATGTTCATCGATATCTCCGCCAATTGTGGACTGATTTTCAAAATTATTTTTTTGTTTGAAAGAGTATTTTTATTTCATTTCATTGTATTTTCTTATCAGAATTACATCGTATTTGTACCTAGAACTTAATTCAATTTATGTTTTTGTCTTTGTTTTAGAAAAATCCGACACACACAATACCTGTCCTGGAAGACGGTGATCTTATATTACATGACAGGTAAGTTTCCTATTTGGTTTCGTAACAGCCGTGGTTTGACATATGGCCTCTCAAGCACAGGGTCGTGGGTTCAAATCCCGGCTCCGCAATTGCAAATCCGAATTTTTCGGAATTTATGTGCAAAATTACATTTGAATTTTACCATGGTGAAGGAAAACATCGTGAAGAAACATGCGTAGAAATGTGTGTGAAGTTCCCAATCCGCACTGGGCCCGCGTGGGAACTACGGCTCAAGCTCTCTCATTCTGTGAGGAGGCCTGTGCCCTGCACATGGAACATTATATAGGCTGGGATGATGATGATGAAGTTTCCTATTCTCAAAGCAGTATAAGGTAAATATTTGGGCCATGCACATTTTTTGTTTGCGTCTCTCCTGTGGACATAGCTAAAGTTAAGGGTCTATATAGCTTGTATTTTTTAGTTTAGACATAAGACATAAGACATACATCTGCGTGTGGGACGCCTGGCCAACTTACGGCCCATTTAAATAAATCTTAAGTCTGCTAACTTCGGCGTACGCTAATTTTATGCCCACAGGAGAGACAACTTTTGTTTCTTACGCTGTGTATGACCCGTTTAGTACTTAACATGCTAATGACCAATAGATGACACCCCGGTCACTTCTATTGCTAACGATATGAAATAAAAGTTGGAAACTATTGGGACAGTACCCAGCCAACCCAGCACTCGGACTTCAACCTTGTCTTGGCTTATTTTCATGTACTAGTTACCTATCCTATGTTAATCTGTGATAATGTAGCCCTGTATTTGTATAACAGTTTTCAAAATCAATTCAATTTAATAGTGCCATAAAAATCACAAAGAAAAGAAAGTTAACCTCTTTATTTTTTTAATAAGTATGAAAATACAGACTGCATTGTTCATCGATTATTTTATTGTTTCTAGCCATGCAATCCTGATGTATCTCGCTGACGTATACGGCAAACAGGATTCATTCTACCCTAAAGACGTAAAACAACGGGCCCTCGTCAACCAAAAGATGTTCTTTAACAGCTCCATCTTGTTCCCGAGATTACGCAACATCACGGTAGATCATACTTAAGCTAATTTATATAATTATACTTTGCAAAGTCATGTTCGCCTGTCTTGAAAGGGTAAATGTTGCAAGTTTTGTGTTAAAGTAACTGATAAGTCGTTTGGGAGTTGATGACAACAATTTCAAGGTTTATACTGTTAGTATAAAATAAAGTCTACAACGGTATAATAAAATTATCTTTAATATCGTATTTTGGTTGTTGATACAAGATGTAAATCAAAGATTGGAATTAGAGATATGGTATTATACCTAGATGGAAAAAATAATAACAAAATACACCTTCGAGTAACTGTACAGATAGTGAGTTTTGCTTGAGTTTTCACCTCGGTTTTTAATTTTTGTGAAATACAATAGTTATTTGTTATACAAGGGGGGAAAGTTGTATTTTACCTGCGAGTGTTCATTTGAAACACGAGCCATCGAAAGGATTCTATAATTGACTACGAGCGAAGCGAGTGGTTCAAAAATAGAATCCTTTCGATAGCGAGTGCTTTAACACATGAGACGTAAAATAACTTTTCACCCGTGTATTATAACACAAAACTTTTCACCTCACTACAGCGAGGAAAATAATAAAAAGGGTTTGTACTATCAATTATTATTTATTTACCTCTTTGTCAATACAATAATTTTGAAGTACTTATAGAAATATTGGTAAAATCAAAAATAATGCAAAATAGCCTAAGCATATCCAGTATTTATGGAACTATTCCAATACCGACATATCGTCACTACTTTGAAAAAATCTCGTATCTCCAATCAATGAATAAACCAAACTGAACTTTATTGCACATCGAGTAAAGTTCAATTAGCCAGATTATCGATTTTGAGATACTAGCAAACTGTATCACTGTTAAATTGTATACTGTTTTGACTTAAGTTTTTTTTTATTATTTCGGATGCGTTTTGTTCGCACATCGACTTACTTGGACTGTCAGAACATTTTATCCGTTTTTACAACAAGAATGAAGGTTAATATTGAATGCTGATATGTATAAATTAAAATAAAGTTGTAAGACTGTATTCTGTGTTTTTCACTCGATGCAATTCATTAATTGTGATGTTAAAAATTCAGCACTTTTAACGTTTTACGTTTTGTTAGCTGTCAAATATCACTTAAGCTGCCTTCAAATGTCAAAACTTTTTCTTCACTTGTGGATAAAAAGCGATTTTCTCAATAGATGTCAAACAAACAAAAAGGGCTTTCCGAGCTAGTGAGGTGTAAAGAATATTTAATTGTTTGCATTTTCTAGTTCTGTATTATAATGTATACAGGAATCAACAAAAATATTGGTATTAAAAAGAAAAACTAATTTAATCTAAATATAAAAAGCTTGTATTTACAATTACCTACAATTTTATTCCATCGTCACCTTCTCGATGAATGGCAGTCTACCACTGTACGTTTTCTTCGGCACTTCCTGCCACGTACGGTGAAACAGAACTGTGGAATCAGCTTCCGGCAGCAGTGTTTCTAGACAACTATGAAATCGGACCTTTCAAGAAAAGGGTTTATCTTTCCTTTAAAAGCCGGCAACAGATTAGTGACTCCCTTTGAGTTGTTGGTATTTATGGGCGGTGGTGATCATTTTCTATCAGATGACCCGCTTGCTCGTTTTTTTCTCTCATAATAAAAAAAATATATATTTTTTATTGCTTATTTCCAGTATCCTCTTCTGGTAGAAGGAGCGAAACCAACGGAGAAGCTATTTAAAGCGGTAGATGAAGCATATGCATTTCTGGAAGAGTTTTTGTCCCGGAATAAATATGTAGCAGGAAATAATATGACCATAGCAGACATAGCGGCATACGCTACTACTTCTTCGCTCGGCATTCTATTGGAGTTGGATGTGAAGAAGTAAGTGTATCTAAATTATTATCACTTTTGGAATTTTGTTTCATTACGAGTTGCAGGGGCATTTTTACAGCGACAATTACGTTAGTAAAATAACTTCAACACATAATAGGTACATACAATTTAGTCACGTATTAATGAAAAATACTTTTACGATCTAATATTTACTGTCATATAAGACAAACACCCTCAAAACCCAACCCCCGACCATTTGGGGCTGCGTACACTTGTCGCGAGTGCGGCCGAGGGATCCTATTTATCCCGTATCGTTATTTTTAACCACAAGCGCAAGTGAAGCCAGGGCCAGGGCGCTACTTAAATCACCTGTCACAAATGTAAAGGCCTATTGTAAGACAAAATAATTACTAATTAAATATATAAGTCATGGGACGATTGATACCAATTGATCTACTTATATAGATAAATACATACTTAAATATATAATAAACATCGAAGACTCGAGCACAAACATTCGTATTTTTCACACAAAAATCTGCCCGACCGGGAATCGAACCCAGGACCTCAAGCTTCGTAGTCAGGTACTCTAACCACTAGGCCATCATTTGTGTATCAGAATTAAAGTAATATTAAAAACCGGCCAAGAGCGTGTCGGACACGCCCAAGGTAGGGTTCCGTAGCCATTACGAAAAAATCAAGTAATATTTTTCTAAGGATTTCGTATGTGTACGGAATCATCCAAGTTTAGGTATGTTTTATACCTTAGGCTACTATTTACTCTTAAACTACAAATAATTTCCAAGCAATCTTAGCCGCTATAATTTTCCTAGTAAATTTGATATATTTACTACCCTTCTGAATTTTTCAAATTTTTCCACCCAACAGTTTAGATTTTAGAGGGGGGGACGGCCGATTTTAATGAAAATTTTCACTTTAAAGTTGAATATTTCGCAAACAGATCACTGAATATAAAAATCATGTTAGCAACCCCGCAATGATTTTAAAAGACCTATCCAACGATACCCCACACTATAGAGTTAGCCGAGAAAAAAAAAGTCACCCCCACTTTACGTCTATGGGAGGTACCCTAAAAAAATTTTTTTTACTTTTTTTTATTCAATCACTTTGTCAGCGTGACTGATATATATATTGATGCCAAATTACAGCTTTCTAGTACTAACAGTCTCTGAGCTTAGCCGCGGACAGACAGACAGACAGACAGACAGACGGACAGACATGGCGAAACTATAAGGGTTCCTAGTTGACTACGGAACCCTAAAAAGGACAAATGTATTAGAAATTATATTTTAAACAAAGTTAAAATCATCCCTATGCCCAAATTTATTATCCGAAAGAAAGAAAATAAGCGAAAAATTGCTTTTTTGGTATTTCAAAAAATATATATACTTTACAAGTTAAGTATGAAGTATCTTTTTCTATTTTTTATTTTTTATTTTCTTCAACTTCATTTTTTTATTACTTTTACGGTCATCCCGTGACTAAATGTGATTATAACAGACTGAAGTGTACGATGTATGGGAAAGATTCGTCGCTAACTTCTAGACCAGTGATGGTGTAGGGGTAAGCACGCAGCACGGAACGCTGAGGACCTGGGTTCGATTCCCAGCATTGGTCTTTTTTCTGGGGTTTTTTCTGTGCATCTATATTTCAGTTGGTATTTAGTTTGAAATATATATATACTTTGGTGATTTTGTTATGAATTGATTTGATTAGAACTTTTGCCCATTAGAGCTTATTATTGCTAAAAATACTTTGCTTGCCATTCGAAAATAATACTAAAGAAATTTATTAAATACTAGCTGATGTCCGCGGCTTCGCCCCCGTTCTATTTTTTCTAAAATTTCTTTCATAAAAACCTTCTCTTGACAATAACATACGCAACAAAAAAGAATTATCCAATTTGGTGCAGTCAATCGGAAGTTATGCGCGTACCTACAATAATTTCGGAGATTCATTTTTATTTATATAGATTTATACTTTTCTCCACCACAACGTATCAGATTATTTTATAATTTATCCATATCTTTCTAGATTTGGCCACCATATGCGAAGGATAACTTAATTTATTTTTTTCCTTTTTCAGGTATCCTAAAATTGAAGCTTGGCTCAAAGACATGGCGAAACAACCGTTCGCCCAGAAACGAAATGCGGCTGGAAATCAAGAACTGAAACAGCTTTACGACAATCTCATGAGTAAATAAATGAAGTCGTTTATACTAATCATATTTTATTAAACTAACTCTTGAAGTTTATTATAAAAGGTAAACAAGTGTACGATTTTTTTGCATAAAATAGTTGTAGTGCGATTTTTATTTGAGAAGCGACATTGGTTTTTTCTTTGATTGTTTTTGTCTTAAACAGAAATTATGTATCTCCAAACGTTTGAAGTAAACAAAATTTAAAGTTTTCGTCTAGATAACATTGTAATCTCTTGAAGAGGGTGAATACATCTCGTAGGTAACTAAAAGTTTTTTATCAAATCAATAAATTCGAGTACTTATTGTTTTATTTTTTTACTACAAATCATGTAGGTAACTCAAGTGGCAGTGCGCAGAGCACATTACTCGTAAAAGCGTAAAACTGATGGCCGATGGGGGCAAAAAGTTCTCGAGTAGCGTCCACGGACCGGAA
Organism: Archips crataeganus; assembly: GCA_947859365.1. NCBI lineage: Eukaryota > Metazoa > Arthropoda > Insecta > Lepidoptera > Tortricidae > Archips > Archips crataeganus. Next base: position 5,282,293 of record OX402049.1, on the reverse strand, counting down.
GGTGTAGTGTAGGTAGGCCTCCAATAAGATGGAGCGACGACCTGATTAGGGTTGCTGGAACGCGTTGGATGCGGGTGGCGCAGGACCGATCTGTTTGGCGAGACTTGGGGGAGGCCTAAGTTCAGCAGTGAACGTCTTTTGGCTGAAATGATGATGCAAATGAGCTTTGAGCGACTTCAAAACGTTACATTGACTTCGAATTTGGAACAATTAATATGAGTTTTAAAAAAATGCAAACTGTTTTGACGATTACCCAAGTCACTTCTTGCAATAGTTTAAAGGTTAAGCAAAAAAGTATTAATCAAATGATTCACTTTTGGGTTTAGATAGTGATTAAACTGTATAAATTGGATATCAGGCCCCCAGCCTGGGCTTGTATAATGATCTATGATCATCTTAATGCGCCGGTTGTAAATGATCGATCGAACACATGACCACCGATTTTTTAAAGGTAAATACGAGGGGCGTTCAATATAAAGTGAGAATGAGATGCAAACTCTTTTAATATTACGAAATTAAATACTGGCCGGTAAAGCAAATCTATCTAGCTGATTGCTATGAAAAAAAAACTAACTGTCTTTTGTTTAAGAAAATATGCGGTAATTTCTTTGCAATGCTATTGAGTACGTTAGCGAAAATGGAGAAAATTGAACTGCGTGCCGTTATCAAATACTTGTATTTGAAAAATTTTTCTACGGACCAAGTCAATTTGGATTTGCGGGACACTTTAGGGTCTAATGCTCCTCCGTATTCGACAGTCGCACGTTGGTGCGCCGAATTTAGACGTGGAAGAACATCGACAATGGACGACCCCCGCTCCGGACGCCCTACTACAGCAGTAACTGAAGAAATTGTGAAAAAAGTCGAAAACTCAGTTTTGGCGGATCGTCGTGTCACAGTTCGTTTTATTGCTGAAAATGTAAAGATTTCAACGGGGAGCCTGCATAATATTTTACATGAACGCTTGGGTATGAAAAAGGTATCTGCGCGTTGGGTACCAAGAATGCTTACTGACACGCAAAAACAAACTAGACTAGAGATTTGTCAAGAAGCTTTGAACCTGATGCAGCAAGACCGGGAACTTTTTTTGGCGCGATTTATAACAATGGACGAAACATGGCTCCATCATTACGACCCTGAAACGAAACTGTAGTCTACGACATGGAAAAGGCCATCATCTCCAACTCCGAAGAAATTCAAGGTGAGCCCATCTGCCGGTAAGGTCATGGGCTCTGTTTTTTGGGATGGTAAAGGGGTATTAATCGGGGGGGGGAGTATCTCGAGCATGGAGCCACTATTACGGGCACTTTATACGCCAAACAAATAGCAACATTGCGCAATGAGATCCGCGAAAAACGACGAGGTAAACTCTCGAAAGTTGTGCTGTTCCACCAGGACAATGCCCCGGCACACAAGTCCGCCGTTGCAATGGCTGCAATTCGTGATGCTGGGTTCGATATCCTTAAGCATCCTCCGTATTCACCAGATCTTGCTCCCAGTGATTTCTACCTATTTCCGAGATTTAAACAATACCTGAGAGGCCAGAAATTTGAAGACGACGACGCGGTAGTCGCTGCAGTACAAGATTTTTTAAGTACTCAAGATGAGACCTTTTTTAAAAATGGAATTTTAAGTTTAGAAAAAAGATATACTAAGTGTATTATGCTAAAAAGTGACTATGTCGAAAAATAAAATAACATTTAGTAAAAGTTGTTTATAACATACTCATTCTCACTTTTTATTGAACGCCCCTAGTATTTAACTTTTTTTTATATATTTTGGACAAGCTACGCCACAAAAAAGCTCACTACTTTTCTTTAGACAAATAATAACAGTTACAACAACACCAAAAGGTTGTAGTGGTATTAAGTACTTGTCGAGTGTCAAGACCACGGGTTCCAATATAGTGAAACTACGTGTGTCGTAGTAAGATTTTTGATCTTGAATAAAAATTAACATTGACAATCGCGATTATCAACCACTAGCTCAACAAATCAAATTATAAACAACTAGCCTTCCGTCCGCAGCTTCGCCCGCGATAAATTGATTTTCCCGTAGAAAAAGGTATTTTCCTGCGGTAAAAAGTAGCCTATGTCACTCAGTGATAATGTAGGTTTCTAATGGCAAAAGAATTTTTGAAATCGGTTCAGTAGTTTCAAACAAACAAACAACAATCAAATATTTCCTCTTAATAATATTAGTATAGACTACGTCTACTACCTACTGCAATAAGCAGCGCCAAATTAGTAATACTCAAATCACTTTAATTATAAGCTTTTCAGCATCTTACGTATGTTTCTACCATTTTTTATGTCGATTTAATGTTTTCTTATTTCACTTTCATGAAAAATCAGCTGCATACTGTACCTGTATTTGAGGACGAGGATTTTGTCTTACATGACAGGTATCAATCAACTTGTCACTTTTTACTTAAGTAGTTTCTATAGATAAAATTGTGATTTTAATCTTAAAAATATTGAGCTCGTTTAAAAATGTTGAGTTTAATTAAATATGGATATCTGAAATCAATTCTTATTCACTTTTAAGGAAATGATTAGGTACTTATCATAGTAATTGTTCGTGATGACTAAATTTTAAACTGCTATAACTCAAAAAATTGCTTCGGTGATTATATACAGGTTCTTTCCGTGGATCCTTTATTATATTATCATGTTTTCAATGTATTCTGTATTCAGCAGATTTGGTCAGTTTTCTTTTTCACTTTGCGCTGTCACACTGTCATGTGTTAATATCTTATCTTACATGTATAGTATATAAAAAGCAATTCCTGTCTGACTGACTTATCAACGTTCAGCTTGAACTCTTGTACTTGGATTGAAACTTGAATTTTGCTTCAAAGTTCCCTTTCTGATGGAGACAAGTAACAGGAAGAGTTTTGCGAAATTATTATACCTCACAACTTCGTTTTTCAGCCATGCAATACTGATGTATCTCGCAGAAGTTTACGACAAGCAGTATTCATTGTACCCGAAAGACTTGAAACAAAGGGCTCTTTTGGATCAAAAGCTGTTCTTCGACAGTTCCATATTGTTTATTAGATTACGCAACATCACGGTATGCGCTCTAGTTAATTTGTTTCTTTACAAGCTTTTATTTAACTACCAATGTGCTTGTGTGTGCATGTGTAGGTATGTAAGTCGAGGTTTCATAATTTGCATTACCATTTTTCAAACACTTCCTCGTACAGGTCTGATTAAGCTGAAATTTGGCATACTTATTCAGTGACAATGCAATAATCTGGCAGTGAAATACCTGGTGGTCCAGTCGGGATCGTTTCCCTAGGACACATTATAATGCTATGTAGTTTGGATGACAATGCAAGTACAGAAATGTACCTATGGGTGGATTTTTGAAATATTTTTTTTACGTAATTTCCGTGGGCAAAATTTTTTTTTTACTTTTGGTGAAATTGATCACTCGTTGAGATACTCCTTCGGATTAGTATTTCAATGCTATAAAAGGCCCCAATTTAAAGTCAATAATTTAGTAGTTATTCGACATTGAAAAAAAAAGCACCATCGAAATTACTATAGTGACAGCGAAATTACGTCTTTATTAATTACATAGGAAATAAGTACAAAATTATAAACCATTACTATGATTTATGTATGTAACTATAATTAAATTTATGTACGTGTACATATTCGTGTATAGTTAGATTAATAAAACATTAAATTAAAGTGGAAAACTATTTATTTAAGTTTTTCTTAGGAACAATACGTGAGAAATATTATATAATTTCGAATGTGTCATTATTAATATAAAATATCACAATCAACATGGTTACAAACTTATTATTAATGTAACCGGGTACTGCCGTTTCGCAACTATGTTTTTCCCAAATGATTAATTTGGCAAATGTTTCATTTGTCAACTGTTTACTACCAAATGTTAAAACTAAAGTTAAAGTTAAAGTAAAGTAAAGTTTTAACATTTGGTATCATAGCGTTACGGTTGTGGTACCAACTCTGAAGATGAGCTCTGGTTGAGTTCGAAACGCGTCAGTTTATTTTGGTGGTGGTGGTGACGGTTGGGTTTGTGTGATTTATGTGTGTTCGTACAGTGTGGAGGTAGAGGATCTGCATGAACACACATTTCTTGCATAAACGTAACTATCATTAGGTCGCGGGTGAGCAAAGTAATTGTTTTAGTTCATTGATATGGACCTCCGCAAAGTAACGCCTGATTCAATAAATTATTGAAAATATTATGGTCATTAAACTGATTGTGTGTGTACATGTGTGCGTGCGCGTGTGTGTGTGCGTTTGTGTGTGTAGGTGTGTGTGTGTGCGTGAGTGCATATGTGTGTGTATGTGTGTGAGTGTGTGGGCGTGTATCACGCAAAACATATGAATAATATTTACCTCGACGTTTCGACTACATTACAGTGGCCGTAGTCACGTAAATACAGACTAGAGGTCTACTCGTGACCACGGCCACTGTAATGTGGTCAAAACGTCGAGGTGTACTCGTGTGTTTTGCGAGATAAGTCATGTTGTGTAATTTCGCTGCCATATCTGTAATTTCGATGGACAAAAATGCCATCGAAATTACGCCACGGAGGATTACGACAATTAGGTATTTTTGCGATTACTGCTAAACTATATACATGATTAATATAAGCTCTTTACTGTGAAATAAGGACTAAGTCAACTAGTAAATAAAAATTTAACTATTTAATTAAAACCATTATATATCGTACAACAGGAATCCACGGAATTTACTTTTAAGCGAACCAAAATACATCGCGCGAAAGAATCACCTTGGTAGGCACACAAAACTCAGTAGTAGGACGTCCACTCCACGTGACAACTGGAGCACAACTAACATACTCTTCCACAAAAATGTGAACATGACGATATGATCCTTCACCGATGAGATATTAGCAGGTATTTGCGCAAGGTAATATTGGTAGCTAGAGGTGGGACAAACACATTATGGCCAACCTATTTTTAAATAAAATTGTATTTAACATACAAAAGTTATAATCGAATGCGTTATGTAATTAGCTTAATTTTGATATATATTAAGTCGAAAAATGACACATAGACACAAAGTTATGCTCAATTGATTCAACAAAACCGCGTGTGGGACAGGCCTCACACACAGACTTATGTGTGTGTGAAAAATACGAATGTTTGTGCTCTCTATTGGGCTATCCGCAACAGTACAGGCGAGGTTTCCTTAGGATAACATTAAAGATGAATAAATTGTTTAAATATTGCTATTATTGGTATGAAAATATCTGTACAAAATAACAGGCGATCAACGTTAGTAGATAACAGTTACTATGGCGCAGTACCTATTGTGGAGCTACGCCCACTAACAAGATGACGCAGCTGGTTTTATATCAAATGAATAAGTGGTTGCCAAGGCTAAACAAAATTAATACATACGATACATGCTAACAAGTATGAAAATTCATTTCTGCCTGCCTGTCTGCTATTTACAGTCATTCTAATACAACAATTATAAAGGTCGATTCATATCTACAGATGTTAAGCGTGTCAAGCACCGACAAAAATATTCTTTCCGCGCATACTGGCCGCGCAAGGCCCGGGTCTGTCGGTGTTTGCGCGGCCGTGTTACGATAGATATGAAGTTCTTATGGCCATGACCACCTTCCAGCTCTATTATCAGATCAGCATCATGTCAAAATATTCATCGTCATCAGATTTACACAGGCATGCAAAATTTCAGCTCAATCGGAAACCGGGAAGTGGATCAAATTTAACTAGCAAGATTTGAGCCGTACATACATAATTATATTATAAGTTAATAAAAAGCTTGTAGAGAGAGAAGCGAGCGATTTTCCACGTTTAATGTGTATATCCAATAATTAAATGCGTGTGTGTGGGTGTATGTACGTGCGTGTGTGTGCCCGTGCGTTTGCGTGGGTGTGTCAGAAGCACACTCAATAATTTCATAACATTATTATGTACTTACCTATATTTTATAAGCTAGCATGATAAACCGTTTAATTTGCCCCTCATCGTAATAATCACGGAAATAAATCATAAATCAGTGACAATACACAACACACCGAGATCTTGATCGAATGCTCCGAGTGCGTGACGCGTTTCATATAGAATATTTTATTCATGACACCTCATCGTTCATACGTGCAGTAACAGTTTCTGTTCTGTACCAATGGGAAGGGAAAGCGGGAAATAAATCCAATTTGTACCGGCATATATCATGGTCAGAGCGCAGCTCAGGATTTATTCACAATATCATCCTCGGTTTTTGTAAACTGATATAACTGCGTACACGTACTGGCACACGGCCCACTTCAATCCAATCTCGCTGGATGCATGGCAGTAATGAAACAGTTATGCACGCAGCCACTACTCGTCTAGGATCATAGCCCCAATCATAACCGTGTAGTGTAATTAGCTATCCATCCATACTTATCTTATAAATAATAATAATAATAGTGATCGGAAATCCATACCAACATAATAATAATAATCATTTATTTTCTCCTCACAAAAGTACATAGGTAACAGCAATAGTTATAAATAATACAACATTATGGTAGTTTAGTTAGATACTAGTAACTTTTGCGAGGGACTGGAGTCTGAACTAGGTAAAACCTGTATTACAGATCTCCAGGCCCCCAACCCGGAAACTCACCGATAAGTGCTGACAATTTCAGTAGGTACAATTTTCAAATTAATAACTTAGGTACTCGTATTATGGGGTTTATAGGAGGTTAACAAGCTATAAGTAAACAAATCAATAGTAGCCTATACATACTAACATGTAAACTCATGCAAACGTGCATGCGTGCATACATGTGTGTGTGATTGTGTGTGTGTGTGTGTGTGTGTGTGTGTGTGTGTGTGTGTGTGTGTATGTGTGTATGCGTGTGTGTGTGTGCAATTGTGGGTGAGTGTGGGTTTGTAAATTGAAATGCGATGCAAAAATGCGTCTTTCTGTTAAGTACCTCTTCACGCTTAAACCGCTGAACCGATTTAGACGAAATTTGGTATGGAGATAGTTTGAGACCCTGGGAAGGACATATAGGATTGTGTCTCACACCGAGTGCGGCTCGATAAATATAACAACATTTATTTTGATATACTTCTTAACTGTAACATTTGGTATAATGAACGCTACGTTGATATAATCCAATTTAAAAAAAAAATATTGAATCAGGCGTTACTTTGTTATTAACAGTCCGTCCGTCTGTCACCAGGCTGTATCTCATGAACCGTGATAGCTAGACAGTTGAAATTTTCACAGATGATGAATTTCGGTTGCCGCTATAACAAATAATACCAAAAAAACAGAATAAAACAAATATTTAGGGGGGCTCCCATACAACAAACGTGATTTTTTTGCCGTTTTTATAAATAGTCCGACTCGCACTTGGCCGGTTTTTTTTCAATGTTCACTTAACAGTATCTGTCAGATAAATGAAAGTTCTGTCCTTTTCTTTCCTATGACTTGAGAAAAGGAAAGCGATAGTTTTAATTGACGGAAACTTATATCTGAGGCTTGAAAAATCAGCCCTAAGTCAATAAAATTATAACTCATCATCCCCGCCTATACACATCCCTTTGCATGGTGTATGCCTCCTCTCAGAATGAGAGGGCTTAGACAGTGCGGATAGAAAACTTTACACACACCATCGAATTTATTCACTGTTGTATACAGGTCACGATGTTTTCCTCTACAATAAAGTTCATGGCTTTCAAATGTAATTCCGCAAACTACAACCAAACGTAAATTAATCAATAAAAAGTTAACAACCCTGCTAAAACCGGTGAACATACTATTCCACCCACAAACTTTACATCCGTTTCAATGGACTGCACAAATATACACACACCTACCTAAATGTCTTTCAGTTAACCAGCGTAATGAAGGCTCCACCGCGTTCTGTATGAAAGCGCCATTTAGCGAATTTATGTTTCATTGCGAGACGACTCATTCCCGTTTTGTTTCGTGTTTTATTTGAAATTTGCCGTAATATCTATTTTTGTTTATTTTTCCGGTGAACTCCATCCCTATCAAATATACGTTCTATTACCACGATGCAGAGTCCAAACTGGTTCGTTTTAAATGAATCCGTGAATCGAAGTATTGTCTTTGGGGACATATATTTCAATAACTCGGCTGTGGTATCGCGTATAAATCGTTCTTTCAGACATTTGACAATAATTCACGTGGATAATTTGCATCCGGACAAATTTTCCTACTTTATTAACGTACACTGGAATTTATTCTTCACCGAATACCGATACGGATAATTACTTTCCGCTAATGCGTTATGCCACTAGGAGTGGGCTTGATTACATTTCCAGGCTAATTCTAAATTATTCTGGTATCAGGGACGGTGAACATTTATTTAACGACTCGCCCGCTCTGTCCGATGTTTAATAATTGATGGAGGTCGCACACGTAAAATGGCACTTTTTTGTCCCATTCAAAATAAGCCTATTTTTGTAGACGGCCGGCGATGACGTCACGAGCCGAGTCACTTCGTTTACCTACCATAATTTAATTTGTCACAATTTCACTTGCCATTCCAAAGTTTGCTATATAATATAATATAGAAACGTGCTGTTTTCAGGATTTTTGAAATGTCATCTTATAGAATACAGTAGGTTTTTTTTTTGAATGAGTCGCCAGAGGGGCCTAAGACGCGAAGTCTTTGCTGTTTTTTACTTTAAGGATTGGAAGGGTGACTTGTGCTCGGGAAAAATCCCTTCGGACGAACTGGGAATGGAGGGCCCAGACAGTATCCGACTTGCACGGACTAAAAAACCCGGTCACAAGTCCCCTTCTCTATTGGTTATCAAAACAAAAACGTGTGCTTTAAATTTTGAGGAGGGGAGGGGTAGGGAGGGGACTTAATCTACCCACAGTGTCCTGCCTCAGCCATTTGCTGGAAGGCCGGGAGAGGAGCATGCATTCTCCCGCTGGGCACTGGGGGTGCTTAGGTCGGTCTTTTATGTTTTTACCCGTTGGTTACTCCTTTTGGGTCCTGTTGGGTCCTTGACCGACCCTCGCCCGTTTCTGTACTTAGTGCTATTGGTTGGGTTGGTGGGATTTCCTGTCATATGCATTTATCTATAACTACGGGCTTCCTTTCTTTTGCCCTGCGATGGAAGGGTGGGTCGGACATCTTTTGGACCCATTGTGTGGCTTTGGATGCCATCTTTTGGGTGGGGCTACCCTTTATGCCTGGTGGTTTTTTGGCATGCTGTGTGCTTTTTTGCGCTTGTCTCCTAGCGCTACCCTCTTTTCGTTTCCGCTTCCATCGATAGTTTTTCTGCTATAATAATACGGAGGGACGAGGAGTGTCCCCCGGACGGCTGAACGCCCCAGTGTCTTAAAGGGATCATGCGGAGCTCGGCAGACCCTTACCCCAGCCAATGCTGAAGGGCCAGAGAAGAAACTTTTAGTCTCAATTCTCTGTTTAGGCTTCCGCCGTTGCTCCCACGAGGTCCCCGCTGGGACTACCGGGTGCGTCCCCCGTCCGGAGCTCACCTGTCGTATGGGCGGGAGATGCATATGTCAGGAATTCTTAGATCTAATTATATACTAATAATATTATACAGAAACCAATATACAATTTAATAATTAAAAAGGTTTGACAATTTTTATATATACTGAAAACAGTGTCCAAGTCCAAGGAAAGCAAAAGAGAATTGTTTAAAATGTTCTATATTTAATGAGAAGGATTGAAAGAAAATTTGGATTGAATGTGTGTGTATGACGTGTGTGTGTATGTGTGTGTATGCTATTACACAGTAGGTTACAGTAGGAATACAGTAGGTTAGGTTAGGTTAGTTTAAAACAATTCTAAACAAATACTGTTTCAAAACTATACACCGGTGAATGAATTCAATGCAATGGTATGTGTGAAGTTCCTACACGCACTGGGCCCGCATAGGAGCTATGGCCCAAGCCCTTTCATTCTGAGAGAAGCTGCTGTACCCTGCAGTGGATAGTATAAAGGCCGAGGTTGTTGTTGTTTTATATAATACTATAGCTGTTGTCCGTGATTCCGTCTGCAAAGAATTTGTGTATCGCTATCCCGCGGGAATTTTCCGGGATGAAAACTATCCTATGTCCTTCCCAGGGTCTCAAACTATCTCCTTACCAAATTTCATCTAAATCGGTTTAGCGGGTTTCAGCGTGAAGAGGTAACAGACAGACAGACAGAAAGACAGACAGACAGATACACTTTCTCATTTATAATATTAGTGTGGATGTATTTAGTATGGCATATGAAATTCGGGGAAACGATATAAAACTGTTGTAGCCCTCGCAGGTCAAAGCACGACTGGAATGGCATTAGCAACCCAAACTTAACATTGTTAAAGCAAAAAAAAACCGGTCAATTTCGGATGGCGGTTTCCGTTTTTCCTTACAATATTTTAAAAACAGTTCAGTAAAGAATCATCGAAATATAAGCATTAAAATCGCAAACGCAGATAGACAGACAAACAGACAGGCGGTTATACAGTGGAGTCTCATTAATAGGACCCCGTTGACACCCGTTGGGTACAGAACTCCAAAAACTGGTTAGTTATTACTATCCTTGTAACAGATTACGCAGATGCGGCAAAGCTGACGTCGACCAGCATCACGCAATATCTTGTTACCTACTTCGATCCAGGAAAGCCAGTTATAGGAGATAATATACTATTATTTACCTACAGGAATAGTAATTGGTAACATAGAGTAGTTTCCTATACATACGTGTCAATATCTAATACCTTTAAACGTGCAATTCTCGTTTATTTATTTAGCTCTAACGATTTCAGACTTGAGACTATATTAATTTGAAACCAAGTTCTAAGATTAAATATTTCTCGTAGAGGTATTTCTAATGCGAGCGAAGCAGTAATTAATGCTAGTCAATTTAACCGTTAACATTTGATTGATATTTAAAAAGTTTTGTGCAAAACAAAACATAGCATTTAAATTACTGTTAAGTAATCTGGAATTAGACCAAACAAAAACATGTGGCGTGTTAATTTATTCACATGAAACCTATCGCTCCACATCAGGCTTATTTGAAAATAATCGTTGCAGTGAATTTAAACTAAATATTGTTTAATCCCAATTCTGCTAGGGACACATTTCGTTAGGGATAGTGCAAATCCGCGTAACTGGCAAATAGCTAATTTATCATTTTTACTCCAAAGTGGTTAAAAAATCTCGTATCACGGTGTTTGTTATCAAACTCCTCCGAAACGGTTTGACCGATTTATATTAAATTTTTTGTCTATATTCGGTAGGTCTGAGAATAGGTCGTAAGTTTTTTTTTATACTTACCCCTATTCTTCGCAGACGGAGTCGCGGGCAACAGCATGTAATTTATAATACGATTACGATTTTGACGACCCGATGGCCTAGTTGTTAGAGAACCTGACTACGGAGCTTGAGGTCCCGGGGTCCAATCCCGGTGTGGGCAGACATTTGTGTGAATAATACGAATGTTTGTTCTCGGGTCTTGGGTGTTTAATATGTATTTAAGTATGTGTCTATCTATATAAGTCTGTTTATCCGTTGTCTACTACCCGTAGTACAAGGTTTGCTTAGTTTGGGACTAGGTCAATTGGTGTGAAATTGTCCTGCGATATTTATTTATTTATTTAAAAGTACGGATGCCAAGAGTTAGAGGTAGCAATGAAGGCAATCCACCGACGCAGTACACCTACCGTCCTCATTAAACTACCGGTAAGAACAGCTTGTAAAAGGCACAAGAACAGAATGAATCATCATCTATATATGTACGTCCTACTGCATGGCACAGGCCTCCTCTTAGAATGAAAGGGCTTGGGCTGTAGTTACCCACGCGGGCCCCGTGGGGATTGGAAACTTCACACACAGCATTAAATTTATTCTCGGGTGTGTGCAGGTTTCCTCACGATGTTTTCCTTATCCGTAAAGCCAATGGTAAATTTTAAATATAACTTCACACATAAATTCCGAAAAACTGAGAGCTGTGAGCCTAGATTTGAACCTACGACCTTCTGCTTGAGAGGCAATAAGTCAAACTACTAGGCCACCACGGCTTTTTACATCACGGAATGAATGGTTTGCTTTAAAAGAAAACTACGCTTATATTTGGAAGGATAATAAAAATAAATGCATACAAAGTACAACGCCTTTTCAATTATGGCGAGCAAATTATTGCGCCCCCGTCTCATTTCCTTGGGGAACACAATTTATCAGCTTATTATAATGAACTTAACCATAGCCAATTTATCAAGAACAGAAGAGAAAATGACTATTAGACGTCTTCAAAGGAATCTATTAACAAGAGCATCATTATTTCTAATATCCTACCTGAACCCGATAAGCATCCCTGAGGCCCTACCACGAAGTGCATAATTCGAACTTCGTTTCGTGCCGTCCCGCTCACGCTAATGTGATTTGACACGAGAGTGAGAGGGATAATGCGATACGAACTTCGATTTTCGAATTTCGTGGTAGCGCCTCAGCTCCCGCCAATTTTATTCATCTCGAAGCTATTTAATAGAACTGGATGAAAGACGACAAGCAACGAATTAAATTGTTTGATAAATAATATTTAATGGTATTTAGCTATAAATGCTATGGTTGCTGATTAGCAACCGGCATTTTGATTTATTGCGTCAACAAAATATTTTAACTGGTTGTTTTTAACGCCGACTAAACTGACTAGGTATAGAAGCTGTATACACTTTATCACACAATATTTTAGTTTACTTACGTATAACGTGCACATGTAACCATCTTGTACGTGTAGTCACAGAATAGCGAGAGTCATGGGTGTTTAGTATGTATTTATGTATGTTTATCCGTTGCCTAGTGCCCATAACACAAGCTTTGCTTACTTTGGGACTAGTTCAATTAATGTTAATTGTCCCGTGATATTTATTAATTCCCGACACAAAAAGAGGGATGTTATACGATTGACCGCTATGTGTGTGTGTGTCTGTCTGTCTGTGGCATCATAGCTCTTTAACGGGTGAATCGATTTGGATGCGGTTTACTTGAAAGCAGGTTTCTTGGCGATGGTTCTTAGACATGTTTTATCAAAATTGGTTCAGCCGTTTCAAAGTTATCAGCTCTTTTATTAGCTGCGGAAGGAAGCTTAGATGCAGAATGGGCATTTACTTTATTTTCAAAATATGTGTGACCAAATTGCATCGCGAGGGATTTTAAAATTTTTAATTTTTATTATTTTCTTTTATAACTCACACTAGTTTTGCATGGGTCTACTAATAATAATTTTAGTAGATTGTACACCAAGGGGATAAAGCACTGCATTATGTCACGGGCGCGATATTGAATCCTGAGCGTATTGAGGGACTCCAGATTTAACTCCCGAGCGTAGCGAGGGGGTTTTTAGTTGATTCCCGAGCGAAGCGAGGGAATTAAGATGGAGTCCTGAGAGCAGTGAAGGATTTAAGCGCGCCCAAGGCAATATCAGTTTTATCCCCGAGGAGTATACTCTACTTTTCTCACCTTTTGCGAGACAATAAAAACCAAGGCTACTAGAAAAATACTCCAAATAGACCCAGAAGCACTGATTCTGACACTGACTTTGCGCCTTTCGCAGTTTTCCATTTGTCGAAATCTTTGTAAGCTTTTTAGTATTTTTCCTTCGACTTCTCTGGGAGTACATTATTAACAATTTCTAAGGCCGGCTTGCGCAGACCTGGGTTAGCTACTTAACTCCGAGCGAGTTAACTGCTAACCCAGGGTTAACAAGTGTCAAAATGTATGGAACTGTCATTCTTAACCCAGGGTTACCGATTTAATTTTTATACCTTGAACTGTGCAAGTGGTCCTAAGGCGTCTAATTTAATAGAATCAGGAGTCAAATCACTTTCGTCACTCGATATTTTCTTAATGTTTTATCTTCTTTTGCAGTTTTGATACTTAAAATTGCAGCGTATTGAAACACTCGCGGCTTTTGTTTAAGTATTTGACTTTGTTTTCGTTCGGCCGCGGAACTGCAAATAAATGAGGCGCGGCGCGGCCCCCGCGGGGCTGAGCTCGTTGAGCACGTGCACGTGCTGCACGCCGCCGGCCTGCACGCGGGGCGATTTAAAAATTAGACTTTAAGTGCATACCAATAAGAACTACGAGAATTGAGAATCACATTACTGCCCGGCGGGTTATAATGAAATTCAGTACAACATTACGCCCCGGCGAAAGCCAAGGGCTATAATGATTTACTTTGAGAGAGGTTTGCATGATATATAATAAGGCATTGTCGAGCAGGTGGTGTGAAAAAAATATTTTTCTCAAACATGCTATGAAATATTGACGTTATGTTCCTTAAAATACGCCACGAACTGTCACGTTGCAGGTGCGGCTAGACGAGAGGTCAATAATGGAATTTCATACAACATTGCTGGCCAAGGCCAGCAAAGTGATCGTCTATTGTTTTATGTGACACAGCACCATGACGTTTAATAGGTCGACGTGATCGACGTGGATGGATGGATGGACGGACGGATGGACGGACGGAGGGATGGATGGATGTTGATGGATGTTGGTTGATGGATGTTGATGGATGTTGGTTGATGGATGTTGATGGATGTTGGTTGATGGATGTTGGTTAATGGATGTTGATGGATGTTGATGGATGTTGATGGATGTTGGTTGATGGTTGTTGATGGATGTTGAGGGATGTTGATGGATGTTGGTTGATGGATGTTGATGTATGTTGATGGATGTTGATGGATGTTGATGGATGTTGATGGATGTTGATGGATGTTGGTTGATGGTTGTTGATGGATGTTGATGGATGTTGATGGATGTTGATTGATGGATGTTGATGTATGTTGATGGATGTTGATGGATGTTGATGGATGTTGATGGTTGTTGATGGATGTTGATGGATGGATGGATGGATGGATGTTGATGGATGTTCTTGTTCATGGATGTTGACGGATGTTGATGGATGTTGATGGATGTTGATGGATGTTGATGATGTTGTTGGTGATGGTGATGGTGATGATGATGGTGATGGTGATGATTATGGCGGTGATGATGGTGGTGATGATGATAATGCATGTTTGAGAAAAACTCTATACAAGCCTTGGCCACGAACAGGGATTGCCGGCCTCGTATCTCTAGATGGCCTCGTTAACACTCGGCCATCTATAACTACTCGGCCGGCAATCCCCTATTTCGCGGCCGCTGCAGTAATGTACTATTATTCAAAAATTCTCTCAACAGTTAATTACACAACAAAAGAAGAATTAGACAATCGACGCAGACGGACGTCTGGAGTTATTCGCGTACAATACATTTTTTGCAAATTATTTTTATTTATGTGGATTGTTTTATTTTTTATTTATCAGTTAGGTATAATTACATATTGTAAACATTAATATAATTATATCATAAAATAAATAAATAAATCAGTATAATATAAGTATATAGTAATAATATCAGTTTGTGGTTGTATTTACAACGTGTACTACTACCTGCTGCACCTTATAATTTGAACTAAGGTTGTCATACATAACTCAACTTAAATATCAAGAGAAACATGACAGAATTTTAAGCTGGGTAAGTAGAGCCAATTATTGACTGTTACCTCTACGTTGGAGATAAAACGATAAATCAAAATATCGTTCTAAAATTTAGCAAGTCTTAATAAGTGCGTAAAGATTTGAGTAATTATACAATTTACGATGCTGAGGGTTCAATTGTTCAGAATGTAACACAAGTCAGTCCCCAGCTTAAAACAAAAGATGACAACGAATGTTTTGTAGCCACAGTAGATTGTCATTCCGTAAATAGGTGTCATACGGACCCTCGTCACGTCACAATTCTCTTAAGATGTGTCAGTTAAAAGCATTGCTAAGTTTGGCAACATCTGCGTTGAAACTATTCACTAATGCTGCTTTGATGTAGGAAGTAATCCTGCCTGGTTAATACACCCTTAGTGGTGGATATACTAATCGAAATTGTTACCAAAGCCCAATTTGACATTGAAAAGTGATCCCAAAAGCTGAGCTAATTATTAGCGGTAGATGTGAAAAAATAAGACCTAATTAGTTTTCTATTGATATTTTGTTTTTATATATCAAAAGGTTAAAACCATATTGATAAAAAAAAGCATCACGCGTCACTTTAGACTTGGACGATGATGATGACCATGGGTCACATACAAAATTAAAGCTTAGCGCTATCAGAGAGAATATACTTGTACAAAATGCTTACTTATCGACGCAGTATTAATCTCAACGTAATAATGCATATATATTTAGAAAAGAGGCAATAATCTCCTTAACACGTGGAATCTTACTCATGCAATATTTCGCCAGACATCAAAATTAGTCTCAACTATTATGAAAGACTAGTTAAGTATATAAAAAATATATCACTTTGCAAATGAAGAGTATTTTGCCTAGACAAGTTTCGAGCTATCTTTATTAATGTAAACTGCTGCGCTACGCGTTAATTCTAAATTTTAGTTAGTACCTACAGCAGCAGTTTGGGCATGACAGAAAATAAAAAATACAGCGATTAGTTATCACTTGAAAGTATAGATAATAATGTATAACAGATACTTCAGCGGTAACTATTGCGTTCTTCCGCCTAGCGACTTTAAGTACCACATCAAGTTGAAGCAAACGCATGTTGTGGCCGACCTATCAAACTCGAAGAACAAAGCCGACTAAGTCTTGTATTATGCAAACGAGCATCATGTAAGGCGTGGATTTATGAGGCAAGTTCGTTGCGAAATCGCGCGCTTCGCCCATGGGAGCACCCGGCTCACTATTGCTCCATATATTCAAATTTGGGGTTAGACAAAGAGGTACTTAGGCGACTGCCGCCGGGCATGCTGCAGTGACTGACAACAATTTATGATTTAACACGTGACTCACAATTCTATGCTGATATAATTACAATTACGCGTCATCGCAAGCTCTGCATTGATCATTTCTTTAATTGTTATAATAGAATATATCACAGAACTTATAACAAGAGGGACAGAAATCACTCGCGCGCTAAATTGCGATGCGCCTATGTGTACGGCTAAAATATTTATTTCCTCGGTTCGGTTTGTAACAAAGTTCATTGCTCAAAAAGTGGGTTATTTCCGAGATTGAGGTTCAAAAGGGATGACATTTTACTGGTGTAGTATAAGTTTAAAAAGTTTTATTTAACCGTAAATTACTAAAAACTTTAAAAACACGAAATACGTGTGAGCATTAAGTATTAGTAGGAGATCTGAGAACTTGTTGTTTAGCTAGGCTAGTTGACTAAAGTTAGGAATCATAGTTTAATGTACATATTAAATGTATGAAGTGATTATCCACGGATGATTTCTGATGTGCGTTTGATATGTAGACATTTTTGACCAGCTTGATAATAATTTCAATAGCACTATAGTCACTCAAAAATCTCACAAAGCAACTAAAAGCCAAATCCGCATTCATTATATCGCATGCTTAGTACTAATAAACGGGCTTAACTCAAAAATCGTGAATTATGGTAAATCGATTTTAAAGTTTAAAGTTTAAACTCGATTTACCATAATTCACGATTTTGAGTTAAGCCCGTTTATTACTAAGCATGCGATATTACATAATGTTATTTTCACACCACCTGCTCGACAATGCCTTATTATATATCATGCAAAACTCTCTCAAAGTAAATCATTATAGCTCTTGGCTTTCGCCGGGGCGTAATGTTGTACTGAATTTCATTATAACCCGCCGGGCAGTAATGTGATTCTCACTTCTCGTAGTTCTTATTGGTATGCACTTAAGACTTTAAAGTCCAATTTCAAAATCGCCCGACGTGCAGGCCAGCGCGCAGCTCGTGCACGTGCTCAACGTGCCCAGCCCAGCATTTTTCTAGTAGCCTTGGTTTTTATTGTCTCGCAAAAGGTGAGAAAAGTAGAGTATACTCCTCGGGGATAAAACTGATTTTGCCTTGGGCGCGCTTAAATCCTTCACTGCTCTCAGGACTCCATCTTAATTCCCTCGCTTCGCTCGGGAATCAACTAAAAACCCCCTCGCTACGCTCCGGAGTTAAATCTGGAGTCCCTCGATACGCTCAGGATTCAATATCGCGCCCGTGACATAATGCAGTGCTTTATCCCCTTGGTGTACAATCTTCTATAAAACTTGTAGTAACTGTTAATTATACCTGAGACTTACCACAACAATTTATTGCTAAAATTACTTCGACATTTCGACTACATTCTAGCGGCTGTGTATGTGTACGTGTACGTTAAGGCGCGCGAATTTATCGAAGTACCCGCACTAACTAAGGTAAATACTAAATACCCCAGTATCCGACGCTGCCCCAATAGCAGACACTTTCAATCTTAATTCGTAGCAATAAAAGCGACAAGCAGGGTGTCGATTATTGGAATTAACGTGTCGTGTTACCTTATGCACAATAAGATTCTATTTTAAGTTGAAATTAAGTGAAAACGGTGCGATTCTCTCGACTCTAAACAATTAAGGCAAGTAAAGCCTTTTATGCATAGCATAATAGTAGACAAAACTAGCCAATATTAATGAAAATTAGATCACTGTATCCTATTATAATTTAAAGTGGCCTAGATAAAATCATTACCATATCATAAATACACATCGTCACAGCAAATTTCTCTGAATATGGGCTACATGAGCATTTATGCGCAAATCTGTGACTAATTTGAAATTTGCATTAGTTGATGACACTGAATATTTGATTTTAGAATTAAATTTATTAATTCTATTGCCGCATAAAATTTACTGGAATTCACTCTAAATAACGCCGATAGAATAGAAATCTAATGGGCAAGTAAACTGATTAAAATCCATACAATCATTAGTTGATATTTCAACGATTCCATTCGATAGTTTGCTTCCGCAAACGCAATGTTGACTTTATTGCACAGTCCATTTATGTCTTAAGAAATTTATAGCCCGTGATAACCTGGTCCCGCGAGAAAATAGGATAATACATTTCCAGAGTTATCTGGTGATTGGTATCGTCTCAGCCTCCGGAATAATGCTTAAACTCTACATTTATTCCACTGACGAGGAGCGAGCCCCTACGATTCTTATCAGCAACCATCGATTTGGACTGAGACTGTACGGTATCGCTAAAAAGGTTTTTGTTTGAATTTAACAAAAACCGGCCAAGAGCGTGTCGGACACGCCCAAGGTAGGGTTCCGCAGCCATTACGAAAAAATCAAGTAATATTTTTGTAAGGATTTCGTGTGTGTACGGAATCATCCAAGTTTAGGTATGTTTTATACCTTAGGCTATCATTTACTCTTAAACTACAAATAATTTCCAAGCAATCTTAGCCGCTATAATTTTCCTAGTAAATTTGATATATTTACTACCATTCTGAATTTTTTCAAATTTTTCCACCCAACAGTTTAGATTTTAGAGGGGGGGGGCGGCCGATTTTAATGAAAATTTTCACTTTAAAGTTGAATATTTCGTAAACAGATCACTGAATAGAAAAATCATGTTAGCAACCCAGAAATGGTTTTAAAAGACCTATCCAACGATACCCCACACTATAGGGTTAGCCGAGAAAAAAAAAATCACCCCCACTTTACGTCTATAGGAGGTACCCTAAAAAAAAATATTTTTTTATTTTTTATTTTACCACTTTGTTGGCGTGACTGATATGTATATTCATGCCAAATTACAGCTTTCTAGTACTAACAGTCTCTGAGCTTAGCCGCGGACAGACAGACAGACAGACAGACAGACGGACAGACATGGCGAAACTATAAGGGTTCCTAGTTGACTACGGAACCCTAAAAAGTGGAATGAGTGCGTACATAACGTTGCATCTGAGCTAGCGAAACTGTAACAGTATCTAAAGAACTCTTTTATGCTGCGGTTGCAGCATGGATTATTAAGGTCAAAGGCCATGTTGTTTGAGGTTCGCAATCCTGTTCACAATTTCTTTCTACACTTATCTTTTACCATAAATATAGTATAGCCATATAGCTTATAGTTTCGCCATGTCTGTCTGTCTGTCCGCGGCTAAGCTCAGAGACTGTTAGTACTAGAAAGCTGTAATTTGGCATGAATACGAGGGGCGTTCAATATAAAGTGAGAATGAGATGCAAACTCTTTTAATATTACGAAATTAAATACTGGCCGGTAAAGCTAATCTGTCTAGCTGATATGCTATGAAAAAAAAAACTAACTGTCTTTTGTTTAAAAAAATATACGGTAATTTCTTTGCAATGCTATTGAGTACGTTAGCGAAAATGGAGAAAATTGAACTGCGCGCCGTTATCAGATACTTGTATTTGAAAAATTTTTCTACGGACCAAGTCAATTTGGATTTGCGGGACACTTTAGGGTCTAGTGCTCTTCCGTATTCGACAGTCGCACGTTGGTGCGCCGAATTTAGACGTGGAAGAACATCGACAATGGACGACCCCCGCTCCGGACGCCCTACTACAGCAGTAACTGAAGAAATTGTGAAAAAAGTCGAAAACTCAGTTTTGGCGGATCGTCGTGTCACAGTTCGTTTTATTGCTGAAAATGTAAAGATTTCAACGGGGAGCGTGCATAATATTTTACATGAACGCTTGGGTATGAAAAATTTAAATAAAAAATAAAACCTCCTTCAAAAAACCCCCAAAAAAACATAAAATAATAATTGATTGAACCGACCACAATAAGCATGAAAATATCTTTCTACTAATCTGTTTGAAGTTGGTGCCTCAGCACGAGCCAGCAGGAGTGTAGAAGCCCTATAATAGGTATGTAGGTAAGTTAGATTACTAGGTCCACTCCTGCTGGCTCGTGCTGAGGCACCAACTTCAAACAGATTAGTAGAAAGATATTTTCATGCTTATTGTGGTCGGTTCAATCAATTATTATTTTATGTTTTTTTGGGTGTTTTTTGAAGGAGGTTTTATTTTTTATTTAAATTTTTTTTATTTCCAAGTTTTTTTTGGGTGTTTTTTGAAGGCGGTTTTATTTTTTATTTAAAATTTTTTATTTTTTTCTTTTTAGTTGTTGCTAATGGCCTGGACTGGCACTCTTTACTGACTGTACTTTTTGCCTCTGGTTACCAAAGTACTTATCAAGACGAATCAAACGAGACCAAACTTGATGGGGTTATGTCGTTTTACTACGGAGTTCTTATGGTCACCATCCAACTTCATTGTCAGACCCTGGTTACCATCTAGGACCAAAGTACTCGTCGAGACGAGTCAAATGAGTCCGTACTCGATGGGGTAAGTGCCGTTACTTTATGGAGTAACTTTGGCCACCTTCCAGCTCCATCATCAGACCCTGGTTACCATCTGGGATCAAAGTGCTCGTCAAGACGTTTCAAATGAACCCAAACTCGACGGGGTTGTGTTGTTTTATTACAGAGTTTCTATGGCCACCTTCCAACTCCATCATCAGATTAGCTCCATGTCACAATAATATTGCATTGTCACCTGATTTACACATGCATGTAAAATATGAAATCAATCAGAAACCGGGAAGTGAGTCAAATTCAACTTGCAAGATTTGACCCGTTGAGGAGTTCCGTTGGCCATCTGCGGTCTTCTTCATCAGATCTAGTTTACCAAATGACACTTTATGAATGCAAATGCTCGATTTGTCACTGAAAATACTAAAATCGCTTTACATTTCCCTTGAACTTTTGAAGAGTTCCTTCAATTCCTCATGGATCCCATCATCAGAACTGGATTCCGGTAACAACGGGACCAACCTTGAAGCATATGCTTTCAAACAACGAAAGAATTTTCCAAATCGGTTCATAAATGACGGAGTTCTGAGGTAACACACGTTAAAAAAAAAAAAAAAAAAAAAAAAAAAAAAAAAAAAAAAAAAACATACAACCGAATTGAGAACCTCCTCCTTTTTTTGAAGTCGGTTAAAAAAGGTATCTGCGCGTTGGGTACCAAGAATGCTTACTGACACGCAAAAACAAACTAGACTAGAGATTTGTCAAGAAGCTTTGAACCTGATGCAGCAAGACCGGGAACTTTTTTTGGCGCGATTTATAACAATGGACGAAACATGGTTCCATCATTACGACCCTGAAACGAAACTGCAGTCTATGACATGGAAAAGGCCATAATCTCCAACTCCGAAGAAATTCAAGGTGAGCCCATCTGGCGGTAAGATCATGGGCTCTGTTTTTTGGGATGGTAAAGGGGTATTAATGATTGAGTATCTCGAGCATGGAGCCACTATTACGGGCACATTATACGCCAAACAAATAGCAACATTGCGCAATGAGATCCGCGAAAAACGGCGAGGTAAACTCTCGAAAGTTGTGCTGTTCTACCAGGACAATGCCCCGGCACACAAGTCCGCCGTTGCAATGGCTGCAATTCGTGATGCTGGGTTCGATATCCTTAAGCATCCTCCGTATTCACCAGATCTCGCTCCCAGTGATTTCTACCTATTTCCGAGATTGAAACAATACCTGAGAGGCCAGAAATTTGAAGACGACGACGCGGTAGTCGCTGCAGTACAAGATTTTTTAAGTACTCAAGATGAGACCTTTTTTAAAAATTGAATTTTAAGTTTAGAAAAAAGATATACTAAGTGTATTATGCTAAAAGGTGACTATGTCGAAAAATAAAATGACATTTAGTAAAAGTTGTTTATAACATACTCATTCTCACTTTTTATTGAACGCCCCTAGTATATATATCAGTCACGCCGACAAAGTGATTATATAAAAAAACTAAAAAAATTTTTTTACGGTACCTTCCATAGACGTAAAGTGGGGGAGATTTTTTTTTCCCCGACTAACCCTATTGTGTGGGGTATCATTGGATAGGTATTTTAAAATAAATAGGGGTTTGCTATAACCATTTTTTGATAAAGTGAATATTTTCGGAGATATTCACTCCGGAAGTTCAAAATAATGTGTCCCCCCCTCTAACTTTTGAACAGCAAGTCTAAAAATATGAAAAAAATCACGTAGGTTAAACTTAATAAAAACTTTTTAGGAAAATTATTTTCAACTTAATCCGTTGAGCAGTTTTTAAGTTTTTGTAAAAAAATATTTTTAAACTATTATTGTAATTTAACAGCCATTGCAAACATTTTTTTTTCTTTAAGTACCTATAAGATCACGCTAACAGTATCTTCTTTCAAATAAAAAAAAATAAAATTGAAATCGGTTCATATAATAAAGAATTACATCTGAAAAACCATCAGATTAGTTACCCGATTCGCCGATAGATGGCGCTGTACCGCCGACGATAAAACTCTGCGCGCGGTGGGAGTTGGGACCAAAACAACCACATTAATAAAGTATGCAAAGATTTTTTCGTACCTGCTACGGAACCCTATCTTGGGCGTGCCCGACACGCTCTTGGCCGGTTTTGTTCGTCCTCATCCCAGCCTATACGTCTCACGCCACGTCTCGTCAGAAAAGGAGGGCTTGGGCCGAGTTCTCATACAAGGTCCAATGCGGATTATACCATTGAATATCTTCGCTGGTGTGTGCAAGTTTCCTCACGATGGTTTCCTTAGCCTTAAAGCCGTAAATTCAGAAAAACTCAGACTGCTCAAACCCAAGACCCTTCGCTTGAGAGGCCATAGGTCAAACCACCAGGCTACCATTTTTAACATCTAACGGAAAGAAATGGCGAATGCGTGTGCGAGCGCCCACACTTTAGTCAATAACTTGGCTATAATCTTAGATACCTCTACTCTACAAAGAAACTACACAAATGATGATATGATATTAAAGTACCTTATAGTTCATTGGCTTTCCTTAAAAAAATAATCTTGTAATCGTTGCAAATTGATTTATTTTTTCGTGCTAGCTCTCGAATAACATGTTCACTTGTTTCCGAAGGAAATATTAAACAACAAGCATGCAATGTAACCCGCAATTGAGCACCATTAACTTGACAATCATAATTTTTACATTTTTCTTTAACTTCGTAGAAAATTCAATACTAAAATATCACCCGAGGACCTAGGTCAATCCTGTGACATTATAATCTAAATATCAGTAAAGATTAAGTACAGTCATACCTGCATATTTTTTATTAATTTTATTCACATAAATATACACATTAAATTATAATAATATACTATCTAAACTATCTAGATAAAAAGTATCCAAACTATCGTATTTATAATATAGTAGCATTTAGATACAAGAATTATTAATGTTTTTGCATTATATACTTATGCCCTAAATAAAAAAGTACTAATTAAAAAAAAACAGACTTGTATACAATCGAGGAAACTGAATGGCGTATCAGGGTAGAACATTTTCGGTCAATTTCCCGGTTTTTTCTTTAGTAGATGTATGGAATGTCAACATGACATTGGAAGCGAAACGGATTCTCTCTGATACGTGATTTATTTCCTTCGGTTGTGCTAACATTAACATCATCCATCATATTAGATTTTGTTTCGACACTACTTTGCTTTGTATAGGCACTTAGGTACTTATGCTATCATTATTAATTTCAAATCTCCCTGCCAATAAATGTCAAGACCACGGTGCGGGTTGTGTAATAGCAATTTCTTTTTGTCCAGTGCAAATGTTTGTGTTTGCTAACGGACCATCTTGACTTCCCAAACAAAATAATATAAATGTCATCGTGTAATCTTTCCCAGTTGAAGAGCCTGCGGGAAAAAAGTTTCGTAATAATAAAAGAAGCAGGATCCAAACCACGAAGTTTCCCCCGGTTTGGAGACGTCAACAACATTTTAGATAATATTCAATTAGCCTTTTGTAGGTATCGAAGTTTCAAACGGATTAAGAAAGTTTTAGGTACATCATTATCAGAAGTTGCCGAATATAACAAAAGGAAAATGAGGGCCGTCCGTACATGCAGAGACAAGCCCTCAGAGAAAAGCGAAACTTAAGTAGCTCAACAAATAGACGACATTAATATTCCGGAGAGCAGCAATTTAATAATTTACAGTTTAAAAATGGTTACTTACTTAATACCCACTTTAATTACAATAATGTGCACTTCACACGCCATTTTGAAGCCGGAGATTGCTTAGCAGGTTCAATGCACTATAATTCTCGCTTATTTTATGCTAGTTTATTATTTTCACCATTCGTTCTAATGATTGAGAACATTAAAGACCGTCTTAATAATCTGGGATTTTAGATTGCATTTGTACGAAATCATAATAATATTTTGTATTTTCAGTTTTAAATATACCTGTAACTTTTTATAAGAATCAGGGGATTTTCTTAATCAAAATCAAAAGCGCTATTGATTTTCATGATAAAAAACCACTCACTGGGCTTATCACGTAAACAATAATTTCATAGCGGTCTGGATTTTTTGGCCACAAGTTGACTGAGAAATGTGGCCGAAACATCGAGGTTAATATTAAAATTAAATATCCCGTGAGCGGTAACTAGTTATGAGTGAAAATCATGAAAGTAGCTTATAACAATTTTTTGACGCGCCATATTATAAGCTGTATGAAAAAGGTCACAAAACTTACTCAAATAAGTAAAACACTTTTTTTCTTCATCAACATGAATATTACCTACACGTGATTTTGAAAAAGAAAACTCCAAAAAATGTCCCCATTTAAAAAATGAAATGGCTAACCTTTTCAACGCCAAGCCTATATAGCCAAAACGTAAAGCTACTTTGAACCTTATGTCAATGCGTGAAGATCAATTTGACGTTGCATTTTGTGACGCATATATTAGTCGATGGTGTTGAAAAGGTTAAATTGAAAATGCAGTAAAAAAATTAATTAGTTCGGATCTCTTGTTATTTGGTTTTCTCGTAGACTAACCTTTTGAGATGTCGAATAATTCCACCACCACTAAATTTGGCAAACATAACCCTTGAGGATCATTCCTCAAGGGTTATGTTTGCCAAATTTAAATTCACCAGGGTTTCAAGAAAAGGTACCCCCCTCTAATGGTGGTAAGTAAATCGGGGGTACCTTTTCTCTGCAGCTGACCGCACGTTGACTGTCAGTCAGTAACGTTACTATTTCATGGTACCTAACTCTAAGTAGTTTAAATGTGTATGTATGATTTCCCACGGGATTACAATGTAGAATCCCGTAATCTCAACCACTTAAGTCTAGAGATACGAAATTTTGCAATGGTATATTTTTCCAACTCAAATACAATTTGCAGATCACGACGCAGTTTCTGGGAATCCACTAGGAAATTTAATAAAATTCCGTATTTTCGTTTCAATCACCAAACCAAAGTGTTATGTGATAGTGAAAAATAAGAGATTTTCCCACTTATCGATAAACCAAAGGCAACTTAGGAACTCAGGAAACGTAAAGTTCCATCTTACAGACCAGCAAAAAACAGAAAGCCGTTCCTGGGAAATTGCGGACGTTTTTCTAATAAAAATCCACAAACTATTACAAATTATAATATATTATAACTATAAACAAAAGTCATGTAAAAAAATCACAACATGTGAACCACGCAATATGATTAACATTTCATTGGCAAACATTTAAACTCCGCAAATTTGTACAGGTAAAGTATCTCTTCAGATTAATGGCCACTGCTGAACTGAGCTAGCCCAATTAGTCCAATGAACCGAGCTGCATTGCAGATAAGTTTTACCACTATTCCGCCTAGGTCACTGAAGCGTTCTTTCATAATAATGGCGCACATATAAATATAAGTTAAGTTAATTAGAGATTATTGATGCATAAACCGAGCGTTAAATAAAAGTACAGTACAATTGTTTTATCGCACTAGTTTCGTTTAACCAAACATCTAGGTTTATTTTTTCAATTATCGCTCTTGGTAAATTTACTAAATTTCATTCAAATTCATTGAGCTGTTTTTGCGGCATGGAGTATGTATGGACATATAGCCAAACTTTTGCATTTATTAATATTGGTAGGATCGTTCACATTAATTTTACGAAGGTCGATTTGATTTTAAAATTTGACAGTTCGTTTTTTTATTAGGATTTTGTACCTCTTCAAAAAATGGTACTCTTAACGGTTTACTCGTGTATCTGTCGGTCTATCCGTCTATAATGGTCAATTAGCACCGAATCTATTAAACGGACACCATCTAAATCCATAAAAAAATAATATTTCCTCACGTTAGCTCCAGAGCCTCTAGCTAGAGCCTAAAATTTGGAATAAAAAATCGTAACTAATTTCTTTACATAGCGATAGATTACAATACAACCTTAAAGTGTAAACTTAGTTCTAAAAAATACATGTAAATACTTAATGTAATACTTTTTTGGTGTAAATAATAATTAACTTTATTGCTACGCCCTAACAGGGGATTCATTTTGTACAATTTTTGTAAGTAATGTTGCAATTGAATACATACTAATTTACTGAATATTCGAAACGCCGGTACATCATCATGAAAGCTCCTTGCCAATCCTCTATCGACGAACTACCACTCTATCAAGAGCGTAGTGACTACAAGTTAGGATATGTATTCATGAGAGATCTCTCGCCAAACCCTCTTCCGGGAATGGTTGGAGGCTCTGGAGCAGCCGAGCGCCGGCCACTGGACCGTATCGGGAGTGCGACCCGTCCTACAGGGATGGGTCGAAAGGAGGTGGGGCGTTGTTTCTTCCACCTAACACAGGTACTGTCGGGACATGGATGTTTCGGCAGGTACCTGTGCGAGTTTGCAAGGAGGGAAACAACGTCAATGTGTCACCACTGCGGCGGGGCGGAAGACAGCGCAGCACACGCTGCAAGTGTGTCCCGCCTTTACCGAGCAGCGGGCCCGCCTCATGGCGGTGATTGGAACCGACCTCTCGCTGCCGGCCGTGGTCAAATCCATGACTGACAGCGAGAGATCGTGGACTGCCATGGCCTCCTACTGTGAGGAGGTCATGGCACTGAAAGAGGGAGCGGAGCGGGAGCGCGAGGAGGATCCCTCCTCCCAGCCACTGCGCCGCAGGCGTGTCGGGCGCAGGCGGTTAAATTACAACCGCCGCATGCCGCCCTAATAGGACTGCGGGAGATGGGTTTGGGGATGCCCGTCCCCCGCCGTTAAGGTCCTGTTGAGCTGGTAGGTGCGCCAAGTGTTCCGGCGCGCCTACAGCGGAGGTGACAGGAGATGTACGGTTTTTAGTGGGTACACCGTCCTCTTCTGGGGCGGGAATCCCACATATCCACCGGCCCGGGGAGGATAAAGGATAAAGGATTTTCCCCAGACCAAAAAAAAAAGGATATGTATTCATGCATAAAATTAACAGCATATAACAAGGATCCACGACTCGTAATAATGCCCGGATGGAAATGATAGCTGCGCGTAGCCCATAACAGTTGAACAAGTGTACCCGACATCTAACTAAATCCATTTGTACTCAACAAAGAGATTAATGACCCTTACATGGAAAGGGTGCACTTATACTAAAATAAGGAAAAACTCGGTACTCGCATCACCAGTTTTATAACCAGGACAGAATTTTTTATCGTCTTTGTGATTGGGTTGAGGACAGGTAAAAGATGTTTAGTCGAAATATTGCAGTTTTCTGTTTTGTTCCGGTTTCATAATACGAAGAAGTTTTTTTTTTTAAATACATACAATTTGCAGCAAACTCCTTGAATTTTTTATACTTTTTTTTAAAAGTACCTTTTTTGAGTTTTTGTCTTTTTTTGAGTCAGAATTTGATTCGTATGGCGTAGATTAAACGAATTTTAGCGGTAGTAAATTCATACAATTTCCATTACACTCCAGCCATTCGTACGTTCAATTCAACGACAATTTTGTTCAATTTGGAAAAATCTTATTTCTTTAAAGGATGCATTCCCAAAGTAGTTTTAGTGTTACCCTAATCCTCTTTCTGCTGCGTTAACGTGTACGAGTAGAGTGAGACCATTGTACAGTTAAAGGCTTACGATAATCTTTTTTCTGGTGTTTTTTCTGTGCATCTATGTTTCAGTTTGTATTTAGTATGAAATATATGGTTTTCACGGGATGGCCGAGGTTCTGTATTATAGGTACAGTCAACGTCATAAATAAGCGGTCACTTTTATACCTTATCGCTTTCAGTCGTTACCTAACCTAATTTCGTATGGCTGTTCAAACATGACGTTAAAGTGACAAGGCACTATAGTGATCAGTTACTTATGACGTTGACCTTACTAGTTTATCGTTGAGTTTTGAACACTCTGTATACGCTTAGGTACCTCTCGCTTGGCGTGATAGAGAAAAAATGATGTGTGTAAAAGATGACGCTAATCCTGCCGCCCAGTAGCAGTGTGGTGCTGGATTCCGGTGAGGAGAGTGAGTAATTTAGCCGATGAAATTACCTAACGGCGCCTAAAGTATTATTTTTAATAGCCTTCTTGGCAATCCTCAAGTATTATATTAGTATGTCTAAATTGTAGTATAAGTGTTTTTTAGGGTTCCGTAGTCAACTAGGAACCCTTATAGTTTCGCCATGTCTGTCCGTCTGTCTGTCTGTCTGTCTGTCCGCGGCTAAGCTCAGAGATCGTTAGTACTAGAAAGCTGTAATTTGGCATGAATATACATATCAGTCACGCCAACAAAGTTGTAAAATAAAAAACAAAAAAATAATTTTTTTTAGGGTACCTCCCATAGACGTAAAGGGGGGTGATTTTTTTTTTGTCAACTAATCCTATAGTGTGGGGTATCGTTGGATAGGTCTTTTAAAACCATTGCGGGGTTGCTAACATGATTTTTCTATTTAGTGATCTGTTTGCGAAATATTCAACTTTAAAGTGAAAATTTTCATTAAAATCGAGCGTCCCCCCCCCTCTAAAATCTAAACTGTTAGGTGGAAAAATTTGAAAAAATTCAGAATGGTAGTAAATATAACAGACTGAAGTGTACGATGTATGGGAAAGATTCGTCGCTAACTTCTAGACCAGTGATGGTGTAGGGGTAAGCACGCAGCACGGAACGCTGAGGACCTGGGTTCGATTCCCAGCATTGGTCTTTTTTCTGGGGTTTTTTCTGTGCATCTATATTTCAGTTTGTATTTAGTTTGAAATATATGGTTTCACGGGATGACCGTAAAAGTAATAAAAAATGAAGTTGAAGAAAATAAAAAAATAAATAGAAAAAGATACTTCATACTTAACTTGTAAAAGTTGGCCTAGTAGCGCCATCTCTTGGTCCAGGTGAGCGGGTAGCTCCGAAGGAGTGTTGAAGTCTCTCGGTAGAGGGCATTAACATAGATGCGCTTTATCACTGCCTAATGTGATTATAACAGACTGAAGTGTACGTTGTATGGGAAAGATTCGTCGCTAACTTCTAGACCAGTGATGGTGTAGGGGTAAGCACGCAGCACGGAACGCTGAGGACCTGGGTTCGATTCCCAGCATTGGTCTTTTTTCTGGGGTTTTTTCTGTGCATCTATATTTCAGTTTGTATTTAGTTTGAAATATATGGTAGTAAATATATCAAATTTACTAGGAAAATTATACCGGCTAAGATTGCTTGGAAATTATTTGTAGTTTAAGAGTAAATAGTAGCCTAAGGTATAAAACATACCTAAACTTGGATGATTCCGTACACATACGAAATCCTTAGAAAAATATTACTTGATTTTTTTGTAATGGCTACGGAACCCTACCTTGTGCGTGTCCGACACGCTCTTGGCCGGTTTTTTCCAATTCATTTCGATTTTTTAACGCGACCAAATAAAAAGTCCTGCCGCTTTAACGCAAGAGCCGTGGTTGCTTAGCAGTGGCGAAGGGTACTAACAACCCGATTCCTCCCGGGTTGACTGAACTTTCCAAGATACCAAACACTTCTCTTTCATTACTGCACTTTCAAGAAGATTATAAATGAGGTTCTTATGTTTTTTTGCTCCGGCTTTACTTGCTAAAATGATCACGCCCCGCCACTGTTGCCTAGTGGTTTCACCTACGGCCTCTCAAGCAAAGGACTGTTCAAACACAGGCTTCCAGAATTTTTCAGAATTTTCAGTTTTCAGAATTTATGAAGCGATTCGCTGAAGCAAAACATCCTGAGTAATGCATTTGTATGAGTAATTGCTATGCTCTTTTCTGTGGAGTAACCGCCACTCCGCACGGTCTTCGGACATCTGTTTGCCTTCCTGATGCGACACGACACCAACTTTCTCCTTCAACTGGTCAAATAGGTCAATCTTGGCCTCCCTTTGCCTCGACTTCCTTCTATTTTTCCTTCAAAAAGGTTTAAAAAGAAATTATCGTGTCGCATCAAGTACCTCAGCATATGTTCCCCTGGTTACGTATCAAAATATCTAAAATTAAAAAACCTAACGTAAAATAACCTACGTTCAAAATACCTAAAATCTAAATACCTAATGATTTTAAGTACCTAAGCAGCTAACACCTACCTACGAATTACCTAACTTTAAAATACCTAATGGAGTAAATGTCTAATGTTTAAAATATCAACAGCTATGACACCTAAGTTTGATACACCAACATTTGAAATACCAAATGGTCAAAATACCTAAATGAAACGAACATCGCTTAATTTTCGGCGAGCGAGCGAAGCGAGCGAGCAAGACGGTTTGGGGCGAAAGCGACTCGGAATGGTTATTATTTCACATTTTTATTACCACGTGAAAATCTAATTTGTTTGATAAAATTTGGTATATGATTTACATTTAGGTATATTTCATAATGTTAAAGACAATAAAGGAAAGGAAATAATCATTTTCTGTGCTGATACAAAAAAAATACCTAACATCACCTAATACCTTCTGAACCTAACCTATCCGAGTCGCTTCTGTCTTAAAAAGT
Source organism: Archips crataeganus (assembly GCA_947859365.1). Lineage (NCBI taxonomy): Eukaryota > Metazoa > Arthropoda > Insecta > Lepidoptera > Tortricidae > Archips > Archips crataeganus. The sequence goes on along the minus strand of OX402049.1, from coordinate 5,250,610 downwards.
TTTGCTCGCTCGCTGCCAGCGAGATACCGGTTAGGATATACGAAAGCTTTCGGTATTTTGAATATAAGTGAAAAAATCATTAGGTATTTAGATTTTAGGTATTTTGAACGTAGGTTATTTTAAGTTAGGTTTTTAATTTTAGATATTTTGATACGTAATCGTTCCCCTTCTGCAATGTATGGTTTCCAGTAACGTTCTTTTTTCTTTGACCATGGTAAGAACCTGTTATTTGGTTTTCCTTTCTTTCCAGATAATTCTTTCCATCCTCTTCCAACACCACATCTCAAAGGTTTCTAGTCTTTCTCCCCATTAAGTCATAGTCCACATCTCATTTCCATATAATGCAATGCTCCAGATTTATACTTTTTTAAGGCGTTTTTTAGCTTTTGTGAATATTTTGACTTTACTATATTGAAATTTCTTTTAGCAATAGCTATTCCTTGTGCTATGTCTGGAGTACATCTGGAGTCATTGGTAATTAAACTACCCGAATATTTAAATTGTGTGACCGGTTAATGCACGCTGCGAATAAAATCAATGGTGTGTCCGAAATTCCCAATCCGCATTGAGCCCGCGAGGGAACTACAGCCCAAGAGATTTTGAGATGAATCCGTGCCCAGGAAATGGATTTATGTAATAGATGATAAGATAAAAAAAAACATCCTGACTATAAGCATCTTGTTGAATTCTTGTAGATTAGTACAGAAGTGACATTGAGGGAACAGCATCAAATTGTTTCCGCATAAAGGACGCTGACAGGCCCGCAGCTGCTCGCTGACAACGGTCGCCTCGAATGACACAGTAATCTATTACGCAGAACACTCGCCCCTGACTTGGGCTTACACGCCTACCCTGTTTATGAGCTAAATTGGTGTATTACGATTAATTTTGCCTTGAGCAGTTTCCAATATGTTTTGCGATTAGTTATCGAACAATTTATTTAATTATACAAGATAGTGCTATGAGAGACAAATTTGAAACATTATACAGGGTGTTCCAAAATTCAACGATAGCTTGGGACCGAAGTTCAGTCCTCGAAAATATAAAAAATAATCCATTTCACTTAGTTAAGCGAGGGTACAGTTTTTCGAAAATATCTATTAATACTAAAAGTGATGTTATGTGGCTCTATTATCTATACCTATAAAACAGTACCGTGACTAACTGACAGACAACGCACAGCCTAAACTTACCTAGAGTAATCGTAGAGGTGCACTAAGGAAGGATTTCCTGAAATTCCTACGGGATAGGAAAATATCTAAACTTTATTTGTTTGTTGGGGAATCTCTGAAACTAATAAGCGGCTTTAAAAAAAAACCATTTTTTTTATTTTTTTAGATTAAAATAGAAAGCTGATTGACAGGCTGTTTTTTCTTGGGGAAAATGCAACATTCCCACAGAATAAAAATGAGTGAATTCAACTTCGGAGCTGGATTTCGGGGCGGAACTGGTATAACTTGACCTTTCGTCCGATATCAGGTTATCATTGAGTTTTGGCACAAATTTTACCTCCTGAGGTCCAATGTCCTATTATTGGGACTTATTCTAATGTGACATTGAACTCAACTCATTAGTGAAAAAGTTTAAGCTTCATTTGACGTGGGCTGCAGGAGGATTAATACGTTGCAAAGGCAATTAATTACCTTTATACTGTTTTAAACTTTCGCGTTTTTTTCACTTGTAGTTATCACTAATTACGTGGTCTACTCATGACCACGGCCGAGGCAGTGTGGTCGAAACGTCAAGGTAATTTTAGCAATACATAGTAGCATTTAAATCCGGGATTGTAATAGCAATTATCTTTGTTACCAATAATGGAAGTCGGTTAATGTTTCAAAGAGAAAAGTTTTCCACGGCTTAAGAAAAGCCGTAGCCGTGAATTTCCACTCGTCTCTATCGGCTGCTCCCTTTGTATACATCTATTCTATCTATTTCTATTGTGAAAATACATGTCAATCTTACATTCTTACACCTTTCCTAGCCTGTCAACTTGATAGACTTACAATTTAATTTACCCAATTATGATTAAAAAAGATTTTACATTCGAGACATTTTACGAATATTCTTGTGACAGTAAGCAGATCTCTTAGCTTATTTATACACTAGATAGAGCTTAGGCGGCATGAAAACGACCCGAAAAATATAAGCCAACAATTGGCTTATATGTCATTTGCCCCTTCAGTCTGAAAGCGTAACGCGATCGTAAGATGAAGCTGTCAAATGGTATTTTTTTGACGTTTTGTATCGCAGTGACACTCTATCTAGTGTATAAAAAAATAATCTAAGGCAGATCTTAATAAAAAACAAGATTATCGGTATTTTGACACCACTAAAATCTGTCAATGCAAAAGTGTCACAGGGATCGTCGTAAAATGACTTTGACATAATAAATTAAGCTGATCATGCAAGTTGAAGTCCAATAATAGAGTAGATTATACCATAAATAAATAATTTCAGAAGTACAAAAACACTTTATTTTAGCCCTAAAACTTAGTGAAAAATTAAATTTTCAATTGTTATGAAACAAATAAGTAGTCGATTGGGTTGGCATAATAAGCGACATAATTAATTACAAAACCATATTGTTGTTGTACAGTCGAAGAAATTGAATCACGTACAACGGTGAACTCTGTTGCATTGAAAATGTCATGTTGACTTTTCATACATCTGCCAAATAAATCATCACGAAATTGATTGTGAAAAGGTTCCACCCTGGAACGCGATTTAGTTTCCATGACTGTATAAAATAATGCTGTTGTCATACAAAATCTACGGAAGAATTTCGTTCTTAAACTTGGTGTGCGTGTGTGTTAATCCGAAGATAATGCAACAAAAAGTAGCGTCAATGAAAAGGGTGTTTTGAAAAACGTTTACTTAAATTATTTTTGGGCAGCTTGTGTCATCAGGCTATTAACTTTTTGACTGATCGATAATTAATAACGGTTTGCGCTCCATCAAGCCAACTGTACGGTTGTAGTCAAATAGGCTCAGCTGTCATCCCGTCTAAATGCGGCTGTGGCGCGTCTACCGCTGTCAGAGTTAGGTGGTGAATTAATTTCCACGAGAAATTCGTTTAAGAGTTAGCAATTTTAAGTTGAATTACTAAGTGGATTCTTGATTCTCATAGTTCTATATTCATAGGGTCCTAATGGCACCTATTACTAAGGCCTCTTAAGCTCTCCATTTTGTTTGTCACGGGATTCGTTGATGCAACCTAACCTAACGTGCATTAATTACCTCTTTGAGGTTTTTGTGTTCGTTACATAAATTGTATGATTCCATTAATTAGTCTTGGTACAAGAATACTGAAATAGCTGGTATATTATGCTTTTAATTTCATACATTATTCTTTTATTTCGTCCGCCGGAGAAGTTTGCGGAGTTTGGTGCAGAACCACCTTGTGACGCTTCTGTCTCTTGTCAACAAGTCTCTTGAACCAGGCCTCATCGCTACCCTCCAATACACGTTCCCGCCAAAGATCGCATCGGTCTAGTCAGCAAATAAAGGCATTGTGCACAAGCAATACGCCAAAATTCGTCTGAAACAGACGCATAGGCCTAAATAATAATAATAATAATAATAACGACGAAATGATGATTCTTTTAGTGCTTATTTGGTCAGTTTGGTAAAGGTTCGGCCTAACCGCTGCTTAAAATACAGTGACGGTACGGAATCGCAGAGACGCATCGTAAACGTTACCACTTTACTATGTGCGGTAAAGTCTGACGTTTACAGCCACGTCACTGCTATCCCGTACCGTCAACGTATTTAAAGCAGCGGTATGGCGGAACCTTTAAGCACTTTGCGAAAATCTAATGAAACTAAATCGACCATTGTCACAATGCAATTGGGACAATATCATTTTTTGGTGTTTTTTGGACGTAATTACCGATATCCTTAGCGAAGTTAGTTCGATTCAATGCAACGAGCCTCACCCCGCGAGCACTAGATGGCGCTATTATCAAACTTACCGCTGCTATGATTTTTGGGCGTATCTATTTAATATAATTAAGTAAATACGGACAAAATCTGAGCTCTTGTCTTTCCTAAATATTTAATTAATTAAATAATGAGGAAAGCTAAATAAATTAAGTACATCGTTTTGTTGCGCAGTGTCTTCTCTGTGGCACGAACTGTCAAACCACATAACACAAATTACGGTTAGCGTTATCTCGAGGGGCGTGACTTAATTAAGCCTTTAAAACCCAGTGCCGCCAAAAATTCGGCACATTTTGAATCTGAACACAGCTATCTAAAAACAGTACATCTACCATATAATAATCCTGTGGATACTCTGCCCGTTTATTGGTAAGTTCTCTCCAAAAGCAAATATCAACATTTTACCTTGTCTAATTTTATTTGTTTATTTCTAGCTTTCTATCTACAAAATTATTCTATTACTATCTCCTGTTTCTTCACCTAGCTAACTCCAACGGTCTGCATTTATTGTAAATTATGTTTAAACTTCTTAGACCGTTAGGCAGTTTCAGTTAGTTCAAATTTAAATTTCAAAAAAAAAAGAACAGTTTTCATTTTCAATAAATCATTTTATTCTTTTGTATTACATTTAGCTTCATCTTTCTCTTTTTGTAAATTCCGTATGATTGCTCTGCCACACAGCCAGCGTTTAAATTCGGACCTATGGTCAGGGACCGTTATGGACGTTGGGCCGGTGGACAGAGCAATTGTATGGGCCCCTGCTGACATTAACCAAATTCCAGGGCAACCAAGTCGGGGTTAAACCGCCGAACGGAACTGCAGTCTCCACCACTTGGCTCTACACCACCAGCACACTCTGAGCCCTGAAGCACCCTGGTCTCAGCCCTGCAAGTCAGCAGCGTCTCTGGAGATCCACCTGCAACGCCCGCAGCGCGTCCTACGGTCTCCTGAATCCAGGGCAGTGTCTGTCCGGAGAAAGCGAATCCCACTCAAGTGCTTAGAACCTACGACCCTCTAGTCTCTTGCTTGCTCACAGTTTAGCGTTCCTAATAAACGTCTGTACTTGTTGTTTATGGTTTAATTCCTCTCCGCAAGACCAATACCTATACTGTGACACCATCAGACAGTCAAACAATCCTTTTCTTCGGCTCTTCTTCAAAAATCCTCCACAAAGCCCTCAAACGACGCGGTTCCCCGTTCCCATGCGCATCCTTTTAGAGTAATACATATCTTCAACACAAAAGATCAGCCCGATAACGCAAGCCTGTTAGTTTCTCCGCCGGAACGAAGCCGTATAAAGCTAAATCTAGTAAATCTACTTCGATACGCTTCTAAAGGGTAAACTGCGCAGCCATAACTTCTATGTTCTGATGCGATATCTCCCGGGATGGGCCACAGTTGAACAAATTACATTACAGTCTGTCGATTTAAGGATCGAGCGATAAAAGTTTGAGAACTGCTTGCGGAGGTAAAGGGGTGATATGCGGGAAATCGTAAATCACAATTTAAAGATAGTGAAATCCGGAAGTAATGGAAAAAGTGACAAGTTTCGCAGGACTTTGTCGGAGAGGGAATTGTTAAACAATAAAATTAAATTATGTTACTTTGACAGTTTGTATTGCTTGTACATAATTATTATATCAAACGGGACTTATCACTAATACTATTTACCTCGACGTTTCGGCCACATTGCAGCAGCTGTGGTCACGAGTTAACTAACTCAAACTGCAAATTATGAGTAAAAATCACTAAAGTTTAAAACAGTTTGTATTGCTTGTTTAAATTAAATATCAAAGAACGTTTAACATATTCATTTGATCTTAAACAAGAAGCTACAAGTTAGAAATGTTTTCAATATTAAAACGTGGTCATCCAAAAATTTTCAAGCCTAAATACTAGGGGCGTTCAATAAAAAGTGAGAATGAGTATGTTATAAACAACTTTTACTAAATGTAATTTTATTTTTCGACAGAGTCACCTTTTAGCATAATACACTTATTAAATCTTTTTTCTAAACTTAAAATTTCATTTTTAAAATGTGTCATCTTGAGTACTTAAAAAATCTTGTACTGCAGCGACTACCGCGTCGTCGTCTTCAAAGTTCTGGCCTCTCAGGTATTGTTTCAATCTCGGAAATAGGTAGAAATCACTGGGAGCGAGATCTGGTGAATACGGAGGATGCTTAAGGATATCGAACCCAGCATCACGAATTGCAGCCATTGCAACGGCGGACTTGTGTGCCGGGGCATTGTCCTGGTGGAACAGCACAACTTTCGAGAGTTTACCTCGCCGTTTTTCGCGGATCTCATTGCGCAATGTTGCTATTTGTTTGGCGTATAATGTGCCCGTAATAGTGGCTCCATGCTCGAGATACTCAATCATTAATACCCCTTTACCATCCCAAAAAACGGAGCCCATGACCTTACCGGCAGATGGGCTCACCTTGAATTTCTTCGGAGTTGGAGATGATGGCCTTTTCCATGTCAATGACTGCAGTTTCGTTTCTGGGTCGTAATGATGGAGCCATGTTTCGTCCATTGTTATAAATCGCGCCAAAAAAAGTTCCCGGTCTTGCTGCATCAGGTTCAAAGCTTCTTGACAAATCTCTAGTCTAGTTTGTTTTTGCGTGTCAGTAAGCATTCTTGGTACCCAACGCGCAGATACCTTTTTCATACCCAAGCGTTCATGTAAAATATTATGCACGCTCCCCGTTGAAATCTTTACATTTTCAGCAATAAAACGAACCGTGACACGACGATCCGCCAGAACTGAGTTTTCGACTTTTTTCACAATTTCTTCAGTTACTGCTGTAGTAGGGCGTCCGGAGCGGGGGTCGTCCATTGTCGATGTTCTTCCACGTCTAAATTCGGCGCACCAACGTGCGACTGTCGAATATGGAGGAGCATTAGACCCTAAAGTGTCCCGCAAATCCAAATTGACTTGGTCCGTAGAAAAATTTTTCAATCACAAGTATTTGATAACGGCGCGCAGTTCTATTTTCTCCATTTTCGCTAACGTACTCAATAGCATTGCAAAGAAATTACCGTATTTTTTTTTTAAACAAAAGACAGTTAGTTTTTTTTTTCATAGCAATCAGCTAGATAGATTAGCTTTACCGGCCAGTATTTAATTTCCTAATATTGAAAGAGTTTGCATCTCATTCTCACTTTATATTGAACGCCCCTCGTACCTATTTATGCATGGAAAATTCTTAAACCCTGAATAACGAACAACAACTATTAAATTAAAAAAAAAAAAAAACCGTCATGTCGTACTTAAAATTTATATTATAACTATCTGTTGCCCGCGACTACGTCTGCGAAGAATAGGGGTATAAAGAATAGCCTACGGCCTATTCTCAGATCTACCGAATACAGAGAAAAAAAATCATAAAAATCGGTCGAGCCGTTTCGGAGGAGTTCGATAACAAACACCGTGACACGAGATTTTTATATATTACAAAGATTTAGCCTATCATAATGCCCCACTACTGGACAAATGCCTCTTGACTTCCACAGCTCCCGGTCTGGCGCATTGTCAGGCCAGTTTTTTGCGGGTACGTCCAGACTCCTTAATTTAGAATTTTTGTTTGTTAATTTTTATACAAAAGATCTTTACGCGTCGAAGTACATCCGAAATGATCCCTTATATTAGGATGAGATAATAATCCTCCCCCTACGGAAAAGGATTTCACTTAGGTATATCGTCCCGCCATCTCCTTGGTCTGTGTGAGTACATCTCTGTGGGTGCATGCGATGTATCCAGTCCAGTCCCATTTTAGCTTAGCAGTCCTTTTCCCCTTCTCAACTATACTTGTAATATATAGGCAGATCGTTAGATTCATAACCTTTCCTTTTGGCTACACCTTAGTCAAGTATGTAATTGTAATCGCTTGCATATAACATTATTTGTCAAGAGATAAAATAAAATAAGTAGGTTATCGAAACACAACCGAAAGCGGAAGCATTCATATTTACTGAGCGGAAGGCTTTTATGAAGAAAGAGTGATACTCTGAAATCAATCGCTGGTATTATGTCAAGCCATTGAGCAATTCATCACAATATGTTTTAGCAAAATGTGCGGAAATTGGCTAAATTATATATTTTTCAATGCAATGCTACGTTATTGAATTCGCCCTCGTGTTACATCTCTGTGTTTTTTCAGAGTTAATGAGCTTTTCGGTGAGCGAAAACATTTGCGAAGTAATTCAATGATGTGTGTGAAGTTTTCGATCCACACTGGGTCTGCGTTGGAACTAGTCAGAATAGTCTAAGATGACGCCAGGGGGGTTACTACGAAATTCGAAGTTCGAAGTTCGGATCGTGCGGTCTCTCTCACTCTCGTAATAAATACCATTAGCGTGAGCGGAACGGCATGAAACGAAGTTCGAATTTCGCGCTTCGTAGTATAGGGTCTGTGCCCAGCAGTGGCAGCAGATATAATAGGCCGAGGACAATGAGATTTTTTGGACATAACATGACGTACTAAATTTTTAGAATAAGAATAAGAATAAGAATAAGAATAAGAATAAGAATAAGAAATCTTTATTTTGCATAAGTAACATGTACAGCTAAGAGAAAAGTAAAAACAATAATTGAAAATAGAAATAAGCTACATATGCGAAAAAGGAGTCCACTCAGCACTCGTCGGGTCACTAAAGGTGGCTCGACGCTGATATTATGTGGATCCTAGTTAGCATCCGATACAGAACCGCACGGCACACGGGCTCCCACAAACTCTCCCAATATGATTATAAATATATCTGTCTCTGTCTGTCTGTCTGTCTGTATCTGTGTTTTCTGGATTTTTTTTAGAAACCTGGCTTGAAATGAGGATAAAACAATAGCATAACCAATTTTGATGACATTTATACTATTTTAGTTTTTGATAGGTAACTTTTTATTTAAAAGGATTTTTCCAAATTGGAAAATAATAATTAGGTAGGTACATAGTTCTCGGTAAACATAAAATAAAAATACACACAGACAAAAACTGAACAGTGAGTCGCTTCAAGTACCTAAAAACATTTTTTAATTAGAATCCGTCCCAAGTATAATATCATTTATTTTCACGTGCCGGTAACTAAATTCGTATGCCAATAAGTATACAAAAGAAGCAATCGAAACGCCCAAATCTGGCCCTATACTACGAAGCGCGAAATTCGAACTTCGTTTCATGCCGTTCCGCTCACGCTAATGGTATTTATTACGAGAGTGAGAGGGACCGCACGATCCGAACTTCGAACTTCGAATTTCGTAGCAACCCCCCTGTTTCAATTCACCCGCAAGAGTGAGCACGATATCATAAACTGCCATTGTTTAGCCTAATGGATATTTTATGCGGCGATGTGTGGGCCTTTTCGCTCTTGTTTTCCCGTATTATGTAACAACTATGGATGGTTCCTTTATGACCTTATGTTGAATCACTAACGTCCATAAACCATTTGCAACTTGCTTATACCCGCGTTTTTTGGCGTACAATATAACTAAGTGAGATTTTTAGACACATAGGTCTGAACAGGTAATTGCAAGGTCTCACAGTAAATTTGCTTTCAGTAAATATTCGAGTACTTAGCTAGAAAACTACGAAAGTTACGTCAGGTACCTCGTACTTTTTAGAGTAGACGAGTTCTAGTTTTGAAAGTTATCTTGTTTGTTAGAGTAATTTACTCTTGTTTGCCTTGCTGGCAGAGGGATGTACCTACTATCGAATCGTTTGATTCTACCCACCGTAGATCAAACTGTCGAACGTTTTCACTGTAAGTTTCATAATGAATTCCTTTGTCAAGCAATACAATGTCACTAAGATTTTTTTCAATGAGAGGGTTCCGCAGTGGGTTACGGTTCAGTTTGATGGATAATAGTATAAGGCTTCTTCGAAGAATCGCCAGACTCTAATGGCAGTGGACAGGGGGGTTACTACGAAATTCGAAGTTCGAAGTTCGGATCGTGCGGTCCCTCTCACTGTCGTAATAAATACCATTAGCGTGAGCGGAACGGCATGAAACGAAGTTCGAATTTCGCGCTTCGTAGCCTTGCGCCTAGCTTCGTAGCGTAGTATAGGGCCTGGGCACATCGCTCGTAGAACTGATGGCCGATGGGGCAAAAAGGTTTTCGAGTGGCTTCCACGGACCGAAAGACGCGGTGTAGGTAGGCCTCCAACAAGATGGAGCGACGACCTGGTTAAGGTTCCCGCAGGATCGCGTTGGGTGCAGATGGCACGGGACCGATCTGTTTGGCGAGCCTTGGGGGAGGCCTACGTTCAACAGTGGACGTCTTTCGGCGGAAATGATGTGATGATGATAGTCTGTATACGAGTTTGTTGAGCCACTTACCACTATTCGTAATTTGGCAGTGTAATGGTAATTAGGATTATTAATAATAATGTTTACTAGGAGTATTATATTACTCGTAGTGTTATGCGCTGGATTGACCAGGTAAGGTAAAAGCCCTAACAAATACTATACATTTGTATTGTGGATTTTTAATGGACTATTTGTTTTGCTTAATTTAAGGTTTCGGTTCTCTTTACTTTTCATTGCATGTCTACTCCTGTTTCTGATCTTCTCTTAATCGTTCAAAGGTTAACTGAAATAGCTCACTTTAAGGGGCAAGTTCTCTTTTTACATCTGTTTTTCTTGTCATTAGTTGGTTTCATATTTTTATGTACAGTCAAGTGCAAAAATAAGTATCTATTCGAACCACTCAAAAATATGTTACTACGGCCTTATTGCGTCGGAATAAGAGTCTGTGGTACTTATTTTTTAAACTTTGAATAAGTTCATATTTTTACACTTGACTGTACTATAAAACACTTTATTGTACATAAAAACTCTATATCCCACTCTCTACATACTTACAGATCTGTTCTATACTTAAAATATACTTACCTTAAAAAATATTCTTCTGAACACGTTATTTGCGAACCGGTGGTAGATTCTTTAACATTCATAAGAACTAAATTTATTAAAAATACTTTGACTTTGACTTCATCGTACAATACAATACAATACCCTCTTCGACATTTGTTCAACATGTATTGTAGCTCTTTAAAAAACATATTTCTTAACCCACGTCACGCTTGATCAAACAGGCACATATTTTTCATACCGCCGGATACCCTATCTGGCAAATGAATGTACGCAACAATAAGTTATGATGATTAATGTGACATGCGCATAAAGTTGTACGTAAAAACATTCTCGTGACAGCCGAGGGATGCCGTTAATTACATTACGCATGCCAAGATCGTTCATACGGTTTCATTACGGATAAGTTAAAAAAGTTAACATAAGCCTTTTCTCCTACAAACACTATATTTTTTTGTAAGTTCTACTTGACTTTTTTCGTAATTTTATTTTGCCAATGTTTTTTTGAAATAATTTATTGAATCAGGCGTTACTATGCTTTGTTTTAGGTCGCGGGTGAGCAAAGTAATTTTATCAGATTATTAATGTCTTTTTAATTCGTTTTTTTTTCATTTCGTATTTTTTGCTAATGTTAATTTTTTTTATCTTACATTTCATATGCCTGAAGGCCGATCATATGTATCATGGATCACTTAGCATACCTAATGCAATTCTATGTAACCATCCTTTTTGTACCATAGTCTATGAACAAACAAGTATATTTATTTTTTTCGGTTTTAACAAACTTTTATTTAACGTGTAACGTTCATATGTTGGGGTTGCATAATTTGTAAGCCATTTTTCAACCACTTCCTACAGCTATTTAAACCATTTCAAATGAGTCCTGCTCGCCGCCTGCACCTCTCCCGGCCCCCTTAGAACAGCGAGCGAAGAGGCTCATCGGCATCGCTTGCGATGCGGATTTTTGTCGCCAGAGCCTTCGTCATCGCAGAAGAGTGGCTTCTCTGTCGGTATTCTACAGGCTGCATTTCGGTGAATGTGCTTCGGTACTGCATGACCTTATTCCGCCTGCTCCTTTCTTCCACAGGTCGACCAGGAGTAGGCGGGGTCTCCACCCTTACGTTGTCAGTATTCCCAAATTCCGCACAAAGCGTTTTCGCTCTTCCTTCATCAACCGCACAGCTAAGGAGTGGAATTCCCTGCCTGCGACTGTGTTCCCTGAACACTACAATTTGGCTGCTTTCAAGTCTAGGGTGAATGAGCATTTACTAGGCAAGCGTGCTCCATCGTTGGCCTCATCTTCGCTTTCCATCAGGCGTGATTGTGGCCAAACGCAAGCCTAAATAGTATAAAAAAAAATGTACCGCGCGGGTGAGGACTCATTTAAACGGTCTAGCTATAGTATCCCATCAAGCTGAACTTTAGCATAAGTACTTATGTAAGTGCAGTGATAATGCAACAATCTATTACTTAGTGAAATTCTGGTGGTCCAATCAGGACCGTCTTCCCCAGGACGTAACTCTTCAATGGTTAATGATATCAACTTGAAATTTAGTTCGGGATTATAGTTGAGGTAACTACCCCAGTACAGTCAATAAAAAAACTACAAATATTATTCTTCAGATTGTTCTTTTTATTATTCTAAAAATACAGCCCTATGTGAGACGTACCATGTCATAGTAGTGTTTAAAAAATAATAGAGTAATAAAATTACACACGCATACACTTTCGTGTACCTAATATTAGAAAGATAATAAAAAAGGCGTTCAAGAGGCGGATTTAACGACCGCTTTAGCCTAGTTGGTAGTGACCCTGCCTACGAAGCAAGAGGTCTTGGGTTCAAATCCCGGTAAGGGCATTTATTTGTGTGATGAGCACGAATATTTGTTCCTGAGTTATGGATGTTTTCTATGTATTTAAGTATTTATTTATTTATCTATATAAGTATGTTTATCGTCGTCTAGTACCCATAGTACAAGCTTTGCTTAGTTTGGGACTAGGTCGATTTGTGTAAGATTGTCCCCTAATATTTATTTATTTATTTATTTTATTTATTCTCGAGTGGCGTCCACGGACTGGAAGACGCAATGTAGGTAAGCCTCTAACAAGATGTAGAGACGACCTACAGGCCTATTGTCTAACGCTTCTGACGCTTGCCTTCGCAATTGGGGATGTCTATTTTTTTGCAATGTATAGTAAATCGAAAACCATTTCGAGATAAATGGTTTTTAACTCGTTTTCTGTAGTTATTTAATTTTAATATTATATAATGAATTTATTACATAACAAATAAGCAATGACCTTCATTTGACTTTGGTGTAAATTGCGTGACCGGTCCAAGTCGTACTTTATTCTGTGTGGTTAGAATTCTTCACAAATTTACGCGTGGATTATAACTACGGAGTTTGATTTGGACCCACTGCCTGACATCTAGCACTTTGACAGCGCCAGTAAAGTGACACTAGTTACAGTGTACCACCACGCAAAAAATAATTAAAGGGGTTGCCTTATCGTACGCATTTAGATAGATTTAGAAATTTGGCAGTGTGGGAGCCCTCAATTACAATCTGACGTCATCAACCAAAATAGTTTCAATAATTAATTTTGAAAAAAGTAGTGAACTAAGTGACAAAATATTTAAATTAGTTTCTTATAATTGACTTTTCTATACAAAAAAAATATAAAAACCACTGGTAATTTTTTTTAGACATTCCCAATTACTATTTTTTTCTTTCAAACGGTATAAAATGATGACAGAGAGAGATGGTAAAAGCGAAGGATACACACTAGGAAAGGATAGACGATACGACCTCGGGTTAAGGTTGCAGGAACGCGTTGGAGGGCGCAGGACCGATCTGTTTGGCGAGCCTGAGTACTTACCGGCTTGGATGTTAATCGCAAGCAACCATATAATTATAATGTTTTAAACTTTCGTGATTTGATTACAGTCAGTATTTCTTGACAGTCAACTCGCGAAGAAGTCACTGCAATCTGACTGAAACGTCGAGGTAAATATTGTTTGCGTGATCATGATCAGTCCCGTTTATAGTAATGGTTGGATACATAAATCATGATATTTATTAGCAAAAACTATAACCACGTCTGATACATGTAGGGTACGTTTCTATTGATATGAAGCGTAACGGCGCGAAATCGAACAGAATCGAGAAAGGGATGCGGATTTCAACCAATGCGATTGGTCGATTTTGTGTTTCGCTCAATTCGCACACTTAGATCAGGGGTACAATTGAAATGGTACGGCCACATTGCGGACACAGGAGGTAAATATAGGTAAATGGTACCAGTACGCTGAAGGTACGGACTTTTAAAAATCAATCATTCGAGTGGCTGGTACTGATTGAACGGATATAATACAACAGCGCTTATTATGTTGGAGCTGATCGATGGTTCGAGAACGTTTTTGCGTATTCATCCTACAAGCAGGTTATGCAACACTGAAAACCGTTTTAAATGTAACCTTCTTAGAATCAAAATTCACAACACAAACTCATGAAAAGGTCATCATTATGGGCGTTTCTAAGTCGCTATATACCTACTGTTACTACTATTTCTGATTTTTAAAATTACTCTTTGTCGCTCCCTAATTAAATGCTCCACTCAGAAGTTGATTCATAAAAGATCCGTTAAGAGAATAATTTCGCTTTAGCAAACGATGATCTTCGCAAGGCGGCTGGCAAGTGCTGGATGAGAGTGGCTGAGGAGCGTGCTCAGTGGCGTGCCATGGGAGAGGCTTATGTCCAGCAGTGGACGAGCATAGGCTGATGATGATGATGATGAAACCTGTTTTCAATACCTTTTTTAAAAGACCTAACCAACTATGGGCTACTACAGACTGACTGTAAGGTAACTGCCAACTGCCGACTGCCCACAGATTTTCCATTGGAGTTGCATTACAGTCGGCAAAACTGCATGCAAACTGTACGCTAGCTCCTACTGAAATGTATGGACAGTCGGCAGTTGCGGTTACGTTGAAGTTAGAATGCAGTCCATCTGTATCAACCCAATGGGTTTAGATTAGACGACAAAAAAATCATTCCCACTTTATGTGGACCATATTTGTTTTATTATTTAACCTCTTCGTCGTCCGTGTAATCTATACTATAATAAAACAGTAAAAGTAGAGCTCTGTCATTCTGTATGTAATCGCTAATCTCCGAAACTTCTGAACGGATTTTCTTGCGGTTTTCACAGATAGATGAAGCTTAAATTGGAGCAACATATAGGCTTTGTTTCATTAAAATTGGGTCACAATGAAAAAAGTTATCGTCGTTTAATCTATACTGTTCGGGCATTTAGCATTTTTATCCGTCACGTAACTTCTTAATTTAATCTGTTAGTTTTTTTTTATGGTCATGGTTGCAGAGCCCTTCAGCCGGGTAAAAAAAATATACTTATCAAAGTTATATTTTTTTTTAAAGAAAGAAGTCATGCTTGATTGCAAACAAGAATTATAATTAAAAAAATATAATAATAATAAATACCGTTTTTACTTGACTAGGATAACACGGATTTTACATCTTTGTTTTACCATTAGAAAGAAGGTAAGCGATCCTGACGTGACTTTTTTTTAACAACACTTTTGAAAAATAAATCACAGCAAATATGTAGCAATTAGCAAGGATATTATTATGGTTATTTTGGTTTCATCTACCTATACATATAATAAAATTGGAGTGTCTGTTTGTAATATTGAAATAACCGCTTTTTACTACATGCATATGAATATATACTTGTCTTATACGGTACATGCACCATAATAACATTTTTTACAATTTTTGTCTGTCTGTCTGTCTGTTTGTTCCGGCTAATCTCTGAAATGGCTGGACTGATTTTGACGGGACTTTTATTGGCAGGTAGCTGATGTAATAGGCTACTTTTATTTTAGAAAAAATCTTTTATTTTAGAAAAAATAAATTCAAAATCCTGTAGTCCACGCGAACGAAGTTGCGGGCACAGCTAGTTGATAATATACCCAGGCCAAAATTGTAGCTTCCTAGCACTAACCGCGTTTCTAAGGTGCAAGCCACACAGAAGAAACGTGAGACGGGGGCGCGTCGGAGTCGCGGCGCCCCTTGAATCAGTTTTCATACTAAATGTATAGAAGCGTCGCGAGATCCAAAGCAGATAGAAGAGACGGGGTGGAGACGCGGCCTGCGACGCGCCCCCGTCCCGCGTCTCTTCTGTGTGACTTGCGCCTACGCTAAGCCGTTGACGGACACACCGACCGCCGAGCACGGCGAAACTAAAAACTACTGGCATCCTCAAAAATATGACTAGTGAAGCAATTGGAATATCAGTATCATAAAACCGACTATCGTCGCAACACACGTAGCCACCATAACATTCCACAGAGGAAGTTCAAAACATAATTCTTGTGTGCTCTGTGTGTTATGAAATTGAATAAAGATACGGTAAGACATTTAAATAGTTGAACCATTAAGGCCCGAACGCCTAGACGTGCACTCCCGTTCTCATGCAAATGGACACAAAATTTACAGCCATAATTTGTGCACGTATAGCCTTATCTCAAGCTTCACAATTAAAAGTTATTATGACAGAGGTAACGGCCTCATACAGCATTTTTATTCGTTCAGATTAAAAAGTTTTTTATAACCGTGTTAATTATTACTTAATTTTTTAAGTCTGTGAAACTGAGAAGTTGACTGAATACTTAAGTACTATAATTCACAAAATTGTTAAGTTACAGTGTATTAGCTATTTAGTCAGTAATGCCTAAATCAATTATTTAAATGTAATGGAACCTTTTTTATTCTTGTTTATTTACTGTGGGTTTTTCGGGGTCGAACTAGCCTGATCTTATTCCTAGAAAAACGCGTATTTTTGAGTTTTAGCCCCAGTGAAGTTCGGTCGCCCACACAGACCATAGAAATAAAGCCGCCTACCTGGGATAGTCATGGTCATAAATATAATTATGTACGTTACCAAGGCGTCAAAAATATCTAGATGACTCTCTAGGTCACTGAGCATAAGGCTGGGGGTTTACAAGTATTCAAATTATCATTTTACTTATCATCTGGAACAGAAAATGTTTCTACAAAATTAAATGTTTCTTGCATGCTACAGATACTTTTGAGTTAGCTTAACTTTTCAACTGTCAGTGTCTTTGACTATTCACTACTGTTCAAAGTTCTGTAAGAATTTCGTTTGTGTACTGAGCTTAATCTACTGAACATATTTGAATGTTAACAAACAGATTTTGGCATTATAGCCTTTCACGGCCTTCTTACAAAATATAAATTTTGATTTTAGATAACTTTTGCAAGCTTTTAGTTGACTTTTAATTTGTATTTCATTGTATGTTAATATGTTTGTTGAATAATTGTTTATCTTGGAAATTGATCTTAACCCAATTCTAGTAGTCGAATTGACTTGAAATATGGAATACACAACAATATTTACCTAATACCAAAAAAAGTCAGCAAAAGATTTACTGAGACAGCAATTAAAAAAACCTTAACTTTAGTGAAAAAATACCGATAACTCACGTCTATGATAGAGTTAAATTGTTTTTTTGCACTATTAGTAAGTCTCACGATAGTTTCATATTTAAAAACTTACTGTCATAAAAATTTGCATAATTCCTTAAGGGTGTGATATAAACGAACTCTTCGCAGACGAAGTCGCGACCGACAGCTAGTGTTTGATATTTGTTCCATTTAGCCCATTAATCAATTGAGGTTTAAAATGGACTGTAATTAACAGCACACTGCCTTAACGGGCTATTCATCAAACTGCACGCTTCGATCGATCACCTGTTAATAATGCACCGGGAAATTAATGATTGAGTCTATTTCTAAACGTAGCCATCACTTTCCTATCTTGATGAAATCAGCTATCGGGATTAATAATCAAGTAATATGTTTGTTTGTTTCGCGCAGTTTATAGTGTGGTCGAGCTACAGTCGACATCATAAACATTGGAGCATTCAAGGTGGGCAAAAATATCTGAACACGACCGTATTGTCAATCGCGTAGGTGTGCGTTCAGATATTTTTGAGCACCTTGTCTGCACCGATGTTTAAGATGGCGACTGAACAGGAAAAGAGATATAAAAAAGGACATTGTTTGAGCGTTAGTTCTGAACAACTTTCGTGGACACATTTTTATAGAAATTGCAGAAGATTTTGCTATAGATTCTAGTCATCTGGTAGAATTATAGGACCAATAAATAAATAAATAAATCATGGGACAATTGACACCAATTGATTTAGTCCGAAATAAATAAAAAACCGGCCAAGTGCGAGTGGGACTCGCGCACGAAGGGTTCCGTACAATTATCTATAAAAATCACGTTTGTTGTATGGTAGCCCCCTTAAATATTTTTTTTATTTTAATTTAATGATTTATATTTAAAGTCAATAACATAATTAAATATTCTGTGAATATTTCAAGCTTCTACCTGTTGCCGTTATCGATATCGAGCAAAAACCAGCAAAAAAATCACGTTTGTTGTATGGGAGCCCCCTCAAATATTTATTTTATTCCATTTTTTAGTATTTGTTGTTATAGTGGCAACCGAAATACATCATCTGTGAAAATTTCATCTCTCTAGCTGTCACGGTTCCCGAGATACAGCCTGGTGACAGACGGATGGACGGACGGACAGCGCAGCCTCAGTAATAGGGTCTCGATTTTACCCTTTGGGTACGGAACCCTAAAAACCGAAATCGCGTAATTGCCATCAAAATCAACGCCAAACCATTCGGCTATCCGGTATCAATGGCAGAGCATAGCAACAATTAGGTAAGTAGGTACCTATTTTTTAATACAACAACCATTATTAATGATGTTTGCTGCAAACAATTTTACTTTAAAATGCTTCCAAATGACGTAGGTGTGTTCTAAAAATTTCCAATATTTGCACTTCGCGCATAATTTTACCACACATTTCCAATGTTTTCAGGTGTTACTAAAAATTATGTTTACCTAGGCGTGCGTAAATGGGCTGCTTAAATAGCAAAAGCTGAATCAGAAAACATTGGCTTACTATTGTTAACCAAATTGAATTGCAGGACAATAAAGTACCTTGTCGCTATGAGGCGTCAAACAATACAATGACTCTTAATTGAACATCAACAACATCATAAAATTCAGAGAAAAAGTAAATTGAGAAAATCACAAGGTAGTCAATGGGGTTCTGGCAACAACCTGACATAGGGTGCAGCAACAAGATAACCTCTTGACCTTGACGAATCACCTAAGATAGGACACTGATTTTAAACATGAAACTATCCTTGAGACTAACGTACGTAACGTAACGTGCACGTTTGATTTGGCAGCAGCCGTAGCCTGTTCCTCCGAGAGGAAGGGCTACGGATTAGCCCGAAAAATGTCCAGTTAAACTTGTTTTGAGACGCGAGTAATCCGCATTGTTTCACTATGTGGGACACTGATGCTTAAAGACCGAGAAAGTGGTCGAAACTGTCTGGATGATGTCGGGTGACGTCGTATATCTACTCTATTATCCAAATTATGTTGCCAGATACCCCTCGTTATAGTCGTTACTATATCTACCTGGGGCATACATTAGGTAGGTTCAACTTCGAGAATGAGGTCAATCGACGAATTCGACTCGGCTGGGCAGCGTTCGGAAAGCTCCGCAATAACTTGTCAACCAATATACCGCAGTTTCTCAACTCAAAATTCTTTGACTTCTGTCCCAGGCATAACATCTGCCTTGAGAAATATTTCTCTATTGTGGCTTAAGTTGAGTCTGGTTTTGACTAGTGATGAATTATGGCACTGACACGTGTCCGCTAACGATGGGCCTCATAAGAAAGCTCAAAGCCACTCAGAGGGCGTTGGAGAGAGCTATGCTTGGAGTTTCTCTGCGGGATCGCATAAGAAATGATGAAATCCGCGCAAGAACTAAAGTCACCGACATAGCTCGAAGAATCGTCAGACTCAAGTGGCAGTGGGCAGGGCACATCGCTCGTAGAATCGACGGCCGATGAGGGTGAAAGGTTTTCGAGTGGCGTCCACGGACTGAAAGACGCGGCCTCCAGCAAAATGGAGCGACGACCTGGTTAAGGTTCCGCAACCCGTTGGATGCGGATGGCGCAGGACCGATTTGTCTGACGAGCCTTGGGGAAGGCCTTTGTTCAGCGGTGGACGTCTCTCGCCTGAAATGATGATACCCCCCGTTTTACAAAAACTATCTAGGGCAGTCATTAAATTTGCTAGTTAGTCCATATTAGCATATCCTGGACAGTTTTTGCAAGTCAATTTTGACTCATTTCCAGTAGTCAGATTGACTTCAAATTTGGTATAGGTAAAAAAACCAGTCAAGTGCGAGTCGGAGTACTTTATTTATTTATTTATTTATTTATTTATTGAAATAATAACACAGCATGACAGTTAGACCATGGCGCTGTGAAATTCAAACAATAGTAATAAGCATAATATAAGATAACAACAGCAATATACAACAACAACAACAATAAGATTACAAATAATATTAAAAATTCACAAATAGTTTACTGAAGACGGACGGTCATCCTTCGCCTCACAGAATCTCATACACTCATCACATACAATGCTCCAGTCACTCGCAAAAATGTCACAGACAGGTGTTAATGCAAGAAGCTCATTAATGTTGTGCAAAGCGCGAACAAGAGGTGAACTCTTGTACGACACCGTGCGCGCCTTAGGAACCGCCAGTAGGTCACGGTTGCGGGGCCGAAAATTGAACCTAGATTGGGACGGTGGAGGCGCGAAAAGGCGCACGAGTTGTGCTACCAGCTCTGGGCAGTCAGAATCCCCACGCAATATACGACACGCGCTGGACAAGACCCCATAATTTCGTCTCGCTTCCAAAGACCTAAACCCCAAGGTGCCCAGTAGGAACTTTGTTGGGTAAAGGTAAGGATAGTACCCATAGCTTTTTTTATATAAAAATCGCAAAAACGCCTTCTGGACTTTCTCGAGGAGTAAAGAGTAAGAGACCTCATGAGGATTCCACACGATAGACGCTGCCTCAAGTTTGCTCCTGACAAGAGCAGTGTAAACAAGCTTAATAACCTTAGGATTGTCAAAGTCACGGGCGTTGCGAATAACAAAACCCAACCTTCGGAAGCAATCAGAAGCTAGAGTCTTCATATGAGTATGGAAGTTGAGACGTGCATCGAAAATTACACCTAAGTCCTTAATCGTGTCAACGCGTGCAATGGTCTCCGCTCCAAGCAAGTAGTCTGCTGATAAGGAACTATGAGCGCGGCCAAAAGACATAACCGAACACTTTGCTATATTAAAGAGAAGTTTATTGCTAATGCTCCATTGATATACTCGGTTGATGTCCTCCTGAAGCGATTCGCAGTCAAAGAGCTGCTGTACGCCATAAACGAGCTTCAGGTCATCAGCATAAAGCAGGCACCTAGCATATTTAGGGACGGAAGCCAAGTCGTTTATCATGATTCCGAAAAGAAATGGACCCAGAATCGAACCCTGGCTGACTCCCGAACGGGTGTGATAGGAATTAGAAACAAAGCATCCGTGCTGCACGTACTGCTGCCTGTCTCGCAGATAATTAGCAAAAAACCGAAGCAGTTTAGGCGAGAAGCCAATTTTGCATAACTTGCTTAATAGTATGTCGTTATCTACGCGATCAAAGGCTTTTTTAAAGTCAAAGTACAGCACGTCAACCTGAATACCCTGGTCCAAATGTTCAGAAATGGAGTCCACCAGGGTCAAAAGATTAGTTTCCACTGAACGCCTCGGCCTAAAACCATGCTGTGAGTCACACAGATATGGTTTGATTTGTGAAGCTACACGTTTGTTCACGATGGACTCAAACAACTTGGCAACCGAGGAGAGGATGGCTATGGGACGATGATCTTCAACTCCAGTTCCGTTACTAGACTTAGGAATAGGGCGAACCCGTGTAAGCTTCCAGTGATTTGGGTACTCTCCGGTACTCAGAGCCAAGTTGAAAATATGAGACAATGGCAGTACCAGCCAATCCTTACAGCCCTTCAAGACATAAGCAGGAAGATTGTCTGGACCCAGAGAGCTTTGGGGCTTTAGACGAGCTATGCCAGCCTCCACATCCCGAGGATAGATCGTGTCAATGTGAACATAGTTTGCATTACAAGACATGTCCTCCCGAATAATTTTTGTATGGTCAAGAGACGGTGTGCCAGGAAGAAAGACACTTGAAAAAAAGTCAGCAAAGGCTTGAGCAGCCTCTTTGCCTTCATGCAAAACTCCATTGTATGACACTTGATTCACAAACCCACCCTTTGATTTCAAGCTGTTTATATGTTGCCAAAAAACTCGAGGATTACTAGTAATTTTGCTTTGAATATGACTAATATAATCATCGTAATTTCTAGAAGTTTTCAACTTGTCAATAATTACAGTGCAAGAGATAGAGCTTTGTGACAGTTGGACAGCGGAGACTCATTAATACGGTCCCGTCAGCACCCTTGGTACGGAACCCTAAAAGTTATGAAGGATGAAATTTTTTGTACAGTTATTTACTAGAATAATAAGACTTTAATAATAATGCGATAAATATTTTTTTTTGTGTACACAAGTGAACGAAAATATCGATGATGGTCACCTTATAAAAGAGCACACGACATTAAAGGCGTTCTCACTCAGTCGTAGACGTGTAACGACACACGTTAGAGCACCATGTGGAAGATACTCTTAGTAGCCTGCTGGGCTAGCATCCTATTGGTTGTTTCTGCCGGTACAGTATTTATTATACAGATTGGTACATTTACCAAAGGATAGTCGTAATGAAGTGATCACCAGATATAATTATGAAGAGTCCACGGAAAGAACATTTCTAGTCTCCTTTCTAGGCAACTTTTTGAGTTAAAGTGGCTTGAAAGTTAGTCATCACGAAAAATTACTATGGTAACTATTTCTTTAAAAGTTAAAAAATATAATAATGTATTTAATTTAATGGTAAGTCGTAGTACTTTGGGAGCTCTAAATTTTGAGATTCAAATCTCAATTTTCAAAAAAGGTGACTAGACAAAAATGTTCTTCCCGTGGACCCTTTATTACTCTAATCTAGAAAACAAAACCATTTTTTTTTTTTAATCAAATCGCGTAAGGTTGGGAGACTTTGGCCCTGAAGGGTATCATTGGTCATTGGAATCAACTCGGTCCCGGTTTAAATAATGCATTTAAATTATAGCATATTGCCATATAGTTGGATATAGTTGGCACCCCAAGTTTGTATGTTTAATATTAGAACCTTTTTGTTGTTTACATAGGGCCAATGTTACCCTCCATTGGATCAAAGTACCTACCCTAACCATACTATAACGATTTATTACAAAAACAAAAATAACGATTTATTTTACAGCATGCTACTATTTTAAATAAATAACACCTGCCTATATAAAAATATATAATTTTTTGTTTGGCGTAGTTTAGCCATTTCGCGCCTTGACACAGCTCCAACCCAGTCAAAACAGGCTCACAACATTCACAACGCTACGCAAGCGCAGCGGAAAACGCATTAATTTGCTCCCTAAAATTTGTGGATCAGTGATTAAATTAAATGACATTACATTACATTACATGGAATGAAAGTACATTAAAAAAATACTATTTTGATATTATAATAATAAAAAGCGGTACCGTTATATATTTTGTCTTTCTTCTTTGATGTTTTTATGCTCATTTTTTGTTTGGTGATCATTCTATAATAGTTAAGGTGATCATCATAAAATATTGGTACCCTCTAAGTTTAGTGTGAAAAAAATATTTTATTTGTTTAAATAACAAGCTATCATCAGATACAGGCATAATGCAATGCCTACGGCGGATTACTAACCCATTAATATTGATATATCGGAAAATCGTACAACGGTTTTGAATCTATCCGAGATTCTTAATCATGGAGAGTGTCAACGGGAAGTATTATGACATAAATTGTTGTTTGCTTTTTACAGGATCAATTGCTGTTCCTTGCGGTAACGAGGGTCAACATCCAGTTGAAACGGGAGAAACTGGACCAACGGCTCCAACCAGCAGCACAGGAGAAACAGCACCCACAAAAAGTACTGATAGTGGTAGGTTAAAGGGGAACTATAGGTAAACGACTTATCTGAGAGCCGATGTATCTGAAGAGGTCGCATTTGTTGATCGCCTTCTCTCACTTTTACTCCCAACGTGCGCCATTCTTAGGGTACGATTCCATAAATACGGAGCGGTGCAAAGTTGTGCAGAATCAGACCAATCATCATCATCAACCGAAATACATCCACTGCTGTACATAGGTCTCCCACAAAGAACGCCACAATGATTCATCCTGCGCTATTCTAATCCATGGGACTCCTGCGACCACGACCATGACCACTACCACGACTACGACCACGTGTATAATGCCCCAAAAGACCAGTGTCATAGTTTTTTAATTATATGTGGTGGAAAGAGTTGATGTTTGGTTGCTACTCAATAGCACACACACCTCATCATTATCAGTTTATAAATAATGATCCCGCAGACGTAAGAAGAAATTTTCTTATTTATTTCAACACAGACTTAGTAAAAGCAGTGAATGAATGAAAACCGAGTGAAGTGAGGTTTCGAATTACGAGACTAGGTCCAGAAACAGGGCATGCCAAAGACTCAAATACATCCCGAGTTAACATGATTCTGACTGTCCCTTTTGTGTTACAGATGCTCCATCCTGCTCTCAAAATGAAATCTACTCAAATTGCTCAAATGCGTTGTGCCGTGCCCAGAAATGTCAAGAAAGAGGTCTACCCATAGCTTGCCCTAGCGTAAGCCAATGTGACAAGAGCTGTGTATGTCAAGAAGGCTTCCTCAGAAGTACTAAAGGCGTATGTGTGGCAGAAGACCAATGCGATGGTGAGTGACGCCTTGAAAATACAACTCGTGGTTATTGGTTTAGCCCGGGTGTGGTAGGGTTAAATAATAGTGATTATCAATGAAATTGCGAAAGTTACACCACACATAAAACCGCCTGAAATATTTACTATTTTAAACGTATCATTTTAATATCAGTTCTAGTTCTACAGAACTAATGAAAAATATCCGTTTGAATATAGATATTCTGCAAATATGTGAGGTAAACGTACAAATGCTCGATGACATAAGATTGAAGGTGCCATGTATTGGGTCAGTGTCGAGCACAAGGACGTTTACCTTAATCCCAGTTTTTGACGAGTTCGTAATATTAATTTAGCAAAACTACACCATTTATTAATACATTCACCTGTACCTAAATTACGTTATGATTTGCTCATTACTGGCGGCATTCTGCTCGTTACTTATTTCTTAGTAAGTTAAGACTTAAGAGGCTAAATATAAACTTCAAATGTAACTCACACGTTCCAGGATTAAATTTTTCGGATTAGATAAATTTAACATGTTCACACATAGTGCTAACCAAAGCAGAATATTCGTCTTGTCAGATTTTCTCTTCAGTTTATATGTAGAAGATCAAGAAATAAATCATCTATTTCAAGCTTGCGTAGGGTGCAATTGCTTAATATTAGGTATTATTATGGCAGTTAAATAGTAGTTAAAACTCATACCTAGGAATAAAATACGCATTACTTTAGGGTACTTCCTAGGGTTTGCATTGCTATTATAACCTATACATCCAACAAATTACGGAAGTCTATTTGTTCACACTTTTTTTTACAGTTGGACCAACCTGTCCCGAAAATCAAGTGTATTCCAACTGCTCTAACGCCATTTGTCGTCACCAAGACTGCGCACAAAGAGGACAACCTATAGGTTGCGCCGCGGTTAGCTCTTGCGACAAAGGCTGTGTTTGTGATGTTGGTTTCCTGAAGAACAGCAACGGAAATTGTGTCAAGGAGGATGAATGTGACGGTAAGATATCTAGTGTTTTTGAAGTGTGTGCTAAGTTGAGTCACATCGAGTTACCTTCACTATTTGATTTGCGGTCTTTTTCCCCGTTATTGCAGTTCAACCATCTTGCCCGGAAAATCAAGTGTATTCCAACTGCTCTAATGCCATTTGTCGTCACCAAGACTGCGCACAAAGAGGACAACCTATAGGTTGCGCCGCGGTTAGCTCTTGCGACAAAGGCTGTGTTTGTGATGTTGGTTTCCTGAAGAACAGCAACGGAAATTGTGTTAAGGAGGATGAATGTGACGGTAAGATATTTAGTGTTTTTGAAGTGTGTGCTAAGTTGAGTCACATCGAGTTACCTTCACTATTTGATTTGCGGTATTTTTCCCCGTTATTGCAGTTCAACCATCTTGCCCGGAAAATCAAGTGTATTCCAACTGCTCTAATGCCATTTGTCGTCACCAAGACTGCGCACAAAGAGGACAACCTATAGGTTGCGCCGCGGTTAGCTCTTGCGACAAAGGCTGTGTTTGTGATGTTGGTTTCCTGAAGAACAGCAACGGAAATTGTGTTAAGGAGGATGAATGTGACGGTAAGATATTTAGTGTTTTTGAAGTGTGTGCTAAGTTGAGTCACATCGAGTTACCTTCACTATTTGATTTGCGGTATTTTTCCCCGTTATTGCAGTTCAACCATCTTGCCCGGAAAATCAAGTGTATTCCAACTGCTCTAATGCCATTTGTCGTCACCAAGACTGCGCACAAAGAGGACAACCTATAGGTTGCGCCGCGGTTAGCTCTTGCGACAAAGGCTGTGTTTGTGATGTTGGTTTCCTGAAGAACAGCAACGGAAATTGTGTCAAGGAGGATGAATGTGATGGTAAGATGTCTTGTGTTTTTGAAAAGAGTGTAAGTAAATTCACGTCGAGAAAACTTTTAGTATTTAATTTGCGGTATTTTAATCTTTGTTGTAGTTCAATCATCTTGCCCGGAAAATCAAGTGTATTCCAACTGCTCTAACGCCATTTGTCGTCACCAAGACTGCGCACAAAGAGGACAACCTATAGGTTGCGCCGCGGTTAGCTCTTGCGACAAAGGCTGTGTTTGTGATGTTGGTTTCTTGAAGAACAGCAACGGAAATTGTGTTAAGGAGGATGAATGTGACGGTAAGATGTCTTGTGTTTTTGAAAAGAGTGTTAAGTAAATTCACGTCGAGAAAACTTTTAGTATTTAATTTGCGGTATTTTCATCGTGTTTGCAGTTCAACCATCTTGCCCGGAAAATCAAGTGTATTCCAACTGCTCTAATGCCATTTGTCGTCACCAAGATTGCGCACAAAGAGGACAACCTATAGCCTGCGCCGCGGTTAGCTCTTGCGACAAAGGCTGTGTTTGTGATGTTGGTTTCCTGAAGAACAGCAACGGAAATTGTGTCAAGGAGGATGAATGTGATGGTAAGATATCTAGTGTTTTTGAAGTGTGTGCTAAGTTGAGTCACATCGAGTTACCTTCACTTTTTGATTTGCGGTGTTTTTCCCCGTTATTGCAGTTCAACCATCTTGCCCGGAAAATCAAGTGTATTCCAACTGCTCTAACGCCATTTGTCGTCACCAAGACTGCGCACAAAGAGGACAACCTATAGGTTGCGCCGCGGTTAGCTCTTGCGACAAAGGCTGTGTTTGTGATGTTGGTTTCCTGAAGAACAGCAACGGAAATTGTGTTAAGGAGGATGAATGTGACGGTAAGATATTTAGTGTTTTTGAAGTGTGTGCTAAGTTGAGTCACATCGAGTTACCTTCACTATTTGATTTGCGGTCTTTTTCCCCGTTATTGCAGTTCAACCATCTTGCCCGGAAAATCAAGTGTACTCCAACTGCTCTAACGCCATTTGTCGTCACCAAGACTGCGCACAAAGAGGACAACCTATAGGTTGCGCCGCGGTTAGCTCTTGCGACAAAGGCTGTGTTTGTGATGTTGGTTTCTTGAAGAACAGCAACGGAAATTGTGTTAAGGAGGATGAATGTGACGGTAAGATGTCTTGTGTTTTTGAAAAGAGTGTTAAGTAAATTCACGTCGAGAAAACTTTTAGTATTTAATTTGCGGTATTTTCATCGTGTTTGCAGTTCAACCATCTTGCCCGGAAAATCAAGTGTATTCCAACTGCTCTAATGCCATTTGTCGTCACCAAGATTGCGCACAAAGAGGACAACCTATAGGTTGCGCCGCGGTTAGCTCTTGCGACAAAGGCTGTGTTTGTGATGTTGGTTTCCTGAAGAACAGCAACGGAAATTGTGTCAAGGAGGATGAATGTGACGGTAAGATATCTAGTGTTTTTGAAGTGTGTGCTAAGTTGAGTCACATCGAGTTACCTTCACTATTTGATTTGCGGTCTTTTTCCCCGTTATTGCAGTTCAACCATCTTGCCCGGAAAATCAAGTGTATTCCAACTGCTCTAACGCCATTTGTCGTCACCAAGACTGCGCACAAAGAGGACAACCTATAGGTTGCGCCGCGGTTAGCTCTTGCGACAAAGGCTGTGTTTGTGATGTTGGTTTCCTGAAGAACAGCAACGGAAATTGTGTCAAGGAGGATGAATGTGACGGTAAGATATGTAGTGTTTTTGAAGTGTGTGCTAAGTTGAGTCACATCGAGTTACCTTCACTATTTGATTTGCGGTCTTTTTCCCCGTTATTGCAGTTCAACCATCTTGCCCGGAAAATCAAGTGTATTCCAACTGCTCTAACGCCATTTGTCGTCACCAAGACTGCGCACAAAGAGGACAACCTATAGGTTGCGCCGCGGTTAGCTCTTGCGACAAAGGCTGTGTTTGTGATGTTGGTTTCTTGAAGAACAGCAACGGAAATTGTGTTAAGGAGGATGAATGTGACGGTAAGATGTCTTGTGTTTTTGAAAAGAGTGTTAAGTAAATTCACGTCGAGAAAACTTTTAGTATTTAATTTGCGGTATTTTCATCGTGTTTGCAGTTCAACCATCTTGCCCGGAAAATCAAGTGTATTCCAACTGCTCTAATGCCATTTGTCGTCACCAAGATTGCGCACAAAGAGGACAACCTATAGCCTGCGCCGCGGTTAGCTCTTGCGACAAAGGCTGTGTTTGTGATGTTGGTTTCCTGAAGAACAGCAACGGAAATTGTGTCAAGGAGGATGAATGTGACGGTAAGATATCTAGTGTTTTTGAAGTGTGTGCTAAGTTGAGTCACATCGAGTTACCTTCACTATTTGATTTGCGGTCTTTTTCCCCGTTATTGCAGTTCAACCATCTTGCCCGGAAAATCAAGTGTATTCCAACTGCTCTAACGCCATTTGTCGTCACCAAGACTGCGCACAAAGAGGACAACCTATAGGTTGCGCCGCGGTTAGCTCTTGCGACAAAGGCTGTGTTTGTGATGTTGGTTTCCTGAGGAACAGCAACGGCAATTGTGTCAAAGAGGACCAGTGTGACGGTAAAAAATATTTTTACAAACTAAACGTCCGAGTGCTGGTCTCTGCCCCAGTAGTTACCTTATTCAATTTTATACTTATCTTACTTACTTTGCGTACTTTGGGGCTAGGTCGATTGGTGAGAATTGTCCCGTGATATTTGTTAACTTATGTCACTAGCGAAAGAGGTGACAGCAGGGTGTCATCTGTAAGGTATAAGCATGCCAGACACTACCTTAAATATTTTGGAGAAATTAATATCGACGTAGTTCTCTATCTTTCTTCAATTTCTGTGCTACAAATATTATCATCTTTTCAAAATTCTGTGTAAGTTTAGAGTTCTTAATAAAAATAATACCCTAGTGACACCCTAGTCAAGATTACATTATGAACCCTTTATAACTGTTGTACACAGTAAATAACAGTGCCAATTTTTCTGTTATCTTTAACGGAGGTTTGGCGTAATCATAGTACGTAACAGTGGCACGCTTTTGCATTTTTTAATTCAATTTATTTAAAAATACATACTTTTTACCACTTCACAGTTGAGCCATCATGTCCAGAAAATCAAGTTTACTCAAACTGCTCTAATGCACTCTGCCGTGCGCAAAATTGCGAACAGAGAGGTATCCCGCAAGCCTGCCCTGGTGTAACCTCTTGCGACAAAGCATGCGTCTGCGCTGTTGGCTTTTTGAAAAATTCAAATGACATTTGTGTCAAGGAAGATGAGTGTGATGGTAAGTTTCCACTTAGCGGAGTTTGCGTACAGAGGATGAAGTCATCTGAATAGCTTGCTTGTTCGCCCCTACGAAGACAGCCTCGTCATTTTTTAAAAGGGACGGTTGTATCTTTGCGGTGGTCAGCCCTAGGGTGTTACCACAGCAACCTATCGATCGATAGTAGAATTAGAATGGATTGGTCGGCGTCCATCGACAGTTTCTAATACAGCTAAACCTAACACACCAAACGATCGACTTCAGACAATAGCATCGATCGGCTGTCGACCAAACGTTTATAGCATCGATCGATCGATCGGTTGGTGTGGTAACACTCTTACAATCTATATCAAACGACGGACTTTATATATTTAAAGCAAAATCAAAGAAAGATGACAGATTTCGTGTTATTCTTTTACAGTTGGTCCAAAGTGTCCAGAAAACCAGGTCTTCTCAAATTGCAGTAATGGTCTATGCCGTCACCAAGAATGCTACGAGAAAGGGCAGCCGCTGGGTTGTCCCGCATTGGTTGAAGGCTCTTGTCGCACAGGGTGTGTCTGTGATGTTGGTTATCTACGAAACGCTAACGGCAATTGTATCAAGGAGGAAGAATGTAACGGTATGTGATGCTAATTAAGAAACATAAAAACAGAGGTCCGGACGGATAAAGAGGCACACCGAGGCTTTTGCTGAACCAAAAGTGGTTTTCGTTTACCTGCTAACGAATCGAAAGCTCTACAGCGTTTGACCCCTGCGTTCTTGTATCCGTCCAAACTACTATTTCAACCTTGATAATATTTAATTAGTAAATGATCCGTGGAACCACGAGTATGTCATGATTTATCTGTATTAAATAAAACTTACGTAAAATGCTAAATCATCTGCACTTCTATTTTACCGTTATGAACAAGTAAACAATCTTGAAAAAAAAATGTTACCTGCTATTATCTACATACCTACTTAATTTTTAAAAGTATATTTTCATAAAAAATAGACGAGACAAGATCGCTCACCTTATTTTAATTCTATGTAAGAAAACGAGGTATAAAACGAACGACTGAGGTGCAAGCGTGCGTCTGTATTTATTATTAGTATACTTTATATATTTACAAATTTATGATGTTTTTCAAGTATTATTTTCATATTACCAACAGTTAGTGCCTGCCCCAAGAATGAAATCAGCTCAGACTGCTCAAATGGATTGTGCCGTGCTCAGAAGTGTAGCCAGCGCGGCAAACCAGTTCCATGTCCAGCAATGGCCCAAGGCTCGTGTCTTAAAGGATGCGTGTGCGCTGTGGGGTACTTGAGGAACGAGAAGGGCATTTGTGTGAAGGAAGCACAATGCGATTGTGAGTAACAGATGTTTACATCTACTTGGTTCTTTCTTACCACTTCATAAGCACATGCCAAAATTAATGATTCCTCGTGACGTTCATCATTATAACATTTGCCCTTACCAAATGCAGATAAAATATACGGAGTATCCCAAAAGTCCACGATAACCTGGTACCGGGTAAAAGGTCAAGTTATATCAGCTTATAAAAAATGAGAATAAAACTCATGTCAAGCCTCATATATATCACTTAATTAAGCGATAATAGAGTCACATAGCATTACTTTTAGAATTACATATTTTTGAAAAAAATGTCTATTATTGCTTAAGTAATTGTAAGTGATAACATTTTTTTTTCTTATTTTTTCATTTTCAGGTTATCGTTGAGTTTTACGACACCCTGTATAATTTCCTAAACATCTCTGTACCTTTTTATGAATAACGGGTTAGTATAAGGTTAGGAGCGGGGAAGTTGAACTACGAGAAAAGTGAAACAGTGACTGTAATATTACTTGGACTATTATTCGTATTGAAACTGTAACTACTACGATTATTTAAAATAATTATAACGAGCTGGAGTCAATGGCTTTTGATTTACAAACTACCCTGTAGTTGCTCCGAACAATAGCTTTATTTACATCAATGACAGAAATAAGGGGGACACTTTTTACAAGATCCGTTTTATTTTGATCTTCAGTACATCTTCAATAAAAAAATGTAAATTTAAGACTGTAAAGCATAGGACTAACGAATTATTAATTATTAATTGAGCTTTTATTTTCTTGAAATTTAATTTTACCGTGTTATATTTGCCGTGATTTTTTATGATACAAAAAATCTGTTAGCGCAGAAAGAACATGATTATTTTGCGTACATAGATAATCAACAGCTAAATAATTATCTTCATCTATGTGTTTTGCAGATGAGGGTACTTGTCTTCGAAACGAAGTATTTTCCGCTTGCGCTAATGGACTATGTCGTGCTCAAAACTGTGCACAGAAGGACCAACCAATAGCATGCCCAGCGATCGCCGAAGGCTCTTGCAAATCGGCATGCGTGTGTAAAGAGGGATACCTTAGAAATAAGAAAAATCAGTGTGTAAAGAAAGAAAAATGTGATTAGTTAGTAACATAAATTTTGTTCACGCGTCTATTGTTTTCGATATCCTTAATAAACAAATTGCTGAATAAAAAAAAGCTGCATTTAGATGATATTGTTTTTATTTTGAACTAGCTGACCCCGCAAACGTTGTTTTGCCATATATCACATAGGCGTATAAAAAATAGCCTACGACCTTATTCTCAGACCTACCAAATATAGAGGAAAAAATTCATAAAAATCGGTTCCAATATAAGGGAGTTCTAACTTTAGTTTTAAAATTTGCAAACAAGTTAGTAGGTAAGATATGTAATTTCAGACTAAGGAGGTTTCAAGTCAGCCAACGTTTTATTTATATTAACTAAAACAATTACTTTGCTCACCCGCAAACCCGCGGGTGAGCAAAGTAATTGTTTTAGTTCATTAATATGGACCTCCGCAAAGTAACGCCTGATTCAATAAATTATTTTATTTATATGTTTAAAACTTTGCTATAACCCAATTTTACTACACAAAACTTATCTACGCTTCATGAAACTTTGTTATTTTTATAATATAAATTTATATCAAATAGTTTTGCAATAATTTTAGTAAGTATTTTTTAACATGTTGGCAGAATCTTGCCGTATGACCATTCGAATTCTAAACACAGTTTACATTATCTATGGTAGATGACTTGAAAAAAGTGACAATCTGTATTGGCGGGTAGCCATTATTTACTCAATTTAAGTGCTTAGAGACAAAATAATTTTATTTTTGGATTATTTTCCTCGCAGTGTGATGAAAATCATTGTGTGTATCACGGGCAGTAAGGGGACGCTACAAACTCGAGTCATTAAAAGCCCTCCGCCTACGGCGTCGGGTTTCTAATACTCTCGTTGGTAATCCCCTACTTACTGCCCTTGATGCACAATGTACTATTTAATAATCGTCATCATCGTTAGGCGAAAGGAGTCCAATGCTTGACATAGGCTTTCCCAACTTGGATCCATCGAAATCCTGCGACCTTCATCTGGTAATAACACTTATAAGTAAGTAATACAGAGTGAATCCTAAGTCGTGAACCGAAATTATTGTTTCTAACTCAGTTGATGTTTGACAATATAATGCACTAATTCAATTGTTTTAATTAGTCTTATTAAATTTGAGGTGTCCATACATTATTGTGAACTCTAAAACCACTCATTGTATGGACGCCTCAAATTAAATAATAATAAGACTAATAAAAACAAATGAGTTAGTGCATTAAATTGTCCAACATCAACTGAGTTAGAAACAATAATATCTGTTCACGGCTTATGATTCATCCTTTATAATATTCTTGTGTGGTCATTGTGCACGAAAACGTTATTATGATAAAGATATCAAAGAGCAGACTGCGAGATAAATGGCCTCAGAGAGCTACATATAGTTGTTAAACAAGGTTGTCATAGTACAATGTGGAAGTTAAAGTTGTTATTTTTCTGTGGGGCTAGCATTTTATTGAGTGTCGCTTCCGGTACAAAATTTAATTTATTTGTGTATAAATAATAACTATCGCTTTTACACTTATAATAATAAAAGAAGTTTAAGAATTGGGTATGCCGTTGAACAAAATATATAACCCATTTTAACACAAAACACCGGCACTTGCCAGTCGGACTCGGGCACGAAGGGTTCCGTACCATTATCTGTAAAAACGGCAAAAAAAATCAGGTTTTTTTGTATGGGAGCTCCCCTTATATGTATGTATATTTGTTTTATTTTAATTTAATTATTTATTTTTAAAGTGAATATATAACTAAATATTTTTAGTCTTGCCTTGATAAAAACGTCAACTCCATGTTTCACGGTCGCTACTTCTTGGTGGACTTTGCTAAAGGCGTTTTTTTCGTGTTGCAGATTCAGCTTCAGTCACCCCGTCTTGCCCGCAAAATGAAATCTACTCAAATTGCTCAAACGCACTGTGCCGACCACTCAAGTGTGAGCAAAGGGCTTTACCTCTATTCTGTGCTAGCGTAAGCAGCTGCGACAAGAGTTGTGTGTGTGCTTGGGGCTTCCTCAGAAATAGTAAAGGTGTTTGCGTGCCAGAAGACGAATGTGATGGTGAGTTTTTTTTTTCTAATTGTAAACATCAACGTCAATGTATTAAGTAACCTTTATTAGTGGCTGGAATTTTTTTGAACAATTTTAAGCCCAATGCTTCCATAGTGAGAAAACAAAGAATAGTTTAATCCCCGATCCCGTGGAAATTTGGAGAAATTCATTCTTGGTTCATGATCATCGGGGAATATGTGTGTTAAATAAGTTTCTAGCTTCAGTGCCTTAAGCTGTGCGTTGTCTGTCAATCAGTCAGAAACGTTGCTCTTTTAGTCACTTATTTTTTCAAATCTGTCGTTGGCTAAATTAACACTGTCACAATATAAAGAGGCTTAATACACCAAGAGCCCTTGGCGTAAATTTTCTATCGCAACAAACGTCTCGTTCGTGATAAAATGTCGAATACTAAGAGAATAGCTTAAGCTTAATGCTGAAACATAAACTGCTAGAGATGATGCCAATTTAGATAGTAAAAGGAGACATTAATTAGATTATTTTGGAATTTTAAAAACTAACAGTATGTAGTATAAACGAATTGCTAGACTATTTACGTCAAAAATTACGAAAACGGAACCTAATCAGAGACGAGTGAACCATCAATAATGGGATGGCATACCGGCGAGGTTTATGAAAACTAATTCGGGTTTTGAAATGGTTTTGGACAAGACTGTTTATCAATAGATTTTTTTTATTTTCAGTTGCCCCAACTTGTCCCGAAAATCTAGTCTACTCCGATTGCTCTAACGCCATTTGCCGTCACCAGTACTGCGAAGAAAGAGGAAAACCAATCTACTGTCCTATGGTTATCTCTTGTGACAAAGGTTGTGTTTGTGACGTGGGATTTCTGCGGAACAGCAACGGGAATTGTATCAAGGAAGAGCAGTGTGACGGAAGCAATATATAGTTTTACTTTCTGGACGAGTCGTTTCCTAATTGTATCAAGGAAGAGCAGTGTGACGGAAGCAATATATAGTTTTACTTTCTGGACGAGTCGTTTCCTAATTGTATCAAGGAAGAGCAGTGTGACGGAAGCAATATATAGTTTTACTTTCTGGACGAGTCGTTTCCTAATTGTATCAAGGAAGAGCAGTGTGACGGAAGCAATATATAGTTTTACTTTCTGGACGAGTCGTTTCCTAATCTACTTTTCTTTTCTACAGTAGAACTTACTTGCGATGATTTTCTACTTCGCAATTGATTGTTTTTAAATTCAAGTATGAATAAAAAATGTTGTTAACCTTCGTCTGTTTGACCTAACAACTTCTTTTAATAATAAGACCTCTTTTTAAAACAACTTAAAAATAAATCTAAACAAACTTATTCTTTCTGGCTTAGCTTACAATTTATTTATGAAGCCGTGGTGGCCTAGTGGTTTGACCTATGGCCTCTCAAGCAGAGGGTCGTGGGTTCAAATCCCGGCTCGCACCTCTGAGTTTTTCGGAATTTATGTGCGAAATTACATTTTAAATTTACATAGGGTCCCGGCGCATACAACTTGATTAAAGAAGTGCAAAAGCGTCTGGTCGACACTACTGGAGACTACTCGCCATCGCCATTCACTACTGGAGACTACTCGCCATCGCCATTCATAGAAGGAATACTGCCAGTCTTTTGGGCACGATGCTACGGTGGCATTTTTTAGACTTAATCTAGTAGTTTTTAAGTAAGATATTTAGTTTACAAATAAGTTTCGTCATCATCATCATCCCAGCCTATTATACGTCCGACGCAGGGCACAGGCCTCCTCTCAGAGTGAGAGAGCTTAGGCCGTAGTTCCCACGCGGGCCCAGTGCGGATTAGGAACTTAACAACACCATTGAATTTCTTCGCAGGTGTATACAGGTTTCCTCACGATGTTTTCCTTCACCGTAAAGCTCATAGTAAATTACAAATGTAATTTCTCACATAAACTCCGAAAAACTCAGAGGTGGGAGCCGGGATTTGAACCCACGAACCTCGTGCTTGAGAGGCCATAGGTCAAACCACTAGGTCACTTAAATAAGCTAGTCTTAAATATGATTCATTTATTGATATTTTTTCTTAATATTTTTATTTTTTGTTTCATTAAACCTGCAATATATTAGGAAAATAAACAAAGATTTGGACAAGTAGAGTGCCAAACGGTGGCTTATGATCAGTGGCGTAGCGTGGGTGTCAGCCACCCGGGGCGGGAGAAAATTTTGCCGCCCTCTTGTATACCTGCCTACTTCATAAATTTTACTTAGCCAATTTAAAAAACTACAATTTGGAATTGTCCAAATATTTACAAAATATTTGCCGGCCCCTAAACGTGCCGCCCGGGGCGGGTCGCCCCCATCGCCCCCCCTACGCTACGCTACTGCTTATGCTGAAATAAGTGAGGCTTTTTATAGACAACGAGCAAACACTTCAACATACAGTACCAATTTCTGCATTGTTTTCTATATGGTGTAATAAATAGACATTGTATTATATTGTACCATTAAAACTGCTAGTGCATAACCAACCTTAAAAGAAACGGTACAATAGCCGTTAAGAGGCACTCATGTCATAGATGTTGGAAAACCCGCAGTCGCTACTGTAGATTCATGTTTATTATATCGGTATTCACATCATAATGTATACCTAAAGCACAACAGTCGTAGGCACCTTTTTTGAAGAGCAGCAAAGAACTAATTTAACTAAGGATTTTATTCAGAAATTATTGTTTGTTCTTGAAGGACGCAAATAGCTTCCTATTGCTTCAAACGAGCAGTTTTTATTAATATTGATTCACGGAAGCGCTAAATCGATTTGGGTGATCTTTTGTATGTGTACAGATTTGAAATTCACGTGCGAATTTACATATGACAATTTATTATGAGCTTTATGGTGAAAGAAAACATGCATTGTGAGGAAACCTGTAACACCTGCAAAGAAATTCAATAGTGAGTGTAAAATTCCTAATCCACACTGGGCCCGCGTGGATATGGCCCAAACCCTCTCATTCTGAGAGGAAGCCTGTCCTCTACGTTTGGACATATATACAATATATGACACGACATGAACGAACCTATGCAGAGATGTTTTGAAGTGATAACATTTAATTTTGAATCATCATCTCGCCCTATATGTATATGTACGTCCCTCTGCATGGCACAGCCTCTTCTCTGAATGAGGGGGCTTGGGTCATAGTTCCCACGCGGACCCAGTGTGGATTGGGAACTTGACACACACCATTGAATTTATTCGCGTGTGTGAGCAAGTTCACACAGAATGATTTTCCTTTACGTAAAGCTCATGGTAAATTGCAAATGCAATTTCGCACATAAATTACGAAAAACTTAGAGGTGCGAGCCCGGGTTCTAACTTACGACCTAACGACTACTAACTGCTTGAGAAGTCACAGGTCAAACCACTAGGCTACCACAATTCCGGAAACAATATACCTAATGTAATTCGAGTAGACATTGACTATTCTTTTTTTTCTCCTACCCCCGACGGGTCGTCGAGGCCTGTACTAATCTAGATTACATTCATACCAGTTCTCGCTTGTTCTACTTCTCGTACTTTTATTCCGACATTGACTATTGTATTTACCTAATATAGACTCAAATGGACTGATGGTGTAGAACTGATGGCCGATAGAACCAAGAGGTTCTCGAATGGCGTCCAAGGACCGCAAGACTCAGTGTAGGTAGACCTGCAACAAGATGGACCGACGACCTGGTTAAGGTCGCGGGACCGCGTTGAATGTGAATGGCGCGGGACTGATCTGTTGAAACTTGGGCAGGCATGCTCTGCAGTGGACGTTTCTCGGCTGAAATAATGATGACTGTAGTATTCTTCCAACACACAACGATGGCCTAGACGAATAAACGTGTAATTGTAAAACGACAACTTTACAGGAAAAATAGAATCAACTTTAACAAAGATAACTGACAGTTCTGGCAGCCTTTATAATAATATATGTGCTTATAATATATCATTAGATAGATATAAAAATTACCTACAAAACTGTGTAAATATTTGACCCTTATTATTAACCATTTTCCCGTAAATAGTGAAAAACCTCTTTATTTTTTTATTCGAATCATAAATCTTCAGGTCATTTTGTGTTATGGCTCATTGCACCGTTATTCGTGTTAAAAAGTGTAATTGCTTTTAGCGCAATATACATTAACATCTATTTTTGTATTTTATTTGATTTCGCATTCGGTGTTTGCAATTTTGTTCGTGTTAATTTATTAAAATGATTTTTATTCTATGACTCAAACGTTAATGAGTAGTATGTGAAAGCTAGTATAACTAAAATTTGGCTGACAAGATGGAAGGCGATCAAATGTGTAATGCTAGTTTACACGAATCTTGCTAACAAAGCTTAATACGAATAAACGTGCAAAGTCATATTACTAAAATTGGAATAAAAAAAAGTCAATGTAAAAAACCATTGCACGTTTATTCGTGTATAGTAACAAAATTGTTAAAACGGCAACACTCTCTTGGAATCTTATTCGTGTTAATTTATATGGAAAATTACAAACGAATAAGAATTAAACACATATTATTCATAAACGGTAAATCGGATTGGCTTAAAAAAAATTTACAACGTGCCTAAGGGTATATAAAAGCATAAGAAGCAAAAAAAAATTTTTTGTGTAAGGGCCTTTGCACGTTTATTCGTTTGGGCCATCGACAAGTCTATCAAAAAGCGGTCAACTTTGCTTCACACATTTTTCGCCGTCTTTTCCTTAGTTCAACTATTACAGTGGTGGAGTGTGCAAGTGTTAATTTAAAGCAAAAAAACTCAAATCAAAAAGTTTGCTTTAATTAACCCGATAACAAATCAAACACACTAGGCAATTTATCATCTATTTGACACATCAGAGCGTTGTACCACGTGCAATAATTTAGCACGACTTAATTCTAAAGTGTAGCTCAAAGCGTGGTAACCAAAAGAAGAGCTCTGCGCTACGCCGGCTCGGCGACCATTTTTATGCCCTCGTGTTCCCCCTCCCCTCCCCTTCCCCGCCACCGTCCCCTCTAGTTCACCCGACTGATAGTAGGATAGGACGGTGTTATCAATCGGGACGGAGGTGTAAGACTGCACGTTCGGTAAGAATGCACACAAATGATTTCTCAAAAGCAAAACGAAACAGTGTAGGTCAGTGTTGTTTTGAAGTGTTGAGGCTCGTGATTTCGTTCCTGGAAAATATTCCATTAACCACAGAAATCCAGGTTCTCAGGTAGTTATTATAATAATCAGTAGCAGTTTTAGTCATGTTTTGATCTTATTTTTCTTCTTTTTTAATGTGTTGTAAACTACTGTACTTAAAACTAATTTAGAAATCTTGGCTTTAAATTTGAAATGTCGAAACCGTCAGAATATCACTGCGGCGACAATAGTTACAGTTTTTGCTAATATTATGATGTTAGCAGTATAAATAATCGAGAATAAGCAATCGTGTAAGACTGCGCAGGGTATATGCGTATAAAAGTGCGCGCGCAGTCTAAACCAAAAAAAAAAGCTATAAAACTGAAACCCGACTGCGGAAAAAACGCGCTCTAAAAAGTATATAATATGCATATACATACGTATAAGTATGAATGGAATCAGGAGTTAATTTGCGGAGGTTCATATTTGTTGTCGAGGAGGAGCAAACTAATTGTGTATAGTTCTTGAAAATTTTCTTATTTCATACTTTTTAGAGCGCGTTTATTCCCTAGTCGGGTTTCAGTTTTTTAATATAACTAACTAAACTAACTAATTTGGCTCAGGGACCCAAAGAGGGTCTTGGCCTCCGAAACGAGAGCACGCCATCTGTCCCGATCCTGCGCAGCCTCTTGCCAGTCGTCGACTTGAAGACTTCGCAGATCCGCCTGGACACTGTCCCCCCAGCGGTACCTGGGTCGCCCAACCGGGCGGCGACCAGTCGGTCGTCCCACGTACGCTCTCTTGGCAGCACGATCCTCTCCCATTCGGAGTAGGTGGCCGAACCAGCGAAGTCTGTGTGATTTTGTTGCGCCGATGATGTTGGGTTCAGCCACCAGCTCCTGGATCTCTATGTTTTTACGGATCCTCCACGTACCGTCGTCTCTCTTGACAGGTCCCAGGATCTTACGCAAGACCTTACTTTCCGCTACAAGGAGTTGACATTCCTCTTTTTGTGTTAGTGTCCAGGCCTCACAACCATACATAAGGATAGGTCTCATGACAGTTTTATAAATCCTTAACTTTGTATTCCTGCTGAGAAGCCTGGACACCAACACCTTGTGGAGGGCTGCACTGCATCGCAGGATCTTTTGGATGCGGATGTTTATCTCCTCCTCTCTGGTGTTAGTGTCGGTTATGGTGCATCCAAGATACCGAAATTTGTCAACCCCCCTGTATACGGTACCCCCAACATGAAGACTACCACGCCGAGCCCGTGTATTTTTGCATCGTTTCATGTGGAGGTATTCTGTTTTTGTCTGATTGATCCCTAAACCTATTTTGGATGTCTCCTGCTCCAAGACTCTGGCCGCTTCAGCCACCTCTTCCCGGCTTTCCCCTAATAAAGCAAGGTCATCCGCGTACCCTATCACCTTGTGCCTGCCGCACAACTCAACACCTACGTCCAAAACATTCCTGACGACATGTTCTAGGGCCAAGTTGAAAAGCACTGGTGATAAGGCATCCCCTTGCTTTAGACCGGTCATCACCGGGAATTCTTCCGAGAGCTCACCCCCCACTCTGACGCGCATTACACTGTTCTTCGTAGCTGTAGTGATTATAGCAACTAGTTTTCTTGGAATGTTAAAATTCAAAAGAATAGAATATAGAGCTTCCCGATCTATGCTGTCGTAGGCCTTTGTGAAGTCCACAAACAAAGAGTAGATGCTCTGTGCGTACTCCCATCTTTTTTGCATGAGCTGTCTTAGCAGGAAAATCTGGTCCATCGTGCTGCGATTTTTACGAAAACTACATTGGTAATCCCCAAGGATTCTCTCAGCATGTGGTTCCAGTCTGGTAAGCAGCACGTTAGACAAGACCTTGTACGCTATTGTGAGAAGAGCAATGCCTCGGTAGTTGGCGCACTTCTTTTTTGAGCCTGTTTGTGGACAGGGCAGATGACGCCCACATTCCATTCCTGCGGTTGTTGTTTGTAGAAGAACAACCGCAGGAATGGAGTTTTTTAATATATATTTTTTTAATTACTTTAGCTAATATAAAACCATCGGTAATTATTGATCTTTATGGTAAAGACTGTGTTAATGTTGTTTTCTTCTGTTTGGTGGTGGTACTCTTGTAACCTTAAATAAAATATTTAGATCTAGTTCAGTTTTTAATATAGTTTGTAATTTTTAGTATAATTTCTGCTTATTGTTTTATTTTAAATAGCTTTTTAAGTTAGATATTTAGTTTATGGTTAAGTTTTATTCATTGTTATTTTTTGGTAATATTTGTATTCTTAGTTTCAATAAATATTTTAT
Source organism: Archips crataeganus (assembly GCA_947859365.1). Classification (NCBI taxonomy): domain Eukaryota; kingdom Metazoa; phylum Arthropoda; class Insecta; order Lepidoptera; family Tortricidae; genus Archips; species Archips crataeganus. The sequence goes on along the minus strand of OX402049.1, from coordinate 5,208,858 downwards.
TTGTTTAGGTATAGTAAATATCATAAAAGTTGATCTCTGTATTAGTATTAGTTTTTTTTTTTATAGCATCTGATACGAAAAGTGCGCAGTCTTAACGCTTCTTGGCATGGCGATGGAATTTTCCATCATAACATTCACAGTAACTTATTTTTTAACACATTTTTTTATAACTATGTTTCCCTTAAGCTTGAGATAAATTAACATTATCCTGATTAATTTCACAAATAAATAAAAAATCATGAGAAGAAGGGTTCAACCACCCTACCCTAGGTGCGCATTTGTGGCTCCGATAGACGGCACTGTACGCCTGCATCTCTACACTGGTTTCTTGCACGTCACATGACGCGATTCCCCACCGATAGTGACGGTTGCCAACAATGAATATCGTAAATTAAATTAAAAATAATGCAAATTAAATATGCTGTATCAACTATTGTTCCGTATTTTTGTTGACTGTCATCATCATCATCGTCGTCAGCCGAAAGACGTGACGTGATGTGCTGGACATAGGCCTCCCCCCCAAAGACCGTTCTTTACGAGCCATTATGACAAGTCCTACACCACCCGCATCCTTCGAACTCCTATGACCTTCACCGGGCTAATTATACTTATGAGTAATATATATTCTTGTGTGGTCATCGTGCACGAAAACGTATTTATGATCAAGATATAAAAGAGCAAACAGCGAGATAGATGGCCTCATAGAGTTACATATAGTTGTTAGACAAGGTTGTCTACAATGTGGAAGTTAATGTTATTATTTTTCTGCGGGGCTAGCATTTTGTTGATTGTCGCTTCAGGTACAGAGTTCTATTAATTTTTGTATAAATAATAATTATCACTTTTACACTTATAGTAAAAAGAGGCTTTAAAAAATTACTGCGAAGTTAAACTAAATACAATATTTTTTTAACATTAAGCACCGGCCAAGAGCAGGTTAGACCCTCGAAAGAGAAGAGAACCCCGATTAATTTACATTTTTTATTTGTATAAAATATTATTGTAGCAGCAAAAATGCCAAACTACGTCTATGTAAATCTCCATTGTCTATGTAAATGTCTATTACGGTTGAAAAGATAGAACCCTGTGGCGGACCGCGAAAGATTAGTAAAATGGATCCGTGGCACGCTTTGGGTACAAAACCCTAAAAGAAGGTTAACCGTCAATGAAAAATGTACTTATAAAAGGGATATCTTAAAATTAGCTTCTCATTAAAACAGTCTTACCTAATAAAAACGTCAACTCCACGTTTCACGGTCGCTACTTCTTGGTGTCCCCTTTGGTAAGTTTGTTAAAGGCGTTTTTTTCGTGTTGCAGATTCAGCTTCAGACACCCCGTCTTGCCCGCAAAATGAAATCTACTCAAATTGCTCAAACGCATTGTGTCGAACACTCAAGTGTGAGCACAAGGGTCTACCTGTACCATGTGCTAGCGTAAGCAGCTGCGACAAGAGTTGTGTGTGTGCTTTAGGCTTCCTCAGAAATAGTAAAGGTGTTTGCGTGCCAGAAGACGAATGTGATGGTGAGTTTTTTTTTTCTAATTGTAAACGCCAACGTCAACAACCTTTTTTAGTGGCTAGCATTATTTTTAACTTGATCAAACCCGAGGTTTCTCTCGAGGAAAAATAGGCTATCGCGCTAAACAAGCTCGTGCGCGACCCTCCGCGGAACCCTGTCACAGTCAGCGTTTGCCGCACTTATTAAAAACAATCTTGTTAAGGACAGCAGAGGCTTCCTGCGACAGGGTTCCGCCGAGCGCCGCGCACGAGCTTGTTAAGGTATAGGTCCCAATCCCGTAAGAAGTTTGAGAAATCCGTTATTAGTTCATGATTATGAAGGAACATGTCTGTCGAATTTCAAGTTTCTAGCTCCAGTGGTTTAAGCTGGTACGTTGGCTATCAAACAGTGATAACGTTGTTCTTTTAATGGCTAATTTTTCCAAATATTATGTCGATGGCTAAATTAACACCGCTAGAATGTGGTGCGTCAAAATTTAATGGACCATTGCAGGAGACTTTGGCATCAATTTCCTATCGCAAAAAACGTCTCGTTTCTGATAAAATAGCAAATACAAAGAGAAAACTTTGTGGTGAAAGAAAAATACCGCTAGAGATCAGATGAAAGAAAGAAAAAAAAACAACACGAATGATAAAGATAGTGTGTGTCATTGCGGTTGCGAATCGAATACTGGCGCAGCATGACGCTGAAGCGTTTATATAGCACCCCAACGCTAATTTTCTGCCAGCACCGTCGGAGAAAATCGTCGAAAATTTTGTTAAACAAGAGCGTGTCGGACACGCCCATGATAGGGTTCTTCAGCCTTACGAAAAAATCCTTGCGTATAATTTTACTATTACTTATATTATTCGTATTAAACAAGTAATATTTTTCTAAGGATTTTGTGTTTTGTACGGAATTTTCTAAGCTGGTATTTTTAATTTAATATTTCGCAAACGAATCACTATATTGAAAAATTGTCTTCAAAATCCTGTCATTATTATAAAAGACCTATCCAACGACACCCTACGCTATAAGGTTAGATGAGAAAAAAAAATCAACCCCTGTTTACCTCTATGGGAGGTACCCTAAAAAATTGTTTTTCTACAATTTATTTTATCACTTTGTGGGGGGTAATTGCTACATATGTATATCCTTGCAAAATTACACCTTTGTAGCACTAATAGTCTCTGAGCTAAGCCGCGGACGGACAGACAGACAGACATGGCGAAACTATAAGGGTTCTGTTTTTGCCATTTTGGCTCCGAAACCATAAAAATGGGATGCTGTACCGGCTACATTTGTGTAAACTAAATCTGGACAAAAAATGATTCTGGACAATGCAGTTACATAAATATGATCATCTTATTTTTTTTTATTTTCAGTTGGGCCTACTTGTCCCGAAAATGAAGTCTACTCCAATTGCTCTAACGCAATTTGCCGTAACCAGTACTGCGAAGCAAGAGGACAACCAATCGGCTGTCCTGCAGTTAGCTCTTGTAACAAAGATTGTGTTTGCGACGATGGATTCCTGCGGAACCTCAACGGGAATTGTGTCAAGGAGGAGCAGTGTGATGGTAGCAAATGATTTTATATTCGGGATGAGTTGTTTCCTAATCTATTCTGTTTTTCTACGCTAGAGCCGTTTAAGTACGAAGATTTTCTACTTCGCAATCGAAACGACGAAGACGGAAGTATCAGAAGTTGGTTATTTGTTTTTAATTTATGTTTGAATTAACCTACATTTTGTTAATCTACGTCTTGACTTAAAAAAATAATTTAGTAATTATGACCTCTTTTATTATAAATTTTAAAAAGAAACCAAGTCAAAATACTTAGTGGTGGCCAGACTCGTCAAGTGGCTGTGGGCAGGGCACATTGCTCGTAGAACTGATGGCTGATGGGGCCAAAAGGTTCTCGAGTGGCGTTCACGGACCGGTAGACGCAGAGGAGTTAGGCCTCCAACAAGATAGAGCGACGACCTGATTAGGGTTGCTGGAACGCATTGGATGCGGATGGCTCAGGATCAATCTGTTTGATAAAAACGACAACTCCACGTTACACGGTCGCTACTTCTTGGTGTCCCCTTTGGTAAGTTTGCTAAAGGCGATTCTTGTGCGTTGCAGATTCAGATCCGTCTTGCCCGCAAAATGAAATCTACTCAAATTGCTCAAACGCATTGTGCCGAGCACTCAAGTGTGAGCAAAGGGTGTACCTGTATTCTGTGCTAGCGTAAGCAGCTGCGACAAGAGTTGTGTGTGTGCTTTAGGCTTCCTCAAAAATAGTAAAGGTGTTTGCGTGCCAGAAGAAGAATGTGATGATGAGTTTTTTTACAAGCTTTTTATTAACTTGTAATGTATGTAAGTAAATATGTACGGGTCAAACCTTGCAAGTTAAATTTGACCCACTTCCCGGATTCTGATTGAGCTGAAATTTTGCAAGCATATTTAAATCGGATGACAATGCAATATAGAGCTGATCTGATGAAGGAGCTGGAAGGTGGCCATTCGAACTATGTAATAAAACGACATGAGCCCATCGGGTTTGGACTCGTTTGATTCGTCTTGACGATAACTTTTTTAACCAGGGACTAAAAGGACAGTCAGCAATTAGTATTTTTGGCTAAATTAACACCGCTAGAATGTGGTGCGTCAAATTTTCATGGATCAGGAACCTTTGGTGTCAATTTCCTATATCAATTTCGTCTCGTTTGTGATAAAATAGCAAATACTATATATTTGTGATAGAATAGCTTAGTGCTGAAACATACCACTAGAGATGCTGACAATTTAGACATAGTAACTGAGACATTAGATTATAATATTCAAAACTAGAAAATTAACGGAAACGCAACCTAGTCAGAGACCATAAGGTTGATGTTATAAGGACCATAGCCAAGAAACCTGCTTTCAAATAAAAAAAAACCGCACCCAAATCGGTTCACCCGTTTAAGAGCTATGATGCCACAGGCAGACACACACACACACACACACACACGCACACACACACACACACACACATAGTGGTCAAACTTATAACACTTCTTTTTATGTCGGGGGTTAAAAATGGTGTAACTGCGGTGACCGACTACAAACAATTTACATCCGCTTAAATTGTTTGTAGTCGGTCACCGCAGTCTTCATAATATTTTATATAGAAATGAGAAGTTTTTTTTGTATTGTCACCAATTTCTGTATTGTTTTTATTGTAGGGTACATTAAAGAGTCATTGTATTGTATTAATTGCCTATCTTCGAAGAAACGATACAATCGCTGTGAGAAGCACTCATGTCAAAGCATGTTGGTAAAACCCTAGTAACCACTGTAGATTCATACTATCCTGCTTACTCTAGAATCTAGTCTAGATTAAAAAAACCGGCCAAGTGAGAGTCGGACTCGCGCACCGAGGGTTCCGTACAAATTTATTATGTATCTATGCACATCCCGTCTTAGCAGACCCCTGCTCCTAAGAAAAAAGTGCGCAGTGTAGAATCATTGTAGATTGGTTATGGATATAGGCAGACCGCCAAAAAAATTATGCTTTTCGCAATTTTTCCTTTATCAGTGCTATAAAACCTTGCTTCGTACCAAATTTCAAGATTCTGAGGTCACGGGAAGTAGTATCCTGTAGGTTTTGATTCCCTTACGAGTGTCGAAAATTTGCGGCATAAATTGCTGTGTCTTTTGATTAAGTTGGCTTAGAAGTTTGGTTTTTTCACAGCTTCAAGGGACAGTAGACTTGAGTATTTGATATAAATTTCAGCTTGATACCTCCACGCATTCCTGAGAAAAAGGGTCTTGACAGACGGACGGACGGACAACAAAGTGATCCTATAAGGGTTCCGTTTTTTCCTTTTGAGGTACGGAACCCTAAAAATGGGATTTTTTCTGATAAAAATTAAAATTATGAAGTATTATATCCTTAAAAATGTTTTGTTATTTCAGATTGATGCTGTCTAAGTGCGCGACGAGGGGTACATCAAATCAAATGTAAGATTTTAATGCAATGGTGCTTTATTTACTATCATACTGATGTGTGTCACTAATAAAAAAATGAAGTACAAATTGCAGTTTTTATTTTATGTTTATTTAGTTCAGACAACGCATAGGAGTACCTACAAGAAGTTAGACGTTGGAGATAGATATACGTTTACAATTTTGATACATATCAAAGTGATCACGACCTTAGATAGTATCTAAAGCAAACTGACCATTATTGACCCGAGCGAACCCATGCACAGTAATGTTTTTAACCGACTTCAAAAAAAGGAGGAGGTTCTCAATTCGGTTGTATGTTCTTTTTTTTTTAACGTGTGTTACCTCAGAACTCCGTCATTTATGAACCGATTCGGAAAATTTTTTCGTTGTTTGAAAGCACATGCTTCAAGGTTGGTCCCATTGTTACCAGAATCCAGTTCTGATGATGGGATCCATGAGGAATTGAAGAAACTCCTCAAAAATTCAAGAGAAATGTATAGCGATTTTAGTATTTTCGGTGACAAATCGAGCATTTGCATTCAGAAAGTATCATGGAACTCTGTAATAAAACGACACAGACCCGTCGAGCATTCAAAATAGAATTTTCAACATAAACTTATTTCGAAGTCAAACTGATGATTTTATCATACGCATCTATTTTATACAGAAACAACTAAAAAGCAAAAAATAAAATTGTTTAAATAAAAAATAAAATCTCCTTCAAAAAACATCCAGAAAACTATGAAATAATAATTGATTGAAAATATCTTTCTTCTAATCTGTTCGAAGTCGGTGCCTCAGCACAAGCCAGCAGGAGTGTAAAAGCCCTATAGATAGTAGGTACCTATGTAGGTAAGTTAGATTACCAGGTCCACTCCTGCTGCTGGCTCGAGCTGAGGCACCGACTTCGAACAGATTAGAGGAAAGATATTTTCATGCTTATTGTGGTCGGTTTGGTTCAATTATTATTTCATAGTTTTCTGGATGTTTTTTGAAGGAGGTTTTATTTTTTATTTAAACAATTTTATGTTATAGAAGTGATAACAAGTTAGGTATGAAGTATATTTTTGTATTTATTTTTTCAACTTCATTTTTTTTTATTACTTTTACGGTCATCCCGTGAAACCATATATTTCAAAAAAAGAATACTTCATACCTAACTTGTTAAAGTTGGCACAGTAGCGCCATCTCTTGGTCCAGGTGAGCGGTTAGTTCCGAAGGAGTGTTAAGTCTCTCGATAGAGGGCATAACATAGATGCGCGCTTTATCACTGCATAAGGTGATTATAACAGACTGAAATACTGTAATGTATGGGAAAGATTCGTCGCTAACCTCTAGACCAGTGATGGTGTAGGGGTAAGCACGCAGCACGGAATGCTGAGGACCTGGGTTCGATTTCCAGCATTGGTCTTTTTTCTGGGGTTTTTTCTGTGCATCTATATTTCAGTCTGTATTTAGTTTGAAATATACACCGTGAAATTTTAGTGGTTGTTTTCCCGAAACGAGGTGATTTAGTATCGATTGTACAATCGATTTATAATTACTATTTTGACTAGAGTCAAAAATCCAATTGTGAAAAACGAAAGTCGACAATGACTCTAGTCAAAATAGTAATTATAAATCGATCGTACAATCGATACTAAATCACCTCGTTTCGGGAAAACAACCACTAAAATTTCATGGTGTATAAAAAGTGATAGGTAACATTCGAATGATCATCTTAGCCTACGCCCCACTGCATGGCACAGCATCCTCCCAGAATTGGGTCGTAGTTCCCACGCAGGTCCAGTGTGATTTTGAACTTCACACACCCAATCGAAATTCTTCGCGTGTACGAGCAGGTTTTCTCACGAAGTTTTTCCTTCACCGTAAAGATCATGGTAAGTTTCAAATGTAATTTCACACATTAATTACGAAAAACTTAAGAGGTGCGAGCCCAAGCTCGAAACGACCCTCTGCTTGCGAGACCTCGGGTCAAAATATTAGTAGGTACCACAGTTCCGAAAACACTATAACGCCACTCGAACTTGACGATTGTAGTATAGACTCAAGTGGCAGTGGGAGGGGCATATCGCTCGTAGAACCGTAGACGCAATGTACGTAGACCCAAAACAAGATGGAGCGACGACCTGGTTAACACGTTCACGGACGCAAGACCTCGTCCAATAATTTGTGCTGTGGCACAGATTTTTTCCATACAAATTGATATTACGTCTGGGGACGGAATGTCACATTGTTCAGTTTTGGAAGTAAATGTTGCGGCAGTAACGGCCACAGACGATGACCTTGTATTGACATTGTCCGCCTACAGACGTAGTGCCACAACGCGAGGCCTTTTTTTGTATGTGTGACGGAGACAAACTTGTGTGCACCATTATGAGTGCTTGCTGTGGCACTGGCGGGTTTATGTTACATCCAAAAACGGCACGAGTCATTAACTCCCTATAAATACTATAACAAATATTCGGCTGTGGACGGAGCGCCACTTTTAATGAAAATTAAATTCCCGTCTACAGACGTAGTGCCATATTACGAGGGTTTTAGTTTACGTCTCTCGACGTACTGTCCGTGAACGTGTTAAGGTAGCGGGAACGCGTTCAATGCGAATGGCGCGGGGCTGCTCTGTTTGGCGAACCTTGGGCAGGCATGTTCAGCAGTGGACGTCCTTCGGCTGAAATAATGACAATGATGATTCTAGTAGTACTCCTTCAACACAGCGCGCGTATGCATACTCGCGCAATAACTGCCAAGTCTATCTAAAACGGTCAACTTTACTAGTACCTACCTACATTTTTAATGCAGCCTTTTCCTTAGTTCGACTATTACAGGGGTGGGTGTGCAATTGTTAATTTAAAGCAAAATAACACAAATCACAATTTTATCCGAACAAAAATCGCAAACACAAGAAAAAGTTCGCTTTAATTGACCCGATAACAAATCACACACACTTGGCAATTTGTCATCTATTTGACGTAATCACATCAGAGCGTTGTAAGTATACTATTTTTCAGGCTTAATTGGATTTACCTATTTTTTCATTTCCTACAGTTCATTTATTTAATGGATAAAAAAATTATGTTGTTGGGCGTTTTGTAGCAAATGTGAACTACGCCCCCTCATTGTAGGGGGTTGTTTAGAGCAGACGGTGCCGATACCTTAACGATGTGATTTTTTTCAATCATATTTCGTAAACATAACTGCTGAATGGAATTCGCTCCCATCGTCTGTACAGGGTGTTACAAAATAACCTCTAAAGCCTGAAACCCCATGAAAACTGTAATTTCGCGAGCTGTTCTTTTATTTGTAAAAAAATATTTTTTTTTATTTAGCGTGTTCTTGTGTCCCACTGCTGGGCAAAGGCCTCTCCTCTCTTGCTCCACTCCTGCCTATCAAAGGCGAGCTCCCGCCATCCCAAAAAAAAATATATACTAATTTAATTCTTTACTGGAGTACTTCCATACCCTTAAGTTATTACTGGTAATTTTGTAACACCCTGTATATCCAGATTGTAAATCAAAATCAAAATTTATTTCTGCATGTAGGCCGTTAATCGCTCTTGGCATGTCTTTTTAGGATTCTGTATCGAAAGGGTAAAAACAGGACCCTATTACTGAGACTCCGCTGTCCGTCCGTCTGTCCGTCTGTCCGTCCGTCTGTCACCAGGCTGTATCTCAAGAACCGTGATAGCAAAATAGTTGAAATTTTCACAGATGATGTATTTTGGTTTTTGATATAACAACAAATATAAAAAAAACAGAATAAAATAAATATTTAAGGGGGCTCACATACAATAAAAGTGATTTTTTTGCTTGTTTTTGCTCGATATTGATAACGGCAACAGGTGGACACTTGAAATATTCACATAAAATTTAGTTATATATTTACTTTTAAAATAAATAAATAAATTAAAATAAAACAAATATTTGAGGGGGGCTCCCATACAACAAACGTGTTTTTTTGCCGTTTTCATAGGTAATGAACGGAACCCGTCGTGCGCGAGTCCGACTCGCACTTGGCCGGTTTTTTTATCCATCTGTGCTTTCGGAATACGATTGATATGATACGACCTAGGGTTCTTCAAAGCTAAAGTGATTTAGCTTGTTACTAAGCCAATGAGATGACTTTGGACTTTGCACTTTTCATCAGTTGAGATAGGGGTCAAACACAAACACGGGTCAGTATTACGTAAATTATTATTAGGTAACGGAGCCCATAATATTAAATTACTTAGGTACATTAAAAATAAATTTATATTAAATATGTATACATATACCAAAATAAAATACAAATTACTCAATTATTTACATTTTATATACAACTATCCTGAGACTAAAAACCTTAAGAAAAATAGTAAAATAATAAAAAAAAACATATGAAGACTGGTCCCCTTAGGCAATGTTCCGAGGATACTGGAAAATTATGTTAATGTGATTCATACAAAAAAGTAGGAGACATGGTAACTGGGAAACACCTAAAGCCGTTAATAAATACAAATTAAAACTAAAATTTAAATTTAATCAGTTAAGCTTCAATTTCACAGTCAAAATAGTAAAATTTCATATCGTAAGGTTGCCATTTTTTTAATTTCAAGAAAACAGAATAGAATAAAATGAAACCAGAATCGATATTTGAAAACTCCTCGAGTCCATTATTCACAGGAGAATACGGTCAAAGTTGCAAAAATAATTGACTTTATTACACAATAATATAAAAGAACTCGCTATACCTACAAGTACTGTTAGGCTAATGCTGCTGTGGCTTCAACCAGGATATACTCGCATTACCAAATAACAATAACGAAAAGATAAGATAATACCTACGTGGAAACAGACGTGTCTTTAATTGTGTTAAATAGTATTTGCCGAGCAATGTACTTAAGTATATTCTTATGATACCAAACATCTCTCAATATTTTTTTCTTCCCATCTTATTATTTTTATTAAAGAAAAAGCATGATGTTAATGTGATTCGTGCAAAAAAGTAGGACACTTGGTAACCGGGAAATACATAAAACCGTTTATAAAAACAAACGTAATGTTAAGGAAAACGTGAAGGTCAGAGGAACAGAACCGGTTCTTTTCCTCATATATTTCGCGGGTAGAAGTGCGTCATCTTAATTTATGGAATCGTAAATAGTAGCAAAATTTCCATTCGCATTTTTCCCAAATGCATTTTTTCCACACAATGGTTTTTACTATTGTTTGACAGAGAGAATAGTGAATTCAATAGCAAGAGTCTGCACGTTAGTCAATACAGCCTGATTTGCTTCAGGTTATAAGAAAATATGTTTTGAAATAAAACGTATCGTATGAATGTAAACAGGACTCGGGTTCATTTGGTTCGTATCTGATTCAAGCACGCGCTTTTTGAATCAAGCACTCGACTATTGCTGCAGAACCCTGTTATAAAGTAACAAATGGTTTCATTTATTTTTACTATCGAATGAATTTCGACCTCGACGGATGACGAGAAACTCTGTCTTATGTATGAGTCATATTATGATAGATGGATGGAACACTTCTTGCATTGTACGTACGTTCTGTGAGTGCGTCAAAAAACCCAAAGCGTAGTAGTAATTACAACTAATACTGTAAACAAGTCACACGCCTAAAAAAAGAAGCAATTTAAAGCAGTTTTTATGGCAAATTTAAACTATTTTTGTACTCGAAAAAATAATGGCTGCTCTATGCATTGTACAATAAATATGTGTGAAATATCGCAATAGAGACTTAAATAAAAAAATGACGACCATTAAACGAAGATAAAAAGAAAATAGAAGAGGTGGGAGATAGAGAAGAGAGGCGAGTGTAGATGGAAATGTTGGGAGACCCAGAAGGACATTCCAAGATCACATGAAGAAAGGTCAGGTCAAAATTACCCCCGGCGAGCATGTATGAAAAGACTAATAAGGTGTTGAGGAAGCGAAAGATTGTATGTCAGGGTCATAGCAGGTGGAAACAAATAGTCTCTGCCTATCCCTTTGCTGGGAAGGAGGCGCGTAGTGATTGTATATAGATATGTGTAAATGGGTATGTATTACAATACCGAAGTACGAAAGACCGAATGTATTAAAACATCGAATGGGTCAAAAGATCGACACGATTTTTTTCTGAAACCGTAAACTTTTCAGAATTTATTAAAACGGCATCATACAGAACCCATTAGGTTAGGTTAGGTTTGTTTTATAACAATCTTAAAAAGTTAACGGTTTCAGAAAAAAGTCGTGTCGGTCTTATGACCCATTCGATGTTTTAATACATTCGGTCTTTCGTACTTCGGTATTGTAATACATACCCGTGTAAATCGAAGATCAGCAGACAGACAATCAACTTCTTTGTTTGATAAGACAGAAAAAGACAGAAAGTTGTGGATAAAACGGCAGTCCTGTCACATGAACAGATAAACGGAATAGAATAAAAGCTTCCGAACAGAGCTCGAAATTCTTACCTATGATCATAGGGTTGTCACTCGGTAAAAAAAAAACAAAAATCAAAATATTTTATTCAAACAAGTACTTAAGTATCTAATATCTGTATATCTACAAACACTACAACAGGTAGGCATCTTTAAAAACAACCGAACACCCGAACTATGTAGCTAAACGCTATACGGTCGCGTCGTCGCTGGCGGCACACCAGAGGCCCTACCACGAAGTGCATAATTCGAACTTCGTTTCGTGCCGTCCCGCTCACGCTAATGGTATTTATTACGAGAGTGAGAGAGACCGCACGATCCGAACTTCGAACTTCGAATTTCGTAGTAACCCCCCTGAACTTTGTCTACTCACTGAGCTACTTCAAACCGGTTTGTCTCCGAGCGGGCGCCAGTGCACGCCCCCCCCCCCCGTCCTGTCTGTGCAGGTCACGCACACATACGTTGTGCATGTAGTAGTGTAATGCGTGCGCGGCGTTGTTTGAAACGTTTATTCTGTTCCGTTTATCTATTCATGTGGTCCTGTGGCACACAGGACCGTGCGAAATGCGAAGAAAATAAAGAAACTTTACCCAGCATTTTTCTTATTCAATGGAGGCCACTAGGCTTCAAGTGTTGGGTTATTGGCTATAAATTGACCAGGAAATCATAAGCACAGTTCTTCTTCCAGGAACTGATCCAATAGGACATCGCGCAGCTTTTGACCAGACAACAGTGCGTTGATGTGGAATGATTTTGGAGATAAAAAAAGTGATCAGCATTTTGTTATTTTATTTGTCATTGTAAGTATGTCATTTGTTTCAGTTAGTTATATGTATACTTTGCAATGCTCATATTTGTAGGTGTACGAATAAATAAAAAATATATTAAAATAGTAAAAAGCAACAAATATTTAAACTGATGACTGCGGCGTTGGTTATACACGAGTTGCAATTTTATGCAAAAGTAAAGTTGTAATCCACCAAGAAATTGATTTATCAGTTCTAACTGACACATTGACTTGCAAATTCAAATAGAACTTGGTGTGTTTTAATATGCAAGGGCATTGAACTTAAGGAAAAACTTTTTGTGTAACATAACTATCGTCTCTTGAGATTATTGCTGACTAGCTTTTACCCACGGCTTCGCTCGTATTATTGATAAAGTTAACCACACAACTTGTCTAATAACTAACAAACAACTAACCTAAACAACCTTACAACCTAGGGCTCTTCAAGGCTAAAGTGAATAGGCTGTTGATGAACCAACTACACTTTATCTGCACTTTTCATCTGATAAAATAGGGGTCAAGCATGGTAATTTCTATGAAAAAACATAATCTTGCAAGTTAATTTGTAATTTATTTATTGGAACTCAAACAGCTCATGACAAATAATAAGATGAGTTGACTCATTGACAAAATAATAGTGTTCACATTACAAGTAACAAAATTGGAAAAAAAATCAGCTTTCCAGCTGAATATGACGGACGCGTAAGATCACTAGAAATATGTACTTATACGAGGGGCGTTCAATATAAAGTGAGAATGAGATGCAAACTCTTTTAATATTACGAAATTAAATACTGGCCGGTAAAGCTAATCTATCTAGCTGATTGCAATGAAAAAAAAAACTAACTGTCTTTTGTTTAAAAAAATATACGATAATTTCTTTGCAATGCTATTGAGTACGTTAGCGAAAATGGAGAAAATTTAACTGCGCGCCGTTATCAAATACTTGTATTTGAAAAATTTTTCTACGGACCAAGTCAATTTGGATTTGCGGGACACTTTAGGGTCTAATGCTCCTCCGTATTCGACAGTCGCACGTTGGTGCGCCGAATTTAGACGTGGAAGAACATCGACAATGGACGACCCCCGCTCCGGACGCCCTACTACAGCAGTAACTGAAGAAATTGTGAAAAAAGTCGAAAACTCAGTTTTGGCGGATCGTCGTGTCACAGTTCGTTTTATTGCTGAAAATGTAAAGATTTCAACGGGGAGCGTGCATAATATTTTACATGAACGCTTGGGTATGAAAAAGGTATCTGCGCGTTGGGTACCAAGAATGCTTACTGACACGCAAAAACAAACTAGACTAGAGATTTGTCAAGAAGCTTTGAACCTGATGCAGCAAGACCGGGAACTTTTTTTGGCGCGATTTATTACAATGGACGAAACATGGCTCCATCATTACGACCCTGAAACGAAACTGCAGTCTATGACATGGAAAAGGCCATCATCTCCAACTCCAAAGAAATTCAAGGTGAGCCCATCTGTCGGTAAGGTCATGGGCTCTGTTTTTTGGGATGGTAAAGGGGTATTAATGATTGAGTATCTCGAGCATGGAGCCACTATTACGGGCACTTTATACGCCAAACAAATAGTAACATTGCGCAATGAGATCCGCGAAAAACGGCGAGGTAAACTCTTGAAAGTTGTGCTGTTCCACCAGGACAATGCCCCGGCACACAAGTCCGCCGTTGCAATGGCTGCAATTCGTGATGCTGGGTTCGATATCCTTAAGCATCCTCCATATTCACCAGATCTCGCTCCCAGTGATTTCTACCTATTTCCGAGATTGAAACAATACCTGAGAGGCCAGAAATTTGAAGACGACGACGCGGTAGTCGCTGCAGTACAAGATTTTTTAAGTACTCAAGATGAGACCTTTTTTAAAAATGGAATTTTAAGTTTAGAAAAAAGATATACTAAGTGTATTATGCTAAAAGGTGACTATGTCGAAAAATAAAATGTCATTTAGTAATAGTTGTTTATAGCATACTCATTCTCACTTTTTATTGAACGCCCCTAGTATATTAAATTTTACAATAATTTTAGAATTTTAATTTTACAATAATACATAATTCCGAGATTTAACCAAATTCTCATAGAAATTCCAAGAATTCATAACCTGGTTTAAATGTTCGTTGTATGTAGAATGCACGCACACACACACACACACACACACACACACACACACACACACACACACACACACACACACACACACACACAGACACACACACACAGACACACACACACAGACACACACACACAGACACACACACACAGACACACACACACAGACACACACACACACACACACACAGACACACACACACATTTACCTGCGGTTTCGCCAGGGAGGTTGCACCCCGGCAGGCGTATGGCAGTAGGCTTATAATTAACTTACTTACTTACTAAAGGTAGTTTACTGAATTAATACACACTGTTATCTTTCTTGATTTATATACCTACCTAAATATCGGCGAAACCCTGTGCTCCTTGATTTCGGACCAGCGGTGCCCAACGGAATATGAACGCTCGTATCATACGATAAGTTTCAATTTCGCGTGCAAGCAGTTAACGGTCGTAAGAGTAGGCAAATTTTTATACCTAAAGTTGACTTTTGTTCGAGAGTGATCCTTCTGTACGCTAGTACTATTAGTTATTCTGTGGTTTCGCTCGCGTAACCATTAGATCTGACAGTCAAATTGAAAAATCTAGACTTAACCATTTAAATTTAGAGATCTTACATGGATCGGTTAATATTGGGATAAAAAATAGCCGATGCGTTATTACTTATTCTAGATGTTCAGCTAACTATTTACATACCAAATGTCGTCTAAATCAGTTCTTCCGTCTTAGTCTCTTCGTACACAAAGTTACGCAAATCTTCGATTCCCGCCTTTTGAGCTACCATAATTTGAGCATAGTGCTTACATTCGAAGGTCATCCAGTATTGAAAAAAATATTGCCATATTGAATTGAGAAAAAACAACCACCAGTGTAGATACAGTTGTTTTTCGTATGTCTATGTGGGTACTTACAAGCCAATATTATATTTGTTTGTCAGTCAATAAAAGCTTTACATAGTGGTTTTATTTAACGATTGATTGTAATAATGACGTGCGGCAGTTAAAAAATCGAACAATGTTTTCCAAAGCCACGGACAACCTCTTACCAGATTCAAGATATCACTTTCTTACTCGGTACTCAGCTAGGTCTTGACTGGCGGTGGCTACATAGTGGTGGTCAAGTTTGGGTCGAAAGCCAGTAGTCAGACCTCCGTTACGTTTGTCAGATTGACATTCAGTAGTCAGCTGGTATTCGTAAGCTACAAACAACACCGGTACATGGCTGAGTAAACTGGCATAAGGCTCCGTCTGCACAGCGATATTTCACTGCGTGGTTTTTTATTCGCAATTCTGTAACACATAGAATCTTATGGACGTAGCCGCGCGTCTACGTCCATAAGATTCTATGTGTTACAGAATTGCGAATAAACAACCGCGCGGTGAAATATCGCTGTGCGGACAGGGCCTAAAAATAATCCTTTACCTGGCAATAGTATAAAACGCATTAAGAATAAAAATATTTTCGATAGCTCTAAAACTTAATAATTAGGGCCTGTCCGAACAGCGATATTTCACCGTGCGGTTTTTTATTCGTAATTCTGTAACACATTGAATCTTATGGACGTAGCAACACGGCTACGTCTACACCGTGAAATTTTAGTGGTTGTTTTCCCGAAATGAGGTGATTTAGTATCGATTGTACAATCGATTTATAATTACTATTTTGACTAGAGTCAAAAATCCAATTGTGAAAAACAAATGTCGAAAATGACCGCAAACCAATAGTAACGCTTCGTTGGTACCTAACCTATCGTACGATCGTACGCTACTTGTACCAACGAAGCGTTACTATTGGTTCGCGGTCATTTTCGACTTTCGTTTTTCACAATTGGATTTTTGACTCTAGTCAAAATAGTAATTATAAATCGATTGTACAATCCAAACTAAATCACCTCGTTTCGGGAAAACAACCACTAAAATCTCACGGTGTATAATGCTAGGTTTACACGGAGCTTAGTAGCTAATGCTTATTACTTGTCACTTACACTTGTCAGAAGTGTGTAAACATATTGTAGAAGTGCTTAGTATTAAACAATACACGCATCTGACAAGTGTAAGTGACAACTACTAAGCATTAGCTACTAAGCTCCGTACGTAGCATAAGGTACTACGAAGGTAGTTACGAATTCCGTTTCGGTAAATTACAGTCTGCGTCAGTAGGTACATCATTATTCCAATACCTGCAACAATGAAGTTTGACATCTATTCCTGTACTTGCTGTCAATATTTAAGAAGCTACCCTCACTTGATTTTTCAATAAAAAACTATCCTGCATGAAAAAAATATTTAACACATTTAAAACATTGTTACAGCGCTAGAACGTTAACTGTCGTGTTGAAACAAGTGCGAGAAGTCAGTAAGGCTATAAAAGAGCAAAGTATCCTTGATAAAATAGCAGACGCTGCCTGAGAGTGACAATGTGTTCTTGGAAGGGGCTACTGCTCCTAGCCTGTGCGGCGAGTCTCATTTTGAACGTCGCTTCTGATGATGGTATGGATTTTTTAAGTTTTGAATAAATAATTAATGATTCAGACAAAATACTGTCAGGGTAATATAGTCAGGACAAAACTCTAAATTGTCTGTTTCATGTTGCAACAAGCATTCAAATGCGTTCGCATATCAAGTACTATGACGTAGTCAGAATGTAATGGATACGCGGCGCTCTAGAGGCGTTTCCAATTTCCCTATAGTAATTGAAGATTGCTAACGCAAACGCATTCTAGGACTTTTATTGAGTCAAAACTTACCCTAGAGGCTTAGCCACCCCAATCGAAAACGGTTGCTTGCTAAATTAAATCAACTGTATTAGCATTCATACTATTGGACCCGAAGACCACTTAGATGCCTACTGCGCAAAATATTTTATGATAGGTACCCAATATTTCTTAGAACACTTATTTAAATATTTATTTCCCTTCTTTATTGTTAAGATATGGCAACGACTCTTTATGACTTCCAAAACATGATTACGAACCTCGATGTTTCGATTTTATTACCGTGACAGTCACGAATAGACTAAAATGACTAGCTTATCAACAAAAAGTCATAGTCAAAGTTTATTAATTTTCTTATTTTTATAATAGTACAAGTAGACGGTACTGTCCAAGGCACAGTTGACACTCAGGCAACGGGAGACACTGGAGACACAGGGACCACTGAAGCCACTGGCGAAACTCAGGCAACTGGAGACACAGCGACTACTGAGGCCACTGGAGAAACCGCGGCAACTGGTGATACCGCGGTTACGGGTTCAAGCTGTGGTATAAAAAAAAAAAACTTTTACTTCATGTAGTTTTTCAACTAATTTTCCAAAACAGTGCGCTGGCAAAGGTTTATGTATGCCAACCGCAAAAGGGTGTAACGCCTTCATCAATTATGTTCAATGTTTTCCGGATGTCTAGTGTCCAAATGCCCAGTAATATCGCTTATTTTTTCCAAGCTTTTATCTTCTATACATATAATAAATCTGTAACAAGTCGGTGTCTGTACATTGAAGATATTTGAGAAAAACTGTCACTAGGGCTATTTATTAGCACAATAGAACCCAAAACAATGATTTTTAGAATTATTGTCTGTTTGTCTGTTTGTCTGTTTGTCTGTTTATCTGTTTGTCTGTGCGTTTGTGCGCGCTAATCTCAGAAACGGCTTAACCTAGAAGGATGCGGTTTTCACTGATATGTTGGTATTTTCTTGGATTAACATTTAGTGTTTGTTTCATTTGAATCGGTTCACAAATAAGAAAGATACGTCTATTTTAAGAATTTATCGAACAGGTTTTTTGTTTGAACGCGCTAATCTCAGGAACTACTGCTCCGATTTGAATAATTCTTTCAGTGTAGATAGCACATTTATCGAGGAAGGCTATGGCTATATATCATCACGCTAACACCAATAGGAGCGGAGCGGAGCGGAAGAATGTTCCAAATGGGGGGTTTTGGAAATAAAACGTCTATATCTCGGGAACTACTGCTCCGATTTGGAAAACTCTTTCAGTGTTAGATAGCCCAGTTAGATAGGGCGGGTTGGGAGCGGTTGGGGGGGCGGGTTGAGAGCGGGTTGGGGGCGGCTTGAGAGCGGGTTGGGGGCGGGTTGGGGGCGGGTTGGGAGCGGTTGGGTGGGCGAGTAGGGAGCGGGTTTGGGGCGGGTTGGTAGCGGGTAGGGGGCGGGTTGGGGACGGGTTAGGAGCGGGTTGGGAGCGGGTTGGGGGCGAGTTGGGAGCGGGTTGGGGGCGGGTTGGGAGCGGGTTGGGGGCGGGTTGAGAGCGAGTTGGGGCGGGTTGGGAGTGGGTTGGGGGCGGGTTAGGAGCGGGTTGGGGGTGGGTTGGGAGCGGGTTGGGAGCGGGTTGGGGGCGGGTTGAGAGCGGGTTGGGGGCGGGTGGGGGGTGAGTTGAGAGCGGGTTGGGAGCGGGTTGGGGGCGGGTTGAGAGCGGGTTGGGGCGGATTGGGAGCGGGTTGGTTTATTATGAAGTTTCACTTCTTCCGAAAGGATCTAAGGAGAGCCATAATTGATGAAAAAGCAAATTGGATAAAAAAATAAGCTGCCCAAATTACTTATTCCACGCGGACGGAGTCGCGGGCAAAAGCTAGTCTAACCTATATGTAAAGTTTGTACCTATGTTAATTTGTTGAGATCAAATCATTCAAATCAAATTTCTACTTAGTGGTCGAATTGACCGTGTATAAGTAATGATTAGGTAGTAATATTTTTCGACGTTCATATCATAATTTAATTGCTTATTATAGCCTAAATTTACTATGATAATTTGAGTTAGACTTTGACTATGAGATTAAATGACCAAGTAAAGTCAGACAAAATGAAATTGCAATGATCATTTCTTAATTTTAACAATGGTTAAGATTGTTTCTGTTTCTTTGTCCACAGCACCAAGATGCAAGAAAGGCGAGGTGTACACCGACTGCAAGAACAGTGGTTGCACACCTTACGCGTGCTCTGAGCTCGGTTTCCCGCTGAAATGCGACAGCAATTGCAAGCCAGGATGCGTTTGCAAGGACTCACTCTTGCGCGCTGGTAACGGCACATGCGTCCCACGGGAACAGTGTCCATGTAAGTTACTATACAAAGTAGGCTTGTGTAGGCTTGCCAAACAGACCGATCGTGCGCCATCCACAACCATCGCGTCGTCGCAACCTTAGCCAGAGGCCGTATTGTGGAGCGCACGGACGCTTACTTTTGCTTTCACTTTTTCTTTCTGTCAAACGGCATAAAATGGTGACAGAAAGAGATGGTGAAAGAGATGGCAAGCTCCCGCGCGCTAGACAATGCGGCCTCAGATCATCGCTCCATCTCTTTGGAAACCTACAAGAAGATTATTATTTACTTTTCATTTCTTTGACACAGCGTGTGGCGGCGATGAAAATGCGGGACCTGGTTGCGGGAGCTATTGCATCAACTGCTCGAACTACAAGAAGAAGCCGGTAGTATGCCCTCTGAGTTGTATTCTCAATGGATGCCAATGCAAAGATGGCTACATCTATGACCGTAATGTCAAAAAATGCGTCCTTCCAACACAATGCAGTAAGTTCAATATTATTGTTTGTCTTTCAAGTAGTGAAATAATAAAATATGTTATTGATATGGATGAACGTTAATCATTTGCAATACACATGTGGTAGTTAGAGGTATTATTTAATGTCATATGATCGGAAATTTTACTTCCTGAACTGTTATTTTACGGCTTTCGTGTTAGAATTTGTTTCATTTCCTCGCTCGTCGGCACGAAACGCGACACGAAATAACAAGGCATTGTGTTCGATTTCCATCACCAGCTTAATTTCTCTGTTGTTTTCTTATTATCTGAGGTGTGATCTTCTAAACGAATCTTCTTCGCAAATTCATCGGTATTCTCGGCAGACAAGTCATGATGATATTGACATGACCAACATCAAGACACCTGACTCCGCATACTGGCACTCGATCTAACGAGTCAAGTTATGGTGGTCAGCCGTTCGCAGCTATAACCTCGCGGACGAGGCTTGTATACAAAACCACATCTATAGGAGTTCTTGTCTCAGTAGAAATTTTAAAAATCTTCATTGTAAACTACAGCACCAACGTGTGGATTAAATGAAGTGTACAACCCCTGCACAAATGGTGGCTGTGATGCCAGGAACTGCAGCCAGCTGGGCAAACAAGTGCCTTGTGTGAAGCTGAGACCCGAAAGTTGCATCAAGGGATGTGTCTGCACTGACGGCTATTTGCGTTCCTCAAACGGAACTTGTGTGCCAAAGGACCAATGCGATCAACGTAAGTTAATAAATTTACTGAAATAGTCAACCAAGAACATCCTTTATCATACTAAATAATTCGTGAAAGTATTCGCTTTTCGCAGTACCTCTGGTCTAAATTCGTGGATTTGGAATGTCGGAGTTGGAAAACTGCCTGAATTCGGATATTGCTTAGGCACTAGTTTGATTTATGATCTAAATCCAAACAACATTTTCTGATTAACGCAAAAACAACGCAGGGAAATATGATACAAATAACAAAATAACACGATACAAAAGTAGAAAAAAGATAGTGTGTGCAGATCCTCCGCGCGGAAGAAGTGAAACTTCATACTTAATGTGGAAATGAAAAGCGACCAACTACAGCGCTAGCGAAACAAGTTACATAGCTCGTCGCTAGATGGCGTTACTCCTCGTGCGCACGTTATTTTCAATATTTTTTCTTTGATTTTCGTAATTCTCAAAGATATGCAATACTTTATTTACTAAATACGTTTAAAATACTTTATTCTACGATCTACCAGTAAAATAGTTTTGATTTTTACAAGTTTTCATACTAAACCACGCAATTGTTTTGGATCGCACTGACGAAGTTTTTAACATCCGTTAGTATAATATACAATGCGAACGTCTCGTTAACGTCCACTTGCGTTGCGTTGCGTATTTAACGCAACGCTTGTTGGAAGTAGCATTAGAAGTCTCACTTCAATAAAAACAATGTGTGCGTGCGCTTCCAAACTGCACCAAACTGCATGAATGTATGGCACACCAGCTGAGTCATGCTACACCCTAGCCACTTAAGCGCTCCACAGACCGCAGCGCGGGGCGTGCGCACGACGCCGACGGACGGTGTATAACACTGATTCTATGTCTCTAATTCTCTATGATTCTATAATTAAAATGAGAGTACGGCTTGTGTGATTAAATTATTAAAATATTATGTACTTAAGTTGCAACAAAGTAATGCTACAACTACAAAGAGTACAAACCAACACTTATTTTAATGGACAATTTCGCCTTTCTACGTCTGTTTTTCTTGTTATCTATTAATAAACTTGAACGTTAAGCCATACCACATTATAGTCCACTATCATACATACACATCGAAGTTTATAGCCATGCGGGGATAGATCACGATAGAGAAACTCTCTCCAGGCAGATTGTGATGCCTGGGGACCACAGAAATAATAATAAAGAGGATAGAAGTGCCTTAGACGCGTGACCTTGGCGCCGCGCTTGTGACTCGTAGGTCACAAGCGCGCGACTTGTGGCTCAGTGCTATTTGAAACGTGGGTATGACAACAAGTGCTTTAAAATGGTGTTTTGCAGCATTAGCAATTGCGGAAACTCGTCCACACTGTGTAATTACACTAATAAGGGGATTACATTTCATTAGTATGTATTAACTTAATGTAATAATGCGGTTTATATCAAAATACAACTTGAGAAAATATTTCATTATGAAATATTGGTTTACACGTTATTAACACGAATCTTCATATACCATTGCTACTCATGCCCATAAAAACGCAGATCGTTTTAAATTATACGCAGCAATGTAAAGTAATTTTTGATAACCCTTCCGTCTTGCACAAAAGTTCGTGGTACGGACAAAAAAACAGGTTACGACTAGTACAGACATAATGCCGACGCGGCCAATAAAGAGCGCCGTTGTGTAAATGTGGGTATGACTTACGCTGAGTGTTATTCAACGCTATATCTAAGGCGTAAGGTTCATAATTGTTTGTAAGCAAAAATATTAGTAATTGTGTGCGTGATTGCGTAGTACGGTTCCGGTCTTTTGCATGTGTGCATTAACACAGTAAGTAGAGGGGATGAAGCAGCGACACGAGTTCCGGAAGAAAATAGGAACTAAGGCATTTCTATCCTCTTTATTATTATTTCTGTGCTGGGGACCGAAGTCTTTCTTAGGGTTCCGGAGCCAAAATGAAAAAAAACGGAACCCTTATAGGGTAATTCCAGGATAGATGCCCCAGTGGGATAGATGCCTCGATTTCAATTTCTACTAGTAGCAAGGCTGTGGGACCAAAATTCCACTAAATAATAGCAAGCCCCCTCCCTGCAAACCTCTGGGCCGCTGCTATCATGAGCAAGAGCGAACGCGTTTAGTCCATGAGTGCCAAAACCTTCCGCGGTGAGACCTCGCAGAGCGTGAAAATTATATTCGTAAGTATTTGTTTTTGAATAACTTTAGACTAGCTTATAATTTTCGCTTTTAGCTAACTCATTTAGTTGCACTGAAGTTTAGGCTGCATGAATTAGTATATTTTATAGTGATTTTATCATTACTTGATTTTTTATCGAAAAGGGCATCTATCCTCTGCGAAAAGTATAGTTGCCCCGTTTTCGATCGCTATAGATGCCCCTAAGGGCATCTATCCTCAACTTGTTTCAAAGAATTTTTATGTTGCAGAGGATCGAAATGCCTTGTAAATATGAGAGAAAACAGGGCGTAGTCCCGCGTAACGTCGCCTGGTCTGAAGAAAGCTTGCTAGCAGCCTTCGAGGAAATCAAGAAGGGAGAAAAAGGAGTCAATGAAGAAGCCTGAACATATGGAATACCGTCTATAACACTAAGACGACGTTTTGCCAAAAATGAAAAACAATTGATCCAAGCTAGGTAGTTATGTAATGTAGGTACATATTGATTGGTATTTAGTGAAGTTTTTTCTGTATTTGCAAATAGAAATAAAATCACATTTTATATAGAGTTGATTAAGCTTTTATAATTTGTTTCAGTAAAACATCTAGTCTAGCGAATTTTCAATGAATATAAAAGACTGATAACTTTTATTTAACTTGTTTAATTTCAAAGGGCATCTATCCTCTGATGCATTTTTGTGACGAGTCGTCTATCCCCCACGGTAGGCACCTATCCCATTTATAAGGGGTCAAAAAAAGTACGATTTAC
This sequence comes from Archips crataeganus, assembly GCA_947859365.1. Taxonomy (NCBI): domain Eukaryota; kingdom Metazoa; phylum Arthropoda; class Insecta; order Lepidoptera; family Tortricidae; genus Archips; species Archips crataeganus. The sequence continues at coordinate 5,184,879 of OX402049.1, read as the reverse complement.
ACAAAATCCATACGATTTATATTACAACAAGTACAGTAAAATAATAGATTAAGGACCATAGTTATCATACGCATTGGACGCAATGCTATAATTTGTTTAGTTTTTGAATTATAAAGCTATTTCAAAAAGTGGGGCATCTATCCTGGACTTACCCTACTTAGATCGTCATGTCCACGTCATGTCTGTCCGTCCGTGCGTCCGTCCGTCCGCGGCTTAGCTCAGAGACTATTAGGGCTAAGCTGTAATTTTGCATGGACATGTGTAACAATTATCTAGACAAAGTTAAAAAATAAAATATAAAAAAATTTTTTTTTAGTGTACCTCCCATAGACGTAAACCTTGACCCCCACGGGTGATTTTTTTTTCTCATCTAACCTTATAGGTTGGGTTAAAATCATTCCAATGTTGTGAAGGCAATTTTTCAATATAATAGTGATTCATTTGCGAAATATCCAACTATAAAGTACAATTTTTTATTAAAATAAAGCGTCCCCCCTTTCTAAAACCTAAGCTGTTGGTATAATAAAAATCAGGATCGGAGGAAATATGTCAAATTAATAAGAAAAACTATAACGGCTAAGTTTGCTTGAGAATAAGTAGTTTAAGAGTAAATAGTAGCCGGACCCACAAAATATTGCTTATTAAATACGGACAGTATAACTAATAGTAAAATTAATAAGATATGCAATTATTTTTTCGTAACAGCTGCGGAACCCTATCCTGGGCGTGTCCGACTCGCTCTTGGCCGGTTTTTATAAACTACAATATCTTTCCTCGCTTCTCCGCTACTAACACACCTACGGACGACACCATTAAACGCTTCAACTTAAAATTTCTTCAAATTTAATATTTTCACTAGCCAAATGTAATAAACCAAATGAGGTGTACGACATTTGCCCCGCGCCGTGCCCGCCGCGTCGCTGCAACGTTGACGACAGCGTGATTCGGTGCGCGGCGCCGCCCAAGCCTGGCGATGCCGCCTGCAAACCCGGCTGCCGCTGCAAAGACACTTACGCCAGAAACGCTACGGGAACGTGCGTGCTGAGAGACCAATGCGAAAAACGTAAATAATTTATTCATCTTTATCTTGATAGAAAAAAATTCAATGACGTATATTTTTTTACAATCTTGCTAGTTAAATTTGACCCCTTAATTCAAATTAAAAATATATATATTAATGTCAAGTATCAAACACTTGCAGCAAATTTTACATTGTTAGGGTCGTTTGTCATTAAAGTGGTATCTCCTGTGGACAGAAAGTTAGCGACTCTGAGTCAGCAAATTTAAGATTTATTTAATTCCCATGTCAAAATATTGTCATCTCATCAAAAGAATGTGTACTCATATGACCCATTATTATAAAAGAAAGGGCGATATATATGTAATTATAATAATCAATTATTTTAGAAAATTTTCACAGGGTAATGTGCCACCACGTCCACTATCATAGGTAGTCTTGATGTTGTCGGGGCTGGCTGGATATGCTTCTTGCGCGCAAGTAGCATGAAAGCAGCCTCGCTTTATATTATAACTTGAAATTTGGTAAACATATTTAGATTGGATGACAATACAATGGCAGTCAATAAAGAGATCTGTAAAAAAATATTATTACTAAAAAGCATTATTTTTTATATAAAAACTTATTGCTGTCGCTCGTAATTGAACAAAATCTCACCTGGATTACACAAAACTACATTTTTTTATAATTTGCAGCACTAAAATGTAAAGCAAACGAAGTGTACGACTCGTGTCCCGCAAATTGCCCGCCTCAAAAATGTGGAATTGACCCAGCCCTCGTACTGTGCCTACCGAACCCCACGTACGGTGATCCTGCGTGCCGACCCGGCTGCACATGTGTTGACGGTTACGTACGAAACGCTGCCAACGTGTGCATCCCCAAAAATAAATGTCGTAAGATACTCTTTTTTTTTTAACTGCCCCGGATAATTTGGATACTTGGATGTTTGTTTCATAATCAAACGCGCAATAACGGCTGAACTAATTTATTAAATGGACAAAAGTTTGGATTCAAGTAGAGGACCCATTCACGAAGACGCGTGAATTTGTCAAAATTAGACATTATTGACATTACAATAAGAACCACGACACGCGTCATCATCATGAATGACTCGATCTATAATGAGTTCCCGTGGGATAATATTTTTACTTTATACAAGAATAGAGGGCGCTTTCCAAGAACATTGAAGTATAGTAGCGGAATGAAAAGGTTCGTCAATTTTCGACCTTAACTCGTTGACATAGAAAACAATACATATTGTTGTATTATTTTATTGGGCCATTTCTAAGCTATTATTGCTATCATTATCACCATCATCATCATTATCATCAGCATTTTTTCACTGTTTTATTGCCGTAGAAAGTTGCGTGTAATTTTACAAACCTTGTTACAACGTTATCATAACATTAGACAAAATTTAAACAAAGTAACAGAGTGCAATTAGAGTACTTGATAATGATAAGTGACTGAAGTCACTAAATTGGTCGAATGGGGATTTTTTATATTGTTGTACGGTCGACCAAGAAAGTGATCTTCCAGTTTTGACAAAAGTTTCTGTGAGATCTAAATATCGCTAAGGTTGACTTTTCTAACTGAGTGAAGTCATTAGTCACTGTCATCATATTATGGCAAGGGCAAAACGACCTCGTTGTGTCATGACGTGCAAATGAACTTCAACCGTAGGGTGGTAGACCATATTTTTGGGCGACTGTATTACCATTTAATAAAACTGTTCGTTTCTGTAGCACCCAACTGCGGAGATAATGAAGTATACAGCTCCTGTATCAATGGCGGATGTGATGCCAGGAACTGCAGCCAGCTGGGCAAAGCAATACCTTGCATAGACCCTATAAAGTGCACCGAGGGATGTGTCTGCGCAAAGGGCTACTTACGCGACTCAGATGGAAAATGCGTGCTAAAGGACCAATGCGGATCGGGTAAGTAAAGAAAGAAAAAAAATTGGATGAAAACAGGTCTCCACTCAGCACGTGTCGCTACACAGTTAGTATAATAAATACGAAAACATAAGGGCACGTGTTCATACCCATCCATTATTCAGCGCAATGTCTCAATATCAGTAACAAAGTGAAATAAATACCCCTTTTCAAAGAATCTTCTTGAATTATAAACTCGAGGGATTTATTAGACAAATAACTAGAGTATTACTGGTTTATCGGTAGTCTTACCGTTTTCTGATACTTATTTAGATAGAGGTACTCTTCGATCATTATAATACGTAGATGCACGATCGCCGCTCGAAAAATGGAGCCATCAAAACAAGGCATAAATCATCAATTGCCTTCTTTCGCTCTCAAAGCAAAATAACGAAACTTGGATGTTTTAGTATCGTGATTGTACCTTATCACTTAACTTTAAGGTTCATTTTACAATACGCTTTCTTTTAGATATTTTGTTTTACTTAAATGTTATGGATGTATTTTAGCAGCTACATGTACTGGTCAAAACGAATACTTTGACACTTGTATCAAGGGCTGTTCTAACCAAAGCTGCGACACTATTGGAACAGTATTCTTGTGTCCTAGAGTATTAGTGTGTAAAACTGGATGTAGATGTTACCCTAAATTCTACAGAAACAGCGATGGTGTATGTGTCGAACAAAACCAATGCCGTTCGTAATATTTTATGAAATTAGCTAAAATAGACACAAAAAAACGCTGGCTCTTAAAATATTTAAATATGGACCTCCGCAAAGTAACGCCTGATTCAATAAATTACTTAAAATATTTACCCAATTTCCAAAAGTTAATAGATTTGGCTATGGAATTTTGCTAGTAGACTTGCATCATGTAACAGCAGTACTCTGAAGTATCCAGCGCTGCATCTATGTGTCATTGTTTGCACGAGACAGTTACGAATACGTCTTATGTTTTTGCAAGAGCTTAAAAAATTAGTAGGCTATAATATTTAAGAATTTGGCAGCAACTTTTCTTCATCTGTACTGACCTATCCCTATTAATTATGTTTCTCTTTATACAGCACAATGTGGAGAAAACGCTTATTGGGAGACGTGTATCTCAGGCTGTTCTAACCAGACTTGTGCCGACATCGGCAAGATATTCCACTGTCCTCTCCAACCAGCTGTTTGTAGAACTGGTTGCCGCTGTAAACCCGGATTTTGGAGAAACAAAGACAACAAGTGTATACCTGAAAGTCAATGCCGTAAGTATTCATTAACCGACCACTTTCACTGTACCTTCTTTATTGTTTTCAACTAAATAAACGGGTAGTCGTGCTAAATCAAAGCAGATCTAATTGATACAAGCTGCTGCATTTTTAATAATAATAATAAAATAAATATAAGGGGACAATCTTACACAAATCGACCTAGTCCCAAACTAAGCAAAGCTTGTACTATGGGTACTAGACGACGATAAACATACTTGTATAGATAAATAAATACTTAAATACATAGAAAACATCCATAACTCAGGTACAAATATTCGTGCTCATCACACAAATAAATGCCCTTACCGGGATTCGAACCCAGGACCTCTTGCTTCGTAGCAAGAGGTTGTTCGTAGCGTGCTTGTTTTTTGCATAGTATTTAAGTTTCTCTTTGATCTGTGCGTCATTTCTTATGCCTACAATCTAGGTATCATGCATTGAAAATGTAGGGAAAAAAAATAAGTCACCACGATATCGAATTGGTAATAATGGTTAATATAACTATTATCATTAAAAATGTAAATTACCTAGTAGTTTACGTGTTTTCTTAAACATATGTTTTTCCTCAATAAATTATGACTAATTTAATTCGTTACCGTTATCAGTTGTGTAAAATATTATACTGATAAAGTTGACACAGTTGTCTCGATAAACTGAGACAATTATTGTTAGCTGTTTTTTTATTCGTATTTTTCTCTGTCTGACACTTATTTTACTGTAAATTAAAATTGAAATAATTTAGTTATCAATACCTTTAAACGAGCAATTCTTGTATATATATAATCAGGATCTCGGAAACGGCTCCAACGATTTCGATGAAATTTGGTAAGTGGGGGTTTTCGGGGATGAAAAACTGATCTAGCTTTGTTTCATTTTCAGAAAACCGCTTTTACTCGTGTTTTCCGGCTATTTTTGTTTGCATTAGAATACAAAGCTAAATTTCGCCGGCTTGAGCAGATCATAATAGCACAGTAGAAATCGGGTGGTCGCGGATCCAGCCGACCTCGGTTCGATTCCACGTTTTTTTAAGGATTTTAGTTTTTTTTTAAGTTTATTTTTCATGAGAAAACGAAGTTTCTTCTTTTGTGAGAAAAAGTATTATAGGGAACGTGCAGTAACTATAGGCGGCAGCACTAATGCGACAAAAGAGACACTATGCGGACAGTAAAACAAACTTATCAAGGTAAAGCATTCAAATTGACGGCACCCTTATGACACCAGTTGGCAGTACCGTCTATGTGCACGTTCCCTATTGGGAGCAAAGAACAAGAAAAACCGGTTGTCTGTAAAGTCGGTTTACGGACGATAGTTTAACGTGGCTCACCCCCCACCCCCTCCGGTTTTTTTGTCAAATATCTTGAAAACGGTACATCCTACGGCAAAATCAATGAAATTTTCATCCCCACTTTGATATCCCCACGCTCCCTCCCACGCATCCCCCCCGCACCCCCTCCCCCCTCTCACCCCCAAACCCACAGAAATAATAATAAATTATTACTGTGCCCCAACCCCTCCGGTGTTTTTGTCAAATATCTTGAAAACTGTGCATCCTACGGCAAAATCAATGAAATTTTCATCCCCCCTTGAAACCCCCGAACCCCCTCCCCCGCAAATATATAATCAGAATCTCGGAAACGGCTCCAACGATTTCGATGAAATTTGGTATGTGGGGGTTTTCGGGGATGAAAAATTGATGAACTAAAACAATTACTTTGCTCACCCGCGACCTTACAATAGTTACGTTTATGCAAGAAATGTGCGTTCATGCAGTTCCTCCACCTCCACACTGTACGAACACACACAAATCACATAAACCCAACCATCACCACCACCAAGCTACACTGACGCGTTTCGAACTCAACCAGAGCTCATCTTCAGAGTTACCACAACCGTATGCTATGCTACCAAACGTTAAACTAACAAACCAAAACAAATGTTTTAACTTGTCACTGTAACTTCTCAAGTACCCACTTTATTTTTCTTATTCTCAAACTACCCCACAAAAATTAACTTTTATTGACATATTTAAAACTACCTTGAATTTTTTTGTTTATTTATTTATAAGGCATATTTAATTAATACTAACTGTTCAAATTCGACCCAAGCCGCAGTAAAGGAGAAGATACTAAATTTACCTGTTCATTAATAATAGACCCCATAGTGTTGTACCTAATTATTTCCATGCATTCCAGAGCATCCAGACGCAACCCCTTGCCGCAATAATGTAACACTTCATAAGAATCTGAATCTAACAATGAATGATTTGATTCCAACAAATGTTTTGCAAAATTCGATCTATCTGGATGCTCATTCCTATATGCCGAAACATGCTCTTTAAATCTAGTATTAAAACTTCGGCCTGTCTGTCCTACGTATATCCCATTGCAGTCATTACAAGTAAGCTTGTATACCCCCGATCTAGTTCCCTTATCTATCTGTTGTTCTGAAGATGAGCTCTGGTTGAGTTCGAAACGCGTCAGTGTAGCTTGGTGGTGGTGATGGTTGGGTTTATGTGATTTGTGTGTGTTCGTACAGTGTGGAGGTGGAGGAACTGCATGAACGCACATTTCTTGCATAAACGTAACTATTGTAAGGTCGCGGGTGAGCAAAGTAATTGTTTTAGTTCATTAATATGGACCTCCGCAAAGTAACGCCTGATTCAATAAATTATTGATGAAAAATTGATCTAGCTTGGTCTTATCTCTGGGAAAACGCTTGGTACCGAGTTTCTGCCCGAGCAGAGCTCGGTCGCCCAGGTACTTCTACTAATGTAATGTACCTAATGAATATGATGGTTTACATACGTGCGTGAATGTATACACATTCACATACGCATACGCAAACATACACATACGTGTAGATATGTTTGTTCCTTATTCATGCTAAAAACAGCTGAACGGATTTGAATGGAATTTGGTATGTCGATAGCTGGACGTTTGGAATAACACAAAGGATGCTTTTCATCTCGATATTTCTACGGAATCGGAATAAAATCTCGAAATCTCAACCGTTAGGTTTAGAGATGAAGTCGCCGGCAAAAGTTAGTCAATTAATAAAATATTAACAAACTGTCAATATTTTTACAGCAACTCCACCATGCCCCGATGGTGAGACCTACAACAGATGCCCAACTGTCAAGTGCGAGGGCGATTATTGTCCGAAAACCAGAGATTCTCCTCAAATATGCCCAGTTGGCATAGTCTGCGATCCACCGAGATGCACTTGCCGCTTTGACGAAAAAAGGGATTGGAAGACTGGTCAATGTGTGGCAATAGTAGATTGCCGTGAGTATTTATGATACCTATATTTAGGCATATTACCTCATGCAAAATACTGAATTTCTTTTGTCCGTAAAGTAAAAGTACCAATGCTCGACACCTCAACGCCCAGTAGATGACACCCATCTGTAACCTCTCTTACTATGACATAAGATTGAAGGTGCGTGCGTGCGGGTGTGTGTGTGTTTTTTAATTCTCCTTCACGGTTAAAACAGCTGGACAGATTTGGATAAAATTTGGTACGTAGAAGGTGGACTTTTATCCCGATATTTAAGCCAACGCGCTAAGTCTGAAAATATTTTTTTTTATTTTGTTTGTTAGATACTTGTAACATTAAATGAACACCAGTGCCAGCGAAACTACTAGTGAAGGCTTATACAAAATCTAATATATAAAAATCTCGTGTCACGTGTTTGTTACCGAACTCCTCCGAAGCGGCTTGGCCGATTTTTATGAAACTTTTCTTTACACTCAGTAGGTCTGAGAATAGGTCGTAGGCTATATTTTATACCCCTATTCTTCGCAGACGGAGTCGCGGGTAACAGCTAGTATATTTTATGAAGTTAGAAATGTCTTTTGGTTTAGGTCGATATGGACGGTCAAAATTACACGTGAATCAGCTAGATAGAGTGTAGTCATTAGTCCCAAATAATACTTTAAAACTCAGACAATTTTCGCATTCATTTTATAACTTCTTTTCAGCACCATTCGCATGCAACGGGCCCAACGAAGAGTACCAGTCATGCCCAGCCGGCTGTCCAGGAGAAAACTGCACTGATTACATCAATAACTCTCAATGTCCTCCATACAGAATTGGAATAGTAGTACCATGCAAGCCACAGTGCAAATGCAAGAAAGGTTACTACCGAAACGCTGACGAAGTCTGCATATTAGGTGCTAAATGCGGTGAGTTAATATTGAATTAATGATCCAACCGATTTCAGCTATGGCAACCTAATTTAATTACATTGGCGCTCATGCGCGTTACGATAACTTATATCGTCTTTCTTTGATGCAAATATCAATGATTAAATCATAACTAAATTAGTCATGGACAGGGATGTTTGGAAATAATTCCGATCCGCATTGGCGATCCCTAGTCTCAAATAGCGTATCTACTGTGTTAAAAATTTTAATTGTATTAAATACTTTAGATATATGATAGCGATGGACTCAATTTATAATTTTTTATAATTGTTAACAATTTAACAAAAGTATTTTTGATTGAATTATAATGTAATCAACAGTTTGCAATTTAAAACTATGATTTTTGTATAAAAATAAAATAAAATAAGATAAGAATACTTTATAATTATCTAATGATTGTTATAATGCTATGCTTATTTATTAAGGTATTTTTAAATCAATTGTAGTCATTAATTTGATTAGAAGACTTGTTTTCAATGTAGTATAAAAGGCGCTACAATCAGTCAAGCGGCCATTATGGTTGAAACTTTCAAAGTGTAAGCAGCGAAATAAAAAGTCTATTATTAGATTCAGTGTTTAACTTCTCATTATGGACCACCCTCTAACATATATGTAATTTAATAACAATGTAGATCTGATTGAAAAAAATATACCTTGTTGAGTTTCTTGCCGGTTTCTTCTCAACAGGGTTTTTTTCCGAACCGGTGGTAGATTCTTCGACGTTCACAGGAGCATCAATTGATGCCTAAATTGAATAAAGAATTTTGACTTTGACTTCAATACCCCTGCCAAGAATGAACTAAGGTAAACGTACTAATGACACCCATCTGTCACCTCTCTTACTGTAACATAAGATTGAAGGTGCCATGTATTGGGTCAGTGTCGAGCACCGGGACGTTTACCTTACTGGGCTGTCAGCTCGTCATATTATGACACTATAATTCCACATTATTCGCTTTGGTTTAAGAAAAAAGTATTTTTATCGTATACAAACATTTCATGAAATTATGTTAAACAAGCTGCCCTCCCCGGTTCTGGATGGATTTTATTAATGACGAAAGTGAAACCAAAAAGTCCTTGTGAACATCTTCTGTGTAACTCACACACTTGTACAAGGCGATTATTTATTTTAATTCAATTTTTGACTGGATGACCGCCTGGTTTCATTTTTGTTTTTTTTTTTGGAAGCGTTTGTACTAAAACTACTTAATTTATTATGGCAGACAAAAAAAAACGAGTGTGCTTTAGACCACACGACCGAAGTAAAACTTCTTCAGCTCTATTTATATATATATATATATATACATATATATATATGTTTATACATATATAAATGTATATACTATACATGTATATATCGACGATTAAAAGGCAAAACGCATGAAGCGAAACTTTGTCAAAATGAGTTATATTAGGTATAAATGAAATCTTCGTACGATAGGTTAGGTACCAACGAAGCGTTACTATTGGTTTGCGGTCATTTTCGACTTCCGTTTTTCACAATTGGATTTTTGACTCTAGTCAAAATAGTAATTATAAATCGATTGTACAATCGAAACTAAATCACCTCGTTTCGGGAAAACAACCACTAAAATTTCACGGTGTATATACATATTTGAAATCAGCGAATTTTTCTCCGTCGTTAGAGCCGGGTTTCATGTAAAGTTCAGAAAATGTCGCTTCATGCGTTTTGCCTTTTAACCGTCTTTTTACCGCCGTAGGTATATGTATATATATACATCATATAGATGGAGCTGAAGAAGTTTTACTTCAGTCGTGTGGTCTAGGTAAAGCACACTCGGTTTTTTTTAATATATATTTATTTACTTTTCAGGTCCCAAAAATACGACTACAACCACTACAACAACACCAGCACCATCAAGTTACTTTACGTCTGTGGAAGGTACCCTAAAAAAATTTTTTTATTTTTTTTATTTTCCACTTTGTTGGCGTGATTGATATGTATATTCATGCCAAATTACAGCTTTCTAGTACTAACGATCTCCGAGCTTAGCCGCGGACAGACAGACAGACAGACAGACGGAGAGACATGGCGAAACTATAAGGGTTCCTAGTTCACTACGGAACCCTAAAAAGAGACAGTGAATGCGCTGCGGGCCCCCGCGCGTATACAAATATTATGGTCTCAGGTAATCTCATCATATCCGTCTAGGTCTACCACATTGCCAATAACCATCTTATGACACCAACTGAAACATCGTAACGCGTGTCTCTCTGAATGCATATGGAAAACCCTGTAATGAAATATACTCGTATAGTTCTTTACTTACTATATTATTATTTCCAACTCGTATTCCCCCTGGTTACGATCATGGGTTGAAGGTTGGAACCCGGGCTAGCACTTCGATTATTTTTATTTATGTGCAAAATTAAGAGATCACAAGTTCGGTGAAGAAAGACATTGTGGAGGAAACCAGCATAAACCTGGTAAGCAATTAAATGATGCGTGTGAAGTTCCCGCGTAGGGACTACAGCCTAAGAATGGTCATTCTGAGAGAAGGCCTGTGCCCTACAATAGGATCTATGTACACAGGAGCAACCAGAATTTTTTTCGTTTAATCGTGATAACATGACGTTTGTTTGCCTGTTCAGGTCCTAAGAAATCGACAACTGCACCTACAACAGAAGTAACAACGTCGAAACCAACAACAGGCGACACTGGCAGCATTGTGGCTGCTCTACAAGCAGGCATCGCCAAATTTACTGGACAATTCCTTTACGTAAGAAATCCTTTTCTATTTAGCCTTACTTAAGTTAATTATATTCATAATTCGCCTCTATTAACATTATGTGTTTGTAATAGCGTTATGTGGCATGAGATAATATATGCCGACCGCATTTGTTCTTTCTTTTAACTGGCTATATTACGGGCAACGCGCCACATTTAGTTTGTAAAGGGGGATACTCGGTTCTAACAAAAAATTTCACTGTACAGCTAAACACTTTGCAAACGGATCCCTAAATATAAAAATTATTTTAGCAGACCTAAAAAAATCATCCCCACATTGTGGCACACGAAAAAAAGTTGTTTGCAAAACTTGGTATGCGATTTTTGAATTCTACCTTTTTTTTCCTTTTGCACCTAATTATCTGAAGGAACAACGGCGCACTATACTTATTATGTGTGCTGATCGTTGACTGTAATAATGCAACTTGTTCATATTTCAGGATCGTATGATGACTAGTCCAGGAGAGAACATCATCATATCAGCTTACTCAGTCTTCACGCCGCTGGCTCAACTAGCACTTTATGCGAATGGGGTATCTTTAAGTCAATTATTGGCGGTACTCAATGTGAAGAACAAGGACGATGTAAGTATTTAATACATTTATTCATCGTCTCGGCCTGTATACATCCCACTTGAGGACACACGCCTCCTCTCTGAACGAGTGAACTAGGGCCGTAGTTCCCACACACGCCCAGTGCGGATTGGAAACCTCACTTAGAACATTGGATATCTTCATTGGCGTAAACTGGTTTTCTAGCGATGTTTTTTTTTTAAGTTAAAAAGGCATTCCTAACCATGTAACACCATTAATTGTATCGCTGCTGTAAATTGATTACATGAAGGCCTAGCTGTCTCATGTTTCTCTGGACATTTGTCATCCAACTGGTTTGATCCATCATAGAACGTTCTAAATAATTTATTGAATCAGGCGTTACTTTGCGGAGGTCCATATTAATGAACTAAAACAATTACTTTGCTCACCCGCGACCTTACAATAGTTACGTTTATGCAAGAAATGTGCGTTCATGCAGTTCCTCCACCTCCACACTGTACGAACACACACAAATCACATAAACCCAACCATCACCACCACCAAGCTACACTGACGCGTTTCGAACTCAACCAGAGCTCATCTTCAGAGTTACCACAACCGTATGCTATGCTACCAACTGTTAAACTAACAAAACATTTGTTTTGGTTTGTTAGTTTAACAGTTGGTAGCATAGCATACGGTTGTGGTAACTCTGAAGATGAGCTCTGGTTGAGTTCGAAACGCGTCAGTGTAGCTTGGTGGTGGTGATGGTTGGGTTTATGTGATTTGTGTGTGTTCGTACAGTGTGGAGGTGGAGGAACTGCATGAACGCACATTTCTTGCATAAACGTAACTATTGTAAGGTCGCGGGTGAGCAAAGTAATTGTTTTAGTTCATAGAACGTTCTCAAAGAAATATCACAAAGATGTCATTCGTTAGCCATTAGAATGTCAGTAAGGCATTTGTTGTTGAACTCTTTAATGATAGGATCATAATCGGAGAGTTTAACTAATTCAACTTTTACCCGATCAATTGTTTGCCTATGATTCTTTTCTATTGTATGTACTTTAATCTAATGCACATGCGAGTTATTGCCTACACAATATCATCCCTGATGGTAACCAAATACGCATGTGGCTTGATCATACTTGCCTAGTCAATTTCCATTCACCCTAGATTTAAAGAGAACATAGAGATAAGCAGGGAATTTACCATTTAACTTAGTAAATTTTCACAAAGGTCTAATAATTATAAATTTTCTTTTTAGATTCGCACAGGCTTTCCTGCCTTAACTGCTTCTTACGAAGGACAGACGAGTGTCAATTTTTCAACTGCTGGTGAAATATGTGTTAATAAGAACTACAAACTTAGCCCCGCTTTCGAAAAAGATTCACTCGATATCTTCCATGCTGAAGTGAAACAATATGACTTTTCTAAGAATGTTGAAGCAGCTGCCGCAATAAACGCTTGGGTAAATATACATCTCAATGTTTATTTTAATGCTAAATTTACACTCTTGCCTTGTACATATCCTCGTGCGTCGTCTTGTGTCTCGTTTACTTACACTCTCCTGATAGTAGTTCTCTGCCAGCAACCATGGAGGACGTCGAAATATTAGCAACATCAAACTTATGATTATTTAGTTTTACAGCGTGGCCAATTTCAAAAAAGAAATTTGGAAATTGTTTGATGATGCTCGAGCGCGAATATAGACACTACGTTCGCGTTCTGCATGAAGTGTACTGGACTCATGCTCAAGAAATCTCTCCCGAAGTAAACGCGGCGAGAGGCGAGGCGAAGCGCGGGGCGAGTAGCGAACGCTCATTCACATACACTTCCTGTGGCTCGCCTCTGGACTCGTCTTGTCACTCGCGCGCGAGTGAAAATGAAGTATTCTAATATATAAAAATCTCGTGTCACGGTGTTTGTTATCGAACTCCTCCGACACGGCTTGACTGATTTTTATGAAACTTTTTTCACTGTACTCGGTAGGTCTGAGAATAGGTCGAAGGCTATTTTTTGTATATCTGTCCGTCCGTTGAATATGTATATTTTTGATTTCAGGTTGCGAGTCAAACTAATAATCTCATCACTGATTTGGTTCCACCCTCTGCGTTGAGCGCTTTGACCCGTATTGTATTGTTCAATGCCATATATTTCAAGGTAAGTAATTTTTTCAAAATACTTCGTTTTAAATTAATATTGACTTGACTGATACATTGAAATAAATCTAAATTTCTTTTATTAACACCCATTCTTAATTTAATTACAAGCAGATAGCTTTTGCACGTGACTTTGCTCGCGTTTAATAAGAATTTCGCTTATCCGTAGCAACAGCGAAATTTCTTTTACTAATCTGGTATAAGCTATAAAGGTAGGTAGGTGGGTTTAATATCTTGGTTTTATTTTCCTTTTTTATGAATTATTTTGTATCACTGTTTGGTGAAGTTCATAAAATTACGCTCATATTATTTTTAAAGGCACCGCGTAACTCACAGATTTATTCTGAATAATTTTCTGTCACAAGATTTTGTCATACATGAGCCTTTTCTGGTAAGAAGAACATAATTATTTTTGGCGACTTTTGATTTTTCACATTAGAAATATGGGCGTAAAACCAAGTTTAGACTTGCAAAAAAAAATGCAAGTTGCATTACATTGCGGCAATGTAATGAAACTAGCACGTATTTTTGCAGGTCTAAACTTGGCTTAATAAATGTTTAATTACGCCTAAATTTGAAATCTGAAGAATTAATCTCTAAATATAACGCGTGCGTGCGCTAAAATTTTGTAAATTTTGATTTTTAGGGTATTTGGAAATCCAAGTTTGACAAGAAAAACACAAAGGAAGCAGACTTCTATTTAAGCGACGGTTCTACTAAAAAAACTAAACTGATGTACCAAAAAGGCAGTTTCAAGTATGGTGAAGTCGCCGAACTGAATTGCAAGGTATTTTATAATAGCATAAAAATGCTATGATTGCATCTTGGGTCTTGTACGAGGTCCGTCCATATTGCTGCCACCGTTTTGTTGGTAATCCTGCCATGTAGAAAGTAAGATAGCCGGTGAATTTAACGGCACATGAGATATTGTATTTCAGCCTTCTAGTAAGGCTGGCAACCCGTCGGCAGTACTCTGACGATTCGAGTGTCCATAGATGGTGGTGCTTACCATTAGTCACGATATGGCTGATGAATAGGTAGCAAACACAAGGCACGTGGTGAAGCGTTTTCCACCCAATAAAAGTTTTTTAACAGGTGGAATATCGCTAGAAGACGTGGTATCGCGAAGTCCGTTTGACGTTTCAGTCTCGCTAACGATTGGCATAAATTAGTTAGGTATACTTAAACCAATCCCAAACGTGACACGTAATTAAGTCAAAGTTCTCAAATGGACCTCACAATACTAACCCCAACCAGTCTGTTACAGAAACCCTCACTTCATAAAAACCTACCTGAGTAGTATTATTAAAAGAACTTGCAAGACATTTCTGAAACCCAGTTTAGATTTGCAAGAAAACTCACGCAAGTTGTATTACGTTGCGCTGTCGCAAAGCGAACGGATTTGAAATGTTCATTCGACCGCCACAATGTAATGCAACTTGGACGTTTTTTCGTGCAGATCTAAACTGGGCTTTAGATTGAAACATTATTTTTCAGGTTATGGAATTACCTTACCAGAACAAAATATTCTCAATGATTATTTTGTTGCCAAACAACAATGATGGCATTATAGACGCAGCTAATAAACTCACAGATCCCGCCTTCTTTAAAAATGCTACTGACAGTATGCATACTCAAACGGTCGAGGTCTACGTGCCGCCGTTTGAAATTAAGACCACAACGGACTTAGCTGGTATCATGAAAAAGGTAATTAACAATAATACATTTACATTTCAATCGTTCACTGTTTCAATCACATTAACGTATTTTCTATAGAATATACCTATATATAAATAAATGGAAATGGGCTTGGGCCGGCCACGTGTGCCGACGACACGACGAACGGTAGAGTAAGCGCGTTTTGGAGTGGAGACGTCGGCTAGGCAATAGAAATGTGGGCAGACCGCCTGCCCGATGGTCTGATGACATTGTGGAGACAACAGGACCGGTCTGGAAGACAGAGAGAGATGGTCGATCTGGATGGAGAAAGGTTGGAGAGGCGTATGCCCAACGGTGGGCGAAAACGCGCTCAAGAAGAAGAATATATATATACAAACACTAGCTTTTGCCCGCGACTCCATCCGCGTGTAATTAGTAATTTGGGCAGCTTATTTTTTTTATCCAATATGCTTTTTCATCAATAAAATTATGGCTCTCCTTAGTTCCTCGATATAAAATATACCCCCCCAGCACCCTCCCCCCCACACAGAACCCCCCAGCCCCTGCACACCCGCGTTCACATTCACCACCGTACTCCCAAGTCAAGCGTGCCTATAGAAGTTTCACTTCAAAAACCCCCGACTTTGAAACATTCTTCCGCTCCGCTCCGCTCCTATTGGTGTTAGCGTGATGATATATAGCCTATGTCCTTTCTCAGGCTCTAGACTATCTGTGTACCAAATTTTATTTAAATCGGTTCAGTAGTTTTAGCGTGAAAGCGAGACAGACAGACAGAGTTACTTTCGCATTTATAATAAGTACTAGCTTTCGCCCGCGACACCGTCCGCGTGGAATTAGTAATTTGGGCAGCTTATTTTTTATCCAATTTTCTTTTTCATCAATTATGGCTCTCCTTAGTTCCTCGATATAAAAAAATTACCCGCCCCCGCCCCCCCCCCAGACCCTTCACCCCGAACCCCCCGCACACCCGCGTTCACATTCACCACCGTACTCCCAAGTCAAGCGTGCCTATAGAAGTTTTACTTCAAAAACCCCCGACTTTGAAACATTCTTCCGCTCCGCTCCGCTCCTATTGGTGTTAGCGTGATGATATATAGCCTATGTCCTTTCTCAGGCTCTAGACTATCTGTGTACTAAATTTAATTTAAATCGGTTACTAAGACAGAGTTACTTTCGCATTTATAATATTAGTTAGGATTACAAATTAAATAAATATAATTGTAAAATGATACAATAAACTTGATTAAATATTTGCTTACTTATAATATTTTTTTATTATAGCTACATGTTACCCAAATATACAGTGAAAATAATTCTGGACTTAGCGGCATGCTCAAAAAACCTGAAAATATTAATGTCTCCAAAGCCATTCAAAAGGCTTCTATCAAAAACGACGAGGATGGATCCGAAGCTGCTGCTGGAAACGGTAAATATGCATTGTTTTCATTTTGTCAGGCAATGTGATGTGATGTCACTGGACTTTTTCTGTAAAAAGATTCGACAGTGGGCTTTGATCAATTATAACTGTAGATCCACAGTCGCGCGCCCGAAAATGTCCGAGCCAAATGAGGGCCACTTTGATAAAAGTGGCCTTCTTTTTTCTCAGTACGTTGCGTGAAATTGTCAAGTTTAGCTGTCAAGTGTCAACCGAAATTCGACTGTAATGAAGTAAAGACTAGGTTCAAATTTCTGTGTAGGTGATGATTTTAATTGTTATGCAAACAAATAAAAAAGTTCGAACATACTTTGAAGGGGATTTTGTTCGGCAATGTGTATCTTCAGTTATAATTGATCAAAGACAGTGGGCATTAAATCAGTTGGTTCGGTAATACTTTGAAAATTCATATGCTCTAAATTTTATCAACAACAATTAAATACTCTTGCATTTTAGGCACGTGATTTGATTATAATAAGTTAGTATAATTTATATACGCACAAGGAAGTCTGATTAACATAGTCGAAATCTTTGGTCAACGCATAATAGACCGTAAAGTACGTAACTACCAAAAATATTTCAGGCAATGACCACAATGTTTTCGTACCTATGAATTTAAAGGAAAAGGGTACAAATTTTGTTATCCAGTAGTATAGACGTGTGTAATTGACGTGGGGTGACCATTTGAAAAAAAACCGGCCAAGTGCGAGTCGGACTCGCGCACCGAGGGTTCCGAACAAATTCATATGTATCTATGACACCCAGTCTTAGCAGACCCCTGCTCCTAAGCAAAATGTGCGCAATGTGGGATTATTGTAAATTGGTTACCGATATAGACAGACAGACAAACCAGATCTCGTTCAAACCAATTTTCGGTGGAAGTTTACACCTGGTGTACCTAGGTACAGTCGGATTAAGAAAAGGTTCGTCACCTTAAAGTTGACATTTGCTTGCACCAAGGCAATTGTCAGTCCTGTCAACATTTTATTACAAACGAAACAGAATATTGCATCATTAGGTTTCCGTAGCCAAATGGCAAAAAACGGAACCCTTATGGATTCGTCATGTCTGTCTGTCTGTCTGTCCGTCCGTATGTCACAGCCACTTTTTTCCGAAACTATAAGAACTATTCTGTTGAAACTTGGTAAATAGATGTATGTATTCTCTGGTATCTCACAAAAAGTGACAAAAAACGTAGTGCAAAAATAAACTTAAGCCAGTTTCGGTCATAAGCGCTTTCTGAGGAAGTCCATTAATCACGTGATATTTCGAAAATCAGAGAGAGTCACGAAAATATCGTGAAACATCACGGGAAGCATGTTCGTTACACATCACATGTAAATTTTGGGTAAGATGTGGAGCAGTTAAAAATGCTACAGAATCTTTCTACAAAAATCTCACGTAATTTTAGCACGAAGCGGAGCAATCTCAAGAAGTGAAACTTCGTAATGTGGAAATGAAAAAGGCACTTATACATAAATATGAATCTTATTGCAATAACTTAAAGAACTAAATTTACTTATGCATCTATGTGTTTAAATTACTCACTAGATGGCGCTTTTATCAAGTCTCATACAAATTTGCACAGACAGTAAGCGGCTAGGAAGCAACCAACTACAGCGCTAGCGAAACAAGTTACATAACTCGTCGCTAGATGGCGTTGCTCCTCGTGCGCACGTTACTTTTAATAATTTTTCTTGATTTTTCGTAATTCTCAAAGATATTCAATACTTTTTTTTACTAAATACGTTTAAAATACTTTATTCTACAATCTACCATTAAAATAGTTTTGATTTTTACAAGTTTTCATACTAAACCACGCAATTGTTCTTGTTCACACTGACGAAGTTTTTAACATCCATTAGTAGGTATAAATACAATGCGAACGTCTCGTAAACGTCAACTTCCGTTGCGTTGCATTGCGTATTTAACGCAACGCATTTAACGCAACTCTTGGTGGAAGTCGCATTAGAAGTTCCACTTCAAAAAATGTCACGGTGAATTATTGACGCAAAAATTTTCCGATTGATATTCAGCAGTAAATAAAGGGTACACGGAAATAACATGCCCAATCATCTTTTATGAATGAAGTCGGTCGAAAATGAGATTTTAATCGCAAAATGTAGAGTTCGCACAGTACTATAACTTACCATTGGATTAAATATGAATATTTGAAAATAATAATATATTTTTCCCTTTTAAATATTTGATTACCATAGTAATTGCTTGTGATGACTAACTTCTTTCCGTGTGTACCCTTCAAATGTTTTTCGACTGAATATATGTATTATGATGATGATGATGATGATGATGATGATGATGATGATGATTTTGACAGCGGATCCAAAAATGTACCTACGTTTTTACAGCTGTAGTTATAACAACGCGAGCGCTTCCATTACCGCCACCAGAACCGAAAATCTTCCGCGCCGACAAACCGTTCCTCTATTATATATCATTTAGATCAACAATTCTGTTCTCTGGCGTATTCAACGGTCCATAAAACTAAAAACACTAGTGAGTTTTCGCGAAAATAATTATACTAACAAGTGTGTGTGTATCGCCAGCTTTTTCATTTCAACTATCAGACATGCCTAATTGCTTTAATATTCCTACAATCCATCATGGATTATATTGTACCTATTTAGTATCGATCGATCTCATTTAACAAAGGTAATTTACTGTCACTTATATTATTCAAATATATTTAAAAAATAAACTCCTAATATAAAAGCCAATATCATAAACTCAAATTATTTTTAAACTTTGGAAATAAATAATTAAAATATTTAGATGTCACGTAAACCGTAATTATAATGTTTTTAGAAATATTATTCCGTCTTTAATTTAACGACCGCTTTAGCCTAGTTGGTAGTGACGCTGCCTACGAAGCAAGAGGTCCTGGGTTCAAATCCCGGTAAGGGCATTTATTTGTGTGATGAGCACGAATATTTGTTCCTGAGTTATGGATGTTTTCTATGTATTTAAGTATTTATTTATCTATATAAGTATGTTTATCCGTTGCTTAGTACCCATAACACAAGCTTTGCTAAGCTTACTTTGGGACTAGGTCAATTGGTGTGAATTGTCCCATGATATTTATTTATTTATTTATTTATCCTTGTCAGACAAATTGGCAAAAGAGGTTGCCCAAACAAAACACACTTCGGTATACACCGTACAAGTGCAAGTTGAACTCTCGTCAAGAGATTTGAAATCAAACCCAAATTACACCCTTTCATTAATTCGCTGTGTTTTCTAGTAAACTACATCTTTTGCTACTTTCAAACCTATCCTGGCAGAAATAGTGCAATTTTGGTTAGATATGTTTTGGTGTAGCCGTTCCCCTACACTCCCTTGACTCCTATTCAATTCACTCTGCTACTGTTTAATCTAAATCACATTTTACCATTTACAAATCCATCCAGAGCCCAGTTGGCTTGGGCACTTAACTACTCACTGAAGTGCACAATTTCAAAAATTATAGTTTTCGCAAAATGAAACATTATCAACTAGGGCATTTTCTAGAAATGTACACTTTACTTTACCATAACGCGCAGTCATCCCAAAATTCCCAAAAGTACACTTCCAAAACACACACTTTCCCAAAATGTCAGGCTAGGATTTTTTTTAGCCAACTCACTCGAAAAATATTTTTAATATATTAAATTTGATATAAAATTATTTTCATCTATTAAACAGATGGATAAATGTCGCTTCTAGTTTGGGTATTATACTATTTCGGACCATTACAGGAGTCATCGGCAGACCAGGCAGGCCTGCCCCACCATCTCCCCCGCCGAAACAGTTCAGGGCGGACCATGCGTTCCTCTTTTACATAAGAGTTAAAACAGTTATCGTGTTTTGTGGAGCCTATATTAATTAAGGTTGATATTGGATATCCCTTTAAAGGGTATTTGTATCGCATTGCTATTTCAAAATTAATTATTATTAACTAACTTTTGATTAAAAGCTGCGCCGAGTACACAAACCACTACTAACTACATAGTGTACGTAATTAACACAAATAAATAACTGATTAATAAACATTTATAGCTTATTTTCGTATTGATCATACTCATGTGATATATGCATCATTTCAATAGGTAAGATGATACCAGTTGATACCACCAATCAAATTAACCGACGTACTTTTTATGACCTTTCAAATCACGTTTTTCTCATACATTTTATATTATGACGATTGGTGGTTATGCGTCTATGCTATGCTAACTCAATTGACGAACTAATTATTTGTTCTAAAGCAGCTATAAATCTACTTTTGCAGTTAATTGAAAATTAATCCAGTTTTCAGAGATAATATAAAGTGTTTTTTGCTAGAGTCGCGTCTTGGACTTACTGTTTGAAGGAGTCATAATTCCTATTATCAAGTCTCAAAGCATAGACAAACTGCAATGAAAATTTGCCAACAGTCAGTCATTTTGTTAACAAGCCAAAAGTTTAAGTATATCATTAACTAACGCTAACGCTAAAGTTTTTTTTTTTCAATTTAATCGGCTAGTTTTTGATAAAAATGCATCCCATAAAAATGGACACAGGAACTATGCAATTTACAAAAGGGGTATGATAAAAAAACATCACATTATTTATAGACGCCCTGTACTGTTTTTTTCATAAGAGCACAAGGGCCGTGCTCAGGGCCCCAACCTCACTGGGGCCTCCAAAGTCAGATATTATATTATATTAATAGTTTTTGTTCTCAATAACACTTTCCAACGAGGCCCCACATTTTTTGATACCGAAGAGCTCCGTCATGACGTGCCCTACAGTGGCTCTGCGGACGTCTCTTTCATCATTTCAGCCGAAAGATGTCCACTGCTGAACCTAGGCCTCCCCCAAGGTTCGCCAAATAGACCGGTCCTGCGCACCCAGATCCAACGCGCCACTTTAGTGCATTTAATGATTTGTCACGCCGACTGCGTTCTGCGGTCGCGATCAGGTCAAATCGAACATTCTGAGAGGAGGCCTGTGCCCCGCAATAGTACGTATATAGGCTCGGATGATGATGATTTTTTTGCTGTTGTTGAAAATTATTATGTAAAACAAAATTTTAAGCAATTTTTTCAGCGTTCATGGTCGCAGCTACCGCAGTAGTAGAAGCTCAAAGGGAATTTATTTTCAAAGCTGATCATAGTTTCCTTTATTATATAATTGTAAAGGGCACTACTGGTGTACCCATTTTTAGTGGAAATTTCGGAAACCCTGAAGTGGAAAATTAAGGTGATTTTTCATGGAAGCTTTAAAAACTGTGATAATGTAGCCGAAACCTAGAAAAGCAAAAGATACGCAGTACCTCAGAAAATGTTTTCCGTCAATTTTATACGCTAAGCCCCAAACCTATAGCTAGACCGTTTAAATGAGTCCTCGCCGGCGCGGTACAGGGGCTGGGGGGGGGGGGGCGACGTGCGCACCGAGTTACTACCGCCCGCACCTCTCCCGGCCCCTTTTGTCGTTATACCTGTACCGCGTGGGCGAGGACTCATTTGAACGGTTTAGCTATAACTTGAATATTTTCCAACAATTGCGGAACTTTCTGATCTTTATGCCATGAGATTTTTTTAAAACTAAGGTTTATAGGTAGGTTTAAAGTAAGCTGGGCAAGCTTATCTGCCGTGCTCAAGCTAAAAGGCGGCTAAGTGACATTTGGTCAATTTCGACTTTTCAATACCATTCTGCTTAGAAAAAAAATCTCTATCGATATGTCTAGGAACGGTTTTTCTATCTTTGTTTTTCTATCTTTTACCGTTTCGAAAATAATTTTTCAAAAAAAGCGTTTAAATACATAAAAAATGGACTTTGCTATGCTTAAAGGCGACTAAACCACTTTACTTAACTAAAAAAAAAATTAAATAAAAAATAAAACCTCCTTCAAAAAACATCCAAAAAACTAATAATTGAACCGAACCGACTACAATAAGCATGAAAATATCTTCCTTGTAATCTGTATGAAGTCAGTGCCTCGGCTCGAGCCAGCAGGAGTGGACCTAGTAAACTAACTTACCTACATGCCTACTATCTATAGGGCTTCTACACTCCTGCTGGCTCATGCTGAGGCACCGACTTCATACAGATAAGAAGAAAGATATTTTCATGCTTATTGTAGTCGGTTCGGTTCAATTATTATTTCATAGTTTTTTGGATGTTTTTTGAAGGAGGTTTTATTTTTTATTTAATTTTTTTTATTTTTTGCTTTTTAGTTGTTTCTGTATAAAAGAGCTAGGATAAAATCATCAGCTTGGCTTCGAATCAAGTTTATGTTGAAAATTCTATTTTTAATGCTCGACGGGGTTTTGTCATTTTATTACAGAGTTCCATGATATTTTCTGAATGCAAATACTCGACTTGTCACCGAAAATGCTACAATCGCTTTACATTTCTCTTTAATTTTTGAGGAGTTTCTTCAATTCCTCATAGATCCCATCATCAGAACTGGATTTTGGTAACAACGGGACCAATCTTGAAGCATGTGCTTTTAAACAACGAAAAAATTTTCCAAATCGGTTCATAAATGACGGAGTTCTGAGGTAACACACGTTAAAAAAAAAAGAACATAGAACCGAATTGAGAACCTCCTCCTTTTTTTGAAGTCGGTTAAAAAGCTACTAAAGTAGTTTAACGTTTGGATTGTTTTTCCATTTTTATTATAAATGCCAAGCTTAAAAGCGGTTATTATTTTTGGGTACACTAAAAGGCGGCTAAACGTCTTTAACCGCTATTTAACTAGGTTTCGTTGAATAAAATACTTCGCTGATACCTGACTACAAGGCGATTATTATGAGGTCTGTAAGTTACATAATTTTCTTTTTGTGTAATCGCAGAATTATAATTAGTTTTACAAATAAATAAATAAATACCACGGGACAATTCACACCAATTGACCTAGTCCCAAAGTAAGCTAAGTAAAGCTTGTGTTATGGGTACTAGGCAACGGATAAACATACTTATATAGATAGATACATACTTAAATACATATTAAACACCCAAGACCCGAGAACAAACATTCGTATTTTTCATACAAATATCTGCCCCGACACGGGAATCGAACCCGGGACCTCAAGCTTCGTAGTCAGGTTCTCTAACCACTAGGCCATCTGGTCGTCTGGTCGTCTGGTCGTCGTTGGTGGTTTACAAGATTTGTAATGTACTCGGTTGACTAGTAGAGTATGTACATAATATATTACAATTAGCCACTCACGTGCCTTTTTTCCAATTACTATCATTTATTGACAAGTGATTTCAAACAAGGTCATTACTGACTTAAGGAATAAATATGATTGAAATAAATAAATAAATTGGCAACCGTGGTTGCACAAAGCATGTGATTGGCTATGTAGGTATGTATCTTGTACGTTAAATTTGACCCACTTCCTGGTTACCGAAAGAGCTGACATTTTGCAACTTCGATCAACAATACGCATACTTAATATTCGGTTTTCCGTCTTCTTATTCCGTCTTCACCCGGATCTTTGTTGTTTTTAAGCTGCCCCAGGACAATCCCAATCTCGCTCATTTCGACGTCCGGGATATCTTCAGTGTAGTGGCGTGTTAGTGAGGCTCTGATGTGATTTGGATCGGGAAGAGGCTGTGCAGCATGGGAAGCATACAGCTGTCCATAAAATTTCTCAATCTCGGTGAGGATTTCCGGCTTAGAGGAGACGGTTTGGCCATTTGCAGTTTTTAGTTTAATTAGGTTGCTCCTTCCAAGTTGCTACATAAAGACTTTCGATCCCCGGTTGCGCTCTTGCGCTCTATTGCCTCCATAATAGAGCGAGTATTGGAGCTACGGAGAGCTCGCCTTATCAGCTTTCTAACATGCTTGGAGAGCTTTTTCTCACCTAACGAAACAGTCTGCGCCGCCATTTCTCGTCGCCGCCTCATGAATTCCAGAGTCTCGCGAGAGAGTTTAGACTGCTGTACACTTTGCTTCTTTGGGAAACACGTTGTTCCCAAATCCCGAATCGTCCTCACCAACTGGTCGGCCTCCTTATCAACATCGTCGGTGGTTTCCAACAAATCAACAAGAGTTGTGTTGGACGCAAAACAGATCTCACCATGCGGACTCTCTCCAGCTTATGACGTATATTCAGAGTGCCTCGAACAAGTCGGTGATCACTGCCTGTGTTAAGCCTGTTGATCACTTTGACATCCCTGAATATATGCTTTGTATCCGTCATGATAAAATCGATCTCATTTCGCGTCTTACCGTCGGGGCTTCTCCAAGTCCACTTCCTATGAGGCCCCTTCTTAAAGAAAGAATTCATTAGAAAAAGCTTTTTGCTTTCCAGGAAGCTGACCAACATGTGCCCCTGTGGTTTCTAACTCCAAATCCGTGCGGTCCGATAATCGAATCGTCGCATGCGTGTAATCCCACCTTTGCGTTGAGGTCTACCATAACAACGCTGTAATGTGTTCTAGTGGTGCTATGCATGGCTTTACTTATGTCCTCATACATAGATTCCACTTCGTCGTCGGAGTATGCTGAGGTCGGCGCGTACACTTGTATAACTTTCAAGGAGTACCTATCAGTCAACTTAAGTAGAAGATATGCTACCCTTGCCGACACGCTACCGATCTCCACAACGTTGTTACAGAGAGCTTTATTGATAAGGAAGCCGACTCCATATTGGGACTGCTGTTCGCCCTCCCGAAAGTAGAATAGGTTACCGGAGCTTAAGGTTATCGTATCCTCTCCGTCTCTACGGACCTCCGACAAACCCAAGATATACCAGTTGATTTGACCTAATTCCACTTCGAATTCTGCGATCCTTTCGTCATTCCTCAGAGTACGTCCGTTATAGGTAGTCAGGTAAAGTCGTTTGTTTTGGTAGCCGTCCGTAGCTCGGTGATTCTTAGCACCCCCGGCCCTACCGTTACCATGGCCGCTACCGTAACCAGGAATAGTAGGGCTGCCGAGAACTACCGAGAGCGTGGTGATTATAGGAAAAGCTTTTGCCCATAATCATCACGCTGGGCAGGCGGGTTGGTGATCGCAGAACTAGGCCACTTGCACCAGCAACGCTGCTGCCCGTTGCTGGCCTACTTAATTTTGCCTAGTTGCTTTTGGATGGTTATTTCGCCATCTGTCGGTCGCCAGAGCCTCGTCAGTTGCTAGCAGGGTGCACCACGGACAGGTGAGGTTGACATTTGGAGATTGAGATTCTGGGTTCTCCCTTACACCCCTATGACCTTTTTTTTTCAATTCCAAATTACTGTGACTAAATTGCTTTTTTTTGAGATTGTAACTATCCTTTTGATTTTTGCGCAGAGTGCCATTTTTGTTCTATTTTAATATCACAATGAAGTAGGTATTAACTATGGTAGCAATGACGAGCTATTTGAATGTCGATTTTACATCGAAATAAACGAATATTTCACAGTAAAATGTTTATTTGAATTTGTAGTTACGGCCAATTTTGAAGGATTCTTAAAATAATATTGGGACTCGTACAAGACTAAAAAGCAGTGACGCCAAAAGGTTTGTAAGTTAACCGCTTTTAAGCTATGTTCCAGTATATCGGAAAGTAAACAAGAAACAGTGAATTAGTTTAGGTATAAGGCGGCAATGTGCCCTTTGCCGCTTTATAGTTATGGACTGGGTTAACAATAATACTCACTAACTTAGATTAAAATGCCACTAAAACAGATAACTGCTTTCTAGTTACGTAATTGTAGTTAACTATCTATTACAAAACAATTCCTATATCATTAACAAAAAATACATGTCTATAAAGCAGTTAAGATCCGATAACCGCCTTTTTGTACTGCAATGTAAAAAGGATTTTATTTTATTTTCATAACTATAAAGGAAAAAATTACTTTTAGTGGCACAAAAACTATAATATAACACGAGTGACTAAAATCAAATCATAAATTAAAAAAAGATCTACCGTTTGGTATATGACAACATAGCTAAAGATTTACAGAACTTGACCAGCATCGATTTGAAATTTTTGTGACGTTTTTCGCCGATTACTCAAAAGTTGGTTTTGTCACTTAGCCGCCTTTTAGCTTGAGCACGGCAGTTATGTTATGGGTACTAGGCAACGGATAAACATACTTATATAGATAGATACATACTTAAATACATATTAAACACCCAAGACCCGAGAACAAACATTTGTATTCTTCATACAAATATCTGCCCCGACACGGGAATCGAACCCGGGACCTCAAGCTTCATAGTCAGGTTCCCTAACCACTAGGCCATCTGGTTGTCTAAAGCAATATGTATTTAAAGCCGATCATCCATTCCTATTCTACTTAAAGTTTCAAACAATAACTATGTTCTGTGGAGTATACTCAGAGTAGAAAAGGAGAACATGTTTTATAGTCCAGTGGCAATTATAAATTTATATAAAACGAGTTCTGCCTTGCAACACATATTGCTTTTGACCTTTTTGCTTGTAGTGACAAAGTAAAAACTTAAATTTCACAGTTTTGATCTCAAAGCGAAAAGTATTTAAGAAATGCACACATATTTGATACACACAACAATGCAGTTTAGAAAATGAAGCCTCATCCAAGTTATACATGACATGCAAAACAATATTTAGATTTTAGAATTTCCTCAACAATTTCCTTACTATCTTAACACAGAACAATATAATCAAAACTAGCTCCGGAATGGGAATCGAATTTGAATAAAGGATGAAAATTTTTACTGACATTTTTTATTTAAACTATTGACTGCAACTTATGTACTTGTGAATTGTAGAGTGTGTGTGTGCAGAGAAACACAACAATTAGAACAATAGAACAATTTTACAGACAACATTGTCAACCAGTCTAGTCAGTTATGTTGTTGTAATTGCTTTTCAGCCGTTATCATCGGCGTCACGTCAGTATTTAACCCAGGCGCAAAGAAAAGCCCATGTTCAGGGCTGACCATGGCTTTTTATACTACATTCTCTTTAAAGACACTATAACTTTCTGTGGATCAGTGTCGAAACCCAATTGAAGTGATTTAAGAAGCTTCCTACCCCGTTATCATATACACCGTGCTTTTTTATTTTCTTTAATTTCGTAATTATTATTTGGCACTCACAGAAACTACCTGGTAAATCATTTTTTGTTGTAACAAAAAAAATCCTGTTCCATACATAAGAATTTATAACTCAAACTGATGGTCGATAAAAAAAACAATAACAAAAATTGCGTCAAGTAATTATTAAGACTCTGACTTAGAGCATTAATCACTCCACTCCATGCACACTATTTTCTTAACAAAAAACTGACACTTTCCAGAAGGTTTAATGCTCTAATACAGGGTTATTTGTAATTCACTGACATCCTCTTAACCCTGAATTCCTATCACTCAAACAAATGTTTTTTGTTTTACGACTTTTTAAAATGAAGCACTTTTTTCCCATACAAATACACAGAGTATCGTAAAAATAAGAGGTAATCTCCAATTTTCAAAATGTTATTACACCAAAAATATTAAGTTATGACAAAACCCGTAAAACAAAAAACATTTGTTTAAGTGGTAGGAGTTTAGGGTTAAAAGGATGCTAGTGAATTACAAATAACCCTGTATTAGTGATATGATATTGACGTGGGGAACCTATCGATGTTTAGAAAATTTTATTTCCGAAGGTTTAGAATCCCGAAACATATCAGAGACTTTACGATTTCAATTATATCAAAGACTTTACTTATACAAAGATTGAGATTAATCTTAAAGAAACTCACGTCTCTAACCTTTTTCGTAACGAAATGTAAAAAGAATACTAGGTCACTAAATTAGGAAGTAAGACACTGTTTAACCACGCATTACACATTAAGTTTAATATTTGATTAACTCTTATATGATACGAGCTAGGATACGATTGTCTTAAAGAAATTAGCTTCATTTAACCTGAAGAAGCCCTCCTTAAAGTTAAAGGAAATAAAATAAAAAACACGGTGAAGATAGATGCAGGTCATAGCTTACGTATTCACTTACCGTCATTGACTTGACTGTGATGACGTGAGTTTCTTAAAACAAGTTAGCTATGAAGTATCTTTTTGTATTTATTTTTTCAACTTCATTTTTTTATTACTTTTACGGTGAATATATGTTTTCACGGAATGACCGTAAAAGTAATAAAAAAATGAAGTTGAAAAAATAAATACAAACAGATACTTCATAGCTAACTTGTTTAAAGTTGCACAGTAGCGCCATCTCTTGTCCTGGTGAGCGGTTAGTTCCGAAGGAGTGTTAAAATCTCTCGATAGAGGGTGTAACATAGATGTGCGCTTGTCACTGCATAAGGTGATGATTTAGCAGACTGAAATGTATGATGTATAGGAATGATTCGTTTCTAATCTCTAGACCAGTGGTGGTGTAGGGGTATGGCACGCGGCACGGAATGCTGAGGACCTGGGTTCGATTCCCAGCATTGATCTTTTTTCTGGGGTTTTTTCTGTGCATCTATATTTCAGTTTGTATTTAGTACGAAATATGTGAGTTTCTTCTTAAAACATTAATAAACACATACTAGTAAACTAATTGTTTAAATAGAAGCAAGTGTCGTTACTTCAAATTAAAATATTAAAAATGCAGTATCTTGGTACAGGGTTTCTTACCACAGGTTATCTAGACTTCAAGTTGGTGCTAGGTTATTAGTTCGTCAATAAATCTCTGATATTTCTTTCAGCGGTAGTTGTGACAAAAGCTTTGGCAGTCCTCAGTCCACCTAGAATATTAATATTCAAAGCCGATCACGGTTTTCTTTATTACATACTTCACAAAGGCACACCGATATTCAGCGGCGCGTTGGTTAATCCTAATTAGAAATGAGGTGAATTTTATGTATAAAAAGTAATGTTTTTTAACTGTTCTAGGCATATTGAGACCACATTATCACAGTAATAGCCGACATTTTATTACTTTTAATCTTGCTTTTTAATTTTAACTCTATTTTCACTCAAAACGGTTATGTATTACATTGCCGAAGTGCGAAAGATCGAATGTATGTATTAAAATATCGAATGGGTCAAAAGATTGGTCTTTTTTTCTGGAACCGTAAACATTTTAAGATTGTTATAAAACTAACCTAACCTAACGGGTTCTACATACGATACCGTTTTAATAAATTCTCAGAAGTTTACGGTTTCAGAAAAAATTGATGGTCTTATGATCCATTCTGTATTTTAATACATTCGGTCTTTCGTACTTCGACATAATACATACCCCTCAAAATAGCTGTTTTGCGGACCATTACACCATTATGATCATTATTATGCTTTTCACTCAGCTATGGCTAATCATTTTTTGGTAAGTACTTATTTTCTCTTACGAATGTAATTGTAGCACGTTTTTTATTACAGGGCTTGGACGTACCCATGTTTGTGGTGAAGAAATATTAAAGATATTGTTCGTTTCAAATTGTTCATATAAATATTTATCAGTAAAGTCGCAGTATTATTCCACCTACTGATTACACCTACACATATAAATATACCTCCAGTGAGCGAAGTGACGATTGGTGAGTAAGGAAAATAATAACAACACTACGAGTACCTTCGATTAAACTTTAATTTACCTAGGTCCAAAGTGATTTTTAAGAGCAATTAATTGTTTTTGATCCCTGAATAAGTCTAGGCTAGAACTTTTATCATATTCTTAGTTTTGTCAATGGGTTTAGAGGAGTCTTCTTTTACTGAGTACGGAATTCAGTACAGTTACAAAAATATGTAATACACGACCTTATTGACTCAACATTAAGGTCGTGTATACATAATTTTGTAACTTGAGTCATCTTAATATATAAAAGAAGAAACTGACTGACTGACTGACTGACTGACATATCAACGCACAGCCCAAACCACTGGGCCTAGAGATTCCAAATTTGGCATGTAGGTTCCTTATAAGGTCTAGGGGAGCACTAAGAAAGGATTTTTCAAAATTCACTCCCTAAGGGGGTAAAAAGGGGGTTCAAAGTTTGTATGGGGAAACAAGATTAGTTCGACTATTTTATTCGAAACTTCACAGAAATACTCCTAATGATAAATTAGTAAACACGTGTTTCAGATTTTTTGAGAATTCAACCCCTAAAAGGGGGGAAAGGGGTAACAAAGTCTGAAAATCAACATGGGTGTTGTTTCTATGGTTTATCGGGTCGCTGGTTATGAAAACAACAACGGTTTTAAAATCCGACGTGGCAGACGTAAAATACCATCTCCCTGGATGGGGTGCGATGGGGTTGAAATATCTAAATAAACTAAATGACTGTTGATATATCAACGCACAGCCCAAACTACTGGACCTAGAGACTTGAAATTTTGCACATAGATACCTTATACAATGTAGGCATCCACTAAGGAAGGATTTTTGGGAATTCCCACGGGAAAGGGAAAAAACGGGATTTATATATTCGATTGCGAGTGACCCTATCTCAGTAACTATAATAACTAGACTCTTCAAATTTGATACACAAGTAGGTATTACATTATTTAAAACATTAATTTCAGGATTTTTCAAAATTCCCACGGGATAAGGAAAAAACGGGATTTATATATTCAGTTCAACGGGATCCTATGAACTATAATTACTAGACTCTTCAAATTTGGCATAGATGTAGGTAATTATAAATTCCCATGGGATAAGGAAAAAACGGGATTTTTCGTTTTACTGGTCGTAGAAAGCTGAAATTCGGTATGTAGGTTGCTTGGAGAGTGTAGAGGAGCATTGAGAGAAGACTTTCCCAATTTCCAACGGGAACGGGAAAAAACGGGATTTTTCGTTTTACTGGTTGTAGAAAGCTGAAATTCGGCATGTAGGTTGTTTGGGGAGTGTCGAGGAGCATTGAGAGAGGACTTTCCAAAATTCCCACGGGAACGGGAAAAACGGGCTTATTCGTTTTACTGGTTATAGAAAGCTGAAATTTGGCAAGTGGGTTCCTTGGGGAGTGTAGGGGAGCATTAAGAAAACATTTCCCGAAATTCTTACGGGAACGGGAAAAAACGGGATTTTGCGTTTTACTGGTTGTAGAAAGCTAAAATTTCAAAATTCATAAGTTTATACTGTAAGTAGGCCGCAAAGGGCCCTTTAACCGAATTCTAAAAAAGGAGGAGGTTATGCATTCCACTTTATGAATTTTTTTATGTAGGTATGTTCACCGATTTCTCGGTCAATTGTGGACCTGCTTGCTTGCTTGCCGGTATGCTTGCTTGCTTGATATCTTGGTTCTTTGGAATACTCATAGTACACGCGAGCGAAGCCGCGGGCAAAAGCTAGTATTGATATATTTATAGTTGTCTCTGCACATAAAATCGTTGTTATAAATATTAAGTATTTACTTAAAAAATATACCAAAGCGGAAGGATTCCTAGCGTAGGAACAATGTAAAAGATTGTATTTCATGGATATGAACCTCCACAAAGTAATGAATAAAATTTATTTAATCATCTATGCTCTTTCCGTCTGAACGCTATCAACTTAAAAGAGTGTCACAAATTCCACAATCTGTTGTGTTTAAAGTCGTTTCGAAAAGTCAATCCGTAAGGACGTCAACACATTAGGGGTCGCAGACCACAGGCCTTCCGAGACTTCTAAATTGATGATTTAATTAAGCAATCCCCCTCGAACTTGCGTATTGGGAAAGCGGATTTCGCGGTCCTCAGTGAATTTTGTCTGTTACGGAATTTGTAATTAAGAAACAACGTCTCGGAACAAAATTTGTGTACTAACCTAGTGAAAGTATTTTATCTTTGGTTTTCGACGTAACTA
Source organism: Archips crataeganus (assembly GCA_947859365.1). NCBI lineage: Eukaryota > Metazoa > Arthropoda > Insecta > Lepidoptera > Tortricidae > Archips > Archips crataeganus. The sequence goes on along the minus strand of OX402049.1, from coordinate 5,152,178 downwards.
GCCGTGGATAGATGTAGGGAAGGAAATAGTTTGCATTGTAAACGTTGTTTGCCGATATCAATAAAATTATCTCGTTCACGAGCATTTTAGTTTAAATGAGTAATGTTAATGAGAAACGAATAACGCACATTCTAAATTACTGTAGCTAGAGATTTTCATTTGGCAAATATATTATTTAGAGTTCATACAGGTAATAGAATGTATTTCTCTAACTAACCCATTTTTAAAGATCTCCTACCTCAAAAGAAATAAAACCTTTACAGGGTCACATCATTGTTCATGTCTGTTCGTCTCTCTATCAAGGCCCTTTTTCTCAAGAATGCGTGGTGGTATAAAGTTGAAATTAATACGAAACAATAAGGACTATTATTATTATTGTTTCTAGTAACCGTAAAAAAGGTAAGTTCCAAAATTCACGGGGGAAGAGTGGGCAAGGCCTCGGGCATAAGTTAGTAAAAAATTAAGCTATGGTATATTTTATTTCAACAGAAAAACTTATCACGAAACTAAGAATACAAACTTGACATTAGCAACAGGTAAAAGTACGTAACGACTACACGAAAAGTTAAGAAAATTGGCTTTGGATAACATCAAACTTCTTCATAAATTTGAGCTCAACTTCGTCAGTTGTAAAGACCGTCGAGTCTCAAGCAAATTGCCCTTATCAGGCGGCCACCCAGTGTTCATAGTTAGTGGTCCATAGTCCATTGTGAAATTTGCAAGCAGTTCGAAACTCGGACGGTCAACTAATTTACCGAGCGACCAATCTTTACCTTAAAAGCTAGGTACGGCCAGCAAGACTTTCGTCCGTAGAGCAAACTCAGCGGAAACTACGACAGGATTGTATTGAACCATATTTTTATTTCATTTAGTTCTGATAAGTTCTAAATGAAAATGTTTTCTTTAAAATAAACTCGCAAGCGTAAAGTATTGAATGATGAATGAAGATGCTCATTTGGTAAGCTCATTACGATCTTGTCTCGTCTAGACAGGATAAATCATGTGGCACTGTTGGCAAACTTAATGTTATTAGAAATAAATTATCCTATTTTAATCAGTACCTGGACAAGTAAGTTTCGGTTGAGCTGAAAGTTTAAAAAACGCGTTTTTTACAAGGTAGGACCGAGCTAGATGATTATTTGGCAACGAAAACTCTCTCTCTTGTCATGCCCGACTTGCTACCGCAGGTCAGGCATGACAAGGATGAGGTTTTTATTTTTAACGATGTGGTTTTGGGTACTGGCCACTAAAGAATGGCCTCGCTTGTTTAAAAAAATAATTATGTCCAAAAGAAAAAGTAAGATCGGCGGGAGCAACACAGTGTTTCGATTGTTTAATTTTTATTTTCTCGCATTAGTCGTGATAAGCACAATGTTTAGTCTCGGCCAAAAGTGCAATAGATGAACTTTTACTTTCGAGGGCCTCCGCTACGCGTCGGCCCTCAAACTAACTCGTCCATCTATTATTGCTTACTTTCTTGCCTCTACAACAATGTAGGGTCAACGTCATAAATAAGTGATCACTTTTGTACCTTGTCACTTCAACATCATGTTGGAAAAGCCATACGAAATTGTGTAACGACTGAAAGCGACAAGGTACAAAAGTGATCACTTATTTATGACGTTGACTGTACTATAGTATAGTTCACAGTCATAGTAAAAAGTCCTTTTTTTTAATTAGCCTAATGGATGTCCCACTGCTGGGCAAAGGCCTAAAAAGTCCTTTAAAATTACAAAAAGTTAGGTTCAAAAATGTATTTTAACTGCGACAACACAGCTTAACACCAGCGTGAAGCAGCAGTACTCCCTGCTGCGTTTCGTACGGTCAGAGAGAGCACCGGGGGCCCAATACCTCTCCCCCTCCCCTATTCCCTCTCCTTTTTCCTCAGGGCTGACAATGCACTGGCGCTGCGGGTGTCTATGGACAGTGGTGATCATTTAACATCCAGGTGACCCACTAGTTCGTTTGTCTGGCCTCTCTAACATAAAATAAAATAGTTTGGCAGCTAAAAGGTATGAGTATTATATGAAACCCTCGTTTCAAGTAAACAGTGGAAGTAATAGTTCCAAACAGCTCACGCTTTTAATACAGTGGAGGTTTAAATTTATTGATTAACCGGTACTTTGTGGACGTCTACATATATCAATAAACTCATTTCAGCCGAAAGACGTCCCCTGCTGAGCATAGGCTTTCCCCAAGGCTCGCCAAACAGATCGGTCTCGTGCCATCCGCATCCAACGCGATCCCGCAACCTTAACCAGGTCGTCGCTTCATCTTGTTGGAGGCCTACCTACACTGCGTCTTCCGGTCCGTGGACGCCACTCGAGAACCTTTTTGCCTCATCGGCCATCAGTTCCACGAGCGGTGTGCCCTGCCCACTGCCACTTGAGTCTGACGAATGGCGATTCCTCGAGCTATGTCGGTGACTTTAGTTCTTGCGCGGATTTTATAATTTCTAATGCGATCCCGCAGAGAAACAATATACTACAGCCTTTCAATTTGCTACTCCGAAAACATCATACACGACAGCTTTGTCTGTACGACACATACAGGGTGTCCCGGAACTCAACGATAACCTAATACCATGCGAGAGGCCAAGTTCTGGCAAAAATAAGAAAAATGGATGAGCCGAAGAAATAGCGCAGAGGAAGATGTGCGGATGTTGGAGTGGTACCAATGTTCCAATCCGTGCTGTGCCGCCCTGAAATTAGGTCTTGTTTAGACAATGTTCATAGGTGGCCTTTTTCTGCCATCCATCCAACCGGCGTGAAGAGAAGCTTCCTAACCAAGTCAACCGTAATCGTTGGAGGTGGTAGAAAAATATCGTTCGAAGATTACAAAAGTTAAGCTAAATAAATTTGCAAGAAAGTACGTTACAATATTTGACAAAAAAGTTCGTTATTATATGGCCAAACGGTTAAAAAAATAAAAATGTAATACAATAGAAATTAAAAATAATTTAGATAAAATATCTAAGGCCCAAAAGAAATTAATTAAAAAAACAAAGACTGCTAGCAATTTTAAAAGCAAAGAATAACAGTTGAGAAACAATAGCGAAATCAGGCTAAGTTACAAATTAAAAATCTGAATGAAAAACACAAGTTCACAATGGACGCGATTCTACGTGCACGTCGGTAAATCTAAATTTTCTAAATTTTAATTATGATTTAGACGGCGGATTTAACAAATGCTATTCCAGAATGTCAAGCTGACTAAATTTAGCCGGCTTTTATCCGTATTCTAAAATTTCTAAGTTAAATTGAGTGTGTTGCTACTTGGAAAAATAAGTGAGCGAATAAATGAATGAAATCTGTAAAAAGTATAGGATTTTCTCAAATAATATACTAAAATTTGAGTGGGCAACATTTAAGAAAAAAGGCTTCTGTCCACGTCTTTTAAATTAAAATGTCGCGAAAACGAATTCATAAAATCCAGCAGGATTTACTCGTGGAGCACCTGCACTCCAGTTTGGGTTTAGTTGGCTTTGAGCTAGAATATTAATTTATTTCTTCATCCATTTCTAATGGGTAATAAAATACGATACAATACAAATATTTTTATTGCACACCACAAATCAGTACAGTGAATTAACAAAAATACAAAAAGTATGGCAGACAATAGGCGGTCTTATCGCTTAAAAGCGATCTCTTCCAGACAACCAATTATTAAATAAACTAATATAAATTAAATACGTTATGTTTATGGATTTGATCCTGCACAACTTGACTTTTCGTAATCTTATTTTAAATGGGATTATTTTAGTCGCCGCTAAAATTAGCCAGTTTAGCTTGACTTTTGCTTAAAAAGGTCATGCAAAGAATATCATTTAAGCAGCTAAACCTAAATTGAATAGACCGCCTAAAATAAGAAATGTCAGATTCAAATTAGCGTTGTCATTTGATTATGATAGCTGTTCATAGAATAGCAAAGTGATTTAGCAACGCCTAAAGAAATAAAATTAGGAATTTTAGCGGCCGCTGTAGAATCGTGTCCAATGACTTACCAAATTTGGCCAGAGCCAAACCACTAGTAAAAAAATCACCCATAAACAATGTAGAATTTGTCTATGGCTAAGTTATACGGATGAGATTTCTATTAAAAATAATAAGCAATTCTCAACAAGCTAAACCAAAATTGACTCGCAATCGTATTAATTAAAAATCAGGGGAAAAATGTTTTAATAGATTGCGCTATTAGCGCCATCTAGCGATCATTGGAGAAAATAATCAATTTTTAAAACAGTGACACCTAGAGGCGTAAGGGAACACTGCATTGTGACAGTGCGTAGGAAAAAGTTCCGCTTATAGCGGACAGTGCTAGACTACAACTATCAGGAATAATCAGGATGGTGATGGTGGTGATGGTGAGTTAAGCGATAATAGACATTTATTTGGGAATATCGAATTCTAAAAGTGATTATGTTATTGTGACTCCATTCCATTATCGCTTACTTAACACTTAACTAATTTTTTCTAGAATTGGTATTACTTGACCACTAGCCCAGTACTTACCAGGTTAGTGATGACTTTTCGGACACCTTGTATATGTTTTTATGTAAAAGACTCTTTCCGGTCTAGGTACATAAGTTAACATAATAAATATGTCAGAGATCCAATAATCACCAACACAACTCAAACCTCTTACGCGTTTCAGACTATGCGAGCTCATTCTCAAACAAAACTACACAAAACTGAACGGCTGAGTGTTCAATGAAGAAAGATAATTTCTGTAGACACATTTACAGGTTTACAGAAAGTATTGTCTCTAAAACCTTCAATTTTGACATGTCTACAGAAAGGAGGCGAAGAAAACTGTGTACGCGTGATCTATTTTACATTGATAAAATATTTACGAAATCGTCTGACAAAACATGCTGAAATTTACTTAGCTTCAGAATAGAGCTGTTTTTGTTTAATATCTGTGATAAAACATAATATTCTTGTCTAAACTATTCCGTAACAAAACTCATCGGTAGCAATAGCGGCGTAATAAATTGAAGGCGGGCACGGCTCAAGTATTTTGGGAGTTTAGGGACCACATGGTTTGTAGCACATACTTAAAGTTGTTCGTTTAAGTTCGTATATTGCCAGGCTCGTGTTTATACCCACAAATATATAGCTCAGGATTATGAATTGGTATAATATATTACTAGCTTTAACCAGCGACTTGCCCGCACTAGAAAGGCCTTGACGAAAAACAACCACTAAACATTATCACAATAAAGTCCTATATGATAGGCGCAGCGTTCCTCCCAGAATGAGAGGGCGTGAGCTGTAGTTCCCGCGCGGGCCCAGTGCAGATTGGGAACTTCGCTGGTGTGTACCATTGAATTTCTTCGCAGATGCATGTAGATTTTCGCGTGATGTTTCCCTTTACCGTAAAGCTCGTGGAAAATTTCAAATATTCCTAATTTTGTACGTTTTCGAAAAACTCTGAGATGCGAGCCCGGGCTCAAATCCACAACCCTCTGCTGGAGATACCATAGGTCAAAGGCTACCATGGCTTTTTTATAAATACTTTACACATGACATTTAAACCATTAGACATTATGTGTATAGAATCCACTGATTAAATTTAATACTTAATTGTATTATGCCCGTATTACTTCATTGTTAGCATTGCGCGGGAATATTGATAACTTTTTCAATAGAAACAATATACTATTGTTTGAGTATTCTAGCTGAGGAGTTATACTTATATCGGTATGCAGGTAAATTGCTTCCTTAAGAAGTCCTTACTCTTTCCTCAAAGCAAGTGTCCATGTGAATGGAAGTTTTTGGCAGGTGAAATTGCTACTGCATATTTAAGGAGCAAGATAGCATCGACAAAAGAATCGCACTAGGTATAAGGAAGCCCAAGTATTACACTTTTGAAGGGGAAGGATATACTTTTGTTAATTTAGAGTAAGTAAAAACTATCATACGAACTTCACAGTTATCAAAAATCGATAATCTGGCCAACTGAACTTTACCAAGTGTGCATCAAGGTTGAGTTTGATTTAAGTACATAATATACTGATTTGAGATACGAGCTTTTTTCATACCTGGTTTACACTCGCGTACGAGTGGCGAGACGAACTGCGGGACGAGCCACGAGACGAGAGTGTGAACAGGCGCGCCTCGCGCCTCGTCTCGTGATTTGCCTTGATTTTGAGGCTCGCGTCCGGAGACGACGAGATGAGGCGCGAGGCGAGGTGACGAGGCGAGAGTGTAAATCAGGTATCAAAGTAGTGACGATACGTGTGTATGAAATATGAATCGTGCTAAATATAATTTATCCATTTATGTTGTTCATACAGGTGATGATACATACAGCTCTGATGACGATGGTGTTATGACTGAATAATTTTTATGATCTTTCTAAAAGTAATTATTTACAACATTTGTATTTTATTTAAGTAATATAATTTGATGTTTTTCCATGCTTTAGAACTTCATTGTACTAAAATAACAATTTCATTTATCTGTACACTCTACCACTGACAATGTCATATTTTATCATGCATTAGTTCAAAAATCACAGAATGAGCTCAATCCCTTTCTAAACGCGGTTTGATAATACCTGATGTAAATTAAAAACCTACCTAGACCATTTCTCTAATATCTAGATATCCGTCAGATATATTTATGGTCGAATACGGTTTAGTACCGATTCCGTAATCGTCAGATATGTTATTTGTCAGATAGTGAAAATAAACGGATCAACTTGTTTTTAAGATTCCGAGGAGTGATCCGATTATTTTCACTATGAGTGAGTCTCACAGTGTAGTTTCATGTTTAATGTATGTATTTGTCAGATGTTTTCCATTTGACCAGTTTAGCTAGATTTGTTTTTCGTCAAATATTTTGTAAGTAACGCAGCATATAAAAGCAACAAAACAAATAAAGGATTTTACGAAATAGAAATCTGATAGTAAACGAGTCTTACTAAGAACACATCTGATAAATAAATGTTCTGACGATTAGATGAACTTGTTAATATAGAAACTGTCGATGGGCGGTGGTGATCATTTCCCTTCCACTCCCATCAGATGACTCGCTTGCTCGTTTACCTCCCTCTCATACTAGGGGCGTTCAATAAAAAGTGAGAATGAGTATGTTATAAACAACTTTTACTAAATGTCATTTTATTTTTCGACATAGTCACCTTTTAGCATAATACACTTAGTATATCTTTTTTCTAAACTTAAAATTCCATTTTTAAAAAAGGTCTCATCTTGAGTACTTAAAAAATCTTGTACTGCAGCGACTACCGCGTCGTCGTCTTCAAATTTCTGGCTTCTCAGGTATTGTTTCAATCTCGGAAATAGGTAGAAATCACTGGGAGCGAGATCTGGTGAATACGGAGGATGCTTAAGGATATCGAACCCAGCATCACGAATTGCAGCCATTGCAACGGCGGACTTGTGTGCCGGGGCATTGTCCTGGTGGAACAGCACAACTTTCGAGAATTTACCTCGCCGTTTTTCACGGATCTCATTGCGCAATGTTGCTATTTGTTTGGCGTATAATGTGCCCGTAATAGTGGCTCCATGCTCGAGATACTCAATCATTAATATCCCTTTACCATCCCAAAAAACAGAGCCCATGACCTTACCGGCAGATGGGCTCACCTTGAATTTCTTTGGAGTTGTAGATGATGGCCTTTTCCATGTCATAGACTGCAGTTTCGTTTCTGGGTCGTAATGATGGAGCCATGTTTCGTCCATTGTTATAAATCGCGCCTAAAAAAGTTCCCGGTCTTGCTGCATCAGGTTCAAAGCTTCTTGACAAATCTCTAGTCTAGTTGTTTTTGCGTGTCAGTAAGCATTCTTGGTACCCAACGCGCAGATACCTTTTTCATACCCAAGCGTTCATGTAAAATATTATGCACGCTCCCCGTTGAAATCTTTACATTTTCAGCAATAAAACGAACCGTGACACGACGATCCGCCAAAACTGAGTTTTTGACTTTTTTCACAATTTCTTCAGATACAGATATCATTATACAGATATCAGTGAAATGTCAATAGAGTACGTACTGGAAGTTTGTGCAGCGGAGCTCCCCCTACATAAAGTGTTGCTAATAACTATGTATTGGAATAGAAGAGAGGAGGATCAATTTTATAAACAACTTAAGAAAATTTTGATCTACGCTAATAAAAAATACAGTAAACACAGAATAATTATCGGGGGGGATTTTAATATAAACATTTTAAAACAAAATCCTAAAACAAGTCAATTCTTAGATTTTATGTTAGAAAATAATTATACCCAACACATTAAAAACCCAACTCATATTACACCAACTGCCTCCACGTGTTTAGACCTTATATTTACTAATTTCATTGATCAAAATGTTTACACAAAAACAGAAAATTTTGGCTTTTCAGACCATATCGGAACTACAATCCACTTAAAATTGCCAGATAAATGCCAGAAACCATGTACTTGGTATACGGAAAAAAGATTTTTTAACCTCAAAAATATCGAAAACTTTCGGAAAAAGTTAAATGAAGTAAATTGGCATAACATTATAAAATATGAAAAAAATATAAACGAAAATTATAAAGCTTTTCATGAACTATTAATAAATATTCTGAACGAATGTATACCAAAACAAAGAGTAAAATTAAAATCATCATACAAAAAATATTGGTTAACTGTTGGTGTAAAACAATCCTGTAAAAATAAAAGACTATTAAAAATATTAACAACAAAAACAAACAACGATATACTAAAACAACATTACAAAAAGTATGAAAAAATATTAAAAAAAGTTATTAACACAGCAAAGAAAATACAGTACATTAATAAAATGGTAAGATCTCATAACAAAATAAAAACAATGTGGAGCATCATAAATGACCGTACAAATAAAAAACTTAAAAAGGACAAAAATAATATAAAAATACAAATAAATAATACCTTCATCAAACGAATTTAACAACTTTTTTGCATCCGTAGGCGAAACAAAAGTGAGAAATTGCAATGATCCAACCGCGCCACGAGCGCGTGGCCGGCCGGTGCTGCATCCCGCTGAAAACTCCATGTTTCTCCGCCCCACAAACCCTCAGGAGGTCCACAAATATATCCGGAACCTTAAAAACAAAAATAGCCACGGAATAGATGAACTCCCACCGTCCTTATTCAAATACTGCGCCGACCAACTTGCTATACCTTTTTGTGACCTGATAAATCAGTCTTTTAATGAAGGTGAATTCCCAGACCTTCTTAAAAATTCTATAATCAAGCCGATACATAAGAAGAACAGTAAAATAGATTTGAGCAACTACCGGCCAATTGCACTTTTGCCTACAGCTTCCAAACTCTTTGAAAGAGCTATGTGTGACCGTGTCTATGCCTTCTGCGAGAAATACAATATTTTTGATGAATGTCAAAATGGGTTCCGTAAAAAAAGATCAACCACCCTCGCAGTATTTAATTACATGCAAAAAATATTAGATACAATAAATAATAAGAAATACGCGATAGGAATACTATTAGACATGTCTAAAGCTTATGACAAAGTTCAATATGACATACTACTAAACAAATTATATGAAATAGGGATTCGCGGATTGGCTCATAAATGGTTTCAGTCCTATCTTAAAGAAAGACAGCAATACACTGAAATAGAGTTTTATGACACAAACACAGGTGAAATATCTAAAATCAGGTCAGAGTGCAAGACAATTAATTCTTCTATTCCGCAGGGAAGCGTAATCGGGTGTCTCTTGTTCATTTTATACATAAATGACCTTCCAAAGAACATGCAAGAGCCATGTGTATTATTTGCAGATGATATATCACTCATCACAACATGTGAAAACAACAAGAATAACACTATAAATCAAAAACTAAAACTAATATTAGATACTACTTCAAACTGGCTCTCCGAACATAATTTGGAAATAAATTATACAAAAACTAAAATTATGTCATTCCATCCCTACCAAAAATCTCCGTTAAATATAAATTTTAGCTATAACAACGTACAATTAGAAACCGTAAAACACTTTTCACTGCTCGGATTAGTTATAGATACACACATTAATTGGAAATCACATGTAAAAAAATTAAAATCAAAATTATCTAAGTTTGTTTATGCACTATATGAAATAAAAAACTACTGATTTGCACACAGCACTTGGCGCCTACTATGCGTATGCGTACGCCTGGCTTAGCTACGGCGTCATTCTGTGGGGTAATAGTACCGATGCGCAAACCCTTTTTATCTTACAAAAAAAACTAATCCGTATTCTTGTAAATATAAAAAACACAGAGAGCTGTAAACCTCACTTCAGACACCAAAAAATTCTTACTCTGCCATGTATGTATTTACTAGAAATATGTAAATTCGTACGTAAATATCCGAACTTCTTCAAAAAACGACAGGACCTGCCCTTAGTATATTCTCTAAGACACAAAAATAGACTAATTTTACCTCAATCAAAACTTAAAATCCTTTCAGCTAGTACGCAAATCATGTCAGTTAAAATATATAACAAATTACCGAATATTATACAGAATGAAAACAATGAAAAATTATTTATAAGTAAACTTAAAAAAATTATGTTAGAAAAAAGTTACTATTCCATAAATGAATACCTAGATGATAAGTTATAATGTAAAATAGATATAAGTAAATATACGAAATAGGTACATGCAAATTATAAATGTATAAAATCTAGTTATAAGGCTGCCCTCTCGTCACATGTTTGCTGTGCCCAACAGGGTCCATGATGATCTAAATTGTACCCTAATTTAACACATGTAACACACATTATGGAAAAGCAATAAAAATTTGAGTATTTGAGTATTCAGTTACTGCTGTAGTAGGGCGTTCGGAGCGGGGGTCGTCCATTGTCGATGTTCTTCCACGTCTAAATTCGGCGCACCAACGTGCGACTGTCGAATACGGAGGAGCATTAGACCCTAAAGTGTCCCGAAAATCCAAATTGACTTGGTCCGTTGAAAAATTTTTCAAACACAAGTATTTGATAACGGCGCGCAGTTCAATTTTCTCCATTTTCGCTAACGTACTCAATAGCATTGCAAAGAAATTACCGTATTTTTTTTTAAACAAAAGACAGTTAGTTTTTTTTTTTCATAGCAATCAGCTAGATAGATTAGCTTTACCGGCCAGTACTTAATTTCGTAATATTAAAAGAGTTTGCATCTCATTCTCACTTTATATTGAACGCCCCTCGTATTTAAAATAAAAACGCATCGAACTCAAAACACATGTTACCGTAACGTATCTTGCAGATATCGTGATATCCAAATAATCGTAGTATAAACAATTTGATTAAGCATAAAATTTACTACCTTTCAAAGTGATTCAATCCATTTCCTCGTCTGGAATCCTAAATTGTGAAGAAAATTGTGAGTCGAGACAGCATATTCCATATATTGTTATATTAGTATTTGGAACTACATTCTGATCCCCACGATCATCAGAGGAACCTTACGCGCCAAAGTCACGTACGGCTCTGGCCGTAATATACTGGGGTGCATTGGTAGGGGGTTATAGTTTATAGTATGGTTTTATTTTTGTGTCTGGATAACAAATATGTTACGACTAGATGTTGCTCGCAACTTTGTCTGCGTTATGCTTAAATTTGGTACTTTCCGGGATAAAAAGAAGCTGTCGTTATATCTGGAACGGTCTAACTGATAGGGTACGTATTAATTAGTGGCGTGGTGTTGCCTAAATTTTTTAAGTAACATCAGTGATGACAAGTATAGCAAAGCTTGTGCACTCTAACTGCGAGATGATGCATATGATAACTTAGTTATCTCACGCTTCATTCACTCTCCGGGTTGCCTAGCGAAAATGTTCAATCTACGCGTCTGGTACATATTATATGTATATCTGTCCAGCCGTTGTAGCATGAAAGAGTAACACGCACACACACAAACGTACAACAAGCTTTCGCATTTATAATTGTAGTAGAATTAGCCTTTACGGCTTCGCACGTGTGAGTCATTAATTTATAAATAAAATTTACACAAAAAAATACGAAATGGAATTGAAATTTTCCAAGAAATTAAGTCATGGTCTTTACTTTTGTCGCATGAAGAACACCTGCACTTAAATGACATGTATAAATCCCAATCGCTAAGCTTTAGATACAAGAAAGTTAGCATGCGACGTAAACGAAGACCACGATGCAATTTCTTTGGATTTTTTAGGCGGCCCCTAAACGGTCAATTATATTGCACAATATTGCGAATTGTGCAATATTATTGCCCGTTTAGGGTTAATATTGAAGATTGCGCAATGATTGACCGAAAGTTTGAGCGAGTTTAATTTTTATTGCACCATATTTTTCTATTGCATCGTGTAGGGTCAGTATTGTGCAATATTTTAGTATCCGACTGACCACGAAAACATTGTGCAGTTCGTATTATTGTGCAATATAATTGCTCGTTTGGATTCAGAGCGCCTTTCAATCTTATTGTACAATAAAAAGTATTGTACAATATTATTGTAGGTCTAGGGGCCGCCTTAAAGAAATCCGAAATATATATAGCGTCCCTTTCGCTCTCCTACTAAATACTATTAGCGTTAGCAGGACAACACGATACGAAGTTCGAATTACGAACTTCGGAGTACAGCCGGACTTAAATAAGAAAGGAACGCTTTCAATGCATCTCAGTGTATCCGTGAATTTAGTGGGACCGGGCAAATTGGTTGGAGTCAGATAATAAACGGCTCGAGTAAGGCGAGGATTTACGAAACAGCCAAAGCCAAGTTCAAAATTCAAATTATTAATTTATACAGCTTAAGTGGACCCAATATCTTTCTCAAAAGTCGTTGAGCATATAAAAAGTGTTGAAAGTATGTTCTAGAACATAATCTGTAGAAAATCTTTTGGTTTTTATGGTTATAGTGGTTGGTTTATGCATTTGATTTCATGAACTAAAACCAATCACCGTGTTCCTGCGCAACCACACGTGCTGGACAGCTAAGTATGTGTAAAACGTACGTCATTTTAATTTTTTTATTCGTTTAGCTTTTTCAATAACATCGCAGACGTGTGAAAAACCCTTCGATTCAGAAATATAGCTTTGGTTTCAGAAATATAGCTTTACGTTGCTGATTTTTTTAGTGTCAAGTATGCAGTATACAGGAGGAGGGGAAGAACTGTGCCTCTCAAATGGTTGTTTTAGATCATTATCATCATCATCATACCAGCCAAAAGACGTCAATTGCTAAACAAAAGCCTCCTCCAAAGAGTTCCACAGCGATTGGTCCGGCGCTGCCTGTATGCAAAAGATGGCTGTTCCGGAAATACCTACTAAATATAATAGGTATACCTAATAGTAGCACGACTAGCACGTATAGGCTTTTAGTTGATGAATAGTCGACCAACTTAAAAACTGAAAGTCAAATACCGGATCCCTATACCGCGCCTAACCGTTTCTCGTAACTTTATTTCACCACTTTAACGATCGACCAAAAATGTTCCACCGCAACTAAATTTTCATATTCATCCGAGAACGGATACCTAGTCGGCGGGGAACAAAGTGCAGGCAACTACGGTTTCTTCTGGGGAACTAAACTAAGTACATTTCAGTTAAATTTATTCAGCGCAGTACCACGTCGGGCGAAGAAATTCCAAAACTGTGTAAATATTTACGACGTTGCACACTAATCCTTGAATTTGCAATTAAGCTGCGCTAAGCACTTACCTGACACACGGTCGGATGCACAGAACTTATAATATAAAATGAATAGAATTGTCATGTGAGCTAAAAACGCGAGCCTGGCTAAAAATACAATAAAATTATGCTTTTATTATATTTTTAATAAAATATGTATTTAAGTGGGTATGTTTTTAGCTATATACTTAAGTATGTTTATCCGTAGTCTAGGTCCCTTAATATATGCTTTGCTAAGTTTAGCACTAGGTCAAATTGTAATAGATATGAAATCCATGACTCGAGTACAAATATTTTTATTCATCAGTTTCATCACACAAAGTCTGCCCAACACGGAACTTCTAACTTCATTGTTCGGGTCACTAACCACTAGGATATCCGCGTCATCTAATTAAAAAATAATTAAAGCTAGTCGTGGTTGTAAATACAGGGTGGAAAAAAGAACTCCACGTGGAGTAGCGCAACTTTAAATATTGGAAATAGAACACAAGGAGACTTTCCTTTATCTTGAAAAACAATACAATCGCCTGAATTCAAGACATTTTAATTGTATGCTTCATGCACCCTTCAGGTACCCATCGTAATTAAACGAATTAGTAAAATTTACTACAACAAATTCTCTGAAATTTATATTTTTAGCATGTCTCTAAGCAAACATAAGGCTTTCATTAGTAATAAGTAATTTGTTATACCATATTTTTATTGTATACTTTGTTTTCTGAGAATGGGTTAGGTGCACATTCTCGAATTATCAAGTCGTAGCTTATTGGCTTTTGCATGTATTTTACTCTTATATATATGCGTTTGATAATATTATTAAGTATTTTATTAGGAACTAATAACCTGTGGCAACTTTGTTAATTTTATTATTGATGTAACCGTTTGTAGTGTAAGTTTTATTGTACCTTTTGTGCTTAAAACAATAAATAACTAAATACTGCATTATGGATTTTTAGAAAAATCGACTGTTTGTTGTTGATCGGGTGTTGTTGTTGTTTTGTTTTAATCGGGACTGCAACCGGTCAAATGCGACAAAAACAACTTCACATATTTCATGATGCAGTTACAGTTTAACAATCACTTGTTAATTTCGGCAATGGACCGCTTATGTATAGGTATTATTATAATGTTTTTTTTTTTAAATAAAGGAAAATCTCCTTCACAAAGAATATGCTATTTCCAATATTTAAGGCCCTACATTGTGGCGTTCGGTTTTTCCAAACTATATATTCGTAACGAAAAATCGAGTCTAGCTCCATGTTTCAGGGTATATTCGCATTGAATATTAAAGAAAATTAAAACTGGATACTGACAGTAAGCGTGAAGCAGAAAGTGCGAGTTGCAATTTGCATGGTTTCGAGGTAGGATCATCGTAAACGCCACAAGTGTCTTCATTACGGACTTAATCAAACAATTTGTAGGGTCGTAAAAAGTTATCCAATCTTGTCGAGTACCGCTATAAGATTTATTGGCAACATGAAGTGTTTAGTAGCACTACGGCTAGTTGTGTTTCTGGAGTTATTAGGGTTCCATGCGTCAAAAGGAAAAAAGATCACGTTGACCATCTGTCTTTGTGTAAAGAGTAAAGACCCTTTTTCTATGGATCGCATAGAGGTATCAAGTTGAAAAAAATGCAACGTTTCGAAGGTGTCTTTTTATGCAAACTCTATAGAGTACTACCCTATGACATTGAATTGGTAATGAATAAGACCTCAAAGCATAAGTTAAAATTTAAAATCGAAAATTACTGATCCGCGAAAAATAACCTCGTTATTTATTATTTTTGTTTTTATCAGCAGTACAGTTCCAATAAAATCCAAACCACTATTGGCGTATGTAAGTGACGGTAGTGTTGGTCGGGAGCCCCGCGGTGCCGTTGGTAGCATATTTGGCGCGTACAGCCAAGAGAGGCGACTTCGAATCCCGTCCAGCGCACCTGAAGATCTTACCCAGAAAAAAAGCACTTTACTTTTCATAGAAATAGTTTTTTTAGATTCAATTAACTCTTAAGTTTTTAGGGGCCCGCGTGGGAACTTACGGCCCAAGCCCTCTCATTCTGAGATGAGACCTGTGCCCTGAAATGGGATGGGACAGGGCTATGTTCAGAAAAATCTAAACAGCGCGATATAAGATGGTGACCGCATCGTATAGTGACATCTAACGGGTGTGTTACGAACTCAGTTCTTGTAACCTTTTTTGATATTCTTTTTAATTTTAAATGTTGTAAAAACATGTGAATAAAGTTAGTTGTGTCAAAAACTTGGTCTTGTCAATCCTCTGCTCTGCTATCCTTATAGTTTCCATAACATTTTGTGGTCCTTCGAACCGGATAAAGGAACTAAAATTATATAAAATCGGTACAATCAACTCTATCTGTTGAGAAATTTCACAACCTAGCTACAACTAATTACATACTAATTTGCGTGCGACACTTAAACACCCATTGACGATCGTCACCACGGCTAACCCGTTACTAGAGTTTGTTAAGGGAGTCGTGTCCCTTGAAAACAGGCGGAATTTTCAAAAATTTTTCATATTTCAACACTAATAATACTGAAAACTGTGATTGACACTCGAATTTATGTAGCAGTAATTTGTTAAAATGGCAGCTACATAAATACAAGTACCTATAAATCATAGTTTTCAAAGTGTTATTAGTGTTGATATATATATAAAAGATTTTTGAAAATGCCGCCTGTTTTCAAGGGACACGACTCGCTTGACAAACTCTAGGTAGTAATTAAATAACCAAATACATTTGCCATTGAAATAATAACTCTTCAGCCTTGCAACTCATCTACCGCCTCCGTTTTCGTAGCCAATTGGCTTTAATCAACTCATTTAATAGGACCGCGTCTGAACTGAGTTGGACATCACAAAATCATTATTGTCAATTAATTATGTAGACAGATACGCAGGATAACCAACATTGACAATAACAGTAGCTTCCTGAAAGCTGGGCATGCGACCAGCATATAGTGCGCGTTTGAAGTGAAAAAAGTGACTTAGTGACTAGGTAAATGCCAAGGGTATCGTACTTACCTACGCAGAAAAACAAGTTTCGAGCGTCTTGAGAGTTGAGTTTGAAGTTTTTGAGAGTGATCGTGATTTCACACAAAACCCCTATTTGTGTAAAACGTATAAAACCGAATGCAGCCGAAAATACGGGAACACAACTCAAAAAATTACGTTCGTGTGGCTTCACCCTTAAATAGACCCCTTTCTAATAAACTTCTTTATTTGTTTTTTGCTATAGCGATTACAACAATAAAGAAAGAAAGAAATATTTATTTGTGACAACTAACATAGACAAAAGAAAATTAAAACAGAATAAGCAATAAAAGCAAAAATAACACAATGAAAAAAAAAAATAACATGCTTGTGTCACAAAATGGTCCCAAATCAGCAAAATATTGCCAATCTTGCGAACGGCGCTGATCTTCCTTTGGGACCATAAAACCATAACAGTAAAATAACAATACACATTCTTTACTAATATTTCTCGGGACTTAATCACTGCTGACTGACTAAACGTGACTGAAATGACTGACTTAATTATTGCTGTGTATCGCCAAAGTTTAAAACATAATACACACTCCTATTACAATTCAAAATATACATTCCTATGACAGGCGAACAGGACGAACAGGCATATATATTTTTTTTTTTATGTTAAAGAGGCCAGACAAACGAACTAGTGGGTCACCTGATGTTAAATGATCACCACTGTCCATAGACACCCGCAGCGCTTTACACGATGCCAGTGCGTTATCGGCCCTGGGAAAAGGAGAGGGAATAGGGGAGGGGGACAGGTATTGGGCCCCCGGCGCTCTCACTGACCGTACGAAACGTATAGCAGGAGTACTGCTGATTCACGCCGGTGTTCTGTGAGAGGGTGGTACTGCCCCGGACGAGCCGGCCCATTTGTGATGCAACGACTAGCTACAACATGGCTCAACCACTACAAAAAGCATATATCAAAGCCTCAATGATAGGGACCCATTTTTAGGGTTCCGTAGTCAACTAGGAACCCTTATAGTTTCGCCATGTCTGTCCGTCTGTCTGTCTGTCCGTGGCTAAGTTCAGAGACTGTTAGTACTAGAAAGCTGTAATTTGGCATAAATATATATATCAGTCACGCCGACAAAGTGGTTAAATAAAAAAAACTTAAAATATTTTTTTAGGGTACCTCCCTTAGACGTAAAGTGGGGGTGATATTTTTTTTCTCGACTAACCCTATAGTGTGGGGTATCATTGGATAGGTATTTGAAAATAAATAGGGGTTTGCAAAAACCATTTTTTTTTTAAAGTGAATATTTTCGGAGATATTCACTCCGAAAGTTCAAAATAATGTGTCCCCCTTCTAACTTTTGAACCGCACGTTTAAAAAATATGAAAAAAATCATGTAAGTTAAACTTAATAAAAACTTTCTAGGAAAATTATTTTCAACTTAATCAGTTGAGCAGTATTTAAGTTTTTGTAAAAAAAATATTTCTAAACTCAGATTTTTTCGTACCTGCTACGGAACCCTATCTTGGGCGTGTCCGACACGTGTTTTTCTTTTTGGGTAGGTACGGAACTCTAAAAAAAACAAATAAAAATTCAAAAAGTTTCGGTGTTTGTTAACAGTCGACTTGGAGGATCGTTGAAAATGTTTTAAAGAAATCAAAGTGATGAAGACTGGATTATCAGCGTAAATTGGAATTGAAGTCGTTAACGCCGCGATTGGACAATTTTTTAAAATAGGAATCTTGATTGAGACTATAAAGAGATCTTATTAGCGACAAAGGCATTTAAACTCTCTTTAAGCAATGCCTCATTTAAGCTGATTAGAATCCTTTTGACATTTTACAACTACTTACTAACTACGCAACTTAATTTTACTCCAATAGTAGGTAAGTACCTTTACTTCGATTTTTTTGATGTAGAATAAGACATAATTAACGACCGCTTTAGCCTAGTTGGTAGTGACCCTGCCTACGAAGCAAGAGGTCGTGGGTTCCAATCCCGGTAAGGGCATTTATTTGTGTGATGAGCACGAATATTTGTTCCTGAGTTATGGATGTTTTCTATGTATTTATTTATCTATATAAGTATGTTTATCGTTGTCTGGTACCCATAGTAGCTTTGCTTAGGTTGGGACTAGGTCGATTTGTGTAAGATTGCCCCCTAATATTTATTTTTATTTTAATTTGGATAAAAACCGAGTTCAAACAACGTCGTGGTTGTTATTTTTATCTACAAACTTATATAGGACCAAACGGGAATAATACCCTACTAAACAAAAAAAAAATTCTGACAGTTCCAAAGTAACAAAAAAATATAATATACTTGATATTTGAGAATCTCCTTTTTTGAAGTCGCTAAAAAGTTAAATCATTTTCGACGTATCTTCCGATGGAAAAATGCATTTATAAAATAAGGTACAATAAGTAATAATTAAATAACAAAGGGATGTTGAAATTACCCAATTACACGTCTGGTCGAAGAAAAAGACAGACTTTTGTTATTATAAACAGGTTTAGTATAGTCGACTAAAATAAAAATGCGTCGAAAAGTTTTTGTACAAATATCTACCTATTATACGTACTTTAATTTTAATACATACGAGTACTTAACTGAAAACATGTTCAATTCCAACTTGCGCGCTGTAGGATCTCTAGCTGGGAAGTAAAAGCGGTTATGGACTTAAGTTGTACAATTGGAATAACTGCAGAAGTTGTGTATTTTGCACGTTACTAACGCCATCTACTGTGTAAGAACTTGTGTGAAACAAGTTAAAGTAGTTTCAAATGTTTTGTACGTCCTTAGAATAGTATATGACGTCAATCTATCAAATTATAATGTATTCAAGAGATGTAGTTCGTGAGTGAATGACATAAATGTACTTACTATCTACTTACTTCAGTTGGATGACTCTAGTTCAGATGTGATTAATTTACTTAGTTCAGTATTATATTTTCATTCGTCTACTTATTTGCTAAAACTACACAAAGTCACTATCATTAAGTGATGAGATGATCATTAAGTAAATTTTGTCAGTATAAGGAAAATCATTTATAAGAGTGTTTCATTTAAAACACGGTGTTTTGTATACAGGTATTGGTAAAATTATATCTACTTATCTTCTTCTTTAAACAAACTGAAATACTGAATTAAAACAGTGAACTATATCTTGGTAGACAAAGGTTATCTCTGGCTAATGAAAGCTGAACCTGAGAAAATGCCGGGATACTCTAGGTTAATCTTTTAATCTAGCAATTCTAGCTTTGCGTATAAACAACTGCTTTTATTTATGAACTAAAACAATTACTTTGCTCACCCGCGACCTTACAATAGTTACGTTTATGCAAGAAATGTGCGTTCATGCAGTTCCTCCACCTCCACACTGTACGAACACACACAAATCACATAAACCCAACCATCACCACCACCAAGCTACACTGACGCGTTTCGAACTCAACCAGAGCTCATCTTCAGAGTTACCACAACCACAAGTTGCTTTTATTTAGTTATTAATTACACGAAAACAGAGTTACTAGCTTGCTATCCTAGCTTGAAAAACTAGTCTCGTGTATCAACTTTTATAAGCCAGATATTATGCACCGTTTCTTTTTAGTGACAACACATTTATCGCATCTCTAAGGATCGCCGTTTGACGAAGCATCTCATGGATATGATTACTTCTGAGTTTACGAAGTTGCGTCGTGTTAAGTCGCTCGTAAAGCGCGAGACGCCATTAATGTTTTAGTGTTCTTCTGCAACAACTAGTTACCTGCCCCCCATAAATATATTAGCGGGCTGCTCTCAACGGGCGACAAGTTTTGATGAAACTCGTGTAATATAAGCACGTGCTACATCACAGCCTAAAGCAATTGCTATATATAAATACTGGCCTTAACCCGCGTCTTCGCTCGTGTGAAAAATCCGAGAAGAAAGGTTACGGTATTTTTTTTTATTATTTATTTAAGTAAACAAAACACCATCATTTCAGGACACCCAATGCAATAATAATTAATAATAATTCATTTATTTACGACCAACTAGGATCATTTGGGTTAGTAACAAAATTATACTAAAGGTAATGTAAGGTAATGTAAGGTGTGACTAATAGTATATCGAATTAATTATACACAAATTAGCTTACTTAAAAGTTAACATGAAGGAATTTCCTATGCTACAATATTACAATAATCATAGCATAAAACATGAAAAGTCACTGTAGTGCAGTGTTTTTCAACCTTTTTTCATGATGCGACCCCCCTGGTATGAAAAAATATTTCGCGACCCCCCGACCCTTCGCTTTTTAGGGTTCCGTAGTCAACTAGGAACCCTTATAGTTTCGCCATGTCTGTCCGTCTGTCTGTCTGTCTGTCTGTCCGCGGCTAAGCTCAGAGATCGTTAGTACTAGAAAGATGTAATTTGGCATGAATATACATATCAGTCACGCCAACAAAGTGGTAAAATAAAAAAATAAAAAAATATTTTTTTTTATGGTACCTCCCATAGACGTAAAGGGGGGTGATTTTTTTTTCTCGACTAATCCTATAGTGTGAGGTATCGTTGGATAGGTCTTTTAAAACCATTGCGGGGTTGCCAACATGTTTTTTCTATTCAGTGATCTGTTTGCGAAATATTCAACTTTAAAGTGAAAATTTTCATTAAAATCGAGCGTCCCCCCCCCCTCTAAAATCTAAACTGTTAGGTGGAAAAATTTGAAAAAATTCAGAATGGTAGTAAATATATCAAATTTACTAGGAAAATTATAGCGGCTAAGATTGCTTGGAAATTATTTGTAGTTTAAGAGTAAATAGTAGCCTAAGGTATAAAACATACCTAAACTTGGATGATTCCGTACACATACCGTACACATACGAAATCCTTAGAAAAATATTACTTGATTTTTTTGTAATGGCTACGGAACCCTACCTTGTGCGTGTCCGACACGCTCTTGGCCGGTTTTTTTATCATGTATGTATGTGTATGTTACAGTGTTACAATTCATTCCATACGAAATCCTTTATAATCTTCGTTTTTTTTACTAAAGTTCTCTCGACCTCTGGCGACCGGTACAGAAGCTTGAAAAACAAACAGATTGAAAAACACTGCTGTAGTGAATTCACACAGCGAACATGAGAACAAGTCGGTCTTTTCAGCCACATTGTTTAAGGTGAGTAAGGCTCGAGTAAGAGGAAGATGCTCAACGGTCGCTCAGACAGCACCATCTATATTGAATTCAGACGATGTTAGCGCGTCATTATGAGGAACCGAGATAATACAAAGTTCCTCCACAGCGCCCTCTATTCATAATCAAAGTAAAAATATTATCCTGTTTCGATCCAGATCTTTGTCTATCTGTACGACATGATTCGGCTAAAATCGTCCAGCATTTCCACTCATCAAAATATCTAACATCATCATCATCATCTTTACAGTCTTTCTCATTTTATAATATCAGTAGAACAAGAGTACAAAGAAAGAAAGAAAGAAGATTCACTTTTACAAGACACACAATTTCATACAAATAAACAAAGATAACAAACAATGGAGTAATAAATATGTACATGCACAATTCTGCACGTGTGTGTCCTCGCGAAAGTGAAACGGTCGCTGACTCAGCATTATGCTGAGGCGTTAGATGCCTGCAGCGCTGGTTTTCTGTCAGAACCGTCAAATACGGCGTCCATATACGGCGTTAGTGACGCGTTTGAGATGGTTTATGTGTTCGACAAGACAGTCTCTAGACGTTTGTTGTTAGAGATTGCTGCAAAGAAATCGTTCAGGTAACGATGTGGGGTAGAACAAAGAAAATTTTAGAGAGTTTTATTTTTCACCTCACTAGCTCGGAAAGCCCTTTTTGTTTGTTTGACATCTATTGAGAAAATCGCTTTTTATCCACAAGTGAAGAAAGAGTTTTGACATTTGAAGGCAGCTTAAGTGATATTTGACAGCTAACAAAACGTAAAACGTTAAAAGTGCTGAATTTTTAACATCACAATTAATGAATTGCATCGAGTAAAAAACACTAAATACAGTCTTACAACTTTATTTTAATTCATAAATATCAGCATTCAACATTAACCTTCATTCTTGTTGTAAAAACGGATAAAATGTTCTGACAGTCCAAGTAAGTCGATGTGCGAACAAAACGCATCCGAAATAATAAAAAAAAACTTAAGTCAAAACGGTATACAATTTAACAGTAATACAGTTTGCTCGTATCTCAAAATCGATAATCTGGCTAATTGAACTTTACTCGATGTGCAATAAAGTTCAGTTTGGTTTATTCATTGATTGGAGATACGAGTTTTTTCAAAGTAGTGACGATATGTCGGTATTGGAATAGTTCCATAAAGACTGGATTTGCTTAGGCTATTTTGCATTATTTTTGATTTTACCAATATTTCTATAAGTACTTCAAAATTATTGTATTGACAAAGAGGTAAATAAATAATAATTGATAGTACAAACCCTTTTTCTTATTTTCCTCGCTGTAGTGAGGTGAAAAGTTTTGTGTTATACACGGGTGAAAAGTTATTTTACGTCTCGTGTGTTGAAGCACTCGCTATCGAAAGAATTCTATTTTTGAACCACTCGCTTCGCTCGTGGTCAATCATAGAATCCTTTCGATAGCTCGTGTTTCAAAATGAACACTCGCAGTTAAAATACAACTTTCCCCCCTTGTATAACAAATAACTATTATCGTATTTATTATTGCAGTTTTCGAAGCACTTAAACGCTCGGTACTTTAAGTAAATCTTCATCATAATCAAATCACCAAATAACTACCAGAAAAAAACTGTTAAACATTAAAGATCGCTTGCATGCCGCTCGCCTATAAAAATACATAATTAATAACTGTAACTGCGTCGCGAGTCGTTTACAGTACTGCTAGCCATTTTTCTCTACTCTAAAACAGCGTCTTTTGAGTTCAATGTTCTTGAAACCTCACCTTGCAATTTGAGTAGCCCAAGATGTTATCTCTATCAATTATGGGCCATAAAACGTAATGACTTCATCGTAAATCTTCAGTTTACACGACACCATTTTACTTGGTGTTGAATAAATGAGGTCAAATTGCTTTGAAGTACTAATGAACGTTGTCCCCTTGGAAAATTGCTGCTCGCAACTAAATTACGATAAAGCTAATTTTGTTTGCCGCGCCAAAGGAAAAGCATTATGATTTTTACGGCAGCCGTTGTTTGTAGAGTCTACTTTGTGGTAGAGTACTTCGTATCAGTAAACATTGAAGTTAGGTTGGAGACCTTTTTGTATAATTGTATAATGTAATTATAATTATTATGGAGAGATTACGATAATTATGTTCGGAGTTTATATTTGCAATAGCGGAGAACTAGAGTTACCGGCTGTTTAGGGAGAGCTCGTAATTAATGTCAGTAGGTATATTGTACAACTGCTTTAAAGATCTTCAAATAAAGCTCGTCCATTCAAAAACTTAAACTTTTTATACCTTTTAAACCAACCCTTCGTTAGCGTGTAAAATTTCAGGGCAGCGCCATCTCTCGGTGCGAAGCGGAACTAATATTTTTACAAAGCGATTGAACACCGGCATAGCTTGAAGAATAATTATTTATGTATGTTGAAGCGACAATATAGTTGATATTGATAACGGCAACAGGTAGAAGCTTGAAATATTCACAGAATATTTCGTTAGGTATATACACCGTGAAATTTTAGTGGTTGTTTTCCCGAAACGAGGTGATTTAGTTTCGATTGTACAATCGATTTATATTTACTATTTTGACTAGAGTCAAAAATCCAATTGTGAAAAACGAAAGTCTAAAATGACTTAAAATGACCGCAAACCAATAGTAACGCTTCGTTGGTACTGTTAGCTGGCAGGCGACTGCTGTATGTAGATTGTCTATGGATTAATTTAAATATTAAAAATAGAGCAGCAGTCGAATGTCAGCCATGAAAGGAAAAACTCTGTAGCTTTGCAACAGACAGTCAATAAAATGGAGGCGTATTAAAAACAAGTATCTTTTATTTAATAATAAATAGTGTTAGGAAAGCTGCACTCCCAAGCTCGTGGTACGATCACCACAGTACCTAACCTATCGTACGATCGTACGCTACTTGTACCAACGAAGCGTTACTATTGGTTTGCTGTCATTTTCTACTTTCGTTTTTCACAATTGGATTTTTGACTCTAGTCAAAATAGTAACTATAAATCGATTGTACAATCGATACTAAATCACCTCGTTTCGGGAAAACAACCACTAAAATTTCACGGTGTATTTACTTAAAAAAAAAATATATTTAAAGGGGGCTTCCATAAAACAAACGCGATTTTTTGTGCCGTTTTTATAGATAGATAGTACGGAACCCTTCGTGCGCGAGTCCGACTCGCACTTGGCCGGTTTTTTCTTCTATTGCACAACTATCGATATCGATAAAAAACCGGCCAAGAGCGTGTCGGACACGCCCAAGGTAGGGTTCCGTAGCCATTACGAAAAAATCAAGTAATATTTTTCTAAGGATTTCGTATGTGTACGAAATCATCCAAATTTAGGTATGCTTTATACCTTAGGCTACTATTTACTCTTAAACTACAAATAATTTCCAAGCAATCTTAGCCGCTATAATTTTCCTAGTAAATTTGATATATTTACTACCATTCTGAATTTTTTCAAATTTTTCCACCCAACAGTTTAGATTTTAGAGGGGGGGGACGGCCGATTTTAATGAAAATTTTCACTTTAAAGTTGAATATTTCGCAAACAGATCACTGAATAGAAAAATCATGTTAGCATTCCCGCAATGGTTTTAAAAGACCTATCCAACGATACCCCACACTATAGGGTTAGCCGAGAAAAAAAAAATCACTCCCACTTTACGTCTATGGGAGGTACCCTAAAAAAATTTTTTTTACTTTTTTTTATTCAATCACTTTGTCGGCGTGACTGATATATATATTCATGCCAAATTACAGCTTTCTAGTATTAACAGTCTCTGAGCTTAGCCGCGGACAGACAGCGGACGGACAGACATGGCGAAACTATAAGGGTTCCTAGTTGACTACGGAACCCTAAAAATTGGTTCCAACACTAGCTTGATTGCGACAGTCTTTTATTTTGCCGTGAAAATTCCGATCTCTGTCTATAATAATTAGACCAATTATCAAGCGGGCAATTTTTTTTTAATTTTGATAAATTTTGTAGTTCCCATTTATAGCAACAACGTCAAAACTTGGATAGTTTGTGATCAATGTTAGGTAGCCACCAAATTGCTCGTTTCAAAACGTGGTAGGTTATATTATAATGGTATATGTATTACTAGTTGCACCCGCGTCTTTTTCCGCGTGGATTTATATCTATCTCAACCCGTCACAAATCACAACTTTACTCTGTTCGTCTGTTCGCTTATCGTCATAAATCTATCTTGGAACGAAAATAAACGCTTCTAGGATCACCTTTGTTATCCGTCTGTTTATTTGTCAAGATCTGCAAGTGAAATGCCCGTCATAATCAGTTCAGCCGTTGCGAATATTAGCCAGAACAAATAGACAGACAAGACAGATTGACAAAAATCGAAAAGTCGCTGTTTTGTTACGCAATTTGTGTGCGAAATTACATTTGAAAGTTACCATGAGCTTTATGGTGAAGGAAAATATCGTGAGGAAACCTGCACCATTTGAGAAGAAATTCAATAGTGTATGTGTGAAGTTTCCAATCCGCACTGCGCCCGAGTGGGAAATACGGCTCAAGCCCTCTCATTTTGAAAGGAGGCCTGTGTCCCGCAGTCGGTCTTATATAGGCTGAGATGATGATGATGATGGTGATGGTGTTTAAATTGCAATGTTTGGTTGTTTGTTAGTTTGTTTGTCGAGGGCAAATTCTTCAAAGAAGAATTTCACCTACTTCTGACAGGTTGCTTTAAAATTTTGGATGATAATGCAAGTAAAATCTGCAAATAATATAAAGTAAAAAAAAATAAAAGCTCCAACGCAAACACACACACACACACACACACATACACACACATAGCGGTCAAAATTATAAAACCCCTCTTTTTGTGTCGGGGGTTAAAAGCTTGTATTTAATCTGATCTCTCAACAAAACTTCTACAGGGTAAAGTTCTTCGTTTCAACTGAAAAATACCTCACACATTTAAAAGCCGCCGGACATCTGCTGACGACGAAAGTTGTTAGTTTTATACTTATTTTATTGCGGTAAAACAATTTTGAATGCCATTCCTTTATCAGCTCGTAGACAAGCCACTGCAGCACTGGGCACTTGCAATGTTGCTGTAAAATTTCCATTTTATTTAATTATCATTTTGCATAAACTTTTCACTGTTCTCTACATCGTTACTTAATTGTTATTGTCAATAGTGTTTTGTTTTTTCTTATTTTTTTGTACAATAAAGAGTTTACGTATATATGTTATGGACCCCGGCATTATTAATAATCTAGCTCTATCGGGCAAAGTGATTAATTACTGTCTAAACTTCATTACTTATCATATTGCCCGGTCATTATTATATAGCTACGTGACAAATAGGCAATTTGATAATAAAGCTAAGTTTGACGCGGTGCGAGCGAGCCGAGCGAAGCGAGCGAGCAAGGCGGTACGGGGTGGAAGCGACTCGGAAGGTTAGGTTCAAAGTCTACTTCTTTTCTACGTCTCTTCTATTATGGCTTGCGCCTCAAATGAATTTCCGGATGTTTTTAAATCCACGATAATATTGTTAACAAATAGTATCACGATAATATTGATAGTCTAACCAATCCTAGCCACTGACTTTGTACTTGTCCTTACAACATGCTCGTAACCGGTAACATTAACACTTAAATATTTATATGATTTCATTTAAATGTATTCTCCTTTGATCCCTGTTATAACACAAACATGATACTGTCTACATGAAACTGATCTGAATTCGCATTCCAATCATGATGTTTTTAATCGAACTATAAATCAACTTGTATCTCATAAATGATGAGTGAAATGATTTCATGTTTTAAAACCATTTTAACTTAATGTGAGCTCAATACACAATGAAGCATTTTACTTTAATTTACGAGCAAATCTATTATAGTAATGACATGTTTAATATATTATGAATTATGAATGCAAAGATTGTTTAGGATTTTGCTATCAAAGATGAGAATTTACGTGATACCAGTGATACTGAACAAATGTTTATAGTGTGTATTTGTTTAAATAACGTCATTTGCTTTTAATTTCATGATACATGTAATTGTATAAGTATAATGGAAGTGTTTGAATGATATGATACCGATTACTAAACTGAAAGTAAATACTATGCAATATTTAATTAACGATTAAGTAGCATTCATTTTTGGTTTTGCTGGTAAATCTTATGATTCATTTTTAATGGGATGATAATTTACAAGTATCTATGTAAAAAGTAAGTGGGTAAAGTCAGCTGTTTAGTCGTTTGTTGAAAAAAAAAGTAAAACAAGTTCAAGAACTGGCCTAGTTTTAAATGTTTCGTTCCCAGAAAAAAGATAATCCCCGTTGAATCTGCTAACTATTCTAAATGCCAGAGTCAAATGTAAGTTAGGGCTAAGAACATATTATATTCAAAAATAAAAATCAACAAAAGTTTATTTGGTTTTCACAAGATTGTGGTTCTTAGTAAAACAAGGTTGGGACCTTCCATTGAGCAAATAAATGCTTGTATCGGAAATTCCCGCTCTTCCTTCACTCAGGGATAACAGAAAAAAACCCAATAAGATATATACATTAAATTATAAAGTACTACTAACTTCCTAATTACTAATTACTAGTGTGTGTGAATATTTTTTTTTTCAAATACACAAGTATATTACTACACCAATCAATCGATGTCATCGCTCGATATCGATCGATTGGTGTGTTAGATTTGGCTGATTGACGGATACCGATCGATGCGGTACGACATCGAGCGATTGGATTGGTTTGGCTGTAGCAGGTATACCTGTCGATCAGGGTCGACCAAATCCATTCTACTATCGGTCGAGAGCATCGAGCTACCATCGATCGATTGGTAAGGTAACACTAAAATAAAATCACATAATGATTCCAAGGTTGTAGTTGCGTTCTAGGTTCCATTTCAAACATGCAGTCAATGAACAAAAGTACATAAAAGTTGTTTCCAATCGTCATTTCATTTAATATTTGTACGTTAAATCGGGGTACTTTGACCCAGTGGAGAGTAACTTTAAATATGAAAACCACATAAACATGTACCCACACGGAAAGAACATGTCTGTCACCTAAGCAACTGTATTGAGTTATAGCGGTTTGAAAGTTAGTCATCACGCACAATTACTATGGTAGGTAACCATTTCTTCAAAAGTGAAAAAGATATATTATTTTCAGATATCCATATTTAATCCAATGGTAAGTTACAGTCATTTGCGAGCTCTTCATTTTGAGATTAAAATCTCATTTCTCATAAAAGGTTACTAGACATGTTCTTTCTGTGTACCCTGCATATAGAACGGACTAATAAAAAAACATAAAAAACATCCAATGCTTAAAGTTCCCTTCAGTTCTACGTCACCCGACTTTATGGTATAAACATTTTCCAACGTTATCACTGAGGTGACGGCATACAATACAACTATGCGAATCTAAAAAAATAGGATTGTCGTCATTAGGTACTATTACCCAGACCAGACCAGACCAGGCACCGCTGGGGGGACAGTGTCCAGGCGGATTTGCGACGTCTTCAAGTCGACGACTGGCAAGAGGCTGCGCACGATCGGGACAGATGGCGTGCTCTCGTTTTGGAGGCCAAGACCCTCTTTGGGTCTCTGAGCCAAATGAGTTTTTTTTTTTAATAAAATAAAAATATATATAAATATTAGCGGACAATCTGACACAAATCGACCTAGTCCCAATCTAAGCAAAGCTTGTACTATGGGTACTAGACGACGATAAACATACTTATATAGATAAATAAATACTTAAATACATAGAAAACATCCATAACTCAGGAACAAATATTCGTGCTCATCACACAAATAAATGCCCTTACCGGGATTCGAACCCAGGACCTCTTGCTTCGTAGGCAGGGTCACTACCAACTAGGCTAAAGCGGTCGTTAGTTAGTTAGTTAGTCATTAATATTCAGATCCATATTTTAAACATATTAGTCATAATAATACTTCAAAATGAAATGAAATACTTACCTATTAAAATTATTCGGTTAAAACTTGTTTAGTTTTTGTATTAATTAAAACCGTTCCATTTACTCCCCAAACTACCCTATAGTGACGTCATTGCGACACATTTCTGGGGTCTACACGTCACTAATGGTAAGTACGCTATGTA
Organism: Archips crataeganus; assembly: GCA_947859365.1. NCBI lineage: Eukaryota > Metazoa > Arthropoda > Insecta > Lepidoptera > Tortricidae > Archips > Archips crataeganus. The sequence continues at coordinate 5,122,217 of OX402049.1, read as the reverse complement.
CGCGTACACTGTACGCGTAGCTGCAAGTACGGACATGGCGCTCTAGGACACGCGTACCCGGGTACGCGTACCCAGGCTCGCGTAGGGTACGCGTAATGTGCGCGCAGTCCGTACGCAGCTGTAGGTAGCCACCAAACTGCCCGCTTGATAACGGGGTAAAATAATTAGGTCAGGTATAGGTTAGGCCAATGTTCAGAAGAGGACTACTGTCGGCTGTAATGTTGATGATGATGAATCTACATATAATATTTCTTTATCTACACTCATATCATATCATAAAGCCTCCATAAGCGTTCATAAACCGCAAATTACGACCAGCATTAGATAAACTGTTTTGTTACAATAAATTTCTTATCTGTGAAAATGTTATGATTGCTTCGGTTTTATTTATGACATTCAAATTTAGAACATCTCTGAAAAAAAAAGCAATTTGAATTGACCTCAATTCTAATATCAGTCGATATGACGTTTTATTCGAAATTAAATTTCAAACTGCAAACAATTTTTACATATTTCGCACGTTATTTGATATCGAACAATATGAATATGACAATTAGGGCCGACTGTTTTTTTTTAATTTATTTTTGAAACAGGCTTCGTACAACTTGTCACATTAGCCTATAGGGCAAAAACAACTATACAAAAAACGGAGGCTCGCAATGCTATTTATAATTATAAAGGGCGGACTTAAGTTTGTCTCTGAATTGAAAAAAAAACTAGGTACCTACCTACTGTTGCGTGACATGTCAACAAAGTTTCGCCTGCCATATTTTGTTGTTCGAATTGTTTTGTCGCAATAATTTAATTAGTTTGTTTTCTTGTTTAAATAATTATCGTACCTGTTTCATCTAAAATGAGCGATCAAGATAATGATCAAGATATTTCGAAGACGCCACCTAATATCCACGACAGAGCAACTAACGTTATAAATGACTTGTTACCGGCTTGTACGAAAAAAAATACCAAAATTTTATGGAATGGAGACTAGCAAAAAATACGTCTTCCTATGTATTATTATAGTAAATAAATTACTTAATTTTCCCATTTGTTTTTTTTTTCAATAATTACAGCTAGAAGCTCAAGTCAATGCTGCACTGCCGGTCGTAACATGCGGTTCCTGAACACATCATAGAGACCTAACAATATGTGTGTACATAAAGCAATGTATGTAACTGTACATAATTTGGCATTAAAAAACTTGTGTGATGTTCTTATGAAACTCGCTTGTCGGCTCGTTTCATAAACCCACACTCGTTTTTTAATGCCCTTCATTATGTAACAGTCATATAAACTACTATTGTTGACCATGGAACCCTGAAAGTTCAACGGCATGTTGACGCCTTTGATCTTAAGTTACTTCCGTTTTCTCTCAAAAACACGTTATAAAAAAAGACCGTGGGTGTAATAGTCCTTTAATCTTACTAAGTGCCAGTGGACCGCTTATTACTTAATTTGCAAGCTAAAGGCACGCAACCGTGTTCCTTAGCACAAAGGCTAATGGGTTATATGTGAATAAAAACATGCTTGCTCTAGAATTACATTTTGAACGCTCTTAGATGTTAAGCTCGCAAAGCGTAAATAATATTTTATCCTGGCCCTATACTACGAAGCGCGAAATTCGAACTTCGTTTCATGCCGTTCCGCTCACGCTAATGGTATTTATTACGAGAGTGAGAGGGACCGCACGATCCGAACTTCGAACTTCGAATTTCGTAGTAACCCCCCTGGAATATAAGGAGCGGCATTCATAAGTTTTCCTTTTAGCTTTTCATATTTCAGGACACGTATGAAATTCGTCTTAGTAATTATGAGTTTCAGTTTTTACAGCGCTAGTCGGGAGCTCTTCGGGAAACGTAAGGACATTTTATTTATGAACTCACCTTTACTCAGTTCGTGGCTTCTCTTGTGTACCTAGGCCTGCCAGTTGAATTTACTTGACGACTTGGGTTCGAACTTGAAAACACACGTTTCCCGAGAGATATGACAAGCTAGATCGATTGATCGCCTCCGAAAACCCTCACGTAGCTTTCATCAAAATCTGAATACAAATTATCTGCTCCGACCGGGTATCGAATCTGACCTCAAGCTTCAAAATCAGGTTCTGCAACCACACGACTATCCGGTCCAAAAACAGGGAGCATTGGTTATACATAGATAAGTGTTTCGTATTTTTATCATACGTGCATAATCATGTGAAATAAGATTCAAGCTCGACAGTACCTGTTGCGTTGGGGGTTGACAAAGTTACGGCCCAACATTAAATCCGGGCTTATGTAGCTACGTAACAGTCAACAGATGTCGGTGAACGGTGTAAGTAATTGTAGGTAATTAAATTTAATGCTTGCCTTAAATTATTTTTAATTAAGTCGTATTCATGCTTGACTTGAACGGCATTATGTGTAAAACTACATTGTAGTTTCATTTAGGAATCTTTCTTCTTTGGACTTGCCTTGTCTTTGAACAAGTTTTTGTTACAAATTTCATTTTAAGAGCAAGCTTTTTAGCTGACTGTACTTTTTTTACAAGCATAAATGACGAATTGCGAACGTTAAGAGGAGCGTAATGTCGAGGTTAGATAAGATACTGTTTTCGGTAGAATACCAGCCACAACCATTCTAGATAAAAAAAGTTACAAACTTTCACTATGGGCTGGTACAGACGGACAGCATTTGAATTGCATTCCAGCTGCAAAATGGCAGTTCGAATGCTGTTTTAGTTCGCACACTGGCTGCGCAGTTGCAATGCAGTTCCATAGCAGTTGCTCTGACTGCAATAGGACTGCATTAGGACTGCACGGCAACAGAACAGCGAGCTAACTGCGCAGTTGGTTTGCAGTTTCGATGCAGTTACATTAACTGCATCAGAACTCCACTCGAACTGCCATTTTGCAGCTGGAATGCAATTCAAATGCTGTCTGTTTTTACCGGCCTTATGGGTAAATAAATAAATAATAATAAATAATAAATAATAAATATCACGGGACAATTCACACCAATTGACCTAGTTCCAATGTAAGCTGGGTAAAGCTTGTGTTATGGGTACTAAATAGGCAACGGATTAGCATACTTACAGTTACTTATATAGTCACATACTTCAATAAATATGAAACACCCAAGACCCGAGAACAAACATTCGTATTTTCATACAAATATCTGCCCCGACACGGGAATCGAACCCGGGACCTCAAGCTTCATAGTCAGGATCTCTTACCACTAGGCCATCTGGTTGTCTAAGGGTACATCACAATACTTATATCTAACAACATAACAAGGCGTGACTAAATTTTGAATCAAAAATTCCGATGTAAAACCTGTACAGGAGTGTTCATCAACTCCATAGTCAGCTGCGATATTCCGGATTAATTTTTTAACGACCATATTTCGTGGTTGACCTTTAAAATCTTATCGTCAGAGACAAACGCGCGTTTTGTGAAAGCACTCGAACGGAATTCAGGAGTTACACCATAATTACACGCTCGAAGATAACGTTATTTTTAGATCTTGCGCATTGTTATATTAATAAAATTTCACTTGTGAAGATTATAGTCAAATAATCAGACATTAAGGTAGACCGCCACGTCAGCTCATTGTAAAAGTCCCGTTAAATGGCACTGTAACCAAAATGTCGTATTTTTCATGTTTTATTGTAATTTTTTGAATATCCTCAGAATACTAATAGGTAGTTGATTTTGTAGTTTGCGCGTCTAATATGACCATAACTAACTATCCTCAAAAAATCGCGTTGAAATCAAGTCCTGTGGAAGCAATGCAAGTGGGTGGGTGGTTTGTATGGGAGTCGAACCACCTTAAGGCGAGCTTTTGCAGACCAAAGGCCTTAATGCCTATTACACTTGGAATCTCAATCGTATTTACCATCTCTTTCTACACTCATCCTATACCGTGTGACAGAAAGAATCGGTGAAAGCGATTGTATTTCTGAATGCATTAGTTAATAAGGCCTTAGGGTTAGCTACGTAACTCCGAGTTAACTGCTGCCTCAGGGTTAAGTATTGTCAAAATGTATGACTGTCATCCCTAACCCAGCGATAACAAATTTAATTTTTTAACCTTAGACCGATCAAGTGGCCCTAAGAATATTTTTTGTTTCACACATTGATTGTTGGTATTTCACTCACCTTTAACACCGGCCGGATATTATGTGCGGTGCGGTTGTTCTTTAATCTGGCGCGTATACTTTTGTCTTGATAACAATTGTTATTATTGATATTGGGATGCGGTAAAAATATATTAATTATAATAAATCTTCTTGCGAAAATTAAAAATTGCGTATTACTGCCGCAGTTGACAGGTCACGACGACTATTGTTTTGTTTCTTTTTCGGCTCTATATTAGGACCATAGAGCACGGCGCACGCGGAGGTTGCATGGGTGGCTAAATACGTCCCATTACGAATTAAATTACTCCATGCAACTTTATAGGCTCAAACATAACTTGCCTTATACCTTTATACTTCTACTTGTGAATGTTACATTAAATTTTCAGGATACATGACGTTGAAATCAAACCGAAACGGATAGATTCGAAAAAGTTGAACCTCATCGCCCGCCGATAATATGTATAAATGTATAAAAGTTTTCCATTGTAAGACGAAAATTAACCACATTATTGTAAGGGTAATTTTCGTCTGAACTTTTACCAGTGAATCGATTTTTATGGTTTCCAACCATTTAACTTCGTCCAACTTTTTGGTCTCTATCCAACCGGTTTTGATTTTCTTTTTTTTATTTCTCATAAAATAAATAAAATGTATTTATTTATTTATTTATTTATTCATTAATTAATTTATTGCATACATGTAGTAGGTATAATTAGGATGGTAGGGTGTATTATAACTTATTGCATCATTATTACGTTTCAACTACGCATGCTACATGTGAAGCGCACGCGACTCTTATTCAGATAAGTTGTTGTTTAAGGTTATCGTAGTACTGGTTGTAAGTTTGTACATAAAACTGATATCATGATGAATTAATGCACATTTTAATAAGATTAAATCAGGTGGTTCTACAGATTATGGAGTACAGTGCTACTGTTCAAGTATTCAACCAGCGACAGCAATTGGTGTGTTGATTTCTTGGCAAGAATTAAATATAGTCAGAATATTGTGCATCAATGCTTACGCCTCGTCCCAACTCTATCAAGAGTGTGGTCTAGCTTTACAAATACAAACAAAACAACCTTAAGAGATATAACAAACCCATAACGTTGATACCATGGCGTAACTGTTATAAATATGTATTACACTCATTATTTGTTTAATATTTGTGTTAGATAAAAAACAGATGTGTAGTATTAAAACATGAAGACGGAAGCCATCGCATCTGTTACAGTTTGTCTACGGCCCGTCTAACTGCTTCTCGAATTATTTTAATTAATGAAAATTAATTAAAATGGGAGATAGCGATATGGTTGCAAACAAGGTTGATCATGGATCTCTGGAGACTAAGAAGGCTAACGGCAATGGCATCTGCAATCCGACAACCTTTGAAGAGGCTTTGGAAATAACACGTAAGTATTTTTTTTATTAAATTGCAATAGATTTAGTGATGAGTTTGGATTAAATTTAATGGTGCGTGTGAAGCTCCAAATCCACACTGGGCCCGCGTTGGAATTACGACCCAAACCCTCTAATTCTGAGAAGAGCCCCGTGCCCTGCAGTGGGTCATAATATAGGCTGAGATAATAATGATGATCATGATGGATTTAAAAACTATGGAAAATACCTCTTTTTATTTTAAATTTAAGCACAATTAATTAGACAGCTTTCACAGAACACGCTGATATTTATACATACATAACTTATTATTTTTATAATGTCTGATAAATATTTGTATTTACATTATATTATTTACCTTGTAGAAGTGAGTTCCATTGCTGGGTCGCATTAAACCATTTTCCCCATTCATCTCAATTTTGAGCGGTGTCTGGCCTTTTATGCATAATTGTGTGAGACCTTTTTCAATGTTTCCGTCTCTGTGAAACTTATAAAGGCCTTGAAACCATGATTATTTTCAACCTGGTGACATCTCAGAATTTTCTTCCAAACACATCCACAGCCAATGGCGATTCGTTTTCGGGATCCACCGGTATTTAAACAACGCATAGACAAATGTATCAGATCCAAATTGTATTGACTGATTGGTTGAACTGAACCGAAATACTTATACTTGGGCCGATTTTTGAAATAACATGTGTACAAAATTGTTTACTTAGATATTGATTTATTAGTGCAAATTGTGTCTTACGAGTCTACCCTACTCATATTTTAAATTCAAGATAGTTTTCTCATTTTTGAACAATCTTACAGGCGTGATTTCTAAATTCAATTCCCCGGTCGTGAAAGACGAAAGAAATAAAAAACATACTGAAAAATAAGCAAATGAAAATATATTAACGAGAGATTTTTTTCAGGCGTGGGAACCTATAACTACAGGCTGTTAACGATTACTATCTACTCGCTGCTAGCAGCAACTGCTGAAATGTTTACGATCGGTGTTGTCACCACCGCATCACAATGTGACTTGGACCTCGACGTTGGGAAGAAAGGATTAATCAGTTCCATTCCGATTTTAGGTATGTTATTGTTTCGAGTCCTGGATTTTGTTTTTTTTTCTCTTTGAATTTTCACCATTTTTGTGCTCCGATACACTGAATTCAGCGGATCATAGTCTCGAACATGACAAAATGGTTTTACTTCAGGATTTCAAATTTTTTATTAATTTGGTACACTTTGGAGTTTTAGATAAAACGGGTTTAAAACTATTTTAGATAATAAAACACGGTGTTCTAGCATAAATGATAAACAACCACGTAGCTAACGAAGGTAGTTCACTTCATGATAAAGACCGTTTAGTTCTTGTAGAGCTTGCGTTGGTGGGGCGCGTCATTTTAAATTAGACAAGCTATAATACGATTCTAGTCTTAATACTCTTAACTATCGACTAGGATTTTAAATAAGTATACTTACGAAATAAAAGTTGGATCAGCCAAACCTTAAGGTTGTAAACTGGGCGACAGCGAGTAGCTGCGCGTCGAGTGTTCTCTGTTCATTACGCTTCCGAGACCTTAACGCAGAGTGGTAATCTGCCAGCACACGCAACGAACAGAAAAAAAACCCATTTTTTTTTTTTTACTTCCAGGCGTGGTTGTGAGTGCTCACTTCTGGGGCTTCCTAGCCGACACGCGCGGACGACGTTTCGCTCTCATCATCAGCACAACCGGCGCCTGCGTTGCTGCTCTAATTGCTGCATTCTCTAACAACTGGATTTTCCTCGCTGTCATCAAGTTCATAGGAGCTGCATTGTAAGTCCATCCTCAACTTTTTATTAACTACTCTAACCTATTCATCCACAAAGTAATATTTTCGTAGAAAAAGTATATGTGCTAAACTGTTGCTCAAAACTCGATTCGACGTCAGCTTGATAAAGTACAGTATCGTCTTCGTCGATATCTTAATTGCTGAACGTAGTGTCTAATCTGAAGGGTCGATGACTCCTTGCACTATTGCTTCTCCATGTTTTTCGGTTCGCGGTAGTCTTTAAAGCTTCAGTTATAATAAGGCTAATGAGAACTAGGTTTGATAGTCCTTCCGTTAGACCTATAGAGGTGACTGACAGCTTGGTCTTTTCCCGTCAACCTTGGTGTAAATAATATGATAAGTAGTTAAGTTCTTTAGAAATATCACCACCGCCACGTGCTAATGAGAGATACAGGCACTGATTAGTGGCAAAGTCTCACTACCCACAAAAGACTTACAAAGCTATACTCTAAACACCACCACAGCAAGATGCATCAAGATGGACTGACGATCTGGTAAAGGTCGCAGGAACTACTTAGATGCGAGCAGCGTAGGACTGATCGTTATGGATTGGGGGAGGCTTTTGTCCAGCAGTGGACGTCTTTTTGGCTGATATGATGATGACTCTAAACAAATCTCATTATTAGGAGTATAGTGTCATGAGCTTAGTTGTGCTTAAACGTCGAGACACCTGCCTACACATAATGTCTATGACTGCACTGCAGTTATGGTTGTCTGTCGAACGCATCTGGATCCGCGTACACAGTTCCTTTAGACATGGTGTCCCGTTTTATGCCCACTTGTTGGCGCCTCTAAGGTGAATTTTGAATCCGGTAAAATTAAAATAAAAAAAATAATTTAAAAATAATTTACGTACGCGGCGATTTGAAGCTCTAGTGTCTAATGCACTCGGAATCACAATCGTTTTTACCACTTATTTCTGTCACACAGTATAAAATGAGGTTGGAAAGAGATGGTTAATGCGATAGCAAGCGCCGGCACGTTAGATAATACCTATGTCCTCAGGCGTCTTGAACTATTATATATATTGTGGTATAAATGCGGCAACTCACTTAGCAACCTACTTTGAATGTGAAGAGAATCAAGTGACTATAAACTACATATAGGTAAAAGACTGTTTTTTTATAATTTCAGCGCATCTGGAACTAACGCATTAGCCTTTACATTTCTTGGTGAGGCGACTATCGCTCAGAAAAGACAAACATATCTTATGTACGCGTCTGCTGGGGTGCTTTCTTTCCAAGCAATCAATGCCAGTAAGTGCATTATACTTAATATACTGTGTGATACTGTTTTTACTAGCTTAGCCCAATTGCATAACAAATTACAAGCTAATAGTATTAGTGAATTTCAATACAAAATAGCTAATCGTATTAGCTTGTAATTTGTTATGCAATTGGGTCCTGGGGCCTGTTGCATACAAAAAACAACTAATATTACAAGCAGAACTCTCACTTCAGTTATATAAACCAGACAGGAAGTTTCGCTTGTAATATAAGTTATACTTTGTTATGCAACAGGCCCCTGGTCATAAGAAAATAGGTACTTACCTACGTCAGTTGATTGGTGCTGTCATCTACCCTAATTCCCGCATGTTGTTCAAAACCGTTACTATACTTTTTTTAAACCTAATGTCAACTTTTTTTCAGTTATGGCATATCCCATTTTAAATTTAACTTTTGACTACTACATGCCGCTGTTGGGTTTCTCCTTCCGACCATGGAGACTGTTCCTGTTAGTCATTGGCATGATCAGCGGTGTCAACTTACTTCTCATTGTGTTCTTTACGTACGAGAGCCCTAAGTTTTGCTTCGCAATCGGGGAACATGACAAGGGACTAAAGATAATGCAGAAAATTTATAAAGTTAACACAGGCAACGCCTTTGAAGACTATCCGGTAAGAACATGATTATCATGAGAGGACTTAAAATGAAGATTCCACGTGAGCTCGTCGGGTGCGAGCGGGTCAGAACGACCAGGGGGGCTACTACGAAACTGGAAGTTCGTAACGTGCCGTATCTCTTTCACTCTGCTGTTCAATAGCATTAGTGTGAACGGATCAGCATGATACGAATTTCGAAAATGGAATTTCATAGTATAAGGCCAGTGCCGGCGGACTACGTGTAAGCGGCGACGCTGGCAGCGTTTTTTTCTGTTCATTACGTGTGCTATAATGTAGCCACTGTACTGCAAGCAAGACAGTCGCGCAATGAAATGCAGTGCAATGCTAATCGAATATGTGTAAATAAATATCTCTTCAGATAAATAGAGAAAACACTCAACGCGCCGCCACTCACACGAAATCCTGAACTTTAGAATTATACCACCACTTGGATCGTGCATCTTCTAAAATTTATTTTTGTTTAATTTTAGTTTCAAGATCTTTTCTTTAGTTGTCATGTATTTTCCAGGTGAAACATGTTATTTTAAACGCGGATGACTATAAAACTAAAAACAGAAGCTTCCTTCGTTCAGTTTGGGATCAAACTGTACCCTTATTCAGCAAAAAATATATAAAGAATACAGTTTTGATATTTTTGTGCGGTCTACCGGCTTACTGTATGTAAGTACACAAGATAATTTTAAAAGTAAGTGAGGTAAACGTGCCTGTGCTCGACACTGACCCAATACATGGCACCTTCAATCTTATGTCGAAGTAAGAGAGGTGACAGACGGGTGTCATCTACTGGGCGTTGAGGTGTCGAGCATTGGTACATTTACCTTACCTACTCCGGAATATTTTAACAGTTGGTAATATTTTAACAGTAAGTTTGTCTGAACACCCTTTAAAGATTTTCAATTAGAAATGTTTTTTAAAGATGAAGTCACGCTTACTATTCTAGTAATAAATCAGTTCATATTAACCCTAAAAACCAGATTAATTTTTCAATTAAGTGCAAAATTTTATTTTAACTGCTAAAATTGATTTTAATCGATCTTAAAATTGTGTTTTGACAGCTCATAAAAAGTGCGTTAGTTGATTGACTGTGTTGTGTCATCATCCCTATTAAAATTTGTCCAGTCAAACCATCTGCTGAAATATTTCAGATTTTTCCGGATTTGGTTCAAAGAAATTACTTAGTTTATTAAATAATTTACTAAACCAAATTATAAATTCTTAATTTTATTGACAGATCGCCACCGTTCTCCGTCTGGCTTCCTTTTATCTTCAACGCCTACTACAGTACGACTAAAAATCCTGACATTCAATACTGCGACGTATTTCAAAAAAATATCACTCAATCTGCAAACAGTTCTATGGTGAGTTATTACGTTATTACCTACATATATTTTTCCATGTACCTATTTGTTTTTCTGTATTGTATTCTTTTTGTATACAATAAAGAGTCTTTGTATTGTATTGTAAATGCTTAAAGACAACAAAATCACGATCGCGTCCTTTGTGTAACGTAAGTTAGTCATACAAACTGTACCTATATGGGAACCTTTCGTTACACAGAGGAATCGATTAAGTTTTGTTTTAATTAAAGCCCTTAATTTTATATTTTTTTAACGATCCAAATATCAGTGAATTCAGGAATGAAAAGAACATTAAACATGCCAATCCTGAAATACAATATTATAGAAAGTATCGCCTGAATCAAGCAATTAAGTAAATCATGATATTAATCCCACTGATCTTTACCCGCGGCCGCAGCTTCGCACACGTATACCATTAGATCTGGCAGTTTTTAATAAGACAAGTACTTACTTAACGAGATTTTACTAAATTCCCACGGGAAATCCCAAAAATTACATCGTGCGTGTGCACGCACGCACGCACATCCTACTTAAACTTTTGCATTTTTATGTCTTTTTCTTGCCTAGTTTTAATAGTTTATATGTTTTATCATTTCAGATACCCGTATGTGACGACCGCGTAGCTGATATCACCCTGGTTGCTATGGCCATATTTGCAGTGTATCTTACCATTTGCTCGCTAATCACGGTCCTCATAATCAAGTTCATAGGAAAGAAGTGGACGTTTGTACTAAACCACCTTTTCAGTTGTATTATGTGCGTCATAATAAATCACGTCCCAATATTATTTGGATTTACTGCCATGGTGGGCATGACGGCGAATGTTGCATGCATGGGTATCGTCACAACCTATGCTATCGAATTATTCCCTACCTACATGAGGTAAGCATTGATTTATAATTTAAACATTTTGTTGCATCAATCTTCATTTCATATCTCTCAACGGCCACGGTTCTGGATAATAGTTAGTAAGTATATCGACTGGGTTATAGTATCTAAAACCTTTTTTTCTGAAACCGGAAACTTCTCAAGATTAAAAACGGCATCGTAAGGGAAAATTCAAATTTAGGAATATTCCTATATAGGAAGCGTTTATTATTTCAACTATTGAAATGAAATACAATAATTTGTCATTAATCAATTCTTAGTTGTTTATTTTCGCATCTTTAAAATATTTGTATTTTCCCTTTCATAAATGGACTTGACTTTCAGAAATGAATTGTCCCTTTCATGCCACTTCTCCCCTACAGAACCCTTTTAGGTTAGTTTTATAATAATCATAAAAAGTTTACGGTTTTAGAAAAAAACTTCTCGATGTTATAAGCCATTTGATATTCAAATAAGTACCCTCTACAATGTGTACTCCATCTCTCCAGCCAGCACTGCTAGCAGCCAAAAATCATCTGGCCAACCTGAATGGATATAAAATAACGTTTTTTTTTTTAATAAATTATTCGTGTTGTGCTGGATTGTGTATAATCCTTTGACGTATTATATTTTAAGAAAAACAAACTTAATGTGTTTTTTTTTTGTTCCAGGGCAATGGCAGTGTGTCTTTGTATATTATCCGGTCGTAGTGTATCCATCGTATTCTACAATGTTATCGGTGCTCAGTTAGAGAATAACTGTGATAATTTCATATTCATTATTGCCGGATTAATCTTGTGTAAGTAACACTAATTACTTCAGAACTAATCAACACCCTACAATATTTAAATGACTGACGAATTCGTTCGTTATAATATTATAACGATACGAATACTTGACTGCTTTTATTTTTGTCTGTTGATTTCTATATCAATTTACTTCGATATTTTTTTATTTTACTTAGAGATTTAAGTTATTTATTTCATTGTTTTTTAGTTGGTGGCATCGTTGGTCTATTCCTTCCTTCAGATAGAACACTAAAAAAGGTGGACGATGTTGAAAAAACCTCAGAAAATTGCGAAAGTAACAAGAACCCAACATCAACGTGAAGAGGCAAAGATTTTCGTGAAGAACTAAAATGATGGAAATTCAACAACAGGTCAGAAAGTTTGAGGTTCGAACGAACGAAACTTACACAAAACCTGGTAAGTTACAGGTAGTTTGATGGAATATCGGAATTTGTTTTTGTTTTTAAGAATAATTACCTAAGAATTTAAGGTTTAAGCACGCGAACTTGTACAGAATTGCAGTAAAGTAATAAATTAAATTTAAGTTTTGTCTTGTTTTATTCTATTTTTGTCGTCCAATCCACCATGCCTAGCCAATGAAACACCCAGCAATGAAAATAAGGTGATCTTGGGGCAAATCTTGCTTATTAATATTAAAAACGCGAAAGTTTGTATGGATGAATGGATGTACGGATGGATGTGTGGATGTTTGTTACTCTTTCACGCCAAAATGGTTTGATGGATTCTGATGAAATTTGGCACGTAGATACTAAGTAAGTATATTACCTGGATTAACATTATAGGATACTATATTTTTTATCCTGGAAAATTGAATTTAAAATAACCTAAATGACTTTGAGAGAACGATAATACTTTATACGGCCGTACTTTTGTTTTGCTCGATTTGGCAGAGGCACTACCGTGCGCCCAGAGAATTCCCGCGCAATAGCGATAAACGAATAATTCGCAGATGGAGTCGCGATCAACAGCAAGTAAGTATTTAATACATAATAGAGTCGTTTTAAAAAAATTGCACACAATTAAGGTATATCATAAAAACAAAACTTAATTGATCCTTTGTGTAACGAAAGTTACCCATATATTATGTATGACTAACTTTCGTTACACAAAGGAAGCGATCGTGTTTTGGTTTTGATTCAGCCCTTAACTATGTACAAATTTTTTGCAAACCATCCAAAATCGATTTCATTTAAATGGTCGGTCATACCTAAATACTTTGTGTCAAATATTTTGTTTATGTAAATTAGCTTACATTTTGATCAACTTTAATCTACTAGGGTACCTAAGTATGTTTTATTTCTGTGATTAAAATTAAAATCATACAGTACCACAACTTTTTTCATGACGTACATAGATTGTATAAGAATTCAAAGGATGCTTTTTCGAAATGGGTCCCAAATTAAAGCACGCGACCGTACCACCTAAGCGACCGAGCTTCGCTCAGCATTTTTTGAATTAGTTGTGCGGCAACCGATAATCATTTTTCGAGGTAGTTTTTTTTTTTTTGAATGAGTCGCCAGACGGGCCAAAGACGCGAAGTCTTTGCTATTTTTTACTTTAGGGTAGGAAGAGTGACTTGTGCTCGGGAAAAATCCCTTCGGACTACTGGGAATGGAGGGCCCAGACAGTGTCCGACTTGCACGGACTAAAAAACCCGGTCACAAGTCCCCTTCTCTATTGATTATTAATACAAAAAACGTGTGCTTTATATTTTGAGGAGGGGAGGGGTAGGGAGGGGACTTAATCTACCCACAGTGTCCTGCCTCAGCCATTTGCTGGAAGGCTGGGAGAGGAGCATGCATTCTCCCGCTGGGCACTGGGGGGTGCTTAGGTCGGTCTTTTATGTTTTTACCCGTTGGTTTATTCCTTGACCGACCCTCGCCCGTTTCTGTACAATTTACTTAGAGCTATTGGTTGGGTTGGTGGGATTTCCTGACATATGCATTTATCTATAACTACGGGCTTCCTTTCTTTTGCCCTGCGATGGAAGGGTGGGTCGGAGATCTTTTGGGCCCATTGTGTGGCTTTGGATGCCATCTTTTGGGTGCGGCTACCCTTTATGCCTGATGGTTTTTTGGCATGCTGTGTGTTTTTTTGCTCTTGTCTCCTAGCGCTACCCTCTTTTCGTTACCGCTTCCATCGATAGTTTTCCTGCTATAATAATTCGAAGGGATGAGGAGTGTCCCCCGGACGGCTGGACGCCCAGTGTCTTACAAGGGTCATGTGGAGCCCAGCGGATCCATACCCCAGCCAATGCTGAAGGGCCAGAGAAGAAACTTTTAGTCTCGATTCTCTGTTTAGGCTTCCGCCGTTGCTGCCACGAGTTCCCCACCGAAACTACCGGATGCGTCCTCCGTCCGGAGCTCACCTGTCGTATGGGCGGGAGATGCATATGTCAGGAATTCTTAGATCTAATTATACACTAACCACTATTATACAGAAACTACTATACAATCCAATCACTAAAAAAGATTTGACAATTTTTTATATATACTGCAAACAATGTCTAGGTCCAGGGGAAGCGAAAAGAGAATGGTTTTATGAGGAGGGATTTTCGAGGTAGTTTAGCTATTCGGTAAGAGATGGCGCTACCGACAGTCAAAACGTAATAAAATTAAGAACTACTAATAGAAATCGTACCTCTTATCTTTGGGAAAAATCATTTTAGGTAGGTACCTATAAGATAAGATTTTTTTTAATTTTATTTATTAATTCTTCAATAATTGCTCTGTAGTAAAGTTTTGTCTATAAAGGCCACAACAAACCGAGAGCGCGGGGCGCCGATGGGGCGTGCCCAACGCGGTCAATAACACTAAATCAAATACGGTGTGACTTGTAGCCGGGCAAATCCACGAAAATCCAATAATCGCGAATATATGCTAATAATAAATTAAATATCACTGCTGCTTCCTTTATTCACTTTACATGAGGTTTCTCGCATGTTTTTACATAAGGTGCCTGTATTTTAAATAGTACTAGGGGCGTTCAATAAAAAGTGAGAATGAGTATGTTATAAACAACTTTTACTAAATGTCATTTTATTTTTCGACATAGTCACCTTTTAGCATAATACACTTAGTATATCTTTTTTCTAAACTTAAAATTCCATTATTAAAAAAGATCTCATCTTGAGTACTTAAAAAATCTTGTACTGCAGCGACTACCGCGTCGTCGTCTTCAAATTTCTGGCCTCTCAGGTATTGTTTCAATCTCGGAAATAGGTAGAAATCACTGGGAGTGAGATCTGGTGAATACGGAGGATGCTAAAGAATATCGAACCCAGCATCACGAATTGCAGCCATTGCAACGGCGGACTTGTGTGCCGGGGCATTGTCCTGGTGGAACAGCACAACTTTCGAGAGTTTACCTCGCCGTTTTTCGCGGATCTCATTGCGCAATGTTGCTATTTGTTTGGTGTATAAAGTGCCCGTAATAGTGGCTCCATGCTCGAGATACTCAATCATTAATACCCCTTTACCATCCCAAAAAACAGAGCCCATGACCTTACCGGCAGATGGGCTCACCTTGAATTTGTTCGGAGTTGGAGATGATGGCCTTTTCCATGTCATAGACTGCAGTTTCGTTTCAGGGTTAATGATGGAGCCATGTTTCGTCCATTATTATAAATCGCGCAAAAACAAGTTCCCGGTCTTGCTGCATCAGGTTCAAAGCTTCTTGACAAATCTCTAGTCTAGTTTGTTTTTGCGTGTCAGTAAGCATTCTTGGTACCCAACGCGCAGATACCTTTTTCATACCCAAGCGTTCATGTAAAATATTATGCACGCTCCCCGTTGAAATCTTTACATTTTCAGCAATAAAACGAACCGTGACACGACGATCCGCCAAAACTGAGTTTTCGACTTTTTTCACAATTTCTTCAGTTACTGCTGTAGTAGGGCGTCCGGAGCGGGGGTCGTCCATTGTCGATGTTCTTCCACGTCTAAATTCGGCGCACCAACGTGCGACTGTCGAATACGGAGGAGCATTAGACCCTGAAGTGTCCCGCAAATCCAAATTGACTTGGTCCGTAGAAAAATTTTTCAAATACAAGTATTTGATAACGGCGCGCAGTTAAATTTTCTCCATTTTCGCTAACGTACTCAATAGCATTGCAAAGAAATTACCGTATATTTTTTTAAACAAAAGACAGTTAGTGTTTTTTTTCATAGCAATCAGCTAGATAGATTAGCTTTACCGGTCAGTATTTAATTTCGTAATATTAAAAGAGTTTGCGTCTCATTCTCACTTTATATTGAACGCCCCTCGTATACGACGTATAATGAATTAAGTATTACCATAAACACGTACCAAACGTCATCCCCATTTACAAAAAAAAGTTGAATAGTAATCTTCCTTACTCATTTACTAAAAATTCACTGCATACTTTCCGTGTTTCTTTTCATATTTATAAAGTACATACGGTCTAGAATAACATAATAAATTATGAAGTAATTTGATAATGACCAACATAATATTAAAGAATAAAAGAAATTTGTCACGGAAATTCGTCAACACCGTTGTAGCACCGTCAAAATTAAATTTATCGAATGTTCTTACTACCTACCGCGACCGAGAGGCCGCGCCTTCCTTCCTCAGTCTCTTTTACGAAGCGGGGCAAAGCGAACGTCTAATTTTCCCACGGAGAATCATAAAAATTTGGATTTACATTTGCTTGAGGACACTTTGTCACACTTTTGCGTCATCACCAACAACAAAGAAAACAAGGTAAATACCAATATTACATAGTTTTTAACGATTTAGGGTTGTGTATTTTATAAATAATACAATAAAAATGCCTGGTGATGCTCTTTACGGCTTAGTATTCAGCCAAAAAAAATATGTGAAGTCAAGTTCGTCATAACCATCGTCATCATTGCCATTTGTTTTGTGTTAATGGTAATGACGATTTGCGAACGGCAATGACGTAATTATGTTTTTAATAGTTTTTATCTTGTAGAAATTATGATATATGTGATGTTTGTGAAACAACAAATTTATTACGTGGGACATCGGCAATAAAACCAAAATCATTTTGTACAACGAATGCTCCAGCTGTCTGGGCACACTTTATTCCTTTGATACAAAAAACTATCGAAGATAACCCAATTATAGACACTTACATATTCAAACAGATTCTCCGGTCTCGCAATATACAAATAAATACATATTTCATATGATTACACAAAGACACAAACAATTCAAGCAAATAAATATAATAACGTGGAACTATACCGAAGCTGGCCATGGCAAGGGCGCTGCTGATGGCGTAGGGGGAACGATAAAAAGAACAGCTGATTCTTGCGTTAATCGTGGTATAGATGTTGGCAACTATGAGCAGTTTATGCGTGTTTGCCAAGAATATATAGCCAATGTGACTATTATGGATGTACCAAAAGAACGCATCAGTGAGATAGAGAAGAAAATCCCAAAAAACTTGCAGCCCTTCAGAGGAACGTTAGAAGTCCACCAAGTGTTGTGGAAAAAGGAAATACCTACTTTAACATTTCGGAATGCAAGCTGCTTCGAATGTGACTCTGGAATCACATGCGTCCATGGTAAACACCTTGGTTTCTTTAAAATACCACAAAATTTAAGGTCGTCTCCAATTCTCGGTACTGACATTAAGCCCCTCGTAGCTGCAAAGAGTCGTCAGGATAATTTTATAATTTAGGTTTTTAAAGAATAGTTAAAACTTTGCGAATATTGCTTAATCAAAATTTCTAATCAATGTGTGATTTTGATTTATTAAGAAAAATGATTATGCGACTTCTATGTGTAAACAAAATTCCCTTGTGGCCTAAAATAACTGCGATTTTATTTTACTGGACTATTACGATGTTTTATATTTAGTAGCATAGGTTATTGAAACAATTTGTCGGTATAACTTGATTTCCAAAGAATTATCCAAAAATAATTTCATTGTTGGATATTTACTGTAAGAATTTTTTGTTACGTTTGTACTCCATCATGCTAGTATATATACGTCCCACTGCAGGGCACAGGCCTCCTCTCAGAATGAGAGGGCCTGGGCCATAGTTCCCACGCGGTCCCAGTGCGGATTGATTTGTACTATTTGGCTGTAATTGTTGTTTAATCCGTTGATTTGTGATATTTTATTATGATTATAGTGATTAAAAACAAAAAAAATGTATATTTTATTAAGTAATTTTCGTCATTACCATCAACATGCCGTCATTACCAACAAAGAAAAATCATTACCATACTAAAGGCATCATTACCATCGCGATCATGTAACTTTGAGAGTCTATAACATCTGATTCGCTAGTTGGATTTTGGTGCCTTTAGTAGTTTTGTGAATGTTATTAAAATATCTTTCAATTTATTGTGTTTTACACGCATTTCTGATCAGTTTTTAAAAATCATCAAAATAAATCAGAAAGAATCAAAACGGCGGATTCACCCAGCCGGTGTATGTCACCGCCGTGTTATAGAAAGCGCTGGGCACGCTCCGTCGGCGCCGCGCGCTCCTGGTTTGTGGTGGCCTTAAATGTAATTAGAGTGCATCCTTAGAGTGTGCATCAATACCGCAAATCTAATTCATTGCCAGTCCAAAAAAACATGTCTGTTCAGACTATACCCCTTTATCTATGTCGAAGGGAAAAAAAAAACAAAATAATTCCGTTATTGCCAACTGTCAAGGATTAATTTAAGAAAAAAAAGGGCGGGAACGACAAATTATAAAGGCGCTTTTTTCAATATAATTTTAATTTATTTGGTTTTAGCCCTTTTTTACGCCATTGTTTCCTAATTTTTCATTGCTTTTGAGTTTAAAATTACATTCTATAAGTGTGTTCCGTAATAATGGACGATGACGCCGGGGGTGAGGGCTTTAGCTCCGCCCCTGCGTCCGCTCCCATAATAAAAGGAAAAAGAAGATTGACCTCACCTGAATACGACGAAAGCCGCAAAATAAGAATGACTTTTATCAAAAATAAGCGCGGTCTTTTTAAAGACCACCATGCTCTCTATGAAGACCTTACAAAAAAAGAATACCCAGTGCTTATTCAATCAAGCCTCTCACAACCAAATAACAGAGTCCCAATGGACCTGTTAAGAATAAACAAAGCATTAAAAGATGTTCAAGGGGTCCAGTATGTCAAAGCTGCTGGGAACTTTTTTGCTAAAGTTTACTTTGGCTGTGCTCGGGATGCCAACGCTTTCTTACTAGACGAAAGCTTTATGGAGTTAAACAATTGGACATCAAAAATACCTTATGACAGTATTGAGAGTCAAGGAATTATTCGAGCTCCTGTGGAATTGGATGAAGAATCTCTTTTAGTGAATTTAAAAGCTTCATGCACAATACTCGGAGTCAAAAGATTTTTCAAAAAACAAGAAAATGGAAGTGACAAACCACTGCAAACTGTTCTGGTTACTTTTTTGGCGTCTACCCATCCAGATCATGTCACATACGAGCATATTTGGATGCCTGTTTCTGAATATATTAGACCTGTGTTACAGTGCTTTAAATGCTACAAATTTGGACACGGTAGTGGTGCCTGCAAAGCCACTCAAGTTTGCTCTACTTGTTCAGGAAGTCATTTTTACAAGGAGTGCGGCACTCCCAACATCTTCAAGTGCTCCAACTGCAGCGGGCCACATTCTGCAGTTTCTTACTCCTGCTCAGTAAAGGCGGCCAAGGTCGCTGAAGTAAAGAATAAGATTATCGGCAAGCAAACATCATATGCAGCCATGCTAAAGACTCCCGCTATTAAGAACCCCAAGATCTCTTCTAACATACCTATGTCTGCCAAGACACCTCAAGGTAGGGCCTTAATATCAGACATTATCAATTCAGAAATTGTCATCAGTACCATTACAAAAACTTTAATAGAATTGTTAAAGAAAAAGGATACAAAATCCCCTTCTGGACCTATATCCACTCAATTAATTAAAGAAATGCTAGTAACAAATTTTACATTGTAAACTATGGATAGTTCTACTCAATCTTATATGCATGATTCTGTTGGTCAGTTTAATATCATTCATTGGAACTCTAGAAGTTTATTCCCTAAATTAGATCAACTTAAAGATTTCCTCAGTAAACTTGACAAGTATGTTGATATGATTTTATTCAATGAAACCTGGTTAACTTCATGTAAAATCATCAAATTGCCTGGATTTACTGTTATAAGAAGAGATTCCGACCACCCACATGGTGGGGTTGCTATTGCATTACGCTCCAAGTATAAATTCAAAATAATAGACACAATTTCTCAATATCATTTCCAAAATATTTTAATTACAGTTAACATAAATAGTTTTTCTTTTGACATCTTATGTGTTTACATTCCTCCACCACCAAATGGTAAGTTCACTATTAATTTATTGAAAGATTCATGTTCCAAATTTGTTTCAAATAATTATTTAATAATTGGTGACTTCAATGCACATCATGCTTCCTGGAGTTCGAGATTCAATGATGGAAGAGGTAAAGCCCTTCATGATTATTTGGAAAGTTCCGAGTTAGTTTGTTTAAATGATGACACAATCACAACCTTTGCTCCATTTGGTCAACAAGGTAATGTATTGGATCTAGTATTCGCATCCCGTGCTATTAGCTCTAGTTGCACAGTTTCTGTCCTCGATGATTTGCTCAGTAGTAATCATTTCCCACTGCTCATTGAAGTATTTAACGATGCTTTTCTTCCTTCCTTCGGCCTGACCACCTCTTTAATAAATAAAGGTGATACACTGGATAATGCCTCTCTAGCTAGCATAAACTTAAAAAAGATTGACTGGTCAAAATTTAATAAGTTATGTGAAGTTGAGTTTTCAAGTTTTGGCTTTGCTGATAACCCTCTTGAAAATTATAATAAGTTTTTGAGTATTTTACATGACATATTAATGACTTTTGCCAAAAAGTGTTACTCGCACAAAAAACGGAATTGTTCCAAATCTGTTCCTTGGTGGAATGCTGATTGTGATCGCGTAGTTTTACAAGCCAAAGTTGCTTTATTATCGTACAAGCATTATCCAAATATGGAAAACTATATTATTTTTAAAAAACTAGACGCTTTGAAAAAAAGAACTTTATATGAAATAAAACGTTCAAGCTGGATGAATCTCTGTTCATCATTCAATCGAATGACTTCGAGTAAAATTATTTGGGATCACATTCGTAGATTTAAACACGCCAAACTCAATAATATGTCTTCATCTTCAAGTTTTCTTCAGAATCCCGCTAATGCATCTTTGTTTTTAGATTCAATAGCTGGTTCTGATAATCAAATTTCCGAACCTAAGTTGCAAGATTTTTTTAACAGCCGTGGAAAACCGGAGGCTCAATGGATGGTAGACCCATTTTCTATGGGCGAATTTGCGACTGCGTTAGAGAATAAAAAGGAAACCTCCCCTGGTCCTGATTTTATCTCTTATAAAGTGATCAAAAATCTTCCCCAATATGCCAAGGAAGTCTTATGTCAAATATTTAATGATCTTTGGCAAAACAACTGTATTCCTCTGATTTGGAAAACTCAATATGTAGTACCGATTTTAAAGCTTTACAAAGATCCCAACTGTATAAATTCCCACAGACCCATTTCTTTAACTTCTTGTTTTTCGAAAATTTTCGAAACTATGTTAAAAAATAGGTTAGAGTGGTTTACTGAAAATAACAACTTAATACCAAGTACTCAATACGGATTTCGAAAAGGTAAAAGTACAATAGATAACTTAAGCTGTTTGATTGGCGATATTAAAAATAACTTCCATAATAATCAATTTACATTAGCGGTATTTCTGGACATTAAAGGGGCTTTTGATAATATAGATCATTCCTACCTTATTGAAAGTCTGCATTCTTTAGGCTTTCCAGGTCATGTTCTGTTCTGGCTGTTCAATTTTCTGAACAAGCGCTCTTTGTTTTTGAAAATTAAATCTAGTTTATTTGGTCCTAAAATTTCTACTAAAGGTACTCCTCAAGGTTGCGTTTTATCACCTCTTATATTCATACTTAGTTTAGTATGTTTCATTAAGAAAATTCCAAATTCTGTTAAACATTTATTTTTTGCTGATGATCTTGTTCTCTATGTAAACTGTAATGATATCAAAAGTGGTGAATCGGTTATGAATAGTTGTTTGCGTAATATTTACGATTTACTTACAAATTCCCTAAAACTTGAGGTTAATATTTCCAAAAGTTCTGCAATTTTATTTTCCCAAAATGGATTGCATTACCCTAAAGTTTTTTACAATTCTGACATTATTCCTGCTCAATCTTTCGTAAAATATGTTGGTCTTTCTCTAGATTTTGATCTTTCGTGGAAAACTCATATTGATGTTATTTGTAAAAGAGCTGAATTAGGTTTGAATATATTAAAATCGCTAACTGGAGTAAAATGGGGAGCTGATCCCAAAGTTTTAAAAACGATTTACATTGCAACAATCCGAAGCCATTTCGATTATGGCTGTATGTTCTTTTCGGACGCGAATTTTTCTATTCTTAGGAAATTAGATATTGTGCAAAATAGAGCATTACGAATAATTACAGGTGCTATGATGTCGTCTCCAATTAATTCCTTGGAAGTTGAAGCTGGTATTGTTCCACTATTCATACGAAGAAGTTTTATTATTGATAATTATTGCCTTAAGCTTATTAGCCGTGATAATCTAGTAACTTTCAGGTATTTGAAGCATGCAAATATTCCAAACTATAATTTAATTCCGCTTCCTAATTCTTCATCCATATCCAGTGCCTTAACGTACTTGAATTTCGAATTCCAGGATGTGGTGTTTTGGTCTACACTATTGCCTTGTTTCGAATATAAATTTCATGACATGTTGAGAGATGTGGCTGTTGATCTAATTAAGTTTAAATCTAAATATGATTTTCTGGAGTTCCTTGAAGATAAGACTGATTTTGTTAAAGTGTATACAGATGGCTCTAAAACTAAAGATAGAACTAGTTTTGCATTTTTTGATTCGTCCATGAACATAGGGACAGTTTATAAATGTAGCAATTTTTTCTCTGTTTTTTCGGCTGAAGTACTAGGTATTATATATGCTTTAGAGCATATTCGAGTCAATTACTCTGCAGGGGACAAAATTTTAATTCTATCTGATTCAATGAGCGCCTTGCAAGCCCTTAAAAATAAATGTATTAGTGCATCTGTAAATTATTTAATTTATAAGTTACGAAGTTGTTTGAGTTTTTTGTATCATAGAAATATTTTTATTGAATTTTGCTGGGTGCCAAGTCACTCTGGTATTATGGGCAACGAACTTGTCGATAAATTAGCCAAATCTACAAAAGACATAAATATTTCCGATTTTAAAGTTCCGTATTCTGATTTAGTTTATTCAATTAAACAAAATATGATAAAACGTTGGACTTATTCCTTGTCTAAGTCCAGAGATACAAAAGGTAAATGGTTAGCTGAAATAGTCCCAGTACCTAGTACTAAATCTTGGTTTGAACATTTTAGAAATTTCCCGGGAAGATCCTTTATTGCGATTGTTTGTAGATTACGTATAGGCCACGGCCATTTTCCTGCGCATCTTTTTAGATTAAAGTTAAGTGAATCAGCTTCTTGTGCATATTGTAACTCTGGCATGTGTGATCTAGATCATATTTTTTTTAATTGTCCTAAATTCAATCTACAAAGATTATTGTTTATTGCTCTATGTAAAGATACAGGCTTAAAAACTATCCCTAATTCCATTCAAGGTATTTTGAAACTTCCACAACTATACTCAATAGTGTATAATTTTGTACTTCATACTATAGGACGACTATGAATGAATAATTCATGAGTCGTTTGTACATACATTGGGGGCTTGATGGGAACGAAATCTCTGTCGCGTCCCTTGTTTAGCGAAAGTTAGTCATAGAAACTTTATGGGTAATTTTCGTAGCACGGGGGAGTCGATTGGGTTTCGTTTTAGTTAGGTCCCCCGTTTGTGTACAAGTTTTTTAAGCTAATGCTAAGCTTCTTTTTTTTTTTTTAGTTTTAAACAACCCATGTTGAAAACTTGTTAATTTTTTTTTTTTTTCACTTGTTTCTTTTGTCTTAGATAATTTAAGAACTTTTGTACTGTAAAGTTGGTTTAAGCTGATGGCCGTGTTGCCAATGCTTTGAATAAATAAAAAAAAAAAAAAAAAAAAATTGCCAACTGTCAAAAGAAAGTGTCAGTGTCAGATGACAGATCAGAATTTTTTAATCAGATCTCCTATTTTGTATTATTATTCACAAAATACGCTTATTTTTAAAACAACATTATCACTATAAAGTTCCTGAAAGTTTGGATTATCGGAGTGACTGACGAAACAACCGTAATAATGTCTCATCAGACAGGAATTCAAGGTTCGTGGAGGGGCTATTAATACAATGCAAACGGCAAACGCTACAAATTCCACCTCCTCATAAGTTCCCGTTTTCACTGACTATAATCCCACGCTTGATTCGTTCTTTGATTACTGCATGTCTTAAAATAGGGCTAGAAGTAGTGCATGTCCGTGAACTTATCTTTTATCATTTTATTGATGATTATCAGATAACCAGAACCTATGGAGGATAATGTCTTCAAAAAGTGTTTATATTGTACTTTTTTTACTTCAACCAATACTTCCAGGCTTAGTATTTGTAAAAATGTTTTTTACTTCAACCAATACTTCCAGGCTTAGTATTTGTAAAAATGTTTTTTACTTCAACCAATACTTCCAGGCTTAGTATTTGTAAAAATGTTTTTTACTTCAACCAATACTTCCAGGCTTAGTATTTGTAAAAATGTTTTTTACTTCAACCAATACTTCCAGGCTTAGTATTTGTAAAAATGTTTTTTACTTCAACCAATACTTCCAGGCTTAGTATTTGTAAAAATGTTTTTTACTTCAACCAATACTTCCAGGCTTAGTATTTGTAAAAATGTTTTTTCGGAAGAAATATAAACTACTTTTAAAAGACACTCTCATTTGGTACAGTCGACTACAAAAAGATCGATGCAGCCAAAGTTACAAAAATATGTATACACGACCTTAATGGTGAGTTAATAAAGTCGCGTATACATATTTTTGTAA
The DNA here is from genome assembly GCA_947859365.1 of Archips crataeganus. NCBI lineage: Eukaryota > Metazoa > Arthropoda > Insecta > Lepidoptera > Tortricidae > Archips > Archips crataeganus. The sequence goes on along the minus strand of OX402049.1, from coordinate 5,096,903 downwards.
CTTTGGCTGCATCGATCTTTTTGTAGTCGACTGTACATACTTGTTCTTGTTTGTGATAAGTTGGTGGAAAATACTTGATATCGGGATAATTTATCTGAAAAAACTTTGCAATTATGATTTCAGTAATCATGCCTGAAAAAATTATTCTTTAATTGGTTAGTTAGATCTTTAAATATTATGGCTCTGTCTATTACAGAGATTAACCAACTTTTTAGTGCCAACCATAGCTATGGTTACACTAATTTTGTCCCTTGGACAAACTAAGCATATTGTAATAAGGGATGAAAAAGGACCTGCAGCATCTGTGTTTTAAGTTTTTAACTCATTAGATGTGGCGCATTACTATAGTCCGACAAGCTTGTGCGCGACCCTCCGCGGAACTCTGTCGCAGTCAGCGTTTGCCGCACTTATTAAAAACAATCTTGTTAAGGACAGCAGAGGCTCCCTGCAACAGGGTTCCGCCGAGCGCTGCACACAAGCTTGTCAAGGTATAACTGTATGCGATTTGCCAATTTTTCTTACTAGTTTCAACCACCTTTTAACTTGGGGTATAGAGTGTGTCCGGAGTTCAGACTTGAGGAGAAGAGTTCTTCGGGATTTGGGCTCCATGCACAATGGCCAGGTGAATTGTTGGCTATCTGAGCCATTAAATAATAAATATCACGGGACATTTCACACCAATTGACCTAGTCCCAAAGTAAGCTAAGCAAAGCTTGTGTTATGGGTACTAAGCAACGGATAAACATACTTATATAGATAGATACATACTTAAATACATATTAAACACCCAAGACTCGAGAACAAACATTCGTATTTCTCATACAAATATCTGCCCCGACATGGGAATCGAACCCGGAACCTCAAGCTTCGTAGTCAGGTTCTCTAACCACTAGGCCATCTGGTCGTCTAAGCCATTGTCAGACAAAGCAATCAACATTTACCATTTTATTGATATGTCCCTTGAATAGAGAATTTAGTAAGCACCCATGAGGCTGACATGATCACCTGGAGTGTTCAAAGCCTCAACAAAAAAAAGAAAAAAAAACTTGGGGTACTTAAACAAAACTACCCAAATATAATTTTGGTTTTGCGACAGGTTAATCAAAATTTAAAACCTGCAAGGTGTCCTCTGATAAGTTATTCTGCTCTATACAGGGTAATTTTTTAATAACTGCACAAATTTTAATATGTGATTCAATGTTGTTAAAAGAACAAATTTCAGTATTTTTCGTTATAATATTAATCACTTATTTTTTTGTTTTTCATAGTAACTCAACCAATTATTGTATGAGTTACTATGAACAACCCAAATTTCAAAATTTTAAAATAAAATCTTGAACAGATAATCGTGATCTATCAACAATACTGAATCACATTTCAAAATTAGTGCACTGATTAAAAAATTACCCTGTATAGACACCCACTGAATATGGGCGTATCAACTAGTGTTGCTTACTCTGCCCCCAGTTGTCCAGGAGAAAATTTGTGTAACCAAAGCAACGGGTGGCAAGAACAAGTTGATACAACATCTAATTTTAGCTAATCATTCAAACAAACTATGGTTGTTTAAAAAAAAACCGTGGTGGCCTAGCGTTTTGACCTATGGCCTCTCAAGTAGAGGATCGTGGGTTCAAATCCCGGCTTGCACCTCTGAGTTCTTCGGAATTTTTGTGCAAAATTACATTTGATATTCACGGTGAAGGAAAACATTGTGAGGAAACTTGCATACATCTGCAAGGCAATTCAATGGTGTGTGTGAAGTTCCCAATCCGCACTAGGCCTGCATGGGAACTACGGCCCAAACTCTCATTCTGAGAGGAGGCCTGTGCCCTGCAGTGGGACGTATATGTATAGGCTGGGATGATGATGATGATGGTTGTTTTATAAGAGTGTTTTTGAATAGCTAGAATACATTATAATTTCTTAAAATGATCTTGATTACCCAATGTAATGTTTTGTTTATTAAAGATAATGCAATCTTTACTATTGAGACAGTGATAGCTGATAACACAGTTCTACCTATTCTTTTGAAATTGAGATTTGTCACTTAGTTTATAATTTTTTATATTCTTTTAGCAAATGCTGAGCTGAAGAAACATTTTAATAAATGTCGTGAAGGCAAAATACGCGTCATGAAGATCAGCATTGAAAATGGTAAATATAAAAATAAATATTGTATTTATAACACGGCAGCAATACTTTGTACAGATACATGCTAAAGTAGGTAGGTAAACTTACTTCACTACTCTGCGAAATGATAAGATCAAATTTGGCAAAATAGCCATTCTTATATCAAATATAAGAAATATAAGAATATTAAAAATATCAATTAATTTAAATTCTTTATTCAAATAATTACCACATTCCATTAAAAACAATAACAATAATTAAAACTTAACTATAAACGCAAAATTATCATTAAAATAACAATTAAAAAAAATATATCTCAATTAAAATCAAAATTAAATTTAAATTCAATGTCTAAATTAAAAAAGAAAAATAAATTAAGAGACAAATACAATTAAATTTCAATTACAAAAAATAAAACAAATCCCATGTCAAAAAAAAAACTTTGAATGTTACCCCCCGCATCGTACCTGGCCCAAACGTGCCCATCACCCCAGCGGCATTGCCCCGCTGTATGGCCAACGAGATCCGCTGCACCAAGTACGACCCGGAACGGGGGTCACCGCCTCTGTCCCGCAACCTGCGACCCAACTCCGCGACAAACGACCTGGCGTCCACCCCCCAGGGACCAGCCGTCTCGACCGCAACAGGCACGAAGTCGTACGTCGACTCCAAGGCTGAGTATTTAAGGCGCTTAGACCACGCGGCATTTTCAGCCGCGGAACCAGCTGCCCTCGACGTGTGACTCAAGTGAGATGGTGCAAAGGCACTTACGCACGTTGCATCCCACAAGAGACACCGCCCTCTCCGCCAAGGAACCAAGAATATTATAAGTTATTGTCATGCTACGCAGGGCAGAGAGGAAATGAGAGGACTGTTGACAGTGAGGGGAACTATGCTCCAGGCAAAGCTATGCAGCAGTTGTGTTTAAAATCAGTGCCCAGGTCTTTCCAGATGTATGATTATGCATTTTCAAATCAGGAAATTTAAAATTAAATGAAATTAAATTTCTTTTATTTCGGACTATTCAATCCATAGTATTAGTAATCACAAAGACTTATTATTATTGTTAGTAAGACACATATATTTTGAACAACAACAAACAGAAAAACAAAAAGAAAGGATTAAAAACGGTGGAGCACGGCGGCGACAGGTGCATGCAGCTCCACACAGCGCTTTACAAGCGGGGAGTCCCAGCGCTGCGCCAGGGTGCTCAAGATGCTGTTTGTGCTGCAGCGACTACGACTGAGGAACGACGCACACCGCTTCCTCATGATCGCAAAGAAGCCGTCTGTTTGTGCCTCTGCGAACATCAGCGAGGCACTACAATAACGCGGCAGTCCAAACAGCATCCTGAATGCATCATTGTATTGAATGCGCAGCGCGCTGAGTGCCCGCAGCGTAAAGCTAGACCACAGACTGCACGTGGTTTGGCAATAAGCTTTAAAAAGAGTGCAAATCTGCGGGCCAACATATTACACCGAACACACAGCGCGCGGCGCTCCCGCTCGATGTCCTCGACATCAGACATGGTCGCGGTGACCCAGTGGCCATTTGAACTTTTCTACTCTTTTTAACGGGCTCCCACAAAGCGTGACAGACTGCATTTTATACGATTTATTACCCGCTTTAAATTGTAGGAGCTCACTTTTGGACGCATTGTACCTGAGCCCATGGGCCTCCGCATATACTTCACACATATGTAACAATTTTATTAGACCACCCATTGAGGGGCACAGCAGCACCATGTCATCAGCATAGCTTATAATGTTGACACAAATATCCTCTACGTGACATCCAACACAGGTACTGCTGAGCTCCTCAATGAGTTTTTTCATATAAAGATTGAATAATCTAAGCGAGCTCAATCCCCCTTGTCTCACCCCACACTGCATCACATATTCATCTGAAAAAGCATCTGCCCATTTAACACTTAAGATTAAGCAAAATAGGTTTATATTTGACTTCAACTTCAACATTTTGTTTTATGGCAACTCATCCCTTTGGGTCGGCGACTACTACTGCCAATGTCTCCTGACAGGAACACAGTATGTTGTGTTTGACCAGTTTTTATGTAGTTTCTAAACAGGGGTTGCAGTAGAGTGCTTATAGCCTAGAATGTAAAACATACACAGCACAATCTGCCTGATGGTAAGCAAAGATGTGGTCTAAGATGCTTGTCTAGTGAATTCCCAAATAATTTATTGAATCAGGCAATACTTTGTGGAGGTCCATTTTTTTTATTATGAAAGGGAGGCAAACAAGCAATTGGGTCGGGGTGACCATTGTTGGCAATACCAACAAATTAATATGGAAATAATTTTATCCTTAAGACTGGCAACACTAAATATCTCTCTCTCTTGCTCGGCTCCATCAATCTCTGTAACATGTCGTTCCGCAATTAAATTTATTTTTACCATCTTACTGCCTTTCCATCATAATTAGAATCAGTGCCCTATAATATTTATAGTCTGCCTCACAACCATGAGGGTGAGCCAAGTAATTGTTTTAGTTAGATTTTACCTGATTGGGTGTAAGTGTTACCATACCAGTACTTTAGTAATATCCCTTTTTATTCAACATTTCAGAACAGTTGACATTAGCCAAATACTTGCCAACGAAGGGCTCTTGGGAGCAAGATTTCGACAAATATCTACCTGGAATGATTGTGGATGACATGCCTTGCTACTTGTTGTATAGGTAAGTTTACTACAATGTTGAATTCCCTTTATAAGTTGACAAAATTTTGGTAACTTCCATAACTTCAAGCTTCGGTGGGGTGGGGGGGGGGGGAGGGTCAGGACATTCTCTAGAATAGAAGTATGCAACTTGTACCAAGAGAGCCTTTTGTAATGGCTAATAATGACAGCTAGTGTGTAAGTCCTTATTCAGGTCCTTTTCATGCTCATATGTGTGAATTGAAGTGTTATACTGAAAAGTGTATCTGTTTGAATGAGACTTTATTTTTACCAAAATAGTTGTCCTAGTACTCTTATAAGATTTTTACCCCTTGTCCATGAGTGTAACGATGTAATGCTACTGTGTGGCAAAAGTAACATTCTTTCAGTCACCATTCCTTGAAGTGTCAGTTTTTTTATAAAACAGTCATACAGTTCCTGTCACGTTAAAAGCACGTTGGCGATGTACTGGTGGTAAAAGGCGGTACTCTGCCGATCTCAGTGCGCTTTATTGATTCGTCGGTATTCCCACCCTGTACCCATGAACTGACACTGTGCATTTGTTTCTTGTCATAGGAATCATAGTTCAATTTCAACCATTGTAGTCAATCATGTAGAGCATTGTTTTAGTTATATCTTATCACATTATTTCAGGTTTGACACCACAAACTCTGTGGGCCATGAATGGCTGCTCCTGAGTTGGTCGCCAGATGATTCTCCAGTAAGGCATAAGATGTTGTATGCATCGACGAAAGCTACTCTTAAACAAGAATTTGGCTCAGCACATATAAAAGATGAAATGCATGCCACCACTAAGGTAAGACTACAAGTACCACACCAATCGATTTATTGTCAATCGATGTTAGAATAGATTGGTTGATGTTGATGATCAACAGTTTCTATTACACCAAAACCAACCACACCAATCGATCAATATTATGTTGTAATAAAGATATGCAGATCACTCACGCCTTAAAACGACTTTGCTCAGCTGCCAAACGAGCAGTGCGAGTGCACCAACACACGCACTGCACGTTTAGCAGCCGCCGTGACTTGTGGCTCCGGGAAGAAGGGCTACGGATTGCCGAGTTAAATTCGTTTTAAGACGTGAGTAATCCGTATATTTTCACTGTAAGTGAGTCTCACGGTAGTTTCATGTTCAATATTATGTTGATTACATTTGTAACAAGACGGTGATAATATATGTATACAGAAAGATATTAGGGTGGGGCTTTGAAGCATTTCAACCCCCATATACTTACTGTGTGTTACAAAAATCGACTAATAATATATCCATTAACTAGGTATAACGTTTTAATGACCGAATTATGCGTGGTGAGTTGTGTGGTCGCAGAATTGCTATTGGTTTTAGTTTATGGACATTATCCTCAGACTTTCGTAAAACGCGGGATGATGCCGCGGGGTGATTGAAACGCTTCAAGAGTCCCACCCATTTATTGAAGATATGTAGAAGGAACATGTAACGATGCATATGAAAATTTAAGTATCAATTGCAGCTTATGCTGTAGTTTCAGAATGGATGGATGGCTTTCATGTTAATATCATAAGCTTAGAATGGTGCCTTCAAGGTTCCATATTATTAAGTAAGGATATAGATTATTTGGAATTCTAGATCTCTACACTTTCACTGCACTACACAGATAAGCTATATGTGGTTGATCACTATGAATTCCAGATTTATTTAAAGTTAGTAATACTGTAAATGTTTACAAGCTTGCCAAGCTTCGACAATCTTCCACAAGCCCAAACGTTGAACAAGGTTTTAGGAATGTCGCCAATCCGGGCCAATGTCGATGTTTCAACACGGATCAAAGGAAGGAAGGATAACGGAACAATAACCTGCAAGCGTGTAAATGGTATCCTAGCATTGGAGCTTGTAGAAGTTTTCCAAGTCTCGGCAAGTGTGTAAATTGGGGATGTCTATTTTTTTTGCAATGTATAGTAAATCGAAAACCATTTCGAGATAAATGCTTTTTAACTCGTTTTCTGTAGTTATTTAATTTTAATTTTATGTAATGAATTTATTACATAACAAATAAGCGATGACCTTCATTTGACATTGGTGCAAATTGCGTGACCGGTCCAAGTCGTACTTTATTCTGTGTGGTTAGAATTCTTCACAATTTACGCGTGGATTATACTACGGAGTTTGATTTGGACCCGCTGCCTGACATCTAGCACTTTGACGGCGCCAGTAAAGTGACACTAGTTACAGTGTACCACTACGAAAAAAATAATTAAAGGGGTTGCCTTATCGTACGCATTTAGATATATTTAAAAATTTGGCAGTGTGGGAGCCCTCAATTACAATCTGGCGTCATCAACCAAAATAGTTTCAATAATTAATTTTGAAAAAAGTACTGAACTAAATGACAAAATATTGGAATTAGTTTCTTATAATTGGCTTTTCTATGCAAAAATAGTTATTTATGATACAAGTGCGGAAATTAGGCTATTCCCAACGAATGACAAACGAGCGAAGCGAGTTTGGTTTAGCCGACATGAGTTGGGAATTTCCTACTTTCGACACGTATATCATACAACATTTTACAATGCATTAAGCGAGGAAAACAATTGGGGCTAAGAGCGCGCGCAGACAGAGAGCGGTCTGGAGTACCGAGTTCCGCGTTCAGAGTTCTGTGTTTTCATCGCTCGAGAGTTCAGTCGCCTGCTGTGTGCGTTATCGTAAGAGACTCGACAGTACATTCGAAAGAACGCAGAACTCTGAACTCGGAACTCCAGACCGCTCTGTGTCTGCGCGCGCTCATAAACATTTTCGGACAAAGATGTTGCGTTCTTATTTACCTTTCATTGAGGGAAAGTCTCGTAGACATTTACATATTTCAGCATCGGTTTAGTCAGCAGGAGGCTATCACATTTAATTTTGTGCTTGGTCTTCCTAGACCAGGAAGTCAGGCGGCGTCAGGCGGCGTTAACTCCTATGTAAATTCATCACTTGAACTCTCCATTTTAATTTACTAAACTTAAATGAATTCTCCGGACTGAATTCATGAACATTACTGTGGCGGGTTTTCATGACAGGCGCGAACGAAACGAACCATGATTGGTTCGTGTTACGCCATGCGCGCGCACTGAAAACTCATTGGTTGACAGGCGCGAACGGGTAACCGTGATTGGTTCGTGTTACGCCATGCGCGCACACTGAAAGCTCATTGGTTGACAGGCGCGAACGGGTAAACATGATTGGTTCGTGTTACGCCATGCGCGCGCACTGAAAGCGCAGATATCGTAAGGTCCGAAATGGACTCAAGGAATTATTTTAGTACTAATTTTTTTTATTTCAAAACTTTTGACTAAATTTAAATTTGTGTGTTTTAATATTAAAACAATCTGTTTTATTATTTTATCAGTAAATATTCATTTGGTTGCATCAAACATTTTCTTATTTGTGCAAAGCTGAATTATGAAGACACAACTCTCTAGTCTTATTTTTTAAACACTAGTTTGGACACAACTTTTTGAGAATTGGCAATTTAAAAAGTTACTTTTCCGCACGCGTGTGGAAAGTAAAATCCATACAATTTTTTTTCACACTTGCGAAAGTGTGCTGGGATGACTAACTTTCTATAGATATGTTGACTCGCGTCAAGAGGCACTTTCCGAGCATATGCATTGTAAAAATATTAAAACCACTGGTATTTTTTTTTAGACATTCCCAATTGTAGCATGAAGATGACTTGGTTGGTAGATGATTGAATGGAATGTTTTGTTGTAGTCTGAAGTGTCTCTGAGAGGATACAAAGCGCATTTGTCGGGCATAAGCGCGCCTGCGCCACTCACCGAAAGGGAAGAAGCCCTAAAGGAGCTCCAACAAAGTGAACATAGCACCAACTACGGAACTGATTCCAGGTACGATTTCTTCTCATTTCATTGAAAGTATTGACTATAAAATAGCACAAGTATCGATAGTATTGATGCCTATCAATTATTATTATCTATATTGTGACTATTTTTCGAAGTCACGATACCATTGGCAATACTATCGATAGTTCAATCTATTGTTGGCAACACTAAATACTAATCTTCTGTATACATAAAAGTATCATAGAGGTGCAGTAAAAATCGATTTTTGGAATTTCCCGCGGATTAGAGAAAAAGCTAGTATACTATACTAATGCAATCTATCGGTATTATACCTGTCAGAAAGCCCGCATTGATTATTTTATCTATTGTATGTCTTCACGAACATCCTAAAAAAACCTTGCTTGTCAAATTTTGGAATTTTCAGGCAATCAACTATTGGTGGGGTTTCTTTCCCCATAACGGAAGCGGCAGAGCAAGGCATCTTAGACTTACAGAGAGGCTCCTATAACTACGTACAGTTCAGAATTGGTAAGAAATTTTACCATTTCCAATATTTTTATCGTATTTTTAAATGAATTACAAGTTTTAAAAAGCGAAATTAAAGTATAGTTCCACCATAGCAGACAATAATGTATGGGTTCAATTTGCATTATAATTCTCATATAGCTTGGGTACGGTGACATTTGGTTATTTTCCACTCCACGCCTTGAATGTTTCAGGCCAATACTTTTATAAAAAAATATATGTACCTACTTGAATCCCGAAAGAATAAAAAAAATATAATATCTCCACAGCTTAAAATATTTAACACATATCACTTCAAAATATATTATTAAGTAATAAAACTAAAAAAATAATTTTTAATCTCATCAACTTTCATCGTGTAAAACGGAACTCAATTACAATTCCAACTAAAAATATGTCTGTCGACTGAAAATCCCAATGACAACCACGCGTATGGTGTGTGTGGTCGCAGAATTGCAATTGGTTTTAGTTCATGGACATTATCCTTAGATATTCGTAACACACGAGCAAAGGTCGGAATTTACCCGGCAAAACAAAAGACTGTCGCAAACAAACAAGTGTTAGAATTTTTTTTATCGATATGGATAGTTGTGTACCTAATAGAAGAAAAAAAAGGTCCAACAAATAAAAAATATACAGAGACAGATGCAATTCCTTTTTCGAAGTCCATGTTAGTTACACACAGCAGCACATGACATTTTATTTGGTTTGTGATAGTGAAGAACTAGTTCATTATTAATTTCTCAACATTCTCTGGGAGTGGACTGATTCTTTTATCACTATAAAGACATTTAGGTATACTAAACGAACGTTCAACTTCATAAATATATCGGATTTTGCATACCTAAAAATACTCGATATCGACAGACACGTTTCTAACACTAGCTAGATTACGGCAGTCTTGTTTTGCCGTGTAAATTCCGACCTCTGCACATGAGATACAGCTGTTGAAACGCTTAGAGCCCCACCTAATTCACATTTACCTCACTTCGTATTCGTAACCTGTCTAAATAAGATGTATTGCGTTTCAGATTTAGAAGAAGAAAAGATCCATCTATCGAAAGCAGCGAACATATCCGTAGTCAGTTTGCCTGAGCAGGTACCTAGCGATCAGGCGCGGTACCACTTATACGTGTTCAAACATAGCCACGAAGGCGATCACATGGCGAGCATAGGTAATCAATCACAACACTTTCTTATTATGTAATAGTGTTATTGCGATAGTTAATAGTCTATCGATATAATTGTGATACTATCGTGGCCTTGAAAATCACTCATCCTATCGAAACTATCGACCCTTGACGATACTATCGATTGATGGAAATAAGTAATAAAATAATATTACCAGGGGGGTTTCACTCCGCAGTTTAGGTATTTTCGGCCGACGCGCCTCCCGGGCAGGCGTATGGCAGTAGGTTGTCGCTTGGCATTCGGTTCGCACGCTAGCCGCGTCGCGCGTGATTATTTTTCTGTGATTTTTCAACAAAAAAATATTTCTAAACGATCTCATAATCCGTATAAAACATACTGTTGCGCTTTTACACAGACGTCCAAGTTCAATAGTATTGCCTAATTTTCACTATCGATAGTATTGCAGCATGTCGATATTTTCGATAGAACTATCGCGCTATCGACCGTTTCGCGAAACTATCGCTATTGCAAGAACACATAAGGGCACGTGGTTAACTGGAACAAACTCTCAATTAGTTAAGAATAATTTAGATTTTTGTTTTCCTGTAAGCGGCCAGTTGCGCAACATAGAGGTTTGCCGTGTTAATTTATAGGGTCTTATTTCTATAACCGAAGAATAAGTACTAAATACTGATTATGATGTGCGCTTTCAGGATTCATGTAGAACAATGCAATAAAGAAAATATGAATTATAAATAGAGAGACATCAGCTTTCGAAACGAACTTGTTCAGTTAATAATTTAGTACCTACCAATGTTCGTAAAATCGAAAAGTTTGAACGTAATAATATAGTAGTAGCCTAGTGACCTGTGGCCTCAAGCAGAGGGTCCTCTGGGTTTTTCGAAATTTCCCTTGAGCTTTACGGTAAAGGAAAACATAGTGGGAAAAACCTACATACCTGCGAAGAAATTCAATGGTGTATGTGAAGTTCCCAATCCGCACTGGGTCCGCATAGGAGCTACAGCCCAAGCTCTCTGGATTCTGAGAGGAGGCCTATGCCCTACGCAGTGGGACGTTACGTATAACTATAAGGCGAGATGAATAATATAACGCGTGTTTAATTACAGTTTTCATCTATTCAATGCCTGGCTACAACTGTTCCATCAAGGAAAGAATGATGTACTCGAGCTGTAAAGGCCAGTTCCTAGATATTATAGAGAAGATGGGCCTAGAGGTAGCAAAAAGGGTAAGTCTATCTTGTAACATTTTTTTTTGAGATTTATAACCTCTTTTCATGTGGACCAAAGCCCATACTGTCTAACAAACCCGGAATCTCAGTCGCTTTCGCCACTTCTTTCTGTCAAACGGCACGATAAAGGTAGAAAGGTGATGAATGCTTATTGCGAGCGTCCGTGCGTTAGGCCGGAACCCCACTGCGGCGCACGCCACGCACGGACACGCTATACACGGCACCCACGTGGGTCCATTGGTCTGGAGACGTGTGTCAACGTTTTCACAGCAAGCAATGCACGCACTTGTAAAACGTGTGGGCCAAATGGCTACGTTGGTCAGCTGCGTGTGTCTACATTCCCCACTGCGGGCCACGCACATGCACACGCGCGCGCGGGGGGGGGGGGTCGTAGTGTAGACAGCGTGACTGGCGTGTGCGTGGCAGGCACTTCGGAACAGACCACGCGTGCATCAGTGACGCCATTTCGTGCGCAGCGTGCTCGTGCACTACTGTGGAAGTATCTACAATACGTTTACTTTTAGTTTACCACTGACAGATTGCTTGCCTTCATTTCATTTCCAACTTTAACACCATACAAATAAAGTAGTTATTACAAAATCTGCAAACGTGGGTAACAGTATTCTAAAATTGGCTTTATTTGTAATGAAGGCAGTAATCTGTCAGTGGTAAACTTTATGAAAGTGTTTTTGTACCCACGTGTGTAGCTTGACCGTGCGCCGCAGTGGGGTTCCGGCCTTAGACGGGCCACCGTCAGATGTAATACCAGTTTAATATTCATATTCAATTGTTGTCTGCAGATTGAGATAGACGATGGCAAAGAACTGACTGAAGAGTTCCTGTACGATGAGATTCATCCCAAGAGAAACCTCCATCGGCCGGCCTTCGCCAAGCCAAAGGGTCCGCCAAATAGGGGTGCTAAACGGATAACAAAAACCCAAACTGCTCAGTGATTCAGAACAGTTTTATCTTTATTTTTCTAAGTGTAACATGACATAATCAGACATAGGAATTTAGGGGGCAAAATTTAATGACAGCTAGGGAGTTCCTTTATCGATAAACTTAACCATCGACGCTTTACCCATATACTAGTGATCGCTCCAAGTTTTTTATGTAAAAATACAATTTTATAGAAAGTATTAAAATGAAACTAAATAATAAATCAATTCTCTTCTTCTTTCTCATCGTAAAGCCCACGTCAAATTTCAACTATCATAATTTGAAAGTTATTGTCAATCAATACAAGTTGACATTTGCTTTAACATATGTATTAAATTTAGCGAATTGGGCCTTACGAGTTTGTTGTAAATATTTTATAGTGTAATGGTACTCATTACCCAGCTATTATTAAATTAAAATATGCTTTGTGTAAACTTTATCATATTTGTTTTTGAAATAAGACTTACAATACATATAATAAAAAATTACTAACAAAGCTGGGGCTAATATGGGAAAAGCGTCGATAGTTAAGTATATCGATAAAGGTACTCCCTACCTGTGATTAAATTTTGCCCCCCAAATTCCTATGTCTGGACATAATATAAGATACAACTTGTAATATTGCAAATCAACTTTGATAACTTGTGCGATTTGACAAGCCACCGTCATATTTTTTACAAGCTTTTACTTTACTTACAATGTTTTTCGTTTGTCGAGGTCAAACCTTACCAAGTCGAATCGAATCCTCTTACTTGAAGGAAACTACGAGTTTTCAGAGCAACATAACGAGTTCTAAATATCGCCATTTTCCAGTGACTCACTGACTGACATGTAGATCATAAACCTAACCCACTTCCAGATGCCCTAGGAAGTTCAAATTTGGCATCCAGTTAGGTAATTGCGTGTATACAAAGGGAAAAATCGGAAAACAGCGATTTTTAAGTTTCTTCGACTGGCTTTGTATAAAATTAAACAAGCCAGCAAATTATTTCGCTTACTAAACTTAACTTAGCGTAAGTTGCACCAACTTAATATAGGGAATTTCTATTTTTCCTCGTAACCAATTAAGAAATTGTTAATAGGTAGTTAAAATCAGTCCGTTTAGTTACGCACTTTTTCAAGCCTTTACAATAAAAAAAAAACGTAACAAACCGGACAATTCTGCACTTCTTATTAAACATTGTTAAACTTGTCCGATTTGTTACGTTTTTTTACTGTAAGGCTTGGAAAAGTGCGTAACGAAACGAACTAATTTTAACTCCCTATTAACAATTTCTTAATTAAGAAATGCCCTATACCGATAACCAATTATAAATCGTAGTTAAATAAATTTCTTCAAGCTGAAATTTACACTCAGTAAAAAGTACGTAGATTAGACCAAATAATTCCGTTACCACCCTGAGGTTCCATGTCAGTTGCACGGCTAAAAACATCAAATGCCATTTTAACCTCTTCACCGCCACAAAACAAACGAAGTGACGTGCTACGTACGCCACGCCACGTACATGCCAAACCGATTTTCTACTTAAAATCCATTGTAGATGGGTTTATTTCGAGTTGAAATATAACATCTGCGGTCATAAGTCATAACCATAATATAACATCTGCATTGAGAAATATTTCTCTATTATGGTGGGTGTGTGTTGTGTAGATGACTCGGTAAAAAGATTAACTTACAAGACGTCAATGTGACAATCAGCCTTATTGTTATTATTGTGATGTCGGAATTCACAAAAAAAATAGTAAAGGACTTAAGTCCTTTTTCGTCTGAATATTACGTAGTAAATTTCGGTCTGCAGAGTATTACTTAACTGGAGTTTTATAAGTTGGTTTAAAAAAAACTATCGTTATAGTAACTTGATGCAACTCACACTTAATCTTTAGGCAATAAGCTACTTCAGTAATGTTTGCAATAAATTTTATTAATGGATGATTGCTCAGGATGTTATGTAAATTATATTTTTTATTATCGTACGTAACAGCGAGACTGCTTGGCCGTCTTTGTTGGCTCACTTGTTTATTATTACACGATACACAGTAAGCTAGGAACAGTATTAACATTGAGGTAATGTCTCGTCCTGTAGGCGATTGATGTCAGTAAAGGATAAGTTGACGTTGCGTAAAGAGACACGACCAAAAGGTCGAATGTTCTCAGAAGAACAGTTTTGTTTTTTTCGTCGATCGCAGTAGTTTCAGTCTTCAAACCCTCGAGGAATCTTCGTCGTCGTACTTCATAGTGCGGCCGTCGAGGAAGAAACATGTCGTTGTCGTCGTAGCTCCGATGTACTTCGCTCCGATGCAGCGTGTGTCTCCGCTGCACTCCGCGATCTGAAGCACGACGACGAAGATTCCTCGAGGCTTTGAAGACTGAAACTACTGCGATCGACGAAACAAACAAAACTGTTCTTCTGAGAACATTCGACCTAATGGTCGTGTCTCTTTATGCACCGTCAACTTATCCTTTACTGACGTCAATCACCTACATACCGATTCCATAGGCTAGATAGGCTGGCTAGTACGTACATGTCGTGTTAACAAGACGCCTACTAATGAACGTTAGACGCTAGTGACATTTCATCTCACTTGTAAGCTAGCAAGGCACTTTATGGTTAGATCACATTATGCTAGCCTAGAGGTTTGACCTATGGCCTCTCAAGAGGGTCGTGGGTTAGAGTTTAGAGTTTTTATTATAGTGTTATCGTATCGTGCCGTTCCGTTCACAGCAATTGTATTAAACATCAGAGTAAAAGGGACGATACGATTCTAATTTCGTAGTAGCCCCCAGGCGTCGTTGCGGTGGACAGCGAACCGATCTAGGTGTGGATCCGTTACTGCACTGATAAAGCAACAAAGTGCTCGTTATAACCTAAATTGAATTACAGGCTGATTCAGGAGTGAAAAGGGTGACGAGGAGGGCCACACTGATCAACTTTGCCCATAGGAGCAGCCACGAAATAGCATAAAAAAATTTGCTGTTCCATACATTTCGGATAGCAAGCGATCATTTAACTCTTGATTAGATTTTTTTCGCGATTTCGGCGCCGGTCCCATAGTGAAAGTTGCTCTGTGTGAATCTCCCTATCACCCCTTTCACTCCTGCTAATCACTCTTGAAACACGCTGTATAGTTGTTTTTGACAGATAATGTGTGCGATAAACTTTAGTAGGCGTTTTGTAACACACTGTTTTACGCCAAATTTATGCGGCAACTGCATTAAGACGATCGCCGTATGCGACATACGGTGACTGCAACTGTATAAAGAACTCGGTAATTACATCAACTAGCAATTTGAAACAAGTTCAGGGAAAGCGTTAGGTAAATCGAGTAGTGTATTTGCCGCATCAGAACGTAACATCATCGGTTAGACTCTTCCAACTAACTATTAAAGATAAAACTAATAGGAAGTTACTTTTCTAAAACTGAATCTTTCTCTCTCTCTATAGCTATAGCTAAACCGTTTATATGTGTCCTCGCCCGCGCGGTACAGGGGCTGGAGGGTATGACGACAAAGGGGCCCGGGAGAGGTGCGGGCGGCGAGCGCGCCTCGTGTGCCTGCCGCCCGCACCTCTCCCGGCCCCCTTTGTCGTCTACCCCCGCGCCTCTTACCGCGCGGACGAGGACTCGGTGAAACGGTCTAGCTATAACATCTTTAATGATCGGTTGTATGTGCCTTCAAATGTACGTATAGTAATAGATAATGCTCGTCTATGTATCCAGTTAACTGAAAACAGGTTAATTATTTTGCGATGTATGATTTTATTCATTTATAACCAGAATTAGTATTATTTATTATAATGCACAAATTGTGCAGAAGATGTAATTGTGTTTAAAATTTGGTTTTCTGCTTAACCAATTTTTTTAGATACCACACTCTTTTTATGGGTAATAACTATTCATTAGGTATAACAATGAAGTATGTATGAACTGTAGTGACTGTAGGCAATATATAATCGAACTTAGAAAAATTAGTGTGAGAGCATTATTTTGAAAATATTATGTAACATGAATCAGCAATATCTCTTGTCAGTATTTAAAACTTGAATTATTTCATTTAAATTATCAACTTATGGGACTTATGATTATTTTTCTTCCACGATGGTATTTGATGAATTCCAATCATAGTATCTTCATTTTATAATTCAATAATTTTTGCTCATAGTATGTTTTTTTTATCACCGCGCATAATATGAATTTTAAGTGATGTAATCTCATAGGTACGTTATCTACATTCGCGTATAAAAAGGTTCGTTGTCTTAAAGTCGACTTTTGCTTGTTGACACAAAATTGCAATAATGATATTAAAAGAAGCAGTTTGCTTGTTAGTTTGAAATGAGTTTTATCACTTTGTTTATCAGAGGATAATGACAGGTCTAACTAAGGTTTATAGTAAAGTAACATTGGTTCAGATAAATTTTAACACTGTTGTTCAATAAGCATAAATCTCTATACAAGTCTGGTATATAGTTTATAAAAGTGTCATGTGCTCGTAAAGTGTTACATTATTTGAAAACTGACGAACCTTTTTTTCCGCGACTGTACTTATATTAATAAAACTTGCCAATGTGTTAATTCTTACTTGTTATTTACGAAAACGTTTGTTATATAGCAAGAGCTGTTATTAAATATTTAAATAATCATGTCGTCGTTCTAGCATGTGTATCTAAATCATAGGAAATTTGCTACCTATTTTTATGGATTACACTACAAAATTGAAATGCACAAATTATATCTGTATATAATTGATCATATTTTTGTATCATGTGAATTAATTTTAATATAGGTAGTGTGCAATATCATCATAATCTGTAAGTTAATAAATGCTTTTCATTTAGCTAATTTGGTTTTCTTTTATTTTTAACTTGCAGTCTGTATAGCCGACCAAGACATTTCTTTGCCACAAAGTTTGCCACCCTAAGATTCGATGTCACTTGTAAAGCTTAAAATATCACAGGCTATTTTCACTTACAAGTCATTATGGCAATCGACCTTATTGTTTTTTGGGTTCCGTAGTCAACTAGGAACCCTTATAGTTTCGCCATGTCTGTCCGTCTGTGTGTCTGTCCGTCCGCGGCTAAGCTCAGAGACTATTAGTACTAGAAAGCTGTAATTTGGCATGAATATTTATATCAGTCACGCCGACAAAGTGATTACATAAAAAAAGTAAAAAAAATTTTTTTAGGGTACCTTCCCATAGACGTAAAGTGGGGGTGATTATTTTTTTCTCGTCTAACCCTTAGGGTATCATTGGATAGGTATTTGAAAATAAATAGGGGTTTTCTAAAATCATTTTTTGATAAAGTTAATATTTAAAGAGATATTCACTCCGAAAGTACAAAATAATGTGTAACCCCCCCCCCCCCCCCCTCTAACTTTTGAACCGCACGTCTAAAAATTATGAAAAAAATCACGTAAGTTAAACTTAATAAAAACTTTCTAGGAAAATTATTTTCAACTTAATCAGTCGAGCAGTTTTTAAGTTTTTGTAAAAAAATATTTCCTAAGATTGTAATTTAACCGCCATTGCAAGCATTTTTTCTTTAAGTACCTATAAGATCACGCTAACAGTATCTTCTTTCAAATAAAAAAAAAAATACATCTGAAAAACAATCAACGTACATATACATATACTAGTTCTTAGTTACCCAATTCGCCGATAGATAGCGCTGTACCGCCGACGTTGGGACCAAAACAACCACATTAATAAAGTGTGCAAAGATTTTTTCGTACCTGCTACGGAACCCTATCTTGGGCGTGTCCGACACGCTCTTGGCCGGTTTTTATTGATGTAGCTAAACTGTCATGTCACATAAAATGGTAAAGTACCTCTTTGGTTGATTAACTCATAATCCCCATAATCCACAGTTTTTAACCCCCGAAACAAAAAGAAGGGTGTTATAAGTTTGACCGCTATATGTGTGTGTGTGTCGGTCTGTCTGTGGCATCATAGCTCTTAAACGGGTGAACCGATTCGGATGCGGTTTTTTTTTATTTTAAAGCTGGTTTCTTGGCGATGGTTCTTAGACTTAGACATGTTTCATCAAAATTCCTTCAGCCGTTTCAAACTTATCAGCTCTTTTGCTAGCTGCAGAAGGGGTCTTAAACGCATGATAAGCATTCACTTTATTTTCAAAATATGTGTGACCAAATTGCGTCGGGGTTTTTAATTTTTTTAATTTTAATTTTGATTTAATTGAGTTTCTGGAAGGTCTAAATTAAAATGGTGGATTATTTTGAGTTAACGCATTCAGATGCACCAAACGCACATGTTCAATTGCCTGTAAAATTATGACAGCGGCACTGGGCGAAAATCAAGAAAACGCATAAATCCGTTGCTGGCGGTGAATTTGTCAATACTCTTAACAATAATTTTATTATTCTTAACACGTTCACAGTCCCATACAAATTTCAAGTTCCTGGTAAGTCCAGCAAATTAGTTTAATTATTGTGCCGTCCACTCAGTGTGTAAACGAGATCAGTCAATCAGCATGCAAGTCTGGTTGTTTCTTAGTGCCCCATATGTGGCCAAAGACCTGTGGTGCTAAGTTCGCTGTGATCCTTATATGAGGCACTGGACTGTGAAAGTGTTATCGCAGGATCTCATAACCTGATTGAAACAAATTTGAGCAGTGGGGTATATACTATAATAATAATAATAATTTATTTATTCTCAGACAACATAGATCCATTTTTTTTGTTAGTAAAAGCTTACAAGCTAAGTCAGTTCAACTAAAATTTATAATCGAAAATTCATAATCCATAATATGTGTCAAACTTTGAATTTAAATAAGAAATAAAACTTAAAAGCATAACTAAAATGCATAATGTTATAATGTATTTTATTACACGGCTTTTTAGCCATAGCTTAGACGACTCGTCTCGAGGGGAAAGCGCGCTTTAACATTTCATGTCACAATTACGAAAAAAAAGCGTTACATTGAAGGAAGACATTTGCCAGAATAAATAATAATCTTTTACTGTTTTCTCTAAAGCCCTTTTTAATTCTCATTGAACCTAATATATTAAATATTTACAATTTCAACTGCTAAACTCGTAAAAGTTGTCATTTGATATGTTCTATTTTTATTTCCCCCTTCTGTTCTACCATCAGGTCGTGATGCTTGGTAAGTGAATCATGTTTGATTTCAGCTGCTTTTTCTTTTGCTTGATTGAATTGTTCAACTCTGAAACAAATATTAGCTTTTTAGAGCAGGGCTATGCAGAGTAGAAAACGCTTGAAATAGGAAACCTAAAGCCCTCCACAAACCAAAGCGCGCGACGGCGACGGAGCGTGCCCAGCGCGCTGCAGAACACTAAATCATATACGCTGTGCCGCGCTGCCGGTGTGTGTCACCGTATACAGGGTGTAACATTTAGATCGGTCAGTATGGGAAAGTCTAAAACTATAAGACATACAAGGATGATATAGACAGGATTGGCAGTCGCCTTAGTACGGATCGGCCGCGGTTTTTGTAGTTGGATTATTAAATCTAGATGGCGCTGAAATATAGCCAGAGGCTTTGAAGCCAAAACAATAAGACTAAGTACAGATATTTCATATCACTGCAAATGTGTTATTATGCAAAAAATAATACATAATTTGTAGTAATATGAAACATCTGTAGTCTTATTGTTTTGCCTTCAAAGCCTCTGGCTATATTTCAGCGCCATCTAGATTTAATAATCGAAATACAAAAACCGCGGCCGATCCGTACTATGGCGACTGCCAATCCAGTCTATATCATCCTTGGACATACGAAGATCTGTTCTCAGGATCAATGTCATCCATTTTAGTAACAAGGAAAACTGCATTCATACATTTTTTTAAAAATGTACTCAGCTCGGGAATCAAACCCGGACGTTTTGAAAAATAAAACTAACACTATTTCTATTTACAATACAATCGATATCTAAATAGAAATAGTGTTAGTTTTATTTTTGATAGTGATTAATGATTCGCGCTGGGCACGCTCCGTCGGCGCCCCGCGCTTTGGTTTGTGGTGGCCTTAAATGTTTGCAATAGTTGGTATGTTCAATCAAAAATGTGACAGTTACAGAGATAATAACGCCTTCGTTTAATTTTAATCTTTAAATTTGAGTTGTATGCCATATGTCCAAAATAGCTTTGTTGATGAGAATCTTATTGTCCATAGCTAGTTTTGAATTTAACAAAAATAAATAGTGAATACGATAGCAAGCGCCCCCTGCGTTAGGCCTTATACAGCTTATACTACGAAATTCGAGTTTCGCACTTCGTTCCGTTCTCGCTAATAGTGCCAAACGGAAGAGTGAAAGGGACAGCAGGATACGAACTTCGAATTTCGTAATACCCCCTGAGGCTGTATTGTATAACGATTCACTATCTCTTTCTAGCATTGTACACTTGTGAGAGCAAGAAGTGGTGAAAACAATTGTGATTCCAAGTATGTTAGAGAATTAGGCCTTAGGACCCAGTAAGTGGCTACTAACTGTCAGATTAAAACAAAATTATTAATATCATTAATTATTAATAATTATTAAATCAGAAATATTGTACTACTTTGGATCTGTACCTTGTTTCACTTATTTTATTTAATGCTCGTCTTATGTCATTCATTGTAACTCCAGTGACCTTTAAAATTCCCAAGATTGCTGCTCCACCGATTGTACTTAAAACAGCACCTAAAACCAAAACAAAATAAATAGAATAGTTCATAATCATAAAACAACATAAAGCTGTGGCAATCTAGTGTTTAGGCACCTATGATCTCTCAAACAGAGGAACATAATTCAAAATTAATGTTAAAATTACATTTGAATCGGTGAAGTTATCAATTTACATAGGCTCAGTGCATAGAACAGTCAGCATCAAAAGTAGCTGGTCACTTTTGTACTTTGTCATAATAACACAATTGTCAGTCAAGTACCTATGACATTTTACACCTAACAGTAGAGAGACAAGGTACAAAAGTGACCAGCTACTTTTGATGCTGACTATACAGCCCAAGACCTCATTCCGAAAGTGGGATGTATGATGAAGATACAGCCATCGCACCTTCGGTACAACAGTGTATCATCTCCATCACCCCTCTCTCTCTCTCTCTCATACACCATTTTAATTTAGACTTTACTTAATTTCCGTAAAGTCTAAATTAAAATGGTGTATTATTTCGAGATGATACACTGTTGTACCGAAGGTGCGTATATAGTAATATTAGGGCAGTATAGTTAATTCTATTAGGATCCATATTATCATCAGTAGTGTAGTGACATTACAAGACGCTTACTGCTGGCAACTTTTTGTGATTGCATTTAGTTGCATTCAAAAATCAACATAGGCCAAAATTTTACAGTTACTTGATGAGTGTTAAGATATTTTTGTCCATTATTTGTTGAGTTCTCTGGGCTTATTTTGGTTAACGATAACAGCCAAATTATTACAAATTTAATATTTAATTTAACAGTTACACTGTAGAATAGACATACCAAGTCCTGCTCCAACCATCATAGCTGCCATTCCTAAATTAGCTTTATACATAGCACCGGTGATGGTGCCCGCCAGTATGTACTCCGTAATGGATGTCTCGTTCCGATACACTGAGATTGTTGTCGCTATTAAACTGAAAAGTAGGTATCAGATTTATATTGTTAGAATACAGTCAAAACCGTTTATAGCGACACCAATTCCGATACGCATTGGCAATCCCTAGTCTCAAATAGCGTATATACTGTGTAATTTAATAACAATGTAGATCTGATTGAAAAAAATATACCTTGTTGAGTTTCTTGCCGGTTTCTTCTCAAGAGGGTTTTTTCCGAACCGGTGGTAGATTCTTCGACGTTCATAGGAGCATCAATTGATGCCTAAATTGAATAAAGAATTTTGACTTTGACTTTTGACTTTGACATATTGGATGTAACAACAACGAAAAAACCCAACATGATCTTATACACCGTGAAATTTTAGTGGTTGTTTTCCCGAAACGAGGTGATTTAGTTTCGATTGTACAATCGATTTCTAATTACTATTTTGACTAGAGTCAAAAATCCAATTGTGAAAAACGAAAGTCGAAAATGACCGCAAACCAATAGTAACGCTTCGTTGGTACAAGTAGCGTACGATCGTACGATAGGTTAGGTACCAACGAAGCGTTACTATTGGTTTGCGGTCATTTTCGACTTTCGTTTTTCACAATTGGATTTTTGACTCTAGTCAAAATAGTAATTATAAATCGATTGTACAATCGATACTAAATCACCTCGTTTCGGGAAAACAACCATTAAAATTTCACGGTGTATACCAAAGTAACACTGGTTACAATGACCAACCGTGTTTAACGACCAAATATTGCTGTCCCTTGAATGTTGTTATAAACGGTTTTGACTTTATTAATAGTTCCCTTTTAACCAGCTACAAAAAAGGAGGAGGTTCCAATTCGGTTGTATGTTTGTAACATAAGAACAGTGTAATTTATAAATTGAGGGAACTCTTCAAATATTGTTGGGACACCCATAGTGATTTGTAGAAAATCGTATATTGCCTTTTGGAAATTATCATTTTGTGAAGCGGAAGTGATGAGGAAGACCACAGTTAGCTCAATAACAAGTATTCCACAGATTGTGATTCAATTACTTTAATACAGTTGCTAAAGCCCAGTTTAGACCTGCAAGAAAAATCGTGCAAGTTGCATTACATTGCGGCCCTCGTTTGACCACATCAAACTCGTTCGCTTTACTACTGCCTCGCAATGTAATGCAACTTGCACGTTTTTTCTTGCAAGTCTAAACTCGGCTTAAGAAATTTATGGCTGTCTAAATGCAACTTATCTATCAGTAACACATAAGTATCAGGTGTGTAAGTAAAAGTGAAAATAATAATAATAATTCATTTATTGCATGAAAACGGGTATAGAAGGAAAGATGGTAAAAATAAATTTAGTATGCAATCTACCATAATGCATGGTATACAATACAATCAACATCATTCAACAATTTAACATCATTAAATCAAAAAAAGCAGTATTTCGTAGAAGATGACAAACAGTTGACATTAAAGCTCCAAACGCACAGACACCGGAGGCGTGGCGGTGCGGTGTCGGTGACGGTTGTAATATTCTAACTTGTATGAACGGTTGTGCGGTATCGTACCGCAAACTCGTTCATACAAATTTGAATATTACAACCGTCGCCGCCACCGCACCGCCACGCCTCCACTGCCTGTGCGTTTGGAGCTTAAGCTATTGTAACTTATTGTTAGCTTAGTTACACCAAAGCGCGAGATAAAAAAATTAAGTAAAACCAGAACCAACTAAAAAAAAAACAGAAAAATAACTTTATACTGATTCTTCTTCTGATTCTTCAGGAGTGATAGAAGCTCAATAGATAGCATGTAGGCAAAGATGATCACTACATCCACTCTTACTGGCTTGTGTTGCGGCACTGACTTCAATCAGATCAGTGGAAAGCTATTTTTGTGGTAATTTAGAGCCAGTTAAATTTTTACTTTATAAATTTTAGAACCACAAGTTAGTGTATGGTTAAAGAAGTTGAATCGCATTCCACAATGGAACTTTTTCGCTGCAAATAACATACTGTCATTCCACTCATCTATCAAAGAAATCATTGTGAAATCGATTGTGAAAAGGTGGCACCCTGGGATGAGATGTGATTCAGTTTTTTCAACCGTGTATCATTCATTCTGGTGTTGGTTCATCATAATGATTGCCCGCTTGGGTCGATTTCAGAGCGTTTTGTCAGCGTTTTTTTAAATTTCATTAGTGTCACTCGATTATTGTTGTAAAATAATGATAAATCGCGACAACTTTGGATAAAATCAGACTAAGCCTCGGTACCGCCACACATTTATATAAAAAGTTAACTGCCCCTCTGCAATATTTACGTCGACACTAATGAAAAAAAACGCGGGGGTAAATCGCTCTGAAATCGAACCGCTTACATTTCTAAATCCTACTTCAGGCCTTTACTGAAGCATCCTTCTAATCCAGCCAACTTCTACTTTTTGCTAGTGGATATTAATAGATGAAGGGTACAAATTTATTTATAACAACAAGGTAACAGGGGAGAAGATACCAGTGAAGCAAAGTTATTAGAAAAACTGATTGTTACCTAAAAGTTCCACTGAAGATCCCAAGCCTCCAACCCCAGTGATATGCGCCTCTGGCAAACGCTATCATCACATAGTCTTGCAATTTTTTCTGAAATTAATATGTAATAAGCAGAGATCGGAATTTTCACGGCAAAATATGAGACTGTCGCAATCAAGCTAATGTTAGAACCAATTTTGTTATTGATATTGATAGTTGTGCAATAGAAGAAAAAAACGGTCCACTAAATAAAATACATATTTAATACAGAATTTTAGGTCAGGTTTGTATAAAATTATATAGAAACAGATGCAATTTCTTCTTCAAAGTCCGCGTCAGTACACACAGCAGCACATGACATTTTATTTAGTTTGTGATAGTGATAGGAGGAGATAATCATTAATTTCTCAACATTTTCTGGGAGTAGCCTGTTTTGTTTATCACCTGACCTAAAATTCTGTATTAAATATGTTTTTTTTATTACGTGGACCGTTTTTTTGTTCTATCGCACAACTATTGATATCAATAAAAAATTGGTTAGTCAGTTGTCAGTGTTAGTGGTTGGGCAGTTTTTCCAATCTCTGGTAATAATACAGTTAAATCCACTCTCTGTGCGGAGCCTGCATGGAGGCAGACCAGCATGCTGGAATGTTCTAGGGTGGAAAACTACAAGGCAATACACCTTGGGACACCAGGATTTTGTTGGCAACAAGGAGAGTCGGCTGGGGTTCTTACACAAGCTAGGCTGGCACAAATAGTCCCTACAGTTAATTACGCAAAATCGGTGCGCATAGATATTGAGTTATGGAAAACAGCCTGTTAATACCTAATAATAATAATGACTGAGTTTTCGGAATTTATGTGCAAAATTAAGTACATTTGAAATTTAACATGAGCTTTACGGTGAAGGTAAACATCGTGAGGAAACCTGCAACATCTGCGAAGAAATTCAATGGTGTGTGTGAAGTTCCCAATCCGCACTGGGCCCACGTGGGAACTAGGAGGCCTGTGCCCTGCAGCGGGACGTATATAGGCTGGGATGATGATGATGATGATGAATATTAATAAAGCCTTTATTTCCCGAAAATTACTTAACAACTAATACCCATACTTTAATGTCAATACCCTATACCCCTTACCCTTAGTGACATTAATTAATTAGGTTTATGTGAATGAAGCGGCAAAGAAATGAAATGAAAGCAAAATGAAGGAGCGACAACCTGGTGAAGGTAGCGGGCATGCATTGGATGCGGATGGCGCAGGGCCAATCTATTTGGTGAGCCTTAGGGATGTGAAAAAATAATCGATTAAAATCGTTTTTTTTTAAAGTAAAAATCGATTTCTATACGCGATTTTAATATTACAAAATTTCATAATCAATTTTTTTTTATAATCAAAAATCAAACAGTTGATTTTTCATCTGCCACCCCCCTAACCTAACCCCACATTAAGTCTGGTATTTTATAACCCGAAGCGCGAACTATCAAAGAATACTAGATAATATTAATATTACATTAACGCCATCTGGGCCTCTACGATGGCAGCCCTTCTGTGCTTTTGAAACAGTTTACTTCATGAATTTAGCTAATCAAACATTCACTAGATGGAGTTAGGCAATGAATTGTACAAAATTAGAAAAAAAACAATAATTAACAAAATCAATTATTTATTAATCGATTTTTCATGCTAAAAAAACAATTGATTAATTAAAAATCGATTTCTTATGTAGAATGTCACATCCCTAGCGAGCCTTGGGGGAGGCCTATGTTCAGCAGTGGACGTCTTTCAGCTGAAATGATGATGATTCTGATGATGAATGAAACTGCAGGTAAGTGCTAGTTTGGTATAAATTGTGGGGATTTATTAGCTGTAGCCACAACAAAATAATATCATGGAGATTCTTAAAAAAGGCCTGTAACCAGCAGTAGGCGTCTAAGACGAGGATACTGATATTAAACTGCCACTGCAGTTTGATCTCAAGACATTCAACAACCACCTGATCTCAATAAAATACTATTAAAATACTTCATACCTTTGCTTGCATAGTAGATTTAAAAATAGTGGCTTGGTTATTTTCTATGAAATATAAGTAGGCATCTCGTGACTTAGCAAATCCTCCCATACAGGCACCGAAGAACACCCCACACAACCCTGACTGTATAACAGTTCGCAATTCTGGTGATACTTCATCGTATTCGCTAAAAAAAAATCAAAGTAGGTAACAGATTATAATTAGCTAGTCTAAATGAAGATAGGTAATATTACTTTAGATGTAAAATGGCTTCTTACTTCC
The DNA here is from genome assembly GCA_947859365.1 of Archips crataeganus. Classification (NCBI taxonomy): domain Eukaryota; kingdom Metazoa; phylum Arthropoda; class Insecta; order Lepidoptera; family Tortricidae; genus Archips; species Archips crataeganus. The sequence goes on along the minus strand of OX402049.1, from coordinate 5,070,035 downwards.
TATAAAACATTTTTTTTAGCCTATCTTTGCCAGTTTCGGAAATATCTGGTGTTCTTTGCTCCAATAAATTATAATCATTTTGATTTCTATTTTCTAAAATAGGTATAAGAGCCGGCGTCAATCTGACCACTGTCCTCAACATTGTTATTCGATATGCATAAGAATGCTCTGAAATGAATAGTTAAATATTAATTTTCTGTCTTATTATAAAATGAAAATCCAATTATTTTATTTTCGACTTTAGTTCGGTCGGTCGACTTGACATTGATTGACGTTTTTAATCAGTATTGCCAGGTCCAATTTCTTCTGTAAAGGCCACCACAGACCGGCAGCCCGGCACAGCAATATATACCTAGCTTGTTGAATGTACCCACTTTTATTAAAATAAGTCAATCTGTTACTGTGCGCTCGTTTCATATAATTTCTATATTTGATGTTCTCGTGTAAGTGAATTTGTTTATAATTATATATAATATAATACTAGCTGTTGCCCGCGACTCAATCCGCGAAGAATGGGGGGGGGGGGGGATAAAAAATAGCCTACGACGTATTCTCAGACCTATCGAGTGTACAAAAAAAAGTTTCATAAAAATCGGCCAAGCCGTTTCGGAGGAGTTCGGTAACAAACACCGTGACACGAGATTTTTATACAGGGTGTCCCAGAAAGTACAGTCAAGCGAAAGTCCTGACGTAGAGCAACTCAAGGGGCATCCGAATCACCCCCATGTATGTTCCGCGATTTTTCGTAGTTTAGGAGTTATGGCCTTTTTTCACATTTTCTATTAATCTGCGACCACGAAGACAGTTTTGCTCACTCTGACTGCAATAATTGAGATAATTGGCTGTTTATTTTTTTAACGAGTAGCTGAATAGTACGTGCATGTATCTCATTTTTTTAAAAAACAACATTGTTCACCGTTTTGGCAAAAAAAAATATCGAATCACAAAAAGTGACTAAATTTTGACTGTAGTTCCAACTTTGAAGGCAGATTACAAAAAAACTAGCATAATTTTTTTTTTCAAACAATGCTTCAAAACTGCCTTATTTTATTGTCTTTCTACCCTATTAATTTTATTGATCTATCATTAAAGGATCATGCCAAAAAAAATATCAAAACGTACTTCATCCGTAATTTTTACTTTTTCTAGTAAGGCCAAGTACAAATGGAGCATTTGCTGTAGTTGTTGTGGTGTTTGGGAAAAACGAATACTTTTTAGGGTTCCGTAGTCAACTAGGAACCCTTATAGTTTCGCCATGTCTGTCCGTCTGTCTGTCTGTCTGTCAGTCTGTCCGCGGCTAAGCTCAGAGATCGTTAGTACTAGAAAGCAGTAATTTGGCATGGATATACATATCAGTCACGCCAACAAAGTGGTAAAATAAAAAATAAAAAAATATTTTTTTTTAGGGTATCTCCTATAGACGTAAAGGGGGGGTGATTTTTTTTTTCTCGACTAATCCTATAGTGTGGGGTATCGTTGGATAGGTCTTTTAAAACCACTGCGGGGTTGCTAACATGATTTTTCTATTCAGTGATCTGTTTGCGAAATATTCAACTTTAAAGTGAAAATTTTTATTAAAATCGAGCGTCCCCCCCCTCTAAAATCTAAACTGTTAGGTGGAAAAATTTGAAAAAATTCAGAATGGCAGTAAATATATCAAATTTACTAGGAAAATTATAGCGGCTAAGATTGCTTGGAAATTATTTGTAGTTTAAGAGTAAATAGTAGCCTAAGGTATAAAACATACCTAAACTTGGATGATTCCGTACACATACGAAATCCTTAGAAAAATATTACTTGATTTTTTGTAATGGCTACGGAACCCTACCTTGTGCGTGTCCGACACGCTCTTGGCCGGTTTTTTTTTTAATTTTCATTTAATGGCATCAGAAAATCAGTGGCAAGTATTATTGTTTTGCACCAAGAAGGTTTTCATGCTAAATCCGGAGCACAAACCTAATTTCAGATTTGTACTTGGCCTTACTAGAAAAAGTGAAAATTACGGATGAAGTACGTTTTGATATTTTTTTTTGGCATGATCATTTAATGATAGATCAATAAAATTGATAGGGTAGAAAGACAATAAAATAAGGCAGTTTTTAAACATTGTTTGAAAAAAAAGTTATGCTAGTTTTTTTTGTAATAGGCCTTCAAATTTTGAACTAAAATTCAAAATTTAGTCACTTTTTGTGATTCGATATTTTTTTTTGCTAAAACGGTCAACGATGTTGTTTTTTTAAAAAATAAGATACATGCGCTCGCTCAGCTACCCAGCTACTCAGCTACTCGTTAAAAAAACAAACAGCCAATTATCTCAATTATTGCAGTCAGAGTGAGCAAAACTGTCTCCGTGGTCGCAGATTAATAGAAAATGTGAAAAAGGTCATAACTCCTAAACTACGAAAAATCGCGGAACATACATGGGGGTGATTCGGATGCCCCTTGAGTTGCTCTACGTCAGGACTTTCGCTTGACTGTACTTTCTGGGACACCCTGTATATTAGATAATACTGGACATTGTATCAATAAATCTTACATTCACATCCGTTTAAGGCTGCGGCTCCACTGAGGCGGAGACGAGCGGAGCTGAGAAGAGACGTGTGGGGATCGACCAATCATATTACATGAAATCCACATCTCGTCTCCGTTCATGTAATATGATTGGTCGATCCCCACACGTCTCCTCTCAGCTCCGCTCGTCTCTGCCTCAGTGGAGCCGCAGCCTAATTATTATACGTGCATTACGTGCATATTAATATTAACAGCAACAATTTTTAGTGTGCGAGTGATTTTATAACCTTAATGAATACTTTTGTAATAAATATTAAAATTCTTGTAAATTAATATTAAGTACTTATTAATTGTACTTCCGAAATGGGCAGACTGTTGAAACTTCTTGATGCATAAGTGTTAACACAATTTGTACACGGTTTTAAACAATAAACGTTTCTTATTTCTTATTTCTTAAGTATGTAATTTCTCTTTTACTTGCCCGGTCGGCCACCATAATATTTTTTCAACACACTTGCTCGAGTGAGTCTTATTTCAGCGTATTTAGACTCATAATGCAGTACGCTTAGTATAAGTTTTACTTCACCAAAATACTTCTCGATCGCGTTTACATAAAAAAAAAACAATTACTAGGGCAACATGGACAGCGCCTCTGCGGCCGCGCGTGCATGTTTCCATAGAATTGAAATTTTTACGTAAACGCGATCGAGAAGTATTTTGGTGAAGTAAAACTTATACTAAGCGTACTGAACATTACGCAAATCGTGCTTTTTACTTTACATTATCGCACTAGTGCTTTTCCATTATTTTTTTTAAATATCAGCAAGAAGTTTTAACGTCTTAAAAAACAGTATTAAACTTTTTGCGAATGAATAAATGAATAAATAAATTATAATCAATAATAATTCAGTATTATTTTGTTTTTATTGTCATGTTGGCAATATAGTTTTGGTACATTTGTATGTATTTACATAAATCAACAGTCAGTCAGTCAGTTTAGAATTTTATATATATAGATAATCACGGCGAGATTAGTCAAAATCACCAACACTATCGTTCTTTTGATAACTGTTTTAAAAAATAAACTTTTCACTAACTAAATAAGATTGAACTTTTATTTATTTTACAATACATTTGCTCGAAAAATTCACTTTCAAAGGATGTATACATGGCTCGTAAGTTCATTTTACCGCACTAGTGCGATTTTTTTACAGTTTATTTAATTCTCCAGTTTAAAAGTTTACAAGCAAAGAGTTTTAAGTGACAAAAATAAAAAAATATCGATTTATACGTAGAAAAATGTATAAATATACAAAACTAAGTAATGAATTTGCAAAATTGATTGTTATTATTATAAACTGTAATTTAATTACCGCAGATGTTAATGATTTCCACCTTTTATTTACTCGAAAAAATCGCAGTGGCTGAACGCGTCGAACCTTTGCCTGATAATTTTAGTTAACCTAATTAAAAACAAAACTTACGCATGCGCATTACGGACGCGCCATTTTTGTAAAACTTTGCGTTGTTTTGAGTTGTTGATTATAGTATATTATGTACAAAAACCAAAACAAAATGAGTGGTGTTCAAGTGATGAAGTCGACAATAACATGGCATTAATTCCGCCCGATATTTAAAGTAAAGCGCAAACCGCGCAAAATAATCTTTTGCTACCAATAAGTATCTCGAGAAATTTGTTTTTATTTTACAATTTTGTGTTATTAATTGCCTATTTTCTCACAAATGTATTGTAAAACGTCGTATGATACACGGTTGGCAAGGTTTTACAAACTCGTGACGATGAAAATCCTCGCCGTGCGGCTCGGGTTTATCACTCGTCAACTCATTTGTAAAACCATACTTACCAACCTTGTATCACAAATAACTATTTCCTCGCAAGTGTTGAAAAACGTCGTATTAAACTAAACTAAACTAGTTAGTTCTAAATTAGTTCTCGGCTCCATTAAGCCTGAATTGAACACTCGTATCCATAGTCTATACATATAATATGTACTAATATGGAGCGCAATTTTTATTTTGGAAATAATTACGTAACTTGCATGGTAAAAAAGCAATTTATAGAGACAAATGGATAGTTCAGTATGATGTGCTATAAAAACTTCGCACGGTTCGCTTTGATATGCCACGAGAAAGGCCATAGTTTCATCGTTTGACCAACTCATGGTCGAGACGCGATCGAGGTACAGCACAAATAGGTACGTCCGTCCGGCGCGAGTTCGTGAGCGACACTAAACACGCGCCAACGTGTAAACACGTCGCAAGCGCTTGCCGCAAGCTTCCTTTGATCTGTCTTCAAAAACCGACACTAGCCCGGATCGCGGCAAGCTCACGCAAGCCAAGCCAAACACCCCCGTTCACACGCTTGTGTTTGTCGAAGCTTGCCGAGGCTTGCCAAGCGTGTAAACGTACCATTATATTATTCGCTTATTTAGATATATATATAGCAGATTTAAGGAGAGGTCAATCAAAACAAAATACTTAATAATTGTTGTTGGTAGGTACTAGGGGCGTTCAATAAAAAGTGAGAATGAGTATGTTATAAACAACTTTTACTAAATGACATTTTATTTTTCGACATAGTCACCTTTTAGCATAATACACTTAGTATATCTTTTTTCTAAACTTAAAATTCCATTTTTAAAAAAGGTCTCATCTTGAGTACTTAAAAAATCTTGTACTGCAGCGACTACCGCGTCGTCGTCTTCAAATTTCTGGCCTCTCAGGTATTGTTTCAATCTCGGAAATAGGTAGAAATCACTGGGAGCGAGATCTGGTGAATACGGAGGATGCTTAAGGATATCGAACCCAGCATCACGAATTGCAGCCATTGCAACGGCGGACTTGTGTGCCGGGGCATTGTCCTAGTGGAACAGCACAACTTTCGAGAGTTTACCTCGCCGTTTTTCGCGGATCTCATTGCGCAATGTTGCTATTTGTTTGGCGTATAATGTGCCCGTAATAGTGGCTCCATGCTCAAGATACTCAATCATTAATACCCCTTTACCATCCCAAAAACAGAGCCCATGACCTTACCGGCACATGGGCTCACCTTGAATTTCTTCGGAGTTGGAGATGATGGCCTTTTCCATGTCATAGACTGCAGTTTCGTTTCTGGGTCGTAATGATGGAGCCATGTTTCGTCCATTGCGCCAAATCGCGCCAAAAAAAGTTCCCGGTCTTGCTGCATCAGGTTCAAAGCTTCTTGACAAATCTCTAGTCTAGTTTGTTTTTGCGTGTCAGTAAGCATTCTTGGTACCCAACGCGCAGCTACCTTTTTCATACCCAAGCGTTCATGTAAAATATTATGCACGCTCCCCGTTGAAATCTTTACATTTTCAGCAATAAAACGAACCGTGACACGACGATCCGCCAAAACTGAGTTTTCGACTTTTTTCACAATTTCTTCAGTTACTGCTGTAGTAGGGCGTCCGGAGCGGGGGTCGTACATTGTCGATGTTCTTCCACGTCTAAATTCGGCGCACCAACGTGCGACTGTCGAATACGGAGGAGCATTAGACCCTTAAGTGTCCCGCAAATCCAAATTGACTTGGTCCGTAGAAAAATTTTTCAAACACAAGTATTTGATAACGGCGCGCAGTTCAATTTTCTCCATTTTCGCTAACGTACTCAATAGCATTGCAAAGAAATTACCGTATATTTTTTTGTATAATGTATTAAACCTTCAGTGAATAAAGACTTATCTTTTGACTTCATCTAACTGGTGGTTAAACTGCTTTAAAATCCAAGCCATACCTACTTTAGGAAAATATCGATATACCTACATGTAGGCAGACACAGACAGCGACTTTGCTTCAATGAATTTTCGGATTGCCTTCTCCAAATCCATTCCTACAAAACTCTATGTTATTTTCAGCTTTGTCTTTCCATCCTTAAATTTATAAATACGAATAAGTACTGTTGGGAAGTAGTTAGATCTAGGGGTAGTATTATATCTTGAGAATAAATTAAAAGGGATTGAATAAAATCAGTCATGAAAATAAAAAAGGTTATATCTGCAATAAAAATGCCATTTTCAACTATATTTTATTATAAAATGACAAAGAATAAATCTAGAGTTCAATAGGGTAGTCACTTAAGATTGTTAATATGTGTATACTATTCATAATTTCATCTAACTGTTATGATGTATGTGGATAATATGCTACGGCTCTCATAGACAGACCGTGAGCAATTTACAAAATTATGGTTTAGAAATAATCAATAAATAAAATAGATAGGTACATTTTATTTCGAAATATGCTTCTTAAAGCTTACTCTTCCTTTCCTTTTTCTAGTTCACTGGCTATTTAGAAGGTAGGTTAAGATTTAGTTGAAAGGAAAAATATTATTAGATCCCTGTTTTTTTTTGTCCCAATGATTGGTCTTTGGCATTATTGATTTAATTAGACTAAACATATTGACACGTCTCAAATGTTTTAGCAAATTTTAAGTATGAAAAATGAACTTAAATAGATGTGCTTTATAATAATAAGGAAAAGATGGGATAAACTTTCGTCACTGGAACGATTTACATCTATTTAAACTATTTTAACTTTACACACAACCCTTTAATTTGCACACCATTATTAATTCTTTTATAAATCAAATGGTATAGCCCTACAAGTGAGACAAATAAAAAGTAGGTAGGTATATTCTCTAGAAGTTACTTCGATAATGAACTAGGCTTCTACTGAAAATTAGAATAGGATACCTATGTTTTATTAGTAAATTTTAAAGAAATGATTATGTTTATCTTTACTATAGATCTTATTTATTTAATTTGTTGTTATTAATATAGTCGTGTATAATATTTACATTCGCAGATAACATAAGGATAACTGCCATGTCATAGGTTAGATACTGCACCCATACAAACAGGTACTTACCACTCCCAACTTAGAAACGCCTCATTTTCATCTATATCCTGTTTATTTTTATTAAATCTTTCCATTAGATTTATTTTTATAAAATGCAGAAAACAATAATAATTATTGAAGATAGGTATAGTTTTTTTTAGTATGCATATTCCTATTTTAGAAACTGCGTTACTACATGAACTTAGACAGTCGTTGAACAAGTGTTTAACACATGTTAGTTCTCATAGACTGTCGTTTTAGTAATGCCTAAGAGGTTTTTAAGTTTTTTATGGTATAGCTATTAATTATTTGAATGAAGTACATATGTTAGGTACTCAATAAGGTTTATTAAGAATAAACAGAATATAGAAATTATGAAATCATTGAATCAACTTAGCTTTTTAAGAATAATTACTTTGCTATTTTACAAACTGGCAGTTACATTTTCTTGCTAATTCAACGTTGCACTATGGAATGTTTCAGTTCTTTCCACTCACTAGGAATAAGGGACGTGGCACGGCCACGTACCTGCGCCAGCCAGTGCTCGGGCGGTGTCAAAGTTATTTTCATTATACCCTGTGCGAATATATCCCATTTGATAATATCATGAAAGCATATCAATGGCAATATTTTAAGTCCCTTACTCCCATCATAATTTAACTAAGCAACATGTTACTTGGCTAAATTCCCGTGAAAGCCAGGAGAATTCACAGAACCACAAGTGAAGTCGAAACTGCTTAGTATTCACAAGAATATATGGTTATTTCGAAGCATTTAGGTATAGGTTTATTTTACTGTAGTTGCGATAATTACGTCAGGATAGTTTAGACTAAACACGAATATGTCTACAGTACCAATTGTGTACTAATGTACATCATTTCATATATTGATCCCCATTAAATTTTATTTTTATTTACAAATAGTTTTTTTTATCTCACCAAGTGCTGAGAAATATACATTTAAAGCAACAGTATTGGATATGTAACAAAGAAAATGAATCGACACTTCTTGCGAGATTTTAAAGGCCATCCTTTACATATTCCCGAACCTTAGATCGCTTCATTCTAACGTACTTTAGACAATTGGTATTGAATTTTAAGGAGAAAAGAACCAAGGAAAAACGAAGAGGAGGCAAATAAAGAACAAAAAATATATTATTGATAATATTGTTTAATTACGAAATTAAAAATAAGAAAGAAACTAAACACACATAAGGCTTAAAATTAAAATAAGGAAATAGAAATAACGAAATCGTACTTGGGGAAATGGACCACAACGAATAATTATATATAAGGTTGTCCGTCTGATGATTTTAAATTGTAGACATCCTCATAACGGAGTGCTCTTGCCGAGGATATGAAAGTGTAGTATAACATGCGCCTTAGCCAAATTTCTATTAATTGATATGTTGGCCTTTATTCATATTATTTTAAGAAATATGCACGTTGTTACGTACATAAATCAAGTACAGCTAATAAGAGATACATATAAAGCGCAATAAAATTAGGTTTAATAAGAATGATATGCAGAGATATGTTGATTGAAATGTTTCTGGTCGTAACGCAAGAAGGACGACACAGGGGCGAGGGACGTGGAGCCAGGGCCGGGCGGCGCCCGCGCAGACCAATCAAGATATTGGAAAACAACTTTCACATCTTTTTAACGCATAACTTTAACTAACAAATTGAAACAATGTTCGCTTACAATGAATAAAATTGCGCTTAATAAAACTCTCAAATATAATTTAACTTTAACATTTCATCAACTTTTCAATAAATGTTAAGATTACTTCAATTACCTTTTACCTAAAATAATGTGTATTGACTTTAAATTTGGCATCTCGTTCTAAACACTGATCTATTTCTTATTTTATTAATATTACCGTAATATCTAAATATTTAAAATACTTCTCTAAACACAAAAATACCTATAATTATCTATTAGTCAATACCAATGTTTTTGAGAAAAGATTAGGCCTGAAAACGCTACACACATTTTTAATCGATTACTTCCTGATTTCTACGGATTGAGCAGAAGCAATGATTAACTGTGGATAACGAAGGACGACGCGGGAGCAAATGATTGAATATCTTTCCGAGAAATACGCCATGTGTGTAGCGTTCTGCGCTGAATACAATGGATATGTAATCTCCTTGTTGTGATAATGTTAATGTAAATAAGTAATAATATTTAAATACAAATGCGATTTTCGCCGATCTCTCGTCAAGCAGACCACCACCAGTCGCAAACCACTTTAATCTCATTTTAAAACAAGAGCGCAGAAATTCTGCACCCTATAGAAAAACATTTTCAAAAACGTGCAAAATATCACCACACCCTGGTCACCTAACATTATCTAAACCAAGTAACTACTTTTACATTCCTTATCGATACGTACTGAATAATACAATTTGTATGATTAAATTTTTCTAGTAAAACTTACATCATAATGACAATCTAATATTTTTCAGTTTAATCATCTTACTAAGCTCTATCTTTATTTCTTATTTACGGTACGTGATGTATAACGATACATTTTAAAATAGTGTAAATATGTTTGTTTTATAAATGACTGAATAATGCTTTCTAAAATAAAATAATTATTTTATTTTCTTTCTGACTTTGGAAGGGATAAGTTCAGTGACCTTTGAACTTACTAAGTGGCGGCCAATTTAAGCTTAAAATTTACACTGATCAATCTGGGTTTGGCGCCACTTCGTGCAACCAGCAATAAAATTCATCTTCTTTCATGTGCCTACCTCCCATTGTCCTTTTTACATCTTTTGTTTAAATTTCATCTTCATAATAGTGTCACCAAAATAAAAAGGGTCATTTTGGCTTCATGCTCTTTAAGAGTATCATCCAAGGCATATATACTATATGTCGTTCACATTTGATGACGTGTTGACGAGTGCCATAACCGTTTCCCTATTTTTCTTAATTCAGGTATCTGTTTCACGCATGCTTTGCCTAATCATAAACTGGACGTGTAACTGAACACTTAAAGCTGGTCCTACAATTAGAGCATTAGGTTTCAATGGGCATCACTCAATATCGATTTCATCATAAATACATATTATTTTCTCTAAAGCTTTTCGTTCCCGACTTTTTTGATACTTTGAGACAATCTTTGATATGATTTTTCACGACGTTATTACACTTAATCCACAAACTTAATCTCTTTTGCATTGGACTAGACGCATTTTTTATTAATTTAAGAAGGCAAAGATGTGTGAAAACCAATTGAGAGCTTAGCACAAGTCCAAGAAGTTTGAGAAGCCAAGTCATGAAATTTTAATGATTTTATACAAAAATAAAGCGTTAATGAAGTTATTTAACTAATACTGTATAACGAGTTCTTGTGCCCTAATGTGAATACTGCTCAATTAATATGCTAAAGAAAAAGCAAAGTCAGATCTTGAATACTTTCTCGACCATCGCCATGTCTCCAATAGCGACAGTGTGGCAACACCGTAATAAAATGATATCGAAAATGATTCTAAAAAATATATCATTGTCGTATTGCTCACACTGTACGACTACAGGCGCTTATTGACCAAAGGCGAATAAATAATTACTTAACGTTAACAGGTTATGCACGAGCATTTATAGTATGTTGTAGCTAACATTAATAAAATAAACATCAAAATAAATGCATCATGTCACTATTATGTCAATGAACATAACGTTATAGATAGTGATATATCAACTAGACGTGATATGTCAACTTTTATAAGAGTTGTGATTACACTAACTAATCAAGAACAACTATGATGGAAACAGAACAGATTGGGGCATTCCTCCAAACAACGAAACATTTATGGAAGCATTAGATGTAACACTATTGAGTACCAGCGATTGAACACCGGCCATTGAAGACTTTAAATCTAAGAACATTATTAAAATGATTTCTAAAACTAATATTGCACACACATACACATTTACAAATGTAATTTTCCCGATATTAATAAAAATGTGTATGTGTACAAAATTATATTTATTTACTTACAAGAAATGCAATAATAGTAAATTGTGCATATTAAAATAAAATGTTTTATAAAATACAATATTTCAATAACCGCAAATAATAATGTGTCAATGAAAATATCTGTTTAACAATGCGCTTCCTATGTTTTAACGTGAAAACAATATTTTTCAAAACGACAGCTAGGTATTATTATAAAATAGTTGCCAGATTTTAAAACAACCATGATTCAACGAAAGCAATGTCACACATCGCGATAAAAAAACGTCCACTCGACATATTTTAAATAAATCTAGCGCAATCTAATTGCAAAATTAAACACTGTTTTGATTAATTGATTTCACAAAATCGTATTATTATTACAATAAAATCAATGGAAATAATGAAGACATTGTTGAAATAAATTTATGAATATTAAAATTATGGAATGAATATCACACAAAATGGACATCCTCTCTGGCGTGGCGGTAGGAACATAAAGTCACTCTAAAAATATAATAATAAGCATATAGCTGCCATTTGAAGTCGTGTGATGATGACAAGTTATCTTAAATTACAATGTTGCAGTAATATTAAATGTACGTATTCACTAAGAAAATAGAGTAGCACTTATACCTCTAAACTGATCCGAGTAAGCGTAATACAGATTACATTGTAATTTTCAGTCGAGTGAAATTCTCGATTTGAGTGAGAGGTTCAGTTTAATTGACAGTCGCATCGATTCGTCCTATATACGCATCCAAAATGACGGTCAAGCCTGTGCCGTACCTCATCAGTGTAGATAAAAATATTTTATTTAGTGCCAGAGACCTGATAGTAATAGCCAATAGCAGGACGCGACTGACAGAGATTGTGTGATATTCCGAATACGCGGAGAGGTCAGTTCGTTTAGATGCTCGACTTGGAGAAGGACACTCTGAGGTGGTTTGACTCGGACAACTGGTAGTTGTGCATTTTGATAAGCGCCGCCACCGCATCGTCGATAGACGGCAACTGCACGAGTGCCATTTTGCGGTCCTTCCTGTAAAGAACAAGAGCAACGTTTCAATAATAATACATGAGGGTAAAGACAATGGAGTTAAGCAGTGAGGTAGTCTCTCGTTTAAAACTTACGGGAAAAACTTGAACGCCTTAATTGTGAACTCTCGTTTTGTGAAAGCTTCTTTGATATCTTCCTCGGAGACAGTGGCTCTGTGGATATATTTTTAATTAGTTAGTTTTCTTACAATTTTTACGTACCTAATAATATTTTATGAAAAACGACTAAGACTTACGGAATGTTAGACAAGTGCAGCGTGGCACTGGGCGGGTAGATGTTCTGATAATTTTTGCTGCCCGGCTTTTTGAATCGGTGGAGCGGGCTCTGTGAGTAGTCCCTGTAATTGTTTATATAATGTGTTTATTTATTATAGATTCAGGGTATCATCTAAACAATCTTAAAGCAGATGTACCTAACTTATTTAAAACTATTTTATTTTGTTGATAATGAATGTTATTGGTATGAAGCATTATTTTTATATATATAAGAGGTGGCAAACGAGCAGACGGGTCACCTGATGGAAAGCGAGGCAGTCGCCCATGGACACCCGCAACACGGGGGGGCATTCCAGGTGCGTTACCGACCCTTTTAGGAATTGGTAGGCTCGTTTTTTAAAGATCCCTAAGTTGTAACGCTCCGGGAATGCTGCCGCAGAAAGCTGATTCCAGATCTTTGTCGTGCGAGGAAAGAAGTTTCGCTTAAAACGTACGGTACTAGACTGCCAATCATCAAGATGGTGAGGATGGAAAGACAAACGGTTCCTCGAAGTGCGGTAGTAGAATTTAGCCACAGGCAGCAATTCGAACAGTTCGTCAGAACACTCCCCATGATAGACACGGTATAATATACAGAGAGACGCCACATCCCTCCGCAAAGCCAAAGGATCGAGTAGACCAGAGAGTGCCTGATTACCGACAAATCGAGCAGCTCTACGTTGGATGCGGTCAAATGGAAGAATTTGGTACTTGGGTGCCCTAGCCCAGAGATGAGAGCAGTACTCCATGTGCGGCCTAACCTGCGCCTTATAAAGTTGTAAGCCATGGGCTGGCGAGAAGTACCGTCCCGCTCTATTAAGCACCCCCAATTTTTTAGAAGCTAACTTAGCTTTGCCTTCCAAATGACCACGAAACTGAACATCACTCGAAATGTCGACACCCAGGATCCCAATAGACGATTTGGCATCAAGGGGAGTACCTTAAAAACAAGGCGAAACAACAAAGGGATCCTTTTTAGTGGAGAACGCGCATACTTGCGCATGGGCTAACCTTGTGAGACCAGCATCGGGTTGTCCCTCTTTGGGCAACTGCACCGTCTGGTGCTTGCTCAGCATCACGCGCATAGCTTTGCCGAACACGCGCAGCTTGTCCATGTGAGTCATGGCTGGAAAAAAAAATCATTATAAATACACATTATTTTAATACAACTGCAGTACTTTTGACGTTTTGTACGTTTTGACGACCAAATGGCCTAGTGGTTAGAGAACCTGACTACGAGGCATGTGGTCCCGGGTTCGATTCCCGCGTTGGGGCAGATATTTGTATGAAAATACGAATGTTTGTTCTCGAGTCTTGGGTGTTTAATATGTATTTAAGTATGTATGTATCTATATAAGTATGCTTATCCGTTGTCTAGTGCCCATAGTACAAGCTTTGCTTAGTTAGGGACTAGGTCAATTGGTGTGAATTGTCCCGTGATATTTTTTATTTTATTTATTTAATTGTTTTTTTCTTTGGATTATCTACTACCCAGTGTATTTGATTATTTGTACGTACCTAGATGAGCTTGGTGTGGCTCTGCCATTTGAATAAGAGCAGAATCCTTCTTATTGTAGAGTATCTTCACCCGCTGCACGTCTCCATACACGCCTATACACAAACAAATATCTCAGATTCTAAACACTGTGTGAAACAATTGGTGTTATTCAAATAAGTAGACATATTTGAGCAAGACTAAACTTCAATTAAAAATGGGACCTAGGTTTTTAAAAATAACTTTAAATAGAGTTGATAAATTACTTGCTAAAATGTGTCCAAAATAATATTTTAAATACGACCCAATGTGTTGTCTGCTACCGCCTACGAGATTAGCGAGCAATGTGGGATATTGTTGATTAAAATTATCAAAGTAACAGGGAGAGGAGAACACACTAAAAAGACGTAGGTACTTAGATTTAAACCTAGAATAAACTACCATGTTTTTATTCGAAAACACAACATAGATCTACACTGCATTTAATACATAAAAAACTGTTGTGAAACAGATGGAAAGTTGGAAAATGATAAAGGAAGAAACAAATTCAAGCTCTAAATTGGTCACGGTAAGCGTCTGATTAATACTTCAGCTGAGGTTAATAGCCTGGGTATCGGCTTTCTATTTTAAGCAAGTCTACGAAAAATAACACGAATAACTTATTTCGTTATTACAGTAGGTACAAGTCTTTTGTAGCATTGTATTTCTCTTGAGATGTGAATCCGTTACCATAAGAGCTTTATTTTGTGGGAAACTAAATCCATAATTATTTATCGCCCACATGGTATGGTAAACACTCTACAAAGAGATGAGAATTATATCATTTCTGCTCACAGATAACTGGCATGAAACTGACAGTTCAGGCAGTCGGAAAAAATGAAACAAAGACAACACGGGGCAGACATCTAACTTAGCTACAACTAGGATGTCTGAAACACAAATTGTCATATAAGTTAATAAAAGCATTTAAGATTTGATAGTGTTATCAAGCGAAGCTTCGGCAAAGGTCGACGGATGCGGTTATCAGTACAGAAGTCGAAAATGTTGGTTGACAATTTGTCTTCCAGGCGACAGGGCTCAGGAGCAATATTATTGTTTTAATATAAAATATGGAATGTATATGTGCACACGTACCGAAAAGGGTAAAGAGAGCGTCAGGCGTGACCATCTAAAACAATAGGAAAGAGAAAAGAGACAGTATTATAAAGTCGTAAAAGATGTTCGACATCATAATCTATGAATAAATTAGCAACTTATTTAAAGAAGTTTAAATAGAATATAATTATAAGTACAATAGCCTGTAACGATGCCATATTATTATTAGTGGATGCATTAGTGCTCTGTGTTGACCGGCCTCATGTACCCATATTAACTGGTTGGAGGAGACGTTACTGGCTATTGTGTTAGCATAATTAATAAATTCGCCAATAAACAGAAAACTACACATTTTGATGTAGAAATTTTGAATAAAGAATAATGTTTTTGGTATGTTGTTGGGAGCCAATGTGCTAACGAAAACGTTTAATTAGACGTAGACAAATTATTGATGTCATTGTAAAATATATTCGCATTTTTCCAAAGGGGTCAAAGTGTTAATTTGTAATCTGTTGTTACCAACCTCCTCGTTGAGGTTAGAGACGAGAAGTACGGTGGCAAGAGGCAGCGGCGGGGCGGCGAGTGCGCGCAGGGCAGGCGACGCTGGTGTCAGTGTGAGCGCACCGAATGCGGGTAGGCCGACGCCCCCGACGCCGACGCCATACGGCGACGCTAAGCCGGAACCCAGGCCCAGGAATGGTGGCGCCAGTACTCCTCCACCTGCAGACAATGCTTATTAAAAA
The DNA here is from genome assembly GCA_947859365.1 of Archips crataeganus. Lineage (NCBI taxonomy): Eukaryota > Metazoa > Arthropoda > Insecta > Lepidoptera > Tortricidae > Archips > Archips crataeganus. Next base: position 5,054,036 of record OX402049.1, on the reverse strand, counting down.
CTTATCCAACTACCACTGATGTTGGAGGATGCCTATTTTTAAATATAGACCTAGGTATATGCTGTCTAGGGACAATTTATGGGCACGTAATTCATGGATAATATCAAAAGAATTTCCTAAATTGGTAAAGAAATATCTATGGCTCTTGAATGTGGACTCCAGAGAGGCTAATAAAGCAGATCATTCAATATTTTATCTAACCATAAGTGTATTACATCGAAGCGCATCTTTCCTTTTATGCGAGTACGTAAAGAAAATTGGTAGGTACTATTCTATTCCGCAGCGTAATAACAAAACTCACAATTTCGAAATGATCCCCACACATTACAATCCTCTATGGTGTAATGTGGATTCATGAGAAGTTATTAGTCAGTGCGGATATATTGAACATTGCATTATGAATAATAAACAAGAAAGGAGAAAGCATATATTCGAATGCAGAATTGAGGATTGTTATGAGTACATTTTGTATGATTACGATACGTACTGAAATGGTACAAAATCAAAAGGTGAATAATAAAGAAAATTCAAACGATTCGCTTGATTGATACTCTGAAATAATACAATCCCTGAATAATTAAGTACAATTTTCATTTGAAATCGAAATATCTACAAAGGAGTATTCTATTCAGTAGTCCACAGTTAAGACAGCAATGATTAAAATATTTAAGCATAACTAGGAAATGCCAGTTTGTCGATCGCAGTTAATTCTGACGGGCTACAAATTTGATAAAATTGGGGCAGATGTAGTCAGTTATGGACCTCTTGTTTTGGAGTCTCGATATAGATATAGCATCCACAATGTATATAATTAATAACCGCTTACATCTGCTAAATGCCCCACGAGGGCATAGAATAAGATAGTAACTGGATGCAGTACAAGGATGCATTCTTCGGCCTAACTACAAGAGAGTCTAGTATAAGGGTGTGTGAGCAAGACGGAGAGCGGTGTTCGAAGCGTCCAGGTGCTCTGAGTAGTAGTGGACTAACTCATCCGGGAAGCGAGGGCCAGGGCGAGGCGAGCCCGCAGTGGCATCAACTCACTGGTCAACAGTTGGTGCGCATCCCCATCGCCGGACGGCAGCGTGGGGTTGGTGTAATCCCGAGACTTGTCATTGTTGTATTTGACATTAAGGCAGGTCATCTTTGAGTAATCGATGCGGAGAGTGCAGCATCCATTGTAAATATTCTGTCCATCTAAAGCCTGCGGACAAAGAAACGTTTTGATTACTTAAACTGAAAGTTAATTAAGTACTACTTATTTTATTTTTATACACGGCAATTCTAGAGATGTGATCAGGACTAAACCTAACTTTTTATTTCTTCGTAGTGTGAAAAGTTAGGTTAGTAACATTTCACCAATGTACAATAAAATATTTGGGTCAGACTCGTCGTCACACCAGGTTGTCACACCATTGCTATTCAACGGAGCCCTGCCTGGGGCAGGGCTCTTACCTATTTACCCTTCGGGCTTAGATACCTAACGAACATAACCTACATACTTTTGCGAAAAAAAAATTATTTCTGACGAATTTCCGACGAAAGCGAAAGGATAAGTCTCTATAGTGGTGTGACAACCTGGTGTGGCCACGAGTCTGCCCCTAAAATATTAAAAGAGAAAAAAAACATGTTGCACGACTACGACGATACGGTGTTACACGACTTGTATTTTGCATAGGTACTAAATTGTGTAGGTTGATACCAATCACGTCGCCGGAATCATTCATACATTGGGGTTTTTAATTTATTCAATTTGAATAGTATCAATCACGTAAACTTGGAAGAAATTACCGATTAACTGTGTAAAAATATTCGCCCCGAACGCAACAGTTATTTGTTTGCTTGTGACGCCTGCATGGAGCTGATAACACCGCATCACGACAGAAAAGAAAATTAATTAAAATGCGATAGCGCTCGACCCGTTCTTGGTCGCTTTACGAGCTTAACTCTAGTCTACACTGGCTAAAGATTTAACACTAAACGCTTTATGGTGCAAAACAGCATCTACCAATAGTCTTTCTTTTTTCATAGCTAAATGAAATGAAAAATGAAAAATGAAATGAAATGAAATGAAATGAAATGAAATGAAATGAAATGAAATGAAATGAAATGAAATGAAATGAAATGAAATGAAATGTTTATTCTGCCAGAAAAAGGGTGGGTTACAGGTTGTTGTCATAAAAATACATGTCCTCCTTATTCAGCTATTAACAAAACAGCATGCAAAATGTTAACAGTTTTATCATACCTATTATAATTCAATCAAGCAAACAATTTAAATTAAATATGAATACAGTCAGTAATTTTTGTAAATGATTAATTAAGTATATTAGCTAGGGGTCAATTATTCTGTTACAGGACATTTATTCACAAATAACAATCAAAATGCATTAGCCAAATTCTTTTGGAATGACGTTTTTAAAGCGAAAAAGATAACAGCCTTGAATTACTTAATTCTTGAGGAGTAAATTAGCGTCCCTTTGTAAACCGTCATCTGTCAAATGAATCGTGACACTTTACGGCGGGATCCATTAGTTTAACAAAATACTTTATGTAATTACCTGCTCATTACTTTCACAGAACGCGATTAAAATGTAAACTAACTAAACTTTAATGATTATTAAAAAAATAATTTGCTCTCAAAAACCACTAGGAAACAAACATTCAAAAGGCCTGATTTATGTTAAATCTCACAAGGAAACAAATATTGTTAGACAACAGGAAATCCTTTTTACGATTCCATTGAAACCTTTGCTTACAATATCTGAGACGCAACGAAGTAGCAAAAAGTTCAATGTCGGAACGCTGAATATTGGCTTTAGATTTAATAAATTTCTGTTCTATATGCAAATGCGACCCCCTGATGTATAGACGTGAATAGATTGGCTCGTTTAAAGCTCAACTTATATGGAAATGTGAAAGGCACGTAAGAAAGTGTGGAAGAAGATCGCTTCGATACGTAATTAGTTTTGTGCCCCCCCCCCCCCACAGTACGAATTCCGTTTTACGAACGGCAAATGCATGCGATGAGGGAGCGTAGCGAGTAATTAATTTACAATTCTCATATCTATACCACTTCGCTGTATCATAGAGTAATTTTCGAAAAGCCACTTTTAATAATGGTCTACAAATAATAATTATTATATTCCTTGGTAGGTATTTGACATTTTTAATATAATAATGCATGCATTTTACTTTGCACTTGACGTTTGTGGTTGATAGTAGTTGGTAGCTAATAGTACATTATTGCCTACGCTGAAAGTAGGCAATTGCTCGATGAGTAATGTTTTACGTAGGCGGGATGATAAGTAACTATTTGAAAACTACGAATTGAAAAAAAAAACTGGTCGAGTTGCGTATCTTCGCCTGGATTTTGATACCTTTCCCAAAAAATCTTTCAAATTTGAAAGCATTTTTGCCTGTTGTGGCAAAAAAACGTTTTTAAGTACTCCTGGCTATCAGTACAGACCATTAAAGCTTTGAATTACATTGGTTAACTTAGTAATAAATGGCCCCAAAGGCAATAGGCGAAGTACGGGTAATTTTCCCTATCTTCGCCTATGGCAAGTTTTATCGCCAATAACAAACTTTCTGTGACTTACAAATGTTAAGTCTTATCTCCTTGGAATGTGCTAATAAAATATGAACCTTAACTTCACCACACTAGACATATTTTAAAAGAAATGTGTAGTAGGCGAAGATGGGCTACAGTCTCAAGTGTTTCCATACATTTTCTATAATGATGCTAGGGTTGCCTAAAATTAACCAACATGCCAAAAAAGGGGAGTAATGGTTTATAAGTAAAAAAATATATTAACAAGATTTTTTTTTATTTAAACAAAACGCTGCGCCACTGATTGTACCACGTTTCATACTATGTAGTGGGATCAAATAAATGTACCTACACATGTCTTATCTTTAAGGCATAGCTTAATCTACTTATTAACTTTCCTCCAAATCGTTAAAGCCATTTTCGACAAACCAAACACAAGAGAGTATTGAAATTTGGAAACAAATAAAATCTTTCGCCAATTAATGTGGTACAACAAATTTGACAACCCTAGAGGTAGGCGAAATTTGGCAACAAGGTGGACGCCAAATACCCTCACCAATGTTTTATCCAATTGTGACTTCTAAACGTAAGCTAGCCATTAAATAATAGTTCCATATGAAAAATAAATAGTTATAGGGTATAATCATGTAAAAAGTTTAACATTACCTGGGTTGTATCACTGCTTAAAACTGAAGTTAAAACACTAGCTTAAAAAAACCTGTGTTCGGTGTCGCGAAAAAACCTCACTGAACGTCAACTGTGTGAAGTTAGCCGCAGATCGTAAGAATAATGTTGACAGCCGTAAAAAATACTTTGTATTTAGCAGTTTTATGTAAGGCAAGCACTAGAAACATTTCGTCAGTGTCAACTTATGTCAAACTAGGCGAACATAGGTCGCTTAAGCGAAGATGCGCAACTCGACGGTATTTTATTTAAATTCATGTCTCTGGCCATCTGTGTTCTAAATTTGAATTTGGTGGCTTGAAAATTTTATTTTCATCTCTCATACTCGGAAAGTGAGGCAAATCATATCTGACATACGGGAGGATAAATATTATTTTCTTCCCTAGGGTAGAAATGAATTAAAAAAAATAAAGGCATTGGCTGTTAATGGAACACATACGCATTCAGCCAAGCATTACGGCATGGAATAATTAAGTATTGAGTTTTTTTTTTCTTAATTAGTCATATTACAAATTTTATAATGCCAGTGAAATATTATTAAATAAAATTATTAATTTCTTATTTAGTGACTTAATCCAGAAAAGTTAGAAAATGTTAAGAAAAAAAACACGGTAAATGACAATGTTATTTTCCACACAGCCTATCTCTATACAGCTTAAGTCCTTGGTTCAAATTGGTTACTTACATATTTTATAAATAAATTTACTAAAATACCTACTTTATCTACTGTTTTCATTGATTATTATATTGAACATTCTAAATTTTGTTAAATTAATTATTCCTTAACAATAAACTCCATTGAAATATTTTACAACGATCATATTGACCAGTTTAGACATTTTTATTTATTTATACTTATATTTTCTTAGCCTTGTAGTCGAAATGAAAAGCAGAGTGTTTAACTCGGGAAAAACACCAATATCACCCTCGGAATATTGGCACCCTCGCTGTGCTCGGGTGCCAAGTAACCTCGTGTGATATTGGTTATTTTCCTCCCTTGTTGAACAATCTACTATTTTTGTTGTCATTTTAAAATATATGTATTTCATTAACTGTTTTTAAAATGGATAAAATTAAACAAAGAGCGGTTATATATAAAGTTTCTTAATATGAAGGGCATGAAGGAGAAAGATATATATGAAGAGTTAAAGAATGTTTTAGCTTTCTTATCTTATAGCTCATTTACACTCGCGTACGATTGGCGAGACGAACTGCGAGACGAGCAACGAGACGGGAGTGTGAATAGATGCTCGCGGCTCGCCTCGCGCCTAGTCTCGTACTTCGCAACGTTCGCGACGCCGAGCCAAGACACGAGACGAAGCACGAGGCGAGGTACGAGGCGAGAGTGTAAATCGGGTATTATGCCACAATAAAAAACTGGGTGGCTGAGTTTAAACCCGGTCGTACATGTGGTTCAAGACGATGGCCGCCTCGGACGTCCAAAAAGCGTCATAACTCCAGAAAAGGTCTCAAAAGTACTGAATATGACTTTGGCAGACTGACAATTTAAGTTATTTGAAATAGCTGACACTATAGGTATTTCAAAATGACGGGTAAATACCCGACAGGTACCCTAAGGCAGAAATTATATATGAAAAAGTTATCCGCCCGTTGGGTGCCGCAACTGCTTATGCACGATCAAAAAAAAAATTATGATGCAAAACTCAAAAGAATGTTTGGACCGTTTTGAGAGTAATAAAACCGATGTTTCAAGTCGATTTGTAACAACAGATGAAACATGGGTTCAACATTGTACGCCAGAATCAAAAATTAAATCTAAACAGTGAACTCAATCGGGGTATGGTATTTTGCCTTAGAAATGTTATGGCTGTACAAATCGGCTGCAAAAGTGATGGCTTCCGTCTTTTGGGATGTAAATGGCATTCGGTTGATAGATTAGCTTTCCAAAGGTTAAATTATTAATGCAGAATACTTAGATAAGCTTCATCAATAAATTCAGCAAAAAAGCCCAGGTTTAGAAAAAAAAAATCGTCTTCCGCCAAGACAACGCTAAGGTTCATACATGTGTAAAAGCTATGGCAAAAAACAACGAATTGAAGTATGATTTTCTGCCCCATCTACCTTATTTGATTGATCTAGCACCATCAAACTTCTATATATAACCTAAACCCAAAACTTTTTTGGGTGGACAGAAATTTGCCACAAATGACGAAGTCATAGCCGCTGTAGAGGAGTATTTTGCTGGCCTCTAGAGAAGTCATTTTATAGACCAAAGATCGAAAAAGTGTTTAGAGCTACAAGGAGACCCTGTCAAAGGATAAAATCAATTTTATCACTGAAACTTAAGTATTTCCTTATTAGGCTAGTTACTTATCATCCCGCCCTCGTAAGCAGACGAGCTTGAGTATGTTTAGTAATACGAAGCCAGCAATATATGGACATTTTTAAGAAAAACCATTTGTGTAGGAACACAAATTATGATATGGGACGGTTTATTAAAATTTAGTACTCGAACATAATGTCGCTGTATTTTCTAACAAAATGTGCGTATCGCGCTTTAAGTTAATTTTATTACAATAAATTTAAATTAATATAGTTTGTATAATAGGTACCAAAGACTGTGTAGCGCGGTGGTTTGACATATACCCATCAATCAAGTCTCTCTTCAATCCATGCCTTTAGTCATAGATTCAAGCCACGGCTCACACTCCGTATTTTTTCGTAATTTATACGCGAGATTTTATTTCAAATTTACCGTGAGATTTTTGGTGAAGGAAAACATAAGCCGCATACACCTGTAAAGCAATTCAATGGTGTACGTCAAGTTCCCGATCCGTACTGGGCCCGCATGGGAAATACGGCGCAAGACCTCGTATTCTGAGTGGGATATATAATACCAAAAATATGATACAGAAAAGTACCCGTAGATATAAAAGAAACCTAACCGCTGGCCCGCGATTCCACTTAGTTTGACGCAAGCTCATTATAATTCTGCAAGAAGAAACTAAATTTATCCACTCTTATTAGAGTTGGATATTACGGTAACACACTTTCAGGTTGTTTCATAAATTTTAATAAGCCGGACCGTTATAAAAGTCCTATAATTTTAACTATGTGGGAGTTTCCTGCTGGCGGGTAGCAGGATTTTATTATGCCACGCCCGGTCTACTCCTCTCCCAGTATCAATATTCGCGAGAAATTCATTTAATCTTCTGAAACGATTATTTGCGTTCGCGAAGGGAGTCGTAATTGAAGTAAAAAAAAAATATATTAGGAGAGTGACAAGACGATAAAACGATAAACGCTACGCTCGATTTGATATTGGGATCCTTTATTGCGTAACAGGCGAGTAAAGTCATGATAATTCTGAAAAGTTAGCTTTTGAACTTGAGAACTTTTTCGAACGTATGCAATTAATGTAGCTTTAAAATAAAATAATACTCGTTAGTTAGTTATTGAAGTTGAATATTATCCTTGATTGATATACCACGGTAGCTTAATGGTTTCACCTTCCAATCAAAAGATCATGGGATGGGTTCGAACCTCCGCTGGAACCACTGAGCGTTATATTTACTAGTTTAGAATACAATAATATATAATATAATATATAATATAATATATATATATATATATATATAATATAATATATAATAATAATATTCGTATTTTTTACACAAATATCTGCCCCGACCGGGAATCGAACCCGGGACCTCAGCTTCGTAGTCAGGTTTTGTAACTACTAGACTAGGCCATCCGGTTGCGCAATGGCAATAGAAGTAAACATTTCACTATTACATCACTTCGAAAACAGCCCCAACGACAGCAATATTTCTGATACCAACGAACGTATTATAAAATCACGGAAAAGAGCGCGTCAAAGCCGCCAGATGGCCGTCAGAATCAAGCGGTAAGACGTAACAAGTGTCCCCCGTATCTCTTAATCACGCTCCCACTAATTGTTTTATCTTCAGCTCGTTAGAACTCGTTTAAGCAAAGCCTTCTTAGTGAAGGATTAAGTGCGGACCGCCTTAATCCACCCCCCGTCGCTAATTCTGGCGGTTTTTCCACGAAGACCAGATAAACGTTTTTGTTGGGGGTCCCTAGCTGGCCACGTTTAATATTTATAAGAGCCCACATAGCTCAAAGCGCTTCTGTTGCCGGTGCAAGCAAGGATTACGCAAACTCCGGAATGCAACTGTTTCATTTTTTGTCTGGGGATGACGTCGAGTCGAGACATTATAATGAAAATAAGCCAAATTCCGGTAGGTATGCTTGCTGAAGCGTTCCAGTTTACGGTCTGTAATTTTTAAAGTTCCGCGCTCGTGTAAAAATTTAGTTATGAGATTTTAACGTATTAAACGGGAATAGGTTACATGATCTGATTTATGTAGTACTAGTTAAGTAGTTAGTACTCAAGAATTACCTACAACTGTGAATGTGACAAATAAACTAAATCGCAGTCACAGAACCTTATAAAAAGAGAGATGTTAATGAAAACGAGCTAAAAGTTGGCAACAGATTTTCCCATCCTAAAACTCGCGGCAAAATTTCAAGTCCATTAAAATTTTTTGCTATCTAAGCAGTTTAAAAGTTTAAATACCGTAATATACTTTCAAACTTGGTGGTATAATAGGAGCTGAGAATAGTTAGTTCAATTGATTATGGTTACATTGTTGAATCAAGCGGGCGCGAGCGGGTAAGCAGTTGAGCACTCGCCCAATTAGTCACGGATAAAAGGTCACTTATCGAGTCGAGTCGACGGAGCGTTGAAAACAAACACCGCTCAAGAAAAGCTTTTAAATAGCTATAACGAAATAGGAAATAACGAACCAGACTGTATCTGAATTCTTATCTGCGGTGCAAACTACGATGACATTCTTTTTTATTAATTTTTACTCTCAATTATTAAATGTTCTCACAGTTCGTAAATAAACCATACATTATATATAACAAAGTCAACTTTGTCAGAACTTTGTTGTAAGTAGGTAAATAACCCTTAAATCTTAATAATTCCAATACAATAAGTATAGATGAACCGGTAAATGCGACTAAGGTATCATCACAATTAGGGTATGTACACATTCGAGGACGCGTCACCGAGCAAACCGCGCTCGCTCCATTAGACGCTGTAATTAATACTCGAGGTTACCCCTAATTGTGGCGACAGATAGTGACGATCGCCCAAAAACCGCGCCCACTCGCCACATTTCAGTTTACTTACCGAACGATCTTTTAGATGGACGTTTGTGTGATTTGCGGTAATGCATTGATTGGTAAGCTTAAGCCTATTGATTTTGTGGAAATCACGAACCAATAGACTTTAATTTCAAATTGAGTAAATATTTGTAAAGTTATTATTCAAAAAATGCTACATTTTATCAGCATGAACTACAGTAGGTGCATGTGTGAGACGAAGGAGCTGAATCACTCAAACTAACTTTCAATCTTCACGCTTTAGCAAGCGCCGTGATTAAGGTAAACAAGCCGACCACAAAACACTAACAAAACAAACGCTAAACAATGTTTGACACGTAACTAGATGGTGCAGAGTGCAGCTAAGGCACTGTTGACACAAGCAGTCCGGGCCAACAGGGGGGCGACGGCACGTGCAATTTTAAACGGGACTTGAACCTTGCTTCTAGGTTGGTCACTGTTTGCTGGACAGCTTGAAATTACAATGAAGTTTGTTCGTCACTGTGTTGTAAATGGTTTATACACCTGCATTGCATAAATTTGCAGTTGGTGAATGAATCCGTGATTACTTTCCGAATTATTCATGCACGTAATTGCTGAGTGTTTAACTAAACGACTGTAAGTAATTGTAGGCGTAAACGCATAAGTACACTAGTTACAAAATCAATAACTGAATTATTCTTTGGCAAATATTAAGCAGCGATCTACTTTGTGAAACAGTGCCAAAAGTATAACGTGGGCACTGTTATCTACATGAAGTTATATTGTAAAGATCAAAAGAGAATAGTTGAAACGTTAAAAATATTCGCTACAGATAGCACCGCCGCGTCTTTTTTGACGGTGACATTGTTTGAATACTTTGAATACGTTCCCGTGTTGACACAAAGGCAGCCGTTAGACGTCGCCGCAGTGTAAAGTGCAATTTTAAAACGGGCTTAAACAAAGCCCGCACCTTGAGTCGATAAACGGTCTCGAATTCCATGAACCTCGGCAACAAAGAATGTCTGCATATCTACGAAATATCTGCATAAAGAGAGATTGATATCACACAGTCATGAAGCCATAAACTACTGGCGCTTAAAGTTTTGAATAATTGATTGATTCAGATGATACTCTGCGCAGGTTTATATCAATGAACTACAATATTTTTACCTAATAGCTTCTCCGCTAGCAAAAAGTGCAGCACATGTGTGCAACATTATGTTAACATGCAGAACCCGCTTTCCTCTTCCACATAAAACAATACTTATATTATGTCACACAGAACATAACTACTTATCGCACACACCTCACAAAATGTTAACGCTTTTCCTACCATCTGCGACTTCATGATCAAAGTAAAAAAACTTAGGTTTTTTAACACCCATTCTTCACCCATTGTATTGCACCTCTAAATAAGTTTAGTGTAAGATGAACTCACGGTTAACACGTGAATTATGAGCGATTGCCGCAGACAGCAGCTATTACGGATAGCAGCGACCAACAAGGGACGGAGGTACGCTCGATAGAACCACACTGTTATCAATCATTACTTATTGATGGAGCAGCTACGGCTCTGATTAACAGTCGCAATGGACTGTGACCGTTGATCATACGGTCATACGATCAACTAACAACTTTTGTGTGGACATTTGAATGTAATTAATGTTTATTTATGGCCTTTTTAAAAGTTTTACGTGGGTCGCTAACTAAATTTTAAAATTTAAATTAACAAAATCAGACTTTGCCACGAAAATAAAAATACATTTTTTCCCATTTAGCTGCGCAAAGCATAAACCAAAATTTTAGCACAGAAAAATAGTTATACAGGTAGATAAAGCTAGGTAGAAAAAACCTAGTCCGAAAAGGAAATATTATGCTCTGGTGGTTCATAACAAAACAGATGCATGCAACGTTCCCAATCCGAAAAAAGTATTGTTGTTATTTTACCAGCAAAGGTTAGTACAGTCGTGAAAAACAGTGGCTTAAATGCGGAATTAAATTAAATTTTAATTAAGGGTATTTCAAACAAAATATACATATCTATGTATAAAAAGTTTTGTAAAAAAACAAAAAAATATACTTTAGGTAAATTCTCTTGAGTATAATTACAGTTTTGAACATAGGCAATAATATTATATTTAAAGTTTGTGCTTACATTTTTTTAAAACTAAAAGTTAAATAATTAAGTATTTAGAAAAAAGGTACAAATTAATAACATAGCGCTTGACACCGTCACATCAAAAAATCATAAAACATCATAACCCCAATAGCGTAAAATAAGAAGGGTCTCTTTAAGAAAATGGCTTGCGAGATTTTTTCGGCGAAAGTACTAAGAGGTGCGCGAGCATGTAGATAGTAGCATCGAACGCATTAAGAGCGTACATTTCGTGTCTGCGCGCATAAGCCGCCCTCTGAAAAGATTTGATGGCGAGAGGTTAGAGATTTATGTCAAGGATCATAGAAACGGAGATCGGGGGATTTCTGTGCTCCCAACATCCGACTGTGCCCTTTGTGGTTGGAGCACTATCCGGCTTCACTTCACTTTGTACCTCTTACTTCTCCTGCCACTTACATAGCAAGACGTTTTAATTTAATTCGAGAAAAATACGTGACCAGATGGGTCCCTAAGGGCGCCCGCGAACATGAGTAGCCGTATGACTGGTTACGCAAAGTTGGTTAACATCGCAAATATCTGCGATGTTTGCAGAATGTAGCAAACATCGCGGCTTTGAATTTTGAGAACTCTAACTTGTTGCAGTTAATAGTTTTTACGCCTTTGATTTTTGAGGTCACGTAGGTATGTAATATTATTTAAATTAAAACATGTCTGAGAAATCCATTCACGCACGCACGCATTAATAACTGCACGTGCTTAGATAGGTACTTTAAGCTCTAAGAGAAAAATTAATTCTACAAGGAAAATGTAATGTTTCCACAGTCCTAAATCATTATTTGGTAGTGGCTTGTAGCAAGGGAGCTTTGTTATTGTTTCTGTGTTAGTTAGGGTAAGTAATTACTAACGAGACAAGAATTCACTGTGTATCCGCAATGCAACGAACTATTACATTAAAATCTTCAAACTGATATAATTTTCAAAGTTTTCTTTCATTATATTTAAAATTCTTAATAAGTCCGTTTATTGTTTATGTATCTTCAGTGGTATTTCCTTATTCATTGAACAGATATTTGGAATATTGATTTTAGTTTGAAATGTGATATTTAATTACAATGTTGTCTCAACTAAACTTGAACTAAAATGACAGTAAAACAGTACCTACTACTTTTTTCGGCGTTTTTTGCTAGAGCTCAATAATAATTATTATGTCAATAGTAAAAAAAAAGTCAGTAAAAGTTAAAATCACAAATACAAATAAAAACATACAGATTAATAACTTAAAAATAAATTTAATGTTATATTGTTTTCAGAATAATATCCGTTATAAAAAAAAAAAAAAATTAAAATAATCCCGGTCTACATCCCGTAACAATTACATATATCTAAAAATATTAAATAATGATGTGGCTATTGTTAGATATGGCTCTGTACGGAACATCTCGCATGCGAGTACAACTCGCACTTTGACTTTTTTCACCAGGCATTGTATTAAAGATTTAGTTAATGGCACCGGCTATTTTTGCACTAGGTGCTAATACTGTTAGTCTGGTTTCTAATTTCCATTCCATTTGCATATTTGCTGCTCGTAAGTGAGATAGCACTTAGCAAGAGTTAATCTGGAGCCAAAATTGTAGGTACCTATATATATTTGAGCCTTACTTCAATGTCACATCACATTCGCTGGGGTGAAATGATGATCCTGGATAATAAACACTTTAAGAAAAAAAATTGTATTTCATATATTTCATACTAAATACAAACTGAAACATGGATGCACAGAAAAAACCCCAGAAAAAAGACCAGCGCTGGGAATCGAACCCAGGTCCTCAGCATTCCGTGCCGCGTGCCATTGCCATTCCCCTACACCACCACTGGTCTTTCATATCGAAAAAATTAAACCTTCTTTGGTGTCCTTCAATTCAGATTTTAATTAATTCGACTATTGCCAGGCATTTCTAATTTCTAGACTCAGATAAAACATATTAGCTATGAATTTTACCTTGACACGTACATAATAAGACATTACGTGAACTTAAATCTGCTTATTATCCTGTTAATTATTCAAATTATTCGTTTAATTATTTAATGAACTGTATTAGCATATAAAATGTTAATTCCTTAGCCCTAAGGGTTTACTGTGCCACATTTTTCATACTTCACCTGAAATCACGATCAGCTAATCATGAACCAAGATCAACGAATACAAACTAATTAAGTAAATGTTTTCTTACTCAGTAATTACTTTGAAATTATTACTCAGCCACTTGAAATACTGAAAGCCAGCAGCAGTTCTGCTTATTCAGATAATGGTCCATAGTTTTGGTGATTTCGTACAAGTCGAAGAGCGTTTTCAGTGAACTACAATCACGGCAGTGGAGTTGATAGGAATTAGCGTTGCTAAGTTTTCACCACTGCGCTGCGCTCTGCCAGTGATATCTCAATTTCACGAGAGGCTTCCCCGTTTGCGCGCACTAATCCGACGACCAAGTAATAAACTAGCCTACTGCTATTAAGGAAATATGATTTGGTGTGGCATTTTTACAGATGTCTGGACTTTTAAATGGTGCAGTGAAGTTTAAAATAATTGCAGGCAACCCTTACCAATATGGAATGCATTTAAGATTATTACAACTCAATCATGTTTCTTTTGGTACGTATATATCGTACACACTAAGCCATTTAAAAGAATTTAGAGTAAAATGTAAAAGTTTAAGCGTACATAATGTAGACTACTGTAGATCATAGGTCAAAACCACAAAGCGGAATTTATGTGCAAAATTACATTTGAAAAATTTGAATTCAACATGAGGTTCATGAGAAAAACATCAAGAAGAAAACTGCACGTACTTGCCAAGAATTCAATGGTGTTTGTGTACTAGGGGCGTTCAATAAAAAGTGAGAATGAGTATGTCATAAACAACTTTTACTAAATGTCATTTTATTTTTCGACATAGTCACCTTTTAGCATAATACACTTAGTATATCTTTTTTCTAAACTTAAAATTCCATTTTAAAAAAAGGTCTCATCTTGAGTACTTAAAAAATCTTGTACTGCAGCGACTACCGCGTCGTCGTCTTCAAATTTCTGGCCTCTCAGGTATTGTGTCAATCTCGGAAATAGGTAGAAATCACTGGGAGCGAGATCTGGTGAATACGGAGGATGCTTAAGGATATCGAACCCAGCATCACGAATTGCAGCCATTGCAACGGCGGACTTGTGTGCCGGGGCATTGTCCTGGTGGAATAGAACAACTTTCGAGAGTTTACCTCGCCGTTTTTCGCGGATCTCATTGCGCAATGTTGCTATTTGTTTGGCGTATAAAGTGCCCGTAATAGTGGCTCCATGCTCGAGATACTCAATCATTAATACCCCTTTACCATCCCAAAAAACAGAGCCCATGACCTTACCGGCAGATGGGCTCACCTTGAATTTCTTTGGAGTTGGAGATGATGGCCTTTTCCATGTCATAGACTGCAGTTTCGTTTCAGGGTCGTAATGATGGAGCCATGTTTCGTCCATTGTTATAAATCGCGCCAAAAAAAGTTCCCGGTCTTGCTGCATCAGGTTCAAAGCTTCTTGACAAATCTCTAGTCTAGTTTGTTTTTGCGTGTCAGTAAGCATTCTTGGTACCCAACGCGCAGATACCTTTTTCATACCCAAGCGTTCATGTAAAATATTATGCACGCGCCCCGTTGAAATCTTTACATTTTCAGCAATAAAACGAACTGTGCACGACGATCCGCCAAAACTGAGTTTTCGACTTTTTTCACAATTTCTTCAGTTACTGCTGTAGTAGGGCGTCCGGAGCGGGGGTCGTCCATTGTCGATGTTCTTCCACGTCTAAATTCGGCGCACCAACGTGCGACTGTCGAATACGGAGGAGCATTAGACCCTAAAGTGTCCCGCAAATCCAAATTGACTTGGTCCGTAGAAAAATTTTTCAAATACAAGTATTTGATAACGGCGCGCAGTTCAATTTTCTCCATTTTCGCTAACGTACTCAATAGCATTGCAAAGAAATTACCGTATATTTTTTTAAACAAAAGACAGTTAGTTTTTTTTTTCATAGCAATCAGCTAGATAGATTAGCTTTACCGGCCAGTATTTAATTTCGTAATATTAAAAGAGTTTGCATCTCATTCTCACTTTATATTGAACGCCCCTCGTAGTTCCCAATCTGCACTGAATCCGCATGGGAACTACGGCCCAAGCCCTCTCATTCTAAGCAGAGGTCTGTGCTCTGCAGTGGGACGCTTAGGATGGGATGATGAACATATGAAGTGTAACGACTTAATGTCATAGTGATATACGTAATAGCAAATAAGTTTTAACGCTTAACGTTAGTTCTTTGGACCAAACGCATCAGCTTCGTGAAAATGGGCGTAAAGAGAAACTAATTAGGCCGATAGTCGATTCAGTATTGTAGAATTCATTAGCGGCTCGTGAGCCACGTAAGAGGTATTACTGTTAAATTCGCATAATGAATAGAATATTTGCCGAGTTTGCTTAAGTTTCTATTGTGCTTCATTATGTTAAACGAAATATGGGGTTCGTGACTGAGCTGTTGCTTCGCGTTTGGAGTACGTATTAAATTGAAAGTTCAGTCGTTTAGTATCGTTTGGAAATAAAGTTGAGTTTACAGATTCATAACACAAGAGCGAAAAAACGAAAACTGAATCATACTGGTAAAGCGAGTTTGCGGAAGCCGCAAAACGAAATTTAATTTGCTCTGAACGCTGCATCAGAAATAAAGTTAAAACAGTCGCTGCAGTAGGCGACGGTACGCGCAACTTCTAACGCAAATGAATAGCGAATGGGAAAAGTTGGTTGGAGAAAAATGATGTCCCAGCCGGGCAGCAGCATTGTCGGCGGCTCGGGGCGCGGCCGCGTCGCTGATATTGTTGTTGTTAAATACACATAAAGTACCTGAATTAAAACTCTGTTTGGTGCTCGGTTGGAAATCTATTGTTGCAAAAAGTCGACGGCTGACTGCGAAGTGTACGTTGTTTGTTAAATTTATGATAAGCTAAGCTCATAGTTACATTTCAATATTTCAGAAGGCAAATTGCTTTTAATTTTTTGCAACACTAGAATACTATGCCCTACCTAGGTCCTTAAAACTAGTGTATGTCTAAATGGATTAGCAAGCAAATACTTGTACGTGGATATAACTACCTACTCGACATGCCCACATAGAAAGTTACATCTTTGTATAAAATCTACCGGAAACTTTACTGGGGACTTGTGAAGTTATCTGTTAAATATACTATCTAATACGTATCTAAAGCCAACTTATAACTATCAACACGAAATTGTTTCATACGTAGTTCAAGCCGAGTAAGACTTGCTTGATTTCCAGATAGTTCGAAAGCGAGTCATTAAACTGAATGAAACGTGCGGCAATACGAACTTTGTTTTATGGTTAAACTTTACAAACAGTTAAATAAAAACAAAGAAGTCTAAGTACTTACTGTTTTTGCCGTTTGTGCTGATACAGTGTCTGGATACTGGATGAGAGCTTGGAATGAATCTGGAAAAGAAAACTTCATTGTATAACAAGTTTAGAATAATTTCCTAATTTAAGTAAGTATCTGCCTAAGTAACTATTTTGTAAACTTGATATGAAATGGCTATTAAAATTGGTTTCGTCGAGTAATTTTCCTCTCCAAAATTTTAATATACCTACCTACGAGACGAAATTGGCGACAAGCCTGCACGGGTGGGTTTCGGGTCCTTGAGTGTTAGTGGAGCTCGTCGCAGGTGCACCACAGCTATTGACTCATCTAACACTTAGGGAATATGCGAGCAACAACTTCCATGCCTATGTGACTTTCATTATTAACTTGAAGAGTACAAATTTATTGCCACTGTCGCGCTCCTCGCTTAAACTTGTCGCTGTTGTTGAAACTTTGATGCGGTCGTGTGCTCGCGGATTTTACTTTACGATGGTATAGAAGTCAACATCTTAGCGGAAACATTGTAACATAGGATATTCAGCTACCGAAAATAAAATTAAACGGTTTCTGAGGAAAACACATTAAGGGCAAAAATAGCCATAAACATTGAAGGAAAAGAGAGGGATCGTGTAGGCCATCTTACAAGTAGTTGGTCGCGAGTCTATTTATTGCTAGAGGATGAGCGTTAAGCTCCCTAATTTAAGGCATGAGCCCGGCGATCATTGCTGTCCGCTGGGTGAGCACATAAATTCACATTTTTAGGACCCATCGTTCGGACGGCGTATCACCTGCGTTACCCACATAGCCTACTATTAAATATAAGGTGTTGCTTGAACCTATACGCTGTTGTAAATTAAATATAAGAAAGTATTGAGCAGAGTTTTGCATTAAACATTCACAAATTATTTACAGTTAGGCAACGGAAAGAAGGTCCCTTGAACAACCTAAAATCACACGTGTTGTCCAGTTAAGAGCAACTCAGACAATCTACAACTGATCTACAACTGTACTTACTTTGATTTAAGGTTCTCAATGAAAATAGTCATCAAGTTGCTAGTGAAATAAAACAAAAGAATGCTTAATAATTGGCAGAATTCCTGGTTGAGAAAAATTCGCCTGTGGCTGACGATTTTAAGAACTCGTTAAATAATTTATTAGCCTGGTCTCACTTACCCTTAACAATTTTCCTACACCTTAAATATAGAACGGCGAACCACTCAAGGTAAGAAATGTCGGCGTAAATTAAAAGTAACGCCCTGTCTCCTTCATACATAGTTAAATGCTCTTTAAGGCACCCATATTTTCTTTGGGCCGGCCATTACGTTACATTAAAATGGAATGCATAAAAGGATTGCCGTAAATTGGTTTTTTATGTAATTACATTGTAAATAAGGAAAAATGTTACCCAAACAGAAAGAAGAATAGTCGAGCGTCAACTGCGTCAGGTTTTTGAAACAGACCTTTTTTATTTAAATAAATGAAATCAAGATTTTGGAACAGGAAATTTTGAAAAGCTTAATGGATTAGAGTTACTTACCTACGTCTCAGTCTAATTTAGGCGAGACTCAGATGTTTAATTTGGTTAACTAATACAACGAAATTAGTCCCTCTATTCGAATCAGTAGCTAAATATAGGTTATTTCAAACAGTTTTTAATCGACTGAAAAAAGGAAGAGGGTCTCAATTAGAGTGTAAATGTTCGCTGTTTTTTTTACATTTCTATTCATTAGTATCTCAGCGGGGACCAGCCCCAAAAAATGCTTAAAAGCTGATTGAATAATTTGAAATTTATTCACATTTGAATTTGGTTCTCGTTTCTGTCAACTTATCTAGTCATAGAAGTCTACCACAGTCTCGTTTTCAATAGTGAGAAATTGGTGCTCTATGAGAATACGACGCGAAAGTTTACTCCCTCAGGATAGACGAGCCTTTTCCTTATTCCTTTTCAAGGATGTAAAAGGCTTTTCAAGGATAATAGAGAAACGTGCCTGTTTACTGTTCGCTATGATATTTATACAAAGCAATCAAACATTACATGGTCGAAGAAACATACGTTTAAGTATTGTAGTTTTTATAAGTATATGGCCTGTGAAGTATTTTGCTAAAACTAATTACTCATTAAAAGTACAATATTGGATTTGAATTCATTGTACAAAATAAGCGTAAACAATTTGCTTCTGAATATTTGCTACAAAAAGTTACCCGTAACAGGGTACCGAATAACATCAATAAAAGTTGAACTTTTGTGAAGTGGTCGTCCTCGGTCACCCTTTGTTCGCGTTTATTCATCCAAGCTGAAACATTCGAGTGCTAATTCAATAACCCTGCTTGCGGCTCCGATTGCGCGCAAGATATTCAAATGGTCTCAATCAATCTGTACGCGGCTTCATAATGCTTCATCAAAAATTCAACTGGAACGCGCAATTACTTTATGGAATATTTAAACATCAATTTCTGCGTAAACAGAAGATGGAAGTTGTGGTTAAAATTAAAATTTCGTAATCCACATTTTGCTGTGTAGAGCGCGGTTGCTTCCGCTACGTAAATATTAAGCGATGGCATGGCCCTCCGGCCGGCCGATTACGGTATAATTTGATATCTTGAATCACGACGTCTCTCCTAGAACGAGCGAGCACTGTCAACCTTGAATACGTCTTTGCCTGCAATTTGTGCGCCTTTTCAGGTAACCTGAGCGCTTCCATGGTTGCAGAATATTTTGTAAGTCTTTGCAGTAACTACGTAAGATGGGCTTAAAATGTGTCTCGAGTAAGCTTAGTGAAACCGTATTTGTGTATATAGGTAGGTTCCTCAGAAGGGGATTAGGAACAGGTGATTAACGTGAAGCCTGCGACTAATGTTATTAGTAAAAACAAAGAGACCGCAAAGATGATATCCGTCGCAGATCAAATCCTTAATTACCGGAATCCTATGGCGACACAGACACGACATCTACCGCAAACAGGGGACGCATAATAATTGTAGCGGTCTGCTACACCTTAATAAAGCCAATCGGGGTCGGGAGGAAGGGGGCCAAGGAAGTGGGGGATAGGATTACAGCGACTCTGCGCTCTTCATTGAGATTTGTTTCGGGATTAGAAACGCGTTTGATGGTAGTAACCCCAGCCAGGACGTGGCCAACGCGCTAACAGGACGTAAACGCTATTCAATTAGTCTTCATAAGCGCTACGTCCCGTTATGTTTGTGCTTTTTCATAAGAAAGCAATATTTTTTATTTATTTATTGCCACGAAAACTTTCATTAAGTTTAAAGAAACTATATTCAATATTTTTAATGTAAGTAAATCATGTACAAACATACTCAAAATAGAATTCAGATGAGAAGATGTGTAAATAAATACACTTAGAGACCGATTAAGGATGTGACGTTGAAAGTGTAAATACAAATAAGGGTAAAATATTTAATCTCGCAAACATGTAAGCCACGTGTTTATTTGCCATCGCGATTGATAACGGTTCAGAGGGTCGACATTCCTACCAGAAATAATCGACATGTCGGCACGTAAATCAACACGCCGAATATTTCGACTTTGCTAATTAAATGCTTACATTTCGATCTCACCTTTCGGATAACAATAAGCCAGGGTTAGCATAAATACAAATCATTAATCCCTGTTCTGTTGTAGATACAAAAAACAGGAGTCGTATAACTTTTGTAATAAAATGCACGCCATCTTAGCCGAAAATACTCGTTCGTCGGAGCATATAACGTTACTTAACTTTAGGTACACACGTATTGAATTGAAAGTGAAATGGAAACGAAATATGTGGTTTATTTGCTTCCCGCCGAGAGACAGAATAATTGAAGTCAGGATTTATTCGTTTCGGATCTGCAACCTATACTTCCAACTTATTCCAACTTATTTGCATTTGCAAAATAAAACGTAAATATTTAGTAATTTTGTCTTAAAATAAAAGATTGAATGATATTTAGATTACAGATATAATTATAGCAAATATTGTATTTATTTTGATCGAGCTGATTCTCAAAACAAAAAATGCAGTCGTAATAACATTGAGTTCAATTTTAACCGTAAATTTTGACAATGATGAATGTGGAGTGGTGATTTTAAAAAGCAAATACCTAGTCTTTCCGAAGTTGGATCGGGGAAGGACATGCGGAAATTGGAAATGCTGTATTACGGGAGCAACTGTCGCGATATCCACAAGTTATGAGCGTTTGTGAACAAAGGTACACTTCTGTAATTTGCTTAAATGTCAAGCAGCATTTCGGATAAATAATGGGACTAACTGAGTGATAAAGTTGCCGTATTTCTTTACAAGATTAACATAATGATTAAGTGGGCGTTGTTAACTAAGACGCTACTTAATTTCGCAAAGAAGTTGTTTCTAACTAATTAGTCGTAAAATTCATATTCATCCATACTAATATTGTTGTTTGTGTTTGTCTGTCTGATGCCTCTTCATGCTTAAACAGCTAAAACGATTAAGATAGAATTGGCTATGGAAATAGTTTGAGAGCCTGAGAAGCACATAGGATATTTTTCTCCTGAAAAAATTGTGTAGTTACCACGTGATCGCGGTAAACGAATTTTTGCAGACGTAGTCGAGGGCTTGCAATAATTAAGCTACGGTTTGTAATTAAACTCTTTGTCTTTTGAATTGAAAAAAGTACATTATGTAGGTTACATATATAAATCCTTTCCATTTAGAAAAATTAAGAAAAAATAACACTACTGACAACCCTTGAGATACATGTACCAAGGCGAACTTATTCATTTAAGTTTAAGGGATCTCTACCAGTCAACCTTTGAGTGGATAACTTAATGGATTTTAAACATTTAAGTATTGTCTCAGCGTTTTTATCGCAACAACTGATCAAATTTAGAAAAAACAATGTAAAAGCAATTTAAGCATCTTAACTAAGTATAATAATTAGCCGAGAGTGAGCAGTTGAAACGGGCTCGGCGCTCGCTGGCACGAGGCCTTATCAAATATGTACTATCCTACCTGCCTCCTGTGTGCTGCCGGATTTATTTAGGATATGCATGAGGGTACGATTTAAATTTTAAACGGATTGCGCCCTTGGATTTTAGACCGGTGTTATGTTTGGTAAATCTATCACTATTATAATCCGTACCAAATTTAATTTAAAAGCGAGCCGCCACTCGATTATTAATATAACCAAGTTTCTGTAATCACAGTGTTCCTGATTGTTTTGTTTGATTCGGTTTAACGGTGACTGTTGATTGGTTTTAAACCTGGCAAAACAGTTTATATCATTACCGCTAAAAATCACATTTTCGGTAATGAGCCTGTTAAAAATGTTGTCTGTAATTTCCTACGATAATGATATTTTATTCAGGCTTTTAATAACACAACTATGCGTGTTCATAAAACTAGGGATGATAAGCAAATGAAAAACAAGTATTGAACATTTTTTTTAATACTTACTGTTTTTGGTGAATGTAACTATTTTGAGCACCTTTCCGTATCGCTGGAAGATAGAGTATAGGACGTCGAGGACGATTGGGTACAGCATGTGTTCTATGATGACGCGCAGCACTGTGTTTGGGCCTCCCTGTCAACAATAATCAAATTATCATATTTCAGTGAAATCGAAATAAGGTTTAAAACAGGTACACAATTTAAATAAGTCATCATCGTTATCCCAGCCTATATACGTCCCACTGTAGGGCACAGGCCTCCTCTTAGACTAATAGAGCTTTGGCCGTAGTGCCAGTGTGGAGTAGGAACTTCGCGCATTTAATTTTTTCTCAGATGTGTGCGGGTTTCCTCATGATGTTTTCTTTCACCATAAAGCTCATGGTAAATTTCAAATGTAATTTCGTATATAAATTCCGAAAAACGCAGCGGTGTGAGCCCGAGCTCGAACCCACGACCCTCTATTTGAGAGGCCATAGGTTAAACCTATAGGCCATCACGGTTTTATAATTTAATTAAGTACAATAAAATATAATAAAAAGATCAACCACAATCAATGGGTACAACACGCCGTCGCAGCGACGACGTAAATGCACAGATACGTTTTAATGGTAGTTATTATATATTTTTTTTTATTTTTTTTTACATGTTAACTTTCTAGACCTCAGGACTCGTAACCAGAGTTGTCTTACGTACTGAATTAATCAACCGCAAAAGGGTAATCTTCTCCTTTTCCTGACGGGACCTCCTGGCTGCGTGTACCAGACATCTTTATCTATCCATTATGCGTGTCTTGTGTGCACCTCTCGAGTAGATTACCCATCGTAGCGTAGTTCGAACCACACTACCGGTAGAATTCCCGGTAATTGATTGATTGATTAATTTGTTAATTTACTGGCGTTCATTATCAATGAACTACTTACAACCTTTTATCTCGTACTAATCAATTTAGAATTATAGATATCTAGCTGATGTCCGCGGTTTCACCGCCGCTGAAGTAGATTACATCGTGTTTTCCCGTGGAAATGAGATATTTTCCCGTGATAAAAAGTAGCCTCTGTCACTCTCCTGCCCCTAAACTATCTCTTAAACTATCAATCCGTCTCGCTAGGTTTCAACGTGAAAGAAGAACAAACAAATAAACATACTTTCACATTTATAATATGAAGTATAGATTATGTGCGTAATTGAACTTTTAATTCACTTTGATAAATAAGCGTCACACATAATTAATTGTGATGAAATGCTATTCAACGGCTGTCCCGAATCCAAACTGGGTGCGTTGAGAACAGTGTTCCTGATTATAACAGGATACAGTACGGTATAGACTGAATTATTTATACAAACCATACGCTTTAGTATCCTGGGGCATACCCCTGTGCGGATCTTAGTGTGTAAGCCCGTCTTTGTATGCGCAGGTACACAGTGAATGCGCTCTAGTTAGTCTAAAGCATCACTAGGGATTCAGAAGCAGGCTTTGATGACCGTTGTACATACAACCTACATAAGCAGCTTTGGTTTGGGATCTAAGTTATTGATGATGGCAAGATAGTAGGTATGCATTTTATCCAACGGTCACAGATCTCTTTGATTTTTAATAATGGCGAGCGTGCGCTTGCGGTGCACCCCGTTCGTTGCAGAATTCCAATCAGGACAGAGTTTTGTTTGTTTGTTTATACTCTTTATTGTACAAAAAGGAAAACCAAATTTCAACTTTTCTTCATTGATTTAAGTTTCAAATTCTGACTTGAAAATCTCTCCTGTGGACATAAAACTAGCGACCCCGATTCAGCAAACTTGAGATTTATTTAAATGGGCCTAAAAATATTGGCTATAGACACACACATACATACATACACACACACACACACACACACACACACACACACACACACACACACACACACGAAAACATCTCAATTTATTACCTGGTTTAGTATAAATTTAAGTATAGGCCTACTAATAATTTTGTTAATTACTTTATAAAAATCGTTTATGAATCTATGCTAAGATAACATAACTGGCATGATCGGTCGGGGTCGGGGATGTCTTTGCACTCTGACACCTTGACAGAGTATGGCTTCTATTAATCTTATTAAATTTTAAACAATAAATTGCAGCGTCGAGGTGGCAGAGTGTGAACATGTCTCTGACTTCGATCCGATTTTATTTCTTATTAATAGAAGAGCGAGACCTCCTGATACAGGTATGTTTTACCTACTAGTTGGTCTCAAACACCATCATAATATATACAAATTTGTTATTACCCAATAAACGATTTACTATTATTATTATAGACCCTTGTTTTTGCTCTTTCACAGTCCGAGAGACGTGGGAAAAAAATGTATATGATTCCTAACTGGCCTAATGCCTCTTTCGGAATAACATTATTGTAATAAAGAAGGCAATGTTTACCTGTATCTCGGTGCCGCCGTTGGCGGGCTGGAGCGCTGCGCCGGCGCCGGCCACGAGCGCCGCGCCCGCGCTGTTGGATATGACTTGCGCAGCCTGCAGAGCCGCCTGCGCCGAAGCCGACTGGAACCATGGAAAAATCTTACTTTTATGGTAACCTTGTTTGCTTTGCTAACGCAAGCTCGGATGGTCGCTTGTTTCATCAATTTAAGTAAAGTTTATATTAAAAATCGTTCTTTATACAAGCCTTTTTACTGACTGTACTTGCATTGTCATACAAACTACACACGTACATAACAAATTGTAAGTAAATCCGACCATTAGACGTGAGTCAAATACGATACACAAAATTTTCTTACCGTCAGACACACGGTTCTCTATAGTTTGTCCGAATTGCATATGCCATAATGTATTATTGTTTTCCATAATTTTTCATTTGTCATAAAGTAATTTATTTCTGAAACATTATTTTCTTCAGAATTGTATTTAAGTAATCTTTTACCACGCTTTTATATATTTTATGGCAAACTTTTATATGGAAAGGAAAGTATGACAAATAAAATTATAGCCCGTAATTATACACCGGGACAGGCGAAATCTACGAGTACTAAATAAAAGCTTATTCATATTCATATTCATATTCATTTATTAATAAAATTACAAATTTTACAAGTCAAATTATATTATGCATTATTATTATTATAAAAAGAAGATTCTTTTCGAAGAATGTTTTCTGCATGTAAACTGAAATTGTTTAATTAGCAACTTTGGCTATCGTACTACCTACATAAGCAAGAACATAATCATTATAAATAACTTTAAAAGAAAAAATCTAACTGATTGAGCTCCCAACACCCAGCTCAAACCCTTTAACATTTAAAGCCGAATTTTTGCACCCCTTGAAGTTACGGATGGATTTTTCGAAAATCCTATGGGATAGGGGGAGTTTTACGAGACCGAAGCTAGTAATTTAATATCTGTGGATATGGGCTGCGCGGGCTATTTTAAAATAGACATAATAAATTAAGAAGGTAGATAATATTTCTACATTGCTTGCTTTGCTTATAATTTCATTTTAAGAAGTAGATCTGTGATATTTACAACTGGATGTTGTTAAGCAATAACGTGACTAACGTGTAATTAGATTGAACCTTGTCGTCTCCTCTAAATTTTATAAAAAAGAGTTATGAGACTCAACACCTTTACAATATCGAAAAACTGCAAAACTAGTTGTCATACACATACAGTTAGTTCACCCCTAATAAAAATCATTTGCAGCCATTTTCTCAAAATGATGTTCATGTGGATTGACATGTTATAGGTTATCAGCATCCATGTATGAACACAACTTAAAAAGGGTCCCATTCGCGTTCCATAACATTGTAAGTCATAATGTAACGTAGGTAAGTCATAATGATCATTTGCCATAACCCTTTTTTTCTCTGAAACCGTAAAATTTTCAGGAACTTTGAAGTGGTCATCCAATAGAACTCTATAGGTTAGGTTAGGTTTATTTTATAACAATCCAGAACAAACTTAAAAAAAGATTCAGAGAAAAAAAGAGTGATTGGCAAATTATCATTATTGTAAATAGTACATTATGACTTTCAATAGTTATGGATCCGAATATAGACACCTTAAAAAGACAGGTATAATTACATTTACACGAATATATAATTTCTAATTACGGCAACGTTAACGGCTTTAATAAATAACATCACAGAATAAGTAGATGAATACCCCCATATTTACGGTCACGTAACAAAAATAAACATGTCGAGTAACCTTTCATAACTCTGGGTATAATGAAACTTAATACAGAGAGGGAGTTATCTTGCGTACGCGGTGGCTGTTCCGGGCTGAGAGATAACATTGACCGCGTCACGGTTATACCGGACAATCCTGTAGGGTCAGCTGCGGCTAGTGGTTTGTTTAGATAAAGAAATCAATCAACAGCGTTACATAAGCCACGAATTTTCTAGATCGAACTTAATGGTCAAAACGCAATGTCGTGGATGGTTTTAGAACATTAATCCTACATGTTGATTAGGTCCTTGGAAAAAATTAGAATACCTCCTCTTTGAAATGGTTGTTGTATCTTTTAATCGTGTTAACACAGAAACTTAATTATTTCATAGCTCCAAGGGATTTCAAACCTGAGTATTTAATATTAATTTCAACTTGATACCTTTACGCGTTCCTGAGAAAAAGGGTTTTGACTGACGGACAGACCAGCTTAAATCCTTGGAACTAGAAAGCTGAAATTTTGCAAAGGAAAAGGAATGCGTATAAGCTAGTTTTAAGATATTTATGTAAAATCTGTTTCTACTTGGTAACTAAGTAGTTTTAACCGTTTACCTTTACTTGCCAGAATTTCATTTGACCGAATTTCATGTGCTATAACAACGTTTGTCATAAAATATATAAAAGTAGGTATGCATTTTTCAGGATTTTTTGAAATGTCATCTTACAGAATACAGTAGGTTAGGTTAGATTTGTTTTATATTATAAAAATTCTGAAGAAAATACTGTTTCAAAAATAATTAAATTATGGCAAATGAAAATTATGGAAAACGATACTAATGTATATGAAATTCAGGGAAACGATAGAGAACCAGTTTTGACCGGTTCTTTAATTAGAAACGAGAAACAAAAAAAGAGTATCAGTCAAATTAATAAACTAACTTACTTACGCCCTGCACATCACGCATCCTTCCGAGTGTTCAAATAAACTCGAGTGTGAATAAAGCATTATTTCTAGTAAAAAAGTACGTCGAATTGAGCGAGTTGTTCAAGAAGGACGTAACGATCGCGCGCAGGGGCGCGGCACTCTTTGATCCTATATTTTCACATGGCTTTGTGCCCGACGCCAGTCTGACAAGCGGGCAGGCCACACAAAAATAAGGCTTTAACCGTGTCATGCTAAGCCTGGTGCCGACGGCAAAGGCTCCGGTACAAATTCACGTTGACTTGCCCCTATATTTCTTGTTATTTTTTCTGTGTCACACATCCCTTGGTACGTTTTGTCTTTTGTTAAATAGGAACGACATAGACTTCTATAGTTGAACAGTCAGATCTACTCAAGTTTTATTGTGAACTAGCCTTTACGTGTTTGACGCGTAAGCGTAAATCATTAGGTTTGGCAGTTGAATTGAAACTCCGGGATTATACCAAAATCCTATGGAAATTCCCAAAAATTTCATCGTGATCTACATTTACGTTAAGTACGACGGTTAAAAATTTCTCTTGCATAAACTAATTGGATTCGCGGTGCAAGGATTATGTAACAATAAACTAATGCATCAGCCACTTGCAATTTTACTTCAATCTCACAAATCCACTACGACGATGTGCTTTTATGAAAAATAAATTCGAAATACGCCATTTTACAAGTATGGCCGTAAGGAGTTATTTAAAAGGTCCTATTTGTTGGACGTGCAATCTTTCAGACGGCCACTGGCAGATGTTCGGGCGACATCACAAAATAACTTCGCCCGCTCTTGCCGTCTTCCATTCAACGACCACAAAAACCTTTCGCATCGCATGATTGATCAAAGCACTGCATTTAAAGCGCTCTTTGAATATGCATCGCTACTTAATCTAGGTCCAATTTTTTCACTTCAAATTGTAGAATTGTATTTTTTTGTGAAAATATGAGTACCTACTAATGATAGCGTATCATTTTCATTTAAGGTTACTATTAAACATATTTTTATTGTATGAAAAATAAGTCTGGTTTCAATGTATGTTCCATCAAATGAACGTCCAACTAAGGTTTGAAGTACATCGGCCTATAACGACGTCTATCAGTTTATTGTCCGACCCCTCATTATAAGTTTTAATAGTGCACGAATACAAAGACATCCCGAATCTGTGACAAAGGCACTAGACTAAATTATTCTGAGAACAGCAGGAGTTTAAGACGATTTCATATCGTAATTATGATCATTTGATAATATACATAAAGCGAAGCTCATAAATAATTTCTAGAACTTAAAAGCTCTTAAATAAAACGCTTAAGTAGAGACTGTTTGCTCATAAAATAAGTAAACTTAAAGTTGATTAGGTACCAGACTAAACGGGTCTTGATTTTTGTTTTGGATCACTTAAGACTTGCTTTGAAGCACAAAATAGTAAAATTATTGAGCCCGAGGGTTCACTTAAGAGTTTAAAATACGGTTGCATTTCAGACGAATTAAAATGACTTTTTAAGTAACACTTAAGATTAAAAAAAAAACTCTTTGCGTCGAAGAGTTATCTTTAAATTCGAGTGTGATTTTGTATTCGAGTGCCAATTTTCTTTGTATATTATCTCCGCCAACGAGCCGTTCACGTTTTGCTGTCGAGTTATGAAATCCAAAATGAAAATTCAGCGATATCGAAACGCCAACAGAAAACAGAACAATGATAATGATGTAACGATATCGTAGGTTCCCGAGTCACATCATTACTAAGCGACTGCCGACTGTCGGGTCGGAAGGAAGACACGCGTCGAATCATAGTCGCGCAATTATTTGATACGACGCTTCGCTGCGTACGAGCCGTCGGGTATCGATACAACTTAAGGACCGTGAAAGCCGTCTTGTGGATGTGAGGAGACGGTTCTTTAAACCGTTAATGCTTATGTTATACATCATGTTTGTTTTTATTTTCGTTAACTTTAACGAAAGAACCTAGCAATTGTTCCAACCAAAAAAAAAAGTTTTTACTTTTTCCACGCGTAATAATTAAATACTCAATTGAAGGTCAGTGTATAAGGCACTTTATAGTTAGCAAATGTTAGTGTCAAGTATTAAGTAAGACTCTTAAATTAGAGCATTAATCAAAAGGGGAGAGTCCTGCGCATTTCTTTCTAAATAAAAAAAGTACTTTCCAGTAGGTTTAGTGCTCTAAGATGAGTATGTAAGTGATATGATATTGACCTGTCACATCAAAGACAGATTAATGCTAAACAAACTCACGTCTTTAACCTTCTTTTTTACGAGATAAAAAGGAAATACTAGGTAATTAAAATAGGAAGCAATACGAGTAGTATAAGAAGTAATTATAGGCATTGACGTACAATAAAACAACTAGACTCCCAATCGCTTAACAAAAGTTCCTCAAAAAACGTCCAAGCGGCGTTGTGTGTACGTATACATCAATTTATACAGATAACATTAACAGCATTCATTCAAATTAACACCTTATTTCGTAGCAGTAATGTTTAATGTCAATTGAATACGATCGTTCGAAGTAGTGACATGACGTCACGCGCTGGAAACCGCCTAAAGAGTAAAGAATGCAGTGGAGTGGTCATGCGAAGCGGAAGCTAGACTGTCTGTCTCTTTTTTTCTCGTGAGTTTGATTACGGTGTGAAAGAGACATATACGAATACGGGGCGAGAAGTGACGTTGTAATCAACGCGCGGTCGAAACACAACTGAACCAAAACTCTGCACAATAGACGCGTGTGCAGACTTTTGCTTCGGACAATTTTTGAGCGTGATTGGGAGTCTAGTTGTTTTATTGTACGTCAATGCTTATAGGTGAAAAATTTCAGTGAATGTAGTAGTCCAGAGAATTGATATGGAGCTAAAGTAGTTTTTCAGTTTTGAAACGTCAATTTATTTATACGGACACGTTACTGCCACGTAACACTTAACTTCGTTCACTTAAGTTTTTAACCTAATAATCTTACTTAAAATGTTTGCAAAATAATTATATTGCGTTTGTCGGCAAATTTACCTAATAATTCAATACTAAAAAAATTCTAAAGAAGATATTGCATATCCGTTATTTTAAAGTTACGTGCATTGGGGTTATTATTTGGGCCATTTCTGAAAAGGAAAGTTATGACCTATCCGAATATGTCCGATGTCCGAAATAATTGTCCACAGAATATTAAACGATTTTGCATCATTATGGTTTACGTTATGTTTCAAATAACAATAAAATCGGCCCGCAGCCTAACAGGGCGTACAATTACGCGGTCAATTGCGTTCCGAGTCGGATCGCCCTTCATTAGTATATCGATAATGAAGGACAGAGTAACTGCACTTCAGCGATCCGAGACGGCCACAGGTAAGACTGATATTTGGTATTTAATGCTGAAGATTGACTAAGAGCTCATAAGAGCTTTTACGTTTCCAGCTTAGTGAAGTTTGGACTACGTATATATAAAGTTACGCGTGTAAATATTACTCAAGTCGCATTGTACAGGGTACATGCTTAATTAACTACGAGAATGATCTACTGTATTTATGCTTTTGCGGTACTTGGCAAACTTAATGTATAATAAACTAAGGTGTGCTTGTAAGTAGGCGTTGTACTAATAGACATAAAGACGTCTCGTTGTATCTATTTTGAATTAATAATTATATTAATTAGCCAGGATGTTGACTCGCTTGTTTGTGATGTTGACAAATCAGATCAAACAAGCTATTATACTATCACATTGCCTAATCATTTGTATGTGTTAATATTGTCTCACAGTTTACCTTAATATTATGTCTCTTTGTTGTGGAGTAGTTACAATTAACTAAAACCTATACAATTCTAGGTAATTACCGTATTCTCCTCTAGTATTCACTAAGTTCTAGATC
This sequence comes from Archips crataeganus, assembly GCA_947859365.1. Lineage (NCBI taxonomy): Eukaryota > Metazoa > Arthropoda > Insecta > Lepidoptera > Tortricidae > Archips > Archips crataeganus. The sequence goes on along the minus strand of OX402049.1, from coordinate 5,022,672 downwards.
GGCAAATTCAATGCCATCTCACAGCCAATTAACACAGCTTTTAGCTCTAAGCTGTACAAGCTTTTGCCTGTGACATCGTCCGCGTAGAGATAAAATTCATGGACAACTCTCGTTCTCTATCCCACGGGAAATTCCAAAAATCCCTTTTCACTGGACTTCTATGATTCTAAAAGACGATATAATGTCAAGTATCAAGTCTCTACAACAGCTACAGTTGCAGAGATAAGGTTACTTTGAATTTAATAAATATCCCGTCTATTGTTTATCCCGTGGGATTTTTTCCCGTAAGAATCTTCTACAAAGTACATATTAGAAATCTTAAAAAAAAGATGAATGAACTCGGTAAAGTCGTTCTCGCATTTTGCGCTTAGCAACACATTTAGCGATTCATTTTTATTTTGATAGGTAGATATTAACGTTGTATAAATAGCAGTAGATTGCATTTCCGTGATTGGATTTCATTCGGATAAAAAGCATTTACCGCTGGAAATAATCAAACATCAGCGCCTGAGGGTTGTTTTTGATAGGTTTCGTGGGTAAATGAAACTAATTAAGCGTCTTAATTAATCCTCCCGTTGGGTGTTTTGTTACCCAAAATATTGATCTCCCATCCCATTGTGGTGGGTTCGAGACGGAGGCTATAACAAATTGAGGGCCCATCACTATTATTATAAAACGTTATTAGTTTACCAGGTACACACCCGGTCAGCGCGTAAGCCCCTATCAATTATGGCTTGCTGGGGCAATGCGGCAGTAATAAAAATATATTGATCGTTCATAAGCTACGCTTCCCTACTAAAATGCTCCTCATTAATTTTGCTGAATATTTATCATTTCAATCACAAGTATTCAAAAAATTGCAATGCTAAAATTCTACTGGGTAAATTGGTTAAGTTATAGTAAATAGATTGTCGACATCGATTGAGAATTTTATTTCCGCCACCCCCATTATTATGTTATTGTATGTACAGGAAAGTTACAACACTCACGTACCTATTATCAGGGCGGATAGACAGACAACAGTCATAGTTTGGTAACTCAATCAAATCCGAACAACGTCGCTCGCGGAGTCCCGGCGCGTCGTACGGGCTTATTGAATACTGTTATCTAAATTGTGGGACCTTGATGCCCCTAACAAAGATTAAATTAACAGGTCGGCTGCAGGCCGCAGCCGGAGGGTTAAATTTCCCAATTGGTAACATCGGCCTTAACGCCCGATCGCATACCGTACGATAATCCGCTTGTAGGTTGTAATAGGACTAATTGAACTATCGTTACGTCATTAGTGCAAATGTACGTTTTGTGCCCACTCCCGCACTTCCACTGGCTTACTGCACACCTATTACTAATATGCTAATATTATATTATGTTACCACCTATTATTTATCCTCATCATTTCATCATCATGAAATATTTATCTTCATAATAATAATTTAGATTTAGGAAATCCTATCTTACTAATATTATGTTTGGGTGTTAGATTGCGTAACCTTTTTTCATGGATTTCTAACACAGATGAAGCCGTGGGATAAAGCTAGATATAGGTAAGCAGTACTTATATAAATGAAAACTAACTGTTTGAGCGACAGAACCAGTAAAATTGGCAATTTAGAAGAACACCAAATTGTTGTAACTGAACTTGAAACTTTCTGACCCTATGAATAACGTTGATTGTCGCTCAAAAAGTTGGTTTAAACCAGTGGCGTGGCCTGAAAATTTTCGTTACAGAAATCACAGTTCAAAATACATCTGCCTTATAGCGCCAAGCGAGGAAAGGGCGAGTAAGAGAAGGACGAGTTAGAAATATCCTCGGATGCAACATCTCCCAGTTATTGTACTACCGAACCATTTAATTTCTGACTCAGCGTAGAGCGTTCTCAAAGTAATCGTGGTAATGATTTTATTTTACTTTAATTCCTCATTTTCTCTTTTTCCGTGAAAATGTTCCACACTGGGTTGCGATTCAGTTAGTTCGATTTAGCTATGTATCTCCCATCACTAAAGTTACGACACGTAAACATTTATTGAATACTAGCTGTTGCCCGCGACTCCGTTTGCAAACATTATTCGTTTATCGCTATCTATGGAACTATTATATTTTCAGGGATAAAAACTATCCTATGTTCTTTCCTTGGACTCGAACTATCTATACCAAATTTCATCTAAATCGGTTCAGCGGTTTGATGAGTTAATAGACAGACACACTTTCGCACTTATAATAAGGTAAAGGCCGGATAGTTACTCCACTTATCGAAAAAGTTCAGTTATGAAAAAAACGTGCTTATTAAGAATAAACGGGAAAATTGCATGTTTCCGCGAGATAAGCGGTAAACGAATTCTTCGCAGACGGAGTCGCGGGCAACAGCTAGCTCAATTTTAGTAAGGATGACATTAAAGTAACAGGCAAACCGATGTGAATCGAGTTGTTACGATGCCACGCCACTGATTTAGAGACATGCATAATGGCTCGGCCACGACATCGCGCGAACGGCGGCAGCGGCGAGCGATTTCTCCGTTCATTGCGCGGCCGAGACGCTCGCCGCCGCACAGTGATTAACTGGCGGCACACGCAATGAACTGATAAAACGCTCGGCGCTGCCGCCGTTCGCGTGAATTCGTTGCCGGGCTCTAAAATAATCAAGAGTGGAATCTATTTACTTACGGCATTACTGTGCGTCTGATCAGTTTTGAGCTCCTTGTGGTTAGAGAACTGCACGTATACAGCGCGCCCGCGCAGCTGGGCGACACAGCCGCCGAAGTAAGCGACCATGGCCACGGCAGATATCTCCTCCGCCATCTCGAGGAAAGCCTACAACAAGGAAATATAGATAATATGTGCAGTCGAGGGCATAAATAATGACGTCAAATATGTATAAACGCCAACCTTATGAATAGTGGCATAGAGGTGTACCTAAGTATAGATAATTTTGACGTCTTGGAAATGTACATTAGGTATATTTATGACCTTGACTGTACAGGTATACTTAAAAAAGTATTTTTAATTTGCGATTAAAATAACTTTTAAAATTTTAACGTGAAGTTTATGGTGAAGGAAAACATGGTGACCTGTACACACCCTCGACGAAATTCATTGGGGTGTATGAAGTTCCCAATCCGCACAGGGCCCGCGTGGTAATTACGCCCCAAGGCCATCTCATTCTGAGAGGAAGTATATGCAGTTTAATGGGACGTATAAGTAATATGCTGGGATGATGATGACGAATTAGCGATGGACCTGTATCTGTAGTAGGTACCTACTGATGAGGCCAAAGATGGAACTCACTAGGTAGTTCAGTAACAGCTTATTCGCTCTAGCCAAAAATAGCCCTAAATTATACTTATCTGGAAAAAAGACTACGAAAGCGAATTCCTGTTTATTAGCGGTTCACATTTTAAAAGATGAAGCGAAGAGCTTTGTGAGAATGACAGTTCCATCCCGTCTGTGCTTACTTATAGTAATATCCTGGAGCGCTTTAATAATAATAAGTATTTGTTTATTGCCTAGTTTTGTTATACCTATTAAGTAACAGTTGTTATTTCAAATTATTTTCCCATATTAATCAAATTTAGGTTAGGTATGTGTCGTGTTTGCTAAAACCACATTTGTCGACAAGGAAATACGGCTATAATATTATTTCCCGTGAATCCCGCAAAAACGTTCCTGCCGTTAACAGAACTACCGGTATTCCTTACCGCTCCCACCTGCGTTTTTGTGCATCGCCGTGTTGCACTTTAATCGGCTTGGCAAAACCTTCGCCCCCGCAATCCCATAACAAAGGCAGCATTAGTGTTCAGCTATAGGTGCTCCAGTAATATTAAATTCAGTGGCATCAGTGTGTTCGTGTTCTATTTCACGGGCTTACCGTTCACGACCGCAGAATCCTGCTTCTGGCATTTGAATATGGCTGACCAATGTACAAAATACACCGCTACAACCCGCAGAGGGCCGCAGGTTAAATAGAGTATTTGCGTGATGCTAATTAAAAAAACAAATAAGTACGCAGCGGTGCAATGCACGCACACGGGAAATCCAAACAAACTTTTCAAGCGGGCATCGGTCGTTTGGTCCACGATTTTTATTTTGCTTCTACGAGAAATGAAGTCTTAGCGGTGCTGTGAAAATACAACGGCGATGAAACTGATGAAGATGCATGTACATAAATAAATATCATGGGACAATTGACAATCAATCGAACTAGTGCAGTCGCCATTATAAAAATCAGAGCAGTCAAGGGGGCGTCCATTAATTATTAAGGCGTTTTTGAGGATTTTTTACCCCCCCCCCCTCCCCCCTGGTGAGATATCATGTCATGATATTTGCCCCCCAATTATTGCATGATTTTTTTTAAATTGTTTATATTAGGTATAAATAAGTCGATTTATTAAAAAAATATATTTTATTACTTTTATTAAGACTAGTATTTGAGATTATTCAGAGACGTGCACAAATAGATTTTCTTAACTTTTAAATTTAACCTATTTTTCTTGCATTTTAGCACCATTATACCTACGTGATAAGTATTTGTATAGGTATCGAACCTGCGACCTCAAGCTTTGTAGTCAGGTTCTATAAGCACTAGGTTATTTGATAGACTAATTAATTGCTATTATAACGTCGAGTGTTAATTAATTGTTTTTACAATTTTGTCGCACGCGTAAAATACTGTCAATGGCTCTCTGGCTTTAATCATAGAGAGTGTAGGCCGGCGATTGTCGGCTCCCACTCACGTCGCTGTTTGTCTAGCTCTCGACTGATATGCCTTTGTAACTGGACCCTCGAAGCTTCGATTACCGTCAACTACGATACTCTTTAGAAATCAACCTCTCCCGGACCATCAAAGTATTAAAGTTCAGCCTGCATGTGAAGTGGCTGCTTCAAATTGATCAGTTTCAAGTGACACAGGACATGGGGGCACCGAGGTCTTGTGAAACATTTCTGTAGACAGATTTGTACGAGAATCTGGCCTTTACAAATGTAGTAGCACTACCGAATCCACAAAAAATAAACATAGTGATTCGCCGTACTCTAAGGTCTCAAAGGAAGTCAAACTGGCCCGTCCGATGCCGACTTATAATATTGAAAGTAGCAGTAAATTTGAATTAAATATTAAGAAGTCAAAAACCTGAGATTATTTTAGTAAGTAGTAAAGTATGTTTTTTGAATAAAATGTAAAGACCAGAAATCAAATTATTACACAAACACTGCAACCGTTCATAAAAAGGGATTCGACTTGTTTCTTTTACCAGAAGAGAGATTGTTCTCCTTCACGCCGGGATATACGAGGCGGATGTCATACAAGCTATTTATTAGACGGGATAACATTGTCGCAGCCTCTCGTCTACCTCGTAATAGGTTTTCCTTTTTATTATTTTATCTCTCGGCTGTAAACTAACTTGTTTTTAATTTGTCAGCGGGAAATCGTAAATTTCACATTGCACGTTGTCTGCGGCTGTTTGGACGTAAAACACGCCGTAAAACCAGCCGGATGTCTTAAACAAGCTCGGACTCGTGTCGCAGGCTGTCGCAGATCGCGACGCATGTGACCCGTGCGGCCCATCTCATGCATTTCAAATGTAAAACAATATTAATAGTGCCGCTGAAAATACACGGAAATTAGAAATTCCAATTGACGTTGTTTCACGTCCCAATATAAACAATCTAACACTAACCAACGAATACACGCACCATCAGATCCGATTTTGAAATTGTACCCGTGAAAATACCGTACGAAAAATTTATAAATATATGTATTGGTTCAACATCACTACTGAAGTTAAATTGTAGACTATTTTAAAAAAAACTGACCAAGTGACAGTTGGACTCACGCACCGTGGGTTCCGTAAAGTGAAGGAAAAACATAAATATATACCACTAAATCTTAAAAAAAAAATAACCTAATTTAGGTTCATAAAGTACAGTCGCTGAGAGACAAATTATAAAGATTTTTTCACCAAGACCGACTCACATATGACCAGTTTTTATTATTCAAAGTCAAAGTATTTTATTTGTAAAACCGGTATAACTGAGTACAGTGATCGAAAAATAATATTTAGTTTCAATAGTGAATCTAAATATTATTATTATTTTTTTTTTAAATATTATTTTTTGTTTTAAGAAAACATTAGGTTTTGTTGTTATTTGAAAACTAGTGAGTAGTGAGTGAGTCATTGGGGCCCTTGTGATTCTATAACAGAAATTTAAAATAATGATACCTTTATTAAATTTTAAGTTGGAACACCGATAAAAGATATTCATTGAGCCCCTCTTGACCCAAATTGAAATTTATTTCAGATGTCCCCGTCCCCTTAATTTCCGCCAAATATGATTTCAGATGCAATCTCGCGCTTGGGGTCAAATCACGAATTTATTCACTGTCATATTGGAAAAAAAATGTGGACAGCATATTATCTATATTGAAGTTCAATCCAAAAACGGGGCGTAGGTAACTATAGAATGTTAGTAGCAATGTTTTTTTACTAACGAATTTCTTAATAAAAATATCGAAATGGAATATCGGGTGGGCTTTAAAAAGTTAGACACTTAAGGACGGTAGTTAAGATTTGTAATCAGCGACTCCGTCTGCGAAAAATTCTTTAATAGCTATCCCGCTGAAACTATGCAATTTTCCTGGATAAAAAGTATCCTATATTTTAATATAGGTAATAAAATATACTAGTAGGTGTGCCAAATTTTAGCAGAATCCGTCAAACCATTCTAACGTGAAAGACTAACAAACATCCATCCATCCATAAAAACTTTCGCGTTTGTAATATTATAGTCAGACTAGCTGTTGCCCGCGACTCCGTCTGCGAAGAATAGGGGTAGGTATAAAAAAATAGCCTACGACCTATTCTCAGACCTACCGAATGTAGAGAAGAAAGTTTCATAAAGATCGGTCAGTCCGTTTCGGAGGAGTTGGATAACAAGCACCGTGACACGAGATTTTTATATATTAAATTAGATTTCCATGTCACTATGCAACTTTTTCTAGTCGGTCGTTTTGTATGATTAACTACGATTCAACGTGGTCACATTAAGAGAGCAGCCCGGAATATTTCAGAAGCAGTACAATTTCTTAGTAAGAATATCCCTTAGACTAATTGTGTCCTTGTCGGCCGTATTGTACTGGGAATACTAAATTAACTGGGGCAATGATGACGTGTAGTCATTGTACAACAATGTCTAATTACCACAAACGGCGATAATATCCGTTGTACCAAGGTGATTGATGAATGATAATTGTTGACTCCAAGATGTTTAGAGTAGCTCAATTCCCTTAAAACTCGTTTTAGTTTAGAATGTAAGTACGTGAAAACAGCGTTCATAAAAATACGCAGAAAATATTTTTGTTTGCTCTCTATCTAGGCTTTAAGATTTTTCGTATTAGGATTACGCTTTTAGACCACTCGTATTACTTTACGCTGCACGCTTTTGAAATACTTATTTATTTTTCGGTTTTAAACTTAAATTCAATTTGGGATGTGTTGTATGGGGAAAACCGGTTTCTTCCGTTCCCACTAAAACAAAAACCGATTTTGGATGCCCTAATTAGAATTCAACTTTGATATTTGTTATGAAATTGTAACTAAAAACACAAATATACTGTTTTTAACTAAGCTCATAAATTAGCTTAGTTAATGTGCTACGCCGTAGCGAAATTTACGTAGCGCTTTCAGCGTAGCGCCCATTTTTCGTAGCACTACTACGAGCGTATCTTATACGTAGCAACGAAAAGTAGCCTTCGTAGTAGTATTTCCAACTACAACTTATATCCGATCTGTCCGTATCAACATGACAAAAAAAAACGTGAAAGTTCCAAACAAATGCATGTAGCAGCGAAACTGCAGTTAATGCAACCTGCTTAACATGGCTGTGTTTCTAGCTATGTAAAAAGCTAAGTAGGTAGAAGCCAGTACAATAGTTAGCGGCCTATTTGCGGACGAGCCGAGCCGCCCACTTGTTGTGCTTCCGTTCGAAGCGCGCGTCCCATATATTGAGCTCGAGGACGTGATTGTTATCTTTTTGCGTTGAAACAAGAGAGCTACTTTTATTTCTGTTTTTTTTTTTAACACGAATTTATTAGATTCCCTTGTAAGTAAATATTTACGTGTCTTGAGTCTTATCTTAGCATGGTAGCCTAATGATTTTGCCTATGGCCTCTCAAGTAGAGGGTCGTGATTTCGGTCCCGGGCTCGCTCTTCTGAGTTTTAAGAATTATGTGTGTGAAATTACATTTGAAATTTACCATGAGCTTTACGGCGAAGGAAAACACCTGCACACCTCTGTGAAGAAATGCAATTGTGTGCGTGAAGTTACCAATCCGCATGCGCTTGTTAGATTTAGCTCTATTCATATTAGATATTCTATATACCTATCGATATTCTTTTACTTAGAAATATATACGGGAAGTGACAGTTAATTTATCTTGCTTAGCTGCTTTATAGTCACATGTTTTATATTAAACGAGGAAATAACTTATTTTGATGTTTATCGGGGCCAGGAGTTAACGGAGTATAAAATAATAAGTTTATGATGGGTTAAGATATTATATTTGGAAAGTAAAACAAACAGATCAAATCATATTTCGAGAAATCGCTTATATTGAAACAAACCTTATTTTCCAATGAAATAATAGCTTTTAATGATAACGAATAACAACAACACAAGATTCTCGACATATATAAATATTATTCAGTTACCAACATAATTCAAGTATTCATTAATTTATAGCTATACACGTTGATATATAAGCTATACGATAATTATTAATATATTTACATATGAAAGATATAGAAACAAATTATAGCCATTTATTGATCATACAAACAAGTAAGTACTTAACTGTCAAGTGACCACGGCGACGGCTCGTAACAAAGTGCCCCCCACCTGGCCTAAGAAGGCCTTTTATAAGTTTGCCCTGCCGTCCGGGTGAGTCGCAAACAACTGACGTCACCAGAGTAAGACAATCGGAAAGTATCTTAATTATTCTATCGCTTGTCTTTAGAGCCAAGCATTACCCAAATTATCAATGCCGTAACCATATCTCATTTACTTACTTATTTTAACAATGTATTTTATCACCTTGCATATCTAATAATGTTATAACAGTTTCTATTACTTAGTATATCTAACACGCTCGTGTGTGAATTACATTCTGAGAGGAGGCTTTTGCCCGGCAATGGGACGTATGTATATAGACTGGGATGACAGACGATGAATTGGGACAGATATTGACAATGCCACTTGATAACAGCAATAATTCGTATTTACATTCAAATGCAAGAGAGATCCCAGCCAGCATCATCGGAACCGGACGCGAATAATTTTCATGACATATTTAGACGTTTTATCTTATTATAAATATAGTTAATTTCATACATAACAACGTTCGTCAGAACAATCTCATTCAACATTCAATTACTTTATCAACAAGACTTGTTAATTTGGCTACACCCATCTCGTAGTTCTTTTGAAAGTTGATGCCAGTTTTTCATTTCCATTGAATTTTGCGAATATTATTATACTATTACAACCACGTTCGTGCCCTGCAGATAATTCAACACTAAAGGCGTCCTTAGGTAATGTAATTAGTAATTACCGTCAGACGAAAGTTCTTTTGTTTTTAAAACGCCGTAGATTAGGGTTGATGGCGCGGTGACGCGGCTAGTGTATTCAATTTGAGGTCCATTGTTTGTGACCACTGAATGTAGGAAGGCTAGACTTCGCCTTTCAGCCCATAGTTTTTTAATACGAACTAAAAAGCTACATTAAATGACTAAATTTAATGGAGTCAGCGAAAAGAAAGCGCCTCGTATTCTCGTATTCAGGGGATTCTTAACCTGTTGCAGGCTATAGGCACTTTAGGATAGTCCAGCCTTTCTTGGGTCATTTGTCCAGTATCACCCTATTATATACCCCTGTGCCCAGCCCAGTGGCAAAGTAGAGCCTGTATGCTTACTGTCTAACACGGGTGTGCTTGCTATCGCCATACCATCTCTTTCTGTTATCATCTAACACCGTTTGACAGAAAGAAATGGTAAATTTTATTTAGACAATAAGCCTTTGGTCTTATACATATTTGATTTTTGCTAATATTAATCCTATCCCTTCTACGAATTAAGTACAGTTTCGCTTGCGTGAGCGAATGTGACATGAAATGAAAATTTGATTCAAAACATACAATTAGAATGACTGTCCTTTTCTGTTGTGAATACAAGTATACTTTTCATTCCATTGAAGTCATTCGTTTCATCGCTAATGCTAAATGTTAAGGAATGGAACTCACAGGTATTGTCTTCTTTCCGGATAAGTAAGACCTTTTCAAGTCTAGATTAAAAATGCTGTTATCGCGTAACTGAGTTTCATCTGCAATTACCATCAGGGTAGATCTGATCAGACTGATCAGACTTTAAAAAAATGTGTGTATTGTGGCTGGGAAAGAATACGTAATTTTCAATAAAAAAAACTGACCTGATTCTTTCCTTTGAGCACGAGCACATTGGTGACCCTGCCGAACGGCAATCCTAGCTGTATGATCTCCGCCTCCGTCGTCTCATTGGGTATGTTTCGTATGTGGATGACGCGGGACGGCTTGCCCACATTTTGTTCCAGTTTCACCTGTAAACAGTATTCATACTGTTTCACCCAAATAAAGACAAGAAAATACATTTTAGAATACTATATTGCAGTGGTACACGAAACGTTGATATTAGTCTTGTAATATCAAGAAGTAGCATTAGAAAATGGTCCGTAAATTTTAGTTATCTAGGAAATCAATTGCTGATAATATCAATTTGCATTTTTAATCGTGATAATCTCAAAGGTGCATAAGTGAAAGTCTTTTGAAGAATACATGTTAAGATCCGCTTCAGCGGATAACGTCGAAGTGAGCACGTGTCTAAATGGCGTAGAAATGACCGTTTTAATGTCAGTACATAAATAAAGCTAGCATTGTTCGCGAGGAAGAGCCGGTTGGATAATTGAAAAGTCGATGTAGTATAATTGTCGAGGCTTATCGGGCCGACCCTGATGTGGGCGCCATTGTTCCCGAGAGAGCCTTTTGATTACGGCGGCCCGAACCGAGGCCCGAATATATTGTAGCTCGGCGCGACACTTCACTTTCTGTCGAGGTAAAAAATAACCCATTCGTTCATTATTGCTGTTATGAGGTGAATAAACAGCATATCAACACTTCTTGAGATCGTTTTTATATTATCCAATTCAAATACGATTCCTACTGACGATTTCATTTGTAACGCAGTAACGACGTCTGTAATAAATACAAACCATGAGATATCGTAACAAAGCCCCGAAGTTCGGCGTGTTCGGAACAGTTGTGAACTATCTATTTGGCTTTTTTGGGGCCGTCTTTGGCAAGCGGTGGAGCGTGGAGGTGTAACAAATGAGTCTAATGCCTATTAGTTCGACATTGTTAGGTTCAGACAAAGCGAGCAGCTGGTTCGACAAAATTGAGAGGAAAAGTCAAAATAGCGGAAACCTTATCGTAAGAGTTATGTTTTATGAAGACTGTTCAGAATTGATATTCACTATTTGAGATGCATCAAAAACGTGAAAGCTTTTTCAGTACGCCAAGCACAATATTTTCTAAGATACCATTTAGCAAAAAGGTACACAGACATAATATTTTTGTTTGTATATTCTGAATCCTGTGACAATCGACATCAAAGGAACCAAATCGCCGTAAGTAAACAAGTAAAAATATTTTCCAAACAAGCTTGCGAAAGGGAAAAAATAAATCGTGGAACACGCTCGCCTACCTAGAGGGTACGATTCGGTATTTTCTCTAGACATGGGAACGCGAAAGAAAACAAGTGGTACGTAAAACGTAAAGAAAGACATTACTTTCGCTGGGTCAGAAAATCTGCGAGGAACCATTTCCACATCAGGCACTTTAAATCATTCGCTCGGTCTCACATTTCATCCATAAATATTAAATCTTGTCTGGGTCGGTGGGATAGAAAAAAGGAGATCTCGTGTGACATTTTCCTGGGAGGAGATCCCGGAATCGGTCAATTTTCCCGGTGATCGCGCGGGCCATGTTTATTGAAACACTATTTCTCAGTTGGCCGCCTCCGCTGCACGCCGTCATTAACGATCTCATCTCGGCGCTGATGTGTTAATGACCCCACGAGAATCATTCTTCATTGTTGCTTGTTCGCACGTCTATTCTTATATAACTTAATGACAAGTGGTTTATGCATATATGTAAGTACATACGCATTTTAATCACATTTGAGTACGAGAGTACGACCGAATTAAGGCTTAAGATAAGATATTCAAGACTAGATGGATTGTACCAAAACAAGTTACCTATCCAAATACATTTTTCTTTAAATTATCTTCTGGATAGTTTGGTAATAAATAATTGAAAACTAAAAATTAAATTCTGTTCGTCAATACTTTGAAGATATAGTGGGTTAAAGCTCTGCACTACTAACTCACAGACTATTTTCATATATTTTAAGTTCCCTTTAAAGCTGTTTTTATGCGCAGATGACGTGTGGGTGACGCGCTTTAACGCGCATCAAACGGAACTTGGTCACTTACTTAGGTCTCTACCGTCAATTCGTTTTTTTGAATGTGTCGTCTGTGCGTAAAAACTACACCGTGTGGATAAGCCCTTTTGATATCGACAAGAAATAAGAGTTCTTAAATGGGCTAGTCACAGGCGTAAGCTAGTAAGTACCTTCATTTTAAAACTATTGCCTTATTAAAACGTCCAATTATAAAAATTGAGTGATGCAATTAGTTCAGGTCTAGCGCTTATTTTCCATTACACCTATTAACGTTGTAGGTGGCCGTAATAAGAACACGTCAGTGAAGTCTCGACGTCTTGACAAAATACACCGCACGTCGTAGCGAGACGTAATCGGCTTGCGGCACAGGTCAGACTCGCGAGACGGATGGCTTAGGCGCACCATTACAGGCTGGCAATTTCTGTTTGGCCCACATCACTTTTCCACACGTAAGTAGATATTTTTTTGACCCCCGACACAACTCTATGTCTGTGGTATCACAGCTCTTAAACGGGTGAACCGATTTGAATGCGGTTTTTATTTGAAAGCAGGTTTCTTGGCGATGGTTCTTATACATACATAAATAAATAAATAAATAAATATCACGGGACAATTCACACCAATTGACCTAGTCCCAAAGTAAGCTAAGCATAGCTTGTGTTATGGGTACTAGGCAACGGATAAACATACTTATATAGATAGATATATACTTAAATACATATTAAACACCCAAGACCCGAGAACAAACATTCGTATTTTTGATACAAATATCTGCCCCGACACGGGAATCGAACCCGGGACCTCAAGCTTCGTAGTCAGGTTCTCTAACCACTAGGCCATCTGGTCGTCAAAACATGTTTCATCAAAATTGGTTCAGCTGTTTCAAAGTTATCAGCTCTTTTGTTACCTGCAGAAGAGATTTTAGACGCATAATGGGCATTTACTTTAAACAAACTTTTCAAACATGTATGTATGTGTGACCAAATTGCGTTGGGGGTTTTTAAATTTTTTAATTTATAGCTATACTTGACTAGAACAAGGCAAGAAAAGGCGAATAGAAAATTTATGTTTACGGATTTACGTTTTTTATGAAGGTATGTTCTTATTTAATGTTGCAAATAAATTTGTATTTATAATCATCTTGGCCTGTATACGTTCTACTGCTAGGGACAAACCTCTTAAAATGAGAAACTTCACACACTATTGAATTGGTTCGCAGATGTGTGGAGTTTCCTCAAGATGTTACAATCACCCGTAAAACTAATCACCGTAATTCTGAAAAATTTGTTTTTGAACCCCGCGATCCTCTGCGTACGAGGCCATAGGTCAAACTAAAACCACTAGGCTACCACGGCTGTGAGTGAATTTTTATTCACTTTTAATGATTTAAGATTTTGTTAATTACAAAAAAAACGTTCTTGCGGCGCTTATAAAAAATCACTTCTTGCCTTGCGGCTGCTATGTTAACAAAAAGTCAAATAAAAGTAAAACCTGCATTGGCTGTTGCAATCTCTTGCCTGTACCTGAAGCACCCTGAACTTTTAATTGGCGGTCGCGGAATATTGATATCGAAACGCTGAGCGTCATCGATACCCAATTGCAACTGGTTGAAAAGTTTTCTGTTGCTCTTCTACAGATTTAAAAGTACCAAACACCGAAGTCAAGCTTTAGGTCAAAAGAATGTTTTATTGTTTTTAAGTTTTTTTTGTTTTTGTTCGAAGGTTATGTGATGCATTACAGTATCAGTATTATTGAAATTGTTGATGGTTCACTGCAATAGCCATAACAAATCTTGGCTTAATTTGTTACGGTTTAAAAGTTCAAATGCGATTAAGCCGATCAAGTGTTGCCATACATATTTACTTCCGGCTTCTAATTTGGTTTTTGTTGCGTACTATTCGCTGGCGTTCGTGTCGTCACAGTGTGTATGTTTTTGTGTTTAGTTTTTAAATGGATCCCACTGAAAAACAGCGTTGTGGCTTGCCACAACATTATGCTGAGTGGGGCCCAATTTATACTATTCGATATATTTTTTTACATTTTGGTGAGTGTGCGCAGGATTTACTTGATTTAATTCTTCCATATCCATTTAACTAACGGAAATTTAGGCGGGGGGAGCGTCTTCACCCTTATGTGGTTAGTATTCCAACCGTAGCGGTTCGCTACATCATTCCTGATACGAACTGCTAAGAAATTAAATTCGCTCCCACCGCCTGTTTTTCCAGATGGATACAACCTCTTCAAGGCTAGAATGAATACGCTGTTACTGAACAGTTGGCCATTGGACTCATCTGCGCATTTCATCGGGTGAGTAGCGGTCAATTACGGCCAGTTTTGAGTAAAAAAAAACAGTACTGACAAGAGTAATAGAAATAAAAAAAAACGCTCGTATTTCCTTCTAGAACCACTTTTCTAATGATATTTGTTTTTTGAGAGTAGTACGTTTGCTTAACAAAGTATAAGATTTTAGTAGTACCTATAAATTAAGGAAAATTACGTAAAAAATAAGCTTCAAAAATAAGACTGAATTCTTTATTACTTAAAATTTGAAATCCAACATTAACAATAATATGTACAAATAGTACTTTCAAGTAGTTGGAATGGGAATGGGAAGTTTATTTTGCTCAACGTTAATTAACCTCGTTTCATTGTTAATAATGTATATTTAAAGAAGCAGCGAGTGGGGCCGGGCTTGCCCGGGCAAGTGCTAATTCATGCATAGGAATGGACCCGGGGACAACTTTGTGCCGGCTAACTTTTAATAGTGGCACTCCTTGAACCACCGAATCACTTTCCAACTAAAATTTTGCTTAAATTAAGTATTCATCGGTCCAATAGTTTTCTAATGCAACTTGCACTTAAATAATACAAGTTTGAACTTAAGTATTCAAACTTTAAGTGAAATAAAATGAGACAATATAAACAGACCGGTTTCATTGAATATAACCAAGCTTTTTAACTAAACATTGTGTTGGATTGTTTCATAAGTTTTGTTTGAATGGATCATTTTGCCCGCCCGTGGTGGGAATCCATAAAATGAGATAGCCAAATGGTTTTAGTGGCCCTAAAACTAGTAGTAAAATGTAGAGTGCCCTTACAATGAATACCTTTATAACATCATGATTGATTAAGTAGATAGGTGCTTTTGAATATTGAAGCACATAGGCCCAACAAAATACCAGATGAATGACTGAATTAAAGTCTTGAAATCCTTATCGAAAATTTTTAAGTTCTGTCGCGTAACTTTCAAATCGACAGTAAATATCGTTTGCCTTCCTTTCAATCATTACCTCTATAATATTTAATGTAAACAAACAAATATATTATTTTGTCTCTCATACCTAATCACATTTGATATTTTGTTAGTGACATTTCGTGTCACCATCGCTATGATGTATGTACTTAATAACTTTCAAATTACATTTTTAATGTTTGGTGGTGGTACTTTTGGGCCCGCAAATAAAATATTTTTCTTTCTTTCTCTCTTTAACAAGCTCATAAGACAGCCTCTTAAACTGTAAGTAGTGGTGTAACGGGGATTTGATTGATCTTTCCAGCGCAGGTCGCCACGTTTTTACTGGACAACGTAAGAGGAATAAGGAAAAAATGCCGAACGTAATTAATTACTTTATTTGGACATTGATGACCGTCAACTGTTGGAGTAGATTAGTGTGTTTGACTATGGACATTTGTTTTACATTTTGAAATTTTTGCACACATACATGCGCATGTCTAAATGCAGGGCAGTGTGTTAATAAATTTTATGTTTATGTAATGTGCTCGAAAGTTTTGTTAGTTACTGCGCCAGAAGTTAGGTAGTATTTTAGGTAACGTTTCTCATTTGTAATGTTCTGTACAATAAAATAAAGGACCGATGTTATGATCAAAATACTCAATATCTCTAAGATAAAGCTCTTTTCGATAAAAATCTTTCTCGTTCCCAGTTCATACTATATTTCCGCGAATATTTTCACAGAAGGTGATCTCCAAACAATACAAAGAGAGCGAAGTAAAAAATATACTTTTAAAACGAGTCGCCATTCCGCCTATGAGTTCCAAATGAATATTCAGAGCGACAGAGAAGAAAGGGTGCCCGCAAAAAAGGCACTGTCTAAATTTGCACAGTGGAAAAAAACGACGCAATCGTAAAACCATAAAATAGCAAATAAATAAGCGGGGCAGGACACGTCCCTATTTAATTATGAATTAAGGCCGGGCTGTAACGAGATCACAATGTAATTAAGATTACTGCGGCGAGGTTTTTCAGGGCGCCCCTAACCGGCGAGACTAAACGACGGCAAAACTAACATGGCCGCTCTGTCTCGTGGCTTTTTTCTTTCATTAATAAAAAGTTGAAGTTGATTTACTGTTGACGTGCTAAATTATACAAGTGCGTTCCAAATGTAGATTAACTGCGATTCTCTAAGGCTCTCACTAGGTCACGTCAATTATTAATTAATTGTTTATTTATGACGGTAAAAAAGAATTTACAAACGATAACAAAAATAACTGGTTATCTACCAAAAGTTTCACATCGATCTGTTAATATTAGGTAGTTGACGAGAATGTCATTTGCAGAGATGAAACTTCGTAGTTTTATCAAGTTATTAAATGGATCGCTTAAAGATTTTATTGACAATTGCTTTATTAAAACAATCTTTGCTTTATAAACATTTCATTAATTTTATTATTTGTATTGGCCTTTTTCATTACATTTTGTAGTAATACAAATTTTGTTGGTAGAATACAAAAAATACCTTGTGCTTATAATGTCATTTATTACTAGTAACAATAAAGACCATAATGTTAAATCTATAACCTTTTCTAGATACCAATTACCACCAACTCTCGTTATAATTATTGCGATTCATTCATTGCAATCAAAATAAAGTTATTTAAACACATTAATTTAATCACAGCGGCCACAGCGAACTGAATAGGAAAACAAAAGTCGATTAATTAATTACCACACAAAAAGAATATTAATGTTTACTTTAGTTATGAGTATATTTTACTTGAGTCTGACATAATGACCAGTGACAGCGGTGAAATAAACTGCCCGCGGGTGAGAAAATGGCTCCCTTTCAGCGCGTCTTGCTTTTAATTTATGTAAATAGCATTTTCGTTACTGTTTAATAGAACGCATAAAAATTACGCCTTTCAATGTAAATTTAAAGTGGACGCTAATGAGCAGGGAATTAATTAATAGTGAGGTCTTATTTTAAGAAATTTATTTATCGATTAGCGTTGGTACTCGTAGTTGTGGCGTAAAAACAAAATAGTAACAATATTTCAACGATAGCAATTAATATTGTTGGAACTACCATTTTTGACAATTTTTCATTTTATTTCATACATTTATTTAACGAAAGTAAAAAAAATCACATGCGATAATGTTAATTGCTGCAGTCAGTTTTTGAGTTAATTTTTGGCAGGTGCTATCACGATTCGAATTGATAATACCCACCTGCGGCACAAATGTTAAATTTGAAAAAAAAAACCTTAGATATGTAGGTCTATCCGCTTTTTATTATGTTACAGGCATATTAAAATAGGTTTTTTTTTAAATAAAAAGTTTTGGATGTGGCGGACGAAATTCGGACCCGCATCTCTTGAATAGGTAATGTACACAAACACAAATATTTATTGAAACACGCTGCGTAATATGCTTGCCATATACACCACTCGCCCCTAACCAACCCATTCGAAAACAATCATTTCTTGCATACGTTGACAGTAGCCTGTGGTGCCTTTTAACGGTGGTATTTATTCTTTTTTAATAAAAAAATCTTAAATTTAGTTAAGCAAATATTCTGCTAATAAAAAAGAAATAATATAGGTAATATTGGTCATACAAACCAAGCATGGGTATTCTCTTATCGTAAATGTATCGTAATGTATCGTACCTATGTAATGCTGCCAATTAAAGTGCATCAATTAATGTACGTTTTAGAGTGTTCCATTCCAATCCATCATGCGGTGGACGCAGACGGGCATAGGGCTACCACCAATTTGGATTTGTTCAGATTTTTGGCTTTCTATCCGGTGTGAGTACAATTTGTATTTTTTTCCAGATTTTTGATGCTGGCAAGCACCACTTCCCACGTCTTCCTTTGGACTTGTGATTTATTTTTAATTTATGTAGGTACTAGAATACCTACCAGTATTTTAATGACAGTTTTCGTTTTCATCGGTAGATACTTGTAACTTTTGAAATGGTAACCCTAAGCGCGCAGCACTGGCCCTATACTACGAAATTCGATTCTCGAACTTCGTATCGCGTCGTTCCGTTCACGCTAATAGTATTAGGTAAACCGAAGAATGAAAGGGACAACATGATAAAAACTTCAAATTTCGTAGTAGCCCGCCTGGGTTTGACAAACAAAGTGCCATGTTTGTGTTGAAGCGAAGTGCGCATGTAAAACTCGCCGCCCCGTATTTATGCAAATAAGCGATAAAACTCTTGTCCAACTAGAAAGAACCAAAAACTGCAACTGTTTACTTTAAACGACGATTGTTTTTTCCGCTCGTTAATTTAAAGTCGCGTATTCTCAGCGCCAAAAACTTGGTGCGCGCTCAAACGGTTGAATTCATCATAGTTTTTTCGCGAGTTTTTATACACTATAAACCATCGGGTATAAAACCAAAATTTTCTCGTCAAAGCGACTTTTTTATAGTACTTAAATGTATTTGTAATTAATGATTTTGCAGTTCACAAATACTTAAAATCAACCATGCAATATTTTTTTTGTCAATTTTATCCTCCTTGCTAGGTAGTAAACCAATAAGATTATGATCAAAAATATTATATCACTCAATTTTCGATTTGATAAATCATCGTTCACTCTGGCATCTAGAAGGCGGGGTAAGATTATTAATAATTTGGCCCTCGAAGTCGCTAGGGAAGGCCCTTTACGGCACGCCTTCAGGACTTTTATTTTTGCCTTTTTCGACATCTACCTTTTTGTCGTCTTTCGTTAAATATCTTCAAAGGGCTGGCGAAGATGACCTACAAAATTATGTTTATCTCATTTCTAAAATACCATAAGTTTATTGTATATTACTACAAAGTTATTAAATTACTAAAGTCTGAAGGAAAATTTTGCCAATGTTATACATTTTCCGGATTTGTAATTTTTTTAACGAATCAGATTAAATCTTTTATCTTCATCATAAATTCTTCAACTCATATATGTATGAGTATTTATAAAATTGTACAATCTAAAAGTTTTATAATACCTATTGCAACTCGCTTTAACCTACAGCTTCTCTTTTGTGGCACAATAAAAAATTGGCTAGGTCTCTATCTCTTTTTAGTGCATCTCTATGATCTTCTAAGAATATACGTATGTATACCTACCGAATTTTAAGTCTTTAGCTTCAGTGTCTTCGTTGTCTGTCACTCTGTCACGTTACTCTTTTATAGGTATAGACTTTTCAGTTTAAGTTAATTTTAATATTTGTTTTTACCTTTTTTGCGGCAGAATCCTGGTTATTGTTGTCTGCGTGGTGCGGAGCGGCGGGCGCCATGACGGTGACGCCACTCTGCGAAAGAAGCTCGTCGGAGCCTCTCTGAAACAATACATAGCATTCCGTTAGATTTATCATACTGTAACACAAAATACAGAGTAAACAATAATAGAGCACAGGCCCCTCACCAATAGATGTCGCTACTAGTACTGCACTGCTTTGCGCGCAACCATAACGCAACCGCAACTGCGAGTGACGCTTGCGCCGTCACACGCTAAACGGCGCTGCCTATAGGTTGTTTCTTGCTAAGGTTTGTTCATCGAGAAATATTGACCTCAGGATCGAAGCCAAACTTATTTCTATCCAAAGTAGGTCCTAGTCAGTGCACGCTAATCGCTCTCACCTCTGCTGAGTCGTGTTAGTGTCACCTACCTACCTAGTAAATACATTGCTGGTTCCAGACTACTTCCACCTCGTTGGTGGGATAGTCTCGACCAATAGTGTACGCGCACGCGCATAGTAATAGTAATTAATAAACTCTTGTCGCTGTACGTCTCCGGCTTGTCACTGCTCTCGTCCCCCGCGTCCCCGCTACAATACTTAATTATATTATCTTTACTTTTGCGTAAAAAATAGTAACATGTTCATGTACTGGCACGTTTTGCTAATTCATTTTTAAAAACAGTCGTTGCAGTGACTGTAATACCGCTGAAAAAACCTTCACGGCCTGGCTAAAAATTATACTTCGTAACGTTGATCCCGGGAATCAATCTCAATTTAAGACAGCAAAATGACAAACCGCTGTCGTTAAACACACCGGGCGAAGTATAAATCACGCTATGTAATAAAGCAAATGTACAAATGACAGAGCGCCGGAGACGAGGCGGAGCGGCGCGGCGGCGCGGGCGCGGGACGCGAGGTCGCAGTCGCACCTGTGCGTGGCTGTCGCCGCCGCCAGGGCATCCGTCACGCCAGACACATAATAAACCCAGAACACATCACTCTTACCCTTCCTGCACCTCTCCACCCAGCACAAACAAAAAATACCCCACGATCCCAGACACGTGTCAACGCAACTTAGACTAAATCGCGAGTGATTAAAATAATTCTTAGAAAAGAAGAGGCTTATAAAAAAACAGATTACGCTAACAGCAGGAATCCCATTTTGCGGCATAAAGCTTTCATTGTAGAAAAAATAACCTTTCTTTCTGAAATAAAACCGGTATCCGCGAGGTGCTATTCCTTAGAGTAATTTCGTAGAGCGCATGTAATAATTGCCCGAAATTAAATAACATTTTTCACAACAAAGAAACAAGGCGAATGGAAATTTTATACCGGAATCGTAGATTCGGATGGAAAATGGCAGTGGATGCTTACACAACCATTTTTCTATTTAATGAAGCAAAAAATATCTGTCTCTAAAAGTAAAAAATAAACTCTTTGAACTCGATTAGGATACCTGCATGATTACTTTCTATCAAGGGTATAGTTTAAAATCTTGCAGAAAAATACTACATTACGATATATAAATATTATTATTTACTAACCACTCGATGCAATTACACAGTACAATGTGTGTATCTTTTTCTATTACTTTGTACATATAACGTTAAGCTCTTGACAGGAGCAGTATCATTTTATACTGAAACGTTTCTCCAATATGTCATTTGAATGAACGTGATACGAAGGGCCTTCATATCAGAATAGCTGGAATAAAATATCCATGACATGAAAGGCGAAGTTTACTTAGATCAAGATGAGCGAGCTTCACCCCCGTCCTGGAGATTGTGGGGACTACGATATGTTTACGTGGCCGAAGAAAGAATTTCAAAATCCTTTGTTATCAATACGTATTCGCATTCTATTAGTGATATTAAAATTACGGATTGATGTGAAAAAATTTCGCTAAAATAATGCATAAAGTAAAAAGGTGCTTGGTTATTTGCCTAGAATTTTGCTTTTCTTTAACAACAATAGTTTGCTTGTGCAAAGTGTTATTCATATTTTTTAGTTGTCCTTTTAGGGTTCAGCGACTTCTTCAGCGTACTACATTTAGTAGGTACATACTTCAAAGCAAATGTTAACTTTTCTCGATTGACAATAAGTTTCAAATTATTGTAATTAAAATTTGGCGCGGGCTTTACGAGGCTAAAACTACAAAAGCAACTCCTATGGTTTCATTTTTATTTTACCTATCCGAATAACGAAGTCAAACCGAAGAGAAACGAAATTTTATGTCATAGAAATCACACCCGCATTTATGACGTCTTTGTTCCCGGGAACGACTCTAATTTGAAAAATAATAAAACGCACATACACAGTCTAATAATTTTTATTGCTATTTCACGAGCCTGAAGTCGGATTTAACTCGTTGTGTGTAAATTATGATTTAATTTAATAACCACCTTTGAATACGTGCGTATAAAATGTTTTTATGCGAGATAATATACTTTTCATTAAGAGTCACGCGTTGCTACTCATACTCGCGTGAATTTTATATTCACTTTTACGAGCTTAGCAAGTTACTCGAGGACGTTATTGAATCTTGAGCAAATGTTTTGTGAATTCGCGAAAAAACAATACAGCAAACCCACATTAACAAAATACATTAGACGTAAAAAAAACTTGAATCAAAGCAACCTTTGGACATTTTTTTCCTCGTTAGGTCTTGGGCGAGAAGCTGTTAAAATCGAACTACTGAAGAAGTACAAAGAAAAATACAATCGAGACGTTGGGATAAAACGGTTTTCACAAGTCTGCAATTAACAGGATTACAACTTAAAGTATTAAAAGGTTCAACAAGCCTTAGTAAAGCGTTCAGTTGTTAATATTTGTAAATTGAAATTAATCCGAGGTTTCAGCGTATATTTTAAGATGGAAGTTTAGTTTTCATTGTGATATCACAATCGGCTTTAGAATAGGTATATTGAATTTCTGTAGTGACAGATCCGCTTTAAGGGGGATGTTCGCCGCTCCGTGAATCACGCCTTATGCCACACATTCGTCTACGCATTACGCCAGACACAGCCAGTAAGATGTCGAAATTAACGATCTTGATAATATTTGCCGGCTCTGTGCTACCAGCCCGACTTATTAGCTCGATTAATTGCACCAATTTGTTCCGTACTTATAACGGACATTTGTCAAGCGCCCACCCGCTACGAATGATTTTCACACTAAGTTCATAATCGATATTCGGAAGTATCGATTAACGCACAAACTTTTTGACCCGAGTTCGATATTAAGAGCATCGTGAGTCATGAATAAACTAAAACAGTCGCTTTCCTAATTCTAGGAACCAAATTGCTTTGTTTATTTAATTTCAGTAAAAGTTGTTGTTGAACTTGACAAGTTAACAAAATGCAGTGAAGGGTGTTTAAAATGAATAGCTAGACGAGACGCAATATAAAAGTTAAGAATAGTCATAATAACTAGAAGCCAAACCTCTTAGCCCCAGAACAATATAAGGAGACATTACTCGCTGTCACAACTCTACTTTATAGGGAAAACAGGGTAGCAAGTTGAGAACAAAGTTAAAGTAGGGGTTGCTAGCTTTCTTAATGAATGGAGACGTCAGGCTTTAACCGCCGCCCGGGTGCAACTCACATACTATTCCGAGCTTCCGTCCAGCTACGTACTATTATAAATTTGGTTTGTTTATCTACTTATTAGAACTAATTTATTCAACTGTTGTTGGATTGACAGAGCTTGATATTTTATTTTTGTGTCGCATCTTGCGTTTTTTCAGGACTATTTGTCTGTCTAATCTAAAACAATAATGCAGTTTGTTTTATCAGTACCTAATGTATAAAGGGGCTAAATTCAAGAACGGCCCAACACGGTTTGCGAGCGGTAATTCAATCGTTTGGGAGAGGTTAGGAATGGGCTGAGCTTGGGATGAGCTTTATTTCCCTGTTAATTCGCTTTGTAAATAAATAAATGAATAAATAAATAATTAAATAAATATATAAATAAGGCTCATCCCAATCTCAGCCCAAACCTCTCGCAAACCAGTGATTTTTGGCGTTCCTGAATAGCAGTTCATCACTATCCTCTTGCAAACGATTGAATTACCGCTCGCAAACCGTGTTTGAATTTAGCCCCAGGACATGGTAAATCTGAAGTAAGATTTTAGTAACACCCTTAGAGTTTAGTAATATTTTATGTTTATTCTATTATACTGTACGACTTCATACTAAAACTTTTAGCGAAATCTCATTTAACAAAGTAAAAAGACGTAACCGAAACCTTTATACAAGATTACGATGTCATGAAATACTCAAGAAAGCTGCGCCTTTCAAGTATTCTTCTGCTAAGGCGTAATAAATATCAATATAAATGTTTTTCGTTGTGATACATAAATATTTTGCCGAAAAAGCAGCTAGCGGAAGGGGAAGGTGGGAAACTTACTGGTATTATTGATGTAATATAATCTGGCTTTATGTTAACAACTAAAGATTAACTCTTGTTCGAGTATTATAGTGGTAGATAAATACCTATGGTAAAGAAAATGGGCAAATTTCAGTAGTTAACGCAAATAACATTATTTTTCTTTTAAAAAGATTCTGCAGAATCTCATTGATAAAGAAAAATTATAGTTACTCGGGCCAGAAAAACTAATATTGAAAAGGATGATTTAAGGATTCAAAACATTGGCAAGAAACCGACACGCAAGTTAGATCGAACAGCGCCTACGACAACCACTTAGTAACGGTCCGTGGGATCACTTATTACTGTTACTTAGTAAAATAGATGGACTTTTTGGTGGACTAAAGTCACTTTAACCACAGGTCCGAGGAAACTATTGTTACTTAGTAAAATAGATGGACTTTTTGGTGGACTGCAGTCACTTTAACCACATTAATTATACAAAAAAGTCAAGATATATTTGAAATGTAAATCTTTAGAAACAATTTACAACGCCATCCCCAATAAACCGCCCAATAAGCTATTCGCGTAATCGATATCACTTGACTCCGTGAAGACAACAAATAGGTTCTTTATATCAATGTAGGAAGGTAAGAATTCCCCTCCTCAATGGGCCGTGCGGAATCTAAAGCGATCGTAATTCCGTCGGGCAATATTCTGCTTTTTCATATTTTCCTTCTGCCAGCTGAATGTTGTATCGCCCGATACACGGCCGCGATTTCGTTTGTTATTTCGAGCCCCCTCACGCCGCTCCAATTTACTACATCGACATGTGAGGCAAAGTTAAGCAAATATACAAAATCGCTTCACCTCTTAGGCCTAAGTAAGTATTTGACGAATTTATTATGAATTGAATATGGGATCCAAAACATGACCAAAGCAACATCAGTTAGTTTATCTGTACTTACCTATATTAGTATTCTGAACAATTTTTTCCCGTTACAATACATACTATTTTATTACGTTAAATGACCATCTGACTAAAATGAGCATCGTGTGTTTAAAATATCTATTCACATACAATTCGTCACATTTAGACATAATCTACGAAAACGTTAAAATTATTTGTTGTGAGCATATATACGTGAAAGATGGTGGCTTCAAAGGCAATGCTGTGTTTACATTTGTCTCTGCGAGCGGGGCGGGCAGCCGGAGATATTTAGCCGCCGGTGGCGCTCCAAGAATATAAATACAACGGCTGAGATTTAAATACTTTTCCATGGGTACTTAGGTACGATTCTTTTCTCTACTCACCGCCTTTGAAGGGTTGTGTTTGGTTTTCTTTGATACATGTAAAATATTATAGAGGATAGCTGCGAAAATATTACAAAAAGCGACATCAAACTTAAGAACTTCTTAAATAGGTAATAAAAAAAATGAATCAGACGCGACCATGAAGAAGTCAAATAGTGTTAGTTCAAATAGAAGAACACTAACTATTACTCTTGTAAGGATAAGGCTTGTCACAAACCTCGATGACACTCGACCCTTGCTGAAGTGATTACGTTACACAAAAGTATTACAGTGTAATCCAATAAAATCGTAGGAAAGTTTCGTGCAAAGTCTTTACACTACAAAGCATTTGGGCGGATAAAGCAAATGTGGGACCGAAAAACCGATAGTGGCTTGGGACCAAAAGCCTCGTGTCAAAATAGTTGGCGTCAAAACATCGTGTTAATGGACTTACGTAGCTCCAGTGAAGTTGTTCAGAAGGCTTTGCTGCTGCAACATTAACCCTGTTACGAGTTTTAAATGGAATTAAAGCTGTGTTGAAAATTTGTAATAAACAACTTGTAACCATGCCAAATCTTCCATGTTTTGAAGTTGGCTTAAAGTGGACATGATAATGTTAAATTGTTATAACTGAGGTACTGTTAAATCAAATGAGATAATCTAATATATAAAAATCTCGTGTCACGGTGTTTATTATCGAACTCCTCCGAGACGGCTTGACCGATTCTTATGAAACTTTTTTCTCTATACTCGGTAGGTCTGAAAATAGGTCGTAGGCCTAGGCTATTTTTTATCTTCGCAGACGGAGCCGCGGGCAAGCTAGTTATATATAAATATTTCAACAAGGTTAATTAAGTAGATAGGTACTTAGATTTTCAGCCTTAAAACTTATCTCTATTAGAAACAGACGTGCCGTATGTGATAGTGGGAACATAAACACACCTAATGGCTATCTAAAATTGGGTACAGATTAAAGAAGCTTATGTTCTTAAATCGTAGCAGTGGGGTAACGGACTCGGACAAATATTTTGCCACTTCGCAACGTTACCTGGACCGGGCAAGTGGCCGTGGGCGCGACGCGGGGAGACAAAGTAAATATGTCCCCGGTACTCGGGACCTCCCCACATTTTATCGGGGAGCGATCGGCTCACGGGTCGGGAAATGAATTTAAAACGTGTTTGCGGGTAATCTGTTATCGGTCCCTTGTCTCCTGCTTGAATATAGACGTTCGGACCGGCCTTATATCTTTACGGAGATTCTGAAACTCCTACCCGTCAACGATATTGTAACTTTATTAATTCATGCTGTAAAACTAACGAAGAAAACAACGAAGCGCATTCAGGCGTTTACTAGTGCACTGGAAAATCGTTGAAGTCACGGAGGTATAAATTCTGAAGATTTATACTTGAATTGAGCGTTTGCTAAAGCACCTTCCACAGCGGGATCTGAATTAATTTTCACTAATTAAAACCTGACCCTTACCAACATAAGGAGAGCAATTTCAATTCAACGTTTATGGAAGTTCGAAGCTCTAGATTTAATAATTTTGCTTGGTACAAACTGGTGTTAACTGAAATCCCATCTCATATCTTAAAATGGTGATGACATTGAAATAAAAACCGTATGAGACGGAGCCAAATATGAGCAGCACCGGGTTAATTATTTCGTCATAAGAGCTCTCGTAAGCCACCGTACAGCGCTTTAGCTGAGCTCAGGGGCCCATAAAAGCAACATAATACGTGGCAAAGTAAAGATCTTATTATTAAAGTATCTGCGAAACCGTCGCGGCAAACATCTCATAAAATAAAACTTGTCACGTTGTACGAAGATGCTGGAAGTGTATCTCTCCAAGGCGCCATTCGCACAGCCAAATCCACGTGGATTCAGCATGGACACCGGTTAGGATTGAATACAGCAAGCTGGGTGGATTTCTATGGAAAATGCAGACTTTATGGCAGCTGAGGGATAGGTTTCCATTTGAAATTGAAGAGAAACTGAAACGTTTCCTTGTTTCCCGCCGGAGCTGTTCGCTGCAACTTGAATAAAAATTCTAAGATGCACGCAAAAATATTTACACAAAATTCCGTTTTACAAAGAGAAACATTTATTTATTATACTTTGAATGGAAAATAGTAAAATAATCCACTGTATCACCAGTTCACGTTCGACCTATGTGCCTACACTAAGAAACCAAAATAAGGTTAAAAAACATCCTTGGTAGGTACAGGTAAAAATTTGGAAGAAGAATTTATTCCACTGCAAAACGTTTTTTGGTGAAAACGAGACTAAGTCCCGGAAACGCCCATTTACATAGACGATGTCGGCGCGATGGTGCGTGGCGACTTCGAATGGGAATTATAATACCAAATTGAATAGAAAACTTTCCTTTCAGTACCGAGTAATGGAGAAGTCTATGCACCGGAACAGTCGAAAAGACAAATAGAATGAGAGACGAGACACCCGCTCTGTTAAAATAATAAATGTTCGATGTCTTTTTGGTCATTGCTATCGTGTCTTTTTTGTAACGATAAATTTTTACGCTTTGATCTTTCCAATTCAAATAGGCTTTTTTTCTCGTTTAATCAGAAGTTATAGGAATATTTCAAAAGCTTTAAGTGAGGTGACGGAGCGGATTTTCCTTTCCACCGGCTATATCGTTTTGATTGAAATGCAAATGAAATGGTGTCCGTTCAGAACGTATTTATTCTATCTATCTTTAGGTTAATCCTTCAAATTAAGATGGCATTTTTTCAAAATTTTCAGTTACGAGCAATTCAATGATAGGTAGACGACTAACCGATATCTATGAGCATTGAGAAAATTTCACTATTATTAAATTGAGGGGGACGAGTTTAAATCACGATACGGATCAATCACAGCTAGATTACGAAAAAAAGATATAAAATAAGCAACATTTTTACAATTTTGTGATAAGTATTATACATGCCTAACGTTGCCTTATTTTGTTTTATTCGGAAGCGTACCTAGTTTTATCCAGCGATTTGACTTTATTAGACAACATTTTAGACTGCGAAGTATTTATATTTCACTCAGATTGCATTGCAAATGCGCAGTGAATTTATTTACTTAAGGATTTGGAACTGTAATTACTTATTCTGTTTCGTCTAAACCCGTTTGCCATTTAACAAGGAGCTAGGGAGCCTTGAAACATCTGATGGCTTACTTTCGGAGCCATCGTTAGAATGTTTTACTTTGAAATGACTTGCTGAAGTCGTAGTTACACCAGACCACCTTCAGCGAGCTCGACTGAGTTGTCACCTCAAATCCGAACAAGTTACACAACGAAACAAGCTGCAACAAAAACATTTGCCTATGCCGACGTTAGTGAATTGTTCTCCCGCTCGTGACTGGGTAATTTCCATACATTTCAAGTTCCATCGCCTGCGGGACGTTCGTTCTTTTGTTGATAAATGTTTGACGGGAACTCCGGGGACGCCATTAAAAGTTTTTTCGTGAATAATTCGAGTTTACATACGCAAATGTTTACTCATAAGTTTACCAACGCTCGATGATTTCTTTTCAAACTACAGCATCTCCGAAAACTAAAACAAACTCTTGAATAGATGGTGAATGGAATAGGTCGAATAGGGAATAAAAAATCGGATTTGTATTATTTAATATTAATAACAACAACAGTCGGCTAATTTGTAGGAAGTAATCACGAAACTAATGAAAAAGTTTTTCATATAATTTTGATAGATATTCCACATTTAATAGTAGATACAGCTGATCTCATACTTTTCTATCATTCAACCTACGGAGTAATATTTTTTCTGTAAAAAATATACAGTTAAGTTTCTATGGTTAAATTTTGTGGCACGAAATTAGCGGTTGAACAAAGTCGCGTCCTTGCGACCTTAAAGTTGACTGGTTAGTAGAAAAACTTAGTTCCTGAGCCATTATTCACTGTGGAGCGAAGTTGCTCCGCAAGACTGTCCGCAAGGTAGACAAAAGAGCTCGCGATGTCACGGAGGCAAGATTGCGTGGATAAACGCGCGTGCTCTCACTTGTGCGGGTTGAGCTTAGCCTTCGCAACTTCTAAATCCATCGGTTACAGCTTTAGGTAAAGAGTTAAACGTTTGATAGATCAAGAAAATCCTTCACAGGTGCACATTTTGAAGACTGCATATTGCAGCCATTGATTTAATGTTAGATTCTGTCGTTGGTAACCAAGTAAGACTTAAGTATTATTGTTAAAAAGTGTACTTACCTGTTTTTCACGCCCTGATGACTACAAGTCAAAATAATGTGTTCCATTTTGATGTAATTTTATGAAATATAGCTTAAATAGATGGTACAATGGTCATATACTCGTAATTGGGGATGTCTATTTTTTGCAATGTATAGTAAATCGAAAACCATTTCGAGATAAATGCTTTTTAACTCGTTTTCTGTAGTTATTTAATTTTAATATTATGTAATGAATTTATAATATAACAAATAAGCAATGACCTTCATTTGACATTGGTGTAAATTGCGTGACCGGTTCAAGTCGTAGTTTATTCTGTGTGGTTAGAATTCTTCACAATTTACGCGTGGATTATACTACGGAGTTTGATTTGGGCCCGCTGTCTGACATCTAGCACTTTGACAGTGCCAGTAAAGTGACACAGTGGATAGTGTACCACTACGCAAAAAATAATTAAAGGGGCTGGCTTATCGTACGCATTTAGATAGATTTAGAAATTTGGCATTGTTAGCCCTCAATTATAATCTGACGTCATCAACTAAAATAGTTTCAATAATTAATTTTGAAAAGAGTAGAGAACTAAATGACAAAATATTGAAATTAGTTTCTTATAATTGACTTTTCTATACAAAAAAAATACAAAAACCATGGGTATTTTTTTTAGACATCCCCAATTGTATCACTATGCTGCGCCCAAGGGCATACAAATATGAATAATCAGTCACGCACTAATGAGTGCACTCATACTATTTAAAAAAATTAAAGGTCTAGAGTATTTGTTAAAACTCTAAATATTTATACTAGACGAAATGTCATCAACTTAATTAATTATTGTATTCCTAACTAATCTACTTGCAAGTTAAACATAAAAAGTATGATGAAAAAAATACAATATTCAGAAGCAATAAACGTCATGCTCACATTAGAGTTGGAAGAGTAACTGGATCACATCAAAGAGCGACGCAAATCGAGGGTGTCCACATCAAGTCTCGTACGACAAATTATGTGCTCGCGAACAGATAGCGATATTGTCGTCCCAAAAACACTTTTCCCTTGTTTTCTCAGAAAATGGGGAAGGAAAAGCGCTAGTTCGGGAAGACAGCTTGATCCGGCACGCGGCCGTTCGAGGGGCAGCAACAAGTCCACAGCTCCAGCGTTTGAATACAAACGTTACTTTAATAGACATAGAGACGATATCAGTCTAAGCGGGATTTTAAAGATAATAAAAGAATTCATACGTGCCTAACGTATGGCAAGACGGCAGAGGAAACAGAAAGTTAAAGTGATGGAGCGTTACAGACATTAGGTAAATTGTTTGTAAAGGAAGCACGATGAAGCCCTGCAATGACATTTAAAATTCTTGCTTTAATTATGGATAATGCAAGTATTGTGTGATGTTATACTTTAATTACTGCTATGAACAGTGGTAGAATACTAAAAAAACTACTTAGTTATTATTGTACAGAATCCCGCCGTGGAACTGATGAAAGCACTAAAAGCAAAGATTTCATATTAAATGTCCAGTATTCATATTGCAGCTTTAAACTTTTGGTTGCGCTGAATTGCAAACGTAGTTTTTGTTTCTTGCTTAAGAGGGTTTATACCTGCTGAGCTGGCAACATTGCATTTTTGTTGGTTTTTCTCGATTATTCCATAAAAATTGAATGAAAATTAAAAATGTTTTGTATACAAATTGTTCTAATATATAAGTTAATGTGTCTACTGCAATAATAATTCGTGATAAGACATTTATTTTCTTTAAAAACCGTTAGGTAATAATTTGTTCGTTTTTAAAGAAAATAAATGTCTTATCACGAATTATTATTGCAGTAGACACATTAACTTATATATTAGAACAATTTGTATACAAAACATTTTTAATTTTCATTCAATTTTTATGGAATAATCGAGAAAAACCAACAAAAATGCAACGTTGTCAGCTCAGCAGGTATAAACCCTCTTAAAAATCTCATATTATATTTTTATTCGCAGCAATATCAAGAAAGCATGCTGCCTAAGAAATTGTGTGTCAAAAGAAGGTAAAAACGGGGAAAAGCGATTGTGCATCCTCGCTTTTGTAAAGACTGCCAAGAAAGCTCGATATAGACGAAGGACGGGCACTTGTTAAAAGAGAAACTTATGAAAGGAGAAGATTTGGGAAAAAACGAAACTGCGGTAAACAATAGAGACGCGACGTCCGAGGCGTCTGGACAAGTTTTCAATAACAACAAAACTTAGACTGGTACCTAGTAACTTAAGGAAGTCTGGTACAATACGCTTGTTAAAGCGACGTTATTTAAATGTAAGGAAAAAACAGAACGTGAAAAAAAACATCGAGCTCTTTGCGATAGGTGTTTGTGTTTAAAGCTTTGAGCGAGTTGGCCGAGGTTTGGGCTCGCCGCGAGTTGAGTGGGTTAAATGGAGCGTGGACGTGGCGAGGACCGTTGCACTTGTTGCAATTTCTCTCCACTCCACTACTTAATTGTAGCGAGTACGCCCTTACATTCACTATAGACGAATGGCGTTAATTTCGTCCGAGAACGTTACGTCCATTATACTAATTGCGAGCCACATTTCGTCTAAGCATCTGGAACTCCTTCCAGCGGTGTAGACTCCTCGAACAAACTCGAGAAAATTCGCAGAAACCGACTAGCAAAGAGTATGGAAGTAGACGAGGCAACTTTGGTAATATTCCTAATTGAGCTTTTAATGAAATTAAAAGAGTGAGGACACGTTGTGATTCAAAGGAGTCTGCGAGTCGCCGCCGCCGTCAGCGTGGAAAATACTCTCGGATAAATTACTTAGAGAATTCGGCGTGCATACAAATCGGTTCGCAATTCTCAATATTTCACGGCACAGCTAAGTTTGGCTTGCTTGCCGCTGATTTAAATAGAGTGTAATGCTCTTTGACTTCATTCTAAAGAATTGTTACTTTCTCATCTACACTTCAAGTAAGAGTAATATATACTTTCGATTGTTACTATTTTTTTAGTCATTATTTAATTTGAATATAAAATTATACCTATGCGGCTTTGCTATGAAGTAAATCGTTAGGAGATAAATAAAATACAATACGAGGGTAGAAACATATATAATATAACACGATATAAATTGAATAAAGAATTTTGACTTTGACTTTTTTGACTTTGACAACAAGATGTGAACAATTTTTAAAGATTAAGAGTAATATCATCACGTAGTTTTTACGGTATGTAGACGGTCCACATCTCGTATTAAATAAGTTCAAATATAGAGGATATATAACTTATCTTGTTTATCCTAATCATAAAATACCTACGCTATAATATTTCAGAGCGACACGTTTCCAGGTAGAGTTTTCAATTCTCGACGGCGAATAAAACTCCGAATCGTCGAGGATCAAGCTGTTTCCATTAAGCTGTCATGTTCTAATTTTATTGCTAATCGCGTCACGGAAAGAATTTTCGATATGGCGAGCTTCCGAGTCGGAGGTGCTATCGGATATTGTCGTCTGTCGCAAGGAGGGAAATAACAGGAGTATAGGAACACCTGTGTTCGATAATGCGCGCTCGTCTGGCCGAAGGGGCGAGGAATCAATTAGGCCTTCGCCGAATTGCGTAACGGCTTTAGTTACGAGCGCTGCGAGTGGGCCCGCAGCTGCTTTTTGCTCATCTAACCTCTTGTTATTGCGCAATCGACATCCAACGCCTCAGATTAAGATATCAAGTATTCATTAAAGCTTTATCGTAAAATGTAGTTTTATTAAACGGGGACACGGGTCTCGGGGACCTTGGGGTGCCTTTTTTAGGCGCGGCACTGTCACAGGCTGGCGATAAACAAGCTTTTTAAGAATCTGATTTCATTTTAGTGTGTTCAATACTATGTAGTCTTTGTGAATGGAAATTATTTGAGTGGCTGTCATGCTGGCATTTGTTTACTATTTGAATTTAGGAAATAATTAACCATTTAAAGAAGAGAAATTTACTAATTAATAAAATAATATATTTATCAAATTTTGCAAATAAATTATAAATAAAAAATTTACATCACTGGTCACGTGACTTAGACCTGGGTACTAGACAACAAATAAACATATATGTATTTACGTGTTAAATACTCAAGACTATAAAAAAGTCAAAATCCAATCTTACAATACAATACAATACAAATATTCTTTATTGATCACCAAAAACAGTACAGTGACATTACAAAAATAAAAATTCAGGTAGACAATAGGCAATAATCTTCTTGATTAAAAGCAGAAATCTTAACTGAAAACACCTACCTACCAACACCTGCACCTGTAATATCAGTACGAGCCCAATCACTGGTTCGAACGGATTTTTGTTTGGGACCCTCTCGTTGTGGTTAACCTGACGATACAGTTGCGTTCCAAGCAATCCATTAATTGTGGTGAGGCGAGCGCCTATCTATAACTACGAATGCTAACAAGAAAATAAATCATTCAACAGTTTAGTTTTTCGCTTGTCTGGTAATAAATAGGTTAATTTTAAGACA
The DNA here is from genome assembly GCA_947859365.1 of Archips crataeganus. Taxonomy (NCBI): domain Eukaryota; kingdom Metazoa; phylum Arthropoda; class Insecta; order Lepidoptera; family Tortricidae; genus Archips; species Archips crataeganus. Next base: position 4,988,297 of record OX402049.1, on the reverse strand, counting down.
TCATAGGTCAATTCTAAGACACCCTAGATTTAATTAGATATACCTATTTTTTAGGGTTCAATAAACCAAACATTTGAATACTTTAAGGTTTTAAGGCTTACTCGTAAAACTTCTGAAACGAGAAGCATTTGATAAGTAATTTTAAAATTATGAAACAAATTGTGTAAAAGTGGTTTAATGTTGACCTAAAATCCGAAGCGCGCCCGCTTAGTTAGCGAGCTAATTTGAAAATCCATACACAATAGACAATTATGCTTTATTTTGTACTACTGTTCACGGCAAAAGGAAACAGCTTAAAACAAGGTTGGGTTCCTATCCTATAAACCTGTACAATAATATCATCGCATACGCACAACATAAGTTACATGTTAAGATCAGTACATTTCCTGATCAAAACTGAAGGAAACGAAAAAAAAGACAATTAATTAATTCAAATTGAATCGTCAAGCCAAACACGGTCGTAACTTTTGCCATGTCCGCTGTAGATTGCGGCATGTGAGGGCAGTCGTATGTGAATTATTTAGAGGCGGTCACTGGCGGGCGACTGGCCCGCAATTAATGAAGTGGCCCTAGTCGTTTGTCAATGCGGCACGAGCGGTCTAAATCGGACCGTGACCCTCACCTTTAGTAGTGGTAGAGCCATGTTGTAGCTAGCCGCTGCATCACGAATGGGCCGGCTCGTCCGGGGCAGTACCACCCTCTCACAGAACACCGGCGTGAAGCAGCAGTAATCCTGCTTGCGTTTCGTACGGTCAGTGAGAGTGCCGGGGGCCCAATACCTTACCCCTTCCCTCTTCCCCTCCCTCACCCCCTTCCCCTGTTCCCTTTCCTTTAGGGCCGACAACGCACTGGCATCGCGTAAAGCGCTGCGGGTGTCTATGGACAGTGGTGATCATTTAACATCAGGTGACCCACTAGTTCGTTTGTCTGGCCTTTATAACATAACATAAAAAAAAAAACCTGTGCCAATCTGTTCCTTGCAACTCAAGTGTTCATTCAAGATCTTCCATCTTTTTATGGTCATAAAAATTCAACAGAACTAATAATAATAAGAATAAGAAAGTTACGCAGGCTAGAAGCGCGAGGTGTCTGTGTGGCTGCGAAGCTATATATTTATTTTCCAAGCACACACTAACGAAGCACCGTTTGAGTTAATTGCTCAAAGAATTGATAAGCTCCTCCTTTTTTGCAGTCGGTTAGAAATTAAGAGTTATTTCTGCAATAATAGGGTTAAAGGATTACATTTATCTTGCGAGTATCGTAATTTTTAAAACCTATGAAAACAAAATAACTTGTGCGCAGCAGCAGCAATACCTAGATGGATTAATCTTGAACCTCGAAGCAAATAAATATGATAAAAATCTATTTCAATTTTTATTAGTTTTGAGGGCTCAGACAAACGAGCGTGACTGTGAGTTATAGTTTAATACAAAACCGTCAACTTGTTTTGTTTCACCGTATAAACGAAACAGAGCTTTAGGGATATGGGACCAAATACAGCGTAAATTACGCGACGTTCTACTAAAAAATCTGCGCTTTTCTTTTTTGGCCAAGCAAAGGAATTTCAGATAAACTTAGGAAGTCATCAATATAAACATCTCCGAAGATTTAAGTGCGGTTATGTTCGTCAAGCTCGATTTTGGCCCGGTATTATCGCGGCTGTGATATTCTGAACGGCGATTATAAATCTATTGAAGAGGTCGGAAGCGGACCGCCAGCTCCGAGGTCGCCGTTAATTTTAATGGTGAGATTTATTTGTCCCCGATTACACGGAGTCTGATCAAATTCCGAGGCGGCGTGTAAGCGCCCTCTGAACGACATTAGGCAGCGGCGCGCTGCGAGCCGCGACCCGCCGCGCCCCCTTAATCGCCGCGTTTAAATATAATTGCAATAAGTTAATAAAATCCCACAGCGATTTTAATTAATTTGTGGCGACACAGGCACCCAATTAAATACGGATTTCGAAAATTTCATAAAGCAACCCTGTATATGGTTAATGCAATTGTTCTGCTTGTTTTTGTGGTTTGATTGTAAATGCGTTGCCCGTCAGTTTCAAAAAGCGCGTAAGTAAATAGCGGCTGAAGGGTTTTCATTTACTGATTGAACGAGCCAGGCGACCACTTCAAATAATCACTGTATAAATTTTTAATCGTTCATTATAAGTTATTTTTACAATCGTCAGTCTAAAGGATTTATGTTGTTTCGGTCAGTGAGTTAAGGTGTTTTAAAAGACGCGTTTACCTACGTACCCTTATAAGAGGATCAATCATCGGTAATGTAATACGAATTAATTTACGTCGACTTATCTAATGGTGTAGAAAGAGCAGCGTGGTGTATTCGAATTGCGTAGGCAGAGTCCATTCCCCATTCTTATTGTAAATATGCATTAGGGCGGATGACGCGCCGGCTTTGGTCCCTCATTACGTCGATGTGCCGTCAAAGACGTCGTCGATCCAGACCGTGAAGTGTCCCGGATACAAGCCGTTCAATTATGTTAATGGCTTTGCAGCATTTTCCTTACAACAGAACTATCGATAGGAACGCTATAAGATAATTACTCTTTATTGGATTTGTCAGTGATGGTATGTAAGTACTAATAGGAATAAAGCAAACGTACCTTAACTAGTCACATTAAATAATAATGGCCAAGCTGAATATTTTCTTGTTGCACAATTTTAAGACTGTGATTTCTTCTGAAATCGGGTTCTAGTTTTTAAACTTATTTATTATTAATAGTCATTGTTTTTAAAATCTTATAGATTTTGATTCAAATAAAGCAGAATTTGTGCGGTATCGATTATTCATGTATCGTAGGCAGGATATCAGTCATTTCGTCCAAAAATCAATAGCTAAGTCCCCCAATAAAACAAACACATTTTATTTCTCGGCGTGTCTAGCCGTAGGAGAATGATTGATTGTGCTTTGAGTACACATCGCGTTTATTGGACGGAGCGAGGACCGTCGCCACTGAAAATACGACATAATCAGAAACTTTTGTTTACATACCTTTACGAAAATACGTTACATTTCTAAACGTGAACGGTAGGTATGTACGAGGGGCGTTCAATATAAAGTGAGAATGAGATGCACACTCTTTTAATATTACGAAATTAATACTGGCCGGTAAAGCTATCTATCTAGCTGATTGCTATGAAAAAAAACTAACTGTCTTTTGTTTAAAAAAATATACGGTAATTTCTTTGCAATGCTATTGAGTACGTTAGCGAAAATGGAGAAAATTGAACTGCGCGCCGTTATCAAATACTAGTATTTGAAAAAATTTTCTACGGACCAAGTCAATTTGGATTTGCGGGACACTTTAGGGTCTAATGCTCCTCCGTATTCGACAGTCGCACGTTGGTGCGCCGAATTTAGACGTGGAAGAACATCGACAATGGACGACCCCCGCTCCGGATCGACGCCCTGCTACAGCAGTAACTGAAGAAATTGTGAAAAAAGTCGAAAACTCAGTTTTGGCGGATCGTCGTGTCACAGTTCGTTTTATTGCTGAAAATGTAAAGATTTCAACGGGGAGCGTGAATAATATTTTACATGAACGCTTGGGTATGAAAAAGGTATCTGCGCGTTGGGTACCAAGAATGCTTACTGACACACAAAAACAAACTAGACTAGAGATTTGTCAAGAAGCTTTGAACCTGATGCAGCAAGACCGGGAACTTTTTTTGGCGCGATTTATAACAATGGACGAAACATGGCTCCATCATTACGACCCTGAAACGAAACTGCAGTCTATGACATGGAAAAGGCCATCATCTCCAACTCCGAAGAAATTCAAGGTGAGCCCATCTGCCAGTAAGGTCATGGGCTTTGTTTTTTGGGATGGTAAAGGGGTATTAATGATTGAGTATCTCGAGCATGGAACCACTATTACGGGCACTTTATACGCCAAACAAATAGCAACATTGCGCAATGAGATCCGCGAAAAACGGCGAGGTAAACTCTCGAAAGTTGTGCTGTACCACCAGGACAATGCCCCGGCACACAAGTCCGGCGTTGCAATGGCTGCAATTCGTGATGCTGGGTTCGATATCCTTAAGCATCCTCCGTATTCACCAGATCTCGCTCCCAGTGATTTCTACCTATTTCCGAGATTGAAACAATACCTGAGAGGCCAGAAATTTGAAGACGACGACGCGGTAGTCGCTGCAGTACAAGATTTTTTAAGTACTCAAGATGAGACCTTTTTTAAAAATGGAATTTTAAGTTTAGAAAAAAGATATACTAAGTGTATTATGCTAAAAGGTGACTATGTCGAAAAATAAAATGACATTTAGTAAAAGTTGTTTATAACATACTCATTCTCACTTTTTATTGAACGCCCCTAGTAGCTTTATTTTTAAAAATACAAGCCAGCTAGTATGCGGAGCGCAGCGCTAATTGTTCCAGAAAATTAAAAACGTATACAAAGAAACATTAATTTGTGTTGGGACTACGGCATGAGTGCAAAAAAAACCTGGTCCGACGGAACAACAAGGGCAACGCGTGATTTTCATAACAGTTAAGACAAGTCGTACACCTGCCAGTTTCCCCGTAAGATTGTCGGGAAAATGCCTACTCATGGGGCCGGTATAAGCTTAAATTACGCGTAAAGCCGAACACAAAGGCTATGCGTATTCAAATTCCATTAATCTCCCGTCCGGGGGAAGGTGGGGTAAAATGAACCGGCGCGGACAAAAACAATGCCGCCGGCAAATAACCGGCTCAGCATTGTTCCGGCAATTAGAAAGCTTTCCCATGTACCGGCCGTGTATAAAAACAGTGTAACATCAGCACGCATCGCTGCCTATTGCTCGTTACCGTTGATGTTTATTACGGTTATTAGGCCTAAGCTGCGCAGTTCGATATTAATGCTTTCGGTAGACGCTGATTTAAATTAATCGTACGGTACGCGGCACTAAGTGCTTTTTCCAGTGTTCAGCGGCGATAGTATTTTTGAAAACTTCATCAATATTTGATGGCGAAATTGTTTCTGTGTTGTGTGTTATCGAGTGGTGACAATCTGTTGAATTTTCGGCTCAGGGGTAAATTTGGACGAATTAAAACCCAGTGACCAATCGTGATGCGGACAAACGACATCGCGCGACGGGTTGATCGCGGGCTTAACCCGCTGCACGGGCTCATTTGTATCCATACATATTACGGCATTCATTGTAACCTCGCGGAAAACATGCAAATAATGGCGTTCATAACTTTCATCCGATTTCTTACAATTTGGACGAACATTTATGTTTATTGAACCAAAGCAGGCAAGTCATTTGGTATTAATTATTTCAAGATTTGCCAAACAACGTAATGACAAAGCACATCCAACCCTGCCATTAACAGTTGACACAACCTGTACATTTTAACGGAAGAAAGGGAACAAAACCGTCCACACGGCAGTCACAAGGAGCCATTGTTTTGCTGGCTGTACAGCGCAGCAATAAGCGAGCGGTGTTTGCTCAGCCGAGTATTGTTGCGGGTTATTAGGACAGGATCGCGAGGCCCCCGCGGCAGTTATGGGTTAAGATTGGCTACGCTCGGTGACACGGTGTTAAAAGCACCTGACGTTTGACAATCTCAGCTTATTTTAATTGTGCAATGTGCAAATGTATAAAGTTACAGGCTTAGTAGGGAAGGAACATTTGAAGTCTAGTACGTATAATTATAAAAACTAGTTTAATTAAATTACTTACTTAAGTATATAATTTTGTTTATTCACTGTAAAAAGTTATCAAAAGATTGGTTTTTCCTACAAAGTCTGCATGGAATAGGCTTCATTCTTCTATCTATACATATAATAAATCTGTAACAAGTCGGTGTCTGTACATTGAAGATATTTGAGAAAAACTGTCACTAGGGCTATTTATTAGCGCAATAGAACCCAAAACAATGATTTTTAGAATTATTGTCTGTTTGTCTGTGCGTTTGTGCGCGCTAATCTCAGAAACGGCTTAACCTAGAAGGATGCGGTTTTCACTGATATGTTGGTATTTTCTTGGATTAACATTTAGTGTTTGTTTCATTTGAATCGGTTCACAAATAAGAAAGATACGTCTATTTTAAGAATTTATCTAACAGTTTTTAGGAGAATTGACTGACAATCGCTCGCCGGACTTCCCCGAACGCAGTCTCATCTGGAGGGCACGATTCGCAGTCCACGCGAACGGGAGTCGCGGGCACAGCTATCTATATACCTACCTACTAATATTATAAAGCTGAAGAGTTTGTTTGTTTGAACGCGCTAATCTCAGGAACTACTGCTCCGATTTGAAAAATTCTTCAGTGTTAGATAGCCCATTTATCGAGGAAGGCTATAGGCTACATATCATCACGCAAACACCAATAGGAGCGGAGCGGAGCGGAAGAATGTTTCAAAATCGGGGGTTTCTGAAGTAAAACTTCTATGCACGCTTGACTTGGGAGTTCGGTGGTGAATGTGAACGCGGGTGTGCGGGTGGGGTTCGGTGGGGGGGTAATTTTTTCATATCGAGGAACTAAGGAGAGCCATAATTGATGAAAAAGCAAATTGGATAAAAAATAAGCTGCCCAAATTATTAATTCCACGCGGACGGAGTCGCGGGCAAAAGCTAGTATAAAATATAATTAGTCAGTCAGTTGTTATATTATCAAAATATAGCCCATGAAAGTTCCGTGTACTTAACGTCACGCTTTAGTACACTTTTTATTTAGACATGACGTTACAGGTCCCTACTCACGAACTTGGACGTGCTGTATCTATGTCGTTTTTTGTTTGATTGAAAAAAGGAAAAAATTGTGTCCATTAATTTTCGATAATCTAACTGATGGACTAATAAAATTTTAATAATATTTTCATTTACCCAAGATACTATCCAATTTAGATACTCACAATTAGCCAAAATTAGTTACTGGTATAATTTACCGGAATGAACTCATCTATGGCACCTACATGCCGTTTATTCAACAATGACCACCCACAACATAAATAGATGAATAAACCGACTTAAAATGTGAATAAAATGGCAACTACAAAAAAAAATCGAACTCCGTACATAAATGCCGGAGATGAAAAATATAGTCAAATTGAGATTTTTTTAAGTCGATAAAAATTAGAGTAAAATCGTATTGCAGTAATAGCGTAGGAATTTAATACTTTGTAGTTTCCAAATATCTATTTGATTGAATTAACAAAGGGCATGTATCGCGAGCAGTGAAGGAAAATCACGTAATACCGGGACTCATCCCGGTAATGTACCAGAACTACGTCACTCTTAATCAGCTCAGTGGATCTCAATGGCCGTCGGTCTTGCTGGTGAAAAGAAATACGATGGTTGCTATTTTAAATAAGTAATTGCTTGTTCTTTCTAAGGGACAGATAATAAATAGGCCTCTTAATGTGCACTAAACCAAGTACCGGTCTTATGGCACACGTCCAATGCCGATAATGTCTGTACGTAACGTAACTATTCTAAACTTCAGTCATTTTCAAAGTTGTGTCTGAAAACTCTTCGACGATATAGATAGGCATACAATCAATAGTTAATTGAGGAGTCCGAGTGCTGCAGTTATTCCCGTATAATTGTAATTTTAACGAAATTCTGTTTACCGTTGATTTAAACACATGCAAACGTATTACTTGAAATTAAGTAATTAGGTGTTATTAATCCGCGTTGTTTAAGTTGTGTTGCGAAGCCACTAATCCAGAGCGCAAATAGATAGAGTTACGGATAGATGAACAAACAATCGCGGGCAAACACGCCGCGGTATGACGCCCGTTAGTGGCTTACCGCTACGGTCCATATAAATAGTAGGTTTCAATATAAAAATAAAAAATCTTTTACTAAAACTGTGCAAACTGGCGGTACTTTGAAGTTTCATTTTACAGGGTGGCTTGTGTTTTCATTGTGCGTTGACTTCACAAAGTCGGTAACTGACACGACAAACTTCAACCTGTTTGAATGGGTTCAATTTCGTGTTACACAGTTCATTACAAGAATTCATAAAAGCCTCTGTAGCGACAGTCTCCGTTGTGAGAGCACAGGTTTTGTCAAGACGGCGTCGGAAGTTAAAACCCGAAGGCTCAGTTTTTGAACATAAAGCGTTCGTCTTTTCACGCAAAAAGCTTCAACTCATTTATCAAATCACCGTTGTCTACATTACAGAGTCGGGGGCGTATTGTGAGCGGCTAAAAAGCCCGTCTACACAAAACGGCGCGTCGCGACGATCACTGCAGCGGATGCTGGGCGAAAATAGACCCTAACGATCTCAGTACTCAATGGAATATGATTCGAAGTCGCTCGGCCCCGGCATCTACTCGCAGAGTTCAACCCGATTGGAGAATTGGAGTTTCGTTAACGAGTTAAATTAAACAAATAAAATTAATGAAAGCAAGAACCGTTACGATTTTCTAAATAAATATAGCTTCGAACTGAATGAAAACAGTCGGAATAATTAAAATTTGAGAAAGAAGTTTGTACAAAGAAAATATACCTACTAGAATATTTATGTTATATGCTTATATGCGTCAAGTGAAGAGTTTGCTGAAATAACTTACGAGTTTTGTACCATGTATTAATTTCTATTATCTTGAGCGTATATTACATTTGTTTTCCTAACCAACTAATAGCACTTCGATAGGTTTAACTGAACTAACTTTTTATTGGCACAAGAGGTAATTTAATCTAGCTATATTTATTGTAATCCTTCTACTTTCGTAAGTTTCTCAGGGCAGCGGCAACTTCTAAACAACAAGTGACTTACTTTTTAGTGCTACTTTCCTGCTTTTCGTTAATAAGAATTAAGGTAGGTAAGGTGGTTTTAATAATACTATAACAAGAACACTTTCTAAAAACTATCAATGAGATGCTGGAGCCGGAGATCGAACCATGGGGACGAATGCTGAACCCTTACATTACCCTAGCTCAGCTTCCACGGCGAAATTTCCTAACGTATTTTCGAGATATTACCTAACTATTTTTATTTTGCAAATCTCTTTTCGCAAGGTATATGTTGTACACGCGAGAGGTTAAAAGGCACTCTAGTTGGAATAAAAACATAAACAAATAAAGGACAGCAGTCATAAGCTAATGGCGACTAATGCGTACAAATAGCATCGCCGATCCTCCTTTGGAGCTACAGATTGTCATATATGGTAAAACGTGTACGTCATATTCGGAACACATTAAAATTTCATTGCTTTTTAGTAAAGCGGATTGGCGGGAGGCAGGGAAGTAAGAGCTTTCATTTGTTTAAGAATAGCTTTGCCTCCTTTAGTGCTTTAACATGCAAATAACGCGGCTGAATAACCGTGAGCGTTGCAGCGGGAAGGCTCACTTAAAAATTACCTCGGCACGTTTTCTATGACGAACACGTCCGTTGCCGAGTGCATGCCCCATTCGGGTTCGGCGCCGTTTCGCCGCAGATATGCTCCAGGCGGGGATTGCTTAAGCCAATTTTGTTCTACCACTCGCCCCATTACCGGTGAGAGTACACGGACACTTACTCTTAAGGGACGTGATTAGGAGCTAAGTGAAATTTATTTTTACTCACAGAGTCGGTGTGCTTGGGGCGCGGCAGTACGCGTGCGGCAATTAAAAACAGTCTTGCGTAAGAGTACACTAAGTGGCATGAATATTTAAAACGATCACATCTTGCAGGTATAAAGTTTGATAAATGCTGTTTCTAGCTTTAAGCCAGCCAGTGTTCGTGAAATAAATTCTCTCGCAGGACGAGCGATTTTTTATTTGCTGACTCGTAGCTACGTTTCCCGTTTATCCTTATTTAACATGACGTTGGCGTATTGCGGAAGAAAAATAATCAGAAACAAACGTAGGTAACGTGGGTGCTCCTCCGATATTACCTTGTTGGTAACTTAAAAGACATTTTCGCGGGAGCAGCGTCTATCGGCGGTATTATTCAAATTAATTTAGCGCGGTGAGGCAAAAAGTGTGCGCGCTAGGGAGCCCCGCCCCCATATTCATAGAGCTGCCCTAAATTAGCATCACAATGAAGTGTTAGAGGCGCGAACGGCAAGTGCTTAATGCGACCGGCGTCTTCTCACACGGGTATATTACATACTAATGAATTAAGTACCTACCTATAAAACTTCGCAACCGCAAATTTGTTTGCAATTAAGCGAAACTTGCCGAGTCTGTGATAATTACAGGTGATTTGCGGGGCTTGTGCACGCTACATTACGGCGCGCGGGTTGAATGGCGCAGCGCTTTAAAACGCAGATAGAGATGCAATTTACGGTGACATCGGAGTTTCTTGCTAGGAGTAAAGTATGTAAGGGTAAAAAAACTTTTAATCAACAGTTATTTCATCATCACCATATCTGCCAAAAGACGTCCACTGCTGAACATAGGCCTCCCCAAGGTTCGCCAAACCGACTAGTCCTGCGTCATCCGCATCCAACACGTTCCCGCAACTTTATCCAGTTCATCACTCAATCTTGTTGGAGGCTTATCTACACTGAGTCATCCGTTCCGTAGACGCCAGTCTAGAACCTCACTGCCCCAGCGCCCGTCGGTTCTATGAGCAATGCGCCTTGTTAAGTACCGCGTAAGATACATGATTTAAAAATAAACATGAATTTTATTTCAAAATTGAGTCGCATAAGACCACTCACTTATCTAGCCACTAATCATTTCGTTCCCGTACACGCATAAAAGAGTTGTATGAACATTTATCCAAGGGCGCATAATTATGTTAAGTGTCCGGAGCACCGCGGCACCTGAGCGGCGGTATATTGTTTTTTGGACCACCCTTTTACGCTTTCCCGCCTATAAATAAATCAAAATATTCAAGAAAGGCTCGACTTTAAGGCGGCTTAGCGGAATCGTAAAATTCAACAGCGTTCGCACCGCCCCGGGGTTTATCTTTCGGCAGCGTTTGCCGTGTTTTTGCTTGAATCGTAAAAGAGTATCACAGTGTATGAATAGAAAGCAGCACTCCCTTTTACAGGGGACATATGGACCGCAGCACTTTACAAGTTTAATGCTGAAAGCAGATTATCTGTTTATAAGAAAAATATGTGAAACGTTGCTCACGTAAGAGTTATGAATTTGAAATGTGATTGACGAGTTTTTTACGGCCTTTTTTTAGGTAGGTATCAATGTTTTTTGCCTGTTAATTTACATTAAACTCATAGCAATGAACACTTGTTTTAGTTTATAATATCCTCTCTTCTTCCAGTGCCTCTTCAGTTTTGAAGGTGGGCCGTCAGCTTCTTGTAGTCCGCTCTATTGGTAGCCTTCCGGAACAACTCTTCGACAGAGGCAACACTTGTCTCTGAGATGTTCCGCAGCCACGATTTATACATAGATCTTTCCAATATAACACATTAAAATATTTGCTTAAAATGCACCTGTAAATAATAGATGTGAGTGCGACATCCTGGATCGGTTGCTTATTATTCTCAATGCAAACCTACTAAAACAGGGTACATCAACAAATAATAGAAAATTTTACTTTAGGTGATTAATAACAATTATTTACAACGAAACGTCCGTCCTTCGGACGAAACTGTAGGGAACACCTAAATTTGATATTAATAGGCAATCTTTTATAAATTGATTAGATAGTTTGTGATAAATTGGACAAGTTACTGTTGCGCCGTTTGTTTTCGACCGGAATATTGTAACCCTTTTTTACCCCTGACGGGTTGTACGGGGGTGAAGGATTGTTTATGATTTTGTTCGTCTGTTAACTCTTAAATAATGAGCGCTTCTAAACATTCCCGAAACAAACGTATACTGAAATGATCCACATCAAGTTCGGCTTTTTTTTCTATCAGTGTATTATTTAAAATAATTATGTGGTAAGAGTAACGAACCAAGTAATAAAGATTTATGAAATATATAGAAAACAAATTTTATACACAAAGAACTGTTTTTTATACAATCAGCGGCATTCTTATCAGCGACGGAAGTTCCGTTGCTTTTTTCAAAATACTTCCAGTTTAGTACTCAGTGGAGTAAGTCGGGCAAAGTTGGGGTTTTCAAAGTTTCCCGTTCACGACGAAGGCAGGCCATTGTGGCTAATTCGAGACTGTAATTAAATTTGTTTACATAATATTCTCTTAAGGGACGAAAACTTTTCAGAATATTACACGATGGAAGATTAAGCATGGATGGGTGTTCTTGTTATTGCCTGTTCAATAGACTCTAAGTTACGCATATGCGAGGCACGTGTAATAATCGTTAAACTGTGTTTATGTTTTCATTTTGGTTCGCCAACAGGTACAATATTATAAAATAAACAAAAAAGCCGGCCAAGTGCGAGTCGGACTCGCGGAAGGGTTCCGTACCATTATATTGTATTGTTGTATGGGAGCCCCCTTATATTTATTTTATTTTGCTTTTTAGTATTTGTAGTTATAGCTGCAATTGAAATACATCATCTGTGAAAATTTCAGCTATCTAGCTATCACGGTTCATAAGATACAGCCTGGTGACAGACAGACAGACGGACGGACAGTGGAGCCTCAGTAATAGGGTCCCAATTTTACCCTTTGGGTACGGAACCCTAAAAACATCTTGTTAATGATAAAAACAAAGTGATACATAACCCAATAACAGGAAAACAACAACCATCTATCACAATCGATGTTAGTGTGGTTCGTGGTTGAACTAAAACTTAACGCAAAAATGAACAATTTAAAATAAAATAAAATGTTATAAAATAATTAACAATTGACTTTACCAATTTAAATAAGAAGGCAAAAAGTTAAAAGTAAAACTTCTTATTTAACAAAACAACTATTTGAAATAAATAAATAACAATTTATCCTATTTTAATTTGCCTACTAATGCATTCTAGAAGAATGTTCGTGTTTGCAATTGTCTTTGCTTTTTTAAGGTTCGCCCCATAAAACTCATAAAAAAATCTCTCCATAAAATAACAACTTTTCCAATTAGAGTTTCTGATTCATTTTTTAATAATAACCAAATTACACTCGCGAACTAAAGTGAGGAAAAGCAACAATATTTCCAGAATCTCACTACAAAGAGGAAAGCATTTGTATTATCATTCCATTAAACAAAAGTCACCGGAGTTTCGAGTAAAAACACAGAACTCATTTTTCCCGGGACAGAGAAATAATTTCAAATGTTAACAAGATTCCACATAATAGAGTTGTTCACAGAGAGATTTAAGAATAACAGGGTTTGAGCTGCGGGCTCGTCTTGCGCTCTGATTACGAGTTTGTTACTCGATAAAAATGTCTTTTTGAAACAGTTAAACAACTGCAAACACTGGGGGCGGGGCACGTTATGTCTGAAGGCAGCGCGAAAAATGAAATATTGTTTTATAATTTTCATTTCCCTTTACGTTGCGTGTTCAAGTATCCAATTTGGGAAGAAAACTTGATTGTGATTCGAGAGAATTTCACCAAGTGTTACGTTCCGCTGTGAGCTTTCTTTTCAAATGTATCTGTCATTAATATTAACCTGTTTTACGAACGAAATACGTAGCATTAAGTGAATCTACGCTAACACATAAAAAATGTAACATAGTTAACTGAAGTAGCTAGACGTAACTAGTCGTTATTTAATATTTATGATCATTTCTTTCTTAACATTGGGAGGTACAAGAAATAAGCTACGGCAAATCCAGTACATTTTCGCGAAGGCCCCTTGAGGTATTTCTATGTTATATAACACACCGGGGAGGATCATTCTGCTGTTTTACTGCCGGATATATCTGTGGATGCTCGTTTGTCAAATGCACAGTCATTTATTCAATGATATATTTCCGGACTGCGCGCTCTTAACTAAGCGTAAGCGAGTGTCTTTGTGGATTTGATATAAATTTTATAACTCAAGATAATGATCATTTTATTATTATACTACTGGTGCCCGCGACTTTGTTTGTACGGAATTATTTATCACTATCCCGCGAGTGCTATGTAGTTGTTTATACGGGGTTGAAAATATGTTTAGCTTTAATCCAAGATTTGGCGTTAAATGGCCGTCAATACCATTCAAATACGTTTACGCCTAATTAATTCGATGACATACAAGTTTAAAAAATAGACCGATGAATTTTAGTATTAATTCAAATCTTAGCACCGCAAAAGTTTTCGAGTACCTACTCACTCGTTTGTTCGAATTTCCACATACCCTGAGATCTGTTAGGTATAATTATTATAACTAATTAATTCAACTAATGCTGCTTATTTAATGTTTTGTAGGAAATTTGGAATTGATATCGGACTATGATACCATATACTATGTGGGAGACATATCACCCTTTGCCTGATCAAGAATATAATTACACTATAAATTGAAAATGCCAGTTCATTACTCAGACAGGCAATGGGAATATCGTATCCCACATTTTTTTTCTGGTTTATAAGAAGTAAGAACACATCCGACTTTTGTAAATACATTTAAACAAGACGTTGAATACGGTTGCAAATCCATATATTTAAAGAACTTATTAAGACACGCTTGTTCTTCGCGGCCTGGTAAAGGGTTAAACGATATTTAACGTGCGTCCACAGCGTTAAAGGCGTAACTTCATCTTGAATCAAAAATATTGACAAAAAATGTTCAGTAAAACTAACCAAACTATCTGCTAAACTATCCCGAATTAATTTTTAATTATCTTGTATATTATGTTACAAAATCGCAGTAAAATTACACGTAAAACGAATTGCGCACTATTACCAGCATGACTGCAAAAGCAGATTCCGCGAGTGACTGATTCGTACTTCCACCGCAGCGTGCAGGCTTCTCACCAATCAAACACTGACAGAGCGGGCACAAAGGCTTTGTATCACATAATAAACTTGTCAGCCGGGTAATGTGCAGTGCACGGACAGGAATTAAATGCGCTGCACTGCGTTAGACTGTTCTAATTCGGCGATTGTGGTTATATCAGCTGATTTTGATTTAGTGCTGTGTATTTCTTTATAGGAAATTATTAACTACGTAAGAAAAGGATATAGGTATAACCAGTCATCGTTAGCATCGTCATTTCATACACGTGGCGTATGAGCAACCCGACAGATTTAAAACATATTCCTCAGATTTTTCAAGCCAAAAATGTAGTGGCATTGACCTGGGTTAGTTTGAAAGATATTAAATTTAAAAAAAATCTGCTGTGCAACATATCCTAATGATAGCCAACGTTGCCACTCCTAAACTCTAGAGTATTTTGTAACAGATAACGTCATAACAATTTAGAATGCGTTGCCTGCTCGTTATAAGGCCTTGTTATCTAAGTATAGTTCGAACTAATTAATATTTTTTGTTTGAAAAAAAAGGTGAATTGAAATTGCCGATTAGGCCCCAAGTAACGCTTGTTACTTCCGAGGGGTCAGAAATCAGTCTTATGATTTTGACGTTTTTGTTGTACCCACGGTGTATAAAAGTGTGCTTCTCTATTAGTATTGTTCGCACGCAGTGCTTCTTTATTTCTATATTCTTACACTCTGCAATAATTTCAGACAGACAGCTGATACGATACCGCGCTCGCATTGCTCGTTGCGATATTAACTGCAGTCAAATTGATTGTGACGCCACATCAACGATGCCTTTATTCCCCCATAATGGCTAAATTGCGTTAGAGTGTGATACAAAAGAGAAGATGATTAAGCTCGTTTGATGATAAATTTATGTATGTATGTTAACAAGACTGTTTGTTTTTTAATTGAAATTGCAACAAGAAAAGCGAGGTATTGTTGTTTAACATTTTACACCTACCGCTGCTGGTATATTTACATAATGTTCTTAATTTAAAATTTAAAAAGCGTCGTATGACAATACACACGGCAATTTACTTTAAAAACTCTACGCACATTATGATATCCGACACAAACGCTCACGTCGTTTAATTAAATGTTACATACAACATGGGTATCATTATGATGCAGTCTTAAAACAGGGCCGATTGTAAAAAGTTCCCGAAAGCATAAAACACCGCGCTGTAAAACGAAACATTCATATTTGTATCAGTTATTCGTTAAGGGCATCGTAAAGTTAATAAAGGGGTTTGTTGGTACGGGCAGGCGTCCGAGATAAGCTCCGGTCCCGGCGGGTTGAAATCTTTTAAAACGCCGTTAAAACCAACCCCTGCTCGGCCCAGACAAAGGCCCCAACAGCCTAATTGTTGACGAAAAATATTCTCGATGCAAATTCGCACTCTTTACAGCCTATTTCGAGTTTGTACTCGGCCTAAAAGAAGTTTACCCAATTAGCCCCGCGGTGGGGTGTATATTTTGCGAAACAGTGCCGGGAGGTGATCGTAGTAAACTTACTCGGCGCTCTTTAATAATTATAATAAAGCTTTAGGAACTTATTACGGCGACTATTGTAGATTAGATTACGGAAGGACTCTGCGTCTTCTTGTGCTTCCGTTGGCTCGAGCGAATGGGTATGAATAACTAAATAAAACATTTGAAGTTAACGCGTTTTTGCATACCACACGTATCTACAAGGTGGTCAACTTGAAGGTATACAACTTTTTTTGCCATCATTTTGTTTTGGCGGCAAATATGACAGGTTGTTGCATGGAAATTACTTTGTGTAGATACGGCAAATTTGTTATGGAGCGTTTTACGACTAAACAACGTATTATAATTATTAAAACGTTCTATTCAACCCAATCATAAATAAATAAATAAATAAATATCACGGGACAATTCACACCAATTGACCTAGTCCCAAAGTAAGCTAAGCATAGCTTGTGTTATGTGTACAAGGCAACGGATAAACATACTTATATAGATAGATACATACTTAAATACATATCAAACACCCAAGACCCGAGAACAAACATTCGTATTATTCATACAAATATCTGCCCCGACACGGGAATCGAACCCGGGACCTCAAGCTTCGTAGTCAGGTTCTCTAACCACTAGGCCATCTGGTCGTCTATTAATCATGTATTGCGGAAACTCTAAGAAAATTGATTGAACGGTGACATTGATTGGCTCCCAAGATCGCCCGATTTAACACCTCCTGACT
Source organism: Archips crataeganus (assembly GCA_947859365.1). Taxonomy (NCBI): domain Eukaryota; kingdom Metazoa; phylum Arthropoda; class Insecta; order Lepidoptera; family Tortricidae; genus Archips; species Archips crataeganus. The sequence continues at coordinate 4,971,339 of OX402049.1, read as the reverse complement.
TTTTTCTGTGGGGCTATCTAAAGGGACGTGTCTATGATAACAGGTCAATGAACCTTTAGCAATTAAAACAAAATATTCCAGACACAGTCACTGAGATAACGCAGGAAATGTGTGAAAATGTAATGAAAAACGCGATGAAAAGGGTTCACATCTGCCATGCTGCTAGAGGTCGACATTTTGTTTGACGTTATTTTCCATATATAATTGCCGGCTCTAAATAACTGCTATACTTACCAAGAAATACTTAATAATTTTTATATTTCATAGAATAAAATTACAAAAACTAAAGTGCATACCTGTTATAGTGAAAATAAACGGATCACTCACGTCTTAAAACGAGTTTAACTCGACTTGTTTCGGGTAAATCCGTACGTGACGTGTGACTCCGAGAAGAAGGGCTACGGATTAGCCCGAAACATTTCGAGTTAAACTCGTTTTAAGACGTGAGTGATCAGTTTATTTTCACTATGAGTGAATCTCACGGAAGTTTCATGTTTAATGTATACCTGTTATTTAGCCGCCCTGTACCTACTGCTCTATCTATTATTATCTAAATTATTTCTTTCGTAGGTATTTACATTCATTTTCTGGCTTTCTCTTTTTTTTTAATTTAAAGCTGTATTTGGTACTGTTTGTTTATGCAGGTATCTGACACGGGAATAGCAAGAAAATATATTTCCATGGGCAAAATAATGTATGTTCAAGAATCTCTTTGTAAGGCAATGAAATGCTTTTACTTACGGAGTTGCAAAAAATTTAGCTCTAAAGCGGTAGCTTAAATTTTTCACACAAAGTTGTTTGAAAATACCTGTTTCGTGCTTCGCTTACTAAATGTTCTTATTTTTGAAACGATGTGAAATATTTTTAAAAGTATCTAATACAGAAATATTTTTATGACGTTCATTAATTCTAAAATTTTATACGGTTTAGTGCAAGGTGCTGGCCAGTTGATGTATAAATACAGATTTCGTAATAATGTGTGGTTTGTTGATAATGGAAAGAGCGGTAAAATTACTGTGAATAAAGCAATATTATTCACAAATTTTGTACTGGTATATAGCGTCAAGAAATTAGCAAAGATGTGTAGTTTTCTGCAGAAGAAATGTTCACAGCATAGTTAGTTCATCAGGTAGAACTTACAACTGAATCCATTGTAGATCGAGCTGTAAATACTGTCAAGATGTTTCAGCCCTTTAATTAAGGTTTCTATGTAACAGAGTGTAATGAAGACCTGGAGCTAAATACAGGGAGAGTTGACTTGGCAATTAATGCTGACTTGCATCTTAGATGAAGGTAACGAGACATTAGCGGAGTGCAGTTGAGTGGTCTGAAAGGCAAGTTGAATTGCATTTTAATAAATTCATAGCTTTTGCTCTCAACATTGTCGGCATAAAACGAGTAATTCAGTAAAAAGTAGTATCAAAAAAGTATCCTGTTTGTTAATTTAGAATACACACTATCTCCATTTCAAATTTTGACAAAATTTGCCCGAATATTGCAGCGTGAAAATACAACAAATATTCGCTTTTGTAATATTGCCGCAACATTATGGGGCCCAATTTATACTATTCGATGATTTTTATTTGTATCTTTTTCTGTCAAGGAGCAATATAGTTCAGAAATCGAGATAAAAGGTCCATGTCATATGCGTGTGTGTTATGTGCAGGCCAAACAGAGTCAAATTAGTCGAGACTTGGAGGGGTCAAGAGGTACTTACCAAACATAAAAATAAACACGTTTTCACATTTATAATACTATTAAGTAAATATGGACTGGAATTACGATAAATAAATTCAAAAATTCAATAAATTCAATTTAATTAAGATGAACGCTTTTTGTTACATTTTTTCATCTTAAATACCTGGTTACGTGAAAAATAGAAAATACGAAAGAACCCTGACCGCAATAAATTTTTCAATCATCTCAGAGCAACGGGATCATACGGAAAAGTAAATATTTTTTTCTGGTAACATATTTTCGTTTCATACGTTTCCAAGCAATCTGTTGCTAGCTACAAGATACGATGTGAAAGTGTGAATAGGTACGTTTTGTTTGTGAAGTTATTTGGGAATAATTTTACTATTTCCGGTAGTAGTTTTAAGAAACTAGTTTTACTGCGTGCGTAATATATATGAAACGTAAGAAGAACAATGTGGCACTCGAGTAAGTTGCTTCTCCTAATTGGTATAGGTATCTGGAGAGCTCATTGGGCACACCTCTCCCCGAAGACAAAGGTTCCTCGAGTCCTTGCAATCCGATCCGCTGCCGCCACCCTCTCGGTAATTTTCTCGTTAACGGAATGAATAAAACATTTCATTCCTTACCTTTCTTTTGTAATTGTTAATGGTTGATGGGTTTTTGGAAATTTATGTCCGGTTCCCGCCTTGAAATCTTATTTTCCAGTATAATTTGTTATTGGATGTGCAATTTGGCAGGTGACGTTTTTCTCACTGACCTTGGGGTGCAAAGAATTTATTGAATAATTAAATATACATAGCAGTACATTATTATTACATTTTTAGATAACTTTTATATTACTTAGAAGGATGATAGCCGAGTTCAGACGTCAAGCCAAAAATAGCAAAAAGGGTTAGCCTTTGCGATAGACAATTTGCAAAGAATAATACATCACGATAAAAAATGTTGGTCTAACGAGAACTCAAAATGGCTCGTAAGCCATGAAACAGCGCAATTTCATGAGGAAGGCGGCTCGCAAATAAACCAAAGCGAAGTACATTCCCGCCTCCATAAAACGCAGACTGAAATATACGTAACAGACTCGGTTCTTTAAAAAATCCGGGCGACGACAACCGCAAAGCTCAGCAAAAATCTCTAGTGTGAGCAGGAATTCCAGTGTAGGAATTTTCATAACCGGCGCGTGGCGTCGGCGGTCGTTGAAGCGTTCCAGGTGAAAGATGTCGAATTTATGTCTCGCGGCGCGCTCAGGCGCCGATCGCGAACCTCGCCCGCAGGCCGGCAGAGAATCCTAGCGTCGTACTTTATTACCGAGCCCTCGCCTCTCCCCCGGCCGACCGCCCCCTGTCTCTCGCCAAAATATGTCTGCAGCTCTCGGATCACAATAAACACACCGTATGAACGCTGCCCACGATCAAAAGGTTTTATTTCGCCAGGTGTCGTGTTCACGTATACATATAAAACGTGAACGCATCATTCCACGTTATTAACGTCACGGCGTATAGCAGGGGCGGAATAAGTCAAATCAGATTGAAACACATTTAATGGCAACTTTAAGCCTAAATCAACAACATTCCTGGTGCCGGTATCGGTGTAGGTATTATTTATTATAGTTCCTTCTTCAACAGATTTATGTATTATCTGATAAAACGGGGTAAAATATACCGCGAATAAGAAACGCTATTATTGAAAAGGTAAATCAAGGTGTTTTTACAAGAAGCTCGAGTGGCAAGTGCAAGATATTGTGGCGCACACCCTACGAAGATTACGTGAGTTTTTCATATAAAGCCATTCAGCCAATTTCCTCATATCCTACACACGAGCATAATAAGGGAGGCTTTTGTGAAGGAAAGAGGTTCGTGCACCTACAATGCGTAGTCACCGCATGTATTCGCCATTGAAAAGGGTAGAGAGGAGCAATATTCGGTCTCACTCCGTTCGGATATCTTTGGATATTTAGAGCGCTGGCGACGGGGACAAATAGGTTTGATTTGATTATACCGACGGCAGCACGGCAATCGCTATCAGTGTATTTATTCCACCATGTAATCAGCTGCTATTTCTAGGAACAGATATGCACGTAAGTACCAGGGTCGATAAGCCGTTTAACATTCCACGTAGCTCACTAAGGGTGTCCTTAAAGATTTTAAGCGGCCTAATTTCAACAATCTCTCCATTAAGGGTAATCGACCGATTCCTGGCTTGGGTTAAATGCGCTGAAAATTGGCTACCTTATCATTACAGCTATCCAAGTTTAATGTCTAATTTGATTGATCTATGTTTCCTTCAATTATTTGAGCAATTAGCGACACTGTTAAAATTAATACCTAAATACAAAGGCTTGATTACCTACTTCGCTCAAAGTCAAAGGGGAAATCAAACATTGATTTTTACCATTTCCAACAACCATTTAAGTAGATTTTAGATATTTATCCTATTACAAGCAATAAAAATTTAATGTACTATTTCATTTCTCGAAAACTGCTCTATAGCAATTTGGAGGAAATTTTTCATGTTGACAAAATTTTCTTTTTCCACTGTATCGTCCCCATAGAATATAATAGGGAAATCCCTTCTTAGCCTTCTTTGATATTTCTGGCATGTGGCTACCAAATTTTAAATCTATACTTAACTTTAGTTGTTAAGGCTGTCCATTTAGTTCAGTCAGTCAGAAAGTAGTAATGGTTATATCTGTTTTATTGTATTTAATTGAACCCAAGAGTATAACTTACGCCACTATCTTTTGTTACTTAAGTACATATTGGAACGAATGTTGTAGTGGAAACTTCGACTATTATGTAAATAAAAACTCGATTTAAAAAAGCTTGTCCGATCCACATGTGACCATAAGGCTGGCTCTTTCCTCGGTCAACGTATTGTCATTGCCATATAACGAGAAAACGCAGCCAACCTTCTACCCTGCTCAATAGAAGCGATCTGGGTGATATTTGTAAATATAAGTTTTTAGGTTTAGAAGAAGTTAAGTAGTTTAATTTTTATGGTTTTTTTACTGAGTTATATTTTGTGTGTGAATAAAATACTGTCTTTTGAACATCAAACTACCTTGAGACTCACTCGTAGTAAAAACGTGTACGTTTAACTCACATCTTTAATCGAGTTTAGCCCGACTTGTTTCGGGTTGATCCGTAGCCCTTCTTCTTGGGGCACACGCGGCAAAAATACGAGATCAACGATGTGAGTTATCCGTATTTTTCATTATTGTCCTTTGAACTTGGTTTTACTTACGTGATCTTATGTAACTGATCAAAAATTAAAAGTTAATAACTTGTAACTCGTGACGAAATGTTCTTACCTGCAACAAAAACAACACAAATTATAATTCAAGCAATCAATTTACCAGAATCTGGGGACTTGGGAATTCATACATATAACTAAGTAGTAAATACCGTAAACGAAATAAAAAATGTGTTAGAAATAAAAACTTTATGACAAATTAAAATTATGACAAACGACACATTCGATAATTTTCATTTTATGGCTGTCGATAATATACCCTTCGCACAGACGAAGTTGTCCCGTATGTGTGGTCACGGAGAATAGTGGAAATAGATTTTAGTACCTCCACAAACAAATACACGATTCAATGAAATGTTATAGGTAGACAACGAGCAGTTAATGACCAGTTAACCTGGCTCTTTTACACGTTACGATATGGATCATACACCACTTAGGAAACAACAGGTTGTCTCCATGTGGACACAAAATTACCAACTCCGAGTCAGCAAACTTAAATTTTATTTAAATGGGCTGAAAGTTGGCCAGGCGTCTCACGCTGATGTAGAATGTAGAATTGACCAAAAATATCGGCTATAGACCCTTGTACCATGTTCACAAGAACAAAAAAAACGTGTATGACGCATATACTAGGGGCGTTCAATAAAAAGTGAGAATGAGTATGTTATAAACAACTTTTACTAAATGTCATTTTATTTTTCGACATAGTCACCTTTTAACATAATACACTTAGTATATCTTTTTTCTAAACTTAAAATTCCATTTTTAAAAAAGGTCTCATCTTGAGTACTTAAAAAATCTTGTACTGCAGCGACTACCGCGTCGTCGTCTTCAAATTTCTGGCCTCTCAGGTATTGTTTCAATCTCGGAAATAGGTAGAAATCACTGGGAGCGAGATCTGGTGAATATGGAGGATGCTTAAGGATATCGAACCCAGCATCACGAATTGCAGCCATTGCAACGGCGGACTTGTGTGCCGGGACATTGTCCTGGTGGAACAGCACAACTTTCGAGAGTTTACCTCGCCGTTTTTCGCGGATCTCATTGCGCAATGTTGCTATTTGTTTGGCGTATAATGTGCCCGTAATAGTGGCTCCATGCTCGAGATACTCAATCATTAATACCCCTTTACCATCCCAAAAAACAGAGCCCATGACCTTACCGGCAGATGGGCTCACCTTGAATTTCTTCGGAGTTGGAGATTATGGCCTTTTCCATGTCATAGACTGCAGTTTCGTTTCTGGGTCGTAATGATGGCGCCATGTTTCGTCCATTGTTATAAATCGCGCCAAAAAAAGTTCCCGGTCTTGCTACATCAGGTTCAAAGCTTCTTGACAAATCTCTAGTCTAGTTTGTTTTTGCGTGTCAGTAAGCATTCTTGGTACCCACCGCGCAGATACCTTTTTCATACCCAAGCGTTCATGTAAAATATTATGCACGCTCCCCGTTAAAATCTTTACATTTTCAGCAATAAAACGAACCGTGACACGACGATCCGCCAAAACTGAGTTTTCGACTTTTTTCACAATTTCTTCAGTTACTGCTGTAGTAGGGCGTCCGGAGCGCGGGTCGTCCATTGTCGATGTTCTTCCACGTCTAAATTCGGCGCACCAACGTGCGACTGTCGAATACGGCTGTGGCATTAGAGCCTAAAGTATCCCGCAAATCCAAATTGACTTGGTCCGTAGAAAAATTTTTCAAACACAAGTATTTGATACCGGCGCGCAGTTCAATTTTCTCTATTTTCGCTAACGTACTCAATAGCATTGCAAAGAAATTACCGTATATTTTTTTAAACAAAAGACAGTTAGTTTTTTTTTCATAGCAATCAGCTAGATAGATTAGCTTTACCGGCCAGTATTTAATTTCGTAATATTAAAAGAGTTTGCATCTCATTCTCACTTTATATTGAACGCCCCTCGTACAATAGGGATGTTGACACCACCAATCAACTGACGTTCTTTTTATGAGCTGTCAAAACACAATCTCCCATAGAGTTTGAATGGCAATAGCGACATTATGACGTCATTGTTCGCATACTCAATCAACTAACTATTTATTTGTTTTAAAGCAACAAAAAAACTAATTTTGCATTTAATCGAAAATTAATCTGGCTTTCAGGGCTGAAATAAGGCGTTTTTTCTGGAGTCGTGTCTTCAAATTCTTTTTTAATGGTGGCAACATCCCAATTGTAGGTAGTAAATCTAGAGCAGTGGTTCCCAACCAGTGGTCCGTGGACCACCTGTGGTCCGCAGAAGCCAAAATATGGTCCGCGACTGATTTTAAATTTCTTTTTATGTAATTTCCTATTGAGTTTTTTATTAAAGTTTCAGTTTGATTAATTACAGTTTATTATTTTTATTAAGTATACACCTACATAGTGGTCCCTGCTAACAAGAATAATATAAAAGTGGTCCCTGACCAAGAAAAGGTTGGGAACCCCTGATCTAGAGGGACACGAGTTCTCAACAGTTGATGCTGACCAGTTTACTTGTCACTTTTACCCAATATGATACACATACCGCTCTCCTAGATCAAGAGTAAACTAACTCAAAATAATCCACCATTTAATTTAGACCCTCCTGAAAGTAGATGAAGTCTAAATTTAAATGGGGATTATTTTGAGTTAGTAGACACTTTATCTAGGTGTGCGATACATGTAATTGTAACTATGTGGGCTCAACATCTGATGCTGACAGCGGCGGCCGCGGTCGCACGGGTCGACACCAGCGCTTACGATGTTACTGTTTACAATATAATTACACTATAAGGCCAGACACGGTGCGCTGATGTAATGGGTTTATATTAAACTTCTGCCCTTATCTTCGTCCAGGTAGAATCAGTATTTTGCTGAAGAGTTTTCAGAAAAAATGTAGCGTTTACCAATTGGTAATAGCTAATTAGCTATTTATGTCAATTGGTACTTAACACTTTGAAGGATACTACGGCTATAGGCGTCCAAATATATAGCTTAACAACGCTTAATTCAAAGTACTGTCGATCAATGTGTTAATTATATTTTTATCATTTTCACACCTGCATGCAGGCTTAATACGTTTCATAAAAATACCGTAACATCTCTACAGCTGTATTGTAGCAAAAATATTTCAGGTTTCAGATTTAAATGTTTCTATACTCAGCGGCAAATCTAACTGCCCACTTTACATACATGTTTCTAAAGAAGGAGGGCGATTAGATTTGCCGCTCAGTATATAAATCATCAACTTTACTCACAAAGTTTCTTAGAACTAAATAAAAGTCTGTTTTTTCATCGAAATATCTAAATAAACTAAACTGTTCTTACGATGTTATAAAAATATATCAGACATTATACATTTTCGAAGGAGTAATCTTAGAACTGTTGAAGCTATCAAAACATTTCGTTAACCCACCCGACCTTCGTGATAATGTAATCCGATACTTTAAAGCAAAACTATGTAGCGACCAAGTTATTGCCATTAATACTTAAAGGATCAACATATTTCGATATACCCGCTGAGGGTAGCTTCGAAATTTATTTGTGCTGAAACACTCCTAACGGTGGGGTGGGAGACTGCGAAAACGCCATTCCTTTTGCAATAAATCTTTATAGACGCGGGCAACACTACCGCTACTTTTCGGTTCAACGTTTTTATTGTCCATACTCCATAGTTTGCACCGTTAGGCTACAAATGTCGAAAGGGTACGTACAACGGTGATATTACTGCGGCTGACCCTTAAGTATGTGTGTGGTTTCCTCAGTTATAAACTACCGAATAACGTAAAACATTTTACAGAACTTTACTTATTTATTACACTAGGTACAATACTTTTTACAGACCCGTATGGTTTGCATTAAATTTGACATAAGTTTTAGTGAGTGATTCAAGCCTTGCTTTGCGGAGGTTCTTGTCAGTGGACTATAGGTGAAACACTTAACTAGATGACCAGTTGTATGTAGTAGTCCACACAATTGATATGGAGCTTAAGTCATTTTTCTAATTTGGAACGTCAGTTAGTTTATACGGACACGTTGCTAGGTACTAAATACAACAGGCCATACTGGTACTTTCGTACTTGGTATCGCATTTGACAGAAATGGGAGCCCCTTTTCTCCCATAATCTTTTTTATCCGAATTTTGAAAGTCAGAAATCGATGTCCATAATATTCTTGCTCATAAATATCGATGGTCATAATTTTTTTAAAGCATATCGCTTAATAGTTCTAACTGCAATGATCCATAATCCTATTGATCATAACTTTAAAAAGTCATAATATTGATATCAATAAAATTTAACGGAATATCGTTGATTATTCAGAAACATTGTAAGGCATATATCTTAAAGTAATAATTATTTTCAGTCATAATTTTGCAATACCTAAAATGCACTAAGCTTATACATCGAAATCTATAACATCTAAAGGAATATCGATAATTATTCAGAAACATTGTAAGGCATATCGCTGGCAGCGAGCGAGCGAAGCGAGCGAGCAAGACCTTTCAGGGCAGAAGCGACTCGGATAGGTTAGGTTCAGAAGGCTAAGGCGGGAGCGAAGCGTAGGTATTTTTTTTATGACAGCACAGAAAAGGATTATTACCTTTAATATTATGAAATGTCATACAACCATGACACTGAATGTTATTACAAAGTAATATTATGCCTAAAAATAATTATGACCTGCGAAAAAAGACCATGCAATAATTATTATGAGTGACTTTATTACCTTTAACATTATGAAGAGTGATGCATTCATGACACTGAATGATATCACTTTACTTATTGTTCCTTACAATAATTATGACTTAAGAAAATCGTAACTCCAATTTATGTAGTTTAATATTATGACTTCCGATAATATGACGAAGAAAAATTATGACAGAAAACGTTATGGGCTTGAAAATTCGGAACAAAAATTTTATGGGAGTCATTATAGACCCGACAGAAATAAATATTGAAAGCGAAAGCAAGCCCCCGCGCGTTAAACAAAGAGCGTAGGTACTGGTCCTTTACTTAAGTTTTTTACCTATACCTTGCTCCGCTACCCCGCCTGCAAGACGGCTACATCTATTTGATACATATGTGTTTTTAATACAGAAAACCTGCCCTCCTCCACTATCGTATTGTCTACCTATGAACTACTATGTCATATTATCTATCTATGAACTCATTTAGTGGTTGTGATAGTTGGATTCGTCGGATACGAGTTCTATGTGGAAGTGTTTTTCTGCATGAAAATATATATGAGTTGCACAGACGTAGCTTTATTGCACGTGTGGTAACACACCAAGGTAAAAGGTTGTTCACCTAGTTTCGTATCCCAGCGTTCCGAAATTATACTTTTTGATAAAAGTAAGTCGATTATATGTAATTTAATTAGACAATATTTACTTTAATATTCCCATTTAAATTAATATCTTTGTGTACACAGAACGAGTTTCCATTTCTTGGATAACTAAAATGAGGGTAAGCTAGCATGAAATTATAATAAAAGCCACCAAAAGGTTTTCTGTCTGTTTTATTAAGTTGGTCAACCACCGAAATAAAAAATTAACTTAGCTGAGAATACATAAACATGTGTAGATGTTCACTTGTCCTAATCTGTTTAACTGGACTATGTGATTAAATTTTTAACGAAATACTGTAGACGTACGCACGAAAAAGGTCATGGTGGTCTAGTAACTTGACCTACGGCCTCTCGAGCGGAGGGTTGTGGGTTTGAGCCTGGGCTCGCTTCTCTGAGTTTCATTTGAAATTTACCATGAGCTTTACGGTGAAGGAAAACATCGTGGGGAAACTGCTACAGACTTGCGAGGAAATTCAATGGTGTGTGTAAATTTCCCAATCCGCACTGGACTCGCGTTACGGCCCAAGCCCTCTCATTTTGATGTTATTTATAAATTAGTAGAGTAAGGTTGAAGATAACGCCCGTGTTGGTACAGTCAAGTGTAAAATGGGTGCATACAACTATTCATAAATATGTCTCACAGCTCTGTCGTGGAATTAAGTTATCAATACATACTTATGAGAGGGTGAAACCGATACATATTTTTCTTGACCGTAGCTTCTAAAAGTTCCCAATGTTTATGATTATTCTATTGGTTTTTATTGTTGCCGTCACGTTGGGAGGCAGTAACTACTTACTTACCCGTGAGGCCGGTAACGTGAATAGATTAGTTTTATGTGAGACAAGTTTTCTTCGATACAATGCCGTTAGGTACTGGTTTACGGACGCTGTAAAATATGGCCACCGCACTTTTACGAGTGTCGCTTAACATATAGTGCCGTAAAACCGAAAAGGTACCCAAGAAAGCGAGGAGACATCAAAAGCGGTCATTTCGCAGTTCGTTAGCTAATTGGTGCCCTTGATGCCTGGATGGCTTTTAATTAAATATGTATAAGCGACGTGATCACCTTACACAAAACAAGTAAAAACATTGAGGGAGGTTCCTACAGGTGAACCTAAAAACTCTGGCTTTCATATACACGTACTAGTTGTTGCCCGCGACTCCGTCTGCGATGAATAGGGGTATAAAAATAATAGTTTAAAAAAACTAAAAAACACGCTTTAAAAAATAAAAAATAAATTTTAATAAATTTCCATTCACTATTCTTATAGTGCAGTAAAAAATCTTAATAAGCAATTATTATATTGTTATATCCAGATCAAAATTTGTAAACAATTCTAAATATTGATAAAATAAATAATAATAGTTTAAAATATTTTATTGTAAAAAAAGCGTGGGGTGCTTTTTAAGATGTTATCAAAATGACAATCCTTGACAATTGACACCATGCACCCCACGCTTTTTTTACAATAAAATATTTTAAACTATTATTATTTATTTTATCAATATTTAGAATTGTTTACAAATTTTGATCTGGATATAACAATATAATAATTGCTTATTAAGATTTTTTACTGCACTATAAGAATAGTGAATGTAAATTTATTAAAATTTATTTTTTATTTTTTAAAGCGTGTTTTTTAGTTTTTTTAAACTATTATTTATTTTCTATTTTTTAGTTGCATTTTTTTCTTTCTAACTTTACCCCCTCACCTACAACCCCTAAACCCCCTAAACCCAACCCCCCAACATCCCCCACCCCATTACCCCAACCCCCCCCCCAAACCCCACACCCTTACCCCCAATCCCCTAAACCCCCCTTACCCCGTCCTCATTTTACAAACCCCCGAACCACCTAAACCCAACCTTCCTAACACCGAACCCCCATACCCCCGGAAAACCCCCCACCCCCCCCCCACCCCCCCACCCCCCACCCCCCACACGTCACATGCCCCCCCACCCCACCCCTCCCACACCCCCCACCCCGCCACCTACCGCCCCCCCTTCCAGTTCCATCATCAAACCCTTGTTACCATCTAGGCCTCTTACCCCCTCCCCATTTCCCACAACCCCCCAAAATCACTTACCCCCGAACCCCCCAACACCCCCACCCTATTTCCCGTAAACCCCCCCCCATCCCCTAACCCCAACCGCCACACCCTAACACCCAACCCTCTAAACCCCCGACCCCCTTACCCCATACCCCATTCCCCCCCCCAACCCGCCACCTACCCCCCTTCCAGCTCCATCATCAGACTCTTGTTACCATCTAGGACCAAAGTACTCGTCAAAACGAATCAAACGAGCCCAAACTCGATGGGGTTGTTTCGTTTTATTGTGGAGTGCCTTTGGCCATCTTCCAGCTCCATCATCAGACCCTGGTTACCATATGGGATCAAAGTGCTCGTCAAGACGAATCAAACGAGCCCAAAATCGATGGGGTTGTGTCGTTTTATTGTGGAGTGCCTTTGGCCATCTTCCAGCTCCATCATCAGACCCTGGTTACCATCTGGGATCAAAGTGCTAGACAAGACGAATCAAACGAGCCCAAACTCGACGGGATTGTGTTGTTTTATTACATAGTTCCTATGGCCATCATCCAGCTCCATCATCAGATCAGCTCCATGTTACAATAATATTGCATTGTCATCCAATTTACACATATGTGCAAAATTTCAGCTCAATCGGAAACCGGGAAGTGGGTCAAAATCGCGCCCTAAGGAGTCGGTTACAAACAAACATACAAACATACATACAAACATACATACATACAAACATACAGGTGAAGCTAATATAAAGCGTGTAAAAATAGCCTACGACCTATTCTCAGACCTACCAAATACAGTGAAAAAAATTGATAAAAATCGGTCAAGCCGTTTCGGAGGAGTTCGATAACAAACACAGTGACACGAGATTTTTATATATTAGTAATATACATTTTCTCTAGTAACTATAATTATTTACATTTACGATCTTGTTGGTATTAAGAGGCATGACATGAATTATCGCAAAATGTAAGTACTAGTTCAAAAAAATAGACACCTTAACTTCAGTTGTTAAAATAAGTATAAAAGTATGAAAAAAAACTATAGGTATAACTCCGAGTTAAGTGTTTAAAAGTAGTGTCAAAATATATGGAACTCTTATCCCTAACCTAGGTTTAATAATTTATTTTTTTAACCCTAAACCGTTCAAGCTGCCCTTAGAACCTTATTACTTAGTGTTAGCAGACCAAATAACTAAAGGGAAAACGCTTTTGTTGTACAGCTTAGTAGAATTAAGCGCGCGTAACACAGGCGGCTAAATAAACTAACCGCGTTTGATACGCTAAACGTTCCAGCAAAAATTACACATTCAGCTCATTTCGGTGCTCTTCTGTGGTTTATTTTTATTTAATTCTAGGCAGGTGCGCCGCGACCGTGTTCCAACCAATATTTTTGCACGATTACCATGCTGATGAAAAGCCAACAAGCCCAGAGCATGGCGTTCGTTTCTACACACGTAGTTTTATAAATGAGCAATCATCAAACAATTCGTAGGTAAACGTGCAAATTGAACCCGTTTATTCAAAGTATATAACCACCGAATTTGGACAAACAAAAGTTGCCGAAATTTGAATTAGAAGTAGCGGATACAGCAGATTAGGGTCTTCGGCGTAACCAATAAGAAAGGATCCCGAATTGCGGTTTTCCCCAATAAATATATCGAGATGAGACCAAGATAAACATATCGAAAAGAGCGGTGGATGGTTTAAAATATGCAGCCTTCCGCGCTTCGTGAAATTCGTGTAAACAAGTGAAGCAGCCCACTGCGGATGAACCTTCGGATATTATTGTCGGCATATTGTAGAAGGGAGACGTTGCTGGGTTTTGTTTGTATTTGTCAAGTCGGGCGATAAATCCATACATAATCGATTACGTGACAAAAGTTGATGTATTAAAATGTACTTTTTTATTTAAACTGAAGTCAAACAGGCTTCATGATCTTAAAAAAACCGGCCAAGTGCGAGTCGGACTCGCGCACCGAGGGTTCCGTGTAATTTTATATTTATCTATAAACATCCAGTCTTAGCAGACCCCTGCTCCTAAGCAAAATGTGCGTATTGTGGGATCATTGTAGTTTGGTTACTGATATAGACAGATAGAGAAAAAAAATTATGCTTTTCGTAATTATTCCTTTATCTGTGCTATAAGACCTTGCCTCGTAACAAATTTGAAGATTCTGAGTTCACGGGAAGTACCCTGTAGGTTTTGATTCCCTTGCGAGTAGTTGCGAGTTTGAAAATATGCGGCTTAAATTACTGCTTCTTTTGATTGCGTTGATATAGAAGTTTGATATTGTTACAGCTTAAAGGTATTATAGACCTGAGTATTTGATATGAACTTCAATTCAATACCTCTACGCGTTCATGATAAAAATAATAGTAACTTTAAATTTATTAAAAAAATTTTTTTCTATGATGTGACTAAAAATTTAGGTTTTCGCAATTTTTCCTTTATCTGTGCTATAATACCTCGCTACGTACCAAATTTCAATATTCTGAGTTCACGAGAAGTACCCTGTAGGTTTTGATTCCCTTGCGAGTGTCGAAAATTTGCGGCATAAATAGATTGGTTACTGATATAGACAGACAGACAAAAAACTATGCTTTTCGCAATTTTTCCTTTATCTGTGCTATAAGACCTTGCTTCGTACCAAATTTCAAGATTCTGAGTTCACGGGAAGTACCCTGTAGGTTTTGATTCCCTTGCGAGTTTCGAAAATATGCGGAAATTTGCGGCATAAACGGCTGTATCTTTTGTTTGCGTTGGCTTAGAAGTTTGATTTTTTCACAGCTCCAAGGGACAGTAGACCTGAGTATTTGATATAAATTTCAGCTTGATACTTTCACGCGTTCCTGAGAAAAAGAGTCTTGACAGACAGACGGACGGACGGACAACAAAGTGATCCTATAAGGGTTCCGTTTTTTCCTTTTGAGGTACGGAACCCTAAAAATATGTATCAAAAGAATTAGGCCGCGATTTAACGACCGCTTTAGCCTAGTTGGTAGTGACCCTGCCTACGAAGCAAGAGGTCCTGGGTTCGAATCCCGGTAAGGGCATTTATTTGTGTGATGAGCACGAATAATTGTTCCTGAGTTATGGATGTTTTCATTTAGTCATTTATTAATTGTTTTCATGGGTACATTGGATCTTAAAAACTAGTACATTTCCCAGACATGAAACCCTGTAATAGGGCACTACAATATAACTTAAATCTAATACCTACTTGATACAACATTACAGTTTAATATTGTACTATTACTATAATATAAATAATTTATTTTATTGTTTCGGAAATCACATTATCTACATTTATTGGCTAACACATGCATTGTATGGTACATTCATAGAACACAAATTTTCCCAAGATAATTAAATGTTTCACAAAAAACCGGAAAACAAAACGAACGACTCAAACTAACCACAACAACTGAAAAACGAGCAAAAATATGGGCGAGTAAAGTTTGTATTGAATGAAATGAAAAAGTAAATGAAATTACAATGAAATATAGTGTGTGCTTTCTATGGCCGTCGTGGCATGATAGGTCATGACCTACCATGCCACGACGGCCATAGACGTCATGACGTCATGACGTCAGATACAGTATGGTTTGTTAAACAATGTGGACAAATTTAAAATTTTACACATTCCCCATCATTATTAATGGGTGTCATGTACATTGAAAAAATTCTTGCAATGTGTAGTAAGACCTTTCAAGAAGATATTGTGTTAATAACTGGTTAAATGATTTGTCTTTCTGTTCATTTTTAATGGATTGTGGTATATGATTGTGTAGCGACTACTAGCGCCATCTAGTCATCACATAAGGAACTAACAACTACAATCCTACATCACGCTATCGAAGTTTCTCAACTCGGTTGCATAAATACAACTTCCAACTTTCATCCATTGGACTTCGGTCCCCAGGCATAACATCTGCCTGGAGAGAGATCTCTCTATTGCAACTACCCCCAAATTGGTGACCCACGACATTGGACAAAATCGCAGCCTTCAGACACACAAGACGATGACGCAGTCTCACAGCAAGCCATACTCACCGCACTATGCACCATTAGCATGTATCTATTATCTGCCTGGTGTCTACAGTTCGCAAAAAAATCCTCCTCCCACTACTTCCACTTGCCAATCAAGCAACCAACGCTCGCCAACAAGGCTCTGAGCAATCACGCAACAGCCATGCATCTACAAGTAGCAGAGGAACAACAATGCTCGCCGACGAGGCTCTGAGCGACTGGCCCTTGCAAGCGCCCACATGACGCACAGACTGCACTCCACTGCAATTCGTATCGACCTCCGGTCTAAAAGGGGGGCTGATGTAGCGACTACTAGCGCCATCTAGTCATCACATAAGGAACTAACAACTACAATCCTACATCACGCTATCGAAGTTTCTCAACTCGGTTGCATAAATACAACTTCCAACTTTCATCCATTGGACTTCGGTCCCCAGGCATAACATCTGCCTGGAGAGAGATCTCTCTATTGCAACTACCCCCAAATATATACTTTAAATATACTTTTATGCACATAATATAAGGGCCAGAGCTGAACATTTTTAATTTGTGAGGGGGTATCGGTATTTTATTCCTTGGTCTCAAGTTCATTATATTGTTCTCTATGTATTTAAGTATTTAAGTATTTATTTATCTATATACGAGGGGCGTTCAATATAAAGTGAGAATGAGATGCAAACTCTTTTAATATAACGAAATTAAATAGTGGCCGGTAAAGCTAATCTATCTAGCTGATTGCTATGAAAAAAAAAACTAACTGTCTTTTGTTTAAAAAAATATACGGTAATTTCTTTGCAATGCTATTGAGTACGTTAGCGAAAATGGAGAAAATTTAACTGCGCGCCGTTATCAAATACTTGTGTTTGAAAAATTTTTCTACGGACCAAGTCAATTTGGATTTGCGGGACACTTTAGGGTCTAATGCTCCTCCGTATTCGGCAGTCGCACGTTGGTGCGCCGAATTTAGACGTCGAAGAACATCGACAATGGACGACCCCCGCTCCGGACGCCCTACTACAGCAGTAACTGAAGAAATTGTGAAAAAAGTCGAAAACTCAGTTTTGGCGGATCGTCGTGTCACGGTTCGTTTTATTGCTGAAAATGTAAAGATTTCAACGGGGAGCGTGCATAATATTTTACATGAACGCTTGGGTATGAAAAAGGTATCTGCGCGTTGGGTACCAAGAATGCTTACTGACACGCAAAAACAAACTAGACTAGAAATTCGTCAACAAGCTTTGAACCTGATGCAGCAAGACCGGGAACTTTTTTTGGCGCGATTTATAACAATGGACGAAACATGGCTCCATCATTATGACCCAGAAACGAAACTGCAGTCTATGACATGGAAAAGGCCATCATCTCTAACTCCGAAGAAATTCAAGGTAAGCCCATCTGCCGGTAAGGTCATGGGCTCTGTTTTTTGGGATGGTAAAGGGGTATTAATGATTGAGTATCTCGAGCATGGAGCCACTATTACGGGCACATTATACGCCAAACAAATAGCAACATTGCGCAATGAGATCCGCAAAAAACGGCGAGGTAAACTCTCGAAAGTTGTGCTGTTCCACCAGGACAATGCCCCGGCACACAAGTCCGCCGTTGCAATGGCTGCAATTCGTGATGCTGGGTTCGATATCCTTAAGCATCCTCCGTATTCACCAGATCTCGCTCCCAGTGATTCCTACCTATTTCCGAGATTGAAACAATACCTGAGAGGCCAGAAATTTGAAGACGACGACGCGGTAGTCGCTGCAGTACAAGATTTTTTAAGTACTCAAGATGAGACTTTTTTTAAAAATGGAATTTTAAGTTTAGAAAAAAGATATACTAAGTGTATTATGCTAAAAGGTGACTATGTCGAAAAATAAAATGACATTTAGTAAAAGTTGTTTATAACATACTCATTCTCACTTTTTATTGAACGCCCCTAGTAAGTATGTTTATCGTCGTCTAGTACCCATAGTACAAGCTTTGCTTAGTTTGGGACTAGGTCGATTTGTGTAAGATTGTCCCCTAATATTTATTTTTATTTTATTTATTTATTTTTATGAAATTACACCATGAGTCAATAAGTTTTCTAATATTATGCGTTTACTCTCTAGCCGCGTTGATAAATAAAAGAAACCATCTACTAACATCAAATGTTTCGTTAGGACGCCATGTTTGCCTTCTCCCATACGATACAAGCTTTTAGAAATCAATGTCGCTATTAGGTGCCGGGAACAAATAGAAAACGAGGAAACGCAATCCTACTAATTTACCGTCAAATAGAGGGGGCGGTAGGCAAACACCCCACTTACCCCTTGACGCAAAGAGTTACGAAAGACAATGCAATTTTCTGTCTTGTTTGACTGTTACTTACATTAAGAAATAATGAGATACTTTACACCACTTAAAGAATTTAAGCGGCAGAAAATTGGAAATCAGTAGGCGTCTTTTGACGATTGTATCTACTTAAAGTAATAAACATAATTTAAATCACAGGGCTGGTGAGGTGGTGAGAGAGCTGTTGAGCTATTATGTAATTTATACTTCAGTTTTAATAGTAACTTATACTTTGGTTAGCATTCCAAGTTGCTGAAGACACATCAGCAGTTCTTGAACTGCTATAAATCAGCCTGCCACCGACAAACTTATGTTTGACCTTTAGCTTTTACAGAAGTTGTATTAGAAACTATAGCATTCTAGTGTAAATAAAGTTAACGTCTATCTGAGCAACGCGTTATATTTCAACTGACATTTTGCCCAAGTGAACGACCCACTATGATTCATTCGTTTGAAATACATTCAAAAGTCGGCAATGGCATGACGTGTACCAATTTAGAAGCAGATTGGATCGCGGCAAATTGACTGATCGACTATGATCGGTCGTTTAACATGCGCTACGTATGAAAAATAAAAAATATGTCACACCGTACAGAATTCATATGCAAATATCGAAGCGAACGCGTTCCCGGCGAAAGTTAAGCGGCGGGGATAAAAGTTGCGCAAATACGTTTATTTGAGCGAATAAAAATTATCGCTGCAAGCTACCGACATGATGTTAGCCTAGATGCATCGCGGTGTTTGTATAGGGCGTCGGAAACGCGGTGCAGCGCACGCAGAGTATACGAGAGTAAGCAATCTGCAAACAAAAGTCCACCGAGCGGCTAAAATGTGTGTGCGCCGGTATGCACGCACCGCCGCACGCACAAACTTATAGTACCTAAGTACCTAATGGACCTATGAGAATCTCAGTCGCTGTTGTCGCATTAGGTAGATACTTTTGATTGCTCGCTCACCGCCGTTCGTATCGTATGCAAAATGTGTATGTGTATTCAGTTTTTTTTAAGTAGCGTAGCGTAGTAAGGCCCTATAATTAATAAAATTACGAGTATATCATCGCATCAGAGAAAATATTGTTGTGTATAAAACAATACAAATTATATTGATTAATTGCTAATAATAATGGTAATCTTGTAAGTTTAGATAAAATTGTACATTTTATGTTTTTAGTTGTTTGCCGACTACTAAAACTAAAATAATCATGGGGGTAAATTTTACGGGCGTTTTCACCGCTATCAGTTTTCTGTCACATATGTTTATGAATTCATCACATCATCATCATTTCAACCGAAAGACGTCCACTGCTGAACATATAAGCCCACCCTCAAGATTCGCCAAAAAAATCGGTCCTACGCCATCCGCATCCAACGAGCATTGAATAATTGATTTTACATTGTACCGCCAGCACACTTTATTGTTTTATGAAAAAATTTCGCTCGGTGTGACTTATTTTTCTTATAGATATTATGCGACAGAATACTGTTAGCGGTTGCAACGCTAGTAGAACTACCCATGCACAACCTAGAGCGCGGAGCATGCATCTATAGGCATTTAACCCTCTTGTTAAGTTTTTGTCATTTTATGTCTCAGTCCTCAGTTTTCAGTAAAGGTACGGAGATTCCATACTTGTCCAATTTGACTATGGGGCAGGTTTCGGCTTGCGCGGCGCAGCGTTGCGAGCGAGCGGAAGTCAGCCCAGCAAGTAATATATTTTTAATTGATGCACACAGCGACCGATGTGTCGGGTAAACATTTACGCGTTGCCTTTGTCGACCGTTTTTAACTCAAAACATGAATTGGTGGAAAAGTGTGCAATTTGCATGTTTAAACTTTCAGTCATTGTAAATATTAACACTGTAATTACGGAAGGGTTGATTGCGAATCTCGTTGGTTAATTTGTAAACAAAGCTCGTGTTTTAATTTAAGTCTTTGATAACGAGGTATCGGATTGTAGGAATCAATTCAGTGAAATGGGGGAGGTGTTCGGCATTCCTATCTAGGACGTGCTGTGTGGAGGGCAATACAATCATTTTTAATTTCCGTTGTAGGCGCGTCCAGTGCACTGAATACCAATTACTGGACCCGTAACTACTGAACATGTGGAATGTGAGCTGAGCTGCCGAGTTAATCCTCGGCATGCCTAGTGGAGATTTGTTGAGCTGTGCACAGCAGTGAGCTCGAGCCTGGTGCTTTACGGTTTTTAAGCCGCAGTCGTAGCTTTAAGTATTTTTTTATTGGTTCAACTGGATATTACTTAAATTTGTGAGGTTTCGTACCTAAAAGAAACAAAAAGGAACCTATGATGGCAGGGTCCCCTCATCGTTTGTCTCAAGAAATCTTTTTCTAGAAATACGTGGAGATATTGCGTGGAAAATAAAAAGAAATACCTGCTTAGGGTAATATTTTGCAACTGTAAATAGGTTTTTAGGTTCGATAAAAACTTTTGTAAGTCCCGTGGGGATTAAAATTTGTGAGGTATTTCCTGATGGCATATCGTCGTTGATACTTCAATACCGCGTAACTACCTTTAACCATATAGTCTATTTTATCTAATTTTCCCTGTTATTTCATTTCAAGTTGAGCCTTATGGAAAAAGCTAGTTACGCGGTATTGCAGTATCAACGACGATAATAATATAATTACGGGCGACAAATAAGTAAGTAAGTAAGTAAGTACAAATAAGTGAAGAAAAAAAAAACACACACTGATGCGCTGCAATATCATTGTTTTCTATAAAAATACAAAGTTGTTTTGTTTTTACGGAACAAAAGAAGCAGCATTAAATGTCATATCCAAGACCGGCCGATACAAGATCTACGTTAACATTATAATATTTAGTTTTGCGATGCTGGTTTGTGTATGTATAATTTACTTCGCGTTAAACTCGCAATGAATGTGCGTTTAGCCAGCCACATTCGCAGGGTTTCTAACTATTTTACAAAGTTAGTAATGCACCTTGACATTGTGTGTTGATCGCAACATAAATGTTGGGTTAAACTTGGCGCAGGTGCATCTTAAAGTTTTTCAACTCACGGCGAGGCGTTGCACTTCGGGGAAGTTGGCGGTAGAACTATTTTAGGTATATTAGTAGGTACGCGTCTAACCTTTACGATATGATATTGAAATTATGTTCAATTAAGGTGCGATAGATCTTCTCCATCCATAAGAATGTGATGTCTTATGAACTATCATCAAAAATCTCGTTGAAGTATGTATGTATGTATGTAAAACTCTTTATTGTACATAAAACATGAAAATAACTAGTTAACAAGAGATACAGATGTACAAAGGCGAACTTATCCCTTAAAGGGATCTCTTCCAGTTAACCTTAGAACGATTGACAGGACATTAGAGACAAGAGTAGGCATACAATCATTGAAGTCATGTTTGCGTCACAAATGCTACTGCTTTAATGGTTTTTACGGGAGAGAAAACTTCCTTAATTGAAACTCAACACAAATTTGCAACCAATCGTGATCCTTTCTTTGTGAAGTTTGAGGTAAAGCAAACCAGACAGTCCATTAAGTTTATTGTTCAAATGAAATCATTTTCAACTATTTTAATCGCGTATTGTTACTAATTATTTTCTCGACGTTTAGCTGTGCTCATTCTTCATTAGTTCCTTAAACTGAAAGTGGGGGATAATTGAAATAATTAAACCTTATCAAGATTTTCTGTCTAGTTCTACAAGTTTTAATTGAATTTTGAAACGTTACGCTAGCAATCAAAATGCTGTCAAACTCGCTGGCAGGATTAACGGTAGTAACATTTAAAGCGCCAAAATACGAATTTCAAGTAAAAAATTAAGACGATTTGTCATAAACTTGGTCGGAGCATCTTAAAAAGTACAAAGCTTATTGTCAGCAAAGTTCTTGGTTATCGAAATTTACTTTAAAACAATGTCAAACTGCATGACGTCGTCCGTATTTAAGCTGCAAGCGACGGGTTGTGGGCAAAGTTTTTACGATAGCCCGTCCCAGGGAATATTGTTGGTGCATTAACGTTTAATGCTCTCCACAGTTTCACTGGCTGAAATTTAAAATTGGCTCGCGAAACTGTTGCGGCGATTAGAGGGGATTGTGCGAGAATGAAGTCCCGAGTGAACGTTTCGATCGGTTTTCAATTATGTAGCAGTAACAGTAGACGCATTAAGTAAACTGATCAATTATCGCGACAGCGAGAACGCTTTAAAATGAGGATAATTCTTAATTTAGCCAATGTCATTAAGTAAGGCATACAAATTTAAAAAAAATCGAATCTAATCCATATGACGATAGTGGTTAGAGAACCTGACTACGAAGCTTCAGGTCCCGGGTTCGATTCCCGTTTCGCTGCATATATTTGTATGAAAAATACGAATGTTTGTTCTCGGGTCTTGGGTGTTTAATATGTATTAAAGTATGTATCTATCTATATAAGTATGTTTATCCGTTGCTTAGTACCCATAACACAAGCTTTGCTTAGCTTATTTTGGGACTAGGTCAATTGGGAGTGAATTGTCCCGCGATATTTATTATTATTTATTTATTACAAATGAAACAATTCAGTTCATATTAGCCATATTGTAAATATTTAATTCTGAAATGCGAGATAATACCTCAAATTTCCATAAATTATTCCATAGCCGACACAACTAGATATAGAAGCGCGACAGATCCTACAAACAGTTAGCTTAGACAAAGTTGCTTTACTAAAAGCGATTCCGGTTTTAGCGACACAGCCACTGCTATCCATAATCTACCTTTGTATAGTACGTACATATCCTTTAGAAACACCGGGGTCCATCAGAACGGTATCAATTTCCGGACTTCCACTGCCATTTGATTTATGTTTGTTATGACCGTTGTATACTAACAGCCGCAAGCTGGATTACGTTTTTAACGGAACTGCACTTTTCATGTACACATGAAGCACAAATATTTAGTTTGGTTTGGAATATGAAAGTTTTTATTTATTATGTACATTTATGAAAAAGTGCACCGGCTAACAAAAAGTTTAGAAAAAAGAGAATAAACATTTTATAGTACCTAGACAAATAGGAGATTTACTCATTGACTGATTATTCAACATGCTTATTAGTATTATCTACCTTATTTGAATGTGTGTCTAAAGTAGATTAATTCTAGTGTATACCTAAATTGTATTAAATCTAGATTAGTCTAGAGAATTTAGATTCTCTCTCGTATTATGCCAAACTGCTCAATATAGTCCGATAATTAATTAACATATGTCCTACTGGCATCACGTGGGACCTAAGACATTCACCTGCGATACATTATGAATGCATGACTGCTAAATGCAATAAGGTTAATGAGCTCAAACACAGTATGCATCCAAACTAAAGGAAAAGTATGAATCTAGTCAAAGTTAAAGTCAAAAATAATTCTACTTAAATAAAGGCTTGTTCATAATTAACGCTATAAAATAAACATAAATATCGATTGCGAAAATCGTGCTTAGTCGAGGTTGAAGCTAAGGTAGGGATGGGCGAAAGTTATGGCGATAAATCCGATTAAACTAATAATTGAATGTTAAAAGCAACAAGTTATTTTATTTTAAACCATGGCTGGTGTAATAGTGAAATCCAACTTGATCAAAAGGTTAAACTACGTAAAAAGTTATGAGTTATAGTATCTATCTGTTTCCTGTGTCAACAGACAGTATCTTGTGAAGTTAAGAAGAACCTAATAATAAAATAACTCATAAATGTTGAAATCCGTCCAGCCGTTTAGAGTACAGGGGGTGACAAAAAATAGACATAAATTGCACACATGCGCTCGAAAATCATAACCCTACTTCGGGTAATTGGATAAAAATAGTTTGTCGTGGCATTGTACTCTATTTCGTTAACAATCTAATTGATTCTTTGCTTTTAATTTGATACACAGCATAAAGTACTTAAATATTTTTATTCGATAGCAACGTAAGCATAATTATATTATGAAACCCTTACATTCTAGTATACTAAAATGAGAATAAAAGCAACTTAATCAGCCGTCGCTTGTTTAATAAGTGGTTTTTACTATAACTACGTTGCAATTGGTCATTTCGTAAAACTTAATAGTGCACAATAACTTACAGCGTACGTACTTAGTAACTCACGCGAAGCACGACTAAAAACCAACTCATACAAGACAAGAAACAAACTCTCGAAACTGCTCCATTTGTTTTACTTACCGCTGTGTGAACGCGGCTTTGCAAACTAGCAGAAGCAACATGACTGGCCGTAAAACATGTGAACATAAGTACGTGGAAGTACATGGCAACATAAAAGTGCTACAGACCTAATGCTCAGAAACACTTCTCAGGTGTTGCCAGCACAACCATTTAGTGATTAATGTTTATACCGTGACACGCCGAATCTCACAGCCGGGATATGAAGAGAGATATAAAGTTCACACAGAACAAGGAGGGGTTGTGCTGTTAGATGTTATGACTATGGAAAAAAACAATAAAGGCTTGCAGCACTTTTGGTAGCATATAGCTACAATGGGTGTTCTCAATCCGCACTGAGCCCGTGTGGGAACTACGACCCAAGCCCTCTCATTCTGAGAGGAGGCCTGTGTCATGCAGTGGGACGTATATTAATAGGCTGTGATGATGTAATTAATAGACATTTTTAATACTGTGATATTTTATGTAAATCTATTATCACATTAGTATGTGACATGGATTTTTTTTCTTATTTTCCAGAATCGGTATAACTTGATCTCTAGGTTATCGTTGAGTTTTAGGACACCCTGTTTATCTTTATCCCAATGCTTCGCTCCCGTAGAAGTATAAAAAACCGTCCAAGTGCGAGTCGGACCGAATGTTCCGTACAAATTTTTAGGTATGTCAAAATATACGTCGTAAAAGCCGTAACTATAATAATCCCGTGTTAGCAGAACCCTGCTTCTAAATAAAATGTACGCAGATCAATTTATATTGGTCAGTCAGGACCCCCTTAATACTGGATATAATTATATTATTATTATTTATTGTTGTACCGGCCAAAGTAATACACAATCGGTGAAAATTTCAAGTGTCTAGTTAACGCCATTATAAAGATTGAGTTAAAAAAAAACGAAAAAAAAACACGTTTCTTGTATGACGACCCCCTTTAATTTTTAACTTTATTTTATTTTTAGTATTTGTTGTTATAGCGGCAACATAAATACATCGTCTGCGAAAATTTCAACTGTCTAGCTGCTACCACGGTTCATGAGATACAGCCTGGTGACAGTGGTGACAGACACAGACGGACAGTGGAGTCTTAGTAACAGGGTCCCGTTTTTACCCTTTGGGTACGGAACCCTAAAAAGTAGCAAGGCTCGTATATCGTGTGAATTCCGAAAAATGGTTTTTTCTCATCGTCCTCAAGAAACAGGTCTGTTAAATTGCAGTGCTTTAGGCTATGCGTTATCATTCTGCCAGTTGTAATTCTATAGATAATATACCTATATTTTATAGCTATTTGATCCGAAGTAGGTACTAAGTCCAAAATTGCATAAATAAAATTAAAAGTCTTAAGTACCTCCTCAAACGATAGTTTTTTCCTTTTATAAAATACTCGCACACTTACTACTAAGACTACTAAATTAAGGAAATGTTTTGTTGCATTACGTCTATCACACGTCAAATTATTGTTACGAAGCATTGATTGATGAGTGAAACAGTTTTTAGCTTTTTCATAAACGATTCAGATCTTTTGTACTGCCTAATACCGGGAACGTTATTTATTATGTTGTCAAAAGTGATCAATGATGGTTGAAATAATTTATGTAAAAGCATTCACAATGAAATCGATATAAACAGCATATTGTCATGGAAAAATACTGAACTAATACATCAAATATTTGACAAAAACTCACTTTGTCTGAGTCGACGCAATCACGTTCGTCGTGGACGTACCGTAGGCGGGACATAATTTCACGTAAACTAAACACCATTTTCACTTTGCCCGTTACTATTTGCACATAAAAACAAAAATAGAAATGCAAACAATGATTTATCTAGAAATATTAGCGTAATTAGTTAAATAGAACACATAATAAGTTACACACAAGCCGACGAAAGATTAAAGAAGAATGACGTTTTAAAAGTCATTGACTCGTAACAAACATACCCGCTTTTGAGAAACAAATGACGACTGCGCGTTGTATTTTTTTAATGCGCCGGAATATTGTCTATTCAGCCAGTGTGTTATATTAACAATATTTGAAAAGAATAACTTTTTTACGGCTAATGTTGACTTGCCCCACATACTTAATAATATTTATGATTATTTTAAATGCACATAAAAATATTAATACAGGATAAAAGTGAAAAACTAATTGGTTTAGGTAGTATACATTGTTTCAAATACGGACCTAAGTGATAATGATTGACGACCAAATGGCCTAGTGGTTAGAGAACCTGACTACAAAGCATGACGTCCCGGGTTCGATTTCCGCAGCGGGGCAGATATTTGTATGAAAAATACGAATGTTTGTTCTCGAGTTTTGGGTGTTAAATATTATGTATCTTTCTAATATATAAAAATCTCATGTCAAGGTGTTTGTTATCTAACTCCTCCGAAACGGCTTGACCGAATTTTATGAACCTTGTCTATATTTGGTAAGTCTGAGAATAGGTCGTAGGCTATTTATTTTTTATACCCCTATTCTACGCAGACGGAGTCGCGGGCAACAGCTAGTCTATTTATAAAAGTATTTTTATCCGTTGCCTAGTGCTCATAACACAAGCTTTGCTTCCGTTGGAAATAGGTCAATTAGTGTGAATTGTCCTGTGATATTTATTTATTTATTCAACTTCTATTTTTTACTTTTTTTGTTTGGTATAGGTAGGTACTTAGTTTCGAGGTATTCTCAAAACATTCTAAAATCAAAACAATAAACTTATATTTGTTTTAAAGTGTTCGTTCGAATAATTATTAGGCTGTAAAACTACTTCATGTGTATTTGAGAGAGAGAGAGAGAGAGAGAGAGAGAGAGAGAGAGAGAGAGAGAGAGAGAGAGAGAAAGAGATGTTTATTTACACATATTCGATACACAGGAAATACAGTTGACAGGAAAAGATACAAAAAAAATCATCGAATAGTATTTCAAGTGTTAACATCAGTCCGTAAATTTAAAATAAAAATGGCTGCGCGCGTCCAACCCGCACTTGACCAATTGCTTTCCCTCTCCAGTGAGCCAGTTTCTTTTCTAAACTAAGTTAGGTTGTTACATATAATAATCGTAGTGGAAACGTCGCATTCCCAGCCCAGTGGAGCGAAGGTGGCATGAGATAAACACGCCTAACACGCGACGGACCTAGATCGTTCGCTTTGCTACGCAGCATACGCGAGAAATGCATGCTCTACTTTACCAAAGTGGTATCTACACTATAATACTACAATACGGTCATTCTCATTCATCAGTGCGCCAGTCTAATTACCGTGTCGCTTTTCTCCTAAAAAGACTGAGCGCAAAGATCTGGGAAAAAGAGGGCGGCGATTCTTACTCCTCTGTGTATTGCATCTATACTGTGACACTAATGATTGCTATAAAAAATGACACACAGGTGCACAGAAGAATGAGAATCGCCGATTAAAGTATCAAACTCAAAATTAAATTTGAAATTAAAAAAAACTAACTGTTTAAACTTTGTCTGGATGTAAAATGTGAATTAACGCAAGAAAAAAAATAACTTTAATGAATGGAAAGCTATTAACCTGACGAATTAGATTTTGCTATTGCGAAATAACCGTGGTGTATAATTTTTATCTTTAACCTCTGTTTAAAATCTGTTTCCATAAGAACACAGATAGGTACTTCAACTTTAGTTTAGTTTAGTCCTTTAGGACAGTATTTATTCCTAAAACGATTTTGTGGCACTAATGTTTTAAAAAATCACCGCCATGTATATGGACTTGCTACACTATAGGTAAATGCCCCTGTACCTAAATAGGTACGTTACCGCCCCTTCGAGAAATAAAATAGGCTGATATTTACTGAACTGGATTGAATTTTACAAGCCTTTATTTAACTTGATATGTATGTATGTACGGGTCAAATCTTGGAAGTCAAATTTGACCTACTTCTAGTGGTCGGATTTACTTGAAATTTGGTATATTTATGAAAGTTGGATGACAATGCAAGTACAGTCAACAAAATTAATTTTTAGTTTTAATTTTATTACTGTATGTTAAATTTTTCTATGTTATGAATTTATTTATCTAGTTGGAATTATATGTTGAATAATTATGTACAATATTGACAACTTAATTGTAAAGCTATAATTTAATTCAATTTATTTGAGTTGTCTATCGCATTGGGCATACTTGTAATGATTGATTTAAGTTTTGTAAAATTATAAATAAATAAATAAAAGTACAGTCAGCAAAAAAGCTTGCATTAAAAATTAAATTTTTAACAAAAACTTAGATTACATAAGATTAGATTTATTTATTTCATGATGAAAATTACGATTTAAATTTATATTACATTACATTATTTATTATTTATTTATTATTGTTTGTTTAAAAAAAATGGTTTTATCCAAGCACTTTTTCTCCATTATTAATGTGCCACAAGTACCAGGATACCATAAAATATCGACAGCCACGTATTCGAAACAGATGTCAATTACAAGCTGTCCACATTGTTCTGGAGAAACGGTGAGATCGAATTCCAATTGCAGACGCATCTGTCCGCTAATGAACGTTGGTACGTGCATGCTGTCTAACTGCAGTTAGTACTTCTGTCACCTACGTGTCTATGGCCCCCTGGTGCATGCGACGCGTTACCTTGGAAATTATCATACGAATTTTGAATTATTTTGAAAAATATATTATTATTGTAGAACTTTACGGATTGCTCATTTTTAGTTATTCACAGTTTTAATAAGTTTAATTCTGTTTTCAACAAAAATTATTGTCACTAATGTGTTTTGTGCTTTAGAAATCAGATTCCTCGATCTACGTTGCAATCGTAGCATCTATGTATTTTTTATAATATAATAGCTTTTGATCGAGACTTATAATCCCTTATCACTTGCTACACCTCGATGATCTGAAAAGATGTTATCCACCAAGTATCAACTGTAACAGCTAGGTATACATACAAAGATTAGGTTACTTTGAATAATTTGATAATGTATATAATGTATGTATATTATCCTGTTTAAAAAAGACAATTGAAATCGGTAAAGTCGAACTCAAGTTATCGCGTGTCCAAGGAAAATAGGCATTAATAATAATAGGCATTATTATATTTAATATAATATATCTACTGAATTGATACACAATGACTATTGATAGATCGACCCACAATATCCATTATTTTAAATTTTCGCAGAAATCGTTATAGCTTGGAAGATCATCGTTAGGTACACATTGTATTTACATACTAAGAATTTTTCCTTTAATAGCATAGGATACGTAAGTTCGCGTAACAAGGAAGCTTAAGCTTTACATGGTAATAAAAGTAATGCAATAACTACAATATCATTAAGCGAAAGGGATTGTTTCTTGGGCAGCGACTAGTAAATTGACTTAAGTATTCATGGACTGGTGAATAAGTGATGGAGCGGGGATGCGATCACATTAGCCCGATTTCAATGATCGGGATAAGTTACTGGACCGCCGCGACCGGCTTTTACTACAGCTTATTATAATACATGTATATCGATGTATTACGTGACGTTGGTGTGCTTAATGTACTAGGGGGTTTAGTATGTCGAAGTTTAGATTTTATTATGCTTAAAGATTGTTTTTTAATGATTTAATGTTAATTTGGGCACAAACTGTAAAAGATGGTCGGACGATTTGGTGAAGGCCGCAGGTTCAGGGTGGGTGCAAGTCACTCCCAACTGTAATGTTTGGGCGTCAATGAGTGGCGCCTTAAATTCCAACATACTTACAATTCACATATCTTGAGCATGACCATGACCATGGTCGCGGGTGAGCAAAGTAATTGTTTCAGTTAACTAATACGGACCTCCGCAAAGTAACGCCTGGTTCAATAAATCATCTATAACATGTTTATACAAAAAAAAAACACTTTGAAAATAGCATTTATGAAAGAAAGTGTAACAGATAAACGTGAAAGTCACTTCAGATATTTTTGACTTCTAAGTACGATCAAAGTATTTATTTTTTTAAATGCCGGGTATCTTTTACACACGATACGCCTCAACTGTAACGAAAATATGCATGAAGAGTTTAAATTTGTAAATTCTTCATGTAATACCTCTACTAGCTTAGGTACATCAGCGTTTTTGAACAGACCAGCTTCTATCTAGGTCGTAGTCGTATGAGAAGCATGTTTCAACATGAATTTTACACATGCGTTGAATAACAACACAAAGCACGCAAAGCTTCTTTAAATATTCCTTTCCTTCATAATCAAAGTGCTGCGTTCGCGAGATAAGAATTCCCAACGCGCCAGAACATTAACTGTGGATGTATGTAGCAGTCTCCACAGAATGGGAATAATTTCACTCAGTTAGCTATTTATCAAAATTCCGAGCGAAAGAAGCGAGCACACTCAATTTTACAAGGCAGTACCGCAACCGTACGCACTCTGTAATTTATGCACCTAAGCCGAGAAATACACGATTCGGCAAAGCGACAGCGCTGTGACGGTCTTGCGTTTATAAGGAATACCAACTATTTGTTTACCTAGTTCCAGTTCTAGTATTTGGTTTTAATTGAAATTTAGTACGCGTATGTAATGTGGATGATAATATTGATAATGAATGTGTTTATTAAAATTAAAATTTATTTTTTACACTTTGAAAATAGCATTTATGAAAGAAAGTGTATTGTTTTTTTACAGAATCACTACAACTTTTAAACTCGTTTAACCTACATACTTAAATCTAAGTACATTCGCGGACAATCGAGCTTAGAAATCGCAAAAAGCGTTTTGTTTACTCAAATATGAGACCTAGCTTTATTAATAAGTTGGCTACAAAAACTTCTATAAAATAATTTTCATTGAAATCCTTAAGAGCTGTGTTCGAGATCTCAGGATATTACCTATTGTTCGTTGAATTGTAGATGTTTCGTGACAGTTTTTGAATATTTAATATAACTTTTATTAGAAACGAGAGAAAATAAATAATGTCTGGCTGTTTAACGTTCCTGGCTGGCAAACGCAAGGCCTAAGCCACCGAAGCTATAGACGAAATTTGACGAAATCCCACGGGACAAGGAGCTAGCCAGTTTATCCTTCTACAAGAAAACTATTATAAGTTATTCATAAATTTTAAATCTCCTGTTGGTATGCCATGTTGAACGCCACAGTGCGTGTACTCGCAAACGTCCCGTGTGATTTTTCCTATGCTCAGCCGTTCACGGCTATAACCGTGAGTTTACGAAAATTTTCCACCGCCTTAAGATATTCTTATGAAAGAATTGTTAGCTTAGGTAAATCCGGAAACTGCTATGATTTCAGATTTACCTAATCTTTGACTTATAATGTACTTTGCTTTCACCCTTCGCGGAAACTGAGTTGGTATTTTATGAACATACACAACGATGAGACTTTATTAAAATTCTATTAGGTAGTATAATCATGTTTAAGACGTCCATTTTTCTAACAGCATAGCATTTATATTCATATTATTATTATTACTATTCTTTAAAGTATTACAATAAATAGAGTAAATAGGCAGGTACTAGGGTCATTATTAGTTTCGAGATTCCCGATGAAGTTAGGCACGGGTATTTTTAATGAAAGTAAATGAATATTGGCCGATTCCCGCCGAATTGTTTACGAAATCTTATTTAAAATTGAAATGAAAATGGTACAGGTTAGTAAATCCTATTTTACTAATATTGTATCCTGCCATAACCTGTCCTACTAACATTACAAATGAGAAAGCTTGGATGTTTGGATGTTCGAATGTTTGTTAGTCAATCACGCAATAACGGCTCATCGGATTTACATGAAACTTAGCGTCCATACGGACAAAGATCAGGATTGAGACATAGGATACTTAATATCCTGGTAATGATGAAGCTCCCCGGAATAATATTTTTACTTTAAGAATAGAGAGCACTGTCCAATAGGGCATTGTCCAGGGATGTTGAAGTACTTCAACTTCTTGGCTTTCAAGATGACTTGTTAACTTTGTTCGCAATCCATAGATGGCGTTGTTCGAGTGAACGTTGTGCTTTAGAAATGTTACAGTGACGTTTTTTCGTATATTTCTAACAGACGAAAATTGTGCTGAAATATTGAATGGCCTGAGCGGGTATTAAATTTAATACGCGTCGGCGCTTGCCCGTATAAATTGCATTTTACCAACTAATTAGTTCACGCGTGCTACAGTTAGGGATGTTTTTCACGTGCCATCAGTCTAACATTTATAAACGAGAAACGATGCAGACTGTCATGATATTCTATATAACTAGGCAATTTTAATTTCCCTGAGTGCCTATTTCGAGCTCGCTCCCATTCGTTCCCACTCGACGCTCGTACCAAATAAATCCATTAACTTCAAATAAACTTCGTACAGAAGAGTAAGAAGTCACACAAGGAACGCATTGCGCGGATTATTTAAAGTAATTCGGGGCGAAAAAATTCAATGAATATCCTTAAAGCGTGCAAATTAAACACGGAAACTTTTTGTATTTGCTTAGCGCTTCACGGCTGATATAAGTGGATTGCAAAAGTTCTAAGGATGAGCATAAAAATGCTCGAGTCGGGAAGAAAAGGAACCAGCATTAGGAGTGTCGCGATAACGGGGAGTATATTTTTGTTAGAAACAACTTTGTCGGTAACTAATGGTAGATTAACAGGCGGCAGAGTTACGTTTTTATGTGGGCCGTTTATGAGTTGGTATGTTGTATGATGTAGGCGTGACGAGGAACTTTACTCACAGTTTGTACTTTAACGAGTATCAGTGAAGGACATTTGTAAGAAATTTTCAAAGATTTTATAAGTGTACGTCATTTGCTAAATCAACCGAGAAAACTGCGCACACACACATAAACGCTTTAATCTTTTCAGCTCCCGTTATAAAAGGCACACCGTTGTCCTATTTTTTTGCCTACAATTTTCACTTTTTAACGCTGCAGTTTTTTAGACTTCAAAAAAGAAGAAGTCATAATTAACTAAACAGGACTTATCACGCAATAAATATTTATTTATTTACTTCGACGTTTCGGCCACATTGCAGCAACCGTGGTCACGAGTTAACTGAAGTGTAGGGTGTCAAGTTCGTTTAGCCGCACGAGTCTTTCCAACTACCCGCGCTTGATCCCGATTAGAACCAGCACCCGTATCTCGAACTACCCGCACTTGATCAACATTTTTTAACGGCACCCCATCACACCGACACACAACACTCACAACATCCGACGATCTCTCCGAAAACTCCTCCCGACGCCAACATTTGTTTATAACCACGAAGACGAAAGCTTATATCCATCCTCCCGGTTGAAATTTTTGTGTTTTTTTAATTTCAACCGCTTCACGCACCATTCTAGAGTAGAAATGACGTTCCGTTGAGAGGATTCTGGGATTGTGCAGTTCAATCCAGTGGTTTGGTCCTGACTCCAAGCTGCCCACTGGCTGCTTGTCGCTCAGCTAGTAAGTAAGTAAATTAGTTCTGCACTTACAAGTATATCACACCACACTAATTCAAATACGAATTGTTAATTACAACATAATATGACATGGGGAAAATAACTGATCGAATAAATCATGAAATTTACGACTCTTTAAGTTAAACTTAAATGTTACTAAACTACCAACATGTCGTCAATATCAGTTAGTTTTGAAGATAAACGTTTATTAACCAGTATATAACACTAAAACTACGAGACCCTATTTGGTTGATCTTAATTCTTGATAACAGATGTGAGGCTCCAGGTTAATAGTTGTAGGTGAAAATCAGATAAGGTAATGGGGGATGGAGTTTGTGGAGTTAAGTTAATTAAGCTTGACACAAAGAAAAATCATAAACAAGCTTGTTTTATGGTCAGATATCAGGATTACAAACAGAACCAACAGGGCTGTATCTCAGAACCGTAATAGATAAACAGCTTAAATTTTATACATAATGACAAATAATTAAAATTAAGGGGAGGTCCCAATGAATCAATATAAAAGGACCCCATCCTGAGAAAATTTTATATTTTTATAGATGCGACTGTTTACAGCGTATATTTTGACACACCTACAAGTTGTACTGAACCTCGGTGTGAGAGTCCGACTCGCACTAGGCCAATTGTTTTAAAGGATGGTGTCCACGATCCGTTTGTGTAATC
Organism: Archips crataeganus; assembly: GCA_947859365.1. NCBI lineage: Eukaryota > Metazoa > Arthropoda > Insecta > Lepidoptera > Tortricidae > Archips > Archips crataeganus. The sequence goes on along the minus strand of OX402049.1, from coordinate 4,936,411 downwards.
TTGAAAAACAACCACGGATTTGTTCGAAACATGTTAGATATACCTCGACTACCAATACGTGAGAAACCAGTGCTTCTTATTTTAGTGATTTTTTGTCTCAAAGTTTAAATTCATATGTTACATAAAATATCAGGTACGTACTCATTGAACATTGGTGTGGTGAAATCCTCCCTAATTGTCCTGTAATTACGCGTGTAGACGTATTAAGCAACATTTATTAATGCTAAAAAAAAACAATGTGAATTAAAATAACGACCGATTCGTATAAATCGCTTAATTTAAAATATCGCGCACGATATCGTCTGAATGAATCATGTTATTATTTAAATTACAGTTTAAATGTTGACGCGATTGGCCTCTAGGGGATCGCAAATCGGCAGGGGGTTGAATATTGAATGTTTTGAAGTAAAGTTAGTTAGTGAAGCTGATAATTCCCATACCATAAATACAGATGTTCACACAGCGCTCTGTTTTCTCGCAAATCTCTGGTGTAACGTCAGAATTAAAATTAGTATGAAAGTTTACCATTGTATGAGTCTGTATCACAACGGAACTTTTTCCAGTCAGTCGTTTTGTATGTTTAACTACCATTTAACGTGGTTCATCTTTTCGGTTTCGACCCAGGCCAGGTTTCTAGGCCTGGAGCCCTGGAGACCCCGTGCCCTGCCCTGGTGGGTTCGGAGGTATATACATTACATGTATATTGATAGGGCTTCGGCCGTAGTTCCCACGCGGGCTCAGTGCAGATTGGGAACTTCACACACCATTGAATTTCTTCGCAAGTGTGTCCTCACGATGTTTTCGTTTCACCGTAAAGCTAATAAAATAAATAATTTCAAATGTAATTTTGTTCGTTAATTTCAGACAAATTAGGGGTGAGAGCCCGGACTTGGACCCACGATCCTCTGTTGAGAGGTTATCGGTCAAACAACTAGGCCACCACGGCATTTTTACCCCATTACACGACAATTACGACAAACGTAGTATCAGCTTCACACAACCCCCGCGTAGTAAATGTGTGAAGAGCTCCTTTATATTTGTAAGTTTGGTCGTATTTGTGATTTGACAGATTCGCCGAATCATGATAGGGCTCGAGTTAGCCGAATGGATATTATCTATTCAGGTGGGCTACCATTCCCGGCTGAATGGGACCACTTACAAACGAAAATGTATTAAATCCCTAATGTGAACAGTAACCTGAAACCACTTTTCCGGTTTTCTAAAAAGTTTTTTGTACTTTAGAAATGTATACGAGTGCCGAGGTAAATTATAAGTTATTTTATATATTCATAAAGTATAAGTTAATTTAATTTTTTTTCTTTATCTGTTACTTTACACTTTCACTTTGAATACTCGTAGATTTTTTTAAACAGGTCTTCAACGTTACGTTTGTTAGCATATTTTATTACATAAAAATAAATGGAAACTTGAAAGGTGGAGATCGCCATCTATGAATATTCGCCACTAACGTAAACCATACATTTTAACATTAAGTTTTTTTTAATCAGAATTATAAGAACTTGGTCGACAGACGATTATGCTGCTTCATAAGTTATCTGAGTGATACAAACAGTAGCACTTAATTTTCAAACTATAATGTGAGTTTATTTACTGTACATAAAAACATTTGCCTTCGTTTGATGACGAATCAGCTCAAGCATTGTTACAAGATCCTATGTCGTAGGTATGGCGGTGAGGCCCACTTCGAATACAATACACTTCATCAAATTATAAGTTTTCGTGAATAAAAATAAATAAATAAATTTTAGGTTAGGGTAAGTCTTTCCTAACCTAAAATTTATTTCTTAAAAATCCCTTTTGATGCGTTCGTTCGTACCAACTTATGTATAGGTACTTATATTTAAAATTTTATAATATTTTGCTACATTCAATAAACAGAAACTTCATAAAAATTTAATACTGTACAAAATATGAACAAAGGAAAAAACGCGCCCGTTCATGAATTTTAAAAACATTTTGCATCTAAAAACTTCGTACCAAAATTATGCAGTTCATTATAATATCGGCGTTGTTTAAACGCCAATTAATCTATAAAACAAAATAAAATAATGAACTGACGCGGGCCACGGCCATAAAACACGATTTTATCATACCTTTGGGAGGGACACGTTTTCGAATATCGTAATAAAAAAGTCACAGATGTCAAATTTATGACGTTGGACCATTGTAAAGAGATTAAAAGATTTAGTACGGGCGAGGGGCGACCGCTACGGCGGTGGTGCTACGAATCTACGGCTCTACGGGCTGCGCTTAAGTTCTACGAGGAACAATTTTACAAGTTTAATAACGTTGTAATCCTTTTGTATTGGTTACTGTCACGTTCGCGTTCCTTAAACTCATTTTTCTAATACTTACCGCGAAACAGGACTGAGTAGTTATCTTAGATTGACGTACCTGTAAAAAAGAAGACATTTTGTTAATATTTACTGTCGAAGTCACTCAAAACAAAACTTACAAGCAGCAAAGGTCTCAGTATTAGCACTGCATATTCTTGTCACCTCATACAAAATATTAAATATCGTCACTATTTTGAAAAAAAAACTCGTAACTCAAATCAATATGTAAATAAACTGAACTTTGTTATATATTTCGTAAAGTTCACTTGCTCTGTTTATCAATAATCTACACCTAATATTTTTTTACAGGAAAGACTTAGTGACAGCAATTCGTCTTATTAAGAACAATGCGGCAATTACCCTGACAACATAGGAGAAGCAAGCACAATATGAAATAAAAATATAAGACAAACAAATTTCCTCACTAATCCACCCCACTAAACCCCGCGTTAATGCAAGACGTCAGAGTACAAGAAATTATAAAAAAGAAATTTCCCGTGGGGAGCGAGACGCCCTATAAACGCCCGTTAACTTGGAGAATAAATCACTGTTACAGCTAACAGCGCCAAATAAATAATTTTCTTTATTCATCAAAATTAAAAGGAACAGTTGACAAAGGCCGGTCCTTAATTAAAATCCGCTTTGCTTGGTGACTTTCATACTGTTCGATCATCGAGTTACCGAATCTTAGTTTATTTTCGCTAGTCGTTTGGGAGCAACAAAGGAATTACTCAGCTTTTCGGCACCCGGTACTCTGTTCAAATCCGGATATTGAAAAAAGGAAGACGCTCCTTTGTTTGCTTGAGCATTGCGATAATTGTATAGTTTTTGAAAATCACTTTGTTCACTTGCCGTGCAATGTACCATGAGAATAGGTAATCTTTCCTTTGAATAGTTAATTACAATGTTTGAATATCCAAATAATCACAGAAATATAAAAGCCATATTCAATAAGTACTCAATAAATATTAAATACAAGGGTTATTCATGAATTTGTAGTTAAGGTGGGCCCGACTTGTTTCGAACCTTCGTTATTCCTTATCAAAAACTCGAACGGTCAGGCAATGTAGTGATTTATTTGTGGAATCATATTCAGAATGTAAGTCTAACTAGGCATAAAAGTATAAAAGCCGAGGTAGCCTAGTTGTTTGACCTATGGCCTCTCCAGCAGAGGGTCGTAGCGTAGGTCGTATGTTCGAGTAGGGCTCACATTTCTGAGTTCTTCAGAATTTACGTGCGAAATTACATTCGAAATTTACCACGAGCTTTATAGTATAGGAAAAAATCGTAAAGAACACATCTACATACAAAGAAATTCAATGTTGTGTGTGAAGTTCCCAATCTGCATTGGACCCGCATGGAAACTCTGATGATGAAGTAAATCTATATCGAAGAAATTAGAAATTTTCAGTTTTGTTTCAAATCAGCGAAGATTTTTTTTAAGACGTTTTCATTAAAAATGTAAAGCTGCTTAACGCGCGAGTGCGAGGCGTTCAGCAGCATACAAAACCGTGAAAGATTTATTTGTAAGCGGGCGTTCTGCACAAGTGCACATCGGGTTTTCAATTACACAAAGTGATGGCCGCAGCGCTGCGGGCGCACCGCGAAAAACGTCGCGGTCAGAGAACCTGACCGATTGCACACTGCTCACTCGGACCCCGTCCAAAAACAAACACTAGCGCTGGAAAAATAAGGTTTCCCCAACAAAGAGAAGCGCGCACGGTAACGAAACTAAGGGGACAACGCGTTTTCGAAAGGTTGAAGGAAAACTCGATCGCTTTTCCAGGGGGAAGCTCTCAGTGGTTTATTGCGTTATTACCTGGACGTGTCTGCCGCGTCGGGACAGCCGCAATTTAGGGAGAAAAGAACGATATGTTGCGAGAAAAGGGATTTTATAGAGCTCAAGAACACCGGCCTCGGAAGACCACGCTCCTACGTCCACGCTAGCCGTAATTTTCTTTGATCGAAAACACTACACGGCACTACGTCAGTTTTTATTTTATACAATCCAATATTGTTGTATGGCACCCAAGTTCAGCTTCGCACCATTTAGTGCATTATGCTCAGATATGAAGTTTCTAAAAATATATTTTATTAATCTTCTTCATCATCATCATCCCAGCGTTTATACGTCCCACTGCATTTCACAGGGCTCCTCTCAGAATGAGAGGGCTTGGGGCGTAGTTCCTATACCGGCCCAGTTCGTATTTGGAACTTACAATACAATATTTTTTTTTATTGAACACCAAAAGCAGTACAGTGACATTACAAAAATAAAAAATCAGGTAGATAATAGGCGGTCTAATCGCTAAAAAGCGATGTCTTCCAGACAGCCAATTAATCCGAAATTAATAAATATGAACAGACTAACTTCACATACCTACATCACTGATTTTTTTTTCAGGTATGTGCAGGCTTACCTTTAAGCTCATGGTAAATTTATTATGTGATTTCGCACATAAATTTCGAAAAACTTAGAGGTGCGAGCCTGGGCTTGAACCCACGACATCTGCTTAACAGGCCGTAGGTCAAACCACTAGGCTCTCCCGGTTTTTTTTTATTATTCTTGAATCTGTTTTATTTTCATTACATGATCTTGTGTCGCAAAAATTTTCGTCTAAACTCTTACTTGTCTAAAAAAATATAGTTTGTTTTAGCTAAATCTAGTGTTTTACTACTAAAGCTCTATTCTCTTGAGCATCTGGTATTTTAATACTCTTTGTATGCAATAAACAATAAACCATACCGCTATTTTCATTCTATTCGATTCAATAAAAACGTCAGAAATCCCAGAAACATTCGCTTCAATAATCGGGTGACAGATTTCGTAACTCCGTCTTAGGGCCAATGAAATAAGAGTGAATGTCCATAAAATAAAATAATAACCGGCCAATAAAATCTCTCGTCGGCGGGGTCGTAGCAAATCTGTCAAATACTTCAGAGGAAAAATAAAAGTAAGACGTCAGAGGGTGGGGCGTGAAGTGGTCGAAATTTGATCTGAGACAAGTCGTGGGGAGACCATCAATCGGCGATAATTGGGGGGCTTTAGTGACAACCGACCGCGATACAGACCAAATAAAAAATATGGCTCATTCCTTAGATTAAGTGTATCATTCTATCGACCGTCAATTCAATCCGTCTATGGCGTCTTAAAACATTCTGCTGTATTTTCACATATTATTATGATAACGTTGTTTATCCATGTTACATTTTATACATACTAATTGTACCTACTAATCTATAATGACATTAAAAAGAGGTAAATTTGTTTATTTGTTGAGCGAAGAATCTCTCATCATCGCCATCTCATCCTATATACGTCCCAGGCAGGGCACTGGCCTCTCAAAACGAGAGGGCTTGGGCCGTAGTTCCCACGCGGACCCAGTGCGGATTAGGAACTTCACATAAACCATTGAATTTGCTCCCAGGTCTACCTATGCTTACTCACAATGTTCGCCTTCACAGTAACTAAATCTAAGTAAAGCTGGTAAATTTGAAATATAATTGCGCACAAATTCCGTAAACTCTGAGGTGCGAGCCCGGGGTCAAACCCACGACCCTTTGCTTGAGAAGCCATAGGTCAAACCACTAGGCTACCACGACTTTTTTAGAATCTGTTAAGCTACTGAACTGATTTACAAAATTATTTTACTTACAGAATGCTAAATTTTATATTGGGACGGTGCAAAGTAGCAACAACTAGTTTTATTATACAGGGTTATTTGTAATTCACTAGCATCCTTTTAACCCTAAACTCCTACCACTTAAACAAATGTTTTTTGTTTTACGGCTTTTGTCATAACTTAATATTTTTGGTGTAATAACGTTTTGAAAATTTGAGATTACCTCTTATTTTTACGATACTCTGTGTATTTGTATGGGAAAAAAGTGCTTCATTTTAAAAAGTCGTAGAACAAAAAACATTTGTTTGAGTGATAGGAATTCAGGGCTAAGAGGATGTCAGTGAATTAAAAATAACCCTGTATTTGAGATATGATAGACTACCTTTGGCCACAATACGTTTTTATTAATATTAATGTAACTCGTACTAGAATTTATACGCCTTCTTACGCGCGCTCCCTAGAGACAAAGTCAGTAAAACCAGAGCACTTATTCCGATTCTTGCACACATATTCGCCTCTCTACTCGCATTATTTATTTCCTTATTATGTCGTACGATTGGCATAGCTCTCCAAGATGGAACGCTCAATTTGATACCCTTACATTTTAGTCTAGGATCCCTCGTTCTCAGCTCACGACATGCGCATTGGTTACGTGACCTTTTCGTCACTCGATATTAATATAATTAAAACCAAACATCGTTTGAAATTACTTCGGCGTTATTAAAATATTCAATTACGTTTTAAAATACTACGTTGCAGAAATTAAGTGCATGAGTCGGTAATGCCGTCTTATTTCGAAACGGTTCCACTGCTGAACGGATGGATTATGTGACTAAACTTTAAGCGAAGGTCTAGAATTTATCTTTATCGGTAATTTATCAGTTTGACTGATAGGATAGTGATTAACCGACCTAAAAGGGGCTATGTTTTTCGAGCGTTGTATTTATTTATGTATCATTCTTTGGCACGCCCTACAGCCAACAGCATTCAGTGCCAAGAACCCGCTGGGCGTGCTTTCCGTTCATAGGCAGATTTCGCTACAAAGCGGAAAAACGCTGCTACTGGTTGGTTACAAGCGTAGCGCGTAGCAATGCGTGGCAGCGTATGTGTAGCGTGAGGTGTCGTTAGATTCGTTTTAGTTTTGAGAGTGATATAGGGTATATATTTCCCGGAATTCCCGTGGAAACAGAAATTACCCGGGAAACACGAAATCCCGATACTACTTAGAATATTTAAAAACTTCAAAATTTGATACACATAAGTATACTAAGTCCGTTACCCAAAGAAGGACGTGTAACGTAAATAAATGAATTTTAAACACGGGGTCACGTAAGTATGGGTGTAAATAAGAAAATATTTTTAAACAGTCGGGTTTTTTCTATAATGTTAACAATAATAATGTAGCTGGTTATGGCTGATACATTGGTTTAATTGAAACTGTGAATCTCTTCTTCATCATCATCATTTCATCCGTAGGACGTCCACTGCTGGACATAGGCCTCCCTCATTGACGCCCAATCATTACGTTTGGAAGCGACTTGATCCACCCTGATCCTGCGGCCTAAACGAGCAACGGGCAAGCGGGTCATTTGATGGAAAATGATCACCACCGCTCATAAATATCAACAACTCAAACTGAGTCACTAATTTGTTGCCGGCCTTTAAAGGAAGTATAAACCCTTTTCTTGAAAGCCCCGATGTCATAATTGTTGTTGGTGGATGTCCCACGCTGCGCTTGCCACTACGTGGCATTTCTTATTATTTTTTATTAAATGAATAATTAATTGAAAAATACTACTTAAAGAAATAATCATTAAACAGTTGCTTGATTCATCGAAGTATGAAACTCACGGAGTGCAACCAATTTATCTCGTAGATTCAAGATATCTTGACGATAAAATAAAACCTACTTCATAACGTTTCACATTTCGATCAGACACGTAGATATTTCCTGAATGTATTGCAGTATATTGGCCGAAAGAAGTTCAACAGTTTCGCTGACGCTTACCTAAGATAAATTTGAAGACTCTCGCTTTAACTTTACTCTAGCAAATAGAGCACATATCTACTTTAAATAAAATCGACAGCTATCTTATTTATTTCGTGTCTAATTTAGTACCTATATAAAACAGTACTGTCATAGATTAGATAATAAATAATTGTTGTTTCCTATCGTTTGCCCGTGAAATGTTCTTTCCTCGGCGGCATTGCCGAATAGCTTCGACATAGGGACATTCACAAAAACTTTTTTTTCTTATTTCGTATGTATTCATCCATTTTGGGCATTTAACGGTATTTTTTCTAAAAAGGTGGTAAAGTATCTACGGGCGCCGGAAAATCCAAAATTTCAGTTTACACGTATGCTCGTTTATCTACTACGCTGAAAAAAAGTATCACCCACAAAAAGTTTACTTTAAAACGTGTTGCGCTTATAACGTACGAAATAAAATATTACTGGGGTACTTCATAATCACGTAGATGCACCGAGAAGTACTCGAAAAGCTACTAACGCCGGAGAACGTGTGGTAATCGGGAGACGGCGAGTGCTTTAATGTAACACGTGACCCGCCTCTTGGGCTGCAGTTGGTACATAACTACATATGCTGTAAGTGATTGAAAAGAAATATTGAGACAGCCTTTTCAGTTTCGATTGGTAGAAAAGCAGTTTGGTTTGTTTCGTTAATTTAGATTAGAAAGGACATTTGACAGACGATTTCGCAACTGCACATGCAAGACAGTTAGGTACTGCTGTGTATAAGTCTTAATTTAAAACCTGACTTGCTTGTGACTTATGGTGACCTTAAAGGCTAGCTTCCCTCGTGTTAAACGTGGAACGTGTCAGCTACTTCGCTACTTCATAGGAAACCCCTAAAAGATTCATGGCGGCACTTAAAACGTTTACCGAATCGCCCACATAAAAATGTAACGTAGAAGGTAGTTTTATTGAAACCATAATGCAACATACTGTGCAATCGAAAACGGCAAATTCAATGTGCTCTGCGGTCTATACGGGCTCTATAACAATCGAGCGAGGAAATTGTAACGCTGGTCCGATCCGCGCAATAACCCCTGACTTCTCATTATGCAGATTGCCTTCGATACACGTTCTCTAAACATCTTGCGACGCATGCACCGTTCTGCAACCACCCGACTTGGTGGGCAACAGTAAAATAAATTGTTCGACAACGCCCATTCGTGTTCGAACGAAACTATCTGGACTTGTGCTGTAAGTAGGGTGATAGTGCAGTTGGAATTGCTTGTGCACTTTGTGAATGGATGCTGGAAGTATGGAAATATTTTTATCATTATTATTATGGAGGCCTAAATTTGCCCCACTGTTGAGTATAAGAACTGGCGAGACCAGTGCGGTTTCAACTTCACACACACCATGGAACTGCAGGTTTTGTGTGATGTTTTTCTTCACCGAAAAGCTCATGGTAAATTTCAAATGTAAATGCGCACTTAAATTCGAAAAAAGTCAGAGCTCGAGCTCGAGTCCACTGACTCATGTCTTAAGAAGCTACTGCTCTAACCACATTATCACGGATGTATTTTCAGTATTTTAAAGGAGATAAAATGTTAAAATACAACTTGAAATTACTAAATATGCGAGCTAAGCTTATGATAATTCTTTATGTTTTTCAGGTAACCCAACAGCCAACTATTTAACGTTAAAATATTTTTGCAAAGTGGCGTTCACTCAAAGAAAAAAGTCATAAAGCTGTTTACTGATTAACAAAATTGGCAAATCTTCAATGTGTTTTTGTCAGTTGCTGTTTCATATTTTGAGTCTTGTTTTTTTATATTCATACATTTTGCTGCTAATAATTCTATTTTAGAGACGTATCGAGCTTAATCTAATCACTACATAAGTAAATGGCTACCATATTCGATTAAGATTTCTTTTGTTTCACATGATGTCTACGTAATGAAATTGTTGTATTCATGTAAGTAAACATGTAATAAGTGTATCGCAGAGAAGATAATCTGCATAATTGGAAGTCGTGGAAGGATATTGCGTCCACGTGAGGCGGCTGAGCAATTTTCTGCGTCATTTCCGGCGAGTCCGCTCGGATAGGCCATTCGATGAGCGTCTCCAACCGACTACTTACCTTATTGCAGATTTTTAATACGTAGCAAAATGAAAACTTTAGGCGGACAACTTTACTTAAATAAGAAATATTCCCCTCAGGATATCGTACACGTCGCTCGATTGTCACTTTAACTTTTTTTTTAAGTAAAAGTGACCCGTGTTTAACAGAGGAGATAGATAGATAAATAAATAAAAATAAATAAATAAATAAAATCTGATGAAAAGTGCAGAAGAGGCCAAAAGTGTAGCTAATATTCTGTGATTATTTCAAGCGTCTACCTGTTGCCGTTATCAATATCGAGCAAAAACAAGCAAAAAAATCACGTTTGTTTTTGTTTATGGGAGCCCCCTTAAATATTTATTTTATTCTGTTTTTGAGTATTGTTGTTATAGCGGATATATTAACTGAAATACATCATCTGTGAAAATTTCAACTGTCTCTAGCTATCACGGTTCCTGAGATAAAGCCTGGTGACGGACGGGCAGACGGACAGACGGACGGACGGACGGACGGACAGCGAAGTCTCAGTAATAGGGTCCCGTTTTTACCCTTTGGGTACGGAACCCTAAAAAGGATAGCGGAAGGCAGGAATGTTAGCGGTGGTTATCTTTAGTGAATTGATGCATTGAAATTATGCATGCAACTACTTTGAAATATCGGGTACCTACTCATTAAAGGAATCACATTCTAAATCCCGTAATAAGTAAATAAAAAACAACAACAACGCTTAAAGGCCGTCGAATATTAAAATATCTGTGTGGAAATGGAATATAGAAATATTCAGGCTGAGAAAGTGATACTTTTTTTTAAAACATTATTACAGTGATAGTTCTAAAATAACATAGTTTTATTTTCAATGTTTAATAATCATGGAACATTAGCTGGAACTTTATTCTTCGATACAAACTTCCCTTTGATACGTAGTTATTACCAAGTTTTACTTTTTTAGGTCTTAATGGACTTCCAAACAGACAGTTAAGTGGTTGACATTAAGGTTTCGTTTGACCTTTTGACGTTCAGAACTGAAAAATATTCTCGCTCTAAAAATAATTCAGAATAACAAATGTGACCGGAATCAAAAGTAAAATAGGTAAGTACGAAAGAGCCAAGCAGAAAAAAATTAAACCGCTTACTAAATGGCCCTTTCTCTGATCTCTACTAAAATATTCCATTAAAATGTAGTCTTCTTCTAGATGGATACTAAAGAATTCTATTTAATAAGAAATAGCCACAAAATACGGTGATGAGAAAAACAAGACGAATAAATGCTTCTAAAATACGTTCATTGTTTCGGATCGAAACGTTATAATAGATCAAAAAGGAATTTATTTAATTAAACGTGCTGTGACGTGTAAAGACAATCTTAATGTTTGACGTTTGCACCATTGATCATAATGTTAGCCAGCTCTGTTTTGAATTCAAACAATTAATTTAAGGACATTGTTTACTTAATATTATTTTGGACCTTTTGCACTTTTAAATATTTAAATTAAGTTAGATAGTATAAATAATCTGAAACCATTTAGGCATTAATTTATTGCAAGTATGCAAGTTATTGTAAGGTATGAGGATTTACTAGGCAAGCATGCTCCATAGTCGTAGGCCTCATGTTCGCTTTCCATCAAGCGTGATTGTGGTCAGACGCAAGCCTATATTGTATAAAAAAAAACAAATAGTTATAAAAAAGCTGGTCAAGTGCAAGTCGGACTCGCGCACCGTACAAACTTGTATTTAAATAGTTCGTTTGTAAAAGATTAATCAATTTTTTGTGATGGAACAACAAATTAACCATTATCGGTTTTTTTTTTACTTGTGCTGTAAGACCTTCCTGCATGCCAAATTTCATGATTCTAGTTCTACGGGAAGTACCCTGTAGGTTTTGATTCCCCTGCGAATTTTAGAAAATAAAGCTCCAAGGCCATTTGATTTGATTTGGATTGCGTTGGCTAAGAAACTTGATTTTTCTACAGCTTCAAGGGACCGCAGACATAATTTTCAGATGCTAATTTCAACTTGATACTGCTACGCATTTTTGAGAAAAAGGGTCTTGAAAGACAGACACAGTTTTCTTTTATCTCAACCTAATAGGCGTTTTATAATTTTATTTACCATCGCAAGGACGATATTTTGAAGCAATAGGGGAACTTAATTAACTGCAATATATTTTTCTGCATCAACTGAGTCAGAATTAGGTACAGCACATAGATACAGGCACAGCGTAAGTTTATCATGTCGACATAAAATTAGCAACTCCGAGTCAGAAACTTAAGATTTTTTATACGGGCCGAAAGTTGGGCAGACGACTCAAATCCCGATGTAGATTTGAGTAAAAAATATTGGCTATAGGTCATTAATTTTTGCCATGTCCACAGGAGAGACGTGAACAAAAAAAATGTGTGTGACCCAAATGTTACCTAATTTCTTATCGCGTAAAAAATCACCCTATCTTAATTTACATTATACCATCGGACGAATGTCATGCGTGTTTACCACCAACTAAGCAAAATTAAATCACTTAAAAAGGAGCACGTTTTTGTCACTCCTTACAAACTTGTCAATAAACATACATGATTCTTCAAATTGATTGTGGCGAGTTGAAATCTCTCGCCGGTCACGATCGATGCGTCGCCCGTCCCGCGACACGCGATCTGTCGTGCCGGGCCACGTTTTTTCATCGGATGAAAGCCCCTATTTATAAAGCCGCAGAATAGTTTCATCGGAACACTGAGTTAGCAGTTTTTGCAACGCTCGCGTCTGCTATGTGATAGTTAGTTATTTTTTTGCTATTTTATCGACTTTAATCCGCTCCGTTACTTTTATGCAAGGAGTAATTTTAGATTGTTTTTTTTTTAATACTTATCGATTTTAATGGCTCTTTATGTTCGATTGATAGCCCCTTTACACTACTTCAGCGCACACAAAAAATATAAAATGTTAATTTTTAAGTTTGCACATTTTTTTGTATTTCTGTATTTCTGTATTTGTAAATTGTGCATGTTTGCAGTACCAAATAAACTTTTTATCTATCTATCTATTTATTCATTTTAATCCATATGATTTTAATGAAAATCGGTTGAAGTGTTTCATTTTTATTCACATTTGAAGGCAGAAAAAGAGAAAAAAGATATGAATACGTTTTTCTTTAGTTATCCTTAGTAAATTGCTCAGAAATTCCATGGTTCATGTCTGTAATCTGATTCCGAAAAGATGAATAAACTAGTAATTCATTTGAGCTTAAAGTGCTTAAACAAACAAACTATGTTTACCTAACTCCAAACGCTACACGAACACAAGCAAGAAAATGTAGGAAATCGCTTCGTAAAACGATTCCAGAGCACAATCAATCACAAATAAAATAAAAATGGCCGTGCAGTTTAATAGAAAGCCGACCGAGATTTGAAAGGCAGGTGTGGGGATTACTCGTAGATAGGGTCACGTAACGCCGCTGAAATGTGATGACAGTGCAATGTCGGTGCAAGTGCACTCGCTTCTAAATGACTCGACATTATATCGGCTAATCGTCTCTAAGTGGAGAAAACCCGGTAGGATTTTAAAAGCAGAACTTAAAGAGGTTTAGATGGCTTGGACATAATTTTAACCAGATTATATCAAACTTTGATTTCTTTTTGTTTTGGAAAAATAGTATAATGAATGTATTAATTATATCTTTAGGTTTAGACGATTATTTCGGTTATTGTCTGACATACTTGTCACAAGTTTGTAATATGACGTTGTTCGCTACTTTGCCGGCGTCTCGCTGGAACTCTGCACTTTTACAGGATATAAAATAATGTTTATCTGAAATACTGTAGCTTCCAATTAGTGAAAGTTTTTTGTAATCGGTTTAGTGTTTCAGAGATTATCCCATTACAATGGACTAAAATATTTTCATCTAGCTTCTCTGCTATAAAACTCCGCTCTGCACTTTCGTAACGGTGAAGCAAGGTAAAAATATTGCAGTCCATTATTATGGACCTCCGCAAAATAACGCCTAAATCAATGAAACAAACTAACAAACACAAAAGTTTAATTGCTTTTTTCTATAACATAGCATGGTAGAGTTTAGTATATTAAATTCCTGGTTGACAAACTGATTGTGCTTTTGAACTTATAAAGCTAAAATCTTGCAAAGGTTTCTTCATGATGTAGTCAAAGAATTAGGAAGAATTTTACAAAGTTGCCAAGGAATATTGATCTGTAATGGAAGCTAAGCTGGAGGCGCATGCAAGCTAGTATATAGTGTGAAAATATGATACAAGTCTGCCATATTGGTAGGACTTCCCACAGTAACCAAGACTTGTCCATAGAACCTATAATAAAAAATGTTATTACTATTTATACCTCCGATAGTAAAGAGTTAACTCTATCCCTTAAAGGTTTCCGGTAATTAATCTGTTCAGCTATTTATAGAGACGTAAGTAAATTCCTTTCCCTGCTTTATTGAATTCTAACTACATAAATAAGAAAACATCGATACCGATGTCTGAGCTCGGAAATCTTTAAACGATCTCCTAACTTAATATAAAGTTACTCGATTTGCTAGTTGGATTGGATATTCCTTGTGAAAAGGATTTTTAATAAAACTAGAGACATCGAACAAAACAATCCTTAAGTTTTTGATTTTAACTTGTATAATGGGTATCTAATTGTTTTGTTTCTGTGTTTTAACAATTGGTTTTATATTCATTCAATATAGTGAGTAATTGTAAGCCAATCTTTAATTTCAATCAAGTTCGTTGAATGGATTTTGTCTAAAAAGTTGGACGTCTTAATGCTAGTAGGTAGTTAAAATTGGTATGAAAGTATTTCGATGTTACACGAAAATTAATCATTATCATTAATTATGTTTGTACTTTTTGGTGTACAACGGAACATTTTTCAGTCGTTTGTTTGATATGGCTAACTTCCATTTAACGTGGTGGTCCAAATCTTTGGTCTTCACCCGTATTTCTTAAATATATGTTTACTTATTTGTCTAAAGCAGACATGGTAGACACGATAGATAGTGAAGTAGAAGTACCTACTTCATTTGATAACTTCTTATTCCTCTCTCATTATGATTACCTGATTCACACAAAAATAGCGACGAAATTACTGCTAAAATTTCTGTCTAAAGCAACAGCGAATATTTAATTATTGACAAAGAGTTGGGCTACCTAACAAGACAGAACCTTTTTATTCTTTTTCAAAGACTGAGAGAAACTCCCTTCAACGTCGTAGAAGTTTTGATTTATGCATGAGCTGCATTGGTTTCGATCTTCCTGTCAATGTAGACGTGTGGCCGTGATCTGGACAATGCAACGGGGCAGGTAGGTACCACATAAGCTAAATACACGGACTCACATATACGTACCTAAAACGAAGAAAGCACCTGAAGCGTAAAAAAGGACACGCACAGGGCTCTACAGCGCTAAAAAGCGATACCAAACATCAAAACGCATTTTAAAACAATTATTCAAAAGGAATTCGGACAAAAGGTAGCACAAATGGAAAATATGGCCGTTGTTTGCGTTATAAACCCAGCCAATCACGCCAACGGAGCTCGCACAATGTGCGACTAAACGCCACACCGACAAAAGAGCCGTAAAGAATGGCCCACCGACACACTCGCGCTAATAAAATAGTTCAGAGCAACAGGTTGCTCCGGCCCGCGCCAATACAATGGGACTAGCAGGAACTATGAGCTTGTCTGCCATCCTAGTGCTTAGTTCTCGCGTTTGGGAATTGAACACGGGCACTGCATTAACTGAATTATCATACAATCATAAAGTATCATGCACTTGTAAGTATCTTGCTGCGCTTGTATTGCTCGCTCGAACATTTATTAATTTCTACAGTCAGAAGTACTAGTATTATACCGATTGCATTACACAGTTCGCTATTATTAGTAACATCTAGCATTTCCAATAAGACGTCTTGTTTGTATGCAGTGTTTTGCTCTCCTTTGCAAGTCTTTAGTATTGAAGGCAATTGGAATTTGATTGGAATTGGATCCAATTAATTTTTGAGTTGATTTCCGTTGAGTTTAGAGCTTTAGATGAGCCAGATGATCTTAGCAGACGAAACATCAGGGATTTTGACGATTCATTTGACTTTTAACTGTAGGATTTTCTACAATATGCTTTAACCCAAGACTTCATCCGCGTCAGAAATACCTTTACGATAAACAATTACAATCTGAGTTTTTGAAGCAAAATGCTAGGACACCGCCATCTATTGATTGTTGATGAAGTTAACGTGTCATCTTGAAAGCCGAGGTATCTTGCTCATCTTGTCCTCTATTCTTATTTAATTTAAATTATTATCCTAGCGGAACTCATTACCGGGATAGTATTCTATATCTCATATTTTTGTCTATATCTCCAGGGTATACCAAAACAGTTCGGTAAAAATAAGTAAAAAAAATACAAGTAATTAAGTAGTTAAGCGGTAATAGATTTTTGTTTCATAAAATATCTTAAGCAAAAGATGATATGATGTGTGACTCATAAACTTAAGTGACAGATTTTTTTTCTCAATTTTTCCAGACGTTATTGCGTGACTGACTAATAAACATTCCAATATCTTCACAAACTTTGTAATTCATAATATTAGTAGGATAGGACCAAATTTCGAAAAGTATACTTGAACCAAAGCTAACATTTGCGAGAGTACGATCTTGATAATAGTAGCCCTCCTCCTGACTACCCACTTGTTCACAAGGAGTATTCTGAACCCGAGTCAAGTGCACGAGCATGCATTGTTTTACAATCAAACCTACTCACTCTATGATAGCGGAATATTTTTTTACCACTCGACTATACCATCACTTGCAATAACTACCAATGCAATCAATATTCAGCCCAATATTGTTTTATTCAAGTAAAAACCCCAATTTACACAGTTATTCCGAAATCCAGTCAAATATCACAAAGCTTTTTTAAAGTGGACTTTTTATAGTCCGAATATCGAGTAACTCCGATTTATTGAAAGTTACTTCGTTTTGACTGCGCACTTTTTTGAAATATTGGCGTTTACACAGTGTATTGGATACTGTTGTTTCAAATTTTTCTTAAAACCGATAGTGATTGGTTGAAAAATGTGGCTTTAATATTTTCTAAGTGTTCATTTGGAAGCTGTCGTAGCCTATGTAGTGTTTTGAGCTATGGCCTCACGTGCAGAAGATATTAGATTCGAACCCGGGCTCGCATCTCCGAGTTTTTCGGAAGTTGTGTGAAATTACATTTGAACCAGAGCTTTACGGAGAAGGAACTCAGTCATTGTGACTGCAAACATCTGCAAAGAATTTCAATGGTGTGTGTGAAGTTCCCAGTCTACAATGGACCTGCGCTAGAATTACGGACCAAGCCCTCTTATTCTGAGACAAAACTTGTGTCCTGCAGTAGGATTGTATATAAGCTGAGATAATGGATAAAGACTGTTTTGATTATTTTCTATGTTGTATTTCGCATAGTACCTACCTATATTTTTATGAATGTAAACTCTTTATTGTATAAAAATAGAAAATAAAAATACTATTGGTAATAACTTGTACAAAGGCGAACTTAAACCTTAGAGGGACCTCTACCATTTAACCTTTCAGAATTTTGACGACCAGATGGCCTAGTGGTTAGAGAACCTGACTATGAAGCTTGAGGTCCCGGGTGCGATTCCCGTGTCGGGGCAGATATTTGTATGAAAAATACGAATGTTTGTTCTCTGGTCTTGGGTGTTTAACATGTATTTAAGTATGTATCTATCTATATAAGTATGTTTATCCGTTGCCTAGTACCCATAACACAAGCTTGCCTAGCTTACTTTGGGACTAGGTCAATTGGTGTGAATTGTCCCGTGACATTTATTATTTATTTATAATGAGAGAAACATTGAGGAGGTGGATTGAGAATTTGTATTAGTAAAGTAAAAATTATTTACGCTACGCTTAGATGAACTTTTAAGTCCTCGTGCGACAACGTTCTAACATGTGGTCAGACATCAAACAAAAACACAACATAACACTCGCAAATACCGAAAAACAAAACACGAACACAACGGATGTCGTAGGTATTTGTGCTAAGCATTATTTAGAGGGCAAGAAGGCTGGTCGCAAACTAGCAAGCTCCTTAATTCCCGGGTCGCGTGTACCTTGCGGTTACACCGGAGGATTTACAAGTTTTCTTCTATTGGTCCAAATGCTAGTTCCCGTTATTGTGGTTAGCCTCGGCTTACCTAACTTTCACAAGACATTGTTTTCGCCGAAGCTCACCTTCGGAAGGCATTTGCGAATTGACAATCTGTTAGAAGCAATATATTAAATAGCGTATTACATTATTGGCAAGTCGATGCCAACTTTTTTTTGTTGATATCATTATGAAATTTCGTAAACCGAATTCTGTACAAATATTGACTAATAGGCGGGTTCTGAAAAAAATAAGAAAAGAATCCATATTACTTGAGCGATAGTTACATAACATTTTTTTAGTAGTAGATATTTTCTAAAAAAAATATATAATCGCTTAACTAACTGATATTTTTTTCTTATTTTTTCAGAACGCTCTTGCCTGGTACCAGGTTACCGTAGTTTTGGAACCTGTATGCATAATAAAAACAAAAATAAAATGTAACAAGCAATACCTCAGCTAGCTAAAAAAAGTTCTCAAAATCAGCTCTTTTGTTTAGTTTATCTATTTAATTTTCCGCGACAGCTAACGTAATGCCAAATTAACGTGTTCATCCAATAACGTGTTTTGATTAAAACAAAAGACGTGCAACAGAATTATGCACAAACAAGTAGGGGTGTTTAACGTTCAAGCGTCGACGAACAATCCGGCAACAAAACAACGAGAGAACGGTAGTAAGTGAGGAGTGACAAAACTTGAGTCGCCGACTAATTAGCAATACAAACATGAATCAGAGGCTATTAGTTGTAATTGAATGAGCGCCGGCGGCGGAGTTGGTGCGGCGGCGAATTTAAATATCGCGCTAAGGACGGGGTAACAGTTTACACAAAAACCGGCCAAGTGCGAGTCAGACTCGCGCACGAAGGGTTCCGTACCATTATCTATAAAAAAATTGCAGTTTATGATTTATGACGTATTAAAAAAAAACTACTCACTAGATCTCGTTCAAACCAATTTTCGGTGGAAGTTTACATGGTAATGTACATCATATATTTTTTTTTGGTTTTATCATTCACTTATTTTAGAAGTTACAAAGTGGTAAAATGTGGGTCCTCCCCGGACACACATTTAACCACTTTGGAAGTGTCTCTCGCGCAAACGTTCTAAGTATGGGGAACCCCCAAAATTAATTGTTTTTCTTTCTATTTTTGTATAAAAAATTTAATGCGGTTCACAGAATACATCTACTTACCAAGTTTCAACAGCATAGTGATGTGCCAACTCGGGAAAAAATAACTCGATTTAACTCGAGTTAAAATTCACGTAACTCGGGTTGAACTCGAGTTAACTGGATGAAACTGAGAGATTTTTCAAAGTTTTTACCACTTTATTCCGTCACATTCGCAATAATAGTTTTAAAAAAATGGAGCAGGCAAACAAATGATATTTTTACGTTTCAATTCTTTCATTTTTTATATTATTTATTTATAATGTATTGGGAGAGTTATACTAACTAAAAAGTAAAAAAGGAAATTATTGTTTGAAATCGAAACATTTTTCATTGCTTTCAAACTCGAGTTGGAGAGAATTCAACTCGAGTTGATTCGAGTTAAGCCCAACTCGAGTTAACTCGAGTTACTAACTCGAGTTGCCCATCACTACAACAGCATAATTCTTATAGTTTCGGAAAAAAGTGGCTGTGACATACGGACGGACGGACAGACAGACAGACAGACATGACGAATTCATAAGGGTTCCGTTTTTTGCCATTTGGCTACGGAACCCTAAAAATGGCTGCTCTATTATGTTGAAATGCAAAATTTTACCGTAAAATATTTGACGATATTTGAATATTTAATAACTCCCGTTTATACGCTGGGTACAACTGCATGCACATTGGATTTTGCCTTCTACTTTGATATATGTAAGTACATTTTTTGCGCGTATTTGAATTCGGATAACTCGTATGATTATTTTATGTTCAAGTCTTCCCGAAGGTAACAATAAACTGTAGTATAATATTTTAACCTTACTTCTCCGCTTCTAAAAAGTAAGCAGGCGAGAAGAAACCAAAAATATTGAAGTTTCTAAATAACTTTTTCTTCTTCTTGCGGTGCCTCTCCACTACTGGAGGTTGGCTGTCAGCTCCGCATATAAAATATCTCTCCTTATTGCTAGGTTTACACGAGCTTAGTAGCTAATGCTTAGTACTTGTCACTTACACTTGTCAGATGCGTGTATTGTATATTACTAAGCACTTGTACAATATGTTTACACACTTCTGACAAGTGTAAGTGACAAGTACTAAGCATTAGCTACTAAGCTCGTGTAAACCTAGCATATCTCTCGCCAGAGAAAACAGTTCTTCCACACTGGTGATACCGTTCCACTCTCTGATGTTTCGGAACCACGATTTCTTCCTTATAAATAACTAACCGAACATTATTTATTGAAGTTTTTTTCTCTATCAAAGTGAGATTGAACAGTTTAGGAATTCCAAATCTTCCTCGCGTCACTCTTTCGGAAAACGTGGCGTGTGTAGGATTATTTCTTACGTTGTTTTAGGCGTTCACAATGTCAAGCATCCACCGTCATGAACGAACTTAAGTGTAGTAAATATTTACATTGTATACAATTTAGTATAAACATGTTTTATAAATGAAACTAAAATTTTGAAACTGAGCATTTTTTTCAGTACAAGAAAATATTAGTTAAAATTTGTATGAGTGTTCCGTTGTGAATTAAAAAATTAACATAGGTACAATCGAATTTGTATTTTTCGTGTCACAACGGAACCTTTTCCAGTCAATTGTTTTGTATGCTGAAATACCACTAACGGGATCAAACTTTTTGATATTTACCATTATAAGATTAATCATATCGTGAAGAAAGATTTTCTTTGTTCTCGTAATAAATGGATTATTATTTAAAGAAAACGTTGTGCTTTTATTATGCTGAAATTATCTCCAGTGCCGGCACAGATTGAACTTTATTCGTATCGCTTTCAGTCTAGTTTATGATAGCACATAGTTCCTGGTTTGAAGCCAGAACAATGAATCTATTGTATTGTGATGTGAGGAATGTTTATCAAGGAATTAATGTACGCCGAATGTCACCTAGGATTGTTGAAGCTTGATTGTCTCTCACAACCTACATTGTTGTGTATTGTACCGTACATTACAGCGTTACTACCTACCGTAAACGCGATATATATCCGCAGGGCTCGGCATATCTAATAATAATGTTGTACGGTACAAACAAAAACATGTCATTCATTTGGAACATTGAATTTCAATCCAGTCATTGTTTTCGATTCGGTTTATAAATATTCATAAAACAAATGACGCTAAATTACCGCGGCAGCCCAACTTCTGCCGTCGCGCCCTCGAGACCGCAGCTCAGCGACAATTTTTCATTGAAATTTTATAAAACACTCTCGCGTTGCTACGAGGAAATTATCTTCTTCATTGACTAAAATTTTTCACGGCAAGTTTGACATCAATCCATTACTTTTCTGCGTTTCATTGCTAAGCTGACGGAACGATCTCTAATTTTACTGATGGCTAATCCAATTATATTCGAAAAGCATTGAATAATTACGTAAAAAAGAAAACAAGCCTCATGAAATAGTCATAAAAGTCATCATTATAATGTTTTAAGCTTTTGAGATTAATTATTTTCGGGCCTTAATTGTTCAAATTACCATGACGTTTCGACGGCATTGCAGCGGCCCTGGTCACGAGAAGTCAAAGTGCAGTGTGTAAAGTGTGATTTCAAGGACTACGTATTTTGTGATTAAACGCGAAAAATATTGGTTAAAAGTCATCATTGTTAACTACATATCTGAAACCGAAGTGCATTGTTGACGGTCAAATTAAAAAAAAAACCATTACTGGAGCGCTTAACTCTCCGACAATGTTGTGCGTACCAATTCCATTGTTGTTTATTAACAACTTTTTAAAAATGTTAAAATACCAATATATAATGAAGGCACAATACTTTATACAGCGAATTAAAAAAAGTTTATATCTGTATCAGCAATAAGTTTATATGTGCCTCTGTAGAAAAATATACTTCTTCAAATGGCATTGATAAAAAGACGGCTGATTGTTTTTTTTTTAATTTAATACTCAATAGTCATTTTCATTTAGTTTTGCTTGTTGTTTCTTTTATTTTGAGAAAATCACTATATTCGTCTCTGCCGGAACAGCCATTGCTGGTGTCGTGCTATTAAATGAAATAGATAGGCAAGCTCGTATGCTTCAACCAATACTCAGCTAGCTAGCAATTACCTTATTCCAGACCTAGGCAATATTATACTATTATAATAATAAATAAATAAATATTAGGGGACCATCTTACACAAATCGACCTAGTCCCAAACTAAGCAAAGCTTGTACTATGGGTACTAGACGACGATAACCATACTTATATAGATAAATAAATACTTAAATACATAGAAAACATCCATAACTCAGGAACAAATATTCGTGTTCATCACACAAATAAATGCCCTTACCGGGATTCGAACCCAGGACAGGACCTCTTGCTTCGTAGGCAGGGTCACTACCAACTAGGCTAAAGCGGTCGGTATTATTGACTTTGTCTGACCCTAACACCCAGGACATTTGCTATTAAGAGTATAAATTATTTTAAATAAAAATTAAAAAATAAGAAAGAATATCGCTACGTACGAAAGAATATCGTTGCCTAGACGTTTTTCTAGATCTTTTCAGGTGTTTTGATAGACACTAAACAATGTACCATCGAACCAACTGAATTGTGATCCACTGTAGAATATTTTGACAGAAAATGTCACGGTGACAACGCATGTATATAATAACTAGCTGTAGCGCGTGACTCCGTCTGCAAAGAATTCGTTTTTCACGGGTGCGTAACGATCGCTATAAAAACTTTTGATATAACTTCAGTCGCTATAACGCTCATTTGATATAATTATTGAATCTTATAACAACACTTAATATATTATCATTTGATATAATCAACTTTTCATATAATTTTCATAAGATATAATGATGGTCATATAATAATGGTTGTATTTAATGCCAGAAAAGTAGAGGTTAGGTTAGAACTGCAACCCCCTACACAAAACAAATGGTTGCGTCTCACGAGATGTAACAACAAAATATATAATAAGGTTATACCATATAAAATTATACCAAACGTTATTTATATCAAATGAGTGATTATACCATTTGAAAATATATCAAATGTTGTTATATGAAAAGAAGATAACATCAAATGTTGTTATATCGATTATATTAGAACGTGCATTAATGATTCAGAATTTAAAAAAAAAAAACTGCTTTACTGTGCATTCTCGGCTTAAACGCCACGCGCCCTATTAAGACAATCGCGCGGCGCGGCGTCGCAAAATAATCCATCCATAAATCCATCATGTGGCGAATCTATGAAAACCATGTTAACGTAAGCTGAAAAATCCTCACGTAGTGAGCTCGGCGGCACTTTTTACCCGCAAGACTAACAAGGCTTGACGTGTCGACGCGGTGGCATTCCACACGCTGTTTGCGGGAAGTTAAACAGCGTTTAAGCCTCGTATAAGCTGACGGTTCGGTAATATACTCGCGTTATCGCCGCGAGAATCGGACCGCGCTGACGTTTCGTAATGCTGATTAAATATACCTACAAGGTGCCATAAAATTGATCCAGAATATTGTCCAGTGGGTGCGAAAGTTCAAATGAACACTCCATCATTTACGTTGTAACACCCGTGCAAAATTTACATGTTTCTAGTATAAGTCTCGGTGAAAAGTTGCTGACTCAGCTGAGCCAGGCTGAGTGGTTGTTTGAAGCGCGACAGCGCGCGTTAACAGTTCGTCGACTGCGCGTCAAAAAATCGCCGATTGCTGAGGCTCTTACATAAAATATGGAAAAACGTATTCGAATATAATAGTTGAATTCGTAACATTTATTTATTTATTCGTCAATAAAAATTACAGCCTACAACACATAACAACATAGAAGGTAGTGAAGAATAGATATGCTCGAAATACAATAATTTCAGATTACGTGCGATCACCGCTAGTAACCGAATTCTGTACCGTAAGGTCGGGTTATTTAGATAGTATTTCTAACTCAATGTTGGAATTTAATAGATGATGTTACAAGCATTCAGTCTCTGTTTAATTAAAAAAAAAGTTATTATTGAAACTTCCTCTATCCACTGAAGGCATGGTCATCCCATATTTGTTGAAACGTAGTTTCGTCAAGTGTCATCACTTTGGCGGGAAATTTGACAGGTGACACGTGAAAGTTTGTTTAAGAAACAGACTTGTAAGAGAGGTTTTAGGCTCATATACTAAACCATGTGCAGGGTGACAATAAAAATTGATTTTCTAAATAATCATTGTTTAAAAAAATACGATTTGTTTCACATAGCAGTGACTGAAATGTGGTCGCCCGAATACTGATCTAGAAAAATTGGTTCCTTATCACCAATTAAAAATCATCGTGTATAATGGCAGCGTGAAATCGGGTTACTTTGGCTCTGAAGGACAACTGCGGTTAATCCTAATAATTAACTCGATCCAGGTTTTATCTAATCACCGACGTTTTTTTTTTTTTTTTTATTAGACCTTTCCATGTGTGTTTCATATAATGGGTGAAAGTTACCATCCATCGGGTGATAGAACCTGACCTTACGGTAGTAACAAATCATAACATTGCTTCGAATTAAATCAAACTCCGCAATAACCATCCTCGCTAGCAGACTCACACAGCTATGGCTCCACTAATTGCCAACATACGTCACACCCTCACAGGGCACATCACATATCTACCAACATTTAAAATTATCGCCCTTAATATTCTCATGTGGGTAAGCATAAATTAGAACGCGAATTTCATTCTCTTGTTTCAACATTTAAACTTTACTTATGAGACGCGGATGGCGGCTATGAAAGATATGGCACAGGATTTGGAATTGTTTAATGCTCTTCTGCAGCTTTCGTAACTTGTTACTTTGTGTGAGACCTGTTGATTACTCTTATAAATAAAATCACAAAGGAAATGTGCCTCATGTTTTGTTGATTTTATTTCGTATCCAGCTTTTCCTCAATTTTCGAAGCCCGAAAATTCCGAAATAATATCCATAGTAGGTATTTATAAACGTCACTGCCTGCCTATACAAATTACAATAAAGCGTGGATTTGCAAAAATAAATTTCTATACACATCACAAATCGCTTAGATCGAAATCTATATATGTCTACTACTAACTTTACTACTACTGTGGAGGTAGATTAGAATAGAGAGAGAGATCTAGGCGGATGTTATGCCTGGGGACGGGAGTCGTTTAGATGAAAGTTGGAAGTTGTATTTATGCAGCAGAGTTTAGAAACTTCGATAGTGCGATGGAGGATGTAGCAGTTAGTTCTCTATTTCTTGACTAGATTTCGCTAGGAGTCGCTACATCAGCCCCCCTTTTTAGACCGGAGGTTGGTGCTAATTGCAGTGCAGTCTGTGTCTGTGCGTCATGTGTGCGCTTACAAGTGCCAGTTGCTTGGTTACTCAGAACCTTGTTGGCGAGTGTTGGTTGATTGCTTGCATGGCGAGTGGAAGTTGAGGAGATTATTGGGTTGTTGAGGGTTTTATCACACTAAAGACACCAGGCATATACTTACATAGCTACATGCTAGTGATGCACAGTGTGGTGAGCCTAGCCTTCTGTGTGACTCCGTCTTCGTCATTGTCTTCGAAGGTTGCGTTATTGTCCGAAGTCGTGGGTCACTAAATGTTTATTTGTTTAGTTAAGTCAAAAAAATTATAGTGTCTATTTCATTGTACATCACGAGAATTGTAACTGGCTGTTATATAACTACTACGTATCTAGTGAACAGCGGTTGGAGGATGCCGTGTGAACGAGCTCTCACTGTCTTGACTCAGCTAAGTCCAGATTAGGACGCTCGTCGCACGCATTGCGATTTTCCTTGACTCGACAAGAATATATACTCCAGCATATCATTTGAATGTCTGTGTGGCATAATTTTGCCAAATATTACAACCATACCGTTTGTTATAGGCCGCAGCTTCCAGGTGGATCAAACCGCTTCCAACAGTAATGATTTGGTATCAATGAGGGATGCCTATGTCCAGCAGTGGACGTCCTACGGCTGAAATGATGATGGTGATGACTGTACTGTTTATTTTATTTATACTTAAATAAACTTGTGTTTAACATTTTTCAGTCACAAATTCTTTTTTCCGAACTACTCGCACATCAAACTAAAAAGCATTGAAAAAACAATAATACAACCTAAAAAATACTTTTAAGTTTTTTCAGTGCGTTCTTATATTTTGGTATAATCCTATCCTATTCTAAAGGTGGAAAGTTTGTGAAATCCGTATTGTACTTACTTAACAATAGGGAATAGGGATTAGGGATTATTATGTTTTACGTACAATAAAGAGTTTTACATACATATATACAAATATTGGAATGAAATGCTTATTTTTCTCTATTACGGCCCAGTATCTAACATGACATCACACTTTCAAGTTAATACGAGCAGCAGTGAGCATTTGTGCTTCTACTTCATGATACTCAAGGCGTATACATAATTATGCTCGACATCCTTCGGAAATACAGCCCCTAATGTATTGAATTATATTAACAACACTCTGCGTACTTGAATATTGTACGGTGTTACTTAAAATAGAGGTAAACCTCATTTGAATATTATGTAAACGAGAACGAACCCATGAAAATGGATCTGTAAGGCCGTCAGACCATTAATTTATTTGATGGATTTCTTAGATATACTACCTAATTAATAAAATTATTACATAAACTTTAGTCTTTACACGTGAAGACCCGTAGCAAGCTCTAGGACTGGTTACTTTGCAAACCGTCAGGGATAGAGCTCGCTTAACTGGCATTAGATAATTTTGCCTAGGTATGTGACAAAATTTAGTAAATTCCCAATTTTTATTTTTTAAGTTAGAACCATTTCTGCAAAACGACATGTAACGCAGATACGCGGTAAGTGTTTGCGTATGGTAGATAAGCAGACCCCCACTATCCCCGCTTAAATGTTTTTTGTGACCTAAATGAACATTTTAAATATTAATGTTATTGTACGTCCGAATGGGTACTCATTAGTTTACAACATGATCTAAATATATTGTACACAGTTCTGAAAACAAAAGATCTTTTCACCTCACTAGCTCGGAAAGCCCTTTTTGTTTGTTTGACATCTATTGAGAAAATCGCTTTTTATCCACAAGTGAAGAAAGAGTTTTGACATTTGAAGGCAGCTTAAGTGATATTTGACAGCTAACAAATCGTAAAACGTTAAAAGTGCTGAATTTTTAACATCACAATTAATGAATTGCATCGAGTAAAAAACATTAACACAGTCTTACAACTTTATTTTAATTCATAAATATCAGCATTCAACATTAACCTTCATTCTTGTTGTAAAAACGGATAAAATGTTCTGACAGTCTAAGTAAGTCGATGTGCGAACAAAACGCATCCGAAATAATAAAAAAAAACTTAAGTCAAAACGTATAGGTACAATTTAACAGTAATACAGTTTGCTCGTATCTCAAAATCGATAATCTGGCTAATTGAACTTTACTCGATGTGCAATAAAGTTCAGTTTGGTTTATTCATTGATTGGAGATAGGTACGAGATTTTTTCGAAGTAGTGACGATATGTCGGTATTGGTATAGTTCCATAAAGACTGGATATGCTTAGGCTATTTTGCATTATTTTTGATTTTACCAATATTTCTATAAGTACTTCAAAATTATTGTACTGACAAAGAGGTAAATAAATAATAATTGATAGTACAAACCCTTTTTCTTATTTTCCTTGATGTAGTGAGGTGAAAAGTTTTGTGTTATACACGGGTGAAAAGTTATTTTACGTCTCGTGTGTTGAAGCACTCGTTATCGAAAAGATTCTATTTTTGAACCACTCGCTTCGCTCGTGGTCAATCATAGAATCCTTTCGATAGCTCGTGTTTCAAATGAACACTCGCAGGTAAAATACAACTTTCCCCCCTTGTATAACAAATAACTATATCTCCTGTACACTACTGAAATGAAAATGCTTAAATCGACAAGGAGGAGTACTCCGACTAGATTAGAGAATCGTTTAAAAGTAGTGAACTACTATATTTTACATTGTAACTCCGCAAACACATGCTAGGCTGCTTCATCCATACGATACATGTGTTTTCATACAGAAGCCTGCAATCCTCTTCTTACACATAAACTAACATTATGTCACACAGACCAAACTATCGCAAGAATCACACAAGAGGCTAAAGCGTTGAAACTCTGCTACTCTACTCTTTGAAACTTTGAAAGTGAACTCATAAAATAAGTAAGCTTAGTGTGGAATCACGTTAATTAGTAAGTATAAAATTGTTCTATGCTATTTACGAGTATTTATGTATTAGTAAGGGCCGATTTTTCAATCAACGGATAAATGTTATCAACTGGTTAAATTATAGAATGACTAAATAAGTAGACTGACAGCACTGCGTCAGTTGCACTGTATGCATGACGCTACAATTTAGCCGCTTTACACGTTATCCATCAGATAAAAATTTATTTGATGATTGAAAAATCGGCCCATAGACTACAATCTTTGAGCACTTTTAAAAAACGTTACGGTAACATTTTTTAAGCACAACGTTCGGATAACGCCATCTATTGACTGCAGGCAAAGTCAACGCTTTATCTTTAAAGCCGAGGTAACCTCAACGCTCTCTATTATTGTTTAAAGTTGAAAGATTTTTCCAGGAGAACGGATTACCGGGACCACCACATTATTAAGTATTCTATGTCTCAATTCGGATTTTTGTCTATCTGCACGCCAAGTTTCATTCACATTCAAACATCAGACAAACATTCATTCTCACAAACCTTCTCGTTTATAAATAAGTAGGATAAGATATAGATTTTTCATCGTGTTTCATCTTCATGACAAACAAAAATGTCGTCAGAATTTGCACAGCCCGCTGGTCCTTCGGAGTGGACTCTATCTGATCCAGGAGTCGGATTAATTAACTTAAATGCAACAAGTCGGTGTTTACGTTGCTCTCGAGATCGTCTGTCCCGTGTTTTATAATGGCAGCTACTGAATTAAACAAGCAGTGAAGTTCTTCACAATTTTATATTAAGTTTACCGGGGAGCCAAGGCGGACTTCTGTGATTTTAAACATGAAATTAAAAGCAAAATGTAAATTATACCTCTTGCACCTTAAACACCTTTCGCGTGAACTTTTTTAAACCATTTGCACAGTTTATATTTCTACTCTGACTAATCGCAAACAAGACACGACCCAAAAAGGCATGCAAATGAATGGGATATGTAAATTATAAACTAATTAATGTTTGTTGTGCTTCATATCTCATTTCAAAATTTAGATCCGGTAGTGAGTGTAGTTAATTAACTTAAATGCAATAAGTCCCTGCGTTTGCTTTGCACGGAAACGGCTCAACGCAGCGTGCATTTTATTATTCCGAATTAAATTGCCGTGCTTCGTTTTGACTAAAACGCGTTCAAATACGGCGTTTCGTTTATCAAATGTCGTCGAATAAATAAATAAACAAGCTGCGCACATTTTATTAGTAAAAAATCACTCGGCACCGTATTGCGAAATTCGATTCGAGAGACGATGGCCTCCGTTATTGGGTATTCGGGATCTGTATACTGAATGCTCGCCGAGATAAAGCATTGTATACTATTCAAATTTAACCAATCCTGCTTCAGCCATAGGAGTCATATTGAGTGTACGGATAAGATTGCTGGGATTCGCGGAAGCGGCCTAATGACGGCATGGACTACAATAGCACGTGTGCCCCTTGTTATTGGTATCTGACCTGACCGCTACGAGCGATTTGTCTAAATGAGATCCGGACCTCTCTCTGGAGCTTTGTTATTTTTTCTTCGTATAACCCCCTCGCTTCAGACTTGTCGGGCTTAAATAGCGAGTCTGTATTTTATTTCTATCGCTTCGTAAGAATGGTTAATTTTGAAATAATGCGAGAGTCGCATAAGTTTCAATTATGAAGTAACATTACGCATGAACCTTTGCCAACGAGACTTGTATAACGTTGAATTATGTACGTTAGACCCCTGCCTTTAAAGTGACGATGAGAGCAAAGTAAGTTCGCACTAAAATGTTCTCCAGACCACCGTAATCCCGCACACCGGCGATTAATCTTCGTTCCGGCTCGCACGGGGTGGTTTGTTGTGGGTAAATTTGTGGCGATAGCCATGATTTGCCGGCCATAGGCCCCACGGGTCATGTTCGTCATACGATAATGCTTCGTTAGCTAATCGCCTCTTATATCAACGTGGATTTAGCGGGACGATTTTAACATGCGTTTCAAGGTAAAAAATTCAACCCTGTTTCATGTATACTGCACGCAATCGAGCGTGGTGGGATGACTAATCGATGTATAAAGGATAATCGTGGCCGCTCTGGCAAGCCATATATCATGCAGACGCGTTCGTCTGCGTGTGATTTCGGGGAGGATTTGTCTTACCGCCAATGATAGATGTGGACCTGGATGCAATCATTACAAAAAATAATGATCTTGGAATAAATAGTGACGTTGAAATGTAAGAAACATGATAATACTAAATACGTTTAAAATACTTTATTCTACGATCTACCATTAAAATAGTTTTGATTTTTACAAGTTCTCATATTAAACCACGCAATTGTTTTAGATCGCACTGACGAAGTTTTTAACATCCGTTAGTATATATACAATGCGAATGTCTCGTAAACATCAACTTGCGTTGCGTTGCGCAACGCATTTAACGCAACGCTTGTTGGAAGTCGCATTAGCAGTTTCACTTCAAAAATATAATCGAATCCAACACGTACTTGCCATGGGAAACCACCTAAAGGTATTCTTTGTTTTTTTTTGTGATGTCTTGACGTGATTTATAAGATTGTATTAAAATAACAATATATTTATTAAACAGTTCAAAGACTGTCAGAAGAGAGGGGTAAGTGGCAATTGCTCCACCGGCTCTTTTAAATGATGGTTGAAAATAAAAAAATTGACTTGTTTATTGTTTGTTAAGATTCCTACTTTTATTGATCGGATTAAGTTGAAATCTGGTATGGTAATTTAGATTTTCACAAAAATTTATTTAATACTAGCTGTTGCCCGCGACTCCTTCTGTGAAGAATTCGTATAACGCTATCCCGCAGGAACTTTGCAATTTTCTGAAATAAAAGGGAATACACTATCCGTGTGCCAAGTAAGTATCATCAGAATCCGTATTAGTAAGATTTTTTTGTGAAATGGATCTACGACACGTATTTTGAAGTTAACTCATTATAATCTTGGGTATTTTGAAATACCTAAGTTAGGTTGGTAATCTTTCGCTCAAACTATTCGGTCTGTAAATTTTCGTAGGCTTTCCCTCGGATCACGTGACTCGACCCACCAACCTAATGTTTCACTCGCGTTACTGTGACAACTTCCACCTTTTACCAAATTGTATTTTCGTGTTCAGCCGAGTTTTCCTTATAAATACTGTCATTACGGCTGCGACACCCGTGACAGGTGTTAATGTCTACAAAAGTATCGGGCCCATTTTGTAATGTAATGTAAACAATGTACGTTACGACGCGGACTGACAGACGGTACAAGATTTTAATAGCAAATTCTATATTCGGATACGACAAAAGGCAATCTTTGAAATAACTTTATGTTCAACTAGCTTTTACCCGCGGCTTCGTTCGCGTGAAACATTAGTTCTGGCATTAGAATTTTTTTTTGGTCCTTGGAAACCTTTTGCGAACCTTTTGGCCATCAGTTTTACGAGCGATGTGCCCTGCCCATTGCCACTTGAGTTTGAAGATTCTTCGAGCTTTAGTTCTTGCGCGGATTTCATAATTTTTTATGCGATCCCGCAGAGAAACACTGAGCATAGCCCTCTTCATCGCCCTCTGAGTGACCTTAAGCTTCCTTATGAGGCCCATCGTTAGCGGCCACGTCTCACTGCCATAAGTCATCACTGGCAAGGCAACACACACTGTTCAAAGACTCTTGACTTAAGACACTGCGGTATATTGTATGACAAGATATTGCGGAGCTTTCCGAACGCTGCCCAGCCGAGTCGGATTCGTCGATTGACCTTTTACTCGAAGTTGGATATACCTAATTGGACTGTATGTCCCAGGTAGATATAGTCGTCAATAACTTCCAGTGAAGAGTCTCCAATTATAATGGGAGTTGGTACAACATGGACGTTCGACATGATCTTCGTCTTGTCTATGTTCGTTGTAAGACCAGCTCGCTCGGAGACGAATCTCGAATACTTAAACACTTAAAACTAAATTCAATCTAAAAACGTTCACCGTGGCATGATGCTAAATAGGCTAGCAGCATAATAATAATTAGTAATATTAGTTTGTTTAAGGCGTTATTATATTACATCTTCTTCACAACTATTGAACTAAATTAAAACTAAAATATACACCGTGAAATTTTAGTGGTTGTTTTCCCGAAACGAGGTGATTTAGTATCGATTGTACAATCGATTTATAATTACTATTTTGACTAGAGTCAAAAATCCAATTGTGAAAAACGAAAGTCGAAAATGACCGCAAACCAATAGTAACGCTTCGTTGGTACCTGGTTAGGTACGATAGGTTTATCGTACAATAGTACGCTACCTTGTACCAACGAAGCGTTACTATTGGTTTGCGGTCATTTTCGACTTTCGTTTTTCACAATTGGATTTTTGACTCTAGTCAAAATAGTAATTATAAATCGATTGTACAATCGATACTAAATCACCTCGTTTCGGGAAAACAACCACTAAAATTTCACGGTGTATATTAAAATAAATACTAGTAAGATTTAAAAGTAGTAAAAGTATAATATTATCAAGATTTACGCCGCCACATTAACGGACAAAGTTAACTAAATTAGGGTCCCGTAAGCAGATTGATAAATCGATGTGGATACAGTGTACAGCACGATCCCATGTGCTAAAGGCATTAAGCGGGATACAGCGTAAGCCCATGGATGGCGCTAGGTACTATGATAACGACAAGAACTTCGACGAATAAATTAGTGGGGGGAACCATGGAGCGGGCAATCGCTTGTTATCTTCATCCGCAATTTTACAGCTTAAGAGAACAAAATCTTAAAAGTAATTAATTCAGATTTATTGTTTGGGATCGGCAGTAAAAAGTAAAAGAAATCTCCCGACCGCCTGAAAACGGCATTAATTTAATCTAATTTATACTTTGATACGCATTGATTAAAAATGTCGTAGTCGTAAATAAATTAAGATTTCATTTATGCACAAAATTTAGATGTTTGTCCGCCCAATCCAATCGGAATAAATTATACCGTTTTATAATTTGACTGACGTTAAGTAAGGCGGGCGATACCGCATCTGCACAATTTATAATGGTGCACAGAGTTACGGGAACGGTAAAGTGGGCTCTAAAGGAGGGGGAGGAGCAGACGCAGTAGGTACGTCATTACGAGGCCCGCGTCATTTGTTTATTAAACATCCTCCGAGGTGGAACAGAATAATGGCACCGTAGACTTTGTCACGGTCGCTTTCCCCCAAAATTAAATCGTAACGATGATGCGCGCCTCACTCGCCGCTGTTTTCGGTTCCTCCGACCCCACCGTTATTAAGTCCTGCCGTCTTGCGGCCGAAATGAATAGGTTTCTGTAAAAGCCTACCCAGTATGCCAATTGTCGTGGTTATGAAAAGAACGCGTTGAGTGGTCGGGCCTCGTTTCAGAGAGCGTGAATGCTGGCAAAGCGGACTTTGTTTTTGACACTAAATCAATACTGTTTAAAAACAAACAAATGTGTAAGTGTTCCAGTAGAGTGGCCCCGTACAACTCGATGTCTACCGGGTCGATTCTTACTTTTCCTGTATTCTATAACTTTAACTAACACAATTGATAAGCAATCAGTTTTGTTCCCAGCAGTTTTAGTTTTCTATGTCAGTGTATTGGGACGAAATTCATAACAAGACTCGTAATCATTTGTGAAATATCTATCTTGCCCGATGTTATTCCCGTACAAAATATAGCGTTCAGTAAACGTTTTTCCAGAGTCCTTTCTATTCTAACGAAACATTTCATCAAGTAATTGATGGGAAAGTTCATACGTATTTTATTTATAAATTGTCAACAATTCAACGTACCTACCTACCTATTATTTAGTCAAAAAACACGCTTTACGTATTGAATACATATTTTAGTGTTTTGTCAACGATTGTATCATTCGATAAATTTGAAAATTGCTTTTGTTTCAAACTGATACAGTTTTATGGACTTTTTACAGCGGTTCATTGGATAATGTAAAATATTTTTTTATAAACCTTGCGGTCCCGAAACGTCGTTCTGTCTTTTGTTCTGACTTTGTGCCATTACTGCTAACATACCGGCTCATTCGGTGTTGTGTAACTTCCTGATTGGAATAATTTGCACGAACTCCTTTGGTTCCAGATTCACAAAATTAAATGTATTTGATAGATTTTATCTAATGGCAAGATTTACGCGCGCCTTAACGCTAGAAGCTTGTTACGCTTATCAATTAATACAATGTCTTTTTGATACATTTTGGCAATTGTTGATCTTCAGCTGTCTGTAGTCGATCGGTGACGAGGCGATGCAGTAGACAACAATACAATACAATACAATACAAATATTCTTTATTGATCACCAAAAAAATACAGAAAAAATATTCATAACAATAAAAAAAACACAACCATCATTTCCTGTAATTGTTTCTGCTACTAATGCCTGTCGATACCGCTTGGAACATTAACCATCCACCATATATGGTGAATTTTGATTACGCATACCACAGGGACTATGAATCATAATTTTACTAACTAAATACCTCATGCAAGCCTTGATCCACATCTTGTTCTTTTACATCAGAGGCTTCAGCTGATGTCACTTCATCATCATCATCATCCCAGCCTATATACGTCCCACTGCAGGGCACAGGCCTCCTCTCAGAATGAGAGGGTTTGGGCCGTAGTTCCCACGCGGGATGCGGATTGGGATTGTGATGTCACTTAATCAACTTAATTTGGTCTATCTTCTCAACCAACCAAAACAGAATATGTGCATGAGCCTCCAGCAATGGGTTGCGCAGAACACGTTAAGTTTCACATTGGATTCTTTGCAGAT
This sequence comes from Archips crataeganus, assembly GCA_947859365.1. Classification (NCBI taxonomy): domain Eukaryota; kingdom Metazoa; phylum Arthropoda; class Insecta; order Lepidoptera; family Tortricidae; genus Archips; species Archips crataeganus. Next base: position 4,901,037 of record OX402049.1, on the reverse strand, counting down.
ATCAACTTTTGTCTGAATAGTTTTGCCGTTATGTTGATGATTCCGTTTCGGTTTCAAACAATTGCAACGTTCTAAATCTAAGTAATTTTACAAGGTTTTTTTTTATCTAAGCTACAAATCACAGATACGACAGGTTTTCTAATCATTGCACTACTTGTTAAATTACAATTTTGAGAAAGCTATTTATATTTACCTCCACTAACATAGCGGCATCAGCTGTTTCAAGTAGTACCTACAAATAACAGATTATATTTGAAATCTTAAAATCGTTCATTTTCATCTAATATAAATTACTTAGGATCCTCAGAAAGCTAAATCGTGTAAAATTAAGAATAAAAGAGTGCAAACATGAATTCAGAAAATTTCTTCAATGAAATAAGCAAAACGTTCCAGTGATTGAATCGGAATTGAAAACGTAGAGTTTGACTAACTAATGAACTAATCTAGACGAAGATTAATAATAATTTCCACAACGTATAACATACATGCAAATACTGTAAAAAGTTAACTGCGACGATGAAATTTGATTCATTTAAAAATAATTTCGAATAAAAACGTTGACATGAAATAAACCAATTAGAAAGTTTTATCTAAAATTAACAATGCATATGAACATCGAACTTATGAAAAGAAAAATGAAATTATCCCTCGGAGTTTACAAAAGAATTTTAATTAAAAAGTTGTCGGACTTACAGAAGAGTATGTAATCTTTTGTAAATTAATTCGTAATTTGCTGGTGACTGTGAAGACGTGAAAATTATGATTTTATACGTGAAAGCTTCTTGGAAATTTTGTGACACCTATCTTTTGTATGTGGAATTGAGGAAAAGTGTGAGAGCAATCGTATATTTAACTTTTGGGTTCCAAGTTATTCATTAAAATTAATTGAATAAGTAATTCTATCGGCTCTTCTAGAAACGTGACATGCAAACCATCACATCGGAAAGTCTGTTAGGCTATATCATTCACTTTTATTCCTTTTAAAGATCTTTCCGTAACATTTTCCGTTGAGCAAGAAAGGTTACGGAATGGTGACCAATGTATTGAAGTACCTACCATTCGCAGGGTGGAACGACGAGCTGTTTAAATTCACTAGTGGTAGTTGAAAGAAAAAGGTCGCCAATACAGTTTTGTTACAGGAATTTCGCGGAACTCCTACAATTATATTTATATACTACTACTGCTGTAACAGTTGAATTAGGTGATTTTTAATTCATTGTCTTATGCACGAACACTATCAGAAAAAAAATTATAATATATTATTGGGGTATCTATGGTTTCACATAATTTAACAAGTCATAATGTATCATCCTTCATAATCAACGCTAGTTATAAAGTGATTTATTTCTGAAACGGTTTTTTTCTTCGGAATTGATATAAAACAAACCTAACCTAAACTTCTGCATTCTATAAGATGGCATTTAAAAAGTCCTGAAAAAAATACTATTTCAGAAATAAATCACTGTATGACTAAGTTGCTGATGAAGAATGATACATATGACTTATTAAATAATGCGAAACCATGGGATCCCATATTATTGTACTTATTGTAATATTGTATTGTAGCGCAGGACAGACCCTCGCGGAAATCTTTGGTGGTGGGCTTTCTCCAGTAGTGGATTTACGTCTTTCGGCTGATTTGAGGATGATGATTGTATTGTTTGGTTCAGAATCAATTATATTGATTTCTAGGTTTGAGAAGTAAAACGTAATCGGGTAAACAATCTCATTTAAAGGCTAAAAGTATCGCCACAAATGCTTCGTCATAATGTATTTACATAATTTTTCACCCAAAATGCTTTTACTTTTTAACTGCTTTAATAAAAATATACGACAAACAGTTTTAACGCGGACTCCCTCCTATTCAATTAACCGACGTGATTAAATTTTTACGCGACTTAAAAAAATACGCCAAGTTCCCGCTTTCATAAGTAGACTGCTTCCAAAGATTTTATTAGCATATAGAAACCTTTATTATAGACTTCCTGTTTCACGACTTTTATTATAATGGAGAAATTATGTTTTAGATTGTTTAGAGGCGTCGTTAATACTGCCTTTTAGCAGTCGCCTCGCCATTATAATCAAGGCATTTCAGAGGACTTTCGATGGAAAGAAATCCGTACTGCTCGCGCGGCGCGCGGCGAACGCACGCCAAAACAGAGTTCATTTTATGAGTCAGAATGGCATCATTTTTACTGCCGCGCCTTTTATCATTTCCTCAACTCACAAACTTCGTAATAAAGACACAGAAGACACAAACGAATACATGATTCTAATGCGTTTTTGCAAATCAGATTCGGTCTCGTGGGCACCAACCTATGTCGGCAACTCGAAGTACACATATAAATCCACCCAACATGCTCCCGCTAGGGAATAAGTGTGGAGTAATTGCGAACACGCGAGCTTGCTCGGCGTCGCGAACATTAACTATTAAATTCGTTGCATATTAAACTACTGCCTGAGAGCGGTGTAACATAGATCCTACCTGGACGCTTTTTGTTCTTTGCGCACTTTAGGCGAAATTTTATTAAAATGTAAGAATGAAATTAATCAAATAGATACTGCCTGTTATAAAATGCGAGGTGAAAATTGGTAGAGGATACGAAAACAGCATACATCAACTATAAAAGCGAATATTTTATTTAATGGTCAGCTACAAATCTTGTTCAATTCAGCAATAACGACAAAATATGAGAGCAGGCATCGACCGGGTACACTGGAGTGTAAATCTCGGGCGAGTCGAAAGTTCTTTGCCGACAAGTCGCAGAATTACCTCGGTTGGCTAAAATGCCCTCTTTGTTTTAGACTGCCAACAGGCCCTCTGCTGGTTGAGAGTTCGAAACCCCACTTGACACGCTTCATTTTTACCTTTCCCTCAAATTGGAACAGGAGCGCGAGTGCGCTTTCTATTCACCGTGTATCAACGGCCTTTTTGTGAAATTATAAGGTTTTTCATCTCTACAATAATGTAGAATTTTCGCATTAAATTTAAATATTATTGAACTAGGTGGATGAACTCTTTATCCAGTGAGGATTTTATAAAATCCGTCATTTTTTCTTCTGATTTTAAAAAGAGCTTCTTTGCAAAAAATCCGCTTTCTAGCTCCAAGGATTTGAGCTGGGCATTGATAGACTTTAAGCCTTTAAAAAAGGAGGAAGTTCTGTATTCATTTTTGTATGTTCTTTTTAAGATTAAGATTACCTACGAGTACCTACGACCGTGATTGACACTGCTATCTTTCATGATTGATTTCAAATTTAATATGAGTACGTGTACGTGTAATATGGGATTCACTCTAGAACTTTTTAAACGTTCACTTCAGTGTAACGTGATGATATTCAGACATTCACGTGAGCAGTTCTCTCGGGGCCTCCTTAATTCGCATTGAATAAGTTGGTCTAATATACGAATGTAAGTGCATATAGGAAGCTAAGCCAAGAACCACTTTTCCCATCGGGTGGCGCGCTGCCGTGGCAATGCACTTTCGCTGACCCCATGCCTCCCACGGAGGACCTCTCCCTTACTCTCATGGCTTTCTTCAGCTCCCTCTCGCTTCCACACGTGCGCCTGCGATTCCCGAGTACTAAGGCAATAACATTCTACGACGCGCTACGCCGCTAGAGTGGAACGGGTTCTGTCCATGACTTGGACAATTATTTCTAGATTTCTAGCAAAGACAATAGACGACGATGGCTAGATTTTATAAAATAAAAATATTGTATTGTTTCTTTTTCAAGAAACATAAACTGCCATTGATTTGTTGATGTTAAATTAGACATTATTTGAAACAAATATTAAATACTTTTAGTGAAAATGAGTACCAGGATTGCTTCGTTAGAGGTACGCGTGTTGACTTTGAGAAAGCACAAAACCAAAGATACTATTAAACAGATAGAAACGACTGTGATATGAGTGAAATTATTGAATAACGATGTATACATGTACCCTTGGATATTTTGAAACTCAAATAAGTACTAGATATAGCAATAATCGATACGAATTATTACGAATATTGTAGACAAAAAGTTTGTTCCGCTTCCTGAACTGAATCGCGCTATCACAAGTTGGGTTCGGATTATGCGGCGGAGAGGTGAATTCATCTCTACAGTCTGAAAGCGAGATGTCAAGTATTCGATAAGCCGTCAATGATATTTCAACTTTAACTACGAAAATATTAGGATGACATTCGTTAGCTTCACCCCGACTGAGTCGAGGCTCGCGAGCATATTACGAAGAGCGGGAACAAAACGGTCGAAGGCTACGATTCCGCCGTTGTATTTTGCAACATGCCACTAAGAATTTGGGTGCACATTTGAGTGAGCAAATGATGCGTAAACGGGAAAGCGAGGCCAGTAACATTCCATCGTACAATGAGTAATTTAAAAATTCAAAAACTCGTCGAGGCCGCGTGTACGAGGTGAGGCGATCTTCCAAGTACCACTCTGCAATTGAGACTGTTCCTGCCTGTGCCACTACCTCATGTCTGGTATCTAAAATAAAGAATTGATTCACGTTTGGAATTAAACTTTCATTTATAATTCCGTACGTATTCTTGAATCTAATATCAATTAGGAACAAATAGGAATGTGGGCAGTTTCTCATGCTTCCCGTGCACTGTGCTAATTGGTAAACATTGCAGCGAACAAATGCAAGCGAGAGCTCGCTACTCTGCGCTCTCAACTATTTTTAAATGAAATTCTTTCGACTCATATTTCCGAGTGTAATTCTATCGAAGTCAAGCTGCATCGGTTTTTGGAATGCCGTTACAGGCATTTGATTGCAATTTAATTATTCAGACGTTATTCGTTGCATTGGTTAATAGGATGTGGGCTGATTTCCTGCGTGTTCCAATAAAAGTTGATTGATTGCATTTTTGTTTATTTTAATTTATTCGTTGCTGAATGGTTCGATCACATCAATTAGAGAGTCCATATTATGACAAAAAAAAAATCGAAGTAGTCTTTTAGATTATGGTGTTCTTTCTTCAAATTTAAATGGCACTGGAGAAGTACATCCTCCCAAACATTAAAATAATTTTCCGAATCAAATTCAGTAATGGCGGGAAACGAACATAAAAAATAGACTACCGAATTGAGATCCTTTTTTTGAAGAAAAAAATTACTTTAGTTAGTAACCTATTCTTATTTAGCCTGAAATTAGAAATTAAGAGTTCTACCTTAATCAAATGTAACCGATAATTTAATTTGAAATTCGGAGAAGTAAAGAACAATAATTATATCTGCGATTAATTTTCATAGGAATTACGTGGACTCGGGTCCTACTTATAATAATAATAAATAATTACGTGGACTCGGGTCCTACTTATAATAATAATAAATAATTACGTGGACTCGGGTCCTACTTATAATAATAATAAATAATTACGTGGACTCGGGTCCTACTTATAATAATAATAAATAATTACGTGGACTCGGGTCCTACTTATAATAATAATAAATAATAATAATAAAAGCCTTTATTCGCTGACCTTTTTAACTTACATGCTATTCTTATAAAACAGTAAATAGTATTATTAAATCTAATTTACATAGGAACAAAAACTAAAATAAAATAAAATTTATTAGCAACCACATTGGTCAGGTTGTCTGTCGACATAGGCCTCCCCCAATTGTTTCCATGTCTCTCTATCCTTGGCAAACCTTCTCCATCCTTTTGGTACTACTTAGCGACCATCGAATCATCGTGTACGACGAGGTTCGAAAAGATTTAATTACAAAACAAGCCAAGGGAATTTGAACCGTAATATCATTTGAAAAGTTTCAAATTTCTTAGCGGTTTCATTATAATTACTGAGCAAGTTTATTTAGAAAAGTAAAAATGGACCTAAAGCAGAGGGTTATTCACTAAGTTTTTATTTAGCGCTGCCCTTTAGTTCTAGTAGCTATCGGGTTTAATGCCTTGAAACATTTCAAATACGGTTGAATTTGTTTCAGAGGTATTGCGAATATTAGGTTTTTCGTTAGGTTTGGGTAAAAACTAGGCTGTAATTAGTCCATGGAGCTGAGCCATGAACTGATGCGAGGAGATGACCAATGGGCTTGGACTACTCTGTAAATATCGGTTTACGTTTAATTATCGCCGCTTATGTAATAAAAGTATCTGTAAATCTTCGTAATATGATATTATGATAAACGCGAAGGTTTGTATGGATGTATTGATGGATACTGTGTGGACGTTTGTTACTCTTTCACGCTAAAACGGTTTGACGGGTTCTGATGAAATTTGGCACACAGATAGTTTATAACCTGGATTACCATACATACAAAATACTTTTTATCCCGGAAAATTTAATACCTAGTCAAACGAATTCTTCGCAGACAGAGTTGCGTGCAACATCTAGTTTTAACATAATCTTCTAAGGTTCTTTTTAAACACGTACCAAAGACATAATTATAAATGTTGAAATAAGGGAAAGATTATGATAAAACGAAAAAACTCCACATAAACCATATTTTTTTTTACAAAAATACTGTGTAAGATAATAAAAACTTTTCATTGTTCACGGTTAACATTACGCAAAACATTATTTAGGGATCTCATTTAAGCCAATGGCGATTATCATCGCTGTTGTCTGAAATGTCTGAAAACCTTCAACCTTTAAAATACAAATCTTAGACAAATAATATCTAAAACATTCTCAAAATCCATTAATAATGAAGTAAATTCTAATGAACATAAACTTGAAGTTGCAGTGGGAAGATTTCTACTCATTCCTCGGAGAAGTCGGAGATACGCATTGAAAAGTCGGATTAAGGGAAAAACTTTGTTTATGTAAAAACTTACCTACTATAAAAAGTGGATAACTTTCAGTGGACTGGGACTTTAGTGCCTTGTAACTTGTTAGCGTAAAAGCTATGTTGATTAGTTTTTTATTTTATTTTTTGTATCTTTTAGTCAGTATTGCGGGTTTCATGAAATTCTGTGGTTCCTGATTAAAATTGTACAAAATGTGACTTTTTTGGATGCAACTAGTGGGTAAACTTAAAAACAGAAGTGCCTAAAGTGGCTAGAGTTTAAAAAAAGCAAAAAATTCACATTTCAAATTCATGGCACTTCACCTTGAAACATATTTAGACGACCAGATGGCCTAGTGGTTAGAGAACCTGACTATGAAGCTTGAGGTCCCGGGTTCGATTCCCGTGTCGGGGCAGATCTTTGTATGAAAAATACGAATGTTTGTTCTCGGGTCTTGGGTGTTTAATATGTACTTAAGTATGTATCTATCTATATAAGTATGTTTATCCGTTGCCTAGTAACCATAACACAAGCTTTGCCTAGCTTACTTTGGGACTAGGTCAATTGGTGTGAATTGTCCCGTGATATATTTTTTTTTTTTATATTGACATCTGTTGTTAAAACTCTCTACTTGATAATTAAAATACAAATTAACTAAAACTAATTTCTATGCTACTCCGCAAGCATAATTACGCGCGTTATGTCGCGGAGTAGCAATTAAGATATTTGTGACGTTTTTTTCCATACAGTTCATATAGGCCGTCACAAAATCGACACTATTTTTTTATTGAAAATCAGGGCCAGTTTTTATCATTAAAAGCAATAGCGCTCTTGAATTCACTTTTTATTGACAACGCCCAAATATTTAGAGTCGGGATGTATGCATGTCAAGTCCAAAAATCACGATAAGTCTACAGGCACATAATTCTGCACAGGTTGTTCTTCATGCAATGTCAATGAAGACTACGATAAATCCCGAAATTTCAATTTAACTGCCAGATCAAATGGTTCACTGAGCGAAGTCGTGTCTTAACTAGTCTTACGGCTAGTTAATTGGAAAAACAAAATTACAGAGAAATAAACTAAACTTCAGCATGCGAAGATTTATAAAAGGATACATTTAAACTAAAAATAATGTATAAAGATATGGCGGACTCACCGTTTCGGACGCTATGTAGCGCCCGTTGCTGCACTCAAGTAGTGAAGATTCACTCACCTGTGAATTAAAAAAAAACCTTTAATTACTTGCCTGAGCGGAGCGAAATTTCAAATTGCTTCCGTTGAAACGTATTATTTCGTTTGTATAATGCAATAAAGTCTGAAAGGGGAAATCTAAAAGTAATTTCATCTAGTGAAATGGAATGAACCTTCCCTACTTAAAGATTGATTACTTGTATGCTTGCGGGTTCTCTAGGGGCTTTACTGCAAACACACATAAAATACTGCACGTACTTTTGCATACCGACATTTGATTATCTTGAATAGTGTTCAACTGGGGATAAAACTTATTTTATAGTTTACTTTAGTATGACAATTTTTTTTGACAATGTGTGCTTGGAAATTAAAATGTCAAAGCGTTTTTATATTCTCAAATTGACAAAAACGGTGACTAAAAAAATAACTTGCTAAACATCACAGTACAGTACAGTGTGGAGGTGGAGGAACTGCATGAACACACATTTCTTGCATAAACGTAACTATCGTAAGGTCGCGGGTGAGCAAAGTAATTGTTTCAGTTCATTGCTAAACATGTTATTTTTATTTGAAATTTACCATGAGCTTTACGGTGAACGAAAACATCGTGAGGAAACTTGCATACACCCCCGAAGAAATTCAATGGTGTGTGTGAAATTCCCAATCCGCACTGGGCCCATGTGGGAACTACGGCCCAACCCCTCTCATTGTGAGAGGAGGCCTGTGCCCTGGGACGTATATAGGCTGGGATAATGATGATGATGATGAAACATATTATAAACGCCAAGCATTACGCTGAGCCCGTGTCCGCAACGACACACTGTCTATATTTGTAATAATATTGATGTGTTTTGTGTTGTTTCTTAACAATCAAGATATAAATATATTTAAGCTCTTTTTGAAATTGGTCGATCAAATATTAGATACGTCTGGGTCCGGCAATGTCAAATAGTTCCAATTAACCTAGGTATAGGCGTTCACTTAAAGCGCTTCGATGTCGAAAGCCGGCGTTTCAGCTACGATTCATAGGGGCGAGGCAAACCGGCCACAATCTCCGCTTAACTTCATTATGAGAGTGAATTGCTAAACGTTCCCATTGTTGACCACGGTATAGTTTCTGCTCGGGTTTAAGGGGCGGTTAGTCATGCAAATATCTATTGACTTGTGTCTACTCTGGGGACTTTGGAGGGAATGTGTTTTGATTTTGGAGGCGTCGACGAGATCGACGGTTTTTATTGGTTCATGTTGAAGCAGTTTCACGAATGCTATATATGCTGGGGTGCTATGAACGCCTCAGCATTATGCTGAGCCAGTGTCCAATTTACAACCGAATGACACACTCTATATTTAGCCTTCGTGCTGTGCTTTTTGTAAAAATATTTATGTGCCTTGTGTTGTTGTAAATAAATGTATTTTCTTTCTTTTTCTTTTGAATGACGAAGAATTTAACATTGACGTACGAGGGGCGTTCAATATAAAGTGAGAATGAGATGCAAACTCTTTTAATATTACGAAATTAAATACTGGCCGGTAAAGCTAATCTATCTAGCTGATTGCTATGAAATAAAAAAGTAACTGTCTTTTGTTTAAAAAAATATACGGTAATTTCTTTGCAATGCTATTGAGTACGTTAGCGAAAATGGAGAAAATTGAACTGCGCGCCGTTATCAAATACTTGTGTTTGAAAGATTTTTCTACGGACCAAGTCAATTTGGATTTGCGGGACACTTTAGGGTCTAATGCTCCTCCGTATTCGACAGTCGCACGTTGGTGCGCCGAATTTAGACGTGGAAGAACATCGACAATGGACGACCCCCGCTCCGGACGCCCTACTACAGCAGTAACTGAAGAAATTGTGAAAAAAGTCGAAAACTCAGTTTTGGCGGATCGTCTTGTCACGGTTCGTTTTATTGCTGAAAATGTAAAGATTTCAACGGGGAGCGTGCATAATATTTTACATGAACGCTTGGGTATGAAAAAGGTATCTGCGCGTTGGGTACCAAGAATGCTTACTGACACGCAAAAACAAACTAGACTAGAGATTTGTCAAGAAGCTTTGAACCTGATGCAGCAAGACCGGGAACTTTTTTTGGCGCGATTTATAACAATGGACGAAACATGGCTCCATCATTACGACCCAGAAACGAAACTGCAGTCTATGACATGGAAAAGGCCATCATCTCCAACTCCGAAGAAATTCAAGGTGAGCCCATCTGCCGGTAAGGTCATGGGCTCTGTTTTTTGGGATGGTAAAGGGGTATTAATGATTGAGTATCTCGAGCATGGAGCCACTATTACGGGCACATTATACGCCAAACAAATAGCAACATTGCGCAATGAGATCCGCGAAAAACGGCGAGGTAAACTCTCGAAAGTTGTGCTGTTCCACCAGGACAATGCCCCGGCACACAAGTCCGCCGTTGCAATGGCTGCAATTCGTGATGCTGGGTTCGATATCCTTAAGCATCCTCCGTATTCACCAGATCTCGCTCCGAGTGATTTCTACCTGTTTCCGAGATTGAAACAATACCTGAGAGGCCAGAAATTTGAAGACGACGACGCGGTAGTCGCTGCAGTACAAGATTTTTTAAGTACTCAAGATGAGACCTTTTTTAAAAATGGAATTTTAAGTTTAGAAAAAAGATATACTAAGTGTATTATGCTAAAAGGTGACTATGTCGAAAAATAAAATGACATTTAGTAAAAGTTGTTTATAACATACTCATTCTCACTTTTTATTGAACGCCCCTAGTAATTATTAAAATTAAACACACGGTTTACTCGCGTGTTTTTGGTCGAGATATCCCCGAAATGTTTGGTTGGGTTGTTTGGTTTTAATGGGGACTGCTAAGGAATGGAATTCGCATCCGTCGTCTGTTTTTATGGATGAATACAATTTAGGGCTACTAAAGCCCAGAGTGAGGGTGTTGCGGATGGACCTCACTCACCTCTGCACTTATTATCAGCTGAGAAATAGGTCAATCGCTGGTCAGTTTTATATAAAAAACCGGTTGTCTGTAAAGTAGATTAACGGACGATAGTTTAACGTGACAACGTCAGTACAAAACATTGATGAAAATGATTGCATACTTTTGCCGATTGTGCCTTTCGCTCGCTCGTGCCACGCTCTCGCTCCAATCGTTGATCGGCTCGAGCGTAACGGGACAATGCGTTATGTACGTTACACTGAGCCATCCTTTTTCGTGCGTGCAGCCGGCGTTCATCGATATATTAGACGTTGTCACGCCAAAAAATAACTTTAGTGCGACTGTTCACGTATGACTATCCGTTCAAGCTGAGCGTGACAAAGAACCTTGGATTTCTTTGGAACATGTCGGGGATACCTGCTTTATTTAACTGTACCTATATACGTGAGAGACCGGTGTATTAAATTTTAGTAAATATTTCTCAGTTTCACGGTAGTTTTGTTAACCTCATCTTTTTGATGAGATGAGGATCTTTTTTAAATATTGTATAATTCAGGCGTTAATTTTCGGAGTTCAATATTAAAATAAATGAAATACTTATTTTGCTTCACCGCGAAGTGTGAGGTAAATGCAAGCGTAGTCACGTAGGTGTAGTCGTAGGTGGTCGATAGTTGATTTTTGTTACGAATAAAAAAAACATACTATCCAACCTTTAAGTACAAAAAAGTATTACCAAAATCGCTGTTAACAGCGCACGGTCGGTGTTTTGAAGGTTGGTTGCTTTTTTACACGGAATTATTTTGGCAGTTCGTTGGACATGAAGCGTTAGTATATATTTTCCATATTATTGGTACATAAAAATGCTTAATATAAAACAAACGTACAAATATTCACGCCTCGATGTAAACGAAAACGCGGCAAGTGGTGCCAGTTTTACGCTACGCCAAGCGTGAAGGAAGCTCACTGGATTCGCAAGTCACAAGCCGTATTGGCATTGACACTCTTAGAGGTCTGATTTAAATTACTAAGCACAAAGATAACGTTTGAGAAAACTGGAAGGAGATTCGAGCATAGATTAAAATTGACAAGGCATTTCGACGGCGGAAAAACACCTACTTTGTTTCAAAAACCAAGTGCCAGTTTTACTTGCGGTTTTTTTTTTTATTTTTTATTTTTTTTATACCTTTTTTATACCTGTTGGTAAGCCATCACCACCAACCATGAGAACCAGAAACCCCAGAAGGGTCACTAGTCCGTTGCCGGCCTTTAAGGGAACAATACACTCTTTTCTTGAAGGACCCGATGTCATAGTTAGTTGGAAACACCGTAGATGGGAGTTGATTCCACAATTTAGCTGTGCGTTCAATCTGCTGCTGCTGTGCTGTTGGTTGCGTTCAATCACTTTATTTTGTGTAATAAGCACGTTATAAATATATGCGAATCAAAAACTAACCTTTTGCTAGGTTAAAAGTGAACAGTTAATACAATCAAAATTATCATAAAGCAGAATACGGAAAACCAAAATGTTAATTAATTTTCGCATTTATAAAATTAGCTGACCGGCTTACAGTCCCTCCTGCGTGGTTGTGGGATTAAATCAAGCATTACATTTCTAATATTTTATGTTCGGAATAAATCGACACCCGATAGCAAAAACATTGTAATTATTTTTAATAGGTTTACAGTATGACGTTTTTACTAATTTCAATACTTTGGAGTGGTGATATTTTTTATTTTTCTTATTTTTTTCTAATTTGACAATGTGGTTTTATGTAACTTTTTATGGCCTTTATATACATAAATCTTGAATTATTCTAACTATTATAGTTTCTGATATATATATACAGTTACAATGCAAAAAAATAAAAATAAAACCGCATAAAAAGATTGTAAGTACTACATACCATGGTCTATTATCGAATTTATATTGATGCATAGATGAATTTTGTCTAACTTCATTGTATATCTAATATACTTTTACCTATTTTTATAATATTTTACAATATTTCAATCAATTTAAGTAGTTTTAATGACAAAAACCCTTATTAAAAGCAACACTGGGTACTATCATAGAATAAAACTTGATATGAACCAGAAATTATATTTTAATGAGTTATTTATATCAACACCAAACTACTATAGCGATACAATGTCTTAGTATTTACAATTATTAAGTGTCATTGACAAGGTAATTATAATATACTCAAATTTGTGTAATTATTTTTGTGTCTGTGAACGGGTTAGTTTGCATCTGTTTACACGTATTTATGGTCAAATTTGCTGTTCAGCCACCATCAATGTATAAAAAGACAGAGTCAATTTTACTGATGATTACCAATGTTACAACTTCATTGCTCAAAAGAATTATTAATAGCCAGAAAACCAAAACAAAGGCTTTTGATTTGGTGTTCTACGGTATCATATGGGATAAGCTAGCTAGTACAAGTATACCACATGAGCTCGTCAATGTTTTTAAGTTTTGGTACAGCAATCAGCTCAACTACGAAAGATGAAATGGTTCATTGTCGGAGGCCTATAGGTTGGAATGCGGGTGAGATAAGGGGGTTTAACCTCACCCAAGCTCTTCAACCTGTAGTACGTCAACAGTCTGATCAGGGAGCTCAGCAGCATGCATGTCGGATGCTATGTGGATGGTGTCAGCGTTAACAATTTAAGCTACGCCGACGATATGGTGCTGATGTGCCCCTCGGTCTGTGCTCTCAGACAAATGTTGAGCATGTGTGAGTCATATGCAGAGAAGCATGGTTAAATATACAATTGTAACAAAAGCGAGTACATGGTCTTCAAGTCGCATAGGATGAATCCCAGTGTTTACTATGGTATATCATTATTTAAATGGTGAGCCATTCAATCGAGTAACTCAGTTTAAATATCTGGGACACATCCTGTCTGACGGTCTGTCTGGGCGCTAGCAGTGCGAAGCAACATGCTGGCTCGTAGGTTCGCTCATTTTTTATTACACGCTTTATATTAGCTTCACCTGTATGTTTTTTGTATGTATGTTTGTATGTTTGTTTGTAACCGACTCCTTAGGGCGCGATTTTGACCCACTTCCCGGTTTCCGATTGAGCTGAAATTTTGCACATATGTGTAAATTGGATGACAATGCAATATTATTGTAACATGGAGCTGATCTGATGATGGAGCTGGATGGTGGCCATAGGAACTATGTAATAAAACAACACAATCCCGTCGAGTTTGGGCTCGTTTGATTCGTCTTGACGAGCACTTTGATCCCAGATGGTAACCAGGGTCTGATGATGGAGCTGGAAGATGGCCAAAGGCACTCCACAATAAAACGACACAACCCCATCGAGTTTGGGCTAGTTTGATTCGTCTTGACGAGCACTTTGATCCCATATGGTAACCAGGGTCTGATGATGGAGCTGGAAGATGGCCAAAGGCACTCCACAATAAAACGACACAACCCCATCGATTTTGGGCTCGTTTGATTCGTCTTGACGAGCACTTTGATCCCATATGGTAACCAGGGTCTGATGATGGAGCTGGAAGATGGCCAAAGGCACTCCACAATAAAACGAAACAACCCCATCGAGTTTGGGCTCGTTTGATTCGTTTTGACGAGTACTTTGGTCCTAGATGGTAACAAGAGTCTGATGATGGAGCTGGAAGGGGGGTAGGTGGTGGGTTGGGGGGGGGGGGGGGGAATGGGGTATGGGGTAAGGGGGTCGGGGGTTTAGAGGGTTGGGGGTTAGGGTGTGGCGGTTGGGGTTAGGGGATGGGGGGGGGGTTTACGGGAAATAGGGTGGGGGTGTTGGGTGGTTCGGGAGTAAGTGATTTTGGGGGTTTGTGGGAAATGGGGAGGGGGTAAGAGGCCTAGATGGTAACAAGGGTTTGATGATGGAACTGGAAGGTGGGGTTAGGGGTGGGGTGGGGTGGGGGGGGCAGGTGACGGGGGGGAGTGGGGGGGGGGGGGGTTCCGGGGGTATGAGGGTTCGGTGTTAGGGGGGTTGGGTTTAGGTGGTTCGGGGGTTTGTAAAATGAGGAGGGGGTAAGGGGGGTTTAGGGGATTGGGGGTAAGGGTGTCGGGTTTAGGGGGGTTTGGGGAAATGGGGTGGGGGATGTTGGGGGGTTGGGTTTAGGGGGTTTGGGGGTTGTAGGTGAGGGGGTAAAGTTAGAAAGAAAAAAAATGCAACTAAAAAATAGAAAATAAATAATAGTTTAAAAAAACTAAAAAACACGCTTTAAAAAATAAAAAATAAATTTTAATAAATTTTAATTCACTATTCTTATAGTGCAGTAAAAAATCTTAATAAGCGATTATTATATTGTTATATCCAGATCAAAATTTGTAAACAATTCTAAATATTGATAAAATAAATAATAATAGTTTAAAATATTTTATTGTAAAAAAAGCGTGGGGTGCTTTTTAAGATGTTATCAAAATGACAATCCTTGACAATTGACACCATGCACCCCACGCTTTTTTTACAATAAAATATTTTAAACTATTATTATTTATTTTATCAATATTTAGAATTGTTTACAAATTTTGATCTGGATATAACAATATAATAATTGCTTATTAAGATTTTTTACTGCACTATAATTTATGTTAGAGAGACCAGACAAACGAACTAGTGGGTCACCTGATGTTAAATGATCACCACTGTCCATAGACACCCGCAGCACTTTACGCGATGCCAGTGCGTTGTCGGCCCTAAAAAGGAGAGGAAAAAGGAAAGGGAATAGAGGAGGGGGAGAGGTATTGGGCCCCCGGCGCTCTCGCTGACCGTACGAAACGCAGCAGGAGTACTGCTTTGTGTCTTAGGCCTCTCATCTCTTTTCAGTTTAGTTAGTTTTAGAGCAAAAATGCCATATAAAATAAGAACAATTTACACTGAAAATGACCAAAGGATAGGGGGGAGATTTGGCGTGAAAGGGACAATTCAAATTCAGGAAGCGTTTATTATTCAAACTATTGAAATGAAATGCAATAATTGACATTCAATTCTTTGTTGTTTATTTTCACATCTTTAAAAAAATGGACTTTTATTTTGAATTGTCCCTTTCATGCCACCTCTCCCCTACATAAATAAAATTAAAAACAAACAGCGAAAATAAGTGTCCAGTTAAAATACGACCTGTAATTGTAGTTGACCTGGAATGAATGACAATTATGTTAACCTGTAATTCAAACCCTCATGTTTTTCCCATAAGGGTTTGAATTATCAGATCGTGTAGGTATTATTGTCGTTCATTCCGGGTCAACAAACAAGGGATCGTACACTAATCAAACCCGAAAATAACACACAAATGTCACAAAAATGAAATAAAAAACAACACTTTCAACTACTTTGTTTCTCCAAACAGAATAAAATAAGCACAGTATAGGTGGTTCATTTGCTCAAATAAAGCAAGCAATGTATCGAGCTGCAAAGCGTTATGTTCGCTTCATTAGCAGACTCACGTTGTGCAATGTTCGAAACTTAATAAACTTAAAACAATATCGGGGAAGATGCGTTGTCAGGACTCCTCAAACTTGAAGTGAAACAGGCAGCCGACGAAGTTATGCCCCTATTAAGCACACAATATGTCTAATGTTTTACTAATAATACGCACGGGGATACCCAAAACTCACAAACAATGGAATTCATTACATCAATATTTACAACTATATGAAAGGGCTTGTTTGGCAATAATTCTTAATAAAGTACCGAATTCAGAATGTAACTTAGCTACAAAGTCACACATTAGTTAATAAGTCAACTTATGTATTAAATCAGCAGTTTCTAACAGCGAGGATTTCTTATTTGGTACAAAGTAAAACTTAGGACGGGGACGTCTAGGGACGTCTTGAAAAAAGGCCAGGTCAGGAGTACCCTAAACCGAAGAGCATGTATGAAGGGAATAATGAAAGTGAACGAAGCGAAACAAGTATGTAAGGATCGTAGCAAGTGGAAAGAAATGGTCTCTGCCTACCCCTACGGGAACGAGGCGTGATTATATGTATGTATGTATGTAAAACTTAGGTGATTTCTACGATCAAAGTTTTCCGTTACTTTCTACGAGGCTAAAAACTCTTTGGACCATTTGAAAAACAACAATTCAATGACATTAATTTCCTTCGAAAGGACGAATAGTTTCCTTGAAAAACCGCCTCAAAGCTCATGACTTTGAACATCTCCAAATTAATAGGACAACAAACATCAGAAGAAAGTAAACAATCCGCTAACTACAAATTAGTTTCCTTAGTCAACATTTCTTTGACGTTGTCCAAATTCCGGATTAAAGAATTCCAGCATGTTGCTGAGTGCCTAACATCAACAACGTAGTTTCTTTGATCAAACTGTTGGAGAGTTGTCAATTCTCCTCAGCAACTACAAACAATAATAATGTACTGAGGAATTGAGAACCATCTCGCTCTTTGGTCGGTTTTAACGCAATGTTATTGCTAGGGTACCTATCAGTGGAATATTTTCGTTAGGTAAACCGAAGAGCAAGAGAAGCGTGAGACAGGTCTATCTTCGATTATGCAAAACCTAGTGTTTATCACCTTTGCCATACCTGTCATTATTTACGTCATGCAAAAAATTGAGGCAATCCAGTGGGATAAGAGTTGTTACAGCGGCGCCAGGCTACACAGGTTGATGGTACGCTTAAAATGATAGTCAATATTATCATGTAAAAAATATACTAAATAGCTAAATTTTAATAATTAAAAATCTCGTGTCGCGGTGTTTGTTATCAAACTCCTCCGAAACCTCCTCCTCATCCTATATTTGGTAGGTCTGAGAGTAGATCGTAGCCTATTTTTTATTTATACCCTTATTCTTCGCAGACGGAGTCGTAAGCAACAGGTAGTAATCTATATAAAATAAAAACTAATCTTCAAGTGAGTTGCTAAGCTCAAAACTCGAGATCCACTGCGCCAAATTGGCTAATTATTTTTTGTTGTGTTCGTAATTTATTGTCACCACGAGGTTTTTATAAAAAAAAAAACTTTAGCGGGGGTGCAGCCGCGGTCAGCTAGTTATTTATAAAAACTAATATTATTATATGGCGTTGCAAGGTCCCCATCAAGATGGACCGAGGACCTGGTAAAGGTAGCAGAACCCACTTGGAACGCGCAGTGCGGGACCGATCGTTGTGAAACTCTTTGGAGGAGGCCTTTGTCCATTAGGAACGTCTTTTGACTGATATAATAAGTACCTATTATAATTCTTGAAAGAATAATGAGGAACATTTTAACAAAATGGTAAATTTCGTATACTCTTTCCAGTTACGTAGTGGCATAAAAAAATCAGAATAGAATAACCGTTGACGTCACAACATACGTGTCAGGTACCGTAATGTCAAGATTTATATTCAAAGCTCAGACAAGTCTACCAACTCGCGCGCATTGAAATCTATTGTGTTATTGTTAAAATAAACAGTCGAAGCTATTTACGGGTGTAAGGAAATGAATCTGGAAATAACCTGCAAGTAATGGACATAAATTATACAGTGCACAGTTCGACGTAATGCCCACACGTGTTCGCGCTGCGCGTGCGCTGCGTACGGGGAAGTCATACGTAAAATGATTTAATCTCTGTCTGGATCGACACCGTTGCTATTCTTTGCGATTGATTTCTGTAAAGCACAAGGTTTTGTTCTAAGATCGGCGAAATTTCGTAAGAACTGCTTCACTAAAGGATTACACGAAAAAAAGCGTTTGTTTATTAGTTGTTTAACAATTATGTACATTATACATAGACTCTTTATACTACTAACTAACTTTTTATAAGTTATGGGAAGGGAAGGGGAAATACACTTGCTCGGGAAAAAAATATCCTATCTTAATTAGAAAAGTGAAACTTTTTTATTAGTGAGAGAATTTTGAAAGTGTATCAATAGTTTCAGGAACTACATACATACAAACAAACAGTCTTCCTCTTTATTGTATTAACGTAGTCAGATAGATATAGATTTTATGACCGCAATAAAAACACAGAAATAAAGTCAATAAAATTTAAATCGATATTGCATAAGTAACAATATTTGAAAGTATAATAAATAAGATATAACAGCTTGATTCTGACACGTGAAAAAAGCACAATTACTTGCAAATACCAGAATGATTGTATATTTACTTACAGTTACGAGTATGATTATGCGTTGAGTGTGCTCATAAAATTTTTAAGCGTTTGCGAGAATTGCGAGGCTATTAAGGGTTAGAAAATTTATTCACTATTTCCGCTATTAACTACACGTATTTTTGTTGTTTTATTAAGAGACTAGGCTAGTTATCTCAGCCATTCAGAGCACGTTGAATGTTTATTAACATATCGACCATAAAACATCCAGGCGATTTTTTCCCGCCTTTCCGGTGCAGACGGCTTTTCATCGGCCTTTTTGCCATGACGCTTGCTCTTTTTGTCTATTTTTTAGCTCCATCGCTGTTCATGTAGTTAAAAGGGTATCGAAACATTTATGTAATGCAGCCACGTTGTTTCATTATGTATACGAATTTTTGTTCATGAAGTTCTACATGTAGGTACACCTTGTGCTTAGCATAGTTTTTTTAGCAGCACGTACAGTGGCATATTTCATAGTTTGTGTTATAAAGTTCTGTATTAGGGAAACCTTTGTTTATATTAAAGCTTTTTAATAAGAGAAATATTTGACACATGTCGTGAATTGTATGAATGCATATGAACGTTAAATAGCTGGACTGAAACGCTAAAGGGTACCGAATTCAATTTCAGGAGTAAAAAAATAGTTTAAAAATATTCAAGTTTCTTCATTTCACAAAGGCACCTGTATCTGCTTATTTTTCATTTGGTTAACACTATGAAAGATATTAGCATACGAAAGTGAACGGTCGAAATGAAAATACAGCTGCTAAAGGAAACTACAGCAAATGTGGAAAAAACTGAGAGAAAAGGAATAAAAATGTAGCGACGAATCGATAGGAATGAATAACGTTCCGATTCGATTCAAATATTTGTATCCGCCGTAATGTTTGTTTAGCATACGGCGGTATGAGACGAAGAGCTGCGACGCTTCCATAAGCCGCCTCATGTCGACTGCAGCAGCAAACAAGAAAAAACCAATAGAAATGCTAAGCGATACTAACAAACGATACGTAAAACGCAACCGGTTACCTATTTGCTAATCGACTCGGGGTTGATGATTCAACACGAATCAAAGCATATTCGTTTTGCTTTCAAGCGATATCGTGGACTGAATTATACTGTCAGTTATGATTAATGTAGACTTATGACACGCTTTTGACTGCCTTGCGAAATAAAAATGTGTGTATCATTTCCACAGAAAGACCGGCCCGCGGCTATGTTTTCTGGTAATTAAATGATCCAGCTTTTACTTGCTAAGGAAAATGGAAACATACAAACAATAACCCTGAAATTCATTGACTCGGAAAAGATTTGCAAACAAAAAATAATGTACGTGTCAATTAGGTCGTTTTTATTCAGAATTCAGTGGCATTAGGTTTGGTGGGGTTTATTTGATAACCATTAGCGGGGTGGATGGGTACGGGCCGCGTCATCAAATTTGATAAATGACTGGATGTCTTTCATTAACATTCGCAATCCGGTAAATGCGTACCTAATTCAATGCTTTCAAAGGTGTTTATTTTTTATACGGGTTGTTTTACCTGGTTTTTGAAAGCAGTGTGTGCTTTTCTGCAAACAAGAATCGACTTCAAATATTTTGATATTAATAAATTGACAATTGTATAATATTGTATTGTAGTTGTAAGAGAATTTTAATGACTGCAGGGGGTGGGCGAACTAAACCAACAATTCACTTAATATTTTTAATTAGCTCTAATCCGATACAAAGTACAGAAGGATACAATCAACGTCGAGGGCGCAGCACTAAATCAAAACAAACTTCAAACTGGATCCCTTTTACCAACTTTCTAAATAACGGCGAACAATCTTTTTCATTAAAAATCTCCATGAGCCCGATTATTAGGGAAGTAAAACGCCTCCGGTGGGCCGGAGTTTGCGAATACTCGCTTTCGCCAAGATTTTCGCGGGGTCAAACTTGGGAATGTTAACAGATAATTACGAGCAAGTTTTAGCTGGCACGAGACATTTAACGGATGCTTTATTCGGGAGCGTGCGGCCGCGAGCGCACGATGAATTCTAATGAGTTACGGGCTCACGCGAAAATGGCTTTTAACGCGTGAGCAAAAAGAAGCCGTGCGATCCAACGCTGGGAGCATTCGGAAGGCGTCCGTTAACACATTTGGACTGCTATCTGAGGTTAATTAGATTACTGGCAACAATGCCTCCAGATGCGAAAACGGGTTGATTTTTTAAATTAATTCCATTATGCTGAGAGGGTTGCGTCTGATTTATTTACCGTCGTTTGGTGAATGCTTTTTTATTCGATGTTCAATTGATTGGACATTATGAATATTTATAAACAACGAAGAAACTGTGGGGAACCTAATAAATTTTCAATTTAAAAAGGCCTTTATAAATTGGTAGCACTATGCTTTCGGCAAGGTTACTTTAAATGTTTACTTCTAAATAATTTACAAACTTAATCAAGTAAGTACTTAGGTAATTGATAGATGTCTTCATCGAATTCAGTCCAGTACCACAAGTAGAAGTTTCGGTTCTGTCTCTGTCCATCTTGTGGCACCAACTCAACCACGTGGAATGCTCCAGCAATTAACATGAGTTGTTAGCTACTTCCTTCCTATGTTACAGACCAATTAATTTAATACGGAAACGGAACTAGCAAGCATCTCAAATGGGTTTCATCAATCGTCTAACTAGCATTAGGTACTAATAAGACTTATAACACATTCTAATATCAATTTCATTTATAGAATAGAAGGTAGAGTGCAAAACGGAGATATATTTTAGTTTTTTTTTTCAGTGACTAAGTATACCTTGATTTTACTGTAGCTACTTTTTTTTTCTAAGGAATATTTTTACATTTTAAAAATGAAATTTTTTTTTTGTTTAATATAAATATAATAATATTTTTTTGTTGTTTAATTGGAAATGTACCTAATATTCTATTACTGCTTAAACCAAATAAAAATAAAAAAAATCTGCGAACGGTCAAGCGAGACAGATAAAACTATGCCTTCGTTTCTTAGCAGAATTTTGCCTTATCTTTTTATTTCGTCCGAGTATCACTGGCGTTACTTTAAAAAAAAACACGCACATGTGCACGCGGGTATTTCTGCCTGTCGTTCAATCAATAAAATATATCATCAATGAAAATGAAACTGGTTTCAAGGTTGTGACCATACGCATTATTAATTGGACTTTACTATGGATTTCGCCTGTTCTAAAAGCTCATCAATTCACAGGAAGCGGAAGTGCAGGTTACGTCATTAGATGCATTATGCAGCGCGGCCCGCATGCGCACTGAATGATAAGGCGTCCGTCCTGTGACTGTGAATTAGAGATTCGACCCTTTGACCAACTGGCAATCGCAAATTAATTATCTCATGTTTTTAATTCTCTCTCGCCAAATTAAAGCTGGATTTGTATGTCTGACGTAACATGACATGACGCGTCAAAACAAAATTATTTACATAATAATATGTATGGTGAGATATTTGTCTTCCGCATTATTTTGTTATTGCTTGTGTTGTTTCTCTCTCTCTCTCTCTCTCTCTCTCTCTCTCTTTCTCTCTCATATTTAAAAGATATGGAACCCCAATGATTACGATTGGAAGCGGGTTAATAAATGATAATAATTATAATATATGATAATTATGTAACAATATAAAATAAATTTCAATTGTAACTTATTACAATGTCATTTATTAGATCTACATATTTATGAGTACAATCAAATCTAACAACAAAAAAACATCATAAACGCTTTATACTTCTGTAACCGTAAGATTTGCTTATATTTAGACTTACCTGATTATTTAGCATTTACCTTTGAGACATTGATTAAAAAAAAAAATATTTTAATACTGACGTGCTCCGTATTTGAAAATAAACTTTTTTTTTCAAGATTCTTTATTATACATTTTCGTCGGACGTGTCTATATACGCACATCAAATTTTAAGGCAATACAAATTGAAGTTAGCAAAAATTGCTTCAAAGTAGGTACTCAAACAAAATACAGAAAGTGAAGTCAAGTGAGACTTTTTTACAATTTCATACAATATTATCACTTATCTCTCTAATAGTACATTGTATGTTGAATGAACTGCTGGATATTATTATGTCCAGCTATCTCCCAAGAGAATCCGATGAGGGAGAGCTAATTAATTTGGTAGCTGTTTTACTTCGCCATAGTAAATAGGTTAAAAAATGTCCGCATTTGTCATTTTCAAAATAAATAGTTCAGTAAGGCGTTATTTTACGGCGTACCAGCCGGAGCTGTTTTCGTTTGTGCAATCGCAAAATAATGAGTGAAATTGTTTTAGTTTACGCTCTATAATCACCCATTACATTGTAAAAAATGGTAATGAAAAGCAGCCATTTTTGGATCGAAAAAACCACTGATTAGTGCTACCACATGTGTATACAATAGACTGCCTCGTAATATTTTTTGAAATCATATATTTTTTGACATGCATGTTAATATTTTATAATTACCTACATATTTGCAGATCCTGCATCGAGGTTGAAATGCTCGTATAATTTTAGCCTTGTAGATAAATAAAGAAACCTTGTATGTACTTATGTAAACCCTTTATTGTACAAAAATAAGACAGAGAAAAAACACTATTATTAACCGTTGAGATACATCGTATCAGAACTTATCCCCTTTAAGGGACATTGTCTTTGAAGCAGCGATGAAAATGTAATCCTCAGCGACATTTTATTTTCAAGTTTACTAAACTTGGCTCGGTTTAAAAGTTCACAACAAAATTAATTTCATGAAGCTATTGCCATCTATTGCGCACCACGCGATGCAATATACCAGGTTGCAGAGGAAAATCTCAAAAACGTTGTCGACTATAGAGCGGTCTCGGAGCGAATGTGTTAAAACCGGGCCGGTATGTTTCACTCGCCGATAGCGATCGCACTAAATCACCGCGCAGAGATGTACGTTTATTTTTAAAGTTAGTTTTTAAACAGAATATGGATTTGTGCGCCAGTAACCACCTTTGAATGGTTGCAGGTGAATTACAGGTGTATTTCTGGCGAATTTTTTTATAGACCAAGGCCGACGATGCTGGTGCGTGGAGCGATTTCGATGAATAAAAGTTTCATCTTCCTAAAAAGTTACAAATTTGCTGTAGCTAAAATTACGTTGACTCGCAAACGTAAAAGGCCAAGTGACATAAAAAGTAAACGAATGCCGAGTTAAAATGAAAAAAAAAAATGAAATAAATTTGTTGAATGGCCTTAAAAAAGGTGCAAAGGATAGGTTCGATAATACTAATACTGGTTTTAACCCATATCTTTATAAAAATTCATGATATTTTTGTGCCCTTTGCATGTCAATCCATTAGCAAGTTACAAACAGAAATAACGGTATTTATACCTAGAACTATGTATTTTTAATTTGACGTTTATATCGGCAAATACAGTTCGTAAAATGTAACTTTTATGAAAGGAAGTAAAAATAAAGATAATTACGTCGTTTAGACGCAGCCAACTAAAGGTCAGTGGGTATTTTTAAAACATTTACTAAGCCGTAATTCACGACCGGGATCATCTTTGCAGAATGCAATTTACAATAAATTATGTAGATATTAATAAGTTGAAAGGTTAAGGGTTGGAATAATGGTCGCGCCATTTATCGTTCGATAAATTGCGAGTGGAGACATTCTGCATCCAGATTACGTGCTTCAATATCCGGTATAACCCAACTGGGTTTTCATACTGCTCGCGCAACGCGTCGCCCAGCCGATCGGCCACCCGATCGCCCGACTGGTCGCTCGACCGGCAGACGGACGTAAATTAGTGCGTGAAAAACTTTCAGACACATTTCGTGAGGTTATGAACGTTTCCTCGTGAAATTTCAACAGAGTTACGACGATGAGAAAATTACGGCAATTTGCGAACCTAATGCGGTCAAATTAGGGATTTTGTAGATAAACATTGAATTATCCTTCCGGGCTAGGGAAGATTGTGAAGAAGGCAAACATTGTAAGTCACGGGACCCGGGTTCGACAGTATGTGTATCGCTATATCAAGCGACTTTTTGTTAAATTTCCCATGTTATTTAATAATATTACTTACTTTGCAATTAGAATAAAATGTAAGCAGGTAAATCTTTACTGATACCAACTAATAAAACAATTAACCAGTGGTTTTATAAGCTGCAGACCTCACGCACGAGTCTGTCTTTTACATTTTCTGCTCCGCCGTTTTGAAAAATTCCTAAAAACTGAATCAATAAAAAAAAACATATTTTTGAAATTGCTCACAAAATTTCCCTGTGGAAGAGAACAACTGGACATCCGCTGGATATCCGGACAGACAAACGGAAGCACTTTGCACAAGCTGAAACGGAGACGGTCACTCGGTCAACAAAAAAGTAAAAATTCGTGTTCGTTTGATTGTGCAATGATCTGCGAATTCTGCGATTCTAAATTTTCTTACAAACAGAAAGCCTTGATTAACATAGGGCAGTTTTACTGCCTTTATCGCCAATACATGCGGTGTTCTCTGTTTATTGTCTGTGAGGCAAGATAATCACTGTGCAGCGAGCATCTCGGCCGCGCAATAAAATAAATATCACGGGACAATTCACACCAATTTCCCTAGTCTAGTCCCAAAGTAAGCAAAGCTTGTGTTTTGGGTACTAGGCAACGGATAAATATTCTTATATAGATAGATACATACTTAAATACATATTAAACACCCAAGATCCGAGAAAACGCTCGCCAGGCAGCTAAAGCGATCAAAAATGAAGTAATTAGGTGCTACCTTTATTATCCTACCTAAATTGTATAGTTTGTTTCTTTTACTTTTTCCGTAGAAACAATTGAGAGGCAAACGTCAAAGCCAAAGTAAAATGTTCGCCTGCAAACGCTTCTACAGCCACTGTTGCTACTAAAGGAAATATTTGTCGATCTGAGACGTTCTCGCTGCAACGCAAATTAAACAGTAAGACAATTAACGTACTTATCCATTTAAATAAGCATCATCAGTCATTGGAAGCTGTTATATTTGAATCCTTGAGGACGCCAATTTGAATAAGAATTTATACTTAAATGCGTTTGTGTGTCTCATTCTGCAGATTCGTGCACTTAAATAAAAAAAAAAACCGGCCAAGAGCGTGTCGGACACGCACAAGGTAGGGTTCCGTAGCCATTACAAAAAAATCAAGTAATATTTTTCTAAGGATTTCGTATGTGTACGGAATCATCCAAGTTTAGGTATGTTTTATACCTTAGGCTACTATTTACTCTTAAACTACAAATAATTTCCAAGCAATCTTAGCCGCTATAATTTTCCTAGTAAATTTGATATATTTACTACCATTCTGAATTTTTTCAAATTTTTCCACCTAACAGTTTAGATTTTAGAGGGGGGGGACGCTCGATTTTAATGAAAATTTTCACTTTAAAGTTGAATATTTCGCAAACAGATCACTGAATAGAAAAATCATGTTAGCAACCCCGCAATGGTTTTAAAAGACCTATCAAACGATATCCCACACTATAGGATTAGTCGAGAAAAAAAAAATCACCCCCCCTTTACGTCTATGGGAGGTACCCTAAAAATAATTATTTTTTTATTTTTTATTTTACCACTTTGTTGGCGTGACTGATATGTATATTCATGCCAAATTACAGCTTTCTAGTACTAACGATCTCTGAGCTTAGCCGCGGACAGACAGACAGACAGACAGACGGACAGACATGGCGAAACTATAAGGGTTCCTAATTGACTACGGAACCCTAAAAAATGGGACAATTGGCACCAATTGAACTAGTCCCAAACTAATAAGGAAAGCTTGTACTATGGGTACTAGACAATGGATAAACACACTTATATAGATAAATACATACTTAAATAAATATTAACCATCCAAGACTCGAGCACAAAAATTCGTATTTTTCACACAAATATCTGCCCCGACCGGGAATCGAACCCGGTGCCTCAAGCTTCATAGTTAGGTTCTCTAACCACAAGGCTATCCGGTGTTACTTCTATTAACAATTGAGTGTTAAATTTGGGGAATGATCGCCAACCATTTTCTAGGGTTGTGTTGTGTTTGCGTTGAGTCTAATGTGCATCGCTTTTATGGAAGAAAGTGATTTTTCGTACCAAACACGCGCTGCTACCGAGAATGCATTCAACAATGCGAGTGTGAGCCCGATTAGCAGTTTTCAAAATACACTCAATACTCGTCTTCAGAATGGCGGAAACTGAAACCAGTTGGGACAAAATAGCGGCTATTCTGTAAGCAATACTATTACATATTCAGCGGTCTACAGATGAATCCAGTTTGATCAGGCCAAAGCAAACTTGAACACTTTAATCGTTTCTAAACACTATTACGAGAACCACATAGATTTAATCAGCAATTTCAGCAAAGATCACTAATTCCTACAACAGATAAACTTCCTTTATCCCGAATAAGGCGACAACTAACTGAAAGCCACACTGAAAGCGGAACTTTGGCACCTTGTCGTTAGGACGGTTATCGATTGATCGGCGTTTAAATCTGCGGTTTGGGTGCAAAGTGATGATATAAGTTGATTGACAGAAGTCACTCTGTACATTGTAATAGGGATTGGCGCAAACTCGAACTGTCAAGCTCTTCGGCAAGCGGGTCCGGGATTACCACAGATCTTTAATCCTATTCCTTTGATCCTTGTAACCAATTAATTTGGCAAAGAAAGCCTAACTTGGTATTGACAGCGGTCATACAACTTTTTGGAATCATAAAGGGGGAAATTATTTACCTTCCTGGTTG
This sequence comes from Archips crataeganus, assembly GCA_947859365.1. NCBI lineage: Eukaryota > Metazoa > Arthropoda > Insecta > Lepidoptera > Tortricidae > Archips > Archips crataeganus. Next base: position 4,873,298 of record OX402049.1, on the reverse strand, counting down.
TAGCTGATTAGGGTTGGAGCGGATATTTAAAATTTGACAAGAAGATAACAAGGAATTATAATTGGATTGAACTAGATTGCAAACATCAGTCACTGTCTTAAGCTATAAGTAGTAGTTCAAATAAAATGTCGGTTTTGTGGAATCTTACGCAGGATTTGTTTTTAGCTGACCTTTACGTGTTGTATAACCAACCTTCTGGGTTCCAATTTTTTCTAGTAGATGCAGTTCTCTATATAGTGAGAATTGTAAATGTTTTTTTATGCTCTTTCAGGATCCTTCAAGAATATCAATTATCTCTGTCAGGTTTCAAGTTTCTAGTTACCTACCTCGATATAGCCTGTGCATGTGCGTGGTCTGTCGGTCTACTAGTCAATTGCGTTACTCTTCATTAACGATCAACCAATTTGATTACCAGTCCACCATAAAACATTATCATCTTGACATTTGCGTCAATCGATAATCATTCTTATTCACACGTAGAACTATTCACTAAGATAATGTTCCTTGGTGGTCCATGATACAAATGGTTGACTGTATGTACAGAAAATTTGGTTTTAAATTCAGTCTCAATATTTCAAACTAAATACAAACTGAAATATAGATGCACAGAAAAAACCCCAGAAAAAAGACCAATGCTGGGAATCGAACCCAGGTCCTCAGCGTTCCGTGCTGCGTGCTTACCCCTACACCATCACTGGTCTAGAAGTTAGCGACGAATCTTTCCCATACATCGTACACTTCAGTCTGTTATAGTCACATTTAGGCAGTGATAAAGCGCATCTATGTTATGCCCTCTACCGAGAGACTTCAACACTCCTCAATGTTCAGTCTCAATGTTCAAGACAGCTCTTCCAGTTGAATTACATGCAAACCAGGCCACAGGAGACACGTCTACTCGAACGTGACTAAGTAAATAGCCCAGGGTTACATTCAGGTATGCGCGGCATGATCCCGCTCATACGTTCACGCAATTAGTAGCGACGAAGTGCCGTAGACGAGTTGTGCAAATGATTGGGCCAATTAATTGTTTACATGGTGAAATTAATTGGAAACATGCGCGGGGTCGGATGGGTGCACGAGTTTTTTAAGTATTTATATACTTAGTTAACTAGCTTACGTCCGCGGTTGCACCCCGAGAACTCCCTGTCCCGAGGGAATTTTGCAAAATTTACATAACAAAAGAAACGACAACGTATTACCACTTAAATAGCAAAGTAAAAGGTAGAAGAAGAAAAGTGTATTTCATTCATATGGAGCTTCGCAAAGTATCCCCTGATTTAATCAATTATGGAAACGTCTATGATAACTTTAAGTTTTCTAGGTCTAAAGGATTGAGCTAGGCGTTTGGGCTGTCCGATAGCCAGTCGAAATTTTCAGATGTTATCCACGCAGATATCGTTTTCTACTTCCTAAACGTTCGATTTTGACTTATTTTTGATAGGTCAAGCAAAACAAAATTTGTTTGTATGTTATTAATAAATAAGGTTCTTTTTAACATAAAAAAAATAAAAAAAGATTTTTTATTGACAGTACTTGATTATTGAATTGTTATTGGAGTTACACTTGTACCAAATTGTAAGTAAAATTGGAAGAAAGAGCATAGAAGTTGGTACAAAGCAAGTTACAAGTAAAGCTAATAGTATAAATATAATAAAACGGTGGTCCTAAATTCATAAAAAAAACTAATTTTTTTTTTGACAGCATTAACAAGAAAGCACAAAACGTACAAACTAATTTAGTTATGTTGTTGACTGACAACATATCAACAATTCGTCGTTATCGGTCCACGTTTAGGCGGATACTATTATCGCCGATGGTATGAAAAACCGTGACTACACAATACTTTGAAAGTGTAAATCAATAAGGCAACAGGCATAAATGGAATTGCACAGCAGTATAAAATTGTTTAAAACACATTGTAGCCGTTGACAAGGCGGGCGATACCGACAGGTGCTCTGCGTTCAATGTGCTCGTAAAAACAGCTCTATATGGATTTATTATTTTGCACATCTTTGTTTAGTTGAATACATTAAGGCAGGTCATGTGCACTCGTGCTAACTGAAATTTGCGCGTCATTGTTGCGAATATGTACAATAAATTGACGTGGGTTGCATTATGTGAACTCACTTGTTAAAACTAAAAAGTATCATGTCGTAAGGATTTAATTTGCGCAAAAATACAAACGTCAGTTACAGAAGCGTTTGTCTACAGAAGGGACATGAACAACAAAAGGAAAAAATCAAAGTACCTTTTCTATAAAACATCTAAGACTAATGTTGACAGTGTCGGTTGTTTTGCTGGTTTTTCTCCAGATTCATGTAGGTACATAGATAGACGGAAGTAATTAATGAGTTACCTTTTGTGGAAAAAAATCGACACATTACTTAGGCGTAGTGTACATACACAAATCTGGAGTTAGTTATGGCCGGCACAGTTAAAATTTTAATAAACATATTTTTTTTTATGATAATTCCTACAAACAACAAAATAAACTTAGTGACTAAAAAAATATTGAAAACTATGATAGTGTATATTTGAGTCTAGATTGTCATTGTGTCGCTTTGGCAGCGGACGTGCCTTTAGAGGCTTTGTAAATTCATAACTTTTTGTGTGTTGGTAAATAAAAAATTCTTTTGTCATCAATTTTGATAAAATTTAAAGAGAAACATAGACTCTCGCTTAATAGAATTGCATTTTATTGGTTATGCTCGAAATTTAATAGTCGTTTAACGGTCAAAATAGCCATCGTATAACGTGGACAGCGGTCGACGCAGCCGCGCTGTCTATTGCCTAAGCAAACAATTGGCTGAGCCCGATAAGTAAGTTGCAAGCGTGCGAAATCCTTCCGCAAAGAAGACTCGATTAGCGGAAATGGGTCTGAGCTCTCGGTGGTCAACGAGGTTATTCTCTATCGTGAGATTGTATCGTGAATCAACTGTTTTAATGATTTCGATGGCACCGATAACTAATCCTCTATTTGGGCCTGCGGCGTAGATGCAGTACGACATTATTCGTAGCAAAGTAGCAAATATACTAGATTTTTTGTGATGAGTAATAGACGTTGGGGCTAGAGCTATGGGGAGGGTAATGTTCGAGGTTTCTCTACGGGATCAAATCAGGAATGAGGACAATCGTAGAAGAACAAGGGTCACCGACGTAGCCAAACGGATTAGCTCGATGAAAACACAATGAGCAGGCCATGCTATAACACGCAGAATAAATGGCCGTTGGGGCTGAAAAGTTCTCGAACGGAGACCACGGAATGGCAAGCGCAGCGTGGGACGTCTACCAAAGAGATGGACGGATAATTTGGTAAAGGCTGCGGGTTCATGGTGAATGCAATCCGCTTCCAACCGTAATGATTGGGTATCAATGAGGGAAGCCTATGTCCGGCAGTGGACGTCGTATTACTAAAAGTATGGTGATGCTGATGATGATGATGAATAGTCGTACATTAGTATCAACCCCACAAAAGATATGTCATATGCTTCGTTAATCCAAGTGTCAGATGGAATATCCCTGACTTTTGTAATACCTACCTTATGGATTTTTAATGAACGTAGTAAAAACAATGTAGGTACATAAATATAGGTTATAACCCACTATCTGCTAATGGTCCGTAATGTCATTTGGAAAAACCATTAAAAAAGTGGTGAGACAAAAAGTAAAATCAATAATTCGGAATGTTTCGGGTGACCGTTATCAGTGGGTTTATCTCGACCGTTGTAAGCCTTCAGTTGGCTTGATAACATGCTACTGATTAACGATAGCACTAACCAGGTTGTTAGATGCATGTGAAAACTAGTTGATATTAAGTTTGTCATGTTAACCCCCTGTTTCACCATCCATTGATCAAATTTATTTGACGGATAAATGTGATGCCGTCTCTGATTGTTTTGTTCGAATAGACGGAGACGGCATCACATTTATACGTCAGTTAAAATTAATCAATGGGTGGTGAAACAGCCCCTAAGTCTAACACGAGAGATAGTAATGTTAAAACGGATAGGCTCTATATGACTGATTTTAATGACTCTACTAGACCTTATTGACAGAATTTTAAACTATCGTGGTGCTATCACTTAAATATCAAAAGTCTTTGTGATGACCGATTATGCCTTTGGTCGAAAACGTTCCATTACCAAAATGCCTAAATATTATATTTCAAAGTGATTAGGCCCGTAAGTGGTAGTAGTTTGTTTAGTAAATTTGAAAACATTAAACCGACGTTAAACTCTAGGCAATACCTAAAAGCACAAACACAATTCCTATTTTATTACCAACACAAATGCATGTTACGAATAGCGATGGAAAACCATTAAAACACAAAACAGCAATGAATATTAAAAAAAGTATATCAGAAAAATACGATCGGATAGGAATAGTGGTGTCATAACGGTAATCGGCACCTGTGACAATTAATGGTCGATGCCACCGCACTTTCATTACGACTGCACTCTGATATATGGATTGCTGAATGCAATAGCTTGTATTCTACCAATGTAAAAAGCTAAAAACAATTCTTCTAAGAGGATACATAGAATGTAAAACACCACTAATGTTATAGGGAAGAAGATCTGGCCACAATAGTTTAATGGTGGTGAATCGGCAAACTTGTACTAAGTAAGTGAATTGTAATTGTAATCATAATGTGTTAACTTCTAACATTATGACGTAAGATAATTTTGTATTTACTGACCAATGGCTTTAAGTTTTCTACAATAAATCATTTATTATTATTATTAATAGTGCCTAATGGTAATTAGAGATGATGTCTAAGATAGAGCAAGCTTGCCCAGTAAGTGGCGATTCATCTTAGATTGTTGGAACGACAGAAGCCGTTCCGGACTGGGTTGCACATGTATACATATATGAGCCCAGGTGGGCTTCCAAAGCCATGGTGGGACAGTAAAAACTGGTTGCTGATTGCTAGTTCAGTTAAATTTTAAAGCAAGACTATCTCCTAACCTTTAAAATCGATAGGCAGAAACTAAAACTGTACACTGTTCACAATAGCAAGCTTAGGTAAGAAAACGAATAAGCTAAAAAAATACTGTATTGTCCTAGGGAAGAGAGAGATGGTAAATATGATGACGAGCACGTTTGGTGTATGCACCAACAGAAGTGCGCTGGAGGTGAGACCTGCGCCCAGCAATGGAACATTCACTTTATAAGAAAACTGACGGTGCCCCAAGGAGCATATCTAGGCACTGGTATTGTTAATACTTAAGAAACAATAGTAATAAACAATTGCAAACATGAAATCGGCAAATTTACAATTTAATTTATCGCCTAAACTATTTCAGCAATTAGACAATCCTGTTTGCTCACCTTAATCAGCAAATGCTTCTAAACCACAGAGGAATAGCGGTTTGTTGTCAATAAATCCATCCTTACTCGAGTAAGTTAACAGATAAAAACTTAGTTTGTTCAGTCCCAACTCCGGTTTCGATTACATAAGGCGCGCAAACTTCCTCTATTACCCCCTACTTAAGGGTACAAATTTAGGCGCCCTCTATTTAAACACTGTTGCCAAATACCTACCAGCGTAATTTACGGCTGGCCGTGCGGTTGCTTGCCGAACATATGGGAGCGTTGGATTTGGAAAGCAGGAACGCCGTTCAAACGGGAAGTAGCGATTTACTAGGAAGTAGACGGCTATTTTAAATGTAATGGCTATGATTGTGCTGAACGTTAGCTCTCTTGGCGGCGTGGTAGGTGAAGTAATTTTAAGTCGAATGTTCATAATTTTTTACCGCTCTTATATTTTCAGTCGTGTGAAGAAGTAGTGTTAAGATCGACTTCACTTTAACCACATTCTAGTACTTAAGTGTAAGCTTGCATCTTATGAATTTCAACGACACGCCGTGGAAAGTATTTTGTAAATTCATGCATGCGTTAGAGTGGCTAGCGTAGCATAAACTACAGATTTTTATGAAGCATTTAAACTACTTAGAAATTCATATAGATTACTGATTTAAGCATTCGTCAAATTATTTTTAACACCTCGAATCCTTGTAGCACAATATGTCAGTATATAACCAATAGTCATATTATAAAATGTGAAAGTTACTCTGTCTTGTCTGCGTGTCTGCTACCTCTCGACTGAATTAATTTGATGAAACTTGGTATGGAGATAAATAAATAAATAGTACCTAAACGAATATCATGGGACACGTGATACCAATCGATCTAGTCCAAAATTAACTAAAGCTTGTGTTATGGGTTAAATAAATTTAAATTGATAGATGACTTAGTTAAAACTTATTAAACACCCGCAAGGTTCGAGAACAAACATTTGTATTTTTCATACTCGGGCTTTCTAGATTTTCAAGTTTTCTAACCACTGCGCTATCAGATCGTCAAATTAGATAAGATAGTTAAGTAGGTAACATAGTTTAAGACTGGGAAAGACATAGGATAGTTTTTATTCCGGGGAATTGCATAGTTCCAGAATAATTCGCAGCTGATTTTGGGGACAATTTAGTATAATTTACTGGTTATTTTGTTTATAAGACATATAGAAAGTCACGTAAAGCGAGGAAAAAATACGAAATGCATGTCGCAAAGCTGTGAAAATTATGTAGATAGCTCTCGTGAGTGATTCAGGAGTAAAAATCAATAGCTAAAAGCCCGGTGTCCCCTGTGAGGCGCGGAGGTGCGGTATGGTTAAGTCTATCCTACAACACTGTCATCATTTAAGCCACACATTAGTGAAACTTGCGCAGTTTGAACCCACACCTGGGACGCCGCGACACCAGCGATATTTTACCAGAGGAATAAAACTACGAGACGTCGTTAGTTTTAGTTCGGGACCCAGGGGGATTATATTCTGAATGTAAATAGCGTAATGTTAATGTATCAAAGTGAATCACGTTGCACACTCTGACGGGGATATATTGGGCTATGGAGTGAAGATTCGCGTTCTCGTGTTCTATGATAAATTCTGCAGCTTCAACTAGAATAGGTAATTATTTAGTGTCATCATTTGTAGCTGGAGCTTACACGTGTTGAGTGTCTTTAACTTGCCTGTGTTTCTTACTAAGATAATAATTTCAAAAGATGTGTTTAGAGCGCAGAAAGAAAAGTAGGACATATTTGAAAGTAAAAATAAAACATCTGTTATCATTTTCGACTTATTAGACAAAAATATAAAGACAAATTTGATAAAACCTGCTCGTGGAAATATTGCGGATACTTACATACTTCGCTGCGAGATATTTCCTTACAAAAATAATATTTTTTGATGTATCTATAACTCTTTATTGTAAATAAACATTATGGAATTAACAGATAAGAAGAGCAATAAATGTACAATGTGCAATGTGCGAATGTGCGAAGTCTGAAATTGGCCCAAATAAAAAATGCATAATAATACACGTAAATACACAAGTACACACTAATACATATACTTATATAAATATGCACACAAGGCGCGGTAAGTGTACGAACCCGTTTATGTCGAACTGGAATAAACGACAATAATGCACAACCTGATAGTTTGAACTCTTATTCCGGGTCGACAAGTACAGGTCGTACTTTGATAACACTCTGCATTCACACAAAACAGAGATCACATAACATCTCTTTAAAAGGTACTGTCGCCAGTTGTTTGCAAATTTGTGCTTGAACGTGATTCTTTTCGCAAAAAATAACAAGATGAAACTGCAAATTCAAATCGCTGCTTTAAAAACCCAAATTGTCAGGTAAATATCGACCCGGAGACCTAAAGGACTGCGTTCTGAAAGCTTTTCTGTTTGTTCAACCCGTTTCAGAGAGCTCGCGTATAATCACTGCCAGCGAGACACTGCCCTATTCAAAATTGTAACACCCCCGGACAATATACCTACTTGGTAGCTAAGTGCTCCGTATTGTTCGCGCTTCAAACGTTTACGAAAGCTAATCCTTATTGTAAATCACCACATTAATACCTCATTTATGAGCTGTGATCAATATCGATATCATGAAATAAATTGAAGAATGAATTCAAACTATAATTTAGTACAATGAAAAATAGTACGATACTCATGTGGATAAATAAAAACTTTAAACAAAAGCAATTTCTGAAGTTCTAGGTGAAAAACAAAGGGAAAAAAAGGAAATTAAATTAACTACTTACGCAATAAGCGAACGATATTTACGTGTACTTTTCTCTAACAACTCGCACGTACCTGCAAACAACAGAAAAAACACATAAGAAACGATTTTTACCACATCACTGGAACTATCGGTCTTTCAAATATTATTTATTTTTATTAGCAGTTACGTGGGTTCGAATCCCACCGGCGCACCCGATAAACTTTTTCGCTTTTAAATCTTAGTATCGGTCTTTATTAAAAAACAAATCGAATTAATTGCAAAACCGAATTGATATTCCACAGAAACGCTAACCCGCGTTCGGAAACAAACCAATACATGCACTGGGGAACCACGAGCGTGCCAGTTAATCGGCCACCAACTAGTAGGTAATCCTTTCGAGTAGTGTGCATATAACGACTGCATTCCCTGAGCTCCGAACGCACCTCGCACAGAGAAATTGCGGCACTCCGCTCAAAGCGTTGACGAGACCGTATCATTGAATGTCGTGGATGTTGTGTGTGACGAGCGCGTCTCTCTGTATCGTATCTACGATCATGTGTCGCCAGTCTCAGTAAATCCGAAAATGACGCTGACAACTTCTGTGGAGTGAATAACGTTGTTTTTTTGTATAAAACATTTGCGTTGCTTTTAATGTACGTAGTTCGGAATAAAAGCGTGTATGTATGTTAGAAATTGTATATCGGTGGCTACTGGCGACAAGATCTTAAGGTATGCGGACTAAAATTACTACCGATATGTCATTCGTCATGTCGTCAGACATTACGTGTAAAAGATATATACATATTTCGTATAACGCGCATGTATAAAGCTTAACGACTTTCAAACATTTGAAAATCGTAAACAAAGCATCTCGCTGCATTGAATGGGAGGCAGAGTTGCGCCGGCGCCGCGTGCATTGCCCTCGTGCCTCCCCCCGCGGTACAAACGGCCCCCCGCGGTAAAACGCGCCTGACTGCATTCCGCAACGCTTCCTGACCAGGGCAAGTGCAGCATTACGCTGCAAGTACCTTCCCTGCCGCTCTCGCCTCGGCCCTTGCGTCTAGTGCGCGTTGCGATGCAACTGACTTCGAATTGTGTTCGTCTTCAACGGCACGGTACTGTTTAGCTTTGAGATAGTTTTTGGTTTAATTAAATTTCGTTTTTATAAATCATCTCGGCATTAGTTTTTTACTAGAAAATTAATATAACTTAAAAAATGAAAATAGATGATTGAAGAGACGCGATAAGACTCTTCAAATGAACCTACATGTGTAAATTGAGGTAAACCGGTCGAAAGAAAAGCAAGAGATCGGATCAAGGAAGTCTACTTGCCATGCTCACATGTAACACGTCCGTATTCCCATAACTTATGCTCGGCAGCTTCGGGATGAAGCAAAAAATATGGAAACACCCAAGGTAATAGTCCGTCTGCTGAAAGCGTTTTCCACGAGGCTTTTAAGCGCTTATCTTGGAAATGATAGCCGTGGCCGGACGCTGAAAGGCTGTGACGGCAATTTGCTTACATTAGGACATGCCCCGTTTCACCATCGAGCTACGTAAAAGATTTTTCAATTGCAGTTTCTTGCTGCATAAACTATTAGAGTTCCGTGTGCATCGCGGAAATTAAAAGACCTTCATAGGGAGTGTTCCATTCAGTTCATGTCTGTTCATCAATACCATTTTTAATTTACGTTACATGGATGAACTGGTGTTATTCGTGATGAGATATTGCTTTGTACAGCGCAGTCGTGCATGAAGTTGAAACAGATTCAGTTGCAAACGGCCGGAATGTTACAATTTCATACCAGTTCGTTTAGCAGTCTTTTTGTTACTAGTTTTCAGAGCGAGGAACCAACTTTTCAAAAAAATTCATTTAACAATTTTAACAGTATAGAAATAATTCGGAATCGATGGCTATGTTTGCTTTTTGTTATTTCACTATTATGTTTGTTCTGAAAATTCAATGATGCAATTACTTTTATTGAAAAACATTGGGTCTATAAAAGCGAGTTCGTGTTTGTTTTCGCAGCTATTTTTGAATTGTTGTTGTGCTGCGTTACAGTTGCCTTCGAGCAGGTTAACGCCAAAACTATCGCAGCTCCCGACTAAAGAATGAAAGCAGAAATATTGTAAAGCTCAACACCGATTCATCGTGCTTCAGGACACTAAAAATTGTTTGAAACTTTGAATACTTTTATAGTTCTATCATTTTTCATGTGAAAATAGTCGAAGAAATAATATTGAATATGAAGACTCGGTTTTTTTTTAAATTAATTCATGTGCAAGTGCAAGTGCATAAATGGTGGTCAGCTTTGAACTTATGAATATGCAGCTTTATGCGTACAGTAATTGAAAAAATATGTATATGGCAATATTGAAGTGAACTTTAGCGCAAATTGACCCAATTAACATAACGATGACTAATGTCAAATCAGCCATCAAATATCCGGTTACATAGCTTAGTAAAATATACGTACGTGCCATCAAAACTGTTACCAAGATCCCTGTGGCAGAATGCGCTCGCCAGGTAGCCAATAGAGACTGGTGGAGAAGGATCGCGAAAGCGGCAACCGCAGTGGGAGCGACCCCTCATGGCCACAAACACTCTGTCAAGAGTGAACGACTCAGAAGAGACATACGTAGTAAAAATCGCAGCAAAATCAATGAAATACAGCTGGCAGAAATTTACTTAACCGGAGATTTGACAGCTGGTTTAACTTTGGTTATCGTTACACTAACTAGGAAAAAGTCGAGTTAGCCTACTGGTTTGACCTATGGTCTTTCAAGCAAAGGCTCGCACCACTGAATTATTCGAAATTTATGTGCCACATTAAATTGGAAATTTACCATGAGTTTTACGGCAGTGAAATTCAACGGTTTGGGGGTAGTTCCAATAGAGAGATCTCTCTCCAGGCAGATGTTATGCCTGGGGACCGAAGTCCAATGGATGAAAGTTGGAAGTTGTATTTATGCAGCCGAGTTGAGAAACTTCGATAGCGTGATGTAGGATTGTAGTAATTAGTTCCTTATGTGATGACTAGATGGCGCTAGTAGTCGCTACAAACGGTATTTGGGAAGTTCCCAATTTTTGCACTGGGTCCGCGTGGGAACTAAGGCCCAAGCCCTCTCGTTCTGATAGAAGACTTGTGCCCTGCAGTGGGACGTACATATATAGACTAGAATGATTATAATAACTTAGTAAATAAGATTGAAATGCGTTCTAACGTAGGAAAGTTAAATGCAATAAATAAAATAAAATACAAGCCACGGTAGTGCTCGTTGCCATTCAATTGCGTATAGTTTCGATACTTGGATCATTATTGCACAAGTAAAGCAATATTGCCATTATTGGTCGACTATTTGAATGTTTACGAGTTTTTTCCATCTCTAGTGATCTCGAAAGTTTGAAGCAGAAATGGAAAATTGTTCTTACAACTCTTAGAATAAGGTGAAGATACTTTTTATTTTACAACAATAAGTCACACGCGGAGATCGGAAATTTCGTTAGCACTTTTCTGCTATCATAGTGACTTCTCATTACATCGACCTGCAATGTACCTTTCGGTAAACCAAACTTTTTAAATAGATTGTCAGCAACCTATCGTGTCATTTATACTACACTATGCTTCGTTTTTTTTCGCATTAGAAATAAGGTAAACAATCTCCATGAGTCTTTTTATTGAAAACGCTTTTGAAAAAAATAATAACTATTACTTATGAAACCAAAATGATTTAAATGACCATAATGTCCTTGTTAATTGTTACTTATTTGCTGTAATTTATTTTTCAAAAGTGTTTTTTAATAAAAAGACACGTCAAGATCGCTTACCTTCTTCCTTGTTAATTGTTACTTATTTGCTGTAATTTATTTTTCAAAAGTGTTTTTCAATAAAAAGACACGTCAAGATCGCTTACCTTCTTTCTAATGCTAACAAAAAAACTAAGTATAACTTTATCCCGCAGCTTTTTCTGTGTTAGAAATCCATGAAAAAAGGTTACGGTAACATTTTTAAAGCACATCGTTTGCTCGAACAACGCCATCTATTACAGTTACAGACAATGTTAACGCGTCATCATAAAATATTTTCCCGGGGAACGCATTACCGGAATGCTAAGTATCTTATTATGTCTTAATCCAGCTTTTTGTCTATTTCTACGCTACGCCAAGTTCATCCATTGCGTTGACTAAGAAACATCCAAACACCCAAAGTCCATATTCACAAATTAGACGATGATTAAAACTTGATAAAACTAAATTTAAACAGCTTCTGTCAATATCGTCATTGCAAATTCGTGGGATTCCTTGACGTCAATAACTTGTCTACAAACAAAAGTCGACTTTAAAATGATTAACTTGCATAATAAGGAAGAGAAATGTTAACTTTTTCATTCCACGACTGCATCACTGTTCGGTCTTTGGTTACCAGCTTTTGCTAATGATTTGAACCTTTGCATTTGTTGGATGTGGACACAATGAAAGTCGTGTAGCAACTTTCGTGAAAAAACCGTATTATTTAAAAAAAATCTTGTCCGACTTACAGGTGAGCATGGAGCTAGTTTATTCCTCGGTGAACGTATTGGTATTGTCATACAACGAGGAAACGCAGCCAGCCTTAGGGGGACCCTGCCCAATAGCAGCGATCTGGGTGATATTTGTAAATATAGGTTTACATTAAGTTACTTTAAGCTTTTTTTAAAAGAGTTTTTGTTAATAGGTACATATATTTTGTGTGTGAAAAATTATTTTTGCATCTGTAATACCAACAAATTAAGGTATTTTAGAGAACACTTAAGGAGATAAGACCGAAATCTACAGTCCCTGAAAAAGACATCGTAACTTTTCACTGTTCAGGATACAGTATCAATATTTACGGACGCCACAAATAAAATAAACAGATTTAATAATTTTCCGATATAAAATATTTCGTAAGCGTCTTACGGAACCGAAGACTCAGAAACGCTACGAAAGATTTTTTAGAAGTTCGATGACAATAGAACGGAAAAATGCGACTGAGTTACCTAATAAGCTTATAATATCAAGCCTCTCAGCCTGCGTTGACCTGAATTTTTTTTTCATTAGGTACCTGCATCACAAAGAGATTTTGTTCCTGCTCTTATCTAGTGCCTTATTTTCAGTATAAGCTTGTACAATAAAATGGTTAGCGCTAGCGTTCTTTGTTGAAGAGTTCAACGGAGTCTGAAAAATAAAACGTGGTTCTTTTGTGGAAAAAGCTTTAGATTTATTAAGTCTTTATAACGATATTAAATATTAAATCTTTATGATTTTATATTAGAGGGTCGCTATTGCTTAACAGGTACACGTTAATCTCCCCCTTTGTGTCTTGTTTTATTATATTTATATTCAATATTCTTAAAAATATTTTTTTCGTAGCTATCTTCTTTTACTAGGGGTGTTCAATAAAAAGTGAGAATGAGTATGTTATAAACAACTTTTACTAAATGTAATTTTATTTTTCGACATAGTCACCTTTTAGTATGATACACTTATTATATCTTTTTTCTAAACTTAAAATTTCATTTTTAAAAAAGGTCTCATGTTGAGTACTTAAAAAATCTTGTACTGCAGCGACTACCGCGTCGTCGTCTTCAAATTTCTGGCCTCTCGGGTATTGTTTCAATCTCGGAAATAGGTAGAAATCACTGGGAGCGAGATCTGGTGAATACAGAGGATACTTAAGGATATTGAACCCAGCATCACGAATTGCAGCCATTGCAACGATGGACTTGTGTGCCGGGGCATTGTCCTGGTGGAACAGCACAACTTTCGAGAGTTTACCTCGCCGTTTTTCGCGGATCTCATTGCGCAATGTTGCTATTTGTTTGGCGTATAAAGTGCCCGTAATAGTGGCTCCATGTTTGAGATACTCAATCATTAATACCCCTTTACCATCCCAAAAAACAGAGCCCATGACCTTACCGGCAGATGGGCCCACCTTGAATTTCTCCGGAGTTGGAGATGATGGCCTTTTCCATGTCATAGACTGCAGTTTCGTTTCAGGGTCGTAATGATGAAGCCATGTTTCGTCCACTGTTATAAATCGCGCCAAAAAAAGTTCCCGGTCTTGCTGTATCAGGTCCAAAGCTTCTTGACAAATCTCGACTCTAGTTTGTTTTTGCGTGTTAATAAGCATTCTTGGTACCCAACGCGCAGATACCTTTTTCATACCCAAGCGTTCATGTAAAATATTATGCACGCTCCCCGTTGAAATCTTTACATTTTCAGCAATAAAACGAACCGTGACACGACGATCCGCCAAAACTGAGTTTTCAACTTTTTTCACAATTTCTTCAGTTATTTCAGTAGTAGGGCGTCCGGAGCGGGGGTCGTCCATGGTCGATGTTCTTCCATGTCTAAATTCGGCGCACCAACGTGCGACTGTCGAATACGGAGGAGCATTAGACCCTAAAGTGTCCCGCAAATCTAAATTGACTTGGTCCGTAGAAAAATTTTTCAAACACAAGTATTTGATAACGGCGCGCAGTTAAATTTTCTGCATTTTCGCTAACGTACTCAATAGCATTGAAAAGAAATTACCGTATTTTTTTTTAAACAAAAGACAGTTACTTTTTTTTTTCATAGCAATCAGCTAGATAGATTAGCTTTACCGGCCAGTATTTAATTTCCTAATATTGAAAGAGTTTGCATCTCATTCTCACTTTATATTGAACGCCCCTCGTATTTAAGTTTAAGAATTTTGACAGATATTATAAGAGCGTACAATATGATTACTTCCACTTTGACACTCGGAAATTGTCGACATTCTTCAGGAGAGATCGGAAGTGCAAGTGACACGATACCTTATTACGATTACGATACGATACGATTGCTGCATATTCATAACATTATAGTGTGCTCTTATCCGTCTAAAGCATTAATGTAGATCACCTGTTTATCAGTCAGACTTTTATTTATATATGTGTAGACGTTATTAATCGTTAATCATTAAAAACTGTTATTGAATTGTGTAATAATACCTAAATAATAATTATAATAATTTGATATTCCAAGACTCATCTCCCCAATAAAGAACAAAAGCCTGCCGCAGCAAAACAATTCGCACGCCACGTTTCAACTTTCCACTTGCAAAAACAAGCAAACAAATTACAACTATTAAGGCAGCGTGAATGCTGGCCAATATTAATATTTCCCGAGGACCCGTTTCATTCAGGGACAGTGCAGTTAGAAAGATCCTATTAATGAACGTCGACCCCTTTGTTCTGGTGCCGGGGCATTTCCTGCACAATCGCCGTGACACGGAGTAATTAGTGAGAAAAATTTCGTTACTCCGTCTTCTAATACCATATTTCAATATTGCGAGCGGTGCGGCGGCGGTTTATAAATGCGTTAGTGTTATAAATGACGTGCTGTAAAATCGGACGTTGCTGCATTTTGCGCGGACGAGCGAGAGAAGCGATTTTTAGGCGAATGTTTCTTTACCGTTGCTTGTTTTTGATTAAAGGGGCCACTTTCAGAGAATAAGTTAAAAATCAAGTCTATACATGGATTTATAAAGTCTTGATAAATTTAATAATGTGATGAACGATTTGTTTGAGATAGGCAAAGTTAAGAAGGAAAGTACCTATAGTAAACATTAGTGATGCAACGAATACAATTTATTCAACTTCGAAAACTCTTTGCTTTTGTTATGGCTGTCTTTTTTAGATTTTTTTTTGCTACAAAAAATCTGAAAAATATTTTTGTATAAAGACAACCACTGTCCTGTAGCTTCAGAAAGCTATTTTCAACAGCTGGAAACGCCCTCACAGAAATATAAACGGTGGAGCTCAAGAATCTTCGATATCTATATATATAATCTAGCGATAACTTTTTAGCGATAAGACCGCCTATTGTCTACCTGAATTTTTATTTTTGTAATGTCACTGTACTGTTTTTGGTGATCAATAAAGAATATTTGTATTGTATTGTATAATCTATTATTTATATAACTAAAATTTAATTTATTGAATCAGGCGTTACTTTGCGGAGGTCCATATTAATGAACTAAAACAATTACTTTGCTCACCCGCATAAACGTAACTATTGTAAGGTCGCGGGTGAGCAAAGTAATTGTTTTAGTTCATTAATTAAAATTTATTTAGGTTGAATTTTGATTATTAAACAAATTTATGAACACATTACAAGGTGAATTTTAGCAAATTCACTATTCGTCTTCATATTCGTAAAAGTAGTATGCGTTGCATCAGTAGAAAACGTACTTACATAAAAATACAGGTATTATGACATGACGACACCATACCAACGTACCTAGGTTATCATATCAATCCCATTAGAGCTTGTCTAAGCTAAAATGACGCACGCCCCTTTACTGAATCAGTTGATTTTGATGTGTGCGCGCAAATATTAATTACGACTCTTCATCTGTTTGGGAGCGTTGACTATTCCGTGAACTATGATCAGTGTGCAAAATCTCAATCGACAAATCGCATGAAAAATCCTGTGCGTAAATGCGGTGGTAGGGCGCGTCATTTAAAATTAGACAAGCTTTACTTTAGTTTATTCCAAACGGTTTACACTTGAACTCCACGATACATACACATACTTGAGTAACTCGACTATTTCTAGTCGAACTACGCGAGTGCACGAGTGTATGGCCGTTCCGGTTGGTACGCCAGCGCGATGACCCTATATCTATTAGCTTTGGCATAAACTGTAGGCGGAAGCGAGAAACCCATGTTTTCTATTGTAAAATTATTGTAATCTTGATTAGATATAGATCAGTTTAAAATTTTCAAAAAGTTTCTATCATATTCATAAAGGACGCGGTTAAAACCGACTTGTAATAAAATTTGCGTTCCGCAATGAATGACAATAACACATGAGATGATTATTACCACAAGGAATTGAATTTGTTAGGGCGTACATTATTGTCGTTCATTTGGGGCCGACTAATACGGACGGGGTCGCTCTAATTTTGACTTTTTATAGTCTCATTGCTTAATTTTAACGTAGCAGATAAAAGTTCATAAATAAGTATTGAACTCACTCACTCACTGCAGAGAAAAATAATATGTGACTGTTAAAAATTGGAAAAAGTTTTATCTAAATAAAATCTTCTAACTCGCAGACGCGATGGCGAGAGATGGGCGACGGTAATCGTTTACCATCAGGCGATCCGTCTGCTCGTTTGCCCCCTATATCATAAAAAAAAAAAAAAAAAAAAAAAAAAAAAAGATATTACTTTTATGCATTTTCATAACATTATTTTGCCAATCATAAGAAAACTCCATGAAAACCTTGGAATTCAGAGCAAAACGACACCGACACTGTTTCCGTAATTGTGACTCGGCGACAGACCGGCAGATGATGTATGAAACTGATGCGGCGTCGGCGTCACTTGAAAGATGTCCCATACATTAAAGGTGGACTTCCGAAATAAGCCTCAGTGACGTCTAAACGACAGATCAATGTAGTATGTAAATGTACAGAAGACTTCAGCTTAAATACGAGTATGCTACTTTAATCTGCCGATTGATCTGACGTTTGCTTTGAAACACCATCAGAAGCCACGATATTCTTCGGCCGCTACTCGCTCGTAACTTGCTCTGTACATTTGTATAATTTTTCTCGGCAATCATCTCGGTGACGCTGCTGGGGCCCCTTAGATTACTCAGAGTTGTTTTTAGACACGAAATGACCAGTTGTTTGTAATTTGAAATTATTTAACAGACATTTTTTAACTTCTAAGCCAGTGTGTAAGCTTTCTCGAAAAAAAAAATCAACTTGGTGTCAAGCTTCTGTACAGTTACAATTTTATTTAGTCCTTTTCTTTATCATTCATTTAGCTCATCATATCAGCCAAAAGACTCACTGTTGGACAATGGTCTCCCCAAAGAGTTCCACAACGGTTGGTCTTGCGCTACCCACACCCAAGTAGTTCCTGCGACCTATACTTGATCGTCGGTCCATCTTGTTGAGCATCTTTCCACGCCACGTCTTGGTTCGCAGCCGCCACTGCCCCATAAACAGTCGGTTCTACAGTTCGGTCGGTTAATTCTGGCAACTGTCCGACTTATATCAGTAACTTTGCTTCTTCTGTTGATCTCCTCACATGATTTGATGACACAGGGAAACTCCGAGCATAGCCTGTTCCATTTAACTTGATTTGAATGTAAATAATATAATTTTGAAAACCTCGGCCACATGATCGAATGAAAAATAAAATAATTTATAATAAGAATGGTATTTAATGTGGCTAATTTAATTTTAATTACTGAAACCGCAGTTCATACGCGGAATAATTTTACTATTAAATTAACGACGGTGTAAATTGTCGGTTTTAATAAAATATACATGCCAAATGTTATTTATTAGAATTACGGAAATAATTTTCTACAAAAGTAATATAAGTAGGACTCTAAAAAACTTTCACTTTTTATTTCATTAAATGTTAAGTGTAAACGTATGTTACTGATTTGAACACTTATAATGTTCTTAATATGTAATAAATAATCATACGCAGAATAATTTTGCTATTAAATTAACGACGGTGTACATTGTCGGTTTTAATAAAATATAAATGCCAAATGTTATTTATTAGAATTACGGAAATAATTTTCTACAAAAGTAATATAAGTAGGACTCTAAAAAACTTTGACTTTTTATTTCATTAAATGTTAAGTGTAAACGTATGTTACTGATTTGAACACTTATAATGTTCTTAATATGTAATAAATAATCATACGCGGAATAATTTTGCTATTAAATTAACGACGGTGTACATTGTCGGTCTTAATAAAATATAAATGCCAAATGTTATTTATTAGAATTACGGAAATAATTTTCTACAAAAGTAATGTAAGTAGGACTCTAAAAAAGTTAGACTTTTTATTTCGTTAAATGTTAAGTGTAAACGTATATTACTACTGATTTGAACATTTATAATGTTCTTAATATGTAATAAATAACAAATTCCTGACTGGAGAGACAACTCATCAACGCCCAGCCCAGCCCAAACCTTTGAACTAAAAATTTGAAATTTTACCGACTAAGGACAAGGAAACACAAGACACAAGTTAAACCACAAGTGTAGTGCCCGCATCAGCTCTATGAGCTGCTAATAGTATATTATTTTAAATAATAATAATAATAAATAAAGACGGATTCTGTGAAATTCCAGCAGGATATGATTTTTTACAATGGAATTTTTTACGGCATCAAGCTCAAGCTAGTTTGCATGTTTTTGAGTTAGATTTGCTTGTACCAAAACTTGTTCAAAACAATATACTTAGATTTACAAAATATCTCAAACTTTTCATAGAAACCGGAAGACACGAGGTTTAAAAAAAACTTATTTTGAAATCAACTCACATATTTTTTTGCACTTGCGAACTCTTGTTACAATTAGAAAAAAGAGCGTCAAAATGTTAAAGAAAGTAAAGGAAAATTTTTAAAGGGTTCAAATAGGTTAACCATTTTCAACGTAAAATGTGATAATTAGATGAGCCAACGCGGGGGCACGCACGCGTTGTAAAAACAACCCCGACGCCCGACGTTGCCCGCTTCAACGCGGTAGTAATTTACTTAGCGTACTTAAGGGGTTTATACACGATCAACATTTTTCGGCAATTGTGACCAGCTATGCGCTGCACTACATGACCCATCCTCTACCGACTGATTGTCGTTGCTGTGTACTGCTCAATTGACGCTGGTCATGTGTTATTTTTCTCCTTTTTCAACTGTAATCTATCTAATGCTGAGTTTAGATCTCTTCCAATATACGCCAATCCTTCCAGTCGTACGGCCTTTGCATCCAATTCTTTCTGACCACTTTGACTAGGTAATCGATTGCTTGCCTACGGTTTTGTGTACTCCAGCACCTTTCTATCTCACCTTGTGGCCCTATAATTCAACTTTTAACTAAAATATAGTGTAACAAGTTTGGTATGAAGTAACTTTTTGTATTTTTTTTCAACTCCATTTTTTTTTACTTTTATGGTCATCCCGTGAAATCCATATATTTCATACTAAATATGAAATCATTCACTGAAGAGAGTCATTAACTGAAGATTTTCATTTTAAAAAAGTCACGGTTTTGTTTTAGAGCTCACTTTTTTCAGTCGGCTCAGCTCGACCCTCGCAATGTATTACAAACGACACATTATCTCAAAAACACTGCTACGAGGAAGAGAAATTAATGTATGCAGATTTCCGCGGATCATCCACTAGCGGGTGATATCGGCGTTAACATTGCCACAAAGATCGTCGACACTCTACCATACCAGAAATATTGTACAAGTTCGACATAAATTTACTGGCATTGCCCAAACATTGACGATCAATATGACCATAATGCCTTAAAATTACCGAAGACACATGCAATGCCGGCTACACATTGCCAATAAAATGTTGTTGGTGTATAAGCCCCTTTAGTCAATTTAAAATAATTGGTTTGATAAACTTGTGAAATTGTTTCATCAAAACTAATAATAAATTTGCTAAGTTAACTTCATTGTGTACTGTTTAAAGTAATTGAATTGCGAAAGTTATCTATTTTAAAGTGGTTTTGTACGCCGATTAGGCATATCTTCTCTTGGGGAAGATTCGATTAATATTTAACTTCAGAAAAATGTATTTGAAGCAAGTTACGCACGGAACCATTTATACATAGAAAAACTCGGACGTGATAAAATTTCTACCAACAAAAGCCTTACGTGACAGAATCCTCTGCATGTCTAAACTTGAATTGGAATATACTTATTAGCTCGATGTAATTAAGCGCATACTTAAGCCACTGAATACCGTTTCGCTCGGTCGATCCACTCCGACTTTCCAGCAAAATGCGGGGAAAACGATACGAGCGCCACGCGATCGTTATGATACCTAATTATAAAGACTATTCGGTAAAATGTGAAAATGGAAATGGTACCACATTTTTATTTAACGCTGCTTCTGCTTCCGTTTGGTGCTAAACGACAAGATTTTATCGCTTTAGCAGGTTAACCGAAGACTCATAGTCATAAAAGTTATCATTGAAAGACGCTTTTATTTAACTTCACTATGTTTTTTGTTTGTCTTTTCTAATTGATAGTGATGAATAATTTTGAGTAATTTACGAGCTTTTATGCTCTTATTCTTGATCTTAGGACATTAAGGTAGATGTTTACTTTCCTAGTTAGTTGGAGCTGGAATAATTTGTCCTACCTAGGTTGACGGGTTGGTTTGATTCTTTGCTTTTCATCGAATTGGAAACTAGTGTATCGTTGCCTAGAGACAAGACCGTTCTTTTACCTTTTATTTAATATTCTAAATAAGGTTCGACAGTTGTTTTAGAAATACTTTATAGATATACGCATACGGAATTAAAATAAAGCAAATATATAGGTAGGTGACAGAAAAAATAACCACGATTTTTAATTTTTTTAATGACGCTTTTTCCAAGCTGCGCCTACATTTTACCCAAAAGAAACGTACTTACTATAAATGATTCATTACGTAATATCTTTTTTGAGTGAGTAAACACAAAACTACTCGAATATGTAAAAAAGACCGTTATCAAGACTTTACCTAGACCTCTATGCGGAAATTTTGCATGGTAATGGCACCGGTTCTTCGGAAACATTTTTTATGTTCCGTTATTCAGTCGCGACTCACATTAGAAGCGCGTGATGTAAATTCAAATGGTATCATATTCACGTGAATTACCATGATTGACATTAATCAAACCATATGCACATTCCCGAAGCGCTTATACACCAAATTATCAATCTTAACGGGGTTGTGTTCAATCAAAAGGCATTATAACATCACTTCCCAATCTCTGCGCGGAAATTATACTAAGAGACGAAATGAAAGGGATCTAAGAAGATAAGTATGTGATTCAATGCCGAGATTGAAACGTAACCCTCAGAAATATCACGGCAAGACGAAATGAGAGTTTGTGCGTAAATAAACTATATTGAAATACATAAATAAACACACCTCTCGTCAAGAGTGGTCTTAATGAGAAAAGTTTGATGCGACTTTAATTCAAGTCAAACTTCTGTCATCAACGTTTACTTTTAGAGCTTGGTATGGGCAGTGCTGATGTGCGAGTCACTTAAATTTACCCATTAGGAAAGTTGGTTTAGTTATTGACTACGAATGTTCTCTTGGATTTTCTCCTTTTCTAACCTCTTTGGGGCTTATGACGAATCGCATTAAAAGTTAACTCTGGTGTTGAAAATAAGGTGCAACTAGAGCAGGATAAATAATTTTAATTTGACGCAGACTTTGATAATAATTATTATGCTTGTAACGTTGATTTTGACATTATTTTGGTTAAAGTGCAAAAGTTTCAGGTATCCGTTTATATGTTTTGCAACTTTGAAATGCTTGGAAGTTTATTTAGTCCATTAAATTGAATGTTTATCGAGGTAATACGTAAAAAAACCCAAAATATTACTATTTTGATAGTTTTTTGAGATGAGAATAGCGGTACTGGGTAGGTATTACACATACAATAAAGCATTGCAACGTCAATTCGCTTAACTTACGCGTACGAAGCTTAACTTTGTCTTAGTTATGGGCAAACTTTATCCGGCGTAAGCACTTTACTGCCTGTAACTCTTTATTAGGCAATATTATACACTGAACAGTGCTTGTTTATTTGAGTCATGTGCGAGGAGTGATGTAGAGCGACAGTCGCGCGGCATCTGCTGCTTCGGGCCGCGATTGTATCGTCTATACGAGTACGCGGCCCGTGAGAGTTGTTATCAGATCCGTTTGTTAGCAACTTTACCGGCATTGTGCTCTATATTCGTGAAAACTTATCGGTTGGGTGCTCACGGCGGCGCCGGCAGATAGGCGGGAAAACGAGCGAGGTTCGCACTTACCATGTTAGAGAGCCGCAGCCGTTGGTGTTTAGCGACTTGAGGGTCTAGGGCTTGGAGCGGGAGGGCCAAGGGCAACGGAAAGGGCAACGGTAGTTGGAGCTGGTGCGGGTGTGGAGCCGGCTGCAAGAACAGCGGCGGGCAGCAGGCGCACGGCGTCACGTAGGACACGCACCCGAGCTGCGGCGGGAACAGCGTGCCGGCGGCCTCCTCGAGGCCTCGCACACGTCTCTTACGACCGCATCCGCGGCCGACTGCGAGCGTCCGACGGCAACGCGAGCCGCCGACCTCCCGGAACCTACTACGGCGCCTTGCTCGACCGTTGCGGCCGCGGAAAATTCAAACAAACGCGGGAACTTGTCAGAAGTTCTCTAAGCGCGACAGGAGGGTCGGAAGTGTTGAAAGTCAGCGGGAGCGACTGGGACGCTGCGAGGGAGCGGGAAACTGAGCGGTCGGGAGAAGCGAGAAACGACGCACAGGGCTCGCGAGAGTGTGGAGAAAGTGGCGGTGTGCGCGGAGCACAAGTCGCCAGGCCGGCGTGTGGCGGTGGACTGAGCGGCGAGGCAGGTGCGCGAGGCGCGGGGCGCCGCTGGGGGCGGGCCCACCTGACGCACCTGGGCGCCTGCGCCGCGCTCGCTCAGCCTCCGACACCCGCGGCCTCCTCGCCGACCTGATACTCTCTTTCAAACATTCGCTCTACACAACCAACGGTCATTATTACAACTTTTCATACCACATCATCCCACAGACGAGTAATGAGAGTTTTAATTAAAATCTTCTAAATTATTGGTACCGCGTCCGCTACCTTTTTAAGATAGGTACTTAATGCTTAATAAATTGTACGTAATAAAATGGTTCGTCGTAAATCGAAAAATAAATTCATCTTGTTAACTGAACGACTTGGTTCGCATACTTGACGTTTAAATGAGGGGGGGGCGCATCGGATTATTTGTCGGAAGTCTCGGATATCCTGAGAAATCTCATTGATCTCGTTTGTCCGGCGGGCCGCGTCGTTGGCTTTGGAAGGAGCACGTAACGGTGTAAGCTCATTGTGTTCGCTTAGAAGGGATTAGGCACCTTTTAGCAATGCGCATTATTTACTTTAAGGATGATTTCATTTACACAGTCTGAGTGACCCCGGCTCAGGGATTGCGCACTTACCCCAACCCAAGCAGAGACGATCTGTTCTGTTTGTTTGTGTGCGCTGGAGCATTTTAATTTGGGACGTAAAAGTAGTCAGAACATTATCTTTAAGGCAAACAGTCGCCATCATAAACATCGGGGCACGCAAGGTGCTCAAAAATATTCACATACGCGACTACAATACGGTCTTGTTCAGATATTTTAGACCACCTTGAATGATCCGTTGTTTATGAGAAGTACATTTTTACTTGTCTTTTTAAATAATTCTAAAGCTAACTTTTATTTTTTCTACCACGCCATGTTTACTATAAAATTATTTTTCACTTTTCATGGGGGCCGTTCATTAATCACGTGAGGCTTGTAAGGGGGGAGGGGTTTGACAAAAATCACGAAATATCACAAGGGGGAGGGGGGGTCTAGTAAGACTAAATAAATGATCACGTGATTAATGGACGGCCCCATCCATGCTCGTAAAGTTGTTCCCTATGTCGAGATAAAACTGTATAAAATAGCTTTTTATGCTCTAGTGTATAAATTAAAATCTTCGTCTAAGACTAAGGCAATTAGGTGCAAACAACCACAAAGAGTAGAAATTTATAAAATATAAGTTTCTTGTTTTTTTTTTATATAACTGGTGTTTAATATACGAAATTAATAAAACTAGGCAAATCCAGTATACATTACTATAGAAATTGCAATGCATGAAAAATGCGAGCCTGTAAATTTAATTTCCAATGTTGCTTTCTAATTTCCTCGCAATCGATGTGAAAAGCAATCAAATTAAACTCATTTTCCCCTTGACGTATCTCTCTACCCTCGCCGTACCGGCTCGCGTGGCTATATGAAAGTCTCGGGTAAAATGACTCTTTTTGTGCTCTTGTTGTACAATCCACTATGTAAGTGGGAATTTATTTTCCGTATGATGTATTGTGGTCAAAAAGAGTTTATTACTCGATTTAGTTAGGCATTATACATTGATAAAGATTACAGTTGTAAGAAGCTTCCGATTTCGGCTGGCTGGGCAGGACCATGATAGTTTTTAAACCACTTTCGTTATTAGGGTTCCGTAGCCAAAGGGTGACAAACGGAACGTAATTACTGTCGCTACGCTGTCCGTTTGGTCGACTGTCTGTCTGTCACAGGGTTGTTGTACCTATCTCAAGAACCGTAATAAATGGATAACTCATAATACATAATCTCTTTACATAAAACTTTTCAATAGAGATAAAACGTAAGTACTACATTATTAACAAATGATAAAACTGGCCAAGCGTGAGTCGCCCTTAGGAAAAAAATTAAAGTTCGTACCTAATTTGTTTGTTAGTGGCTGTAGCCACTTTATGAACAGGTAGTAAGATTGATTTTTTAAAATTTTGTGGTGTAAATGTAGTTTTGATACGGAACCCTCGGTACACGAGTCCAACTTGCAATTGGCCGGTTTTTTTCCATACCCTACAACAGTATCAACAAATTAGTGCACAAAAAATCCAAATATTTACGATTTAAATTATTTGTCAGAAACACATTTTGTTTTATCTAAATCAATGCTTTGGTTTTCCGCGCATGGCCCGAGGCGTATTACTATAACAGTTTAACCGTGTCTGTTTTCGATAGTACTAATTAATTCCCGTCAGTAGTAACACGGTAAGGTAATTAGGGAATGTGGTAAACTGACACGTGTTAGAGGCACAGTCGCGAGTGTGCGCGCGCCTTAACTCGCGTAAAGGAGTGTTTTAATTATCTTATTACAAGCTTTAGTTAAAAATTAAATTTTTGACGACGACGACGACCGGATAGCCTAGTTGTTAGTGAATCTGATTACAAAGCTTGAGGTCCTGTGTTCGATTCCCGGTCGGGGCAGATATTTGTGTGAAAAGTACGTATGTTTGTTTGTGCTCGAGTCTTGGATGTTTAATATGTATTTAAGGTTTTCCAGTCCAGGCTGAGATCAAATACCAACTCGTAATTCTCTGTAGTAAAACGCCATAACATCGAAAGACCTAGTGAACTAAATTTAGTAGATACGTTGAAGCAAATGTCAACTTTTGTGCATTTTCAAATTCTGATAAGCAGAATTTGAGTGGTTCTTACGAAGTCAAAATAATTGTTTTTGATTTTCTTGAATACCAAATAGATAACTCCCATCAACTTCCTATAGTACTCCTAAGACTCGGTATGTGAGCAAATACCACAGTTCATAGAGGCTGGTTGCGCGCCCGCTCCGGGCCCCGGTCGTTGACCCTGCGCGCGCGCCGCCAAGCCGTCTACGAGAGGTGTTATGTAACATGACCTTAACATTTGGTGGGAACAGGCCTTTTCGAGTACGTTGGTGGGTTGTGCATACCAAGCTAAGTACATAATGTCACTTTAAAATACAAACACAGTCGCGACGGCGGTGCTTTTTCAAAAGCTGCTACGGAGAAAACTTTCGTCTTTTGACGCTTCATCCGCGGAGAAGCAGGGCTAAAAACTAAAGAATAAACCAATCATGTCATAATAAATCAAGGCATGACTTTGTGGAGGTCTACCTACGAGTATATTAATGAACATGGGCAAGATATTGATGTCCGTGCGATATGTTTTATTGTAGAAAACCGCTGTACTATACTTCACATCACAAACACCACATAAGATACAGATACAACGTGATTTGAACGCTATAAGAGTTCATTAAAGCTAAAGAATGAGATTTTTCAACGCGTTAGAACGTCGTCTGGTTTTGTGATAGTTGAGTATGTGTGACATAGGTAGATTGATGAGCAAGTGAAGGAAGAAGAGTTTATGCATGAAAACACATACATACATATATGATTGATAGACGAACAGATGGACGTGATCATAAAAAGACGCATGTAGATATGATGCTTCAAGAAACTAACCTTTCTGAAGTGTATTTTTGCAAATTATTTAACCGTGTTGTTAGGACTGCAAGTTTCTAGAACCTTTTCATTATAAAAAATATATAAATCACATTTATAGGAATTCGTACCCAAAGGGTGACAAACAGAACCCTCTTAATATTGCTACACTGTCTTTCTGTCACAGCATTGTATCTCTAGAGCTGTAATGCTGATACGTAATTGTGTATTTCTAGTTATATTGCAGCTACAACAACAAAACATTAAAAATTCAATTAAATTTAAAACTAAGGGGTCCCAACAAACTAATATAAAATTACCCCACAATGCGTACATTTTACTTAAGAGCAGGACTCTGCTAACACTGGATTTTTATAGATATGGCCGTTAATGACGTGGATTTTGACTCGTTTTTCTCCAGTTTTAAAATAAGTACCTAAGTCCTTTTTTTCTCAGCGGCTACCGCTAAAATATCTATGCTATCAAGAACTAAAATAATTCTTAGTGAAAATATACGGATCACTCACGTCTTAAAATGAGTTTAACTGGACATGTTTCGGGCCAATCCGTTCGGGCTACGAATTAGCCCGAAACATGTCGAGTTAAACTTGTTTTAAGACGTGAGTGATCCGTATATTTTCACTATGAGTCTCACGGTAGTTTCATGTTTAAAAATAACTCTGTCAGTCTGTCATTCGTCGGAATATTCGACGTGTTGAATAGCCTATGGGGAAGAAATGGGGTACTCTAACCAGGATCTACTAGTAAGCCTCGAAAAAAAAATAGAAAAAAAGGAGCCCCCCTTCTTTAAACACTTTCATATTTAAAAATATCTATTAGTAAAAACTTACAAAATAATAGGCACTAATTTAAAGAGTTATATTATTTATGAGTATCTGCAATATTTTAGATAACCTTAGATAACCATTTAAAGTTCGAAAGTTTCACGTCAACTTTAAAAAGGCACTTTAATAAAAATATTTTATATAATGCCACGCGCTATAAAATGTTTTAATTAAGATAAAAGCCTGCGGTAGATTGTTTTCGTTCTTTAAAATGCGGTCAAGTGCTCTCATACAATATTGATGATATACCAGGAACCACTTCAAACGATCTTCTATCAATATTATTTGTGATTCCAGTTGTGCAGTTATTAAAAAGGAGAAATCTGAACGTGGCTGTAAACTAACTGTAAAACAATTACGATCAATAGGCGGCAGGATGTCTCGGCTATTCCATTTAAATTACCAAAAGCCTTTAGATGTCAACTTGTCAAACAAATTTTAATCAAATGTAAGGAAATAGCCGACAAGACGGCTATGTACTTTGAAGACGATATAAGACGAGAAACATTTAATTAAAATTTTAGTTATAAACATAGCGAAAGATAGGATTTCGACCCTTGGGTTATTATACGAGTTTCAGCACCACTTTCAAAATATCATCCTTCTATACATATACAACTTTTATACTTTCAGTATGCATCCGTTTTTGTAGGTATCTATGGTAGTCATATTACGATGATTTCTGTAACACTTGTACCTAGTTAATGATAATTTTTATGGAGTGATGTCAAAACTAGGATTTTTTTTACAAAAGTTTCATTGCTCAGAGATTTGTATTACATCTACATTACCTATGTCCACTATACATCCGGACCGCTTTAGCCTAGTTGGTAGTGACCCTACCTACGAAGCAAGAGGTCCTGGGTTCAAATCCCGGTAAGGGCATTTATTTGTGTGATGAGCACGAATTTTGTTCCTGAGTTATGGATGTTTTCTATGTATTTAATTTAATTTAATTTATTTGTTATTATTTTCATGTTTTACGTACAATAAAGAGTTTTACATACATACATACATTTAAGTATTTATTTATCTATATAAGTATGTTTATCGTCGTCTAGTACCCATAGTACAAGCTTTGCTTAGTTTGGGACTAGGTCGATTTGTATAAGATTGTCCCCTAATATTTTTATTTTTTTATTTTTTAGAATTTGAAGCCATCCGATGTGCCCAAACCGGTTTTATTTGACGGACAATAATTCGAAGATAGTTTTAAGCTACCAAAACATTATGATCCGTTCACAAGCCCATTGCGCGGTCGAAGTCGCGAACAAAAACAAGTTTGTAATAATTTTGAAAAATTGATTGTTTCACAAAGAAATGGACTAGCCGATGAGACTTAGCGATTTGTTAACTTTGTTGATTTGTTTGAGATGGATGCACAAAAATAACTCTCTTCAAGTAAAATGCATAATATTATATACTTATCCGCTTGGAACGTAGGTCATTTATGTCGGTTCCGTGTTTGATGTTCAGTTAAGCATAACCTTCATAAATGACACTCCCTGTATTCAGCGCTGTAGTACGTCGATTATTTTATTGTATTGTGTATTGTCAATTTTGAGCTAAAAACATAAAATTGAAATGATTACCAAATTATTTCAATTCTGTCCGCTTTAACGTTACCTACAAAAAAATTTATAATATCCAAAACATTCAACCTGACACCGGCTCGCGTCCAAAAATTCAAAATAACGGACGACCGAAGGAAAACAATAAACAGGCGCATAGCAAGTAAATCGCCCATAGAATCCAAGAACAAAACCGAATAAATTGTTTTAATAAGGAATAAATTACTGAAAAAAGACTGCCCGATCACGCCGTTACGATGGGTGACCGTGGCATTTACGGTTTGATGGCCACCTTATATGGCCGTTCGTGGTTGAAATGCACTTTTTACGTGCCGAGGCAGGTTTTTGCTAGCGAATGCACACATAGTCATTAGTTGTTGGAACAGTTAAGAATAGTCAATGCAACGGCACGGTCGCGCCTAGATGAGCTTCAACACTGCCAAGAGAAATGCGTGACGCAATAATTACGCAGGAGGCCAGAAAACGGCTAGTAAATAGACGCTTAAAAAAACCCCTATTCACCTGCCTGGCAACATGCAACAATATCTTATGTTATTCCTTAACTATCTACGAAGGTCTTTAATTGGCAAACTTTGTAAAACGAGGTAACTCATTTGTTATTAATTTTATCAAATTATTATCCCTCAACGGACTTCGCATTCCTAAACGCATAAAACCTTAAAAGCGTAATGCTGTATTAGGACCAATT
Organism: Archips crataeganus; assembly: GCA_947859365.1. NCBI lineage: Eukaryota > Metazoa > Arthropoda > Insecta > Lepidoptera > Tortricidae > Archips > Archips crataeganus. The sequence goes on along the minus strand of OX402049.1, from coordinate 4,843,243 downwards.
GGATTTCCAATAAGGAAAGAGGGTAAGCGATTCCTATTTTTGGTTAGAATTTGCCGAGTAAGAAGAATTTTAAACAGGCATTGAATATTCAAGATTTCGTGTTAGTACATCAGAATAAGAAATATTTACCATGAGCCCCTTAACAAAAACAATCAAAGCTTTTACTGTTGATCACACCAACTGTAAGAACATCCTGTGTTTATCTCAATTGATATTAATAGGTAAGATTACCAGTTTAGTATCTATTGTTTAAACTTTCGTGATTTTCACTCATAATTATTATACTAAACGGGACTTATCACGCAAAATAATATTTACCTCGACGTTTCGGCCACATTGCAGCAGCCGTGGTCACGAGTTAAATAGTGCTAGTGTGTAGTGTAGAGTAATGTGCGAGTGCAATGTGCCGAAACGTCGAGGTAAATAATATTTTGCGTGATAACAACTACATCAGCTAAGACAGAACAACGTCTGTCAGGTTAGCTTACTAATTAACATTTTCCACAACATTTGAAAAAAACATTGAAAACCAAAATTCCCATCACCTAACTAATCAACGTAGCGCAGTCTTACCCCCCCAGCGTCAGCGCGAAATCAAATTTAAAACAGAATTTATTATAAGTATCATTAATTATTTAATGCAATACTTGGCCCCGCCGGTTGGGACTCGCCGCTGACCGCACGCCGTATTTTTGCTCCTAAATGTACAAACAGAATGCGATATTTAGATTAACACGAGGGATAGAGGTATTGCGAGAATAATGTAGCGTGTAAATAAGTTTTACACCTAAAATGTATGCTTTAGAATATTGTGATTTTAAATTAGAAATGTTTGACACTAGCTTAATTCATATTTTGCTGGAAACAAACGAACATAGGAACCAGCATTCCTCAGGCAAAAGACGTGCGATGTGCTTAAAAATCTCACATGTGCTTAAACATGACGGTTTTTAGAACTTTTTCCGATTATGACTAGTGGAAATGCAAATTTTGGGATTTTTGATTTATATGTATAATCAAGATAACGCTCATATACACGTACTGGTGTACGCAGACGTCGTCAAGTGCATTGCAGTCTATAAATTACTTACATAATACTTTTTTTATATAATAAAGGTATAGGTATTTCGCGAGAATCTTCGCCACCCTCCCCGCGCTTGAAAATGACGCGAGTTTGGTTTCAATTTATTGTTTTACCAGATGTGTAAAGTAAATACTAAACGAAAATTAAACACTTTTGATGTTTCATAATTTATCAAGGACTAAATTTAAAAATCACGTGATTAATGAAGTAAGTAATAACAACCCGTATTTTGTACAAAATCTTCGTGTGCGTATTATTGTTAGCCAGTGTTCTTGTACAGTTTGTTTAGCAAATACTTTATGTAATTAGTCCTTCGAACGACAGTTTATTAATAAGTAAATAAGGTGAAAGTCGCCGTTGAATTAAATATGAATATTTGTCTGGGGCCGTCGTCAGAGTCCGAAGGTCCGAACCGCGACTCTCTATGACTTTGTAGCGGTTTGCGAACAGCAAGAGTAGGTTTACTTAGGCTGGGCCCCGAGCGTGTTTCCGAATGAATACGAAATGTATTTGCCTTGTGACTTGTAAATGCCCTCTGTTGAGATGACGACATTGTTATAAGTTGGACAAGTCTTGTGTGTAACAAGTTTGAAAAAAGTTCGCTGAAAGCTGGTTGTGTCGTGATTCAAACTAACGTATACGCATGTAATGATACAACATGTTAGTATTTGGGAGACAAAAAACTAACAAAGTAGTGTGTAAACTAAACCAACTAACACTAACAGACGTTGAAAAAGAAATTAATAATGTGCATGCTCAAAAAACACTTTCTTCTGTGGGTCAACATTATCTATGGAAAGGTCGTCAATTCCGCAGGTATTCAGGAAAGTAATTTTTAATTTGTCAAATTTACAAAACAAAGTGCCGTTATAAATTATTTTATGTTAAGAAGACAATTTTTACTATTGATACCTACGTATAAAACACCACCACGCTATGCCATTATTCGGATTACAAAACTCACCATCACTTCTTTGTAATTACCTGCTTTCTGCAATTATTTTGTATCATAAATAAGTATTTCAGTATGACTATATTTTTCTTGTATGTGTGTCGGACAATATTTTCATCGCCTCGCCTGTAAATGAATTCCCTTTCCCTTTGTTTGTTTCTTTTTTATTATTCAATAGTGTGTATCCCAAAGCTGATTTCGTATAGGTGTAAACTAATAGAATTACTTGAAAAACATCGTAACAGGCCAGATAACTTACGCCATATACCCAACCGCCCGCTATATCGGGTCCCCAAGCAATGTAATGAGTATGGCAGAAGGGTCTGGAAGTGCATCCTTCCCCAACTATTAAATAATTTACCGTTGTCTATTGCGGAAAAATTAGAAAGTAGTAACAGTAAACAAATTAAAAGCGTGATTAAAAGATATTTTATGAGAGATATATTTGAGAGGGAAGGGACGGATGCGCACTCAGACTTAGGTTATATGTAAGTTAAAACAAAAAAACTGCATGCATGGGAAATCATGATTTATATAATAAATTTACTATCTACTCGTATTGTATAATTAGGCTAATTACGCGTGAGCAACTCAGTCTTTCGCTAACCGAGGCCACGCAAAATCCTTAAAATTAGGATTAGGACTTGTTTTGCATGTTTTATGAAATGTTCTTTGCTTGAAATAAACAGCTTTAAATTTAAAATTTAAGTTTTTTTTTAAATAAAAATTTATAAAAAAATAATCTTAAAAAATGTACCTACATTTTTATGTTGTGATCGTAGTAGCAAGACACATTCAAATCATTTCACGATGGAACTTTCCCTCAGTAAATATTATAATAATTTTGTTTGTAACACAATGCGGTAATACTAAAATATTTTCTGAAAAAAAAAGCATCACAATGCGTCATTGGTCTGATGGCGTGATAGTAACCAAAGGTTTATCAGCAAAATTATAAAGCAAAGTGCACAATAGCACCTGTCATTCAGCAAGGGGTGTTTATAATAATTGATTATACATAATATGTACGTCGACAGCTGATTAGTTAGAGTAGAGATGGGTAAAATCCCACACAGAATACGTCACCATGGAATATACTAGGACGAAAGTAAATTAAGTAAGTAAATTTAAATTTGAAAGTAAGTTAGAACAGCAATATTCAAAATGCAAAATAGGAAAATTGTATTAAAACGAGCGATACAAGATGTACTAAAATTTGAAGGATACTTCCTGGATTTCAACTTTTTCCGCCGTCCGCACGATCGCTACTTTCATGTTAATCTTTCACATTGCGTTATATTATACCTGATCACCAGCTTCCCGCCCACGACTTCGGCCGCCTTGAATTCATATCGTTTATTATAGTAGTAATTGTTGCGTACAACTTTGCTTGCGTAAAAAGTTGCATCCCTATACTATAATAATGATTCTTTATGCTATGACCCTCAAGAAATATGGCTGCAAAATTTCCAGCCCAGAGGGAATTTCGGAAAATTCCGAAAATAATTTTTAGATATTAGGCATACCAATGAAACTAGGCTTGTGTAGTACATTTACTAAGTAAGTACCTACTAAAAATAACTAGTTCCTGATTCTGTACTAGAATGAACTATTCATATCTCCTTTCTTTTTGTCATGTAGTACAGTACAATATCTCAAGAGCAAGCAATCGAAATTAATGATCCGAAAATGCTCCGAAGTATTTCAAATAGCTTCGATTGACCGACCGAATCGAACTGAACGGTGTGGAGCAAGAGTGAGAGAGCAGAAAGGACCAGAACGGATATTGGGACGGGAGAAAACCATGCATAGACTAGGTATTATAAATAAATAAATAAATAAATATCACGGGACAATTCACACCAATTGACCTAGCCCCAAAGTAAGCTAAGCAAAGCTTGTGTTATGGGTGCTAGACAACGGATAAACATACTTATATAGATAGATACATACTTAAATACATATTAAACACCCAAGACCCGAGAACAAACATTCGTATTTTTGATACAAATATCTGCCCCGACACGGGAATCGAACCCGCGACCTCAAGCTTCATAGTCAGGTTCTCTAACCACTAGGCCATCTGGTCGTCTAAAATAACTAATCATGTACTAAAAGAACTAAAAGAACTAAAAGACCGGACTACCTTTGCACGATTGTACAGTTGGAAGCGATCCGTTTGGCGAACCAGCATGCATTACTCTTAGGGCCGGTTTTTTAATCCCCAGATAAAAGTATTCGTTAGATAAAAGTAAGTTCTGACCTTTTTTTTTCTATGACTTGAGAAAAGGAAAGCCATAGTTTTAACTGACGGGTACTTTTATCTGGGGATTGAAAAATCAGTCCTTAATAAACTGTTTCCGACAGAAACAGGAACTAACTGCAGTGAGTTAGCGGCTCGAAATTTCACACACGTATCCTTGACTACCTATCGTAGAGATTTGTTTTCTAGCTTGCTTTTTGAAGATAAATTATTGTCGCTTCCTGTAATGACCTAATTTCCTGGCGTCGGGTTGCTCCTGAATTTCACGTGTAACTTATGCAAATGTAGCGCCAATCCCGCATCCCTCTTACTTACTCCCTGATGATATTGTGACAGTTCAAATTAATTATAACACACCTATTTCTAATTATAACTTGCATACATTTAAACCACGGTTTATTTCCTTATAAATGTTGCCCGTGTTTAACTCTAACATTTTAAACTATTTAAATAAAACAACTTTACATTCTGTAGATAATAAAAGACTTTTGATTGCGTGGCGTATTTTTTTAAATGCAGTTTATACGCGCCGTAGCTTCAATATAATACCTACAGAAGAGTAAAATGACAAACTGATTAATTGACTGACAGACAAATAATGCACAGCCTAAACTAGAGGCTTGAAATTTAGCAAACATAAGCTTTAAAGATCGTAAAGGTGCGCTAAGAAGATTTTTTTTCGAAATTTCTATGTGTAAGTATTTTTTGTTTTTTTTTTTACGGCGGCAAAGCATTAGCATACGAATAGTACCTACTGCATCAAAACTTCTCCAACAGACGGACGGACGATTAAGTAATATAATATAAAATATCTCGTTGTAATAGTTGCCTAGAATAGATCGCCTTAGAACCTTTTGCAGTGTATGTGATTTATGTGAAAATGCATTGTGAAATTTCGTTTTTTCCGAACGGTACCCTAAAAAATCAGTCATCGCAATCGAAAACTGGTTAGGTACCGCCGTCTAAACAAACGGAAGTCGCAGTATTTTTACGCGACCCTTCGTCTTTAATCAGTTAAAATGATATAATTCAAACATCTCCTGTTATAAAATTCACTTTGGCACCCTCCCGCCCCCCTCCCGCCAAAAGCTCTTAATGCCAAGCCGGCCTGACCTCATGCCATCTCCATTATACCGTTTATACATTATGTATGAATTTGTTATGCCGTTTGATGTAAGGAAGCTTAACTCAGGTAGTGCTAATGTTGTACGACAATTTTGCCCAAGTAAATATTGCAATATAACCCTCATTTCATTTAAGTTACAAAAGTTGGAGTACGAAGAGCAGCTGGAAAAACAAAGATTTATAATGTATACATAAAATGAACATGGATTTTAATTCGATAAAATTCGCTGAAGGCAAGTTTCAGTGGAAACAGTTTGCAATTCAAACTTGATTTTCTGTAGTTACAGACTAGGTACTGTCAAGCTCAAAAGTACCTGAACCCCTTAATGCTTTGTCGCGATAAACAACAACACCGGGACGGTTTGAAATGATTTAAATTAATGACAGTGACAAAGTAGTAGGGGGTTGAGTTCCTTTTAGGATTGGTTGTACTATTTGATCTTTTGAGGATTTTGATTTACTAATTGACAAGATTTCATATTTCTAAGGCTATATATTTGATTCGTTCTATGTATTCTGTTTAGAAAGAGAAAGGCGCTGATAGTTTTAAATTTTCACTAGGATTATTTTATTCAATACAGAGAAATAAATTATTTTTCCTGTTTAGGAGGCAAAACTCTTTAGATTCCTGTAGTAATTTCCAGGTGTTAAAAAAAAAAATGTCGTCAATTGGTAGGCACAAGCCTTTTTACTTTAAGTTTATTTTAACCCACACATTTACACCCTATAGAAACGAGTAAGTGGGTCACCAAGGTAAGGAAGCATTATCGCCCACCGACATAATATGTGATCGTGACAGAAAATATTAGGAATAGAAGTGTCATACCGCGCATATGCCTAAAGAGCCATACATACTTAAGTATACCTAATAATTTTCCCGGTACGTGCCGAAGTAAACTGCTCAAAAAAGCCTATTGCGTAGATACTGATTCAAAAAGGAATACATTTAATTAATAAGTACCGTGAACTGGGTGAATATTCAAGCATTTTGATCGCTCGTTTTATTACCATCCCACGATTATTACCAAAACGGAAAGACAAGTCGCAAGAACTTTTATCAAACTACATTTATTTAGCATCCGCATTGTTTTTAGTTTTCATATAAAGTTAACCCTGAGCTTCGTCTATTAAAAATATTTGCTGAAACGGTAGAAGAAAAAAAACGCCCTAAAAACGCTAAATACCCATCTACTAAAACCTACAGATTGCTATAGTAGGAGTGGCAAAAACCGTCGGCATTGATTCATCATCATCATCCCAGCCTATATACGTCCCACTGCAGGGCACAGGCTTCCCCTCAGAATGAGAGGGCTTGGGCCGTAGTTCCCACGCGGGCCCAGTGCGGATTAGGAACTTCACACACACCATTTAATTTCTTCGCAGGTGTATACAGGTTTCCTCACGATGTTTTTATAATTACAAATTGTAATTCCGAAAAACTCAGATTTGAACCCACGACCCTCTGCTTGAGAGGCCATAGTCAAACCGCTAGGCCACCACGGCATCGATTGTGGAAGAAATAATAAACACAATAACATTACTTTTACTATTAGTTCTGCGCCTGCGACATTAAATTAATTATCAGTTCATCCATTATACCTATGTAGTTTAAACTAGAACAGTTACCAGTGAATATTGAACAAGCAGTATCGAATTTGAACAGCGAACAATATCAAATTTGAAGATGATATTGTTGATGCCCAATTTTCATGCAAACTTTGCTAGCTGATAAGCGGCACAATTATGTAATTATGATACTCTAACCTAAAGATACTACTGAACAAGCAATCTTTAGTAAATGTTAGCTAGATTTCGCAAACAGCTCTCATTTCGCAAAAAATCTAGGGTATGGCTTCTAGAAATCGATCTGTTAAATAAAATACAAATCTGTTTAAAATCGTATTCGAAAAAAAGCATTTTAAATATATGATTTGGAGTTTAGTGGCGCCATATTTTATAGAGTATGTGAATAATGTTAGTGATAGATACTTGAAAACAAAATGGCACTGTATTTCTGCATCAGATGTGCCCAAACTTTTTTCTGTTGGTAGACCTCTGGCCAAATATATTATGGTCTACCTAAACCACCTGCATAGTTAATATTGAATTTTTATTTGACATCAAATCTTTATTGATCCACATAGTGGGTGAATCAACTTTATCGTGTTGTTTAATCAGTCCCCAGTTGTCCAAGCAACATCTTCAGACTGTTTCATAGAAAAATGCTTAGGTTGTCCATGAGACAAAATGTGTGTAACCATAACAACGGGTGGCAAGAAAAAATGATTCACCCTTCTATGTTACATTTAAATACAAATAAGTAAACTCGGTCGCTCGGGTATTTGTAATGAAAAATAGAACGGAATTAATCGTATCACAGGACAAAAAAAAGCCTAAATTTCGTCTTATTTCAAAACAAAAGTACCTAGTCACTCCCCGGTAGTTTTGGGCAAAGTAATCAAATCTAAGTTTACAGGATGTCCCATAGCTCATAACAAGTCAAGTTATACTTTTGTAGAAAAAAAAACTAGTGCGTGGAGTCCCTTCGCGCGGAAGAAGTGAAACTTCATAATAAAAAAACCGGCCAAGAGCGTGTCGGACACGCACAAGGTAGGGTTCCGTAGCCATTACAAAAAAATCAAGTAATATTTTTCTAAGGATTTCGTATGTGTACGGAATCATCCAAGTTTAGGTATGTTTTATACCTTAGGCTACTATTTACTCTTAAACTACAAATAATTTCCAAGCAATCTTAGCCGCTATAATTTTCCTAGTAAATTTGATATATTTACTACCATTCTGAATTTTTTAAAATTTTTCCACCTAACAGTTTAGATTTTAGAGGGGGGGGACGCTCGATTTTAATGAAAATTTTCACTTTAAAGTTGAATATTTCGCAAACAGATCACTGAATAGAAAAATCATGTTAGCAACCCCGCAATGGTTTTAAAAGACCTATCCAACGATACCCCACACTATAGGATTAGTCGAGAAAAAAAAATCACCGCCCTTTACGTCTATGGGAGATACCCTAAAAAAAAATATTTTTTTATTTTTTATTTTACCACTTTGTTGGCGTGACTGATATGTATATTCATGCCAAATTACAGCTTTCTAGTACTAACGATCTCTGAGCTTAGCCGCGGACAGACAGACAGACAGACAGACGGACAGACATGGCGAAACTATAAGGGTTCCTAGTTGACTACGGAACCCTAAAAACGCAAAGCAAAGCAGCGGCTAGTAAGCAACCAACTACAGCGCTAGCAAGACAAGTTACATAACTCGTCGCTAGATGGCGTTGCTTCTCGTGCGCACGTTATTCAGACAAGTTACATAACTCGTCGCTAAATGGCGTTGCTCCTCGTGCGCACGTTATATTCAATAATTTTTCTTGATTTTTCGTAATTTTCAAAGATTCAATACTTTTTTTTTCTAAATACGTTTAAAATACTTTATTGTACGATCTACCATTAAAATAATTTTGATTTTTACAAGGTTTCATACTAAACCACGCAATTGTTTTGGATCGCACTGACGAAGTTTTTAACAATGCGAATGTCTCGTAAACGTCAACTTGCGTTGCGTTGCGTATTTAACGCAACACTTGTTGGAAGTTGCATTAGAAGTTTTCACTTCAATAAGAAAAAAACCGATTGTCTGTAAAATCGGTTTACGGACGATAGTTTAACGTGACAACGTTATAACGAAACATTCAAAAATTACCCGAGCGACGACGATACTAAGATAGATACTTTAGTATTTGGATATTTTCAAAAAATGCCCATTATTGCTTAATTAAGTGACATGTTCTTTTTCTTGTTTTATTTTACACTCTTTCAACTTGGCCTTTCTATATTCGATAACTTTTTGCAAACGTTTTGCCACACATAAATATTTTGTAATGCAAACTATCATCAAATACGCTTCACAGTTACAGAAACGAGTTTCATATTTCTAGATTTAAAAAACAATTTATCACAGGTAACACGCAAGACATATCGGCCCTAACGACCACAACTCTTTGCACGGCAGATGAAAACGTTTGGGACAACCCAAATGGTTAAATAATCTCACAGCATTATTCTCAGGAACTTTATGCATTGCATAATGCAATAATGCAGCATAACATTGGACTTGTAAATTAAACGATTGCATTCTTTTTCGAGTATAAACAGTGTCAAGACAATAAGTGCACTGTAGTTTAAGTAGAGAAAATTGAAGAACAAAGACTTAAGTACTACTATTAAAATTTCAAAGTAGGATTCAATGTTGAACAAATAAACTCCTTTGGTGTTCAAACTGAAATTCAAACTACTACCACTCAAAAACTAATCACGTCGTGAATTATCTCGACGTTTCAGTCACATTGCAACGACTGTGGTCACGAGAAGACTTTTCGAACTATCCGCAATAAAATTGATCTTGATTTGTGCTTGCAGAATGCGATTCATTGTTTATTCATTAATTCCAGCCTTTATACATCCCACTGCAGGTCACATGCCTCCTCTCAGAATGAGAGGGTTTGGGCTGTAGTTCCCGCGCCAATTTGGATCGGAAACCTCACTCACACCAATGAAATTTCTTCACAGGTGTGTGCAGGTTTGTCACGGTAAAAAAAACGTAATTTCCCACATAAAATCCGAATGACTCAGAGGTGCGAGTTCGGGCTCGAACCCACGACCCTGCTTGAGAGACCATAGGTCAAACCACTAGGCTTCCATTCCACGACTTGCATACCAAGTTCTTGAACCCTAAAATGATTACATTGTCACATTACACTGATGTAATTCGTGCTTTATATCTGAATATAAAGCACGAATTTGCGTACTTTACTTAGCATCTCCGTCGCCAGTTACTTTTGGATGCATTAATTCCACATTCGACGGGAGGTAGCTAAACTGTCTAATAAAATTAAGAATGACCCGTACATACAATGTTGTTATTCTATTCCCGAGGGATTTCGATGTGAGAACATTGTATGTAAGAGCTCCTAAAATGGACCCGGTTGTTCATTACGTTTGTCAAGTTGACGTCGTCACAAGTTAACGAGTTTGAGAAAGTAAAGTACAATTATTTTATGCATTTGTCTGTTCCTTTATTTTTATCTTGACGTTAAGTTACGATGTCTGAATCAACTAAGTTATATATATTCTTAATCTCCCTCCGTGATTATCGGACTTCATTCATGCATGATATTCGAATGTTTATTACCATGCCAATTAATTATAGATTATTAGTTATGTATCCAATGCAACTGATTGGAATCCTAAGAAATTGACAAACAAAATACAATGTTTAACCAAGGACACTAAGGGAATAGACACACTGTATCAAATAGCTACAACATGTCACAGAAACACCAAGAAAATTTGTTGTGATTTTGGGTAACGAGTTATATTACATTCCTATTGTTTTTTTTCGTTAATACGCAGACAAACTAAACTTTTTAATTTAACTTTTTTTAGTGAAAATAAACGGATCACTCACGTCTTAAGCCGCCGTGACGTGTGACTCCAAGAAGAAGGGCTATGGGCTTAGCCCGAAACATATCGAGTTAAACTGGTTTTAAGATGTGAGTGATCCGTTTATTTTCACAATGAGTGAGTCTCACGGTAGTTTCATGTTCAAAGTAACTTTTTTTTCTAAAGTTTTTAATTGTTAAAGCTAATCTAACCTTTTCCCGCTTTACTTATATTTTTGTAACAACACTTCTTGCTCAATCATTCACATTTGCTTACAAAGTGTGTTTTTTAATTTTCCAGAATAATCTATTAAGCCTTCCTTAATTAAGAAGCAATTAATACAGCGGCAGTATAAAATTACGTAGGTTTATTAAAAGTTGATATACTCCTACATTATGTTAAGCTCATCAAAATTGTAGCTCTTGAGGTAACTAAGAGAAAGCAAGTCGGACCTTTGATTGCGGATCGCAAATGTTTGCAAAGTCCACAGCGACCGCGTCAATTATTCAAGTAACTATACTGAGTGACTAGACGGGGTAATTTTGGGAATATTACCTACCTGCTAGTTAGAGCTAACTGAATTAGTTATCGAGCTTAGTACGGCATGTAAGCTGCTTACAAGTTTTGCCAAAGAACACGTCGTGAATGGCCCCGCTGCAAGTCAGAGTTGTGAGCCCCGCTAAGTGGTGTAATAATGTATTGAAAGACTTAGGAAATATTATACGTACGCTTTGATGTATTTATTAAGCCGGATTTGTATTTAAGTATCTGACGTGTTGTGGCGTGACGCGTTGGAATAATATCTATTTCGTGCATTATATTTGTCTGACTCGTGTGGTTTTATGGCTTGTGTTAAGCTGCGTACGGATTGCGCGTACATTTGTACGCGTTGTCGATTACGCGTGTCCTGAAACGCCATGTCCGTACTTGCAGTTCCCCTAGAGTGTATGCGTAGCTGCAAGTAAGAACATGGCGTCCAGGACACGCGTGATTGACTACGCGTACAAATGTACGCGTAATCCGTACGCAGCTTAACAGAAGCCATAAAACCACACGAGTCAGACAAATATAATGCACGAAATAGATATTATTCCAATTTCTATTCTCTTTCTCTATCATGTCAAACTAAACCAATCATGACACACAGCACGACACGCCAGATAAATTTAACGGGTGCTTAAACTCACCCAATTAATGACACGTCGGAAGCATTAAAAAAAAGTTCAAGGTGCTCTTTTTCGAACTTCGCAAACCGAAAAAAATGCTCATTAAAATATTAGTTTGTATCCGACATTTGATTATCTATCATCTTCTTCTTCTTATAGATAAAAATCTCGTATCACGGTGTTTGTTATCGAACTCCTCCGAAACGACTTTACTTGATTTTTATCAAATTTTTTCACTATATTTGCTAGGTTTGAGAGTAGGTCGTAGGCTATTTTTATACCCCTGTTCTTCGCAGACGGAGCTGCGGGCAACAGCTAGTACTATTACAAAAATCTCGTGTCACGGTGTTTGCTATCGAACTCCTCCGAAACTGCTTGACCGATTTTTACGATTTTTTTTGTCTATATTTGGTAGGTCTGAGAATAGATCGTAGGCTATTTTTTATACCCCTATTCTTCGCAGATGGAGTCGCAGGCAACAGCCTGTACTAGCTGACCCGGCAAACTTTGTTCTGCCATATCACATAAATCCTTGTAACTTAGTAAAAAACAAGAAGTGATTAAAAATACTTAAGCTAATAAACAATTGAGACACACAGACATAACGTTGGCCACGGGAAAAGCGCGCACGAACGGATGCTGGACCGACGGAGACCGGAAGGATTTAATGGTGGATTCCACAAAACAGCTTAACAAATACATTTGCTTATTACATAATACAATACTGTTAAAATGTGATGCGAAAACATTGAAAAACATTGAATTTTCTCTTCTATTTTACGTTCAGTGTAGCCGAAGTGGTAAACTTTAAAAAAATCCAATCAGTCAGAAGCCATGGTGGCTTATATACGTAGTAACTTGACCTATGGTGTCTCAAGCAAAGGGTCGTGGGTTCGAGCCTGGGGAACCTCCGAGTTTTTCGGAATATACGTGCGAAATTAGATTTGAAATTTATCATGAGCTTTACGGTAAAGGGAAACATCGCGAGGAAACTTGTATATATCTGAGAAATAAATTCAATGGTGTGTGTGATGTTGCCGATACACCGTTTACGAGTTGGCTAAGTTTATTCAAATTGTAGTTGAACTGCACCTACACTCGTAGCGGAGTATCAAAGGTTAATGGTTGTAATTCATATAGTCTTCCCCAAAGTAACGCCTAAATCAATCAATTATTTAAAAATCGTAGTTATCGGAAATTCCAAAAGTTAAGAGTATGAAGCTAAACGTCGATCTCGATTTGACGAATAAGCATTTCCAGAACAAATATATTTTCCACGCTCCGTTTTCCTTCATAAAATAGCAATTCAAAGCTGTAAAATATGCACTGTATTCCTCGATCCTAGTTCTTTTTGCGCTTCCAATAAAATATCCATGAGAGGATCAATAAAAGTCTCACGCTGTGCTGCTTGATTAAAAGGATATTACTTAACTTAGAAAATACTAGGTAATTTTATGCATAATATTTTTCATATTATGTTGATCATTGCACTAACTGCTTGAAACTGTTTCTTTCTTTTTTCTGTTAGTTACCTGGAAGAGGTCGCTTGTAGCAATAATGTGTAAATTTTCTTGATGACTGCTTTAAGCTATATATTATGTGGTGTGTGATGTGATGTGTTAAGTGGTGCTGTGTGTGGTATAGAGGAAGCTTATGTCCAGCAGTGGGACGTATAGTCTGAAATGATGATGATAATTATAATCTCGTGAGTCCACTTTATAAAGAACAAATCATCAGCAATAATAACGGCCGAATGTACTATATAAAGTACATATTATTCAATGAATAAAGAACATGAAAGACGCATAAATAAGTTTCAAAATTACAAAACGTATGACTCTTATGGTCTTAAGTTCTACATAAATAAATAAAATAAATAAATATATATCACGGGACAATTCACACCAATTGACCTAGTCCCAAAGTAAGCTAAGCAAAGCTTGTGTTATGGGTACTAGACAACGGATAAACATACTTATATAGATAGATACATACATAAATACATATTAAACACCCAAAACCCGAGCACAAACATTCGTATTTTTCATACAAATATCTGCCCCGACACGGGAATCGAACCCGGGACCTCAAGCTTCATAGTCAGGTTCACTAACCACTAGGCCATCTGGTCGTCAAACCCCTACATCGGATAGAAAAGGCCGGACCTCAGGAGGTTAATCTTTAAATCCTGAGATATTGATTAAAAAATGTAGGAATAGATAGCTCTGAATAAACCGGACATATTAATGTCTAATGTTATTAATGTCTATAAAGAAATATTGATATATTGAGGTCCCAAATTTGGTACGCTAATAGGCTTGGCCTCATGAGTCTAAAAGAGAGTAATGAGTATTTAGGATGCACGTATACGCATGAAAATCAATATAAGTACGTAACCAGCTACGTTTTTGTGTGAAGTACATATGCGTTCTTCTAGGTGGGTTTTGTACTTTTGACTAATTTCAAAATAATATCACATTTTAAAGGATGATAAGATAATATCATCCTATGTAGCACCTAAGGCAAAAAATTATAATTATTAATTATTATTTAAAATGAGGAAGACAGATAATATACACTACAAAGGTTTGAAAAAAAAAGCGGCTGGGCTAACTAACCACAGTATAGACCAAAAATAGCCATATAATTCGAACCGCAAAATACCTATCAAACTCAGGAATCAGTTAAAATTCAGGCCACGAGGAAACCTGGAAGAAGACGAACCTCTTGACTCAAAAATTTACAGACGTTGTTCAAAATGAGCCCAAGATCACTGTTTTGTATTTTTGTCTCCAGGGTTAGGATAGCTATGATTGCCAATCTCCAGAAATAGGAGATGGCACTATAAGAAGAAGAATAATGGCCTATGCAGATTCAAAAACTTCGTCAAGTGTGCGTAATGTTCGCTTGCACACATTTACAATAGTAAATTCTTTCAGAGGCTTACAAATCTCGGAAAATCCCTGTGGAAATAGGCTTACTCGGCCGCGAACATGTCAATAAATCTGACACTTGTCAACTGCAAAATTGCTTACATTTTCACAACTGCGGACTACAAATATACGGCTCTTCTTGTCCCAAAAATCTCGATCTGAATTCCCTGAATAGATGCATAATGCTCTCTGATACTCTAAAATCTAGCATTGAAATTACCAATCACAGTTTATTAATTACCTCTACCGTCAAGCTCTTGTTTCGAGTACCTTTGCAACGTTGTTAAGAGGGTACGATGGCTGGGAGAATTTTGAGAAATAGGTATTTTAATGAAATGTCGTTGTCTCGCCCGAACCCCTCCGTGTCAGTACGCTTAGTATAAGTTTTACTTCACCAAAATACTTCTCGATCGCGTTTACGTAAAAAAATCAATTACTAGGGAAACATGGACAGCGTCTCCGCGCGCGCGCTTCCTTGTTTCCATAGAATTGAAATTTTTACGTAAACGCGATCGAGAAGTATTGAAGTGAAGGAAAACTTTTACTAAGCGTACAGTACAGCGAGAGCGGGACAACTGCACCTCAGACCGTTAATAGGCGCTTAAAATTGATCAAATACTGGGCCAATAAATTTATTTTTTTCATAAATAATTAGAGGACAGATTTAGCTATGCCCCTATGTTTTCCTTTTTTTGTTTATAGGAGGGATTCTTTTCTGACGAGCGTCTGAAAATGACGTTGAAATTGGCCAATTTTTTCGGTTTTTGAAAGCTCATATTTCTTATGTTAATTGAAATATGGAAAAAAACGAAACATAGGGACATAGCTGTAGTAGATACAGATTACACAGTAAAAAAAATTTGGCTCTAAAGCCATTATCCAGGGAGGAAACAGAGGATTACGTTTGTATGGAGTAATGATGCGCATCGTACCCTCTTAATATTTAGAAATGTACAATTTACCTACACGTTGTCTATTGAGCATTGATTAGAGTTTGCATCGAACATAATCTGTGTGGGCTTGGGGCGGGTACAGAGCGGCATCCACTGTGCGCGTTGCGCTTGTAATTTTGCTATCAGCATTATACTTGGAATCCTTAATTACTACCCCTGCGTTCGTTTAATATTAGATCATTAAAACCGCAATGTTCGAAAACTTACCTGCTTTCCCAAACTGAAAGTTATATAAACAAAGCAAAGTTTACGGTTCTCAACTTTGAACCCGTGCCTATACCTAGCAGGTTTACAAGCTACCTGACTTCCGATTCTAATTAAAAATTTAACAAAGCGGATAATAGCGGTTGCTCTCAGGAATATAGAGTAAAATTTTATACTCAACATCGAAAGGTCGAAGAATTAGAGCGAGTGAAGATTTAATAATAGGAACAAGGTGCTCTTTAGTACGCGGTGAAGGGGAGCTAACTATGAAGACAAAGCTTTATTCGGATACTTACTAATTAATTACTTTGAACAATTGTTTTGTTTAATCTTTTAAACTCTAGTCTTGCAAAATTCGCCGCTAAGCTATGCTTTGTTAGCTAAGTTATTATTGGTAATAAATACACTGTTGTTGTGTTAAATGGGAATTCATACGTAATTGGTTCCTACTATTTTTGACAATTACAGGTTAAGTGCGTACCAAGTAACCATAAATTATAATAATTAAATTATGTTTAAAACTAAAAATTTAAAAATCATGAAATCGAAACCATTTTTTTTTCAGTAGAATTAGTTTTTTATACCAAAACACTGTAGGACAGTATCGTCGGACCTCAAATTGGCGGAGCTATTTTTTTGGGTAGTTTAGGCTTTTCAGGCCTTGATAAAATTATACTATAAACTAATTACTAATTGAATTAATATTTTCCACAAAGTTAACTTTGAAGTTGAAGATCACGATACTTTTTATTTCTTCAGTTTTATTTTTTAAATTTTAATTTTTATGGTTTTCTTTTAGTGTTCATAACTAATATTTTTCGGAACTCAATCACGAACTATTATTTATTGGTAAAATTACATTGCAGCGGCCGTGGTCACGATTCGACTCGAGTAGTGTTCAATAAATAACTATTGTGTTGAATTGTATTGCTACAACAAATGAAATTAATAATGAATATATTCCTTGGTCTCGCACTTTTCTCGGATACAAACAGAGAAGTAGACGAGTTTCAAGAAAAAAAACAGAAAATAAAAGATGCTATAGATTCACAACTACATATTGATTACATGACTCACAGTCACACTCGAGAAATGTGGGTAACCCTTCTTGTAAAATCGCAGCCTCACCCACAAACCAATGAGGCGCAGCCCTGGAATGGTTTCCATCAATCGGTCCGTCTCTCAACGACTACATAATATATCTTTCTGGATCGCCGACTTCACCAATATGTCTCTTTAAGAGTTAAATTAGGGATGAAGCCAATAAGAGATAGTAGGTATTACGACTCTCGAATTACGGACTTGTCGTTTGGAAGCGAATTTTGGTTTTAGATTGAATTTCGTTGGGCCTTCATTCATCAGAATTAAATAGCTTTAGAACCAGTTAGAGGTAGCGAATTTTAACATGTTAAGATTTTTAAAACAAATTAGGGTTCCTTACATATAAAAACGGGGTCCCTATAGGATCACTCGTGAGTCTGTCCGTCTGTCATAGCCAATTTGCTCTGACACTACCCAAATAATTTATACTTAACCTTTCGCATGCTCGCACAATTGTACCCGTCGTATGCCTTAGTGCCAGATTCGTACCAATACCTGTTGTACCTTACCTTCGACATACGACAGGTATAGGTACGGATACGGCACTAGGCATACGAAAGGTTAAGTCGGTGACCCAAAGACAGACATGTAACGCAAATATGGAAGTCACTTAGATACATAAAAAAAATACATAAGTATTTGCAAAGCATATCGTGTGACATAACAGACGGAAGGAATCGGAAGGGCTTGTTGCGAGAATCTAATATGTATATATATATACAGATTACAGAAAGACTTATATATGAAAAGTGTGGTTTAAATATGGGAGCACACCTTTGGAGCACACTTAAAAAATACTAAACAATTTAATCGTTCGGAATCCTCTCCACTGGAGATCGACTCGCGCTTGTCCGCTTTCTATAGTACCTGCACTATAATGATAATTACTACTATTGGAAGATTTAAAGACTACTTGGGTACATACACACGAACATTTGAAGTAAGGAGTAAATTAAATCTCGTAAAAATAGTCAATTAATTAATTGTAATGATCGATAAACATCAATATCATAATTATATAAAGCCTGCTATTGCTATTCAATTGCGGTCGAGTTTAAAGCTCTTATGAACTTCCGGTAAATAAAGCCGATAGGGGTTTTATTTACCTTTAACAGAACTATGTAAATAAAATCGTGATGGGGCGGAAATCAACCGAAAATTATTGTTTTTAATTAAATACTGCTTTGTACCGGCTTAACCGTAACATTTATCCGGTGCCGTTGGAGGGGAAAATTACGGGGATCCAAATTGCAATCATCGGCTAGCTAGGATTTTCACGTGATCTACAAAATTTACAATTATTAATCACACTTTATTTATATAAAATAAAATGTACAAAATAAAAAACCGGCCAAGTGCGAGTCGGTCTCGCGCACCGAGGGTTCCGTACAAATTTATATGTATCTATGAACATCCAGTCTTAGCAGACCCCTGCTCCTAAGCAAAATGTGAGCAGTGTGGGATCATTGTAGATTGGTTACTGATATAGACAGACAGACAAAAAAATATGCTTTTCGCAATTTTTCCTTTATCTGTGCTATAAGAACTTGCTTCGTACCAAATTTCAAGATTCTGAGTTCACGGGAAGTACCCTGTAGGTTTTGATTCCCTTGCGAGCGTCGAAAATTTGCGCCATAAATGGCTGTATCTTTTGATTGCGTTGGCTTAGAAGTTTGATTTTTTCACAGCTCCAAGGGGCAGTAGGACCAAGGGACCTGAGTATTTGATATAAATTTCAGCTTGATACATCCACGCGTTCCTGAAAAAAAAGGGTCTTGACATACGGACGGACGGACGGACGGTCAACAAAGTGATCCTATAAGGGTTCCGCTTTTTCCTTTCGGGGTGCTGAACCCTAAAAATGGAACCGACTCCAACAAAACTTGATAATAACTTTCTACTGATATATTTGAAGTCGGTGCCTCAGATCGAGCCAGCAAGAGTGGACCTTGTCATCCACCTTACCTACTACATACTATCTAGTGAGGTTGTATGAATCTTGCTGGCTCGTGCTGATGACCACATACGCACACTGACTTGAACCAGATCAGTAGAAATATAATTATCATGGTATTTTCAGTCGTCTCTATTTTCATTTTATAATTTTCTATATCTCATTTTTTAGTGTACTAATCTAAGTTATAATAGCTTAATGTCAACTGCTCCACATCTTTAACAAAATATTGCTTTTCCAGATTCAGAGACTTTACGTAATTGCTGAGGATTCCTCCTGGTGCTTCACCATCAGTGATAATTCCAAGAGCATATTATTATCCACGAGTTACTACAAAATATACCGAAATCTAAAGGTGACCTTACAATATTTGGAGATTTCCCTGATAATTCAATATTAGAAGAGTTCCCTCGATTTCCCCGCGATCCACTCATAAGATCCTGACTTTGACAATGGGACCCTAAAACCAAAGCAAAAACAAATATAAAAAAGAACATAAGCACAACCGAATTCATTAACCTCCTCCTTCTTTTGAAGTCGGTTAAAAAAATTTACTTCGTCAATTCAAACAAATGTTCCATACAATTCGTTTTGTTACAAACAATGCGTACCTATGAATGTTAAAGTTGTCTTTATAATCTTACAAGCCGAATCATGCCCTCGTCCAGCGATCAGATTGACTTGAAATTTGGAATATTTTTTTGGACAGGATTGTCATCCTAGTAAACATAGTAGTAGTGTATGTGTATTTTCATGCTGGTAAAGTCAACAAAGAAATACGTCTTGATCCCTTTGTGCATAATTTTCTCATTTCCCGGAAACAATTACTAGAGAATGGTACGCAAAAAATCAACGTAGCCAACTGTCTATTGCATTCACTTACTCATATTTAAAATTTAATTAACTTTGAAGCGAGCATACCCTTTGTGTTCCAGGCCAAGAAAAGGGAATGTTTGCTCAGCAAATGACTGCACCTAGATACAGCCTGCTAAGTTCTTTTGCCGCGTATTAAAGTATTTTTTACCCCATTTAACGCAGCGCTCTCCGTCTCTATTGCTGAAAAGCGCAAAACCGTTTATTAAAAATTTATTTTCTTCAAGTGTGTTTCTACATTATTGATATGGCGTTAATTCAAAACATTAGCGTTGAACCAAGTGCTCGATAAATAATGAATGGGACTTAATGCGTTGAACTCATTATGGCTCATGAGAAATCCAACATAATGCTGAACAGATATTTTTGAGTGACTTTGGTTGCCGATGTGCCAGATTTATATGGTAGACTAGCTTTTGCCCGCGACTCCGTCCGCGTGGAATTAGTAATTTGGGCAGCTTATTTTTTTTTATCCAATTTGCTTTTTCATCAATTATGGCTCTCCTTAGTTCCTCGATATAAAAAAAAATACCCGCCCCCGCACCCCCCCCGCACACCCGCGTTCACATTCAACACCGTACTCCCAAGTCAAGCGCGCCTATAGAAGTTTTACTTCAAAAACCCCCGATTTTGAAACATTCTTCCGCTCCGGTCCGCTCCTATTGGTGTTAGCGTGATGATATATAGCCTATAGCCTTCCTCGATAAATGTGCTATCTAACACTAAAAGAATTTTTCAAATCGGAGCAGTAGTTCCTGAGATTAGCGCGTTCAAACAAAAAACCTGTTCGATAAATTCTTAAAATGGACGTATCTTTCTTACATGTGAACCGATTCAAATGAAACAAACACTAAATGTTAATCCAAGAAAATACCAACATATCAGTGAAAACCGCATCCTTCTAGGTTAAGCCGTTTCTGAGATTAGTGCGCACAAACGCACAGACAAACAGACAATAATTCTAAAAATCATTGTTTTGGGTTCTATTGTGCTAATAAATAGCCCTAGTGACAGTTTTTCTCAAATATCTTCAATGTACAGACACCGACTTGTTACAGATTTATTATATGTATAGGTAGATAAATAGAAATAGAAGTAGAAATGAATTAAATTACATAAGAAATTACACGTGGTAGACTGTACAATAACTGCAACGGCATATCCGCCGAGTTTGTATATCGACTCGAGCCTTGCCTCACCTCGCGGGTGACATAGGCTTCATGAGGTTACGTATCAAAATAACTAAAATTAAAAACCTAACGTAAAATAACCTACGTTCAAAATACCTAAAATCTAAATACCTAATGATTTTAAATACCTAAGCAACTAACACCTACCTACGAATTACCTAAGTTTAAAATACCTAATGGAGTAAATGTCTAATGTTTAAAATATCAACAGCTATGACACCTAAGTTTGATACACCAACATTTGAAATACCAAATGGTCAAAATACCTAAATGAAACGAACATCGCTTAATTTTTGGCGAGCGAGCGAAGCGAGCGAGCAAGACGGTTCGGGGCGGAAGCGACTCGGAATGGTTAGGTTCAAAGGCTAATGCGGGAGCGTAGCGGAGCGAAGCTCCCGCATTAGCCTTTGGTGTTAGTTTTTTTTTTATTATCACGTGAAAATCTCATTTGTTTGATAAAATTTGGTATATGATTTACATTTAGGTACATTTCATAATGTTAAAGACAATAATACCTAATGGAAATAATCATTTTCTGTGCTGTTACAAAAAAAATACCTAACATCGAAGGCTAAGGCGGGAGCTACGCTACGCTTCGCACCCGCCTTAGCCTTCTGAACCTAACCTATCCGAGTCGCTTCTGCCTTAAAGTCTTGCTCGCTCGCTTCGCTCGCTCGCTGCCAGCGAGATAGCAGTTAGGATATACGAAAGCTTTCGGTATTTTGAATATAAGTGAAAAAATCATTAGGTATTTAGATTTTAGGTATTTTGAAAGTAGGTTATTTTACGTTAGGTTTTTTAATTTTAGACATTGCAATACGTAGGCATTTTAAGCTTTCGGTATTTTGAATATAAGTGAAAAAATCATTAGGTATTTAGATTTTAGGTATTTTGAACGTAGGTTATTTTACGTTAGGTTTTTTAATTTTAGATATTTTGATACGTAACCCTTCATGAACACGTTATGTACTTTTTTTCACATTGGTTACAAGGCAACAACTACTAACTACTACTAACTTTGGTTACAACAACATTGAAAATAAATGATCATTTGAAAAAAAAATATTATGCCTTTCTATTTTTATAATAACTTATTTTTAGTGTTATGAATCAAGTAATTTCTAATACGGACAATAGAAAAAACTTTAAAAGAAACAAAATAAAAGAAAGGATCTATTAAGTTTCACTGTGTGTGGCTGTCGGCTCTTGATTACCTTGGTCATAGACGAAGATTTTACGTAAAGCACTAGAGTATAAATAGTCATTTTATACAGCGTAAAACCAGCATACTGAAACTCAAAGTTTATAGAGATATTTAAGTTAGGAACAACTCTTGCGCTTCATTACTAACTAAACATTAGTATGATGACGTTTAATTTAGCATAGACAGGTTAAAGTTCGTAAGTTGCCCGCAAGTTTCCTGCTAATTCGTTGTTGAAACTGGGAGAAGCCGTCTTCACTTAGTTATAATTTATAATCCATTATATAAAACTAACATTATGTGAAAGGTAATTTATATGTGTATTTTATGGAAAATGGTTTTATAAACATACGTTCGTGTGTAAGTTCATTAATGTAATATATAAAAATCTCGTGTCACGGTATTGTTATCCAACTCCTCCGAAACGGCTTGATCGACTTTTATTAAACTTATTTGTCTATATTTGGCAGGTCGTAGGCTATTTTTATACCTTTTCTTCGCAGACGTAGTCGCGGGCAATAGCTAGTAAACAAATAAAGAATCTTTTACTAGCATCAAATTCCATAATTATTATCACTTACTTAATCTTAAAAATTATGTTGATGATGAAGATGAGCTCAGTATGCTTAGTATAAGTTTTAAGTACTTCACCAAATACTTCTTGATCGCGATTACGTTAAAATTTCAATTACTATGGAAATTAAACTTATACTAAGCATACAGGTTGAGTTCGAAACGCGTCAGTGTAGTTTGGTGGTGGTGATTGGGTTTGTGCGATGTTTATTTCTTAAAAACGTTTTGTATGGGTATAAGAAGCACAAAGCATGCATAAATGCGTGTAAAGTATTAAAAAATCAAAAGCATTTTATAAATAGTAAAGACTGAACATTTCGTACTTAACACTAAAAACTGCTTTCTAGTTCGAAATGAACTCGTCAGTCTCATTAATTCTTACACAGAAAAGTTGTTAAACAAAAGCGAATATTCGAACATAGAGATATTTCAACCATATTTGAAACCAAAAATGCCGTGTATCGCCATAATTACTTTTCTGGATTCAGCCAAACCAATTTCGAATTTTATTTTTAACTCTTATTGCTTCATTCACATGCTTTCGGCTTTTACATTGGGTGTGTAACTTTTATGAAAAAAAAAAAGTTTCATAGAACTGTATACATATGTAATAATGCACCCCAGTAATAAACTTCATTCGAATGTTAAAATATTGAAAAAATTTCTATGACTGGCGTATTTTAGATTAAAAACTCGTTTTATGGTAAAAAGTCCTCAGTGACCATGTTGATTAATTCAGTTGAAAATTGTTCTTTTCTACGCTTACTTTAATGCTTTTAAAATAGTTAAGGAAAATAATACAGTAATCGTTGCTTATGGGGGTCGGACGCACAATAATTTCATATTAAAAATGTATTTATTTACTAATTTTTCAAATAATTTATTTTTAAATCATTGTAACCGCTGAACCATTATTTTATTAAAGTGAGTTGATTTAAGTTGATTAAAGATAATGATTTGTATGATTTGTTATATGGTCTTTTAAAATTAATCCGTAATATTTCAAACGGTGGGTAGATTAGTTTGATTGAACATTTTATTTTTATTTTAACGCACTTCTGTCTTTGTTGCGGTGCGGTTTGAACATCGATCATATAATATTTATCGATATCGAAACATTTGTAAACCACGATTAGCTAAACCTGAAATATAATTACAGAGTTGGTCAAACATACTTTTTTTTTTTTAATTTATTTATAAATTTAATTACTACTTAAGTACTACTACATAAATATTCTCGCCAAACTGTTACGTTTGAGGGCGAGACGCGCTCAGTTTTTGTAACATTAACCTATTAAACTTATCCTATAAAATAAACCATTAAACAGCTTCAGAAAAGAAACAAATAAGTAGGTAGGTATAGGCACTTAACTATGAAAATTCGAGAAGACATTCCTTTAGTTTGGTCTTTAGCGTGGGTTTACTTAATCTAGGCCTTTGTCGTAGCAACGTAATCTGGTTGAATATTTTTGGTACTACGTACTTTGAGGTTCTTTTGCCAAATAGTTTTTCATTTTTTTTTCTCTTACACTCCTAGTATTATATTTATTGTTAGTTAATAATTTGTACTTTTCACTATAATAATGCTCTAATCCTAACAAGTATGTGACTAGTTAGCTATGAAGTATCTTTTTTTTTGTACTTATTTTTTCAACTTCATTTTTTTTTATTACTTTTACGGTCATCCCGTGAAATCATATATTTCGTACTAAATACAAACTGAAATATAGATGCACAGAAAAAACCCCAGAAAAAAGACCAATGCTGGGAATCGAACCCAGGTCCTCAGCATTCCGTGCCGCGTGCCATACCCCTACACCACCACTGGTCTAGAGATTAGACACGAATCTTTCCTATACATCATACATTTCAATCTGCTAAATCATCACCTTATGCAGTGACAAGCGCACATCTATGTTACACCCTCATCGAGAGATTTTAACACTCCTTCGGAACTAACCGCTCACCTGGACAAGAGATGGCGCTACTGTGCAACTTTAAACAAGTTAGCTATGAAGTATCTTTTTTTTTGTACTTATTTTTTCAACTTCATTTTTTTTATTACTTTTACGGTCATCCCGTGAAATCATATATTTCGTACTAAATACAAACTGAAATATAGATGCACAGAAAAAACCCCAGAAAAAAGACCAATGCTGGGAATCGAACCCAGGTCCTCAGCATTCCGTGCCGCGTGCCATACCCCTACACCACCACTGGTCTAGAGATTAGACACGAATCTTTCCTATACATCATACATTTCAATCTGCTAAATCATCACCTTATGCAGTGACAAGCGCACATCTATGTTACACCCTCATCGAGAGATTTTAACACTCCTTCGGAACTAACCGCTCACCTGGACAAGAGATGGCGCTACTGTGCAACTTTAAACAAGTTAGCTATGAAGTATCTTTTTTTTTTGTACTTATTTTTTCAACTTCATTTTTTTTATTACTTTTACGGTCATCCCGTGAAATCATATATTTCGTACTAAATACAAACTGAAATATAGATGCACAGAAAAAACCCCAGAAAAAAGACCAATGCAATGGGTTCGATTCCCAGCATTGGTCTTTTTTCTGGGGTTTTTTCTGTGCATCTATATTTCAGTTTGTATTTAGTACGAAATATATGATTTCACGGGATGACCGTAAAAGTAATAAAAAAAATGAAGTTGAAAAAATAAGTACAAAAAAAAAGATACTTCATAGCTAACTTGTTTAAAGTTGCACAGTAGCGCCATCTCTTGTCCAGGTGAGCGGTTAGTTCCGAAGGAGTGTTAAAATCTCTCGATGAGGGTGTAACATAGATGTGCGCTTGTCACTGCATAAGGTGATGATTTAGCAGATTGAAATGTATGATGTATAGGAAAGATTCGTGTCTAATCTCTAGACCAGTGGTGGTGTAGGGGTATGGCACGCGGCACGGAATGCTGAGGACCTGGGTTCGATTCCCAGCATTGGTCTTTTTTCTGGGGTTTTTTCTGTGCATCTATATTTCAGTTTGTATTTAGTACGAAATATATGATTTCACGGGATGACCGTAAAAGTAATAAAAAAAATGAAGTTGAAAAAATAAGTACAAAAAAAAAAGATACTTCATAGCTAACTTGTTTAAAGTTGCACAGTAGCGCCATCTCTTGTCCAGGTGAGCGGTTAGTTCCGAAGGAGTGTTAAAATCTCTCGATGAGGGTGTAACATAGATGTGCGCTTGTCACTGCATAAGGTGATGATTTAGCAGATTGAAATGTATGATGTATAGGAAAGATTCGTGTCTAATCTCTAGACCAGTGGTGGTGTAGGGGTATGGCACGCGGCACGGAATGCTGAGGACCTGGGTTCGATTCCCAGCATTGGTCTTTTTTCTGGGGTTTTTTCTGTGCATCTATATTTCAGTTTGTATTTAGTACGAAATATAAGTATGTGACTTTCTTATCCACGGGTTTTGCCTAACTACCTGCTGAATCATTCGTGATAATTTATAAAATTGATTTTTATGCTCTTAAGAATTAATTTTACAGTAATAATTGTACTTAGCATACAAAAACGTGCATAATTTATTTTTTGCGACTGTAAGAAGCAGATATTGCACAGTAAAAAATTATTTCTAGATACGCGTTCCCGAGAAAATATCTTGGCAGACAGACAGACAACGAAGTGATTCTATAACGGTCCCTTTTCGAGGTATGAACACCTGGAAACAGTTTTATACCGGTAAAATAAATTGATAATTAAAGTGATAAAACCCCCCAAAGTCAAAACGTCCAAGAATTGAGCATTCACAAATTCACCCCAACATAATCACTAAGAGAACAACCTCTCGGACTACAAAGACTCATTGAACAGCAATTACCTTGAAGGCCTCGAAAAAGGTCTTTAATTAAATCCTTCTCGGATGACGTCATAATTATCAGGACACCCTTGTTTTGGGAACTGGAGAAAATTTCGCGTTTCAATTAATTGGTTTATTAAAAAAGATCGTAAATCGTGAGAATTTCCCTGTCGTCGATACACGATGTTTCAATTTCAGGAATGATTGGTGGAATGACGCTTGCAATATCAAATAAGTACATAAACAAAAAGTAATCTAGCCTTAAATTTTATATATCCAGAAAAACTGACGCCAAAAGTGAATTCCATTTAAATTTAGTTTGAACAACAATGGACGGTAGGTACACGGAAAGGTAGATAGTAGTTGTGAACATATTTTTCATCTCGTAAAACGTCATGTCCTTACATGTATATAATATATTCGTTTAACATAAAACGGAACACATCTTCACATCTTGCTAGCCTTTCAAAACGTGCCATTAAAACTATTCCACATGCTCTTTGTACAAATAGAATTTGAAACGCAAAGCGGAAGGAAACAACAAACAATGTCGGCATGAAGAGAGAAGAAAAATTAGGACTTATTTACATGTACTTTGTTATCTCACTTTACGTTACAAAGAGTTGTCCTCATCGCGGGAATGCGATTCTGGAAACGAGCATTATTTGCGTACGTTCGAGTTGCAAACTGTAAGACTCTATTTTAAACCGAAACATTGTTGTAAATCGCTCAGAGAGCAAACGTTTTAAATGTTGTAGCGGCGCGGCGGTTTGTTGAAACCTGTGTGTCATACTAGCTGTGGGTATGTATTACAATACCGAAGTACGAAAGACCGAATGTATGAAAAAATCGAATGGGTCAAAAGACCGACACGATTTTTTTCTGAAACCGTAAACTTCTCAGAATTTATTAAAACGGCATCATACAGAACCCATTAGGTTAGGTTAGGTTTGTTTTATAACAATCATAAAAAGTTAACGGTTTCAGAAAAAAATCGTGTCGGTCTTTTGACCCATTCGATGTTTTAATACATTCGGTCTTTCGTACTTCGGTATTGTAATACATACCCCTAGCTGTTGCCTGCGACTTAATCTGCGTAGAGTTCCGGTTTCGCTATCCTGATACAGTGAATCTGGAATAGAATATTTTGGATCCATCAACGTCTATATCTTCCTGACCCTTGACTTTTTTTAACAGATGTAGTGTTGAAGACCTAGACGAGCGTCACCAGATTGTTGTTATGGTGTTAATAAAGTTCTTAATACAGCACAGCACTCAATACGGCAGTTATTCTTAGTCTTGATTTGTTCTTTATGGGAATGAATTGAATTGAATTATAAAGTACACCAAGACTCAAGAGGATATTCTAAATTTAAAAGCGTGATTCAATCTCAAACGAATAAACCAAAAAAACCGGCCAAGAGCGTGTCGGACACGCCCAAGGTAGGATTCCGTAGCCATTACGAAAAAATCAAGTAATATTTTTCTAAAGATTTCGTATGTGTACGGAATCATCCAAGTTTAGGTATGTTTTATACCTTAGGCTACTATTTACTCTTAAACTACAAATAATTTCCAAGCAATCTTAGCCGCTATAATTTTCCTAGTAAATTTGATATATTTACTACCCTTCTGAATTTTTTCAAATTTTTCCGCCCAACAGTTTAGATTTTAGAGGCCGATTTTAATGAAAATTTTCACTTTAAAGTTGAATATTTCGCAAACAGATCACTGAATAGAAAAATCATGTTAGCAACCCCGCAATGATTTTAAAAGACCTATCCAATGATACCCCATACTATAGGGTTAGCCGAGAAAAAAAAAATCACCCCCACTTTACGTCAATGGGAGGTACCCTAAAAAAATTTTTTTTACTTTTTTTTATTCAATCACTTTGTCGGCGTGACTGATATATATATTGATGCCAAATTACAGCTTTCTAGTACTAACAGTCTCTGAGCTTAGCCGCGGACAGACAGACAGACAGACAGACGGACAGACATGGCGAAACTATAAGGGTTCCTAGTTGACTACGAAACCCTAAAAACTTATAAACTTACGCATTTTGTAATGTTACTATGACAGAATAAGTAGAGTAATATAAAATTATTCCTGTGACAAAGCGTGTTCCAAAAATTAAAAATAGGTAACTTAAGCAGGCGAGAGGTCAACACGAGTATACGACAGCTCTGGAAGAAATAAAAAATTCCACGTCATCGTTATCGCTTGTAGTCGCTCGTAGCTGCTTGAATATCTATTAGACATTTTGTCGAAAATATCGAATACTAAAAGTTATATATTACTACTTGTTGCCCGCGACTCCGTCTGCAAAGAAAAAATAAGCCTACGACCTATTCTCAGACCTACCGAATGTAGTAGAGAAAAAAGTTTCATAAAGATCGGTCAAGCCGTCTCAAAGGAGTTCGATAACAAACACCGTGACACGAAATTTTTATATATTACACAGCTGTTTGTTGCCCGCGACAGAGGTCTGCGAAGAATAGGGGTACAAAAAAAAGCCTATACGACCTATTCTCAGACCTGCCGAATACTAAGAAAAAAGTTTCATAAAAATCGGTCAAGCCGTTTCGGAGGAGTTCGATAACAAACACCGTGACACGAGATTTTTATATATTAGATGTTATATCTATTATCGTATAACTAAGTGACGTGGTTTTTTTCTTATTTTTCCAGAACTGGTATTACCTACTTGATCTCTTACCCGGTACCAGGTTGCCTTTAAGTTTTGCGGCACTCTGTTTAAATGTTAGTAAAACAACAGTATACATTTTTGACATCACTTTTTTTGTTTTATAATAAGGAGGAGAATGAAGGAAAGACCGCACCTTTAAACCAAAACCTTTATGAAGACAACAAATATATAAATGCGCCTTCAAAATACTAATGTATAGTTGGCTGGAGCACTCGAATATCAAAATCCTGGAATAAACTGTAACACGCGTAATAACGTGGGCTCCATTTGGTCAGGCTCGTCGATACACGGCAAATGGAAACATAATCCCCGCATTAATAGGCTACGTTTAATAATGCACCGGTAATACTACGCACAACGGCTTTGCTCCTTTAAAACAGGAAAGCATTTTTCACAAAAATGTCCGTAAAAGTCGAAGTCAAAAATTTAATAAATTGAGCACTCATGAAAGTCGACGAATCTATCACTGGTTCGGAAAACCCTGTTGAGAAGAATCTGGCAAGAAACTCAACAAGGATTTTTTTTAAGCAGATCTTCAATGTTGTTAAATTCTATACTTTATGTTATATATTTTGTAGTACACCTTAGATATTATTGTTTTCTTGACGATGGATTTGAATTTTGAATAAGTTTGGCCAGTTATAGTTTTTTGAATTGCATTATAAAAACGTATGCAATTTCGTTTTAAAAAAAGTCATAAGTGCCAACTATTGTAATAATGTATCAGAAGGTGTAGTGCATTTTTAACAGTCAATCAAACTACAATTTAAAAAAATGCTAGGGCGCTAAGCTTTCCAGCAATGTTACTCCAAATAAAAAAAAATAGTACGGCAACGATTTTATTTGTGTACGTATAGCTTTAAGTGTTCTGGCCAGAACACTACACTTCTTCAAAAGACATTAATACAAAAGGCGCGGATTGTTTTGCTTTTTATATACAATAACTAGCTGTTGCCCACGACTCCGTCTGCGGAGAATAGGCGTATAAAAAATGGCCTACGACCTGTTCTCAGACCTACCAAATACAGACAAAAAAATTCATAAAAATCTGTCAAGCCGTTTCGGAGGAGTTCGATAACAAACACCGTGACACGAGATTTTTATATATTAGAAGATTAAATGCTTGCGTTTGACCACGATCACGCCTGATGGAAAGCGAAGAGGAGGTCTACGTTGGAGCACGCTTGTCTAGTAAATGCTCATTCCCCTAGAGTTGATAACGGCCGGATTGAAGTGTGATTGATGTGTAAATACTCAAAATTTATGTTAATTATGTTTTCATTAATTTTTGGTTATTATTTCCGTTTGGATTTTTGAGAAAAGCACTATATTCGCCTCGGCTGGAACAGTATTTGCTGGATTTGTATTATTAAACGGACTCTCGAGCTCGTCCGTTTTAGCCAAAACTCGGCCAGCAATAGCCCATAATAGCCTAAGCAATATTGTATTAATTTTAGCATCCATTATTATGATATTCGAAACTACACATCATTTGTTTGTACAAGGATAAATACAAGATAAATTTACCCGCTATACCACAACCGCATTCACCATGGAATAATTATTTTCCCTGCACAGGTAAAGTAATTTGCCAGTCAAATGAGTTTCTAAAAAGCCGATTAAGCGGAAACTAAAATTAGTTAATTATTTGTCATGTGTGGAGCGAAATAAACTACGATCAGGGCATGTTTGCGTCGGCATTGTTTTAACTGAACCCGATTGAATAAATTTTGTTGCTGAATTTCACACAATTCTGGATTAGTCATTTGTGCAAAATTGTGTTTAAAAACCAAATTTTGGTAACATTTCAGTTATCATCATTAAATTTATTAAATTTTTCGCTTCTTTTATTAAGTGTATGTATATAAATATATATTATTTAGTGATATTGTAATATTCTCCTTATCTTTATTTTTAAATAATTACACTACGTCCTTATATTTGTCAAAAAAATGATATCGATTAATTATTAGGTAGGTATTTTCAGTTTTATGGAAACTTTATAGTATGATATAATAAATTAAAAACCGGCCTTGATGATTTTCCCCAAGTGCTGTTGAGTTTTAAAGACCGACCAGGAAAATAAAAACCCTGCTCTGGGGGCGTTAAATTAGCAATAATTATAGCAACACTGTACCAGGTCATGTAGTAAGTCATGTTGACAAAAAGGTCGGTGATGTTATTTAGAGGAATAGACTCCAATCCTTCAGACTTTCTTTCCGACAAATACTTCGTCATATTGATTATAACTTTTTGTAAATGTCTTTTAATAGTTTTCGGCATTTTAACGCACAAATAATCCACAATATCCAAGAAACGCACCACACTTAGACAGCAATTGGCAGATGACATTAATGACGTCTTCAAAGTTACTGTTGCCAGTTGAAGAAATTAGTTCCATTAGTTTTCCGCAATATGGCGAGGGTTTTTATTTTCCTGGTCGGGCTTTACATAAATGTATACATACATGCAACTAATGGAGGATTGCATGGAGGAAAATGCTTATCTTGTGTATCTTCTAACTGTGTTGATTTAAGCGGCTTTTCATATTAACCTCTACAGTGCAGTGTTAGAAGCTTTGCCACATGGGTGCGGCGTGTTTGCTTGACGCGATGTTGGCGTTTTCTGTACAAACATGTATCCATTGGGAACTCAGGGAAGTAAAATTTAATAACTTATTCAATTTAAATACCTCAAAAAGCGGGAAAACGGTATATTACCTGAAACAGAATACAAAATACGTGTTATCATTTACACCCATAAAATTACACAGTTATAAAACTATAACATAAATACAATGTTATTTAATAATTGTATGAATAATCGCTGCTGACTGTAATGATATAAAATAATAATTGTAATTATAAATGGATTATGAATTTTATATAGTGAAATGTTAGGTGTGAACAGTAAGTAATGTTTTTAATTTAATTTTAGTTTTTTGAATTAAAATCACCGTAAAACACAGACATAATTATCAAAATAAGATAAGGGTCACTCACATATCACGTATCCGTAATATGTACGTATTAGAACCAAAATCCGTGGTTTTTTTTTTTTTTTTTTTTTTTTTATGTTAGAAAGGCCAGACAAACGAACTAGTGGGTCACCTGATGTTAAATGATCACCACTGTCCATAGACACCCGCAGCGCTTTACACGATGCTAGTGCGTTGTCGGCCCTGGGAAAAGGAGAGGGAATAGGGGAGGGGGAGAGGTATTGGGCCCCCGGCGCTCTCACTGACCGTACGAAACGCAGCAGGAGTACTGCTGCTTCACGCCGGTGTTCTGTGAGAGGGTGGTACTGCCCCGGACGAGCCGGCCCATTCGTGATGCAGCGTGGTACTTTTTCCCAAGGTTGGCTGGAACGGGGAGCCAAGCATGAACCACCGATTGGTTCGAAACATGGTAGGCACGGCACACCTTTGCTTTACATCCGTGATCCGTGTATCTTCTTTTAATAATAAATTTTAGATGATGAAATGTTATCAAATTTTAGTAAATCTGCAGTACCTACCTAGTATTTATTTTGTATTTTTGTACATAAACAAAACATTACGACCACGTGTCAGGTTTTAACATCTTTGATAAACATGTTTAACTGTCACTAAACAGATACATCAAAAAAAATACGAACAGTTGAACATAGAACCTCCTCCTTATTTTGAAGTCGGTTAAAAATAAAAAAAATAGCTGATACCAACGTCTAATATATAAATATTTTTTTCTATTTTTTATATATAATATTTTTCGGGACTTAATTAATAACCATTTAGTGGTGTATTCACCTCGACAGTCCTGATTTGACTGAAGTGATTTATTTGACTGTGAGTGCTTTCGCGAACTAGGTAGTCGCACATTTTTTTTTGCACTATCCTTGCATGGTTATTGCGGGAAACGCGTCCGTTCAACGTAATCGGCGAGCGCTTGCGCATGATATTAATTAAATCGCGATACAGACGCAGCGTTTTACACGAAGAGTAAAGTTGCTCTGTGTAGTTTTAAGTATCGAAGCCGTGGTGGCCTAGTGGTTTGACCATTTGCCTCTCAAGCAGAGGGTTGTGGGTTCGAATCCAGGCTCGCACCTTTATGTTTTTCGGAATTTATGTGCGAAATTATATTTGAAATTTACCATGAGCTTTACGGTAAAGGAAAACAACGTGAGGAAAGGAAACCTGCACACACCTGAGAAGCAATTCAATGGTGCGTGTGAAGTTCCCAATCCGCACTGGGCCCGCGTGGGAACTATGGCCCAAGCCCTCTCTCATTCTGAGGGGAGGCCTGTGCCCTGCAGTGTGATATATATAGGCTGTGATGATGACGTAGTTTTAACGTAGAGAAAATTACATGACGCTTGCCGCGGCGTTTAACGTACGCGATTGTCTCAAAAATAACGTAATTTTTTTAGATGCAGACGCGGAAAACCTATTCCGTTGGTCGCATGCGTCTAACGCTGCGATTTCCGTACAAATCAATCGAGCGCTTCAGTCCATCTATTGTACCATATTTTTTTCGAAGAAACAATTTTTCCGCCAGCAAACGAGTTGTCGTCAATTTTTGTGTGTAAATCGTGGCCACACCCATGTTTGCGCGGCGGCGTGAGCTAACATCGAAGCTTTTGTACAAACATTTAAACAGGAGATTTCGCTTAGGGGTGAGATTTAGACAAAGAAATTTCTTCGAGCTGCGAGGGCGATTGCCAATGCGCACCAATTGACATGTTTGCCGTCTTTCTAATTAGGTTATTACAATTGCATGTTGTTTGACATATTTTAAGCGACTTGTGTCGTATGATTTGCTGGCTGCTGCTTACAACTATATAATCTTTTAAAAGTCTATACTTACATATAAAAAGTTCTGACTGATGGACTGGCTTTTAAACCAAAATCGAGGCGAAGATTTAGGATGAATTTGTTGAAATTTCCATGGGGTAGGAATTTAATGGGATTTATATGTTCAATTCAGAGTGACCCGCTCTGTAACTATGATTAAATACTATCTAACTTGGCGTTAATGTTATAAATACTAAATCATTAAGAAAATATTTTAGTATTTAATCCTTCTAAACCAGAGAAACTAACCCGATCATTGCTCACAAACGTTTCTCGCATCATCATCAGCTAGAAGACTACAAATGAACAAAGTCTTCCCCTTTGAACGCCATAATGAACAACAACTCGACACCTCTATCCTGATGGGAGGACACCAACGCTTCACCTTTCAGTTGGTGGTTCCTATTCGAGGAACTTTCTTCCCCAACGACCATTTCTTCTCTGAACTATGTTGGCGACTTTACTTTCTCGACGAATGTCTGTATTCTGGATTCCGCGCAAAGAAACTCCGAGCTCTCTCTAAAGTTAATTTTAGAAAAATCTGACAATCTCTTAGATAGGTACCTATAGCCAACCAACATGAACACCTGATAGGTTCCTAAAAGTATGATTGTAATAGAAAAAAAAAAGGTTTTAATCATATCACTAAGGACCTGGATAATTAGGTGTCCATGTCAGTTGGCTACAGTATCTCTACGAAATTGTCAGATTCTATCGAAATGGAGTTTATAGTTCGTTGCATGAAGCCAAGCTTCTCCGAGAGCCTAACAATCAGGGACCACATTACTCACATAAAACACTATTAAGACGACGATCCCGTTACCGCCGAACCACAAGATTCAGTTACCAAAGCTTTTCTCATTAACAAGTCATCTAACTCAACGGTTGCTAATTTCATCAAGTTAATTGGATACGACACTGATTAACCAAACAACTATTTTAATTAAATTCCTCTTAGACTAAATAACTTAGCGAACCTGCCCCGATGTTAAGACAAGGCATGGATCCGTAAGATGCAGCCCTTTCGTGATAAAGCCAGCAGATGTCGCGACCGTCGATGTAATCGCCGCCTTTGTGCCATATCTAATGAAAGGTTGGCGAAACTGATATAGCTATCTTTAATCAAGGCGAAACTTGCGCCCGCATCGTTATAGCGGTTGTTTTACAGCAAATGTTGCTGAGAAACTTTAATTTGCGTCCGCTGCCCACGTGCACCGTTTTGAGCGATGTCGCCCAATTTTAAAGTATTCTTAGGGTTTCGTACCCAAAGGGTGTCAACGGGACCCTATCACTGAGACTCCGCTGTTTGTCTGTCTGTTCGTCCGCCTGTCACAGGGCTCTATCTCTTGAACCGTAATAGCTAACCACTAACCACTTGAAATTTTCAACTATGTTATTCGAAAAAATATAATCATAATAATAATAATAAAAATACTTCTTGGGTAATTAAGAGAATAGAAAAAAAACGGAAGTGCGAGTCGAACTCGCGCACCGAGGGTTCCGTACAAATTTATATGTATCTATGAACATCCAGTCTTTGCAGACCCCTGCCATTATGTGGGATCATTGTAGATTGATTACTGATATAGCTAGATAGACAAAAAAAATATGCTTTTCGCAATTTTTCCTTTATCTGTGCTATAAGACCTTGCTTCGTACCAAATTTCAAGATTCTGAGTTCACGGGAAGTACTCTGTAGGTTGTGATTCCCTTGCGTGTGTCGTAAATTTGCGGCATAAATGGCTGTATCTTTTGATTACGTTGGCTTAGATAGAAGTATGTTTTTTTCACAGCTCTAAGGCACAGTAGACCTGAGTATTGAGTATAAATTTCAGCTTGATACCTCTACGCGTTCCTGAGAAAAAGGCTCTTGACAGACGGACGGACGGACGGACGGATAACAAAGTGATCCTGAACAAAGGGTTCCGCTTTTTCCTTTCGAGGTGCGGAACCCTAAAAAAGACAACAGTTAAATTAAACAGTGATAAATAATAATAATTGGGAAAAAATGCCGCTGGGAAAATATGGGAATGGAATAATTGCCACGAAGATAAAATTATTTTCGGAAAATATGAGGGACACTCCCATAAACGTCGAGAAACAAGGCGAGCTAGTCAAATTAGAAAATGTTAGTCAGATCAAACACAGACTGCTTGTCACAATCACGGCCACACGGAAACTTAAGGGAACTAATCTCTTTGAGACAATACTTGGGCAATATCTTTGGTTTACGACGAGCCCTGACTTGATGTACAAATATTTGAAGCAACCGTCTTACTGTGGCATCCATTGTCCAGGTCAAACTAATTTTGAGATCCTTTGAAGCGGTAATTCAATTTTGTATTGTGACCATCAGTTAATTAAATTTGGTTTTGGCTTAATTAAGCTTGTTTGCGATAAAAAGGCGAGGTTTTCGGTAAAGGATGATTTAAGGTATTTTAGTTTAGTGGCTTGTTGTTTGTCGGTGTATTATGTTAGGTATACTTAGTTTAGGCTAGAGAAGTACATAATGAATTCTGATTAAGAAATAATTTATACTTAGGTAAACTACATACCCACACATTGTAAACGTAAGTTAGCCTAGTCATCATCATCATTGGCCTATATACGTCTTACTGCAGGGCACAGGCTTAGTCGTAGTTCCCACGCGGGCTCAATGCGGATTAGGAACTTCACATAAAAGATTAAATTTCTTGTCAGGTGTTTGCAAAATTCCTCATGATGTTTTCATTCACCGTAAAGCACATGGTAAATTTCCAATGTAATTTCGCAAAAAAATTCCGAACAAACTCAGAGTACCCAGGTTCTGCATGTAAACATTAATGTGTTACACAGACTTGGTTGTTGTGCACGGTAGGTAGCGGAGAAGTGAGGTAAAATAATATAATGTGAAGTTCATTAACCTCCTGAGGCCCATGAAAATATTGTTTCAATGAACTTAAAACTTTATGTCACTTATGAGTGAATTCGATGTCACATTAGAATTAGTCCTTTCTAGGAAAATAATGCTCATCCCAAGCTCAGCCCAAACCTCTCGCAAACCAGTGATTTTTGGCGTTCCTGAATAGCAGTTCATCCCTATCCTCTCGCAAACGATCGAATTACCGCTCGCAAGCCGTGTTGGGCCGTTCCTGAATTTAGCCCCAGATTACGCCCCGCATTACTCGTCTATATTAAAGATCCCCACAATTTGCTGAACAAGTTAATACCTTTAATACTTCGCTCCCACCGTTACCGCGGCAGGGTAACTTATTTAAAAAAGGCAATTTTACTCCGAACATTTAGCGCGTCGGATGATCAGGAAATAATTGTTTTAAGCTACTGTGTGCGTTTACGATTATAGTTGTCATTGTTTTTGTATTTTATTGCATTGAGGTACTTTTTGTACAGCTCATTGTTAAGTAGGTATAAAGTCTCGAGGATTAAAGACGGATTTATTTATGTATCCATTACGATGTTTGGTAGATGTAATATATTTAGTTAAGTTTATTATTGTACGAGGGGCGTTCAATATAAAGTGAGAATGAGATGCAAACTCTTTCAATATTAGGAAATTAAATACAGGCCGGTAAAGCTAATCTATCTAGCTGATTGCTATGAAAAAAAAAGTAACTGTCTTTTGTTTAAAAAAAAATACGGTAATTTTTTTGCAATGCTATTGAGTACGTTAGCGAAAATGGAGAAAATTTAACTGCGCGCCGTTATCAAATACTTGTGTTTGAAATTTTTTTCTACGGACCAAGTCAATTTAGATTTGCGGGACACTTTAGGGTCTAATGCTCCTCCGTATTCGACAGTCACACGTTGGTGCGCCGAATTTAGACGTGGAAGAACATCGACCACGGACGACCCCCGCTCCGGACGCCCTACTACTGCAATAACTGAAGAAATTGTGAAAAAAGTTGAAAACTCAGTTTTGGCGGATCGTCGCGTCACGGTTCGTTTTATTGCTGAAAATGTAAAGATTTCAACGGGGAGCGTGCATAATATTTTACATGAACGCTTGGGTATGAAAAAGGTATCTGCGCGTTGGGTACCAATAATGCTTACTGACACGCAAAAACAAACAAGAGTCGAGATTTGTCAAGAAGCTTTGGACCTGATACAGCAAGACCGGGAACTTTTTTTGGCGCGATTTATAACAATGGACGAAACATGGCTCCATCATTACGACCCTGAAACGAAACTGCAGTCTATGACATGGAAAAGGCCATCATCTCCAACTCCGAAGAAATTCAAGGTGGGCCCATCTGCCGGTAAGGTCATGGGCTCTGTTTTTTGGGATGGTAAAGGGGTATTAATGATTGAGTATCTCAAACATGGAGCCACTATTACGGGCACATTATACGCCAAACAAATAGCAACATTGCGCAATGAGATCCGCGAAAAACGGCGAGGTAAACTCTCGAAAGTTGTGCTGTTCCACCAGGACAATGCCCCGGCACACAAGTCCATCGTTGCAATGGCTGCAATTCGTGATGCTGGGTTCAATATCCTTAAGCAACCTCTGTATTCACCAGATCTCGCTCCCAGTGATTTCTACCTATTTCCGAGATTGAAACAATACCCGAGAGGCCAGAAATTTGAAGACGACGACGCGGTAGTCGCTGCAGTACAAGATTTTTTAAGTACTCAAGATAAGACCTTTTTTAAAAATTAAATTTTAAGTTTAGAAAAAAGATATAATAAGTGTTTTATGCTAAAAGGTGACTATGTCGAAAAATAAAATTACATTTAGTAAAAGTTGTTTATAACATACTCATTCTCACTTTTTATTGAACGCCCCTAGTACTTACCTAAATATTTGAATGAGCCGTCATCCGTTTAATTATAGATCGACGGATCAAACACATGAACTTTTCTACGGTTTGAAGTTTCCATGGCCATATTTTTATTAAAATAAATGAATAAGAAGAATATTATAGTTAAAACCACAAAGATGGTCGGCCTCGGCCACATAATTTGTCAACTTATTAAATAAGAGAAACATGTAAATTCGCCTTTGTACATTTATTTCAGCGGTTGTCAATATTGTTTTGTTCTTTTTCTTATTTTTTTTTGTACAATTAAGAGTTTACATACAAACATATATGTATACCTGCACCTAAATCATGCAATTAAATTTCACTTTTATCTTTACTTTCAATTGAATGAAGTCCCTTTGTTCTGGACTGTGACACAAACAATCTTGTTCATTATACTGCGCCACGCCATTTGATAAAAAGGTACAATTGAAAATATGTTCCAAACAGAAAAAGGCACTTAAAGGATCTTTGTAAACTAGTGCTTTTTCTTAGTGGAATAAGTTTGCAGTTATGCCTTTTTATTAAGTGGCAGCAGTATAACGTATCTGGTTTATCTCAAATTAATACGAATAAGCCTTAATTTTTTCTGGAGAAATACCGAAAACGTTCATATGTTTGCAGGTTGAAAACACACGCGTAAATCCACCCTTGCCATCGACTTTATCCTTTACATCCTGTATGAAGTCGATGACCCTTACCCTTCGAATGTAAAAACAATTAGGCTCACTTTTGTGCATGAGCATTTAAAGGTATCTCTGAAACTTTGGTTTTATACCGCAGAGTAGCGCGGTGCGTTCCGCTCCGGCGCATCGAGTCGGTTAATGCCATAAAGTTCTCCGCGGAGTCATACATCACTTAGTGACCCGCATCGAAAGGGCCCGCGCCTGCGCTTCGACACACACGATCATTATCAACTTTAGTGTAAACTTTACGTCTAGGGACTGGAATATTGACTAGCGGTATAAAGGTTTCCGGTGTGCATAATGTTTAGACGTGTTTTATCATAAAACTTATGGTGGAAATTTGAAGGTAATGCGTGTGTATCATTAACAATGTGTGTTTATCGTAAGGTAAAATTAAAGATTGGCTAGGTATGTCAATACTGTATAATAGTTATGAAATAAACAGATTTTAATTTTAATTTTTTTAATAATTTTTTTTAAACCCGTACTGATCTAGACATCTTGTACTATTGTTTTTTTAATAAGTAATATTATGAAAGTATAAATAAGGTATAAATTTTTACCCATAATTTTTCAAGCTAATTGAATCTTGAACGGTAAATTTAATCATAAAGATTAACTTGGTTCAGGTTTTATTTTTGCATTAAAACTATGGCACATTATAATGTGGTTGGTTTTAGCTGACAGCCTCCGTTTTTATATTTTTTACAAGACCCTTCTATACTTATGTGGTTTTCACGAGGGTTAAAGCTCTTAGCCTTCGTTGGGTCAAAATACCCCGTCCTCGCAGTATTTTTTTTTTAATAGACGAACAATGGTACAGTAAGTTGCAGGGAAACGTGACCCCCCTGCATACAAACTTTGGATGCAGGGGTCACGTTTCTCTGCAGCTGACAGTACCTTCACATTTATAAATAAATTATTATATAACTGGTTTCAACTTGATTGATTTAAACATAAGCAAACTGAGCTTAACGTTATTTTTTTTATTTTCTCCAGAATGCGGCTAGTAGTGAAAAATCCCTGCCTAGATGATTGAACAAGCACATATCGTTTCTACTCAAGTGGCGAACTGAAAAGCGAGATACTTAAAATTCCCAACTCCTGTGTAACATTACCTAATTTGGGACAAATTTCAGTGACCACCCACAATGAAGTTAAGTACTAAGTACAGTTCCTAATAAACACCGAACACTTGGCCACACGACACCACAAACGTCCCAACAACACGTTGATTATGTAAATTTTAACACCTTTGATCAACGTGAGAGCCAACGCCTGATTCAAATGGATTTCGAAAAATTTGCATCATTATAAGTCAATTGAATTAACTTGTTTTATTTGGCGCGGAGGCAATCAACTCCTCGCATTTCTATGCTACAAATGCGATGATTTAAACATAAATAATTGAAGAGGATTTTTTAATTGCTAATTTTTAACATAGTGAAAATAAACGGATCACTCACGTCTTAAAACGAGTTTAACTCGACATGTTTCGGGCTAATCCGTAGCCCTTCCTCTCGAGATTGGTCGTCATCCAAATTTTAACGGGGTTAGTGGTTGGTCAGTACCCCCGAGTTGGAAAACAGTGTTGAATGTTCGTACTGCGTCAACGGTGAGTGTGAGCGAACCTTTACAAAGTGATGTTGTTAGTGTTGTGTGCTACCCTACATTTGACAATGACAATAAGAGTAATGATGAAAACGGGAGTAGTTGTGTGTCGCTGTGAGTTGCGTCGAGTAGCCGCGCAACCAGGGCGGTAGCACGCAGTGCACGTTTGGCAGCCGCCGTGACGTGCGACTCCGAGAGGAAGGGCTACGGATTAGCCCGAAACATGTCGAGTTAAACTCGTTTTAAGACGTGAGTGATCCGTTTATTTTCACTATGAATGAGTCTCACGGTAGTTTCATTTTTAAATTTTTAACATAGATAAAAGTGAACTAAAACAATTACTTTGCTCACCCGCGACCTTACAATAGTTACGTTTATGCAAGAAATGTGCGTTCATGCAGTTCCTCCACCTCCACACTGTACGAACACACACAAATCACATAAACCCAACCATCACCACCACCAAGCTACACTGACGCGTTTCGAACTCAACCAGAGCTCATCTTCAGAGTTACCACAACCGTATGCTATGCTACCAACTGTTAAACTAACAAACCAAAACAAATGTTTTAACTTGTCACTGTAACTTCTCAAGTACCCACTTTATTTTTCTTATTCTCAAACTACCCCACAAAAATTAACTTTTATTGACATATTATAAAACTACCTTGAATTTTTTGTTTATTTATTTATAAGGCATATTTAATTAATACTAACTGTTCAAATTCTACCCAAGCCGCAGTAAAGGAGAAGATACTAAATTTACCTGTTCATTAATAATAGACCCCATAAGTACCTAATTATTTCCATGCATTCCAGAGCATCTAGACGCAACCCCTTGCCGCAATAATGTAACACTTCATAAGAATCTGAATCTAACAATGAATGATTTGATTCCAACAAATGTTTTGCAAAATTCGATCTATCTGGATGCTCATTCCTATATGCCGAAACATGCTCTTTAAATCTAGTATTAAAACTTCGGCCTGTCTGTCCTACGTATATCCCATTGCAGTCATTACAAGTAAGCTTGTATACCCCCGATCTAGTTCCCTTATCTACCTGTTCTTTGTGGTTACATAGCCTAGAGTACAAAGAGTTGTTAGTCTTAAAGGCAACATTAATATTGTTTGATTTTAAAATGCCATAAATCTTATCAGACAAACCCCCGACGTAAGAGATGCTAGATCTATATTTGTTAGTAGACTGAGAAGCGTTACCTATAGCTAGCTAGCTAGGTATATTTACCTCGGCGTTTCGGCCACATTGCAGCAGCCGTGGTCAAAAACTTTACTTAACAAGGAACTAACTTGAGCTAAGTGTAGTACGGCACTCTAATGTCGACAACCGTTATAGTTTAATTGTATTCTGTGGATAATGTTGTTGATTGTACATAGAGTAACACACTATTGTAACTTAGTTTGTAATACATTGTGGTCAGTTGTTTTTTATCCCTAAAATAAATAAATAAATAAATAAATAAACCTTGATGGCACAATTGTCAATTTCTGGTGCTAACATAAAAGCCACTCATCTATTCTGAACATTTAGTATCTACCTAGTTAGTTGAGTTTTCGTATCCATTGTTACAGGTGCATTCTATCTTAGTACATTACTTACTATAAAATATTTTAAATGGTTTTTTTTTTGCTACCTGATATGAAGAATATTGATAGTATTTTTCGCAAGATCAAACACATTATCGCCTTAACCGCAGATTACTGCAGCTTGAACCACTCATTAGTTACGCATAAGTAGTTGCATATTGAGATCCGCTCTAATTACATGACTACATGTACCTATACCACCAAAGCAATCACTGCGGCATAATTGGCTAACATCCTGGGTAAAAAAATGTTATTAGTTAGTCTATTAGAATACCAAAAAAAGTTGGACGCGTACTTTTTTTTTGGGACTTGTATTTCTTTCTTTTTTTCTGAATTTTATTGCTATAACTTGGCCTCCCGCCCGGTATGAGGTTATCGTTGAGTTTTGGGGAAACCTATAATATGTATAATATGTGTGTATGTAGATAAAGAGTTATACATATAATTTTGTACCTAGTCATCTAAATATTTGACTAAACTAATAAAAAAGATTGTAGAAAATCATTTTGCGATAAGTATAGTGAATGTTATTGACTTTTCCGTAGCGCTATCCCGAACTAAGTTAATCTTCTCAAGGTGTAGCTAAAGCACTTTAACGCGATCAATCTGCAAGTGGGTAAAAATCCAACTAGTCGATCCATCGTTTAAAATATTGCTGATTCAAATAAAAACCGATTGCTATCTCACTTTGATGTTGTCGGAGGAAATGAGATCTGCTTCCGATCCCCGAAGAAAGGGAATAAACTCCTTCCCTTTTTAGGGTACCGCGGGTAACCTACCGGAACCCTATTAATCTCGGCACAATATTTATCTGTCCGTTCGATCTGTCCCCCGCAGACCCCTTTGGTGAATCGCAAGAAAGACGTCGATATAACAAATAGGCGGCGTTAAGCTTAACCCTTATGCACTCAGATATTTCAAAGGGAATGGAAACAATTTTATAAAGCAACTACTTAAATAGAATGGGTTTTTGGTTCTCTTTCATTACAAAAAAAACTTGGTTACAGAGCCAGAGATTGGCCTGAATTGGTGATGCCGTCGCTGTAAGTGAATAGCGGGAATTGATACGGTTGTGAAATTAGTTCTAGAATAATACACAGAATAAGAATAAAAGTTGTCTTTCCTGTGAATACAACGTTATAAACCCCTAGGTTATTCAATTTTGGAACAGCCTATATTTCCTTTGAATGTCTATTAGTTGATCAAGGACAGAAAAATTACAAAAACTATATAACCACCTAGTTTTTCGGTCACCAGGTCAAAATAAGTTCGAGGCACTATTTTTTTGATACTACAGAACCATTACGCAGCGCAACAATGCTCACTTAGCTTTTAAATTTAGTCATGAGAGGGAGGACGAATGCCGCGTCATATCCAGAGTAAAGGAGCCGGTGTCGTCTTCT
Organism: Archips crataeganus; assembly: GCA_947859365.1. Taxonomy (NCBI): domain Eukaryota; kingdom Metazoa; phylum Arthropoda; class Insecta; order Lepidoptera; family Tortricidae; genus Archips; species Archips crataeganus. The sequence goes on along the minus strand of OX402049.1, from coordinate 4,798,719 downwards.
GACCGTTAGGAGTGCCGATGTAATTTGCCGATTCGGAGAAGCATAATGTGGAATTTAATAGGTTCGCTTAAGTGCAAACGATTTTCGTGCGTTACGGATTTTTGATAATTCCATGCGCCCAATTACGCGATGAGCCTTTGTGCGATATCTGTTTTGCGTGACGTGTTGAGCTTTAAATATTATGCTGGTATTTTATCGTTTAATGGGCCTTACACATTTTTTGTTCGCATCTCTCTTACACAAGGCAAAAGTTAAGGGTTTTATGTCCACAGGAAGGGACAATTCTTGTTTTTTTTGGCTGTGTATGACCCTACTACGATGTTGAAAGGGGTCTGCGTTTTAATTGCGCATGATAAATACTACTAATAATATTACTAGATGACCAGATAGCCTAATTATTTTTTAGTTAGTTATAGAACTTGAATAAGAAGCTTGAGGTTCCGATTTTAATGCCCGGTCGAGAGTCGTGTTTTTTTAATAAGCCTGGAGAAGTGTCTCACCAGGCATAGGTTTAAGTCATGTTCTCCATTCGTGTCGATTTTGAGCGGTGTCTAGCCGGCAAGGTGACTATGTCATCCCACCAACGCCTCTTGGGCCTACCTCGTCGCCACCATCCATGTGGCTGTGACTGGACAATCAAATGGGCTGACACAGATAAGAAAAATATACACGTTCTCTATCCAATATTGAACTTTTAATCAATCTAAAATCGAAAATGCTTTGCTTAGTTTAAGACTACGTCGATTGTTGTAAATTATCTATTTTTATTTATTGTTTAATATCATACTGCTTGTTTGATATTTTAATTTATGTGTAAGTACGTCAGTTGCTACTTCCTTTTAATTAGTTTTATACTTTCATAATTATGAGCTTAGTTTATGATCATGTTTTTATATTTTATCGAGCAAAATGTCCAGTTAAGTTAATTGAAAAGCTAAGTAAGTTTCCATTACTAAAACAAGGAGCAATTTGATTTGAATTATGTTAAAAGTTTGTGCCAAAATAGCTTTATTCCATTAAGGTGTTTGACATGTGTTTATCTAGATCGTGAATGACTCTAGGTTGTATACGAAAATTCAATGAGAGCCAGTAAAAAATTTAGGCAGATTTAATATTTTAAAGCAAAAATTTACAGTTCATTTTTACTGTATACGATACGTAACCTACTTATTTATTTTTAAAAATATGATATGCAAAGCCGGCTCACAATCAGTTTAAAATGCAGTAGTTATTATGTTATTAATATTTTGCCTTCAAAGTATTCTGCACTCGTAATTACATCGGAAAATATTTGTTAACTAGTACTAAAATAGTTGTTAAAGGGCGCTGATTTTTTTAATACCTACTAATGACATTACTTCTTTGACGAAACTGTGAGTGAAAACCTTATTGAGTTTCTTGCCGGATTTTTCTGAACAGGGGTTTTCCGAATCAGTGGTAGATTCTTCGACTTTCATAAGTGTTTGTTGTATAGCCTAAACTGAATTAGGATATTTTGACTTTTACTTCGAAATATTGACTTTGTCACAAACTAAACAAAGCTTGTACTATGGGTACTAGGCAACGGATAAACAAACTTATATGGATAAATACATACTTAAATAGGTATATATTAAACATCCAACTCGACCACAAACAGTCGTATTTCTACACAAATATCTGCCCCGGCCGGGAATCAAACCCGGGACCTCAAGCAGTCAGGTTCTCTAACAACCAAACAATCTGGTCGTCAAACATCCACATATCCATCCATCCAAACTTTCACGACGATAATATTAGTGGGATTAGTGATAAAATTCGACGTTTTCATTCTCAAACATATCACATCACATGCGATATTGGATGAAACCTTTATTTAATGAGATAACAGAATTCAGAATTCAATCTAACCGCGACCACTATTACCGTAAGTCAAAGAAAAAGCCGGATTTGTGAAAATGTAACTTTGCCGTAACACAACGTTTTCTTACGTCATTTCCTCTACAGTCGCAGGTGAGATTTATCTTCGGATAATTGGATAAAGAACGCGTTTGCGAGAAGTGATACGAGGCGGAAGGAGGCATGGGGAGGCCGGCGAAATGTATGGATCATATTGTATGCTGCTGAAATATAATACGTTAAACTGTGAGTCATTTGGGACGCCTGACTTATTTCGTGTTCTAATTTTTGGATTTGTCTAAAGATATTTTTTTCATAAGATCTTCGAAATCATAATTACTTACTAAATATAAAAAACGGTCACTTTTATATTAGAAGTCGAGTTATGCCTAACATGTTTTTTAGAGTTCCGTACCAAAAGGGTATTAAAAATAACACAAAATTCTTTATGCAATTTAAGCATCAATTTTATTGATGCTCCTATGGACGTTGAAGATCCTACCATCGGTTCGGAAAAAGCCTGTTAAGAATAATCCGGCAAAAAACTCAACAAGGTTTCCACTCACAGTTTCGTCAAAGAAGTAATATAAGTCATTTTTCAAGCTGTCATAACGTCATTTAAAAAAAAAAGTTTTCCACTTATTTGCATGCGGCAAAATTCGAAATACCATGTGCCTCGTGTACTTTTGTGTCTGTAACATCTTTTATATAAATTTGACAACGATTGTGCTGTTTTCTTTTTAATCACGATATGTCCTCGTTTAGTATTAAATTGGTGATTAGTAAAAGTAAATCCCTCTGAACAAAGAATTAACACTCAATTATTCTGACAATTCATGTAACCGATATTAATGATATTATAACCGCATTCAGTCATTTACAACGGTAACCGCATTGAATTGAACAAAATATCAAACAGAAAATTAAAATAAAGACACACAAAACAAACCACACATCAACCACTCCCATTTGTAATGAGCTTAATGTTGTACTCAGCATTAAAATTAAAGAGGATTACAATATTACCACAAATTAGGAATAGGTTCATGGAAATAGGCAACTGTATTTTATGATTACGCTAATTAATAACGACGACATATCTAGAAAAATAAACCTACCATTCTAAACCTGAACAGCGGCTAAAATTTTTAATGAGTATTTCTTTTTTTAAATCAAAATGAGCTTATCTCAAAAACTGTACATTTGTTTTGGGACTCTAAATAGCATAGAAATCTATAGGCAATTAAGTAATAGCGAGAATGCAATTAAGCCTAAGTTAACACAGCCTTCCAAAATGTCCTGCCTGATTAATTTATACGGAAATTTGTATTTGATAACGAAAAAAGGAAATTTCCATGCAAAAGAACATTTTTGGCTATTTTGGGAGGCTGTGTCAGTCAGTGGCTCAGTTGCATTCACGTTACTTACATGTAAATATCTATGCAATTTGGAGTTCAAAATTAAATGTAGTAAAGTTTTTGAGCAATTTTCATGGACGACAAGTAAAATTTCACCGACACGATTTGAAGTGATTTCAACGTTTACATTGCAGGCTAAGTTAATGAAGTGGTTATAAAAGCAAACGGATAAAAACATAATCTATTAGAACAATAAACACAACACCGCATAACCGAAACGTTAAAACATTATTAGCCAGGTGTGAACACACGTCGAAAAAGGTGCGTGATAATATTAAAGTTGTGAGTAGGAACGCCGTGCGTCACGCAAATACACTTCGGTACTTCTAATAAATTTGAAATTCTAAACATTCAAACAAAAAAAGATAACATTCTGACACCGAATATTTGATTTAGCGGGAGGTGAGTGATTCAGATACGTATTTACAAAGTGAAGCCCCAAACATACGAAAGGTTAGCGTGGCGTAAATTGAGAGCAGTGAATAATTCCATACAGATTTTTTTAAATTACCTTGACCATTTCACGTAATGCGACAGTCAGCAATGGCAGCACTGCACTACACCGCGGCCGAGATTGACACCAAGTTTATTACGTCACTTTTACGGTACACTACTTTTTAGAAAGTTCGGTTTATCTTCATGCGCAGTTCAGGAGAATAACAGGTCCTGAAAATCAATTTAATAAATTAACAACTTTTCTAAAATTACACACACGATATTTAAAATCAATTAAAAGTCTAGATAATTGTGGGTTGTCATTAAAATCGCGTGTTCTTGCGCGCCTGATAACACATATTACGAGTATAATATTATACATTATAATATTATATAGTCTGGTGAAATGTCTCGGTGTTGGGAAAAGGTCTCCTCCCATTTTATACATTCACCCCGACTTTGAGCGATGTTCGGCCAGTTGTTAAGAAACAAGTCTAGGTCGCCGGTCGTTCCTCCTTTTGGGCCTTTGTATTTTATTTAAAATCTCAAAAGACTAGTCAAATTGTAGACATCAAAACATTGAGCTACAAGTTCATAGCGAAAAGTTTTCGTGATAATTTTCTATTTGACTTTCCCAGTCAAGTCTAATTTCCCACTTTAATGCGCGCATGCTTGCATCGCTCTTTTTTACCTTTTGGAAATTAAAACTAAACTGCGGCAGAGATGTGGTTTTACAGGAAACTCTTAAAGTCAATCTCCATGAAAATCATTGAGCGTATCGTTTAAAACCTTACATAAGCAAACTGGGGTTAAATCGACAGTGTAATCGGTAACCAATTTAGTTGGCTCCGATGTGGATATTGGCGCAGTTTTTCTCCTTTTTAACGGAGTTTCGAGTTTGCTCGGCGGAATTAGTTTACGCCAACGTTTGATCGGATATTCCTTTAAAGAAGTTAGGCAGTGGCTTTGGATAATTTGAGGCGACATAATGCAAACAGAGAGATCGGTAAAATTTTTAATCTTGATCGAAACGGGGCTAGATAATCGAATCGGGATCCGCCATAATTGATTGCGTTTCAATTAAAATTAAACATATTAATTTGAGATGAGTTGTTGCGAATTTTTGTTGTTCGAATAAAATTGTTAGCTATTAATTTTTCTAATGTACTTTTCTGTGTATAGTGTATAGAATATGTGTAAATAAATAAATACTGTTTGCTATTTATTTACGGTAGGCTTATTGTGAACAAAGTCTTGAAATAAAAAATAAATATTAAGTATTAACGACCGCTTTAGCCTAGTTGGTAGTGACCCTGCCTACGAAGCAAGAGGTCCTGGGTTCAAATCCCGGTAAGGGCATTTATTTGTGTGATGAGCACGAATATTTGTTCCTGAGCTATGGATGTTTTCTATGTATTTAAGTATTTATTTATCTATATAAGTATGTTTATCCGTTGCTTAGTACCCATAACACAAGCTTTGCTAAGCTTACTTTGGGACTAGGTCAATTGGTGTGAATTGTCCCATGATATTTCTATTTATTTATTTATTTATTTTTATTATTTTTATTATTAATATTGTTATTTTTGTGCATTTAAACTACGATTGCATCAAATCTATATTAATAATTATAAATGTGAAACTTTTGGAGCGTGTGTGTTTGATACTCTTTTAGGCTCACAAATTACTAAGATGAATTTAGATGAAATTTGGTATAAATAAATAAATCACGGGACGATTGACACCAATTGACCTAGTCCCAAACTAAGCAAAGCTTGTGGTATAGGTACTAGACAACGAATAAATATATTTATACGAGTATAGTTAAAAACATACTTACCTAAATACATATTACACATCCAAGACTCGAGTAGAAACATTCGCGTTTTTCACACAAATATCTGCCCCGACCGGGAATCGAACCCGGGACCTCAAGCTTTTGTAGTCATGTTCTCTAACCACTGGGCTATCCGGTCGTCAAATCGTATGTATGTGTGCATAATGCTCTTACTTAGATATCAAACCATTTTATCATGCTTCATAAAGTGTCAAGATTAATAAAAAAAAATAAAAAAAAATATTAGGGGACAATCTTACACAAATCGACCTAGTCCCAAACTAAGCAAAGCTTGTACTATGGGTACTAGACGACGATAAACATACTTATATAGATAAATAAATACTTAAATACATAGAAAACATCCATAACTCAGGAACAAATATTCGTGCTCATCACACAAATAAATGCCCTTACCGGGATTCGAACCCAGAACCTCTTGCTTCGTAGGCAGGGTCACTACCAACTAGGCTAAAGCAGTCGTTAATTTTACTTGGAGAGACAATTATTTCTAGCATAACTAGAATACACAGTCGAAAAGGTTTATGGTAAGAGATTCAGTTACTCTAACTGTACATGGATCATTCGTTTCAAAATTAGTTGAGATAACAAATTAATGTCCTCGTGGTTGGCACGTTAATGAATGATATAATATTAAAGATGGCAACTTCTGGGACTATGACCAGCACTCGGACTCGTACCTTAGTTGAAAAGTCCTACTCCTCAACAGGGGTCTTATCTCAGTAAAATTTTTATTGTCATCTTGTTTGAACTCCTGAAAATTTAATAGGGAAGACTCTACGGGAACCGTAAACGTTTGTCGACTCCATACATTGTTGGACGCTTTACATAGCACAAACTTGCATTATTCATAAACGAAAATTTTGCTCGGAAGGTTTTAAGTTTTCATACTTTACTGTATTCGAGTTTAAATCTGGATTTTTCATTTGCATTTATGTTATCTTTCGGGAGGAAAGCATTTAAATTTGAATCCTAGTTTGTTTTTACTGTTTAATTTGTTTTATTAGTGGAGGGTCACACGATGTGCAGATGGTTCATGAAATTGCAAGCTTACCTTGCCATAAATGTAAATTTAATAAGGAAAAATGTGTTTAATATTGATTGATCAGTTAATGAGACAACTATACATGTACGACGATATAGAACTTAGTTAAATATAGAGTTTACTAGCTTTTGCCCGCGACTCCGTCTGCAAAGAATAGGGGTATAAAAATAGCTTGCGACTTATTCTAAGAACTACCAAATATAGAGAAATAATTTTATAAAAACCGGTCAAGCCGTTTCGGAGGACTTCGATAAAAAAACACCGTGACACAAGATTTTTATGTATAAGATTAGATAGAAGAAGATATATTTGTTGGACAGAGTCTATAAATATAAAGAGTAAAAATTGGATTGTACCTACCTCATAAGCGCTTGAGCATGCTAAAATTTTTGAATGAAACATTTTAGCGATTTTTTATTTATTTTCTACTCTTTTTTATTCTTCTGTCATATTTTTAAAAAACTATTCCATGTTGTCAGTTGTGGTGTCAGTTTCGCTTTAAATATAGGAAAATGTAAAGAAATTTATTTAAATCTAAATTTGTATTTTTTTTTCTATGTGTATTACATTATTACATAATATGTTAGTGTTTATTTGTTCAGTTGACATTCTGTCAATTTGGTGCACTTCTAGTAGTTTAGAATTTTGTTTTAGTCCCAAAATATGCGTAATATGTATTTAAGTATGTATCTATCTATATAAGTATGTTTATCCGTTGCCTAGTACCCATAACACAAGCTTTCCTAGCTTACTTTGGGACTGGGTCAATTGGTGTGAATTGTCCCGTGGTATTTATTTATTTTATTTATTTAATGAGTTTTGATGACCAATGAAATACCGAAACAAAAACTTGGTATAACGGCACTTAACAACATTGGAAACGTTATCAGCATTCAAAGAATCAAACAGGTTTATAAATTTTATCGGCGGCTAAATCTCGAACAGTTTACTTAATCGGGGATTGAGTTTGCCGGAAACGAGCCGGCCGCGCCGATTCCAGCCGGAAACGGCGGAAGTCTTGCCGCCCAGCGGCTTCCGGTGGCGCGCGCGCACTCGCCACGCAACCATTTCTATTAAGCCTTTTTGATGGTGCGGGAAATAATGCGGGAGTTTCGGTACATTGCGGGACTGCGTCGCTTTGGATTTATAATTGATCGGTCGTTGACGACTGTGTACTATGACTTGTACGATATTTCGCGCACCATAATGCGAGCTTTATCTTGTATTTCAGTTGTTGGTTGCTGCATTTTATTTATTCATAGAGATGAAAACGAGCAAGCGTGTCACGTGATGGTGAGGAAAAACGAATCGAGTTTAAATAAAATTGAAATAAATTCTATTCACTTCCTACCATCGGAACACTCTCAACCGGATAGCCTATGTTATTACATAGGCTAACTAACTATTGTTAGCGTACCTGACTTCAAAGCTCTCAAGCTTCGGGCTACAAGCCTCAATCCCGGGCTAGATCCTCGGTTCGGGGCAGATTCCATGTATGAAAAATACGAATGACTGTTCTAGAGCCTTTATTTAAGAATCTACTTATCCATCCCAGCCTATATACGTCCCACACACACAGGGCACAGGCCTCCTCTCAGGACGAGAGGGCTTGGGCCGTAGTTCCCACGCTGGCCCAGTGCGGATTGGGAACTTCACATACACCATTGAATTTCTTCGCAGGTGTATGCAGGTTTCCTCACGATGTTTTCCTTCACTGTAAGAGTGAAGCCGGACCTGCATATTGTTGGCACGACCGAAATTCTGCCGCTCATGACACGACTCACAAAATTACACTCGTCTGGCTTCACACTAATATATGCTCATTGCAATTTAAATCTTAATTGCAATAGCATGGTTTTTATATCACTTGGTTTCAGGACGCGCGTACCCCCACATACATAAGTGTAAAGACAGTTTTTAAACTCAAACATTATCCCGAAGCAGACTATTTGGTCTCTCGCCTAATTAGGTGAAACCACTAAACAAAATCGTAACCCGAATCCCAAGCAAACAAGCGTTGCGACACGGAAAACGATAAAAGCAAAATTATAATTACCCTGTATCAGATACAGGGTTTTGTTAAGAGGATACCACATCTAGCCGTAAAATTATACTTTTTTTAATACTACGGCAACGCCAAACGAAAGAAACTTCTCACACACACCACTGAATTTCTTCTGTAGACGATGTTTTGATTCACTGTAAAGCGTGCCATGCCATGCGATGCCATTCGAGAACTTTTTGGTCCCATCGGCACTCATTTTTTTGAGGGATGTGCCCTGCCCACTGCCACTTGAGTCTAACGATTCTTCGAGCTAAATTGTCGGTGACTTTATTTCTTGCGAGGATTTCATTACTTCTAATGTGATGCACTATGCCCCTTACAATATTTGATGCATTTTTATGGTTCCGTAGTCCTTAAAGGAGCCCTTATAGTTTCGCCATGTCCGTCAGTCTGTCTGTACCTTTCCTTGGATACTGTTAATGTTAGGAGCCTCAAAGACAAAGTCAAAATTGTTTATTCAATTTATGCTCCAATTGCAGCTCCCATGAACGTCGAAGAATCTACCACCGTTTCGGAAAAACTCTATAATTTTGCAATTGGTATTTACATACTGGCCACGCGGAAATAATGGTAAAATAGAGTCCTGAAATTAAATCTTCTTGGAGGCCTACCTCTGCGTCTTTTCGGTTCGTGGACGCCTTTCCAAAAACTTTCGTTAACAAACTGTGGAGTGACCAGCAGGTGCACCTTTGGGCGAAAGCTAAGGCTATTTGTTGTAATTTCGAAAATCATAACTCCACTCCTTTCCAGCACTATTTCACAAAACTTATTTATGTTATATATTCGGGTAGATAAACAATAATTTCATATTTGTAATTAGCGGGTAGATTTTGTCTTGCAATAAATATTGTACGGATAACACGTCTTTGATTTAGCAGTGGCGATCGAGGAATTAAATTGGTTTAAATTGTGCATATTTATACGAACTGGTGTGTCGAAGATGTCAGTGGGACAATTACGCGAGTTTAACATGAAAGACGGGAACTGGACAGTGTATTGTGAGCGTTTAGAAATGTATTTTCTTGCGAATAAGGTGGAAGAAACCGTTATGTTGCCAACGTTAATCTCTTTGATGGGTGAAGAAGCGTATGAACTTTTATCGACTTTAGCAAGTCCTAAGAAGCCGTCGGATTTATCCTATAAGGAAGCTATACAGGTATTACAAGATCATTTGCAACCTAAACCGTCCGTTCTCGCCGAACGTTACAAGTTCAGGCAGCGGCGGCAATTAGAAGGCGAATCGATAGCAGATTATGTTGCATTTTTAAAGAAGATGTCCAGGAAATGTGAATTTAAAAGCTCCTTGGAAGAAAACTTAAGGGATCAGTTTGTGTGTGGTATAAGAAGTGAAACTACGCGGCAGAGATTATTTGCAGAGGACGACGGGTTAACTTACAAAAAAGCAGTGAGAACTGCAGCCACACTGGAAGCGGCGGAATTAAATGCTAGTGCGGTCCAGAGCAACCATAATGAGCCGTTAGTCGATATGAATAAAGTGCACATCGCATTCAGATGTATGGCATGTGGCGACACCCAACACAGAACGGAAAATTGCAAATTTAAAGATTTTGATTGTAGTTACTGCAAGAGAATCGGCCATTTGAGAAGGATGTGTCCGGAAAACGGGATAGCAAGACCAAGACGGTATGATACGGCGGGACGAGCCGGGAGTGAATCACGCGGGACGGGCGTGGATAGCGGCGGCAGCGGCGCCTTCGCGGGGCACAGTGGGCGCGGCGGGCGCGGGCGCGGCGGCGCCCGGGCGGCGCGGAGCTGGCGCGGGCGCAGGGCTGTTGGCTCGTACTGGTTGCAGGAGCCTGACAGTGAAGGCGGAGCACCTGAGCGATCGGAGGATACCGATACGGATGCCGACGATAAGTACGACGATGAAGAACCGATATATCAGATGTCTTTGACGAACTATAGACCGGTGTGTATGACACTTTTAGTTAATAGTAGGCCACTATGTATGGAAGTCGATACGGGGTCAGCTTTGTCTTGTATAAGTCGAAATATTTATGAACAACGTTATAATGATATAGCATTGAGGCCTTGCTGTTTGAAATTAAAGTTCTATGATGGTTCGATTATTCGTCCAATGGGGTACTTGGAGGTCGAAGTGATTCATAAAAATATTAAGAAAAAATTGGACTTATATGTCATAGACAACTGAACTACCAATTTATTAGGTCGCCAATGGTTGTTTGAGTTAGGTATTCAGATACCTAAAATTAATTTCAATAATATCACTCAAAAATCGCAAAGTAATTTGAACAAAAATGAAATAGTAAATCAACTTATTTCCAGGCATAATTCATTGTTCGATGACACTTTGGGTCGGTACGTCGGCGCGCCCGTGAAGCTGTGCGTGCGCTCGGGCGCGAGGCCGGTGTTCTGCCGCGCGCGGCCGCTGCCCTACGCCATGCGCACGCGCGTCGACGCCGAGCTCGACGCCATGCTGCGTGCCGGCGTCATTGAGCCGGTTGACCACTCCGACTGGGCGACCCCACTCGTAATAGCGACAAAAGCGGACGGCGGTATACGTATTTGTGCTGATTACAAGGTAACCCTTAACCGCGTTTTACAGATCGATCGGTACCCGGTTCCAAAATTAGATGATTTATTTAGCGGTTTAGGAAATAATAATTATTTCACTAAGTTGGACCTTTCTCAGGCCTACAATCAACTCGTCTTGGATGACGAGTCTAGGACTTATACGGTGATCAATACTCATCGAGGCCTCTTCAAATATAACCGATTGGTATTCGGTTTATCCTCTAGTCCAGGGATATTCCAGAAGTTTATGGTTAATTTGTTTAAAAATATCCGTGATGTTGTAATATTCTATGACGATATTTTAATTAAAAGTAAGGATTTACAAAGTCATATTAATACTATTGAACAAGTATTTACAACTTTGCAGAGTAACGGCTTAAAACTTAAAAAGAAAAAGTGCGATTTTCTGTCCGAAAGTGTGCAGTATTTAGGTTTTATTATAGATAAGGACGGCGTTAGGGTTAACCCGGAAAAAATAAAACCTATAGTAGACATGCCCCATCCTTCGAATACGACAGAATTAAAATCGTTCCTAGGAATGGTGAATTTTTATGGTAAGTTTATAAATAATTTGTCTACTTACCTCATGCCACTTTACGATTTACTTAAGAAAGGAAGACTATTTAACTGGGGTAAGAAGCACAATGATGCCTTCATAAAAGTCAAAAAATTGCTATGTAATGTAGATGTACTGGCGCATTACGACATGGCGCGACCCACGATAGTGACGTGCGACGCCAGCGCGCACGGCGTCGGCGCCGTGCTGGCGCAGCGCACGGCCGGCGGCGAGCGCGTGGTGGCGTACGCGTCGCGCGCGCTCACCCCGCACGAAAAACATTACAGCCAGATACACAAAGAGGCTTTAGCGATTATTTTTGCTATAGATAAATTCCATCAGTACTTATATGGAAGGAAATTTACGCTTCGTACTGACCACAAACCCCTAGTCACCATTTTCGGTCCTAATGCTGGAGTGCCCACTACAGCAGCGAGTCGGTTACAACGATGGGCCATCAAACTTTCAGCTTATGATTTTGAAATTGAATATGTACGTACTGATAAAAATACAGCTGACGTGCTTTCGCGGTTAATTAAAACACACAAAGAAGAGGTAGGCGCCGAGGAAGACCAGTTGCCTGAGCAAACGTACTTGCATTTTGCTACAGAAGCGTTACTTTTGGATTATAAGGTCTTAAAACGGGAAACCGCTGCTGACCCAATTCTAAGTAGAGTTATTAGTTATCTATTGGATGGTTGGCCTTCAGACATCGAAATTAGCGAAATTAAACCATTCTTTAATCGGCGCAATGAACTATATATTGAACTTGGGTGTATTCTTTGGGGTCATCGGGTAGTGGTTCCGTCATCCTGTAGGAAACGGGTTATCAACGAATTGCACGACTCTCATATGGGCATTGTAAAAACAAAAGCGTTGGCCAGAAGCTATGTATGGTGGCCCGGGGTGGACGAGGCGCTGGAGGCAGCATGCCGCGCCTGCGCCGTATGCGCCAGCGTCGCCGACGCGCCACCTGCGCACACGCCCTGTGCTTGGCCGTGGCCGGACCGTCCATGGTCGAGATTGCACGTTGATTTTCTGGGACCCATAGCAGGGTCCACGTATTTGATCACGGTTGACCCATGTTCAAAATGGATAGAGGCGGTAAAAATGAAAACGACTACTGCTCATGCAGTAATTTCGGTAATACGCGAAATGTGGTCTAGATTCGGCTTGCCGAAACAGTTGATCAGTGACAATGGCCCTCCTTTTACTAGTGTCGAATTTGAGACTTTTCTTAAAAACAATGGTGTTGAACACATTTTCTCTTCACCGTATCATCCTTCGTCGAACGGGGCTGCGGAGAACGCAGTCAAAATTTGCAAGCGCGTAATCAAAAAGGCCCAAAAGCAAAAGCTAGATACCGATATAGCACTCAGTAGGTACCTTCTGACGTATAGAAACACTGAACACTACGCTACAGGGGAAACTCCGGCTAGGATATTACAAGGTAGAAGTTTACGAATGCGCCTGGACCAACTGAAACCTGAGCGGGAAGCGCGGGTTCGCGAGCGCCAGGCGCTGGCGGCGGCGCGCGGGCGTGGCGCGCAGCGCGAACTGGCCCAGGGAGAGGCGGTGTGGTACCGGGATTACCGCTCCGACGACAATTGGCTCGCAGGCCAAGTCACTAATAGAATAGGTAGGACCGATTATAAAATAGCGACTAATTCTGGAACCGAAGTACACCGACACATAGATCAGTTGAAGCGTAGGGTTTCTGAGGAGACAGCGGACGTACGTATACCGTCTGTAAAAACAAATCGGCAATCCCGCAGCTCATTAGATTTACCTTTAGGAGACGGGTCCCAGTCGGAGAGTATTAGAGACGAACCCGACTTAGTGGCGTCGGGTGAAACAGGTGCTGGCCGGGCAGAACTGGCCCGACCCGAGGTGTCAGTGAACCAACCTCATGGCTTTTCTGGTGGAGTGACAAATCTGTCACCTCATAATCATGAGGATAATCAAATTGTAACTTCGGAACTTAGTACCAACCTCAGTAGCAAGAGAGTTCGTAAACCCCCTGTAAGATTTGGATTCGAGGAATACCAATAATGTCGTCGTCAATTTAGTTATTACCTATGTAAATAATTACCTACTTGTCATAATGTATTTATATTACTTAGTAGCAAAATTGTGTTACTATTGATCTTGAACAGAGACTGAGATTATCTGGTTGTTTACCTAAGAAAATTATTATTTAATTTTTATTGAACATGTTTGTTATTTAAGCGTAATTAGTTAATAAGGGTGGAGGTGTTATATATTCGGGTAGATAAACAATAATTTCATATTTGTAATTAGCGGGTAGATTTTGTCTTGCAATAAATATTGTACGGATAACACGTCTTTGATTTAGCAATTTGTTTTTTTACTGTCTCGGTTGTTACATAATTTTGTTTTATTTTTTATTTTTAGTCCGCGCACGGTTGTATGCTTGGCAAGTGAGTTGTTGTAAAATTATGTTTAAGTAATTTTGCTATTTTTATTCGTTCTCAGAGTCTATTATATCTAAATATTCTTGTAGTCTTATGTATGTATTAGTGTCTAGTATATGTGTATAGCGATCCGAGTGTCCTCAACGGTGCTGGGGTGCTAAAAACGCCACAGCATTATGCTGAGCCAGTTTTCGATTTGCAACCGCAATGACACACTGTCTTTGTTTTTCATGTTGTCTAGTTATTTGTAATAATATTGGTGTGTCTTGTGGTGTTGTAAATAAATGTATTTTCTTTGTTTCTTTCAAACTGCGATGACCACTTTTTATGTATTTTTTTTTAGTCTGCCAGCGTTTATGAATAAGGGGTAAACCTAATGATAAAAATAACAAGGTTTCGCCTTAAATTGTTTTGTCCACACTTGGCTGCGGCGATGCAGCGGGGTGCGTGGAGGCACGCGAACGCCCAATTACAGGGCGTGTTGTTAAAAATTAATTCGACGGAAGGCTGCATGGAAAAATGGATCGGAGACAATGGAAATCGTTACGGTATTCTCGTAATGAGGTTTTAAAAGCATCGTTGGATCGAAAATGTTTTCAGCTTTTAAAGGCTAGTTGATTATAAGGAGCAGCAGTGTTCAAAAATAACTGAACACTTTAATGCTTTATCGCTGTAAATAATTCGCCCAACTAACTCTATAACCTCGGGCTCTGCAGAGCTAGAGTGAATAGGTTGTTACTGAACCAGTGAGTGATACACCTTTGGCCTCATTCGCACTTTTCATCGGGTGAGAAAGGAGTCAAACACATCACAGGTCAGTTTTATATACAAAAAAATGGTAGAACAGTTACACACGTTTTAACGTTTTCAACGCTATGTCAATAACAACAGCTATCACTCATACGCCATGACATCGGAATGTCAAAAGCGAAGTTGAACCCTACAGAAATGCACGTAGGTAAATATTGCTATGCACGGCGTGACTGATATATCAGTCGTTGGCGTAGAACCTGCGGTGCTGATTAATTACCCAGTCGTGGTAGCCTGGTTTAACCTATGATCACTCAAGCAGAGATAAACTTAACCCGAATAAAAGCCTATCCATAAAGCACTAACAATTTATGTGTGCTCAGGTAAACACCCTCATTTCTAGAAGTCAGTTAAGAACAACCATTGCCATCAATTGTCATGTGGGTAATAAGCGGCAAGAAAGTTATTGGGAGACCCTTATTGGAAAACTTCTATCCTCGTTATGGGGCATGAAAAAATAAAGTTGTCGTACGTGGTGCAAATAAGAGTTAACGGCTACCGATACTTGGATTACAGTTGGGGCTTAGAGTGTTAAGCAAATGGAGGTGACACGCGTACCAATTTCACACAAAATGTGTAAAAAAGTTTTCTTTATGATGACGTGTGCCTGCGAATGTGTTCCCTGAACATTACAATTTAGCCGCTTTCAAGTATAGGGTGAACGAGCATTTACTAGGCAAGCGTGCTCCATCGTAGGTCTCATCTTCGCTTTCCATCAGGCGTGATTTTGGTCAAACACAATCTTATATTGTATAAAAAAAAGTTAAATGATGGTAGCCTAACATCTGGTAGTATAGTGAACGGTTGCGTTCGAAATGCAGTTTGTGTGATTTGTGTGTGTTCGTACAGTGTGGAGGTGGACGAACCATTAACACACATTTCTTGCATAAACGTAAGGTCATCGGTGAGCAAAGTCATTGTTTTAGTTCAGTGACATGAGTTTCACAAAACACGCTGACACGTAGCGGGTGTAACAAGCTATACTATACATTTAAGGAATAGGTGGAATCTCCAGTTGGTTTAATGCTTTAGGGGTTAAGCTTCTGCAGCCTGGCCTAGGGGAATCAATTGTGGTCATTGCTTAGAGGCACTTTATTGTTTATTTCACTTTCTTACATTTTTGTACACATGCGTTAGGCACCGTGGCGAGCGTTTTCTTCAATCATAGCGCGGTCGAATGTCAGTGGGAACCAGACAATTATCAGGTAGCACGCGCAATGAAAAGATCACCCAGTGCGTTATTTAAATATAGTAGTAAAAATATTATTGCTTAATAACAACTGAACGGCTACAAACAATTTATGTACTATATTAAGGCAGTTGTGGGTTACGTTCCAAAAGTTAGACACCTTATCGATGGTACAAGTACATACATAGTTGAAATCAGTACGAACATTTTAATAATAAAATTGAATGGTTAATTTTCGTGTCACAAAGAAGCTTTTCCCAGACAGTCGCTTTGTAAGTATGAATAACTACCATTTAACGTGGTCTAACTTTTTGGTCTCGACACTTGTTTTACATAAGGCCTGTATCTCTACTCTCCATTAGAAATAAAATGCCACTGGGAAATTATGAGAATAGAATAATAAAATTGCAACGAAGAAAAAACAATTTTTGGAAATAATGGGCAACACTCGTTCTCTCAACCCTAAATGTCAGATAATGTAGGAAGCCATCTCTGTTATTCTTCGAATTAACAAATACTTCATGACAAAAACGTCTCATAAAATAACAGGAGATCAGAGAGAGATTGGTGAAACGGACCCTGGCATTCTTATAACATTGATCTCATACTGTTTTTGGTGATATACCTACAAAAACGTAGTTGACGTTGACAAGTTTCCATAGTAACCAACGCTAAACTAAATCTTAAATAAATATTTATTTTGCTTAACTAAAACAAAGGTACGACACCGTATTTAATTGCTAATGGGCCATCATTAATTAGATTTTCCTATTAAGAAAATTCGCTGCATAAAATAACAGTGTAATTCGACTTGAATAAGGGTTTGTTCATAATTAACGCTATAAAATAAATATAAATATCGATTGCGAAAATCGTGCTTAGTTGTGGTTGAAGCTAAGCTAGGGACGGGCCAAGATTACGGCGATTAATCCGATTAAATTAATGATTGAATATTAAAAGCAACAAATTATTTTATTTTAAACCTTATCTAAATATACTAATAATAGTCTCCGTATTGTTTGGAGAATCTGAGAACAAAGCTTTTTTAATCCTAGTTCGGTCACAGGTTGGTGCAGATTTGTATTTTTGTATGATGAATATCCTCTCTCGGGATTAAGATAATTTAATTATGTTTTTAAATATACATTTATTTAATCCGTTGCCTATAGTACTCACAGTACTTTGTTAAGTTTGGGACTAATTGGTGGACTTAATATTACAACTTGATAATATTCACTAATTAATTAGTGAATAAACAACGAGTTTATATATTAAGTAGGTACGAATAACAACCGAACGGTATTGATCATTGGAATTTAAGATTTCTGAGAATTCAGAGATTTTAGCGGCTTTTTTTTTTGTATCAATAATTCAATTATTCCTCAAGTTACTTACCAATATAATATTACTTTGTGCGAGCAACTCTTGTGCATATTGTATACTATTGGCTTAAAAAGGGCCTTAACGATTAATATGGAAATAATGAGCAATCGATATCTGACTGAGAGATAGTAAATCGAAATCAAAATACAGGCTTCATTATTTTGAGTCGACTACGGCGAAGCCAAAATAAACGGTTAAAATCCTCAAAGTCTTGTTCATGTAGTGACAAAAGTATGTTTTAGATGCTAACGAAAAATATGTACCATAATGTCACCAGTATGTGCATCCGCGGCATAAGGTACCGCTTCAAACCCGTCTGCCAGTTGGCTGAGATTCGACGACGGCACATCGAATAGATTTTTTTTTAAGTTGTAACCAAGTAATTGTTGTTATTATCCTTACTTCCTTACTAATATTCCAAATGCGAAAGAAAATCTGTCTGTCTGAGATGAAATTTGGTATAGAAATAGTTAATAAGACCCCGCGAAGAACATAGGATAATTTTTATCGCGGAAAATTATATCATTCCCGTAGGATAACGATGAACGCATTCTTTGCAGACGAAGTCGCGGGCAGCAGCAAAATATGGTACCTATTTTTACAATAAAACAAAATATACATATCTACAGATACTTAAATAATCTAAACGTATTTATGTACAATTAATAAATATAAAAAAAATAAAACTGAACCTAAAACTAAAAAATTATAAATAAACAATATCTTTTAGGATGTCACCCGACAGCATAGTTCCCAGGAGGCAGCAGCGTTCCCGCGTTGAATGGTCATTTTCACAATTGAGTTGTTGTTAGAATTATTTTGGTACTGTAATAATTAAATAATAATGGTATACCGGTACAGTTCGGTTAGGCCACATCCCTATCGCCCGGGAAAGATGACGGACGGGCGGCCATTAACCGACGAGCGCTTATTGTACTCAGGTCGCGACGTTTATATTGTACCGGGATAATGCCTGTTATTTAATGTTACCGCACTAATATTTGCCCGTTTTTTGTCACGTCGCTTCTCGTTAACGAAGATGAAAAGATTGTTTACTTGCCTGTGTCTGGGTATATTGTGTTTTTAATCACTTGTCTTGTTTTATTTATGTTGAGGTAAACTGAGTTTCATTTTTTTATATTTTTGTTTAGTAGAGACATATTTGAGTGTATTTGACTCGATATATTTTTATGTATTAACGCCCGGCTAGAAATTACACTCTGAGAGGAGGTCTATACTCTGCAGTGGGACAAGTATATAGGCTGATATGAGTAATGATGTTTTAATATGTGGTAACGTGGGTAAGCCTTCCAAGGTGGACTCATCACTCCTGGTTAAGGCCGCAGAAGTTTGATGGCTGCAAGCAGTCGAGGACCTGTCATCGTGGCGTTATTTGGGGAAGCATTATGTCCAGCACCGAACGTATTTGTAGTTTATACTTGCGACATGTTTAAAGCTTAAATATAAAATATTTGCAACATTGTAAATGACCTGAAAACACAGCAAATAAGTAGAACACAGCGACAAAGACGACGTGGTTACAAAGGACGCTGTAAATAGGGACAAGCAGCTGCAAAGTTGTCACGTCCTCGGAATTGGCATGGAACAATAACGCCGACGTAGCACCGCGCCGTAGCTTCCGCAGCGGGCTCGTAGGCCGCTACGGCGTAGCGGGATGCCACTAATGAGCACTGATATTGTGGTTCCCTCGCCGGCCCACGGCAATGCTTCACTACCCTGGCCCGTATAAATTGGTTTCATGCATATTTATTTATTCAAATATTATGTATGAATTGAAATCTCGACCGCTACTACTGAAATATGGCTACGGACGACGAAAATTGAATCAACAGAGCAAATTAGGTTGACGCGATAGTGTTTGAACAACAAACTCTTTTAGTTAACTGTGTCCAGGGACTGCTCTTGTGGTTGTTCAAGTATTCTTTATAAACCGAGCGAAGTTTCGTAACAGCAATTTTTTCACATTTTACTCTCCTGACGTTTGAGGAAATTGAACTTTAATGAGTAAACTTATGCAACGGAGCGTGCCTCGATCTTCTTTTTGTTGTTATCCAGGTATAGTTTTAGCACACGTGCTGAGTTTCCCTTGTTTACTATTATATAAAACGCTTCATATTATCATATATGTACATCGTGGCCCACGAGTAACCCGAATATTTAAAATTTAGTTTCCTCCGGTTATTGCTAAAAATAAACTATAAAGTTCGGTCGATTTGGCTTAGTTTGGGAGGTATTTATTTTTTTATAAAATCATTCTGAAAACTTATACAGTGCAATAAAATGCGATGCCACCCTTAAATCCTAAAAAGTCTTTATAACAGATAATGTCATAACAAATTAGAATGCATTGCCAGCTGATTGAAAAAAAAGGAAAGATAAATTTGATTAATAGTACATTACTGCAGCGGCCGCGAAATAGGGGATTGCCGGCCGAGTAGTTATAGATGGCCGAGTGTGAACGAGGCCATCTAGAGATACGAGGCCGGCAATCCCTGTTCGTGGCCAAGGCTTGTATAGAGTTTTTCTCAAACATGCATCATCATCATCACCACCATCATCACCGCCATCATCATCACCATCATCGTCACCAACAACATCATCAACATCCATCAACATCCATCAACATCCATCAACATCCATCAAAATCCATCCACCAACATCCATCAACATCCATCAACATCCATCCATCCATCAACATCCATCAACATCCATCCATCAACATCCATCAACATCCATCAACATCCATCAACATCCATCAACATCCATCCATCAACATCCATCAACATCCATCATCATCCATCCATCCATCCATCCATCCATCCGTCCGTCCGTCCGTCCGTCCATCCGTCCGTCCGTCCGTCCGTCCGTCCGTCCGTCCGTCCGTCCGTCCGTCCGTCCGTCCGTCCGTCCGTCCGTCCGTCCGTCCGTCCGTCCGTCCGTCCGTCCGTCCGTCCGTCCGTCCGTCCGTCCGTCCGTCCGTCCGTCCGTCCGTCCGTCCGTCCGTCCGTCCGTCCGTCCGTCCGTCCGTCCATCCATCCATCCATCCATCCATCCATCCATCCATCCATCCATCCATCCATCCATCCATCCATCCATCCATCCATCCATCCATCCATCCATCCATCCATCCATCCATCCATCCATCCATCCATCCATCCATCCATCCATCCATCCATCCATCCATCCATCCATCCATCCATCCATCCATCCATCCATCCATCCATCCATCCATCCATCCATCCATCCATCCATCCATCCATCCACGTCGACCACGTCGACCTATTAAACGTCATGGTGCTGTGTCACATCAAAACAATAGACAATCACTTTGCTGGCCTTGGCCAGCAATGTTGTATGAAATTCCATTATTGACCTCTCGTCTAGCCGCACCTGCAACGTGACACTTCGTGGCGTATTATAAGGAACATAACGTCAATATTTCATAGCATGTTTGAGAAAAGTTTTTTACTTCTGAGGAATGAACTGAAACAATTACTTACCCTTACCCTTGGTTTCTTTACTTTGCTTTCTTTGGCTTGCTTGTTTGGCCTTGGGGTTTGCCTGCTTGTGATGATCGCAGGTGAGCCAAGTAATTGTTTCAGTTCATTAACATGGACTTCTGCAAAGTAACGCCTGATTCAATAAATTACTTCAGAGGAACCCAAAAATCTGTTTAGTGACATTGGCGCATTTAAAGTGTCCGCGTATACGAAACAAATTGTTAAAAACTGCCAAAAAAATGCAGAAAAAAATGTTTTTTTTTTTGTATACAGACTCTTTTTAATTTTCTATAAGTCAAAGTACATAACGCACTGTGAAATTTTCTAATATCTAACTAGAAAATACAGTCCTCTGGCAAGCGGATGGACAGATAGCGATACCTTAATAATAGGTTCCTGTAAGTATCTTTCGGCTAAAGAACGATAAAAGTTTTACCCAAAAAAATCAAATTTATAAACTTCTCTTCCAAAAAAATTTGAAAAAAGTCTAAAGTTACTTTGCGGAGGTCCATATTAATGAACTGAAACAATTACTTTGCTCACCCGCGACCTAAAATAAGTAAGTAAATAAGTTATTGTTTCAGTTTATTACTATGTATTTGTTCTGTTGTGACACAAAACTAACCACACAATTTTATATGAGTAAACTTCGTTTCACAGCGGAACTTTTTCTAATCATTCATTTTGAATAAATAAATAAATAAAATAAATAAATATTAGGGGACAATCTTACACAAATCGACCTAGTCCCAAACTAAGCAAAGCTTGTACTATGGGTACTAGACGACGATAAACATACTTATATAGATAAATAAATACTTAAATACATAGAAAACATCCATAACTCAGGAACAAATATTCGTGCTCATCACACAAATAAATGCCCTTACCGGGATTTGAACCCAGGACCTCTTGCTTCGTAGGCAGGGTCACTACCAACTGGGCTAAAGCGGTCGTTATATGAATGGCTAACTATTAAGAGTATTTAACGTGACCGACTTCTTGTTCTTCGAACGCAAACAAAATCGAAATCAGAAACGTCAGTCAAAAGAGACAGTATAAGCGTAAAGTCGCTTAGAACAACCCTCCCGATACCGGCTTAAACATAAACAAATGAAATTACATAGATCAGAATAACAATAATTATGGCAAACACTTGGGAAGTTTAATTACTCAAATAACATTACAGCGTCCACAATTCTGAAGTCGGAACGTTCCTGATAAATGAGGCAAACGTCTCAAAACTGGAAACTAATTAAACTTGAAGGTATACGAATCAATACTTAGAAATTAAGACGGTTTAACTTGCAAAGGCAATTGGGTAAAAGTTCGCCTCAAATATTGATACTGGTGTGACGTAGCTTCTATGAGAAGGTAAATTCTTAAGCTGCGCGCACACTGAGATGCGGAAATGGGTATTTGTAATGCTATACCTTAGGGCGTTGATTTTGAACCTATACTTTGTTTATTTTAGCAAAAAGGTAAACAAACTTGAGGAGGCTTTTTATTGAAAAACGCATTTGTAAAGTAAGTAATTTATTGAATCAGGCGTTAGGTACTTTGCGGAGGTCCATATTACTGAAATGAAACAATCACTTTGCTCACCTTCAAGCAATTTAATTAAAATCAATTCAATTGCTTTGCTTTGGTCGCGGGTGAGCAAAGTAATTGGTTTAGTTCTTGAAAAATAAGTCATAGCAAATATGTAGCAATTGGCAAGGACATAAATATATGGTTATTTTCAATCTTTTGGTTTCATACGTAATAACAAATTTATTAAATCGTTTGTCAATAAAAAGATTCGCCATGATTGTATACCGTTTTTCCAATGTTGCATACATAACTATACAGGACGTCCCAAAGCTATGCGACATGAAGGGAAAGTACCTTAAATGTTGGAAATAGCACATTCTATGTAAAGGAGACTTTCCTTTATTTAAAAAAAAACCCTGCATTTATGGATTTTTTTATATGGCTCGTGTTAGCCGGGACTCGAACCCAGTCAAACGCGACCAAAAAATAACCTGCCGTATTTTATGATGGAGAAAAGATTAATGATACGGTTTATTTATTTCTGAATAACATAAGTCACAAAAACACAATCAAAATAACAGAAGGGCATGAAACTATCAATTACGTGTCAATTTTGTTTTCACTACTTACATCTACCTTAAATATTGCAAATAGCATCATCATCATTAATTTAAGAGCTTAGCTCTTGTCGGTGGAGTAATCGCCACTCTTTTCGGTTCTCTGCCAGCGTTTTCAGCTCCTGATACGACATGACATTAGCAAATTGTACATAATGGCGACTTAATTTTATTTTATTTTTAAGGCAGACAATCATTATTTATTCATTTGAAAAATATATATAAGTCTCTATTATGTAGAATTTTCAATCTGCAATAATTTATTTAAGGTACTTTCCCTTCATTTCGCATAGCCTTCAAACGCCCTGGTATATTCAGAAAGGTAGTGAAATCTCCGATTTTTTCTAAGTATATTCCTATGGAAATTCTCAAAAATTACATCGTGGCACTCATTTATGTTGTATAATAAGTACCAGTTCAAAATTTCATCTGAATTCGTCTAACCATTTTTGCGTAAGGAATAACAAACACAGACGTGTATGGACGCGCGCAAACTTTATGTTAGTAGGATTTCTATGAACAAAGTATTACTAATAATTAAATACATAAATAGATATGAAAAGGCCTATAATACTAAATGATACGTTATCAATATCAATTTAATGAACGTTGAAACCATAGAAATACATACTTAATAAAATTAACTATCTGCTTTATGATAATTTTATTAAATTACTAGCTGTTGCCCGCGACTTCGTCCGCGAAGAATAGGGGTATGAAAAATAGTCTACGACCTATTCTCAGACCTACCGGAGATGGAGAAAAAAGTTTTATAAAAATCGGTCAAGCCGTTTCGGAGAAGTTCGGTAACAAACACCGTGACACGAGATTTTTACATGTTAGATTATACGCATATTGGACAAGCTTTTCAACCGTCTCATTTTAGCGGTCGCATTTTTTACGAAGTTGAAACCGTGGTGGCCTAGTTGGTTTGACCTATGGCCTCTCAAGCAGAGGGTCGTGGGTTCAAATCCCGGCTCGCACCTCTTAGTTTTTCGGAATTTATGTGCGAAATTAATTTGAAATTTACCACGAGCTTTACGGAGAAGGAAAACATCGTGAGGAAACCTGCATACACCTGCGAAGAAATTCAATGGTGTGTGTAAAGTTCCCAATCCGCACTGGGCCCGCGGGGGCCCAAGCTCTCTCATTCTGAGTGGAGGCCTGTGCCCTGCAGTAGGACGTATAAAGGCTGGGATGATGATGATGATGATGATAATGATTTTTTACGAATTCGCTGGCATTTTTGGTTATTTATTAGAGGTCCTGTATTTCTATCAGATAAGGGGCCGTCCATTAATCAAGTGATATTTTTTAGCAACTATTTAACCCTCCCCCCTCTTGATACGCAGTGAGGCTTAAGACTAACCCCTACCCAAAATCACGTGTATTTTTAGTACAAATATCTTTAAAAAAACTGAATATTATATTTAATTAAAATACAGGTATAAAGTGGGATAGCTTTGCCTAATAGAATATATTACTGGGCATTTTATTAAATACTTATATAACAAACGACTAACATAGACTGCATATCAAATTTTTTTTCAACTTTTAAATCATAATAGTCTCTGATAGAAAAAATATAGTATTGCTTCCAAAATTATTGAGGCGTGCTTGCGCTAGCTTGCTCGCTTTTGCTTACTCGTATTTTCTTGGTCACGGAAGATCGGATATCCTGTATTTACTCATTAATTCATTACGTTTCAAGTTTCTACTTCTTCCAATTAACAAAAAAAGGTTATTATAGCTAAACCGTTTAAATGACTCCTCGCCCGCACGGTATAGGGGCTGGGGGGTAGGACGACAAAGGGGGCCGGGAGCCAGGCACACGAGACGTGTTCGCCGCCCGCACCTCTCTCGGCCCCTTTGTCGTCATACCCCCCCCCCCCCAGCCCCTGTACCGCGCGGGCGAGGACACATTTAAACGGTTTAGCTATAACATTTATCTTTTCAACTACAGCTCCTATTATATTAAATAAAAATAAATATCACGGGACAATTCACACCAATTGACCTAGTCCCAAAGTAAGCTTGAGTAAGCTAGGGAAAGCTTGTGTTGTGTGTTATGGGGGCTTGTATATTATTCTCAAAAAGATAAAGCACAAGCAAAAGAATCTTGGTATAAATGGTAAATCAAATAACAACCGTTTCAACAATAGTAAGCGATGAAACATAGCGCTACCGAAGTATACACTCCCCTTTAATCCCCAGTCTCGTCTCCCAAAGTTACCTTATATTCTTTTGCTTACTTAATATTATTTAGCTTTGATATATTCGCAATTTAAGTTGCCTGAAACTCGTCGGAGAGGGCGACTGGATTAAATTATATATTTTTTTCCTACTTGCTTACGAGCAAACGACTTTAGACTTAAACATTGAACGAGGAACACGGAGTAAAAATAGGGTCGAGTGTTGCCAAATTACTTTATTAGAAGTCGCCGCTTACATTAAATTAGCAAACAGTTTTAGTAGTTCATGATACTAAAGTTACCTTTTTGTAAAGTTTGATCGTGTTTGTGATTAAAATAAACGACAAGATATTTGACAATTTAATGTATTTTGTTTTTTTTTTTCTTCTGTCGCATGTACAAACGCATCAGAAAGAAGTAGAGTTTTAGTTGCCTGATTACTGCCTGATTCATCAACACCGTATGCAAACTTTTGGACTTAAAGAGCTGAAAATTGGAAATAAAGTTTCCTTTGTATAGTATTTACACATGGAATAAAGATGGATTTTATAAAAATTACCACGGAATGAGAAGTTAACAAGCTGTTTCAATTCTTATAATTATTATTTCGAGAATTTAGAAAGCAGCTTTAACGATTTTGATTAACTTGCTGTGTCGAATCAATCTGGCTTGGTGTTATCTATAGGAAAACACGTGTTTTTTAGCAAAATAAAGATCGCTGAGGTAAGTTCGGTTGCGTAGGTCCTGTCAATGACAATACATTTTCTAAATACATAAGTCGAAAATTACGTGCCAATAATCTAGAATAAGCACAAACAAAGCTACGTACGAAAATAAACGTACAATATAAATCTCTTTTTTTCGTCGAAAACCCCTGCAATTAACAGTAACAACGGCGAGGGAGCGTTTTAAAGCCTTTGTAAGTTACGCCCCACATAAAATAATCAGAGAATTTTGATAAGAACTTAATTATTTTGTACCTCGTTTAACTTCCAGCGTGTAATGTATCCCTTACCCAAGCTAAAAAGATGATAATAATTTGGCGCAAGCCCCAGGCGACTGCTAAAATACAGCTATAGATGTATGTGGATTTATTAATAAAGGAATATGTAAAACGTAATGATTTCGGTTCGGAATGTATTGGAAGAAAAATTCGATAGTCACATTGAGTAACGACGGCGAATTTTGTTTTAATAGCCTATTATTCTCCTTTTTTTTGCTACTGCGTCGGATAGCGTATTATTTCAAAACTACCTGTTAAAAATAAAGATTCAAAAGTGATTTTAGTTAGGTTGCACAAGATGTTTTAAAATTAGTCATGAATATCTCAGCCAGTGATTGGAAAAGTTCGGCAATACCTACCCTTATAAAAAATTATCAAGCATTTTTTGACCTGATTTACACCTCGCCTCGCGCCTCGCCTCGTCGTCTCGCTCCGGACGCGAGCCTCAAAATCAAGGCAAATCACGAGACGAGGCGCGAGGCGCGCCTGTTCACACTCTCGTCTCGTGGCTCGTCCCGCAGTTCGTCTCGCCACTCGTACGCGAGTGTAAACCAGGTATCAAAGTTGTCACTCGGCAATCGGTTCGCACGCTAGCCGCGTCGCGTAATTATTTTTCTGTTTTTTTTTGCAACAAACCATGACTTCTGAACGATCTTATAATCCGTATAAAAGATACTGTTGCGTTTAAAGGTATTTTACTGAATTAATACACACTTTTATCTTTCTTGATTTATATACCTACCTAAATATCGGCGAGTGGGAACCCTGTGCTCTTAGTTTCGGTTCAGCGGTGCCCAACGGAATATGAACGCTCGTATCACACGATAAGTTTCAATTTCACGTGCAAGCAATTAACGGTCGTAAGAGTTATACCTAAAGTTGACTTTTGTTCGAGAGTGATCCTTCTGTACGATAGTACTATTAGTTATTCTGTGACTTTGTACTCGAGCCATCATCATATCAGCCAAAAGACGTTCAATGCTGGACAAATGCCTTCCTCAAAGAGTTCCACAACGATCGGTCCTGCGCTGCGTATCCAAGTGGTTCCTGCGACCATTAGGGTGAGGCCACACGAGCGTAATTTTGTGAGTTGTGAGCGGCAGAATTTCGGTTGCGCCATACATTGTGTCACGTGAGTGTCACGTGATGGCCCCCGCATATTGTATGGCGCGAACCGAAATTCTGCCGCTCACGACTCACAAAATTACGCTCGTGTGGCCTCACCCTTACCAGAGAGAGGTCGTATTTTCTAACGCTTCTGACGGTTGCCTTCGCTTTCGCCATCTAAAGAGATCATACAGGTGTCATCATCTTATACCGTTTGACAGAAAGAAAATAGTGATTGCGAAGGCAAGCGTCAGAAGCGTTGGACAATAAGCCTGCAGATCGTCTATCTAAAATCTTGTTGGGGGCCTTCCCACGCCTCATCCTCCAGTTCGCGGGCATCTTTTAAGAACCTTACTGCCCCATGGGCCGTCGGTACTACGAGCAATGTGCCCTGCCCATTGCCACTTAAGTCTGGCAACTCTCTGAACTATGTAACAACTGCACTGTGACTGCACTGTGTATGTACTTACTAACTTCAGTTCTCCTGATTACCAAGAATAAAAATGTTAAGTAAAGTATGCTAAAATAATATACTGCATTATATTACTATCTAGCATACAAATGTGATGCATAAAAATGTAATAAGTGTAAGAAATTGTGAAAATATTGTAAGTTGTAAATTGTATTGTTATAGAATAAGGATCCTATGAAGTAACCTATATTTGTGAACTTATCTAAGATGTAAGTATTGTTAAGTACCTACCTGCAGTCAAACTGCGTAAGCAGTTTTGCGGGGCATGGTTTAAATGAAAGTGTAACTTTTTATAAATAAATATAAAAAAAAAAAAAAAAAAGTAATAATTACATTGTGTAAGATAGAGTAAATAAAATTGTGAGTAGTGGTTTTTGATATTAATAAAGTAAATAAATGTACCCCATAACCCGCTCTCCTAATAGTTTTAAGAAAAGTAAATAAGATGAAGCGTGACAAAGTGGACGGTTTGTGTGATGGACGAGTATGGTAATAGAGGCCGGAATGGTAGATGATAAATAAAAAGTATGTGTGCATAGTAATTAAGTGTAGCTAGTTAGTGAAGTTTTAAGGGTCGGGAACCCACTGGAAGGAATGTGGATGCATGCAAGAAAGACCCAAGTATGTGGCACGATAGGGTGAGAAAAATCGAGAACTGGAATGTCATTGATTTTTGTAAACATAGGCTCAGGCATCGTCTGAGGTAGTAAGAAAAAAAAAAAAAAAAAAAACTTCAGTTCTCCTGCGGATTTGCTCATTTCTGATTTAATCACGCAGATAAATTTCGAGCCATATAGTACCGGTAAAAGGGGAAGCGCAAATACTTTTGTGCTTATTTTTGAGTACCTAGTGACGGAAAAAAGTCAGGTGCATAGATATTTCCGACTACTGGTACCTACATAAAATTGTATGAATGCTTACCTTTATTCCAATGTGGATGGGGAAGTCCGAAGCTAGCGCTGGCTGTGGATGCAGGGCCGGCAGCAGCGGCAGCGGGAGAGGGCAGGACATCATAGCTGCGCCAACCTAAAAAAAAATAAAGCTATTTAATTATTCTAATAATTATTGTACATCATCATCGTCATCATCAGACAGAAGATGTCCATTATTGAACAAAAACCTCCCCCTTAGAATGCCACAATGAACAACAACTAGCCACTTGCTTCCAACGGTAATTATTGTTGAGTCGAACTAGGTAGCTGAATTGTAAAACATTTGTGACCCACTGTGGAACCTTTTCACAGAAAATCATCATCATCATCCCAGCCTATATACGTCCCACTGCAGGGCACAGCCCTCCTCTCAGAATGAACGTTGGGAACTACGGCTCGCAGAAAAAGTCACAGTGAAATTGCATTGCTTGACAAGGAAAATCATTATGACGCTTACTATGCAAACGTTCTATGGTGGGTCAGAAATCAAATGGTTCGACCGTACAAGTAATGATTATTGAGAAAACTATGAAAACCTGAAAGCCTGCTTTATTTTAATTCCTTTTTTACTGTGTCCAGTCTAAAAATTACAAATCTGACATAAGCCAATTGAACGTCTTAAAGAGGTTGAGTTAAATATTAGTTCGATAATTGAATACTGGCTGTTATTGTCAGTTTTGATTTTCTTCTAAAAACAGCGAAGTGAAACTCACAAGTACAAATTTTAGTTTAGAATTAGAAATGAAGTAAATACATAGAATTACGGACTTAGTATAATGTAATGACTAAGTATGAATATTTTTGAAATAGTTGAGGTATTTATAAGTATATGAACTACAATGACTTAAAATAAAAAAGACAGTTGTTGTGTCTGAGATTTTCAGTCATTAAATTAACATTGTGTATGATTATATGAATAAAAATATAAGTAAAGCTAAATCACCGTAAAGCAAGTTACATGTTTGTAAAACCGAATCGTTTGCCGAAGTAAAACACAAACAGACCACGCAAAACACATTTCAATATTGCCCAAAAATGAAAAAAAAAAACAGAATAACCGCAGCAATTTTCAAATTATCGTCCTCAAAAACTACATGCACCGCATCAATCGACAAATATACGATCGGAAACGCTGGAAAACAATTTAGTTAGCGATGAATTCGAAAGCCTGGATGAACCGGGTACGCGCCTCTAATATTCCGTGTGGGCCGCTTCCCCGGTGAAAACGTTATGAATAATATATAGCCGCGAATGCAGCCGGTCGCAACAGATCAGTCGGCATTACGAGATATGGGTGACGAATATAAACGCGCTGGGACCAGACAGCGAGCACTAATACTGTATTCGGTTAATTACAGTTTTTGCGGAATATTTTCATTGCAAGGGTGCCTCCCTTTGACGACCGGATAGCCAAAATGTTCAGAGAACCTGACTATGAAACTTGAAACTTGGGTTCAAACTCTTTATTGCATTTAATATTGTGATGAAGATCCTAAAAATCACCGATCTCAAATCGGAGCATGTATTTTGTATAAAAAATATAAATGTTTGTTTGTTTATCCGTTTCCTATTATCTATTCTACAGTGTATGCTTTGGTTAGTTTGGGACTAGGTCAGTAAAACTACTGCTCTCAATTATCTTGTGTCCTTCTGATGCTTGATGTATTTTTTGTGACGTATTTGGAGTGCGTATATTAAACAATACCTACACTATTTTTCTTTGGGCAGTTGTGTAATAACACGATTTAGAAAAATATTACTAGTGAAGATGAAGATTATATTATTTTAGAAAAGCACAAAAAAAAAGCGAAAGCCAGTCCTTTGTCCGTGAAAAACCCTTAAAAGTGAAGCGACTTTAATACCAACAAAGAAGTTCGGATTGGATTACCTTTATAATCAAAATCCAACAAAACATTCGCGGGCATGCCGGGTTATTAATTTAGGAAGGTTTATTAACAAAAAAGACAGCAGCGATACAACGTTAATGCGAATCAGAAAGGATGCAAAGTTTTAATCGAAATGTCGACGAGTCCCACTCCGGGTCTCTCGGGGCGCTTCTTGTTAAAATAAATTAATTATACCCCGACTATTTACTAATTGAATGGTGAAAACGAATTGTAAGCGGTTACCGATGTTAATGATCCTAATGATAACACGCGTACTCGTTAATTTGAATAAATACGGGCTTACAACCCCCTGAAATAGAAAACGGAGGTACGGTTAGGTTATTCCACGGCTTTCATTACGCCTTTGCTTTAAGTAATAATTTTCAGGTGAATAATTAAAATATTTTTATTTTATTTATTTAAGTATCGGATTGCTGAGCCAAAATAGTCACCGATTGGATTCCAAGCGACGGGCACCTGAACAAAGGCAGACCAAAATATTTAGAGATGGCGGGATGACTTGAACCGTTTTGACCCATTTTGGCGGGATTTTGCGAAGGATAAAGACGGGTGGAAAGAAAAAGAGGAGGCGTTTGCCCAGAAGTGGGGAGTGAAATAGGCTATTTAAAAAAAATATGAGAGAAAGGCAAACGAGCGAATTAATGTAAAAATTTTGTATTTATTTTATTTTGTAAGTACCTATTTATTTTCTTTCTCTTTTAAGTATTTCTGTTTTTTTTTCTTTACTGCACGTAATTTTAATTGTCTGCTTATCCACTATACACCGTGAAATTTTAGTGGTTGTTTTCCCGAAACGAGGTGATTTAGTATCGATTGTACAAACGATTTATAATTACTATTTTGACTAGAGTCAAAAATCCAATTGTGGAAAACGAAAGACGAAAATGACCGCAAACCAATAGTAACGCTTCGTTGGTACCTAACCTATCGTACGATCGTACGCTACTTGTACCAACGAAGCGTTACTATTGGTTTGCGGTCATTTTCGACTTTCGTTTTTCACAATTGGATTTTTGACTCTATTCAAAATAGTAATTATAAATCGATAGTACAATCGAAACTAAATCACCTCGTTTCGGGAAAACAACCACTAAAATTTCACGGTGTATAATAAATTGTCTTCTCTTAACTAGGTTAGCTGGAAGAGATCCCTTTTTAGGGATAAGCTCACCTTTGTTCTCCTCTCTGTGTACTTGTATTTTTTATTTTTATGTGCAATAAAGAGTTTACATACATACATACATACATACATACATACATAAATACATACATACATACGAGCAAGCGAGTTTTCTGACGGAAAATGATCACCAGCGCCTATTAATATCAACAACTCAATGAGAGTCACTGATCAGTTGCCGGCCTTTAAAGGACGTATACTTATAAACCCTTTTCTTGACAGCCCCGATGTCATAATCGTCTGGAATATTTTTGAGTTGAACAAATAAACATTTGGCATGGAAGCGGAATAGTTGTTTATTCGCTGCGAGTGAAACAAACACCATTATCTTCTTACAGCTTATAGGTATAATTACGAAGATACACAATGAAGATGATAGCTCACCTCAAGCCTACCATCACGCCGGCAGCATAGTTCGCAACTCCATTAATTACATTAATGAATGATAACACAACTTCCTTAGCTTCTGAATAGTTCAGAGGAGCGCGGTTTTGATCTATGGAACTACCTATGTATGGTCAGAGTACACTAGGCTAGGAAAATTTTAATTTAATCTCGACGAAGCGGAAGGTTAAGTTTAGTTTTGCTTAGTGGTTAAGCCACAATGTAGCTTATCGTTGGGTACAATATAAATGAGTCGACTCTATAGACCAAAATCTTAAAGTAAGTAGGATCTCCCAAACAAAAATATATGAAATCGGTTTAAAATATTATTTATCGCGATCCCGCAACCAAACCAAACTAATACTAAATTTCATAATATAAAGCGGTTCAACAGTATAAAGCGTAACAAACAATCAAACATATTCACGTTCGCATTTATAATTTTACTTATAATTTTGAAATTCCCTACTCATCGGTTTAAAAATGTCTATGTATAGGAAAACGAAACAAAGAAAACAAAACATAACCTAAATGAATTTAAAATAGTTTCCAGAAAAATTATAAATTTTGTGGCACATTCTTTTTAATTACTATGTGTGCAATGGTTACTGATTTGCTACGCTTTCGAACCAATTTCAAACTAACAAGTTACGAAGAATCCAGTTTTATTTTGAAAAACATGTTGAGAGAGTTTTTACGGTGGTGCTTTGACCAAAAAAATACGCGTTTCTTCGCTTACTTTGTGGTAGTACATTTTACAGTATGTACATAGATGGAAAACAGACAGTCAGACAGTATTCTGATAACAGAAGAGATCAACTTTAACCTTTAGTTTTATCATTTTTAGGGTTCCGTACCCGAAGGGTAAAAACGGGACCTAATTACTAAGACTACTGTCCGTGTGTCTGTCTGGCTGTTTGTCTGTCACCAGGCTGTATCTCATGAACCGTGATAACTAGACAGTTGAAATTTTCACAGATGATGTATTTATGTTGCCCCTAAAACAACAAATACTAAAAATAAATTAAAGTTAATAATTAAAGGGGGTCGTCATGCAAGAAACGTGTTTTTTCAGTAACTGTCTTTATAATGACATTAACTACCTAGGTAGTTAAAACTTTCACCGATTATATATTATATTACTATGGGCTCTACAACAACAAAAAATAAAATATGATTAAATTAAACATTACCTAAAGGGGTCCCGAAATACCAACGTAAAATTATCCCACACGGTGTAAATTGTACTTAGAAGCAGGGCTCTGCTAACATTGGATTATTATAGTTGCGGCTGTCTATGTCGTATATTTTGACATAACTAAAAATGTGTGCAGAACCCTCCGTACGCGAGTCCGACTCGCACTTGGCCGTTTTACTTATTTCACGTAACTAATTTGTTCAAGTAAGCAACATAGAACATTTAACAAAGGAATCTTAAGTGGTTTCCAAAGCTATTATTCATTAAATAATTTCTTCTTGTGCTGCGGGCTGCAAAGTTACTGATTAAATTGCAATCAGGCTTGCAAGTTGCATGTTACGTCTAAGTTGGCGTAAACAAACGGACTTTAAGTCCCATTGTAAGTCAGCTCAGTACAACTTCTGTTTATGAACTTAGTTCTTGCTACTTATAATTGCCCGTGTCAATGATAAACGTGAAATACTAGCTTATGCCCACGGCTTGGTTCTCGCAATCGGCTCATGAATGGACTAAATACTCCTAATGCATTGTTTTAGTGATCTAAAACCACTTTTGTATTATTGCCTTTTAAATGAAAACGATTTGGGCCACGTCGGTTGGATGATTTCAAAGTGTATTTTAATGGTCACAGGTAGTAACAATTTGTACGTTTTATACACCTTTGTGCATTAAAACAACATAAAAAACAGGTTTTTTAACATTAATAATAATAATTATAACCATTTAATTCAGATAATTGCATTCATAGAAATGTTCGTTCACAAGGGCCAATTGAAGCACGACGATGCCTGGTTTGAGTCACTGAGGGAAAAACGCATAAAGCGCCACGACCGGGCCACCAACCCTCGACCATCTGGGGCTGCGTACACTTGTCGCGAGTGCGGCCGAGGGATGCTATCCCGTATCGGTCTTTATAGCCGCGAGCGCAAGTGTCGCCAGTGTGCTACTTAAATCATCTGTCAAAATGTAAAGGCCTATTATTTATTATTAGAAATGTTAGGAGTGTCACTTATAGTAGTAGTACCTAGTGTTGTGTAGTGTTATTTTTGTTTCCATACAATTTTTAGTTTAATTATTTTGTTGTGATACGCTAACGCTGTAAAAAATTCCAAACGTCTTTCTATGACGATTCATATGATTCAGAGAGGAACGCATAAAGAATGGACGATGAAGCAAAAGCAATAGGGGTGGGGCTCTTAAGCGTTTCAACCGACGTAGATTTAGATTTATTTATTTTATGATAAAAATTACAATATAATTACGAAAATGTATATGTAAATGTAAGCATAATATCGGTAAATTAAAACTAATTGCAACTATACGACCACACACCACACCACGCGGGGTGGTTATTAGGATTCACTCACGCACACACACACACACACAAACACACACACACACGCAAACCACCTGGCGCATGCGCTTGTCTTAGTTTTCTTTTACGTAATTTATGTTTCTCTGGTCTAAAATTTGGTTTTATTCTGTTTAATTTAATTTTATTTTTTTTGTATTATTATTTTTTTTTAAATTATTCCTACTGTTTCACATCTTGCACTCCAGGGTCCCAAGATACAGGCTCAGCCTAGTTTGGGGTCCGTCAGGAATACTTACTCTGTACACTTGTGAATTATTAAGCAAATAAATATTTTTGTATTTTTTTTTGTATTTGATTATTACTTGACAGACATAATTATTAGTCTATTTTCGTAACACACGAGATACGGCGATTGAAACGCTTCAGAGCCCTCTAAAGGGTTCATTTACATTCGGAATCCTAAAAAAATATGTAGGTATGCGTATAAAATCTCCAGGGTCTAGGGATCATGACGTGTGAATACGCAATTGTTAGGTAGACATTTAGGAGCAGTTTATTTATATCTGTAGGTAACCGCCCTCGGCGCAGCCAATTGGCGCGAGGTGGTGCAAAATAGGGAAGAGTGGCGCTCTCTGGTGTCGGAGGCCAAGATCCTCTTTGGGTCGCTGAGCCAGTGTAGTAAGTAAGGTATACCTACATTTATTTATATCTATAGATGAGTCCTACTTGAATTAATTGGTGACAGCGTACTTATAGGCGACTTACCTAGATAAAGAATTTACTGGTGAGTATGACCGCTTCAATGTGAAAGCTTCGAGGTAATCTTAGCAATAAATTGTCGTGGCAAGTCTCGGGTGGAATAATATGACTTGTCGAGAGTCTTTAGTAAAAAAACTTTCTAGAACGCGAATTTATCCGTTTTCATTAACGTTAAATGGTCTCAGAATCACTTGAACAAACTGGCGAACGGTTTTTACTACCCCAATTTCATATTTAAGTTAAGTACATGTCAAATTAAACGTCCTTCACCATTACATCAGAAACAAAAGAAAGGAAAAACAAAACGAGGAAAAATTAGAAAACGTCACACACAGAGGGTAGTTAAATTGAAAAGCTTGCGCCATTGAAAATGTTTGCGGGACCGCAATCTAACTTGCCAAATTAATTTATGACAACCGTAACAAGGTGAAGGTAAAACTGGGGAAAGAAAACATTGGAGCACCGATTATGGTCTGAAAAGTGATCTCTATTGCGCCAGTATGCTTAATAGGCTGGCTATATTAAAACTTTTACGATAACCAACCTGATGCCCTAGTGGTTAGAGAACCTGACTAAAAAACTTAAAAGTTTCCTTGTCCTATCACTATCACCGCTCTGAACAGATATTACGTATGAAAGTTCGAATGCTTAATTTGTTTTGCTTCGAATCTTAGATGTTTAATGATTATATACCTAAGTATGTATCTAGGTATATTTATTCGTATAACACAAGTGTTGCTTACTTTAGGACTAGGTTAATTGGTATGAATTTTCCCGTCATACATATTTCTCCATTCTCTTTTCTTCTTCAGCAAGCTGTTACCCTTTGTTGGGTATATGCCTCTCCAATCTTTTTCTATTCACATCGATTATCTGTTTCCTTCTTACAAACTGGTCTTGTTCTCTCTGTAATATTATCGGAACAACGGGCAGGCAGTCTGACCACACTTCTGTACTCTTTTTAGGGTTCCGTAGTCAACTAGGAACCCTTATAGTTTCGCCATGTCTGTCCATCTGTCTGTCTGTCTGTCTGTCCGCGGCTAAGCTCAGAGATCGTTAGTACTAGAAAGCTGTAATTTGGCATGAATATACATATCAGTTACGCCAACAAAGTGGTAAAATAAAAAATAACAAAATATTTTTTTTAGGGTACCTCCCATAGACGTAAAGGGGGGGTGATTTTTTTTCTCGTCTAATCCTATAGTGTGGGGTATCGTTGGATAGGTCTTTTAAAACCATTGCGGGGTTGCTAACATGATTTTTCTATTCAGTGATTTGTTTGCGAAATATTCAACTTTAAAGTGAAAATTTTCATTAAAATCGAGCGTCCCCCCCCCCTCTAAAATCTAAACTATTAAATGGAAAAATTTGAAAAAATTCAGAATGGTAGTGTATATATCAAATTTACTAGGAAAATTATAGCGGCTAAGATTGCTTGGAAATTATTTGTAGTTTAAGAGTAAATAGTAGCCTAAGGTATAAAACATACCTAAACTTGGATGATTCCGTACACATACGAAATCCTTAGAAAAATATTACTTGATTTTCTTGTAATGGCTACGGAACCCTACCTTGTGCGTGTCCGACACGCTATCGCCGGTTTTTTTATTTTTTTGCCAGTGATATTTATTATTGTTATTTGATCTTTTGCCCTGATTCCACATTTAAGTCGTGGGTTTCTAAGTAGCTAATAACAGTAATAACCGTACACTGGAACAGTCTTCCCTTGGAGGCCTACATTATGTCTAACAGTGCCTTACGAACGTGAAATTCTAAAATCTTAATTACTAAGTAAAGACATGAAATAATTTATAGTCTTCATGCAACTTAAATGAAATCCAGGATGTTATACATATTTGGAATTTGTTTGTTGTATAATGTGTAAATACATATGTTCATGCAACTCAACTTTCATATGAAGCCCGGGATGGTGCAGCATTTTTGAGAAAGTAGATTAAAACAATAAATTGATATCTTAAAATGAATGGTACATTACAATGACTCTTTATTGTACACTACAAAGAAAACAATACAAAAAAATGCAAGGTAAGCAATAGGCAGCCTTATTGCTTCAAGGCGATCTTTACCAAATGAAATTGATTATGAAATGAAAATTGTAACAATAAAACATTGTAACATTATAACAATGATAATTTAATCTTAACTAAAAAAGTTTTTTAAATAGCCATGGGAATGCTGTAAAATCCCTAAATATCAATTCAACTGTTAAATTCTGAACATTTTTAAATTAGATTTTGGTAACAATAATTTATTTCTGTATTTCACCGTATTTTCACCTTAGTTGTGCTTATGTCTGTCTTTGCTAAAGCATTTAAAAATAGAACTGTTGAAATGAATGGGTTCACGGTCGAAACTGCGGATGAAGACTAGATAATACTATTTCTAATGACTTTGAGTAACATTATACTTATAAAATAAATACATCTAATCAAAGTGTGTTTAGAAACCCGACCCTTTTCAGAGAATACCAACCTGACTCTGTTATCGTTCGGGAGCGGAAGACACCGACGGCTTCCCGATAAACTTTTAATTCGTTTTTCACTTCGTTATGAAAATATTTCAATCGTTTTAATTAGGCTCGAGTAGGCGGAAAAGATTTTATTAGCAAATAACGTTTCGGTGGCGAAATATGGTTGCTGAGTTTAGGTTGTTTTGCATTATATTTTTTGTCGTGCAGACATGTACATGTTTTTTACATGTGATTAAAGTGAGTATCTAGGTAAAAATGTTGCACTTCAATTATTTAGTAAAATGTTTCGTTAAGCCCCTGCTACACGGTCGGGACCAACCGCCGACCATCGTGACCTTGGTCGGGTTGATTTAAAAATGGACAGTGTAGAAATTGGTTGACCCGACCGATATTTGGTTGATGTCAACGGCCTTGGCCGCGAGCGCATTGTCCGTGGTCGGCCCCAACCGTATGGAATGCTGTCGGCCGACGCGAGCGACACGACGGTCGGCAGTTGGTCCCGACCGTGTAGAAGGGGTTTTACTGATATTATCTATCAGCTATTATTGTTAACTAATACATACCTGTATCAATGCACATACAAACGTGTAATAATCAACCATAACTTAATTTTAAATGTTTCCCTCAAATTAGTACAGTCACCCTTATAAACAACGGAGGAGTAAAAGCGTGTTTGGACATTTTTGACTACCTCGAATGCTCCGATGTTTATAAGGGCGAATTTAGGGTACTTCACACTGCTCGTGGTCCAATTCGCGATTGGCCGTTTCGTTTTCTTCTATTCCCGATCTTAGCGCAAGTTCACGAAAACTGCCTCGTTGTAATTTCATCATCATCATCATTCCAGTCCATTTATGACCCACTGCAGGCCACAGCCTCCTCTCAGATTGAGAGGGCTTAGGGCGTAGTTCTTACGTGGACCCAGTGCGGATTGGGAACATTGAATTTCTACTCAGGTTTGAAAGTTTCCTCAAGATGTTTTCCTTTAATAAGTAATTTCGCACATAAATTCCGAAAAACTCAGAGTTGCGAGCCCGGGCTCGAACCCACGACCCTCTGCTTGAGAGACCATAGGTCAAACCACTACGCCCCCACGGCTTCAGCACGTTGTAATTTGCGATCTCTGAATTGCATGCAACTCGCTGCAACAATCTCAGCTGAATAGTTCAAACTCACACATAACTTATTTAGCTTAGGCTCGTTGTTGTTAGCAAGACAAACTAAGCCGACACACGGTCGAGCATATTCTGGTCACAGTATAAATCAGTACCACATCTACATGAAAATAACGCACCAAATTATTGAATTCGTGCAGGATGAGGTGAAATGAAGCGAAGTATGACGTATGACTGGGTAAAAGAGAGATGGGATTTGAATGAGTAAGAAAGAAAAAGCATGAATGACAGGCAGAATTTGGAATTAAGAACTGTAAAAACCAGAGGAAGTGAGCAAGACGATCAAGACGTGTTATTTGTTTTTTTTTTTGGAATATATTTATTTCTTTAACCGGTTTTACTTCAATGTACAATCCCACATTTATGACAGATTTTGTCTTACCACTTGTCGTACCACTATTACACGCTCGTCTACTTATGACTGGGCGAGAACTTCTGTAGCCTGTGAAAATTCACTGCGTTGTTCGTAACCTCCGGACGGAGCGTATGGCAGGATACTGTTTTATGCGCCGTTGCCCTCCAGGTTATCTCATAGAAGAGAAACGGAGTATCAACAGCACGTGACGAGCCTCACAGTGCGATGCTGGCCTTACACACACAGCACATATCATCGCACATATGTTCGCGTAGTACATATCATAAGGGAAGCTTTTAACAAAACCACAATGCTGGGCTCTCAACCTTGGTGACACTACAGCTTGCCAACGACGAGCAAATTCTGTGTCCGTTGCGCGATAAAAACTCTTATCGCACAGTGGTTAAGTGACAACACAAGTAATGTTTTCAAAATCGTTCACAATACCGCTACTGGGCCTGGCTGGGCTGTAACACTGAGCGAGCTGCATACGGGTAGCGTGCACTTGTGTTGGTGCGAATGACGCGCGTTGTTAATAGATTGGTTACTGTATTTATACTATGATGCTATGCTTAGACAGACCAGGTTGGTTTTGGTCTGGCTTATGACGATGTTCAACTCCGACAATAATCACGGGGCAAACCTGAGAACACGAACTGTTATGCAAGTAGATTACAACTGCAATTTGTGTGCGGATGCTTTGAGAGTAAATCTGACGTCTGTTTATTGCATTTCAAAGCAACGTGCTGTTTTGTGTGATTCAATGTGCTGGGATTTTTCAAGTATAAATTGCTAATTATTAACCTCCTGATTAAGTATCTACGAGCATCTATAATAATAAATAATAATAATAATAATGTTTTATTGCAGGCATAGTACACCCATAAATCTTAAAAAATAAATCCAGTACAATAGTACACACTACACAGTCAATAAAGATTGGACGTCGACATTACATAAAAAAAAAAAATTAAACGAACAAATCTTTTCTATTTCTTTGGTAGACGTGTTTTCTTGAGTAGTTGTCTTTCCGTTGTAAAAGGTTGCCTGGAAGAGATCGCTTCAAAGCGATAAGGCTTCCTATTGCTTACTTGTTTTTCTGTATTGAGACTGAGTCGCCTTTTAATAAAGCTCGATCAGCAGCATAATGCCGTTCACGTGATATTGCATTTTAAAATTATCGTATTTTCTAAAGTAGGTAATAATTTTTCTTTTCATTTCCAGCCTATATTACACGTCTCATTGATGGGCACAGGCCTCCTCTCAGCATCGGTACTTCTCGAATTAGGAACTTCACACACACCATTGATTGAGTTGCTTCGCTTTCTATGTAGATTTCCACTACGTTTTCCTTCACCGAAAAGCTCATGGTAAATTTAATAAATTCCGTAGAACTCAAGGCTCGAGTTTAGCTCGGGTTCGAACTAAGCCATCATCGAAGTAAAACAGTATACAGAAATCAAGATCCGTCTAATTAAAATACTAAGTAAAGGATCCGTAAAATCATATCCTCAATTTATTAATCCCGCTTATAACGGTTTTTTAGTACAGTATTCTTCATAAAGTTTTAGTACTTGGAGGTGGTAAAATTCTTATTAGACATAAATTACTCTTGAGGTGATCTGCTGTAACAATGTTAATCTTGCTACATAGTATTTGATGAACTATCAAAGGAATCCCGAGGAGCGGATTGATCAGTTTCCGAGAGCTACCTTTGTATTAAAGCACTTATTAGTCATATTAGTTATAATTTCAACTCCACGTCTTGGGCTAATATGGGCCTTTAGGCGCTCAAACGATCTCCACACGCTCTTTATTACCTTAGTAATAGGACCGTGTATATTTTTGAGCGACACAATCGCTCGTCCATTTTTGCTGCTGACTTTATATTTTACACGCAAAATCCCGTTGTGTTTTGACCTATCTTCGAGTTAAATCGAAACAAAAATAATAAATAATAAAAATATCCATTCAAAAAAGTCCCGGAAAAATGTTGCTGCGTTAACTGTGTGGTCGGTATGTGACTAGTGGGATTTATTTGAACTTTGGCACAGAAATGTAGTTTCAATAACAATTTAAACACAGTCAACAAAAACTAAAGCCATCGA
Source organism: Archips crataeganus (assembly GCA_947859365.1). Classification (NCBI taxonomy): domain Eukaryota; kingdom Metazoa; phylum Arthropoda; class Insecta; order Lepidoptera; family Tortricidae; genus Archips; species Archips crataeganus. The sequence goes on along the minus strand of OX402049.1, from coordinate 4,756,842 downwards.
TATGTATTTTTTATTTTTTTTTATTGTTAGGACTCTAGACCCTAGTTTTTAATTCAGTATTAAATACTTAGAAGTAGGTAGAGTAACTGTAATTAATATGACTCGTCTATTGCACAGGACTGCGATTTTGGTACGATAGTGTATTTTTAGCACCCGTGCCGTCAATTTTTCACACGGATAATGCGAATAACGCCTATATAGGTACACGTGTATGAATAATTTACTAAGCCCCGTTAAACGCATACGTCGTGACGTCATGTCATAAATTGATTTCCTCACGTTTGTGTCCGTAATTGCTGGAGCATTCTCTACGCGGCTTGTGGGCCGGTATGTCAATGAAATCAATTACTCGCACCATCCTCAACACATTGTGGATAGATTACTTGCGAGTCGGCACGAATAACCGTATAAGCATGTATTTACTACATAGATACCTGCTACGGAAACTTGATGTATAAATCGTCGTGAACTTTGTTTTAGATTGATGTTTGTGTTACTTTTATCAGACTTCAAAAAGGAGATTTTGATTTTTTTTTGTATTTTTGATGGTTATACCTCAGAACTCTGTAATTACTGAACCGATTTGGAAAATTATTTTTGGTTTGGGAGAAGTACTTGGCCCCCTTTTAAATTTGAAGAGAAGTACGACCCCTGAGGAAGTCCTTTGCGATCTTTTTTTTTCTTTTTAACTTATTCACTATCGCAAATAATGGTCCTTGTTAAAAATTTCTCCATATTTTTTTTCTACTTTAAAAACCAACTTTTATTCAGTCACCGTATTTTTTATTTATGTAAAAAAAGTTCAACAGAAATTACGAATAGCTAAAATTTTAAAGTAAATTCCCGCACAAAGCTTCCACCGTACTTGTAAAAGATGGCGAACTGCTCGCGCTTTTGTTCCTTCTTCACTTCCATGAATGATGGATTGCTTACCAATAGCTAGTTGGCAGCTCAAAAATATTCTCTCAATCTAATGCAATGGAAAATCAACTCTAAGGGCGTCGTCCTCACGCGTACCATCCGCACATGTGCATAAGACTTACGTTCCCTTGCATGATCTCTAACAATTCGTTTTACAAAGATGTAAACGCCAATCGATATGTCAGTGGGCTGATAGGTAAACTTTTCATTTTGCCGATGTATCGAACCGATGTTGGGAGGAAAAACAATTTTCTTGCTATTTGAGAGCTCATTTTTAACGTTATTGAGTGGTAACTTCGTGGAGTGAGGTTTTCTGAATATTATTTTGTAATGCCGTTGGCGTGATGGATGGATTGTTTAAGAAGTATTATAATGCGAGCTTTTATTAACCGATTTGAGTTGCGGAAGACTTAATGTAAGTTAATATTTTTGTGTTGTTTTGTTGTGTTACGTGGTTGAATTAGATTATTTTGTTTATTCTCGGGTTAGCTTATTAATAAAAAACATTTAGAAAAAATCTACACGTCAAGGGCTACGGCAATTTTGGAATTAACTTATTAATTTTAAAATTTGCGCCAGTTTCACAGTACATAATATCTAAAACACACGCTCATGAAACAAACACAAAGTAACTGTTGAAGTTAGTTATACAAAGTAAAAATAAAAATAAAAAATGAAATTAGATTTAATGCTATAATAATACAAAAAAAAAGTATACAAATATGGTTCAAGTTTTAGGTCCACGACTTTGCATATTGCCTCAGTTTTGTATTAACATACCTACCGGTTTATAAAAGTGTTTCTTCGAGCATTAATTTAAAACATACAATGCTAATTCACTAGTTAAACGTAGTTTAAAATCACTGGTAAGTTTTCAATTGCCTAGAAAGTATCTAGCATAATTATGGGAATACCTGTTTAAATGCAAACTCGATCATAGGATAATTCCTCGCTGCTTTGTGTTTGATGGTAGTTCTAATAACGTTGATGCACGCCACAATAATTAATCCTGTGAACGTGGCTATCCACAATCATTATCTGCTGGGTTATAGTCCTTCGGTTTTGTCCCACCCTTGTTGAGATAACACACTGAACTTATATGTATGTATGGTTACCTTTTGACATAACAAGGATTGGACAGTTTTGAAACCGTTTAATGCTATTTTGGTGTGGTATTTTTGTATTATAAACTCGAAAGTTTATGAGTATTTCAAAGAAAGAATGATGAAAACATTTATTCGTGATATCAAACCATTTAAAAAATAACACAGGATTAAAAATAATATTTGGCACTACTTAACGCTAATGTGCATTTTATTCGAGCGAGCGTTTCAACTGCCTCATTTCATCATCGTTATCATACCAGCCTTATACGTCCCCTGCAGGGCACAGGCTTCCTCTCACAAAGAGAGGGCTTGGGCCGTAGTTCCCACGCGGGCCCAGTGCGGATCGGGAATTTCACACAAACCATTGAAACGTGAGTTGACTGCCATTTCTTCGAAAATGTAACCAGATAAATGAGGTGGTTCAAACGCTCAAATAAATGCCCTAAAACGGCTGCAATAATTTGGATGCCAAATAACACATAGGCTACTTTTTATCCCGTTTTTCCCACGGGATCCATGTAAAATCCCAAAATCTTAACCCCTAAGTCTAGAGTCATGAAAATGAAGAACACAACGCAGTTCCCATGACTCTTCAAATTTGGCATAAAAGTAGGTAATTATAATAATAAAAAACACTTTTAAGGATTTTCGGAAATTCCCACGGGATAAGGAAACAACGGGATTTTTCGTTTTACTGGTCGTAGTAAGCTGAAATACGGCATGTAGGTTCTTTGGGGAGTGTAGAGGAGTATTGAGAGAGGACTTTCCAAAATTCCCACGGGAACGGGAAAAAACGGGATTTTTCGTTTTACTGGTCATAGAAAGCTGAAATTTGGCAAGTGGGTTCCTTGGGGAATGTAAGGGAGCATTAAGAAAGCATTTCCCGAAATTCTTACGGGAACGGGAAAAAACGGGATTTTGCATTTTACTGGTTGGTTTAGCTAACATTTCAAAATTCATAAGTTTATAGGTACTGTAAGTAGGCCACAAAGGGCTCTTTAACCGACTTCAAAAAAGTAGGAGGTTATGCATTCCACATTCTGTATTTTTTTATGTAGGTATGTTCACCGATTTCTCGGTCAATTGTGGAGCGATTATAAAATTTATTCGTGGTGTTTTTTTAAAGCACCACGAATAAAGTCAAGAGTAGATTGGGTACTATAAAACACACTGCATTCCAAAATTTGAACGGTTATATACATATTTTATAATAATACATTAGATTGGCATGCCAATAATATATTTCACGAAACATTTTCGCGTACTAATAGTATTTATTTATTCGGTAGAGAGAAATACAAAAACCAGTGGGCGTATAGACACGATGTTTGGAGCAAGATATAAACGTATAGCTTAAAAAAAATGAATTAAAAACTAATGCACTATCATAGTGTAAAGTGTAACGTAACATTTGCCCTAATCGGCGGAAAGATGAGTGTTTTTAACAGAAATTAAAATGTTGATTTTTTTTTAAACTTTCCATAGCATTGATAATTTCGAATAATTTATTGAATCAGGCGTTACTTTGCGGAGGTCCATAAATATTAATGAACTAATGAATTAATGAATTGCGGGTGAGAAAAGTAATTGGTTCATTTCATTAGTTAATTTGTATTATAATCTACTAACAGTTTCCCGCTACTTCGTCTGAGAAGAATTAGTTTATCGATATCCCGCGAGATTCGACATAGAGACAACTTTCCACAACAAGTTTTCTTTTCCTAATAACTATTCCATGTTGTTAAACTGTCACCATACCGATTATTCATGATCAGTAGAGTACTTTATTGAAAGCGTACCAAACAAAACAAATTCACGTTCGCACTCATAACATTAGTTAGAGTAACAGTTGTTTAAATTAAGGCAAAGTAATCTAGTAATCTTTGATTTAAAGATATATAACTAACGTTTAGCATTGTGGCACTGATTTTTTTGTGGCAGTGCTTCGCTGAGAAGAATTTCAAAGATGGCCAAACTTCAGGGAACAGGCCTCCTCTCAGAATGAGAGGACTTGGGGCCGTGGTTCCCACGTCCCTGTGTCATTGAATTTCTTCGCAGATGTATGCCGACCGGGTTTCTCGCGATATTTTCCTCCACCGTAAAGCTCATGGTAAATTTCAAATGTGATTTCGCACGTAAATTCCCAAGCCCTGGCTCGGACTCACGACCCTCTGCGCGCGAGGCAACCACTAGGTTACTACAGCTTTTTTATTTAATCGTTATTATAATAATTAATTATTTCTGCCGCTCTTGTTTTGTACCACACCGCACAGCTCGCGGCTGTTTTGTATTTATGTAACTGGAGGCTCAGTTTTCCATTACTCTTTAGGTACCTGTCTAGTATATTTTTGCGCTGCATTCGTATGTAATACGCACGAAGGTTCAAATAAAGCGCACCTACACAAACATTATGTGTTAATAAATAATCAACGAATTGAAAATCACGATGAGTTTATTTCAGGTCAGTGGATGTGAATCATGTGATTTTAGTGGAATCCTAGAACATTACTGAAGTCAATGTTTGTACAGTCAACCAATTTGATTTTTTTTTTTATGATATAGGGGGCAAACGAGCAGACGGATCGCCTGATGGTAAACGATTACCGTCGCCCATGGACACCTGCGACACCAGAAGAGTCACAAGTGCGTTGCCGGCCTTTTAGGTAGGAGTACGCTCCTAGGCCACTATAGAACCATATCATAAATATCATAATGAATCAATTTGTTTATCTTCTACGACACTGATTATTGCGTGGTGTATGTCTGATGACATCTAGATCTTTGCGAACATGTGTCAACGATAATGAATAGCAAAGGAGTCAAAACTTCTTTTTCTTCTCATGTCATGGAGTGGAAACGTTTATTGCATGTTGTGATCGGAAAGTTGATAATCGTTTGACGATGTAATTATCTAGTAGTTAATTCAACAAGGTTGTATAGTGGCCTAGGAATCAAATTGGTTGACTGTACCTACAATCAAGTAATATTTACGTAGTGGTAATCATTAAAATACCGGCTTTTTTTATATTTTTTTTGTTACTTCTTAATCGTACGTACCCTAGGTTTTTCGCTCGAAAACGTTGTAACAACTTGAATATTTAATTGCTCAATAAAAATAGTTTGTGTTGTTGAAGTAGTAGTTGTGCACTTGTGTACCTTGTCGCTTTATAGCCACGAATGCAAAGCCATTAAAGATGGTCAAACGTGTCAATGTGATATGGTAAAGATGTGATCAGTTATTTTTGATACTGACTGTATAAGTAGAGCTTGTCTAATTTAAAATGACGCGCCCCACCACCGCATTTACGCACAGGATTTTAAACCTATTGAAGCTGTATTTAGGGCCATTTTCTACTTTCAAATCCTGTGCGTAAATGCGGTGGTGAGGCGCGTCATTTTAAATTGGACAGGCTCTACGTACGAGTTTTATTGAAATTTAAAGGTAAATTTTAAATTAATAAGACATGATATAGTTTTCTGAGTCTTCATCACGTTCATCAAGGTTAGATTGTTTATTTATAAACGTTAACGGCTAGTAAGTTTTAGTAAAGCATTTAATAGGAAAAACATTATTATATGTGCGCCAAACGTGTTGAACTCACGGCGGGTCAATGTATGTAGAATAATAAAAAAACGACCGTGTGTAAATAATATGGGCCCCATGTAAACGCGAACAGGCAGCACGAAACAAGCAAAAATTACTGGGCAAGTATTAAAAATTCTCAGTTCTCAATAGCCACAAAACAATGGGCGAAAGAGCGCTACAATAACAACATTACTCTCGGGGAACTCAAAAAACACCTGTACAAACAGAAATAGAAAAAAGGACTACAATATGGGAAAGCGTATCGTTAGGCTTTGATCACCCCTTTTTCAATATTGAGGGGTCCGACCTTTGTACCGTTTTTGCCCGGGGCACAGCACTCGCAGTAAGAACAGTCTCACGTGTCCATTTAATTTGGGATGTTAAAATTAGAGTGCCCACATCGAGGCCCTTCATCACTATTGTTCATTTAGGACCGGTTAATTCCTGTAATGGAACGTGCGTAATATGGGGTGTGGTCAGAACCTATGCGACGTTCAGTGCTTGTGGTAAAAATAAGTTCATTAAGTAAGCCGCAAACAACTAATTTACTTGCATACTTTGTCACTCAAGAGAGTTTATGGGTGACGATGATTGCATGCAAAAAGGCGTTTTCTATTGGATAAAGGTCTCTCCTAAAGAGTTCCATAATGATCAATCACAAGTAGGTAAAGTGTTCATTTGGACAAATAAAGCACTCGCTAAAGCACTGAACGAAATGCATCGTTTTCATTTTGAGCTATCTTGAGAGCGTAGAAATTATCCGATACACCTCACTTGCTTGAATAGGGTTTTTTCACACACAACTCACTTCGTGTTTGAGTCATCCTTATCAGCTAAAAGACATTCACTGCTGGAGAGTTCTACGGTCAGTCGTACGCTGTTCGTATTCAAGTGGTCCCTGAGACTTTAACCAGGGCCCAATTGCATAACAAAGTGCATCTAATATTACAAGCGGAACTCTCGCTTCAGTGATATTAACTAGAAAGGGAGTTCCGCTTGTAATATATGTTGTACTTTGTTATGCAATTGGGCCCAGATCGTCGATCCATTTTATTGGAAGCCTTCCAACGCTACGTCTTCCGGTTCACGGTTGCCAATCTAGAACCTTACTGCCCTGTCGGCCATCAGTTCTACGAGTAATGTGCCCTGCCCACTGCCACTTGAGTCTGGCAACTCTTCGAGCGTCAGTAACTTTATTTCTCCTACTGATCTCCTCATTTCTAATTCATTTGTTAAGAAGCATCTGGGTTTATATTGATATACCTACAAATTTGTACGGAATCCTCAGCGCGAGTCCAACTTGCGCTTGACCGGTTTTTCTGAAACTGGAAAGTTACAACTAGCAGGAATTATATACAGGTAAATACTTGTATGCAATACCAATTCCAACAATTCCAATTGGATTTATAATTTCGAACTACCAATGCACATTATTCCATTCTGCCCGCTTCATATGTGTGCTTGTGCATTTAACTCACGGCGTAATATCAGTTAGTTGATACGAGCAAACCTTGCAGTTAACTGAGATAGGAAATACTTTATTATACTAGCTCAAACCCGTGGCCTCGCCCGCTTCAGGAATACCTTTACGAGAAACATTTATAATATTAGAGTTCGACCTGAAAAAAAGTTTTGGTAACATTTTTAAAGCACAACGTTCTCTTGGACAACTATAAACAATGAACAACAGTTTTGATGTTACTTTGGGGTCACAGGAGGCTATGACGGTGAAGCAGATTTAACTAATTAAAACAATTTAGAAAATGCAGTGTATTCACAATCAAGGCACGGAAGAGAAGAATGAATGTTATCACAATGTAAAAAATCTTATTTTTACTTTAGTGTTGCAATACTGAAAAATATTATCGATTTAATATCGATTTCGCATGCAACAAACGCCATCTATTGATTGCAGACGAAGTTAACACATCATCTTCAAACCCGAGCTACTTTAACTTTCCGCTTTTAACTCTTGTTTTAAGTTGATTTATTATACCAAGGGAACACGTTATCGGGATGACAAATATCTAACGCCTCAATCTAGATCTTTGTATATCTGTACTACAAGTTTCATCTAAACCCGCTCAATCGTTATTGCGTGATTCAGTAACAACATCCAAACATCTTGACAAACTTCCTCGTGTATAATATTAGTAAGATAGGATAACATACTCAGACCGGGGTCGCTTGCATCTGCAATCAATTAGTTGTATTAATGCACGTAATATGAGTGTTTGTTACGTAGCATTCATGCTCAAGCAAACGCCTGTTATTAGATAGCAATGCGACACATTATGGGTTACCTATCAAAATATATGACGCTGGCAAAATTCTAATCTGTTGTAAATTAACACTTTACTATTGTATGATCATTGGCCTTCGTTTTTAGCTGTACATGATGTGCTTATTGCGATGAATTACCACTTTTGCATGTATTTTTATTTTATTATTGTTTTTTTTGTTTCCTTTTATGAGGGTTGTGTTAAATGCTGTGTACAATTATTATTGTGATGTATGCGCTGTAATGTCTTACATAGATTAAGTCACTAATTGTAATTTCGATAGCTTGCATTATGTTATTGTACCAAAGTTAATAAAATAAAATAAATAAATAAAATAAAATAGAAATATTTTTTTCCGAATATTTAAAATCCCGAATGCTTCATTTATCCGAATGCATTTTTTTCTGAAACTGTAAACATTTCAGGATTTTTATAAAACAACCCAAACCTAACCTAAAGGGTTCTACACGATGGTCCTGAAATATTTACAGTTTCAGAAAAAAATGCTTTCGGACAAATGAAGTTTTCGGGATTCTAAACCTTCGGAAATATAATTTTCTAAACATCGATAGGCTCCCCACATTATGACCGGACCAGCAGAATTTCATTACCAGATTATTGTATTGTAACCGAAGTCCCAAACCACACTGGGCCCGCGTGGGAACTACGCCCCAAGCCATCTCATTCTGAGAGGAGGCCTGTGTCCTGGAGTGGGACATATATAGGCTGGGATGATGACGAAGCACCGAATTTACATAAGTATGCCGAATTAACGACCGCTTTAGCCTAGTTGGTAGTGACTCTGCCTACGAAGCAAGAGGTCCTGGGTTCGAATCCCGGTAAGGGCATTTATTTGTGTGGTGAGCACGAATATTTGTTCCTGAGTTATGGATGTTTTCTATGTATTTAAGTATTTATTTATCTATATAATTATGTTTATCGTCGTCTAGTACCCATAGTACAGGCTTTGCTTAGTTTGGGACTAGGTCGATTTGTGTAAGATTGTCCCCTAATTTTTTAATGTTTTAATGTATATTTGGGTACAAACGGTACAATATAGCTAATTACAATAGAAATCTTAGATTATACATCAACCAGTAAAGTTACCACAGATTGCTATTGCATGTTACTAACCAAGCAATATAAAATCGTGACATTACTTTTAAAGACTATGGATACCTATAGAGGCAGGAAATTAACATTAACATGAAAACGTGTAACGTAAAAATAATAATAATAAAAATAATAAAAATAAAAATAATAACTAAGTAACAATTTGCTCCCTAACTAAAGCTGTAAACTCTTGGAGACATGTGTTAAATATATCAACTTCAGAAAAACTGGAATTATAAATTTTGCAAACTCTATTAACAAAAGAATTTTTAACATATTTAGGACGTGTAACGGGGATATGAAACAGACTATTAATATGTCGAGGAATGGGGCGTGGAACTTTATAACTTAATTTATTAAGAAGGTATGAGGAGTCAATTTTATTATTAATAATTTTAAACAGTAATATTTGGTCTTTTACAGTACGTCGATTTTGGATTTTGTTGGATTTTGAATATTTATTTAATTCCAGCTCAATCGGATACCACGCGTGGTCGAAAAATGTTTTGCAATTTTTTAAACTACAACTTACAAACAAACAAACCGACGTTGCAAGTTAAATAAAAGCTAGTAAAATACATAGCCGCGCGACCCTTCCATGTAACGGAACTCGCTTAGTAGTTCACGCATCATGTAAACAAGGCTTTAGAACTGTATTCTTGAAACTGCACGTATTTTTACTTACGAGTATGTAAGTTATGAACTAAAACAATTACTTTGCTCACTCGCGACCTTTTGATAGCTCCACACCTCCACACTGTACGAACACACACAGATCACACAAACCCAACTAACTGACGCGTTTCGAACTCTACCAGAGCTCATCTTCAGAGCAACACAACTGTTCACCATAGTACCAGATGTTAGATGTTCGATATTTGTGGGGAGCGGTCCCTACCTTGATGAATGATCATCCCGCTTCATATTTTTTTATACTTAAAATATACTGTACAATGTGCCAAAAAACCTGCATAGTACAGTCAACGTCATAAATAAGTGATCACTTTTGTACTTTGTCGCTTTCAGTCGTTGCATAATTTCCTATGACCTATCAAACATGATGGTAAAGTGACAAGGTACAAAAGTGATCGCTTATTTATGACGTTGACCCTACGTTATTTTGATAATTTCGTTGTGACATACTCTCTCTCATTTATTACGTCGCCGTCAAAATTGCGGTCCTTAAAATGTGGACGTTATAAACGTCACAATAAATTCCGTTAACAGTCACTTTAATTGATAAGCAAACAAGGATAAATTAACGTATTCTGGAAAATTCTACTGGATCAACCACACGTGCACCCGTGAAAATGTATAATATTTTTCAGGAACATTGCAGTAATTAATATTCAGCTGAATTTTGCCCTCGTTACGAAATTAACCGTAACGTTTAAATTAAAAACGGGAGCAGAGAAAGCGAAGGAGTAGCCAAGACAAAATAAATAGAAAAGTAAACACTAGGTGACTGAAAACTAAAGGTAAACAAATATAGAGGCCTCGGCTCCGAATACAAATTTGAAAGAAAGAAAGAAAGAAAGAAAGAAAATACATTTATTTACAACATCACAAGACACATCATCAATATTTTACAAAACAAAAGGCAACACTAAAGCTAAAGATAGAATGAGTCATTGCGGTTGCAAATCGGACACTGGCGTTTAAAGCACCCCAGCGCTGATTTTCAGCCAGTACCGTTGGTGACACCCAGATCGCTGTTTATATAGATAAATAAATAATAAATAAACTGCACACTAATAGCTACATACATACATAAGACTACATGCGTAAATAAATAATTTGTAAATTGTAAAAGCAAATAATAATAACAAAATTTCTTGAACATAATAATAATTAGCAAATCTCACTTGCCAAGTATACAACCCTGCGCGGACTAAAACGAAATAACCGACACAATAAAAATCAAAGAAGTTTTGTTTAACAGTGCTGGAAAGGAGAGGAAATTTGCACTATTCGGGGCTGAGAACTTAGGTCCGTGGGTCCACAGCGTCCACATTCTGTTTAAAGAACTTTCAAAAACAACCGATGGATACCACGGGGGACCGAAAGGATAGCAGTTTCCTTGCACAACGTAGCAGCATTGATAAACAGCGATAAAATGATGTCAGTATTCTTGGGTCCATGCGGCCGGGGGAGCATTTTGTAATTTTTATCTTGTTTTAGTTTATGCTGTTTAAGTTCTCACATAAGTACCTTAATTAATGTACTGTGTCCGTAATTTTTTTTAAAATCGTGCGTGCAGCTCCTCCGCGCGGAAGAAGTGAAACTTCGTAATGTGGAAATGAAACAGGTACTTATACATCAATATGAACCTTATTGCAATAACTTAAAGAACTAAATTTACTTATGCATATATGTGTTTAAATTTCTCACTAGATGGCGCTTTTATCAAGTTCTACAGTTCTACAGCGCTAGCGAAACAAGTTACATAACTTGTCGCTAGATGGCGTTGCTCCTCGTGCGCACGTTATTTTCAATATTTTTTCTTGGTTTTTCGTAATATTCTCAAAGATATTCAATACTTTTTTTTACTAAATACGTTTAAAATACTTTATTCTACGATCTACCGTTAAAATAGTTTTGATTTTTACAAGTTTTCATATTAAACCACGCACCGTTTTCATATTAGACCGCTTTAGCCTAGTTGGTAGTGACCCTGCCTACGAAGCAAGAGGTCCTGGGTTCGAATCCCGGTAAGGGCATTTATTTGTGTGATGAGCAGAAATATTTGTTCCTGAGTTATGGATGTTTTCTATGTATTTAAGTATTTATTTATCTATATAAGTATGTTTATCGTCGTCTAGTACCCATAGTACAAGCTTTGCTTAGTTTGGGACTAGGTCGATTTGTGTAAGATTGTCCCCTAATATTTATTTATTTAATTAACCATTAGGTTATTTTGGTCAAAGTTTAGCATAATTTAACCAGAAACTGTCATGTTTCCACCCAAAAAAATAATTAAAATACGCACCAAGATGTATCAATATCATAACTAATATCACAACCGATATTTACACGCTAATCGAAATGACAACTCAACCACCACTGCAATGTGGCTGATACGTCAAGGTGATTATTATTCGTTTCGATTAGCATGATAAGTCCCGGTTGTGGTAATAGTTATTTCAAACTAAATACAAACTGAAATATAGATGCACAGAAAAAACCCCAGAAAAAAGACCAATGCTGGGAATCGAACCCAGGTCCTCAGCGTTCCGTGCTGCGTGCTTACCCCTACACCATCACTGGTCTAGAAGTTAGCGACGAATCTTTCCCATACATCGTACACTTCAGTCTGTTATAATCACATTAGGCAGTGATAAAGCGCATCTATGTTAATGCCCTCTACCGAGAGACTTCAACACTCCTTCGGAGCTACCCGCTCACCTGGACCAAGAGATGGCGCTACTAGGCCAACTTTTACAAGTTAAGTAACTTGACACTTACTTAACTTGTAAAAGTTGGCCTAGTAGCGCCATCTCTTGGTCCAGGTGAGCGGGTAGCTCCGAAGGAGTGTTGAAGTCTCTCGGTAGAGGGCATTAACATAGATGCGCTTTATCACTGCCTAATGTGATTATAACAGACTGAAGTGTACGATGTATGGGAAAGATTCGTCGCTAACTTCTAGACCAGTGATGGTGTAGGGGTAAGCACGCAGCACGGAACGCTGAGGACCTGGGTTCGATTCCCAGCATTGGTCTTTTTTCTGGGGTTTTTTCTGTGCATCTATATTTCAGTTTGTATTTAGTTTGAAATAAATGGTTTCACGGGATGACCGTAAAAGTAATAAAAAAAAAAAATAGAAAAAGATACTTCATACTTAACTTGTAATAGTTATGATATTTATACATTTTTGTGAACGTTTTAATTGCTTTTCTGGGATGAAAAATTACATATCTGGTTAATGCTAAACTCTCCTATGATACGAGTTCGTTTCGAATAACGTAGTAGGTAAGTCCCTGGTGTGGTAATTGTTTTGTAGGAGTGAAAATCACGAAAGTTTAAAACATTATCGACGGTTAAAAGGCGAATTGATTCAAGCGTCATCCCAGGTTATATTGAATTATATAATAATAATAATAATATAATTAGATAATTTATTAAGTGTACATAATGCTGATTCCAAATTAGGTACAACTTCAATATCGGCCAGGATGGCGCTTGAATCAATTTGCCTTTTAACCGTCGTTATGTATCAATATTCCATCTATGCATACCTGTGATATAATAGGTCATAGCTTTTCAATAAATTATCTCGGGGCCGATCCATCTTGCCTCTTTAATATACCACATTGCCGTTCCCTGACCGGCATAACAAAGGATTTTAATTCGGTTATCGTACGCTTTGTTACATATAATTCTTTATTCTATATTCTCTTTTGATGGAGCTCATACAATTTACTTTGTAGAAAATAGGACCCTTTATGTTTTTCTGAATAGTAAGTAGAGGAAAAACTCGTTATTTAATAAGCATAAGGATTTGTACGTAGACGATGTTTGTGTCTAATATGCTTCTACTAATGATGACGTTTCATAAATTAACTACGTTTTCATAACGTAAGCAAAAGCAAATAACGTGACATTTTGCTATTCATTTTGCTCATCTTTAAATCAAAAACATGTAGCCATTCCATCACATATTTTATAGTGAAACACAAATATGATTTTTCTACTTCTGTACCTACTTTTATCTGTTTTTGACATGGTCACGAACAATTAAATAAGACCATAGATAATATGACTTCAGAAAAGCCTAAACTCTATTCCCCATAACATCCCTTGTGTCGTAATGCCGTTATAACGATACGCCTAGTTGCCACAGATTATTAAATGTAAGTTACACTTAACACTAAAGCCCAATTTAGACCTGCAAGGAAAACTGTGCAAGTTGCACCATACTTGCGTGATTTTTCTTGCAGGTGTAAACTCGGCTTAAAACAAGCAACTGATTCATGCGGTTTTTATTAAAAATATAACTTTCCGAGATATATTTTTACTTTCAACATAAGAAAAATGTATTTTTTAATAATAAACGTCAATTAAGAACAAAGTTTACCATAGAGAATCATATTTGTCAAATATATGTCAAACGTGTTTATATTTTTCACTGGCTTTGCTGTTTGTTTTTGCCATAGTTTGCCATATTGATTTTATAATTGATTTTATGCGAAGATGGTTTTGGACCACTAAAACAAGTGCACTAGGCGGTGTAACTTTTTATCCCATATTTTATTTACTAGGGCGAAATGTTATTTCCCAAATCAACGGTTCACACTGATATCATTTCCCAACTAATGATTTGATAAATTATTGTAATGCAAATTATTTATTATTTGTTTTTCGTGGAGATATTTCTAACCGGGAATAGCGGCGAGTTAAAGCTAGTATTATATATATGAAGGAATATTTCCTTTGCCCTTAAGTCAATCTCAAAATCTTGTATAAAGACTCGCTAACATCATTAATTCGGCAGCATTATGAAGCAGACTTAGCAGACCGCCCGCTCAGACAAGATACAGCGGATAAAACCAGCGGAACCAGTGGAAGACAATTAATCGATAATTTAAATTATGTGTCATAAATAAGTGTCCAGAGTAAATTTTGAATTTTATAAGTCGTTAGGTCCTACTTTTAAATACAAATATTTGTTCTCGGGTCTTGGTATAAGTATGTTTATCCGTTGCCTAGTACCCATAACACAAGCTTTGCTTAGCTTACTTTGGGACTAGGTCAATTGGTGTGAATTGTCCCGTGATATTTTTTTTTACTGTGCCACCGATTTTTTTATTCCCCAGCAGCGCAGTGCAGCTATGTAAACGTTGTATATTTAATGAACTGAAACAACTAATTAATTAATATGAACCTCCGCAAAGTATCGCCCGATTCAATAAATTCGTTGTATAATTGTTTTGTCGTATACTACAAATTTTAGCCTACTACTAGTTGTTATAGTATAGTTTTATAGTATAAAACCGTTTAGTCTTAATAAAGTCTATGTATGCATTTACTTAACTTGTTTTTTGTATAAGCTTAACCTGCTAGTCAAATCTTGCTAGTCAAATTTCACCTTCTCTTTGTGATCGGATTGTCTTGAAATTTGATATCGATATGTCATGTAATTTTTATGAGAACACAAGCACAATCAGCAAAAAATCTTGTATTAATAATGTTTTATTTACAAAAACTTACCAGAATTTGTTATTGCTTCTCACACTTATGTTAAAGCGATAAGATACCGAATCGTGCAAACATGAGAGGTACCAAGGATGATATAGACTGGATTGGCAGTCGCCATACTACGGATCGGTCGCGGTTTTTGTAGTTTCGATTATTAAATCTAGATGGCGCTGAAATATAGCCAGAGGCTTTTAAGGCAAAACAATAAGACTACAGATGTTTCATATTAAGTACTACAAATGTATTATTTTTCAAAAATATTGCATAATAATACATTTGCAGTGATATGAAATATCTGTAGTCTTATTGTTTTGCCTTAAAAGCCTCTGGCTATATTTCAGCGCCATCTAGATTTAATAATCGAAACTACAAAAACCGCGGCCGATCCGTAGTATGCCGACTGCCAATCCAGTCTATATCATCCTTGGAGGTACTAAAAATTTCTTCATTTGGTAAGGGTGAGCTTCCGTATGTATTTTAATACCAAAGTCACGTTTCAAGATCATTACCTATTAAAAAAGTTTACCAGCGTCTATATTTGCGTTTAATAAGCAAACTACTTCGCACCTGCTGTAGCTGTCGCCACCACGCATCGGTACCCTACTGAGTAGATTTAATTAACAAGATATGGGTCTCTTTTAAACCAACTCCACCTAATTTTTGGAACATTGGAGATTAAGATTCAACGGGTTGACAAGATATTAAACAAATCCGTACTCCATTGTCTAATAAATTACTTTATGGCATGTCGATACCAGATTTCTATAACAATTGAATTTTAATTAGGTTTTAAGTCAAAAGAATATTAATAATTTTGTATCACGAATAAAACAAATGACAAAAAAGACTGCACGCGCGAGAAATGTTTTGTACCATGAAAAAATTCACCCACGTATACGCTACCATTAGGTAGATCCTTGCCATCATGATTATTTACAGCCTCTATTAGACCCACTGCTGCCCACAGGCCTCCTCTCAGAACGAAATGGATTATGCTGTATAGTTTCTACGCGGACCTAGTGCGGGCTAGAAACTTCACACACGCCATTGCGTTACTTCGTAGAAAAAAACCTCATGGTAAATTTCAAACGAAGATTAGCATAATAAATGTGTAAAAAGTGAAAAAGTGAGCCGCCCTGACCCACGACCCTCTGTTTGTGACGATATAGATCAAATTACTAGGCTTATATGCCCGGAAGCAAAAATCAAATTTAATAAAGTTCTGATGACACTACAAAACTTGAACATTCAAGACTTGCTTTCAGTACTTAAAATAATTTTTCGTTTTATTGACAGTACCTGCATAACATTGTCATCTAAACGACATATCCGCACCAAGTTTCAAGTCTATACCGTATTCTGAAGAGTTCCCTCCTGTGGAAACGATCCTGACCGGACCACCAGAATTTCACTGCCAGTACTAAATGTGTTGTTACCAAACTTACATAATCCTTATGAGCTCTAGCGTACTTTATAAATAAAAAATCAATTGTAAGATTGACTGCCGAATAAAGTACAAATTATTCTTTTTTTTACACAATATAGGCTTACGTTTGACCACAATCACGCCTGATGGAAAGCGAAGGTGAGGCCTACGATGGAGCATGCTTGCCTAGTAAATGCTCATTCACCCTAGACTTGAATTAGAGGATTATTTAGCTTAGCTTATGCTGAGAAAGAATGCAGATGAGCGCGGTTAAATGAATATAGTATTTTTAATATGCTTATATTTAACCTTGTAAAAATAGTATTACTTTTGTACCATGAACAATGTCGCGTAATTGCAACTCTGAAACCGATAACGTTTTATTGCACAAAAAACTGCCTCATTTAATTAATCATGTCAATATCCCATTACCATAATCAGATGTAAAATTGTTTGCATACGTTCCGTTTCCGATTTTGCTTCCGTTCCGATGTGCCGTAATTATGAACAATATGTTCCGCCATAAGCCCCCGAGCACCGCTTTGGCTCTGTTAAAACAAATTGAAAACCGGTAATCGAAAATACGTTATGTGAGCAATGTCAATATTTTTACAAAAAAACGAACGGACAATTATTTTGTTTGTTACAATTTTTTTAGGGTTCTGTCCCCGAAGAAGCCAATTCTATTAGTAAAGGTCGATTCATATCTACAAACACCGAGCGTGTCAGACACGTGCCGTAGCATTGCAGACCAGTCTATACAGTTTCTATTATACCTTGACAAGTTCGTGCGCGGCGCTCGGCGGAACCCTGTCGGAGGGAGCCTCTGCTAATAATAAGTAGTAATTTTAATAAGTGCGGCAAACGCTGACTGCGACAGAGTTCCGCGGAGGGTTGCGCACGAGCTTGTCGGACTATAACAAGTTCATATCTATCGTGACACGTCCGCGCAGACACGGGCCGTGCCCGATCAGTATGCGCGAAGAATATTATGTCGGTGTTTGATACGGCAAGTAGGGTTGCCAACCGTACTATAATATATAGTATTGTACTATATTTTCGCTCTGTGTACTATATACTGTTGAAGAAATATATAGTACGCAAAAATACTATATTTCAGTCAGTCCTTACGCATGCGGTTTGGGTAGGCCATTTTTACTATACAATACAATACAATACAAATATTCTTTATTGATCACCAAAAACAGTACAGTGACATTACAAAAATAAAAATTCAGGTAGACAATAGGCTATACTTATGTTTAATGAATCAATTTTCGCTATTTAAAGTATTTTGTACTATTTTTTTTTTCAGAGTACTATATTTTTTGTACTTTGGGCTGGGAAATACTATATTTGCTTAAGAAATAGTTGGCAACCCTAACGGCAAGTGTCTGAAACCCTCGATGTTGGTAGATATGAATCGACCTCAAGACTCCGCTGTCCGTCTGTCCGCTATCTGTATCTTAGTAGATACTAAAAAAGCCGTGGTAGCCTAGTGGTTTACCTATGGCCTCTCAAGCAGAGAGTCGTGGGTTCAAGCCCGGGCTAGCACCTCTGAGGTGGAAATTTACGTGCGAAATTACATTTGAAATTGGCGAGTAGTAAGGTGGAGGAAAACATGACGAAGAAACCTACACACACGTGCGAAAAAATGCAATGGTGTGTGTGAAGTTCCCAATCCATGGGCCCGCGTGGGAACTACGGCCCAAGTCCTCCAATTCTAAGAGGCCAGTGACGTGTATTGGGACGTATATAGGGTGGGATGATGAAGAAAGTTGAAATTTTCACAGATTGTGTACATAATGACAGCGAATAAAAAACAAAGTCAAAAAGTAATGGGGTCTTTAACAACAAAATTGCATATTAGTCACAACTAGTGTTAAATATTTTACTAAATAGTCTACTCGCACTTGGCCGTTTTTTTGTGCCTGAAACTGTTCAGTTTGGCAACAAATGAATTAACATGCCATATTCTGGGAGCGAATGTGATATATTGGATACATAATTTAATGTATTTTTCGTATTTCCTCTGAGTTTATCAGTTGGGAAATACAATTATTGGAGATGGATGAAAAACTGAACGGTGAGTTATATTTTAAAACTGTAGCGGAACTGTAATGTCGATGTGTTTATCGCAAAAGAGGATTTGTGTTTTAACAGTGTTTATTTTTATTGAATCAGGCGTTTCTTTGCGGAAGTCCATATCAATGAACTGAAACAATTACTTTGCTCACCTGCGACCTTACGATAGTTACGTTTATGCCAGAAATGTGTGTTCAACTAAATTTTGAATGGATAAAGCCACATTATGACTTGTAAATTTTCTGCATGTGTGTTTTTACAAGCTTTTATTTAGCTTGCAATGTTCGTAAAATTATGTAAATTGTCACCAAATCTTGAAAGTAAAATTACACCCACTTCTAGAGATCAAATCGACGGATATTTAGTTTGTATGACAGTGTAAGAACTGTCAGTAAAACGCACATACATCCATGCACATATCACGACTGTAGCCCAAAGGGGTAGGCAGAGCACACAAAACGCTACTTTACGTTTAAGGGCAACTTTTAGCAATTTAGGGTTTAGTAAAAAGTAGTCAGCAAAAAGCCTTATAATAAAAATAATTTTTGAAAAAACTTAATTTAGTCTATTATTGATTAGATTGAATGCTACCAAAACTTTTTTGGCATTAGTAAGTGTTCAATTATGCTAAGGGTGTGCTTCTATTGACGTGGATGTTAGCGGAGAGAACCGATCGTTCATAACAAGGGGAGCGAGGCAAGATGTGGATTTTAACTGATTCGTTTGATAGATTCTGTACCTCTCCGCTCGTCCTTATTCTCAAGTTGTTTATAGCCGTGAAGGAATCTAAGTACCTAAAAGAAAAAAATAAAAGAAAAAGTTTGTATCTTTTAACTTGTCAAACATCTTTGGCGTCATCTGACGGCGCAGTTCGACGACAAAATTAAAAAAAAAGGACAGAACAGCTGGCCGCTCTAATTAGAATTTTCCGAATTACACAACGTCGCGAACATTTTTCGTAACGTTGTCCCCGCATATTTTAGGGAAAATGACGTAAAACTGTAATATACTAAAGCGGCGGACTAAGTGATTTTTTTAAATATTTTGTACAAAAAATATTTTTGCGGAGGTACACTTTGCTCGTAACAGTGTTTTAGGAGATGTCTTAAACTCCTCGAAACTTACCTTAGAGTATTACTTTTAAGTGTCAGCAGCACGGCGAAAGTTAAGGTTTAAAGGTTGTAATGATTCGTACCTGGAACAAAAAAATAGTCTTTATAAATAACTGAGGAAACACTTCGTGATGTGCCGAAAATACACGTATTCGTTTTTGCTCGCTAATATTACAGTTAGCACCTCTGTGATCCACTCTAGCTATTACCAATTAAACAAATACAAAATTATATTAGCCTAAATCGAATAAAGGTATTTTGATTTGACTTTTCACTCTCCTCCTCTCAATGTAAAAATATGCCAAATTTCAATCTAGTTCCAGTAATTTTTCTGACAGTCAGCTAATCATTCAGTCACCCTTGCTCTTTTATTTTAAAACTATAAAGTAAGACAGTAATAAAATAGTTTACTTAAGTTCAAATTATTTTCCATGCATTAAAATTACCACTTGCAGGGAAAAATCTCGAGTTAGTGGTAAAACTCCGTTTAGACCAGTCAAAACGTAAGGACCTGCCAAACTTAAACCAGGCTTGCCACAATATTGAGATCAATATTTTTCTAATAAGTAAACTTACTACATTATCGATAAGAAAGTAACTCTGTCTGTTCGTTAACTTTTTACCCTTTAACCGCAAAACCGATATGAAATATAGATGAAATTTAGTAAAGAAAGCTTGAGTAAAGAGAGATTCAGACACTGGGAAGGACATTGGATAGGTTTTATCTCGGAAAATTGTCAGTAGAAGCGTATACCTGCGTGCCTAACTACTTCAGTAACGATTCCTTTTGACCTATGAAATGAACATATTCCCGTAGTGTGCCGTATCTAATAGACTTGACCAACAGGTGGAGTCGGCGCTCTGCCAAAACATTTGCTTTCAAATTGACTGCACTCACAAAATTTCGTTCGGTCTTGCAACTTGCCCTATAAATTCATTGCCAGTAAATTCACTTGGAACACTTATTTCTCGGACTGACTTGTTTGAATAATTATAATTATTATTATGTATGTTTTATACTAGCTGGCTACCTTTAAGGGATAAGTTTGCCTTTGTACATCTGTTCATCTGTTAATTTCATGTGTTTTACATATGTACAGTAAAGAGTTTTACATATTATTATGCAACGTATTCAATATTGAAAGTAATTATGTATTAAAATATCGAAGAGGTATAGGTAAAAAACTTAATGACCTGTTGTATGTTGTTGTGCTCAAAATTGATTATGGAGCTTAAATCATACTTCTAACTTGGAACGTCAATTTCTTTACACGGACACGTTGCGATAATAATACCGAAGTTTTTTTTTTAAACCGTCAACTTTTTAATCTAATATATAAAAATCTTGTGTCACGGTGTTTGTTATCGAACTCCTCCGAAACGGCTCGACCGATTTTTATAAAACTTTTTCTCCGTATTCGGTAGGTCTGAGAATAGGTCATAGACTATTTTTTATACCCCTATTCTTCGCGGACGGAATCGCGGGCAACAGCTAGTCTAATATATAAAAATCTCGTTTCACGGTGTTTGTTATCTTACTCCTCCAAAACGGCTCGAGCGATCCTTATGAAACTTTTTTCTCCATATTCGGCAGGTCTGAGAATAAGTCGTAGGCTATTTTTTGTATACCTACCCCAATTCTTCGCAGACGGAATCGCGGGCAACAGCTAGTATTGGTATAAAATCAACTTAACCTACCCTAATGGCTTCTATACGATGCCGTTTTAATAAATCCTAAGTTTACGGTTTCAGAATAAAAAACTTTTCAATATTATAATCATTACGATATTTTATTTCATTCGATATTTTAACTTTTGATATTCACAATCGTACACGCATAAGTACTAGTCGTCAACTTAGCACATATACACTAAAAGTCTCACAAAACTCTTAGCGAGAACAAAACACTTAGAACCCTCGTATATGAACAATGACACACGCAACAGTTAGGTTGTGCCTTGAAGAAACAACAGGTAACTGGCTGTCGGCCAAGAGAGGCTCTACGCCAACCTCTACGGTTTGCTACGAGCCTACGATCGTAGCTCCGCTACGGTACACTTCACTGGTTTTCACTTTGCGTCAACAAGTTGGGGTTTTTTGCCGTCAAGTTGTATCTTTGACACTGCCTGAAGAAGTATTTTGTAAGACTTTAGTTTATATACAGGGTTATTGGTAAGTCGACTTATTTGGTGGAGGTTCGGGGTGTCGATCCCCGCACCTCTAGCAGTACTTTTGAATGTTAATCCACTCACAACAGAGCATTTGGGTAAAGACCAAAAAGTTGCACACTGTTAAAGCTGCATTAGCAGGTAGTTAAAATTACAATTAACTTTTTCCATACTGTATGGATAATTTTCGTGTCACAATGGAAAAAATTAATAGTAATTATAAATACCTGCTAATAAAGCTTTAACAGATGTGAAACTTTTTGGTCTTCACCCATTTGTTTGATTGATACAGTATCTTAAAACTAATCCGAAATATATCGGCATGTATGTATTTGTTTGGTTTACTTTGATTGATGACCCCTGTAAATGTTTTTTTTGGGTTTTTTTTACTGTCGTTGACATCGTGTACCACGTTTAAAGCGTGACTACATTTTGTATCAAACATTGCGATGAAAAACCTTTACAGTCAACCTGCAGAAATATTGCGAATCATTTTTAATAAACGTTGTAATGTTTAAGCGATGTCTAGTACAGTCAACGTCATAAATCACTTTTGTACCTCGTCGGTTTCAGTCGTAACATAATTTCGTATGAATTTTTTGAGTTAAAATCGGGTTTTGTTCCGCGTACCTTGATTTTGAAGAAGTCCGATATTTCGGCACAGTTGCATGCGCCATGATCACGAGACGACTGAAGAAATTGCGGGTATGCTGGTATAACTGTCGGTCAAGAAAAATAAATCGGACGTAACCGATCTACCCTCTTCCTAACAAGTTGCCCACTACTACTGGAACTCGAACTCACTTCAAAGCCCACTAGAAAACCCGATTTTAACTCATAAAATAAGTGTAATGACCGCGATAGTCTAAAATATTGTGTTAATTTCGTATGACTTTTCAAACATGACGTTAAAGTGACAAGGTACAAAAGTGATCACTTATTTATGACGTTGACACTACAGCTTTGCTTAGTTTGGTACTAGGCCAATTGGTGTATTGTCCCGTGATACTTCTTCTATCTTATTCTAATGTATAAAAATCTCGTGTCACGGTTGTTTGTTATTGAACTCCTCAGAAACGGCTTGACCGATTTTTATGAAACTTTTTTCTCTATATACGGTAGGTCTGAGAATAGGTCGTAGGCCGTTTGGGTCGTCTCATTTATACCCCTATTCTTCGCAGACGGAGTCGCGGGAAAAAAAGCTAGTAATTATATATTTTTGTTTATTGTTATTGTTTTGTTCATTGATCTTCGCCCAGTTTTGCACCATTGCGATAAACAATGATAACAGGCAACCCTCGCGCCGGCAGTTTTCTCGCGCAAAGAATCGCAATCGCTGTTCAGCGCGGGAATGCTGCCTGCGTGATGGGCACCATGCCAAGAGGCCCACCTCTCTTTTTTTAATTAAGTTTAGTTTTAGTTATTTTAATTTAATAGTAGTTTTAGTCTTGTATTTACACCTGTATATGTTTTTTCCTATAATAAATTATAATTCATGATCACAGTAATTTTCTTTAATTTAATTTAACTCAATTGAATTTAATTTTTATCATATTCAGTTCAATTCCACTTATACTTACTTGTATAACTTAACTTGTACGTGTACCCGTACAGATTACTTACCTGAAATATATTTTTTGTTACTTTTATTTTTATTTGTCGTTTAATACGTGATGCGAGTTGTTTTATTTAGAAGCGAACGGTTTATTCATGAATTGATTGACATGTCATATATGTATGCGTGGCAAGATAATTGATTTTAGCTGACAAAAATACATTCCCTAAACACATCTCCGAACAACTACGCGAATTAAGGGGTGTAAAAGTTTTCGTTAAACCGCAGACACTGGGAGGGAATATTCCCCGTATTCATTATATTCGTCGCCAAAGAACGCAGTCGGGGTTAAGCGGGCGTATCATGCCGTCGTTTACAAATTTTATTACTTACCTACCTCGTCTTTTGTTCTGCTTTACGGGCTCCTCATTTTGAGCCAGATTGCTCAGCTACCAGCAGCCTTTTATTACATCTGCATGCTTTGATTTAGTTCCATCTGATTACACGAATACGTTTTTGAAGCGCATACAAGTTTGATGTGAATTAAGTTTTATGTATACTAAAGAAATACTAGAATATTGTATTGTTTTTGGAGCTCAAAACTAGTAACAAATATCAAGTCAATTGGACCACTGGAAGTGGGTAAAAATCTTGTTGGAATAACTTAGCTAGCTACTTATAGTACTCGTGCATTTTCGGCCGCGCAGACACGAACGAACTAGCCGATGATAGCCGAAGATACAATTCAAACTTAAAATCAGTTTTATGTTATATAGTTTAATCCTAGGTGCAAATTACAGTGCATCGTACTCACTCGGAAGTATGACGGCTGACTAAATATGGCACGTGACGCGCGCTAACATGGTGGCAGCAACGCACCAATGGCGGCATAGGAATAATAAAAAATAAGAATAAAAAATTTATTTGAATTCTCCAGCACTAAATACAATGTAGGAACTTAAATATTACAATACAGTTGTCATTGGGAGACTTGAGTAGGGGAAACTGGTGCCCGAACTAGGGAGATCCTGTGCGTCAGGTCACCAGGTCTCCAGGCCTCAGATGCCCGCAACTACTGAGTTACAGTTTAAAAATATAAAAAGAATGGAGATGATTTTTATTTTGCGTTCCAAATTCATTTATGAATAGGATATAGAATAAGAATATTCTGGACTAGTTTTAAAAACACCTTGTATACGCATGCGCAACGTTATACCAATCGTCGCTTAGCTAACAACAACACCGCACAGGTCAAAAACTGGACCACGTGAAGCTTTATAACCTATTTGGAACTAATCTTAACTTAAGTTTTTTATATTGTAAAAACCTATTTTGAATAAAGATTTATTATTATTATTATTATTATTATTAATCTTACTTTTAATATTATAAACGCGAGTTTGTATGGATGTTTGTTACCTACTCTTGACGTATTTGAACCTTAGATAGTTTTACCTGAATTAACATTATAGGGTACTTATTATCTTTGAAAATTGCGTAGTTTCCACGACTTCTTCTCAAAAAGAGTCGCGGGCAGCAGCTAGTATTGTACAAAATCTCATGGCCAATCTCTGACTGGTACTGTACGAGCTAAGCAACGCAATTTTAAACCAAAGCTCGCCAAAAAATTTACCTTATATTTTTATCCCCTCAAAAACTTTGCCTACCTTTGTATTTCCCAACACGACATAACAAATTCAAGGACCCGTCATGTTCTGCAGGATGAGAGATCGATACTTGAACCGGAAAATACAAATTCGTAAGACATCACGGCGAATGAATTATAAACGGGTACCACGTACGCACGACTCGTAATTCACTCCGTTTAATATGTCCACGGCCCTGCATGGCAGCGTTGGAAATTAAATAAATGGTGCCACGTCAAAATATTATGCGAATAAGGCGACATATTTCAGCATCCTAAAATTGGCGTATTAACTGAGGAATCTTTGTTTATGTTTGCTTATATAAGAATTATACAGGTGAAGATCATAAACCTTTGACGACCAGATGGCCTAGTGGTTAGATAACCTGACTGTGAAGCTTGAGGTCCCGGGTTCGATTCCCTTGTCGGGGCAGATATTTGTATGAAAAATACGAATGTTTGTTCTCGGGTCATAGGTGTTTAACATGCATGTATGTATATGTATTTAAGTTTGTTCTCGGGTCTTGGTATAAGTATGTTTATCCGTTGCCTAGTACCCATAATACAAGCTTTGCCTAGCTTACTTTGGGACTAGGTCAATTGGTGTGAATTGTCCCGTGATATTTATTTATATTTATTTACTAGCTTTTGCCCGCGACTCCGTCCGCGTGGAATTAGTAATTTGGGCAGCTTATTTTTTTTTATCCAATTTGTTTTTCATCAATTATGGCTCTCCTTAGTTCCTTGATATAAAAAAAATTACCCGCCCCCGCACCCCCCCGCACACCCGCGTTCACATTCAACACCGTGCACCGTACTCCCAAGTCAAGCGTGCCTATAGAAGTTTTACTTCAAAAACCCCCGATTTTGAAACATTCTTCCGCTCCGGTCCGCTCCTATTGATGTTAGCGTGATGATATATAGCCTATAGCCTTCCTCGATAAATGTGCTATCTAACACTAAAAGAATTTTTCAAATCGGAGCAGTAGTTCCTGAGATTAGCGCGTTCAAACAAAAAACCTGTTCGATAAATTCTTAAAATGGACGTATCTTTCTTACTTGTGAACCGATTCAAATGAAACAAACACTAAATGTTAATCCAAGAAAATACCAACATATCAGTGAAAACCGCATCCTTCTAGGTTAAGCCGTTTCTGAGATTAGTGCGCACAAACGCACAGACAAACAGACAAACAGACAATAATTCTAAAAATCATTGTTTTGGGTTCTATTGTGCTAATTAATTGCCCTAGTGACAGTTTTTCTCAAATATCTTCAATGTACAGACACCGACTTGTTACAGATTTATTATATGTATAGACTAGCTTTTGCCCGCGGCGTCGCTCGCGTGTACTATGAGTATTACAAAGAACCAAGATATCGAGCAAGCAAGCATACAGGCAAGCAAGCAAGAAGGTCCACAATTGACCGAGAAATCGGTGAACATACCTACATAAAAAAAAGTGGAATGCATAACCTCCTCCTTTTTTAGAAGTCGGTTAAAGAGCCCTTTGCGGCCTACTTACAGTATAAACTTATGAATTTTTAAATTTTAGCTTTCTACAACCAGTAAAACGCAAAATCCCGTTTTTTCCCGTTCCCGTAAGAATTTTGGGAAATGTTTTCTTAATGCTCCCCTACACTCCTCAAGGAACCCACTTGCCAAATTTCAGCTTTCTATGACCAGTAAAACGAAAAATCCCGTTTTTCCCGTTCCCGTGGGAATTTTGGAAAATCCTCTCTCAATGCTCCTCTAAACTCCCCAAACAACCTACATGCCGAATTTCAGCTTTCTACGACCAGTAAAACGAAAAATCCTGTTTTTTCCCGTTCCCGTGGGAATTTTGGAAAGTCCTCTTTCAATCCAGCTCTACACTCCCCAAGCAACCTACATGCCGAATTTCAGCTTTCCGTAGAAAGCCAGTAAAACGAAAAATTCCGTTTTTTCCTTATCCCGTGGGAATTTCCGAAAATCCTTAAAACTGTTTTTTACTATTATAATTACCTACTTCTATGCCAAATTTGAAGAGCCTAGTAATTATAGTTCATAGGATCCCGTTGAACTGAATATGTAAATCCCGTTTTTTCCTTATCCCGTGGGAATTGTGAAAAATCCTGAAATTAATGTTTTAACTAATGTAATACCTACTTGTGTATCAAATTTGAAGAGTCTAGTTATTATAGTTACTGAGATAGGGTCACTCGGAATCGAATATATAAATCCCGTTTTTTCCCGTTCCCGAGGGAATTCACAAAACTCCTTCCTTAGTGGATGCCTACATTGTATAAGGTATCTATGTGCAAAATTTCAAGTCTCTAGGTCCAGTGGTTTGGGCTGTGCGTTGATATATCAACAGTCATTCAGTTTATTTAGACATTTCAACCGCATCGCACCCCATCTAGGGAGATGGTATTTTACGTCTGCCACGTCGGATTTTAAAACCGTTGTTGTTTTCATAACCAGCGACCCGATAAACCATAGAAACAACACCCATGTTGATTTTCTAACTTTGTTACCCCTTTCCCCCCTTTTAGGGGTTGAATTCTCAAAAAACCTGAAACACGTGTTTACTCATTTATCAATAGGAGTACTTCTGTGAAGTTTCGAATAAAATAGTCGAACTAATCTTGTTTCCCCATACAAACTTTGGACCCCCGTTTCACCCCCTTAGGGTGTGAATTTTGAAAAATCCTTTCTTAGTGCACCCCTAGACCTTATAAGGAACCTACATGCCAAATTTTGAATCTCTAGGCCCAGTGGTTTGGGCTGTGCGTTGATATGTCAGTCAGTCAGTCAGTCAGTCAGTCAGTCAGTTTCTTCTTTTATATGTATAGATAAATTTGGACAAAGTTAAATGGTAGTAAGCCATACTTAATTACGGTGTTAAGGTACTAAGGTGTCCCTTTTTGAACTCTGTCCTTTTAAAACTAGTTTTCACTGGCGACATCATTCTTGGGGACCGTTACGTCTTGCAGTTGAATTGAAATCACGGGTTATCAATTTTATATTTTTTTGTTGCCCGCGACTCCGTCTGCGAAGACTTCGTTTATGGCTATCCATGGGACCTTTGCAATTTTCCGGGATAAAAGGTATCCTATATGTTAATCTAGGTTATAAACTATATGTGTGCCAAATTTCATCAGCATACATCAAACCATTTCAGCGTGACAGAGTAACAAACATCCACACATCACTCCATTCAAACTTTCACGTTTATAATATTAGGATTAAATTAAAAAATGTACACTACAATACAATGACTATTTATTGTACACCACAAAAAAAAACAATACAGAAAAACAAAATAGGTACATAAAATAAGCAACCCGCCAACTTTTTACAAAGCAAAAAAGTAAGGGATATACTTCAGCAGATGTTGCAAATTAAAACAAACTTTTAATAACAATATTACAAAAATACATAGATCAATAAATACACAGCAATATACTTGTAAATAAATCTACTAAAATTCTAACATAAAACCTCGTATTTAAAGTTATATTTTCATTAGATTTGGTTTTTAATATTAACAGGATATAATTGTAATAAAATCTTATTTTTACTCTATTAAAGCAGCACTGCAGTCACGTCACTCCATAATACAATCACTAGCGATTCTGGAACAGTCAACGTCATAAATAAGTGATCATTTTTGTACCTTCTCGCTTTCAGTTGTTGCATAATTCTGTGTGGATTTACAAACATAACGTCAAAGTGACAAGGTACAAAGGTGATCACTTACTTATAACGTTGACCCTACGTGGAACAAAGTCGCGATTCTCATACAAATTACGTACAAATAAGTACATTGGTGGAAAGTTGCTCGACTCCGCCGCTTTATCGAGAATCTTTGGCAAAGTTTTTACGGTTTGATTTGTTGTAACTTATAGCCCTGAAGTAAAAACACTAGATGTGACAAGCCCCAAGAAACAGACAACATGAATGACTATTTATTACTTAGCCTATATTTTTACCCACAAAGGCCTTTCCTATGACCTCCAGTCTCCACGTTTCCTTATTCAGAACTATATTTGGCCACTCGCGTTCCGCGTCCAGCTCGTCTGGCTATCTCCGCATTGGCTTGCCTTAAGGCCCTACACTGAGCTTTTGACGCATTATAGCATTCGTTTAATCTCGTGCTGTATCATTACTAACAAAGCTATAGTCGTGAAATGCATGTGTAAGATATTTGAGGATTCACTCTAATAACGTGTTTATCGAAACACGATTACTTGCAGTTTGCTCGATAGAAAAAAATCCAAAGTCGTCTCTAAAATATAAAATAAATTCGTTGTACTACGTAAATACTGCACGGCAGGTCATGACTTTTTGAATGTTAATAAAACAAGAAGTTTTCTAGGGCTTAGTGTTGCTTCATTTTTAAAATGTGTATTTGTTTTAGTAATACGAGTACGATGAAAATACCTAAATACACGCGCAGTCTAACCAACCTATCTTGAGCCATCGTGCTTCCCCCATGTCTGCGTGAGTGCTGCTTTAGTTCTCCTTCGGCCATCGGACGAGGAACTCTTGTCGCTGGCGCTTACGCAACTTCTGTATTATAATATACGAATACTTGGTACTTACCCGCAATTTTCTCTGCGAATAGTTACTTTTCACTATCCTCCAGAAACTATGCAATTTTCTGTCATAAAACGTAGGTATTCTATACTTTGTTAACGCATGCATATACGCGTTTTCGGGACTTCGCCCAGTGCATTCATAGATTTTGAACGCACATGTGCGTCGGTGGCACCTGTGGAAGTCAGGTGGCAGTTAATGCGTAAACCTTTCGGCTAAAATGCAACTTTTAGGTAAAAACTTCGGAATTAGCAACATAATATCAATGGAGTTATTTGCAAGCATGTTAGGCTAGACTTCCACTAGGTGCTTATCAGTGAACTAGAACCTTTTTACCTTGCTTCTTGTAGGCAGTAGTAGTAGTATAGTAGTACCCAGTAGTAGGCTAATAGGTAGGGGACGAGCAGTGTAAAAAGATTGTCGTTTCAAGTTAAAGAAAAGCTTGTAGGATTGAATTAAATTATGGCCAAACTGCGCTCCATGAGTAACTTCCAGTAATGTATGGCCAGGCTCAGTCACGGCTTCACGCTTGGCGAGTCTACTCGCTTCGCTCCGTTTGAACTCCTTACTTACTTATTTGGGAATGTTTTAAAAGTTCATGGATTACGAAAAGCATTTCACGCGGTGAATACTGATATTTTCTTTATTTATTGTGTATTACGAAGTACGAAGTTACATTGAAATTGATTTATTACGATTGTTTTTGTTGTTCTTTGTTTTTCGTACTTGAAATCTTGAAAATATTTTATGAGAACGAGCCTAATTCACGCATTGTTACTGAGTATTATTTTTCATATAATATTTTAAACTTTCACGATTCTCACTCATAACTTAGTAATATTTTTCAGGACTTAATCGCGAACATCCCAAAAATCCTTGTTAAATTTACCTAGACGTTTCGACCACATAGCAGCGGCCGTGGTCTGATTCTTCTTTGTTTTTCTTAAATTTAAGAGCTATGCTCTTGTCGGTGTAGTAACCGCCACTCCGCACAGTATTCGGCCAGCTGTTTGCTTCCTGATACGACACGACACCCACCTTCTTCTTCACCTGGTGGAAATAGGTCTATCTTGGCCTTCCTCTGCCTCGTCTTCCTTCTATTTTTACTTCAAGCAGGTTTAATAAAAATCCCGAAAAAATATCAATTATTATTTTTCAGTCCACGATTGGTTGCATAAATGGACTTATTTAAAGCTTCTACGAGATCACATCTTCAGCAATTCACCTTAGAAATTAGAAGAAAATTTTCTGTTTAATGTAAATCTTATCCAATCCGTCGGTCTGTCACTCGTAACGTCATTAGAAGCACAATGGCGCCGGGGGGCTCGGCTGAAATGATCCGTGACGAAAACTCGGCCAAATTAATTTAAAATACTTAGGTGCTTCTGTTTCAAAGACAACTAAACCGTTTGATAAGGAAGCTTAGCGTGACGCATCACAACGGGTGATAATGGCATTCCATTAATTGGACTTAGATTTGCTTAACTAAATCCTCCGTGTTATCGATAGAATGTAATTCCGCGTAATCAACTGACATTTTGACATGATCGGATTTTGATCAGTGGGATAATTAAGTCTGGAGTGGAGTTGCAAACTGGCGAAATGGAACACATGCTTAGAATGGTATCGGCAGGTTGGAAAGTTTCGAAGTGAAGAGGATGCGTTAATATCGTGGAATCTTCAAGACGCGCCTTCGTACAGTGAAGTGATATCGATACGAGGTGAAAGAAAGCTTTTTATTCAATAATTATTTAACACACACAATTGAAGATCAGGGTTAGGCTTATTGTCAAAGTCTATTGAGGAGCGTTTATAATACATGTCCCTCAAACAATATCACAACAAAACAAAACTTTAACTTATTTAAATCACTTGAGCTCTTCGAGGTGTGCAAAATTACATTTGAAATTTACCATGAGCTTTACGGTAAAGAAAAACATCGTAAGAAAACCTTAAGAAGAAGAAATTCAATGGTGTGTGAAGTTCTCAATCTGCACTGAGCCCGCGTGGGAACTACGGTTCAAGCCTTCTTAAGGAGAATTCTCATTACGATGCTGAAAAACCAGATCACTATCATAACGGCTGAAAATAACAATACACTAATATAAATCATGAATGAAGCCAAATGTTTAATAATAAGTACCTAATAAATAATGTATTTACAGGGTTATTTGTAATTCACTGACACCCTCTTAACCCTGAATTCCTATCACTCAAACAAATGTTTTTTGTTTTACGACTTTTTAAAATGAAGCACTTTTTTACACGCTTTATATTAGCTTCACCTGTATGTTTGTATGTATGTTTGTATGTTTGTAACCGACTCCTTAGGGCGCGATTTTGACCCACTTCCCGGTTTCCGATTGAGCTGAAATTTTGCACATATGTGTAAATTGGATGACAATGCAATATTATTGTAACATGGAGCTGATCTGATGATGGAGCTGGATGGTGGCCATAGGAACTATGTAATAAAACAACACAATCCCGTCGAGTTGGGCTCGTTTGATTCGTCTTCGAGCACTTTGATCCTAGATGTAACCAGGGTCTGATGATGGAGCTGGAAGATGGCCAAAGGCACTCCACAATAAAACGAAACAACCCCACCGAGTTTGGGCTCGTTTGATTCGTTTTGACGAGTACTTTGGTCCTAGATGGTAACAAGGGTCTGATGATGGAGCTGGAAGGGGGGTAGGTGGCGGGGTGGGGGGGGGGGAATGGGGTATGGGGTAAGGGGTCGGGGGTTTAGAGGGTTGGGGGTTAGGGTGTGGCGGTTGGGGTTAGGAGATGGGGGGGGGGGTTTACGGGGAATAGGGTGGGGGTGTTGGGGGGTTCGGGGGTAAGTGATTTTGGGGGGTTGTGGGAAATGGGGAGGGGGTAAGAGGCCTAGATGGTAACAAGGGTTTGATGATGGAACTGGAAGGGGGGGCGGTAGGTGGCGGGGTGGTGGGGAGGGGTTGGGGGGCAGGTGGTGGGGTGGGGGAGGTTCCGGGGGTTTGGGGGGTTCGGTGTTAGGGGGGTTGGGTTTAGGTGGTTCGGGGGTTTGTAAAAAGAGGAGGGAGGTAAGGGGGGTTTAGGGGATTGGGGGTAAGGGTGTGGGTTTTGGGGGGGGGGTTTGGGGAAATGGGGTGGGGGATGTTGGGGGGTTGGGTTTAGGGGGTTTGGGGGTTGTAGGTGAGGGGGGTAAAGTTAGAAAGAAAAAAATGCAACTAAAAAATAGAAAATAAATAATAGTTTAAAAAAACTAAAAAACACGCTTTAAAAAATAAAAAATAAATTTTAATAAATTTCAATTCACTATTCTTATAGTGCAGTAAAAAATCTTAATAAGCAATTATTATATTGTTATATCCAGATCAAAATTTGTAAACAATTCTAAATATTGATAAAATAAATAAAAATAGTTTAAAATATTTTACTGTAAAAAAAGCGTGGGGTGCATGGTGTCAATTGTCAAGGATTATCATTTTGATAACATCTTAAAAAGCACCCCACGCTTTTTTTACAATAAAATATTTTAAACTATTATTATTTATTTTATCAATATTTACAATTGTTTAAAAGCGTTTTAAAGCGTGTTTTTTAGTTTTTTTTTCCATACAAATACACAGAGTATCGTAAAAATAAGAGGTAATCTCAAATTTTCAAAACGTTATTACACCAAAAATATTAGGTTATGACAAAAGCCGTAAAACAAAAAACATTTGTTTAAGTGGTAGGAGTTTAGGGTTAAAAGGATGCTAGTGAATTACAAATAACCCTCTATAATGTTATTTTTTTTTAATGAAGCCATAGAAACAATAAAATATATCTCTTCAAGATATCAATACTATTGTTCAATAGTGGTCCTTGGTTGTAATTTTTATTTTTGGGCAACAAAGGATTTAATACATACAATAATTGATCGAATCAGGCGTTACTTTGCGGAGGTCCATATTAATGAACTGAAACAATTTTATTACTTTGCTCACCCACGACCAAAGGTAAGTAAGTAAGGATGGTACCTAAGGTCGCGGGTGAGCATAGTAATTGTTTCAGTTCATACAATAATTGTTATGATCCCAAGCCATAATAGACCAAATCACAATGTGAAGGCCTTCGCGCATCAAAGCGAAAACTTCCAATCTCCACTCCCTGTTTAGACTTTAATCAGTGTTATTGGATTATCCTTCAACAGCGAAGCTCAAAAACATATCGAATGTTCATTGCACGTGCTTAATAGCATAATCCTTGGAGTAAGAGGCGAGTATCGTCGCGATTCGCGTCATCGTGGTTCTATAGCTGCTATTGTACGCGGCCGTATTGTGAGCCGGGATTGGTTTCCCAACGAAGAAAACGCAAGGGAATCGATTTAAATTTCCTTGAAAGAACCACGCTACAATAGCGCCTAATACTCGGATTGAACATCTCGAACACAGGGTCTCTAATTAAACCCGGTGGGTACGTATTCATTTTTTTGGTAGACGTTTCTGAGTAATCATGCGTTGGGATCGGGCGAAGGGCGACTTAGGCCAATTTAGCTACTCTGTTACGGGTTCAGTCTAGGTTAGTGGACATTGATTAAAATTGATGTTTTTTTTTATAAATAACTAGCAGTTGCCCGCGACTCCGACTGCGAGGAATAAGGGTATAAAAAATAGCCTACGACCTAATCTCAGACCTACCAAAATATAGAGAAAAAATTGATAAAAATCGGTCAAGCGGTGTCGGAGGAGATCGATTCCAAACACCGTGACGCGAGATTTTTAATATATTAGAAAAAGTTTCATAAAAATCGGTAAAGCCGTTTCGGAGGAGTTCGATACAAACACCGTGACACGAGACTTTTATATATTAGATTAAAAAGTTGACGGTTTAAAAAAAAACTTCGGTATTATTATCGCAACGTGTCCGTGTAAAGAAATTGACGTTCCAAGTTAGAAGTATGATTTAAGCTCCATAATCAATTTTGAGCACAACAACTCAGACCACCACAGTCGGTTCAAAAAAAGTTGTTGAGAGAATAACGATAATAATAATAATGTCGCAAAAGCTAAACGCTCGGAGGATAGATGAGTTTCCGTAAGTGGCGAGTTGGCACTTCGGAGTTTAAATTCCAGGAGCACCTCTCCATCCTTAGCTTAGCCGTTCACACCAATGCTGTCACTTCGTTGCCCCGAGCGGGCAGCAATTTGAGGGGTCTATTTAGTAAGAGACGAGTCACCACCTCGCCTACTTAATTCAATTTACGAGATATTGCAATTGTAGGTGTTCGTCATCTCACTCCATAGCCCAGTAATCCTGTCTGCAACATCCCAACCCCATAACCCATACCGGGTCGCTTCCTACCTGGCAATAGTTCGGCAACTGTGTTTTAGGGGATAGACTGCCAATAGTTGCGTCCATCTCATTATTATATGGTACCAAAGGCTTCTTCATGTTGGCTTCGGCCATATGAATGCCTTTCAAATGACCGGGTCCCCGTAGGCTCGTGATCAGAATCCCGTTTCCCACACATACATACAATGTTGTGGCAATAGTACAGCGGGCCGCAATATGGATTGTAAAAAGCAATAAAAGTAAAAATGGTTGAAAATAAATACAATGTTTGTGCAAGCCGGTCGACTTGTATAAGTTTGACGGGCCGCACGTCGGGTATAGCTAGTAATTATACTCGTCAATGCGTTAGTTTGTAGGCATGTGCGTGCGTGCGTACGTGTGTGTGTTTAATACTTTTTCACACCAAAATGGCTGGACGACTTTTAATGAAATTTTTGGGAATTCCCATGCGAATTTAGTAAAATCTCGGTTATCAATTCAAGTGCCAGATCAAATTCTTACAATTACCAAACTAATAGTTTTATTATTCCTTACGCTCGATGTAGCTTATGTGTCAAATATAACTTGACAGGGTACCTACTGATAGCAGTAGAAATGCTAGTTGAAATCAACATTGCGCTGTGTATATAAGTTCCATAATAGAGGCTAAACCAATTTCAAACCTTAACAAATAAGACTAACAAAACAAAATTGTCACAGCTTGCAATAATTAGCATTTTTAAAGTTCTGTACCGAAAGGTGGCAAAAAAAGGCGTATTATTTTATGTTACTACAACACTGTCCGTCTGTCTGTCGGTTTATCTGCCACATGGCTGTATCTTAATAACCCTCCGGCAGTCAGGTAAAAACCGTAACTATTGTACAGCTGAAATTTATACATAATGTCTCTTTTCATATTGCCGTTACAACTAAAAATAATTGAAATTACTAAGTAAATTAAATTCAAAATGAAGCGGGTCTATATCTCCAACATAAACTGACCCAACATTGCATACATTTTCCTCAGAAGTGGGGCTCTTCTTACACTGGTTTTTTTTCTAAAAACGGCTTTTATACCGTGTACCTACAAATTTCTATGGTCTCCGACTCGCACTTGGCCGGTTTTATTAAATTCCGTTATTGTGAAATAAAATCAAGATCTCGCCATAAAACTACTCGAAATTTAGCATATAGAGTAGTCGAGGAACGAGAGGCAGCACTAAATTTTAGTGTTAAGATAAAAGTCATAACCCTATAATACCGCAGCCATATCCACACTTTCATATTCATTGACCGTAAAAGTATTTTCTATTTTGCGAGATTGAATTTTCGCTAACATTGTTTGTAGGCGCTCGCTCAGGTAGATCTCAGTTTTATTTTTACGCTGTATATTATGTTACTTGGAAGTCCGAATATAGTGCTGTGGGTTTAGGGTTACCGCCAAAACTGTGCTACGGGAGTTATACGATGTGTTAAGTAAATAACTGAAAACCTCCGACACCTCTTTTTCTTTATTTTAAGTTAGTTTAACCCCTCGTACGCGGGACGTGGAATGCGGGAAATAAAAAAAACTGCGTTCTAGTCTAGTTTGTCACCAATATTACAGATTAAAATAAAACTACAAAAAGATAGCCTGAAATTTAGCGTAGATCCGTTACGACATCCGAGAGGTTAATGCATATACACCGTGAAATTTTAGTGGTTGTTTTCCCGAAACGAGGTGATTTAGTATCGATTGTACAATCTATTTATAATTACTATTTTGACTAGAGTCAAAAATCCAATTGTGAAAAGCGAAAGCCGAAAATGACCGCAAACCAATAGTAACGCTTCGTTGGTACAAGTAGCGTACGATCGTACGATAGGTTAGGTACCAACGAAGCGTTACTATTGGTTTGTGGTCATTTTCGGCTTTCGTTTTTCACAATTGGATTTTTGACTCTAGTCAAAATAGTAATTATAAATCGATTGTACAATCGAAACTAAATCACCTCGTTTCGGGAAAACAACCACTAAAATTTCACGGTGTATATTTTCAAATACTTTAATTATTTCAAAATATTCTTGTACGTTTTACTAGGTCTGTAATTTTATTGATTTCTAACTCTGTACTTACTCGAAATTTGTACTTGACAGTAACATGTCGCCATCTTGTGGTTTTAATTTCACCGACTATCTTACTCTCAACGCTGGGACACAACAGTTCAAGTACTACTGCTTGGCGGTAGGATTCGTAAATCAGATGGTAGCGATCGTGGCAAACCTTGTACAAGGTGTTACCATCGCATAGCTTTGCCTTACATTCTTGTTTATCTCAAACTTGATCGACGTTTAAAAAATCGTTTCGTGACAATACAAAAATACACAAAGCAATTCTTCCCCAAAAGTACGAGTATTTGAGTATTAGAGAGCAAAAGGTGGCCAAATACATTAGATGACGCGACACATTTCACTGCGCTCTCCCGCAACTCAAATGAGGCTATAGACACTTGTACCTTTTTTTGAGGTGGTGATAAAATTCTAGTTTTACTGCTTTATCATTTATTCAACGTTGTTTAGATATTATATTAACAGCACGGCTGGTCCCTTACGGGGAAGTAAGGGGTTGTTGCTTAACAAACACATCACATTGACATGACACTATTCGTCTTTCTATCTTGACATTTTACATTTTTACACTACTAAAAATTCACTATCTAGGGATAAAAAATTAAATCGTTAACCCTGAGATACGATGACAGTTCCATACATTTTGGCATTACTTAACCGTGGGTTAGCCACTTAGCAGTTAACTCGGAGTTATATCGTTAACTATGTTCTATACAAGTCCGCCTAATGCGCATAGGGAACTTCACACACGAAATTGATTTTCTCCGCAAGTGTAGAGTTTGACTCACGATGTTTTCCTTTAACGGAAAATTCATGGTAAATAAATGTAATTTTGCACATAAATTCCGAAAAACTCAGAGGCTACCACGGCTGTAAACGCTAGTTAACTATAACAAATATCGATAGGTAGTCATAACAGCATACTAGATCAAAAGTAGACTTGAATGTATAAAGTTGAACCTAATAAAATTTATTGATCATAGATAACCTAAGATTATTTAAAAGCGAAAAAGTTTTTCGGGGGAGTCGGTTGGATGCGACGTGGTTCAATTGGTAGAACACCCGTTGGGGCGCATACCCAGGAGACGTGGGTTCGAATCCCGCCGGCGCACCCGAAATCTTTTTCGCTTTTAAATAATCTTAGATTCGGTGAGCAGCCGTACTGCTAATAAAATAAATAATATTTGCATAGATAACCTGACCTTACGATACAAACAAATGCATCGAATCTGTAGCAAGATATAATTCTGTCACATATTTATCGTGTAAGGGCCATCAAGATACAATTTGCAAAGGAATCAGACCCTATTGGCGCCTGAAACATATTATGTGTATTGACTGCGGTCCAGACAGGTTCTGGGTCAATAAATCGAGCTTCGATTGTATTAAGGACCTGAATGTAACTTCGAGGTCAAAAGTCTATCAAGTTCCATACTTATCCAAGTAAATCTTCATTAAGTTGGTTATTTATGTGGAACTTTATGCTGTCTGGGTTATTATATGTGTGTATTTGCTTATTAGAATTGGACATTTACATTTACAGCCGAAAGACGTTCACTGCTGAACATAGGCCTTCCCCAAGGCTCGCCAAACAGATCGGCCCTGCGCCATCCGCATCCAATGCGTTCCCGCCACCTTCACCAGGTCGTCGCTCCATCTTGTTGGAGGCCTACCTACACTGCGTCTTCCGGTCCGCATCAAGAGTTAGTAGTTTTAAATGATGTCACTTAAATAGACAATAGTCTATTGTAGTAGTCTAGTTAGTAATTAACCCAATTATTTAAAACTAAACGACTTGTAGCAGGATATTAGCATTTGAAACATGGATGGAGGCACGAGAAGTTATAAAATTACATATTTTAAGATTTTTTTTATAATCATTTGTCAAATGTTCGTTAATGAATTCAATGTAATGAAATGAAAGTATCATTTATTTCGAATAACTTAGATGCACATAAGCATTTTTTTGACAATTATATAACAGCTATACCTACTACTTGTTCTAAAATTGTTTCGCTGATTTTGAAACCAAGACTTTCGTCCAAACAAACGTACAAACGAACGTAGTGTGTTAAAGAATAGCTTGTAAAAATGGGATAAAAAGGTGGGTGCTACTTTCAAGGTAAGTTTAAATCTTAGACTTCAAAAATTTCACTGTATTTTTTACACCGAAAATTGTACTTACGCTTTAGTTAAATTGAAATTCCGCATGTTTTTGCTACCAAAATAACCTTCCACTCTCGTAGCTCAGATCCATGAATCTGAGTATAGTCTGAAGTGGGTATATCTATTACTCAATATTCAGTTTCAGCGTTAAATGTGGATTTTTGGTTTTAGCAGAAAATCTGCCGAAATTAGGACCGTAGCCGAAACTGGGATCGCACGAAATCAGTTTCGGCGGTTTTAGGGAGCAATCTGCGTCGTGGAATGTCTTGTTTACGTTTTTATTTCACATTAAATAGAATATTATATGATTAAATGTATTTCATTTTCTAATTTTTAGGATGTATTGTGAAGTTTTTGTTTTTTTTTGTATTCGATTTCGTTTTACCGCACGCAATTTTAACTTTGCCTATCTTTGTAAATTTTCCTTTGTCAACTACTATGTTAGTTGGAAGAGACGCTTTTATAGGGATAAGCTCGCCTTTGTATTTTTTCTGTTTATCTGTACTTTATTCTTTTACGTGCGATAAGGAGTTTACATACCTACTTACAAAAATGTATACAGGGTTAGGTTATGTATACAAGAATGAATATCTAGCTACTACTCGTACTCATTCTTTAAGAGCTTTCAAACCAAAATACCGAAGCACATACTTAGTTGCTTCTACAATTATAAATACATAATACTTAAAAACTAAATATAAACCACGAGTTTAAAAGAATAAGTAAACACTATACGTAGAAGCGCACAGGGTTAAGCTTTAGTTTCTGAATGCTTAGTATAAGTTTTCCTTCACTTCAATACTTCTCGATCGCGTTTACGTAAAAAAAAACAATTATTAGGGAAACATGGACAGCGCCTCCGCGGCCGCGCGTCCATGTTTCCATAGAATTGAAATTTTTACGTAAACGCGATCGAGAAGTATTTTGGTGAGGTAAAACTTATACTAAGCGTACTGAAACATAAACCGATTCGATTTCGGTTGCTGATACTAGTTTCGGTGGATCATTAGATACAATAGAGGCATACATTTCTCTGAAACCTTCACTGTCCATGATCAGATACGCCCCAACGCAACGTGCTCATTTATTCCTGAATGCTACAGCTCCAAAATGCATTCTCTGATGCAACACAAGACAACCTACTTGATTGTCTAATGGGTCGGATCGTCACATATGACGTCATTGTTCGCACACTGAATGGCTTTACGCAATAAATACCTATACCTACGTTGTACCTGAGATACCCATTGTCCATCCAATTGATTACAGTTCTCATCATGTACTTGGTACATACAAAGGCGTAGGTAATGGGCAACGTATACGACATGTAATTAAAGGTAGGTAAGCCGATTAATTGAGATTATGCTATTTAGGGCTATTTAGGGCTACAGTGGTAATGCAAGCAATATTCTGAGAGATATTAGATATCCATGACAATAATTACAATGTTCAAATGATTGATTCAAGTGTTCCTTTGTGCAGATGAACTTAAATAATTTTTTCTTACTCCTCCGTTACCACAAAAAGGTGGCGCAAGCAAAGCGGAAATTCAACGATCAAATATACTCTACCTATAATATTTAAGATTTGGTAGTCAACTAGCTACCTAAATTTTCTTCTGATCTTTTTCATCGTGTTTATCCAAACAGTGCTTGATCGTTCATATATGCGATGGATTTTAATTAAATCAAAGATATTTAACAGTATTTCTTGTAGGTCTGCTTTTTTTTGTAGTTCTTGTAATTTATTTTTTACTTGTCGTATATCCATGACAGTCCAAGTGATTCAGTCCAAGTCCGTCCAAGCGATTTTTATAGCTTACTGATTTCTTTATCAAAAATAACAATGACCGAGTATGTTTTCATTAGGAGCTCTGCCTTACTTTCATGTCTGATAATTGAATTCAATACAAAAAAGCACCGGTGCCAGTTAAGAACCGATTGCCTCAAATCCAAAGGCATTTATCAACCCAATAATTCATCCTCGTTTGTCACGGGTTAAAAATGCGCTAGGCTTAGGGGCTGTTTCACCACTTTTCTTAAAGTTCGGATTAGCTTAATCATAACCTTATTTGACAGATGGAATTAAAATTTCAGTTTCACCAGTCTCGATTAGCGCTAAGTGACGGACAAACTGTTTCTTAATTTGACCATCAGATCAGGAGGCATTTAGCATTTTTATCCGTCACATAAAGTTAGTTTATTTTTTGTGGCCATGGTTGGAGAGCCCTTCAGCCGGTTTCAGAAAAATAAATCAAAGTATTTTTTATTTTTTAAAGAAAGAGGTCATGCTAAATTGCATAAAATAATTTAAATATCAAGATTTTAATGAAAAAATGTAGGTACACTTTTAGTATGTAAAAATAAATCCAAAATTTCGTAATATTTTTTAATAACAAACTTTTTTTCAGTGGCTCAATCGTTTGTTCTACCTGAACTTGTGTGTCGCCATTAAAAAAAAGTTTATCTGTCAAATGGTTTGGCGCCACTTTTCGATCCGTTTTACGTGATTTTATTTTTCTTTGTTATTGTTAACAAAGTATCGTAAATAAATACCGTTTTTGGATCAATTATAATGTTACATATTTGTTTATGCAAAAAAAAATAGATGTATTCAAAAATTATATAGTTAACCATTTCTTTTGGTTTAATAATTAGTGACTCTTTGAACGAAAGTGTGCGAACAGGAACGCGTGGTCGTGAAATGCGACGTTGCCATTCCGACTTTTTGTTAAACCCACGATTAGTTAAGTGGTACTTAGTTTGCACAGGACCGGAGTGGTGAAACTGAAAAAACACTAGCTGACAGATTTGTCCAGTACTTAGTTTATTCATTGGTTACGTAACCAGCAGTTTGACAGTAAGGTGGTGAAACACCCCCTTAATGTCACGGTTTTTTTCCATTAGTGCGACACCGTGGACACCCCTGTGGGACAAATCGGCTACCTGTTGCAACGTGTGCCAACTCCCCCATTTAGTACAACCACGCAAATTGTTCTTTAAGTTTACTTCTGAACTACGATTTGGCCCGGTATCTTGTTCGCGGACTACGTAGGTAGGCGGTTTTATCTAGAGGACGAGTGCGTTTGACTCTATCTTTACGTAATTTATTGAATCAGGCGTTACTTTGCGGAGGTCCATATTAATGAACTAAAACAATTACTTTGCTCACCCGCGACCTTACAATAGTTACGTTTATGCAAGAAATGTGCGCTCATGCAGTTCCTCCACCTCCACACTGTACGAACACACACAAATCACATAAACCCAACCATCACCACCACCAAGCTACACTGACGCGTTTCGAACTCAACCAGAGCTCATCTTCAGAGTTACCACAACCGTATGCTATGCTACCAAACGTTAAACTAACAAACCAAAACAAATGTTTTAACTTGTCACTGTAACTTCTCAAGTACCCACTTTATTTTTCTTATTCTCAAACTACCCCACAAAAATTAACTTTTATTGACATATTTAAAACTACCTTGAATTTTTTTGTTTATTTATTTATAAGGCATATTTAATTAATACTAACTGTTCAAATTCGACCCAAGCCGCAGTAAAGGATGAGCAAAGTAATTGTTTTAGTTCATTAGTTCTATCTTTACGATCATACAGTCGATGTTGCTTTCGTCTACACTAAATGGTTGACTTATTATTATACACAAAAAACCGTATTTAGTAGCCTAGTGTACTGGGCTTGAACCCATTCTCGCACCTCTGAGTTATTTGGAATTTATGAGCGAAATCAAATTTGAAATTTGCCATGAGCTTTACGGTGAAGGAAAACAACACGAGGAAACCTGCACACACCTGCAAAGAAATTCAGTGGCGTGTTTGAAGTACCCAATCCGCATTGGGCCGGCGTGGAAAGGTACGGTCGAAGTGGAGAGCCCGTGCTCCGCAGTGGGACTTAGTTATGTGTCATTTTATTTATGTTCTCGTATTATGTGTGTGCGCGTTGGATGCGGATGGCGCAGGACCGATCTGTTTGGCGAGCCTTGGGAGAGGCTATGTTCAGCAGTGGACGTCTTTCGGTTGAAATGATGATGATGGCAAATAAAATAAATAAATAAATATCACATATAATATATCATATATAATATTTATTTATTTATACAATACCTAGTCCCACAGTAAGCTAAGCAAAGCTTGTGTTATGGGTACTAGGCAACGGATAAACATACTTATATAGATAGATACAGACTTAAATACATATTAGATACAAATATCTGCCCCGACACGGGAGTCGAACCCGGGACCTCAAGCTTCGTAGTCAGGTTCTCAAACCACTAGGCCATCTGGTCGTGATGATGATTATGTGTGTGTACCAGATGAACCATAAGTAGGATTGTTTAGGGTGTTTTAGTAATTTGCGCTATCTGCATACGTAGATACTAATAATAATAAACAAACTATACTATTGTTTTAGGATAATAAAACCTACTCACAAGAAAAGGGCACTGAGCTAAATAAATATCTGATGGAAATGCTTTGTGTTTGAAAAGACAAAAAAAATATCTACTGAATATTCTAACGATGGACCGTCTAAATAAATGAAAAGAAAATGTTTTCAATGCTGTGTACCTATTGTGAGGCACTTCTATACATCTAACAATAAGCACTTTGGAAGGCGGCTTATTATGATCATTTTTCCATTATTACCTGTCTATATAAAAAATCATTCCCTATTCACTTTATGTTTAATATTATCAATAGGAATTGGCTGGGAACAATGAAAGAATATTAAAAAGCCCATTTCAGTTAAAGAGATGGT
Organism: Archips crataeganus; assembly: GCA_947859365.1. NCBI lineage: Eukaryota > Metazoa > Arthropoda > Insecta > Lepidoptera > Tortricidae > Archips > Archips crataeganus. The sequence goes on along the minus strand of OX402049.1, from coordinate 4,712,714 downwards.
GATTTATATTGGTAAACAATATACGAATACCGTTCGTTAACTTTACTAGTATTATAAAAGCAAAAGTAACTCGGGTCTCGGTCGGGTACCTCTTCGCGCTTAAACTAAACCAGCTAACCGATTTAGATGAAATTTGGTATGGACATTTGTTAAGAGCCTGGGAAGGACATAGGATAGTTTTATCCCGGAAAACTGCATAGCTCCCGCGGGATAGCGACAAACGAATGCTTCGTAACTGTGTGACCGTTTCCACCAATGCTAAGCTATGTAGCTGTCCGAGGAAGATGCGCTATGTAGATAAGCAGCCGCGAGGCAGCTGTGCGAAGATGCGCAGCTCGAGCTATGCGATGTATCGACAGGGGCGCGCGGAGCGGCAGCGCGGTGAGGGGGGACATTGCTACACGACTCGCAACCATCCATAGCACGCATCCAGGGCACGCATCATTCCATATAAAAATCATAGCTTAGTTGAACCCGTTTCTACCAGTGCTATGCTATGTAGACCAATGAACATGATTAGTGGTGGATATCAGACACATCCATAGCAACGTAGCGTAGCACATCTCTGGTGGAAAGGCACCTTTGTGATAGCTTTTATCCCGGAAAATGGCATTGTTCCCGCGGGATAGCGACAATTCTTCGCATACGGTGACGCGGGCAACAGCTAGTCATTCTATAGTTTTACGTTTTGTTTCATTATTAGTGTACAAAATAATAAATAATCTCAAAACCTCATTGTTCTTTCCTCCTCGTGTTTCTTTCCGTCAAACTTATCCTCTTCATTCTCCTTCAGTACCTAAAGTAACGTCCCTGTGTTCGACACTGACCCAATTCACGGCACCTTCAATTTTATGTCATAGTAAGAGAGATGACAGGTGGGTGTTATCTACTGGGCGTTGAGGTGTAGAACATTGGTTCATTTACCTTACATGCAAAAATGCGAATAGAATGTACAATGACTGAGTTATCCTTTATTATGTGTATTATGTTGTATATGATGTCATGGACAAATTACGGTTTCACGGACTGGAATATATCCAATCGAAATAAAGGAGCATTACCGAATACTTTTAACAAACAATCGGAATCATACAAAAATCCGTGATTTAATAAAAAAAAACAACCCACGCTTTTAAAACGGCAACAGAATTTAATTGAAACTGCATATGGTTCATGGTTCTTCATATCTAAAATAAATATTGCAGCCAGATAAAATATTTTTTGTAACACAAAATATTTTAGTATAAACTCGCCGTATTTGAATATAGGTTATTTATTATGAATAATCTTTAGTTCATGTACCTATCGGTTACAAATTGTAAAAAAGCGTTAATTAAAAAAGTTAGCTTTGTGGTGCTCTTATTATATGTAATACCTATGTACGTAGTTTAGGCTCATGTACCGAACCTAAACCATCAAAATACACATTATTTATTTCTTTCCGATAGCATTAAGGGAACATTTAACAGATCTTTCAGAACATTTATTTAAGATACTTGTGTCTTATTATTTAAAAGATAATCAAAAAATAAATTTAGTTAATAATATATTTTTTTTTAGTTAATAATACGCGGTACATTATATACAGTCAGCAATAAAAATATGAATACGCTTAAAGTACCAAAAGTATACACGCCTTTATGCCCTGGTAATAGAGTCGTGGATGCATATTTTTGGTAGTTTGGGTGTATTCATATATTTGTTGCTTATAAATTAAACTAAGCTGTGCCGTCGAAGTTTGATACTATATTTTTGTTACTCTAAAGGACCTTTTACAATGACTGTGAACTCAATATTTATTTTTCATTGCATGATTTTTTTTCGATTAGGCAAAAAAGTTAATTACTAGGCAGTTTTCATACAAAGATAAGTAATTTATCGAAGTTAATGGGAATAAACAAAAAACCACTGTGTATAATATGATGGAGCGATGACCTGGTTAAGGTTACGGGAAAGCGTTGAATGCGGATGGCACAGGACCGATCTATTTGGCAAGCCTTGGGGGAGGCCTTTGTTCAGCAGTGAGCGTCTTTCGGCTGAAATGATGATGATGATGATGATGACTGTGTATATGCAGAACCAACACAAGCAACAATAACAATAATTTGATCCCTGCGTGAAAATTTTGGAATGGACTGGCCTGGTTAAGGTTTTTTCACTTGCTAATGGGTAGTTTTCAAAATATTTGTACCCAATTAAGGGAATAATTAAAAACAAAATTTAATGAATTACCTGTGAGTAACGGAGTTACCCATATACTTTGTATGACTAACTTTCGTGACTCACAGGTAAGTAATTAAATTTTGTTTTTAATTAAACCCTTAATTGGGTACAAATATTTTGAAAACTACCCTAATACGAAATGGGTAACTTGGAAAGGCAGTCCCATCCCAGCAAGGGCGTTAATGTTCTTGGACAACAGTGATCACTTCAACTTCACCTTAGGCTGACAGTTCAGGTTAAAGACGTCCACTGTTGAACGACAATTTGCTACCTGCATCCACTGACCCCGCCCCTGCCCGCACCCTTGCGATATCGTCGGTTTACCTAATGGCGGGCCTACGAACGCTGTCTTCCAATTCGTGGTTGTAGCTCGAGAAACTTTTTCCACCAAAACCATGCCCACTTACCACTAGGTAAATTGCATACTTGTTCGTCAGCTTTGGTATTTAGAAACGATATGTACATTTTTCAGATTTTATAACGACGCCATTCTGTCTCATTGATTCTTTTAAAGGTACCGGAGACCAATTACGCTTACAAACGACTCAAATCACTCTATCCTTCATACAATACCTCGGATTACAGAAGGCGCAGCCGAGTCTTTAGGTAACAAGCAGCAAAGCGATTGTGCAGCTGTAACATTTCTAAAGTTTTTTTAAAGAAGCGCCTTGTAATTTTTGCATTTTCTTCCCTTTGAATACCTAATAGCCAATTTGGCAATGTTGAAAAGTATTGTTGTTTTGTATGCTGCATACAGTCTAAAGGAAAAAAATATTATGTCAGGAGAATTATCTCCTGTGAGTGGAAGTGATTGCTTTTATAGCCTATTAAAATATCTGCCATCTGAACATGTGAATGACTACCATTAAAAATTTGTCCAAAATTGGCAAATTGTACTATGTATGCTTTTGTTAACCCTTATTAGTGGTGCACCTGGGCAAAGGCCTTTCCCCTGGATTTCTATACAACTAGCCTACCCTTATGCCTGCCCAGTCGTTCGAAAACGTATCAAGGGCATTTTCACCTTGGCCTGCTGCGGTGCCGATAACCATCCTGTGGCATCTATTGAGTGGCAACCCGCGCCACCTCTCTGGGTGCATGCGGCAGACGTGGTCACTTCCGTCCCATTTGAGCCTGGCGGTTGCTTTGCCTACATCTACGACACAAAGTTTTGGAGCGCAGTACAGAGTTTTGGACTCGATTGGACCTTTTTAAACTAAAAAGCTGCGCTCCATAGCTCTTATAATAATAACATACCTAGTAACGTTGTAAAGTTATTTTTTTTTACGGAAATCATCATAGGTGAAAGTAAAATCAGGTGAGCTTTCATATCTGTAAGGGACTTGCGGGTACGAAGTTAGACGCATTATTATGGCTACGTGATTATAAACTGCATGTTTTTTAATGTATATACATATTAGATTACTACATGATTTTACATTTGGTAGCCACTACTAAAAACCTTAACTGGTTTATGCAATAGTTGGCGAGATCGCGCGTTTTGGTCTACTAAATCTAAATATTTTTTTTTTATCGTAGTTAGAATTAAGACCTAACTTATTCAGCCGCTTTTGTCGATAGTTCCATTGAACCCATTCACTCTTAACTGGTCCAACAATGCTCTAACAGGATGAAATTCAAAACGCGGCGTCTGCATCAGTTTAATTACAATAATGTACAACCCATACAGGTAGGACACAAATCATTAACGCTTTGGAAACTCTAAATGGAGTGGGAACAAAGCCCATCTTAGAAATTAGCCATCCTTTTTAACTTACATTCGAGTCTGACAAATGAATATTTAGCTGCGGGAACCAGGTGCGGCCACTTTATGAGCGGAGGGCTTCCCAGACAAACATAAATCAAGATATCCAGCTCTGTGGGTTCTCGAAACTTCTGCGAGACGGGTTCGCCGAGCGTCTTTGCTAAGTACTTGATGTTAGTTTATTTTCGTGTATCATACGATGGCCACGTTTCTGTTTTCGATGCGAAGTACCTACCATGAGATTTGTTTGAGATATAACAATTTGATTTAGCTTGGAACTGGTATTAATATGCAATGACCTTACTGTACTGTCGCCATCGTAAGCATCAAGCAAGCTAGATGATCAAGCTAGGAGCTTGTAAATAATTATCTGAACACGACCGTTATTGTCAATCGCGTTAGCGCGTGTTCTGATTCTGATATATACGAGTATTTGATTTTTTGGCCACCTATAGACGTCACAAATGAGTATGATGGCAACTCCTGTAACTACCTATATACTAAACGTCGAGGTAGAAAATGTTAAGAGTTGTGCTGGGTCCACAGTTTGATTTAAGGGACACAAAACGTACGCGGGAAAATGTAGTTGAGACATGTAAACTATTAATTAAAACGGTGTAATGTGTATCACATGCACGCATGGCTTGTTTACTTAGAAGTAATTTAATCAAGTACTGCTCGTGGATCACTAGATCTTGGAAATAACACCAGATACTTTGTATCCCGATATTCTTACGGAAACGAGATAAAAATTCTGAAGTTTCAACCGATAAATTGAGAAACATGAAATTTGGCACGGGTGTTTTAATACAATAGAGACCACGGTATTATTTTTGAGAATTCCCACGAGGATTTTGCAAAATCTCGGAGTTTAAAACTTCAACTTCAACTTCTAAAGTTATTGCGTGCAAAGCCGAGATAAAGATTAGTTTTAAATAAGTTAAACACGTTCTAGAATCCGTGAAAAGAAGCATTATCTTGTAACATTCTAAACCAACGAAAGGGTACGCCACGAACTAAGTAAATGTATGAGTGAGTGAACAATCAATAATAGTTAAAGTCCCATCCCTCACGTTTAACGGAGCTCTGAGACGTTGGGTCAACTAAAACTTTACCGCAACCAGAGCTTTGATTTCAAACTTTCATTGAAAGACGTTTTCTTACAAATGTCTTTTTGTTCTCAAATAAATGGATTGAAGTTACATTTGACGACCAGATGGCCTAGTGGTTAGAGAACCTGACTACGAAGCTTGAGGTTCCGGGTTCGATTCCCGTGTCGGGGCAGATATTTGTATGAAAAATACGAATGTTTGTTCTCGGGTCTTGGGTGTTTAATATGTATTTAAGTATGTATCTATCTATATAAGTATGTTTATCCGTTGCCTAGTACCCATAACACAAGCTTTACTTAGCTTACTTTGTGGACTAAGTCAATTGGTGTGAATTGTCCCGTGATATTTAAAAAAAAAAAAAAAAAAAATATATATTTATTTATTTATTTAAACATATTGCAAAATTTGTGTTTTTAGCTCAGTTAATGCTAGACAATAACATGCATTTATGTAGATGAGGCTAGAATTTAGAAACAATAATTTTATATCACCTTTAAAATTTCACCTAAATGGCCCGTATATTCTATAACTATAACTCAAAAAATTGCTTAATATAAATATAATATTATTAGGGGAAAATCTTACACAAATCAACCTAGTCCCAAACTAAGCAAAGCTTGTACTATGGGTACTAGACGACGATAAACATACTTATATAGATAAATAAATACTTAAATACATAGAAAACATCCATAACTCAGGAACAAATATTCGTGCTCATCACACAAATAAATGCCCTTACCGGGATTTGAACCCAGGACCTCTTGCTTCGTAGGCAGGGTCACTACCAACTAGGCTAAAGTGGTCGTTAAATAGCTTAGATGACAGGACATGTTCTTTCCGTGGACCCTATAATTCAAAACTTTGTGCGTGCCGGAACCTGTGTTTTGCTACTAACGTCAAGTGAATGACATTTAGAATGTAGATGGATAGTGCTAACTCATTGGCTACTTTTGATTCCAATATTCTCATGGGATCCATGTAAAATCCCAAAATCTTAACCGCTAAGTCTACAGACATGAAATGATTTAATGCTCGAAAGTAAACATGGGATATATTTTATCCCGGTCTATTCCCGAGAGAACGAATGGAACTAACTTATTCTATCCAAGTAAAGCCGCCGTAAAAGGTTATATTATCTTTTAATGTAAAAGTTATTTTGTTTTCAAAGCTCAACGTCTAAAACAATTATTATGTAACTTGGTAGACGGATAATTGTACCAAGTTGATTTTTATTTCAATCTCTCGGGTAAGAATTATTTATAATAGTACCAATAGGTGAAAAACTTACGTAAATTACCTGTTGCATGTAGTAGTAATGTGTCCGTATACAAAAATTTAGGTAATTTATTGAATCAGGCGTTACTTGACGGAGGTCCATATTAATGAACTGAAACAATTACTTTCCTCACCCACGATCGTAAGTCACCTGAGGTGAAAAACCTGAGTAAATGACGTGTTGTATATATTAGTGCACTGAATTGATATGCAGCTTAAGTAATTTTCAAATGTGGCACCTCAATTTTTAATGAACTGAAACAATTACTTTGCTCACCCACGACCTCAACTTACCTTAAGACTTAAGGTCGCGGGTGAACAAAGTAATTGTTTCAGTTTATTAATATGGACCTCCGCAAAGTACCTAAACCCTGAGTCAATAAATTACCTCAATTTTTATATACGGACACGTTACTACTACATGCAACAGTTAATTTATGTACGTAAGTTTTTCACCTATATCTATTATAAATCATTCTTACCCAAGAGATTGAAATAAAAATCAGGTAGTAACTAGCGAAGTATTTGTTAAGATTTAAAAGCGAAAAACTTTTCCGGGTGCGCCGGTGGGATTCGAACCCACGTCTCCTGGGCATGCGCCCCAACCTGGGTGTTCTACCAATTGAACCAATTGTCGTAGCTTCTAATAGTTGTGATGGATGTTACCACACGCCACTGTTGGCGTATGTAAGAGATTAAGAATTTCGGGGAAGTCGGTTGGGAGCGACGTGGTTCAATTGGTAGAACACCCAGGTTGGGGCGCATACCCAGGAGACGTGGGTTCGAATCCCACCGGCGCACCCGGAAAACATTTTTCGCTTTTAAATCTTAGTTTTCGGTGAGCGGACGTAACTGCTAATAAAAATAAATAATATTTGAAGTTTTTTTTTTAAATGATTTTGAATGTAAATTGAATTGATTTTCAACTTTATCTTGAAGAAAGTACTCTAAGTGCAAATTCCCACATCGACAAGAAACCGTAACCTTGCAGGCTTCGGTAATGCTACATAATACGCATATGTAAGTAGAGAACGGAGCAGGTAGCAAGAGCGTTAGACAAACCACTAAAAGAACACGTTACTCCTCGGGACACATCAAGACAATTAGGGATGACGTCGTAAACAGTCGACATGTCGATGTTTGCCAAGATTTTTTTTACAATGTAAACAATGCTTTGTACGAGTAATGTGATATTTGAAACAAGAGTATGCCTTTGTTTACCTTGAATTCTATGTTTTTAGAGTGCTCAGGTTCATGTTTTATTACGAAAATCAACAAGCAATCAAATATCTTTTACTTAACTTGACGATAAGTTTCTCCCGTAATAGTTTTTGTTATAACTTAAAAACCGGCCAAGTGCGAGTCGGACTTACGCACCGAGGGTTTCGTACACATTTTTAGTTATGTCAAAATATACGCCGTAAACAGCTGTTAGTATATCAGTGTCAGCTGAGCTCTGCTTCTAAGTGAAATGTACGCCGTGTGGGATTATTTTATGTTGGTTATTCGGGACCCCCCTTAATGTAAAATTTAATTATATTTTTATTATTTTTTGTTATAGCGGTCCTAGTGATACATAATTAGTGAAAAATTTAAGTACCTAGTTAATGTCATTATAAAGATATAGTTAATAAAGCTGAAAAAAACACGTTTCCTGTATGACCCCCTTTAATTTTTAATTTTATTTTATTTTTAGTATTTGTTACTATAACAAATACATCATCTGTAATAAAAATTCAACTGTCTAGCTATCACGGTTCATGAGATGCAGCCTGGAGACAGACAGACAGACAACGGAGTCTAAGTAATAGATTCCCATTTTTACCCTTAGGGTATCCGTACCTTCAGGTTAAAACAGTAATATTTATGCAATGAATAATCCTTCAGCTGAAGCTTTCATTAGCCGTTGTAGTTCAGCATAAATTATTGTACCTATTATGAATTAATTCATTTCGAGATGACTGGCTAAATGGAGATTTATCCGATAAACTCGATTGCAATAATATCTCACCTATGGAATATTTCCATAATCCAAATGGGTATGTTGAATGTTAGTATTGTAAAACATTTAGTTTATGGTTTGTTGGCGGTACCAATTATTCAAGACGAATTTTTAGTAGCTAAACTTGTGGTTTTTCTTTAACACACAAAGATTTATAGTTTTGATTTATTATTAGTTAATGATAATTGGGTTGTTACGCAAACGGGTCTTTTATTTATTGTTTTCCGGCAACACCATTTCTTTACGTTCTTATTTATATACTCAAATAGATTAGGTATTTACAAACAGTGATAAAACGTAGTAACACAGTCGTAGTCTCATGTTAAAAAAATGATCCCATTCTATTCCCATAAACATAAAAACCGGCCAAGAGCGTGTCGGACACGTTCCGTAGCCATTACGAAAAAATCAAGTAATATTTTTCTAAGGATTTCGTATGTGTACGGAATCATCCAAGTTTAGGTATGTTTTATACCTTAGGCTACTATTTACTCTTAAACTACAAATAGTTTCCAAGCAATCTTAGCCGCTATAATTTTCCTAGTAAATTTGATATATTTACTACCCTTCTGAATTTTTTCAAATTTTTCCACCCAAGAGTTTAGATTTTAGAGGGGGGGGGGGACGGCCGATTTTAATGAAAATTTTCACTTTAAAGTTGAATATTTCGCAAACAGATCACTGAAAGGAAGAAAGAAAGAAAGAAAATACATTTATTTACAACATCACAAGACACAATATTTTACAAAACAAAAAGGCAATACTAAAGCTAAAGATAGAATGTGTCATTGCGGTTGCAAATCGGACACTGGCTCAGCATAATGCTGAGGCGTTTAAAGCACCCCAGCGCTGATTTTCAGCCAGTACCGTTGGTGACACCCGGATCGCTGTTTAGATAGATAAATAAATAAATAAACTGCACACTAATAGCTACATACATAAGACTAGGTACATGCGTAAATAAATAATTTGTAAATTGTAAAAGCAAATAATAATAACAAAATTTCTTGAACATAATTAGTATATCTCACTTGCCAAGTATACAACCCTGCGCGGACTAAAACGAAAAATGAAATAACCGAGACAATAAAAATCAAAGAAGTTTTGTGAAATAGTGCTGGAAAGGAGAGGAAATTAAGGATTTTGCAATGACAACAAATAGCCTTTAAGCTTTCGCCCAAAGGTGTACCTGCTAGTCACACTTAGGATGGGAGGGGGGATGTCATTCCAGCACTTAGACGCCGCAAATCTAAAACTCCCTCGAAACGCCGCCGTCCGGTGCGGCGGCACAATAGCCTTAAGTCTGCGCAAACTTTTCAACCATGAGATTTTTTTAAAAAGGTAGGAAGGCGTCTTGTGTCGCACTACACCGAACAAAAGGGTTGCAAGGTGCAAGCGCCTGCGATTGTGCATCTTATGCAGATGAGCAGCGTTCAAGTACGGAGTGACATGGGACCGAGGAGGGACTTTGAAGCAAAAACGAGCACATGCGTTTTGAACTCGTTGGAGCAATCTCCCAGAACGACCAAGTAAGCAACCATCATAAACGACGTCACAATAGTTCATCCTAGACAATACGAGTGATTCACACAATCGGACACGCAAATCCACACTGAGGTAATCACGAATATTGTAAAGAATCCGAAGGCGATAGAAGCAGCTGCTAACTGAGCAATATGGCTCTCGAAGCGTAACTCGCCATCCATAATTAGCCCAAGATTTCTTGCTACGTCTACCCTCTCTATTGGTTCGCCCATGATAGCAACATCCTCGGAAGCCAGGTATTTCAGAGTATTACGAATTTGATGCCTGGATCCAAAGATAAGATACTTGGACTTTCCAGGATTAATAGCCAGACAGCACCTCCCCGACCAAGAGAAAACCCGATCAAGGTCCGCGTTAATGTTCTTCACGACGGTGACTGCATCTGAAGGCACACTGGATGCATACAGTTGCAAGTCATCGGCGTAAAGATGGTATCTACTGTTCTTTATACAAGAAACGATATCAGCGCTGTAAAGTATAAAGAGCAGCGGACCCAAGATCGAACCCTGCGGCACTCCTCTGTTCACAGAACTAAGGGAAGACCGCAAAGCACCATCATTCATTCCACGTAACTCAACCGCCTGTGCCCGGCCGGACAAGTAACTGTCAAACCACCTAATCGCCATAGCATCAAATCCGTAATATGACATCTTAGATAATAGCAAGGACAAATTGATGCAATCAAAAGCCCTAGAGAAATCCAAAAGAACCAAAATGGTACTTCTGCCAGCATCCCTTGCCTGTAAGATGTTATCGACTACATCGATTAGTGCAGTAGCAGTCGATCGACCCTTGCGAAAACCCGACTGTAGTTCAGGCAGGATGCTATTTTTCTCCAGGTATTCCGACAGCTGATCACAAATTACCCTCTCTAATATCTTCGATGTGCAAGGAAGAATACTTACAGGACGAAGGTCGGATAGGTCAGCTGGATTCGGTTTCTTAGGTAATGGAGTCACTCGAGCGTTTTTCCAGTCCTTCGGGAATGTTGTAGTCGTAATACTTTTGTTGACAATAAATCTCAAAATGTCAGCAGTCTTTGAAAGTGTCAAATGAAGCATGTCAACAGAAATCGAGTCCAGTCCCTTTGCTGTAGATTTTATCCTAGTAATAATTTTAGCAACAGTCTTCGATGTCGTTGTTGTAAGTTTAAAAGTCGAGTCTCCATGTCTGTGAAATTCGTAAAAAGACATGTCAGATATAGATACTTCCGACTGCCCTGGAACGTTGAGAAAATGGCGATTTATTAACTTTTACTGAATAGAAAAATCATGTTAGCAACCCCGCAATGATTTTAAAAGACCTATCCAACTATACCCCACAATATAGGGTTAGCCGAGAAAAAAAAAATCACCCCCACTTTACGTCTATGGGAGGTACCCTAAAAAAATTTTATTTACTTTTTTTTTATTCAATCACTTTGTCGGCGTGACTGATATATATATTGATGCCAAATTACAGCTTTCTAGTACTAACAGTCTCTAAACTTAGCCGCGGACAGACAGACAGACAGACAGACAGACGGACAGACATGGCGAAACTATAAGGGTTCCTAGTTGACTACGGAACCCTAAAAACGTGTTTCATAAACTTTCAAAATGATCTCACTGATGAAATAAAAGTAACAGCAGAAATATTTTTTAATGAAAATCAGTTTTTTTTAAATATAATTTTAAAGCAAGTTAAAATAAAGCGTATGAAAAGGCGACATAGTGAAAATATACGGATTACTCACGTCTTAAAGCGAGTTTAACTCGACATGTTTCGGGCTAATCCGTAGCCATTCCCGGAGTCACACGTCACGGCAGCTGCCAAACGCGCACTCACAAACTCGGATTAGCCCGAAACATGTCGAGTTAAACTCGTTTTCAGACGTGAGTGATCCGTATATTTTCACTATGAGTGAGTCTCACGGTAGTTTCATGTTTAAAAGGTGACATATCGATAAATGTGTGCCCTTAGCTCCTGTCCCATCCCTAGTTGGGCGGGACGGCAAGGGGTGGACGATTAGCCGTGGTGTTCCTGCCAGCCGCCTTGGAAATAGAAAATAAAGGCGCCGTGACATGAGCGTCTGTCCGTTTCTTGCGCGTTCGTTTGGCTAGTCCACTTGAATGTTAACTTAACTGTTTAGTATCAAATTTTAACGACCGCTTTAGCCTAGTTGGTAGTGACCCTGCCTACGAAGCAAGAGGTCCTGGGTTCAAATCCCGGTAAGGGCATTTATTTGTGTGATGAGCACGAATATTTTTTCCTGAGTTATGGATGTTTTCTATGTATTTAAGTATTTGTTTATCTATATAAGTATGTTTATCGTCGTCTAGTACCCATAGTACAAGCTTTGCTTAGTTTGGGACTAGGTCGATTTGTGTAAGATTGTCCCCTAATATTTATTTATTTATTTATTTTATTTTAAATCATAAACTAGCTGCCCTACTGCTACTAATGAATAAAATTAGACCAAATTTTGGCTCTTTTAACTAACTTTTCCTGACAATTTGAACACAAAAATAGCAAATTAGATGCAACCATTCACAAGTACCTAATATTATGTTCATTGGGCAGTTGACTTTCATAATTTCATTGATTTGAAATCCATTCGTCGTGTGATAAACTTGCCGCATTTGATTATATTTCTAAACATACATAAATACATTACATATTTAGCATAAAGCTCATTATAATTATAGTATGACAAGTCGGTCATTTTTTCATTAATAAAATGGGAAAGCTTTTAGCAAAAATAAATCGTCTTTCCCTATCCTGGGCGGGCATGCACCTGCCAATCGAGCTGAAAAGCGCTCAGGTCGGGTAGGGAAGAATGACGGAGTAAAAGGGAGGCCTTTGCCCAGCAGTGGGACATAATTATAGGCTATAAAAATCATTTTTATTCAAAAAACGACTACAAAGTATAATAAACTATGTCATACCTATAAACACATTGCAACATCAATTTAATAAAATTATGTAAGGCAGTACTTTAAAGCTTCCTGAAAACAAATACACTTTTTTTCGCTGATTGTACTTTTGTTTTGAATATACTTTCGATGTCACCCAACTCACTTTATTACCAAATTAGGTTCTGTTACTTGAAGTGGGTTAAATTTGGCTTGCAAGAACACAAGGAGATAATCTACACCAACATCTTGACTAACCATCTGGTTATCTACCTACTAGAAATTTTCTGATCTGATTCTAGATCACTACCATCATCATCATCACCAGCCGGATGACATCCACTATTGAATAAAGGCCTCCATTAGAACGTTACATTAAACGACAACGCGCCAGCTGCATCCAACGTTAGCCCGCAACTCTCGCTATATCGTCAGTCTACATCGTGGGAGGCCTGCCAACACCTCACCTTCAAATTTGTGGTCACCACTCAGAAACCTTTATCCTTCAATGGTTGTCTGTTCTTCGAGCGGTGTGGCCAGCTCATTGTCATTTTAACTTGCACAATCTTCGAGCCGTGTCGGTAACGTTATTTTTTCGAATTCTAGACTACAATGTTTTTATCTATGAAATATTAGGCTTCATCAACACTACCGGAATAAACACTAACACCTCACATCAATATCAGGGCTCTCTTGTCCAATTCAAATACACACCTTAGTCACACAAGTCAAGTGCACTTGACCGCTAAGATTCCAGTAACTCGTCCAACGCCATCCCCGGGCGACAAGTTAAAGGCACGGTGGGCCCGAACGTGACCGCTTTACGTATTTATGCAGATGTGCCCCCCGTTCGTGGTCATGAGAAGAATTCAACTAACGCTGTCCTAATACAGAATATACTTATTGGAAACATTAGGCAACGGGATTAGCGGTTTAGCTGAGAAGAAAAGATGGCTTACAGAGTTAGGTAAAGCTTAATGAATGATTATTATTTAACGTCGTACGTTATGCAGGGAATACGCATCGGTAATATTGTTACCTTTACCTACATATTATTGTTTACTACCTTATGCTCTTGGTTTTCATCATCATCATAATTTCAGCCGAACTGACGAGCATAGGCCTCCCCAAGTTTCGCCAAACAGACTGGTCCTGTGCCATCCGCATCCAAAGCGTTCCTGCAACCTTAAAAAAGGTCGTGACTTTGCTTCCTTAAAAAAATATACAAAACGACACACTATCGCATATGAAAATCGGGCAGATGAAAGAGAACCGTCTGGCAGATGAAACTCAGACAATTTTTTTTACGTTTGAAGCTTCGAATTTGATCGGTTCTCTTTAAATATGTCCAGCAACAGGTTGCAATGTATGTAAAGTGAATTGTAGATCTAATATATGTGCCCCACGTAACAGCGACGTCTCCAGCACTCACTCGCCGTAATATTCATAGAGAAAAATCATAGTTTATGGCTCACAATCTTTCCCATGAAATCTTCTTACGACGCCCCGAGAGCAGCACCGCATTAATTTTACTTACACTAAAAGTAAATTTCATTCCATAATATTGCATAAACGTGCTATGTTTTATGCTATTTCATAAACGTGGATGGACTCGTTACTATTGCGCGGACATTATATTTAGGCATCATTTAGCAAAATTTATACTCACATTAACCGAAAGGTATAAAGATAGGAATCGCACTTTAAAAAGGCGTGTTAAAAACTCGGAAATCGAATAAATCCCGACCCAAAGTTACGCATTTTGGTAAGTGATTTACAAAAGGGTCAATTGATCGTTTCTAAACCAGCAACGCATAGATAATCATTTACCTATTTAAAACTGACAAATTCAAATTCAAAACGTCTCAAGGGGCTGTATTTACATTAGACAGTCCCGCGTCACATCATTTTGATAAGGGAAAGGCCCAGGAATTAAGATCAAGTGATTCGGAAAAGCATTAGAGTTAGTAAATCAAGCAGCACTTCACCTGTTGGCTGACGTGTCATTAAGTTACTAACGAGTGCGAATCTGCTAGGGTTTTTAGCATACATTACGTGCTGATTATTTTTATAGAGAGAAAAAAAAATAGAATTTCGCGTTGAGCGCGCAATGTACGATGGAAATGGCTTCGTTACGAATTCGCGTAGTGATTTTAGTACTCGTGCTACTAGCTGCCGACCAGACAAGCATAGCGTCACAAATAAATCAATCATTCAATAAACGGACCCCGGCGGAGCGAGAATTTGTCATGAGGACGAGGGGCGAACTGTATGTTGCGTTCCCTCCACTAATGTTTGTACGACTCTTTGTTGAGATTTTGCGTTATTTATTTAATCTAATCTTTTTAAAGCTATATTATTAAAACTATCGCTTTCCTTTTCTCGAGTCATAAGAAAAAAAGGACGGAGTTTACATTTAACTGACAAATAAACATTAACTGTTAACTGAATTAGCTGTTGACTAAATGTTAACTGGACATTGAAAAAACAGTCCTAAATAAACTTACAAAAAAAAAATTACAAGACTTAATATAACTCCCAGACGGGAGTTCAAGCCCAGATGGGTTAGTTTTGAAATACTAGCTGTTGCGCGCGACTCCGTCTACGAATAATTTGTTTAACGCTATCCCGCGTGAACTATGCAATTTTCCAGGATAAATACTATCCTACGTCCTTCCTAAGGTCTTCTTTTTTTTTTTTTTTTTTTTTTTTTATGATATAGGGGGCAAACGAGCAGACGGATCGCCTGATGGTAAACAATTACCGTCGCCCATGGACACCTGCGACACCAAAAGAGTCACAAGTGCGTTGCCGGCCTTTTAGGTAGGAGTACGCTCTTTTTTTGAAAGCTTGAAGGTCATATCGGTCCGGGAATACCGACCATCATCATCATCATCATCATCATCATCGTCATCTCCACACCAAATTTCATCTAAATCGGTTAAGCGGTTGAAGCGTGAAGTGATAACAAACAGACAGACGGACGCATATAATATAAATAAAATAAAATTTGAAATTTACCGTGAGCTTTACGGTGAAGGAAAACATCGTGAGGAAACCTGCATATAGAAATTCAATGGCGTGTGTGATGTTCCCAATTCGCACTGGGCCCGCGTGGCAACTACGGACCAACCACTCTCACTATGAGAGGAGGCCTGTGCCCTGCAGTGGTACATATAATATATAAGCTGGGATGATGATGATGATGATAAAATGATTGATGATTTATGACCAGACTCAGGAGGATAATGAATTCCCTTGTAAAGTAATGCGAGGCCATTATGATTTTTTCTGTGAACAGGTTACAGTGGGTCGTGCGTGATTCAGTTGATTCGATAGTACATTTTCTCTTTTATACGTTTAAGGTTCTATCAACATGAATTTCAATCCGAAATGTAAAGTACCTATCTCTAATAAGGTTTTATTCATACGTTTATAATAACACCTTTTTGCTGGATTACATTTACGAAATACCTAAAGTAACATTTAGACAGCAAATTGAACCAGGATTTACTGTTATTTTTTAATTTCGTTGAAAGCTCCTGCTTTGTACGATCTTTCTTTAGTAACGAAATATTCAGCTAATCTAATATTCTGTCAAAGTTATCGTCAAGACGTCCTTTGTTAAGTTTTCGTTTTAGGGACCAAATTAAATTTAAGTTAACAGCAATCGGCCAATGCAATCGGTGGAGAATGCACAAAAAATATGAAATTGGTAGCAAGTTATTGTTGTTGTTATAACAAGAGAAACAGATTTACAAAGGTGATTTTATCCCTTATAGGAATTTGTTCTAGTCCAGTTTATTTTCTTTTAGTTGTGATTTTAAATTCGTACATTGATATTTCTGCAGCACGAAAGTATTTTCCATCCAAGCATAAAACACATCACGACATCGGTGCCAGGTAAAAATCATTCGTATATTTCTATTGAACACTCGAACACGTTTAAGCCATCCTCTTTTGTCCTTACCCTTTGAAAATATGCCTACTTTTGTTTTGTAAACAAACCCCTATTATCCGCAGATTTGGTACAAAAATGATAGGTAAATAGCAATATTTTGGGCAAACAACTTTATTTCCCTAAGCCTACGTTGCTTAGAGCCCTTGGGTGCTTTTAAAGGAACCGGATCCATCTTACAGTTCGTTACGGTAAACCATCTGTTATTTTTGCCCATTACATATTTTAATGCTCCCCAAAGGAGATTTCTTGCCCCTTAACCGTTTCCAACCCATTGGACGACTAAAATGAAACATTTAAATGCAATCTACGGCAGCGATCTTCAAGTAGACTTTTACAGTTTAACTTGGAATTGCCAATGATTATTCTTTTAATTGAAAAACTGTCGACGCCGTCGACTAAGGACTTGGAGATTCCAGGTTTAAGTAATGGACTTGGTCTATGATTAAAGTGAGTCTAAGAGGTGAAGTGTACTCGACTGTGGCAAATCACAATTTGCCAAGTAAAAGTAGATAGAGCTTTAGTTTGAGTTTCTTAATTTATCGTATTTTTCTGAATAGCACTAACAGTTAACAAAACCTAATTTGAAAGAATTGGTACTGTAATATTAGTTTAAGTACTTTGGCCCTGAAATGTATAATAACTCGGTCCAGGTATAATTGTTGCATTGAAATTATGGCACATGCTTAATGTTTAGCTGACCTCCCAGGTCAGGTCCCATGTTTAAAGTAAATGTTACGCCACTTCTTTGTATCAAATAAATAAAGTAAAAAACAAACCTTCGATTATTTAATCATTTGCTTTAACCCAACGCTTTATCCGCGTTAAAAGATCTTCACGAGAAACATTTACAATCTAAGAGTTTGGCCTGAAGAAAAGTTACACTAACATTTCAAAGCACAACGTTTGCTCGAGCAACGCCATCTATTAATTGTAGACGAAGTTAACGCGTCTTCTTAAAATCTGAGAAACCTAACTCGTTGTTCTTGTATAGCGCCATCTATTCTTGTTTAAAGTTAAAATATTGTCCCAGGGAATGCATTACTGAGATCTTAAGTATCGTTTGTCTCAATCCAGATCTATGTCTATGTGTACGCCAAGTTATGTTTAGATCCGTCCAGCCGTTATTGCATGATTTACTAACAAACATTCAAACATCCAAATATCTTCACAAACTTCTCATTTATATTGAAACAGATGCACTGTAAATGTTAAAGAAAAACATAAGAACTCACATCTCCCGAGAAGCGGATTGACAAAAGCTAAATTAAATTTATATTCTTTTATTTGAACACGTACTAGTATATTGGCTTGGCACTAACATAGCCGGTATTCATGCGTACATCAGCCAGAGCTCAATGCAAACTCACTCAAGAATTCTGCTTACACAAGTGAATAAGAAATTTCTACAATGGATGCTACAATACTAAATATTCCATTTAAATAGCTGTACATTTGTCTCAAAAGCTTTCAGAGACGGAGATCATAAGGAATGCATAAGGTCGCAAGAAGAGGGTAGAAGAAATTCATGGATATCAGTACAAAGCAAATAACGCGAGGATGTAGTAAGGAAGGTGCTCGTTATTCCATTATGCTGTCACCATGCCTTTGTGTCAAGTTATGAACGATTATGCCGAGGATTAAAAGGACTATTAGGCGGATAAGTTGTCTTTCTAACTTTTCAATAAGTAACGTTATTACTGAATGCACAATGTTCGAACACTTGAGTTTGTTGAATTGTTTGAGTGTGTTTTATTTAAAAGGTCATTATTGGAATTTAATTTGGTTTTGAATGCAAGCTTTTTCCGCTGACTGCACGTTTTGTTGACTGTCTGTCTGCCTACGAAGCAAGAGGTCCTGGGTTCGAATCCCGGTAAGGGCATTTATTTGTATGATGAGCACGAATATTTGTTCCTGAGTTATGGATGATTTCTATGTATTTAAGTATTTATTTATCTATATCAGTATGTTTATCGTCGTCTAGTACCCATAGTACAAGCTTTGCTTAGTTTGGGATTAGGTCGATTTGTGTAAGATTGTCCCCTAATATATTTTTATTTTTTTTATTTTACTGTACTTGCATTAATTTATTGAATCAGGCGTTACGTTGCGGAAATCCATATTAATGAACTGGAACAATTACTTTGCTCACTCGCTACCTCGCGCAAAACGTCGCGGGTGAGCAAAGTAATTATTTCAGTTCATTTTTGTACTTGCATTGTCATCTATAACTTAAATAAGTACCTATACCAAATTTCAAGTGAATCCGACCACTGGAAGTGGGTCAAATTCGATTTCCATGATTTGACCCGTACATTGCAAGTTAAGCTCGTATAAACAAGGGAAGTGAGAATCGAAAGGTTAAAAGGTTTTGAACCATCACAGAATCGCCTTTATTAAAATCGAGCAAAAATGCTGACAGTAACGATTCCTGTGTACTTATGACCCATTTTAACTTTTAAATGTAATATTTTAGCCATAACTTTACTTTACGGATATAAAAATTAAATTAATTGTGAAGAAAACAGTGTTATATAAGGTGTACATTATAAAATTAATGACTATATTATCATGGACAGGGATGTTTGGAAATAATTCCGATCTGCATTGCCGATCCCTAGTCTCAAATAGCGTACCTATGCACTGTATGCACTGTACTGTATTAAAAAATGTAATTGTATTAAATACTTTAGATATATTTAATTTAATAACAATGTAGATCTGTTTGAAAAAAAAAATACTTTGTTGAGTTTCTCGCCGGATTCTTCTCAATAGGGTTTTCCGATCCGGTGGTAGATTCTTTGACGTTCATAGGAGCATCAATTGATGCCTAAATTGAACAAAGAATTTTGACTTTTGACATTGATTTTTTTTTGTTATGTTTTCCAGATCTGTAGTAACTTCGTGTATTTCTCGATACAAGTGGTTATCGTCAAGTTTTGAAACAGCCTGTGTACGAATGAAACTTATACCAGACAGTCGCTTTTTGTGTTAATTATTGATCAACTTTTTCAACCCCACTCATAAATTAACATAGTTTTTATGCTGTCCTAAATGTTACAGTTTTTCAAGTTAAACCCGTAAAAATTTAGAGGTATAAAAGGTAACCTTTATTTTTCACTTTGCCTTTTGCATAGTGTTCTGTTTACGTATACAAATTTTAGCTCATTAAACCTTCTGGAACTGGTATTTAGCGACGACCTGCCCGAGTCAAACTAAAAAGTGGGCTAGGGTTAGTTAAGTACTTGAACTGAAAATAAAATTTACTTTTCTGATAGGTGTAAGATATAGTTTTTTCGTGTATTTTTATATTTTTTACTCGATAACAGTTTACTTTTATTTTCAGTAAACAAAATCATTTAAAAAAGGCTAATAACTAGCTAGAGTACAACGTTTATTTCAGCGCCATCTATGCAGCTACACGTGAACTAGCGCAGTATTAAGTAACGTGTGCTCAGCGCCCAAACGTACGTTGAGAAAACGATCGTCATGGTTGGTTTGTAAGCGATAGTAGCGCCACCAGGCGCTGCGAGGTTTTACTTAAACTAAAGTTTTGCGCGCGTACTTACAAGGAATTTTGTCTTGTCCTGCAGAATTGATGAAACAAGTTGGTTTGTACCTGAAAAGAAATAGGAATAATTAGTTGTATTTTTTTTTTTATTAAAAACAAAACTATAGTTGAATGAACTGTACCAATGTGAAGAGCACAATGAATGAGCTCCATATTGGTCTCAATTGTATTTATTGATTAAGTTGATTTTTATTAAATGGGTGGTAGTGTCACTGTGTTGCTTTGGTAGCGGACTCGCCTTTAGTTACGTTACGATGAACGATGTATGAATTAGTTTTAGTCGGGTTAGAAAACAACCAGCAGGCTCGCTGGATCTCACTTCCTATTTATCTCATACCTACTTATAAATAAGTTCATGTGTTCTGATTTCGTAAATTTATAAATTACCCTTTTTAGTATACTCTTTTATAACTATCGACCGGAAGAACACACCTTTTTGGTCGAAACCTAAAAATATACTTCGATGCAGATGGAAGTCTAAACACCAATTTCCGGCCTATTCCATTCGGTGAATATTAAACACTGAATCGGTTGTGTAGGTAATTATTAATATTCAGGCAACCGGCGTACGCCCATGCTCGTCAAACGCCAGTCAAATATTAATGCCTACATATCAACAGTTTTTGAATCTGACTTGTCAAAGTTGAAAACATTTGAATTTAGAAAGTGAGCAGATACAAATGAATGAGGCATTTGTGTCTACATATGAATCTGTTTTTGGGACATTTTACATCCACTTCTCGGAAGATCTTTCTTGTCAACAGTTACAAGACAGAACACCAAAAAGAAGTTTGCCACAGACTCTAATAATAAAATTTGTTTATTAAAAGAAATCCATTTTACATAAATTTCGGCTCTAACCTTTCTCTTGGCCTTTATCTTTCTCTCCTTTTCTCTTAAACCTTTTATGCACACGAACCATATTGGTCACCAAATTTTTATTTCATTCCTGTTTAGAATAGGCTACTTTCCTAACTAGTCAGTCTTTTAGATTATCAAAAAATATTGGACACGTATTTTTTATTTTGTCAATTAAACAAAAAATTACGAAGATATGGCGCGTTGAAGTTTCGCGTGACGTCACTTGTTCCTACACTTTGTATGAGCGTTTTAGGAACAAGTGACGTCACGCCTCGTCACGCGGAACTTCAACGCGCCATATCTTCGTATTTTTTTGTTTAATTGTCAAAAGAAAAATTACGCGTCTAATATTTCTTGATAATGTAAAATACGGACTAATAAGAATTATTATTTTTTTACCTAGGAAACATCCCTATTGTGAGATGTTCGTAAAAAGAGGACGCTTTAATTGATCTTATTTGACATCAGATTCTGTCGGTCTCATAGCTTCATATTTTGTCAATTTATAATAAATATACATACATTTTTATTTATTTATTTACTTAATTTTGATAGTAGAGTCAAAGGTGATCTTTTAACTTGTTCTTAATTTATGGGACTAAATTAGCGTCACATCGAACTACTTTCCATAATTACCGACTTTTTTTCTCAGTACTCTTGAAAGCCGTGTTTGCGCTGCGTTTTCCCAGTAGCACCGCTACAGTTCTGTTTACAAAACTTTTTATTACTAAACACTGCCGCCGGTATGTTGGCAGCGCCGTAACGTGCATAACGGTGAGCTGCGTCATGCTTCGTGTGGACACTGTAAACAATCAGATCTGTGGCCACTGCATCATGTTTACCACCGTAAAGGAGTCTGTGCCACGTTGGCGCGAACTAGTCTACTCGAACTTTGGCTGAATAGTTTTATAATCTGTGCAGTTTTGCCAACTTAATCTTCCAAAGAAGAAATGAGTAGTTTTATTTCGAGTATGGAAAGCATCAAATTCAGTTTATTGACTACAAATAAGCACCTAAGGTCCACTTGCATGGACTAACTACTTAACCCTAACAAGACGTGGTGGAATAGTGGTTTGACCAATGTCCTCTCAAGCAGAGGGTCGTGGGTACAAACAAATCCCGGATCGCACCTCTGAGTTTTTCGGAATTTATGTGCGAAATTACATTTGAAATTTACCGTGAGCTTTACGGTGAAGGAAAACATCGTGAGGAAACCTGTATGCACCTGCCAAAAAATTCAATGGAGTGTGCGAAGTTCCCAATCCTCACTGGGCCCGCGTGGGAACTACGGCCCATGCTCTCTCATTCTGAGAGGAAGCCTGTGCCCTGCAGTGGGACTTATATAGGCTGGGATGATGATGATGATGACCCTAGGTTTGCACTTCATTCGAAATTATACCTATTGTTAACTCAGGTCAGTGCAAGTTTGCCTTAGATACTTATTAGTAGGTTTAGGGTATTTAGTACCGCGCTGTGGTTCTAGAATCAATAGAATCGATATTTGGTAAGAATTTAAAATAAAATCAAATCTACAGGGTTATTTGTAATTCACTGACATCCTCTTAACCCTGAATTCCTATCACTCAAACAAATGTTTTTTGTTTTACGACTTTTTAAAATGAAGCACTTTTTTTCCCATACAAATACACAGAGTATCGTAAAAATAATAGGTAATCTCAAATTTTCAAAACGTTATTACACCAAAAATATTAAGTTATGACAAAAGCCGTTAAACAAAAAACATTTGTTTAAGTGGTAGGATTTTAGGGTTAAAAGGATGCTAGTGAATTACAGATAACCGTATATCATTGTATTGAAATTACTTTAACCATTAAATAGCGTAGGTATTTATTATTATTTCAATAACTCATAAATAAATCTTATCATAAATAAATCAAAGGAATTAACAAAGATAGTAATGCCAAACATAATTCATACCAATTTTGAGTTGGAAAAATATTTTTAACAAATCCAAATTTTAAGGATTCTAGAACCGCGGTGTGGCGCTAAATAACCTAGCCATGGTGGTGAGATTGTGATTTATCTAAAACAAAAGCAGGTATTACTCATCTGTAGTCGAAGCAGACTAAAGATACAGATACTAAAGCCAAGTTTAGACCTGCAAGAAAACTTGTGCAAGTTGAATTACATAGCGCGGCCGCAAAGCAAACTAGTTTGAAGTGGGCAATCGAACGCTGCAATGTAAAGCAACTTGCGCGATTTTTCTTGCTAGTCTAAACCGGGCTTAAGATATCAAGGACGTGATATCTATTTTTAACCCTTTCTAACTCAGCGAATGTGAAAGAGCTGGATGCTTTATGTTCGAAAAGCTAAGGCTCATTAGACTTACACGCGACATGACATGACGATTCAACACAAACAGTTTCCCGGAAAATAATACCAACCAAGCGCAGCGTTAAATTGTTTAAGTAGTTTCCATTAAGCTTATTTTACATGTCATTCTATTATGTTGGGCGGGGTGTGTCGTGACGTGACACTATGATATCGGTTCTATTCATACAGTAATGATTAGAATCGTATATTGTATAAGCCCGCTTTAGTCGTCATAATACATAGGTGGTGGTAACATGGAAGATTAACATTTCGATTTGGGGTGGAAACGAAATACTAGCTGTTGCCCGCGACTTTGTCCGCAAAGTATTCGTTTGTCCCGCGGGAACTATGCAATTTTCCGGGTTAAAAACTATCCTATGTTATTAGTAATGTCTCAAACTATCTCCATACCAAATTTCATGTAAATCCGTTCAACCGTTATTGCGTGCTTGAGTAACAAACATCCAAACATCTTCACAAATTTTCACATTTATACAGGGCTATTTTTAATTCACTAGCATCCTTTTAACCCTAAACTCCTACCACTTAAAAAAATGTTTTTTGTTTTACGGCTTTTGTCATAACTTAATATTTTTGGTGTAATAACGTTTTGAAAATTTGAAATTACCTCTTATTTTTACGATACTCTGTGTATTTGTATGGGAAAAAAAGAGCTTCATTTTAACAAGTCGTAAAACAAAAAACATTTGTTTGAGTGATAGGAATTCAGGGTTAAGAGAATGTCAGTGAATTATAAATAAACCTGTAATATGATATGATTTCTCGTATATTTGTACGGAAAGCTATACAGCGCTTGGCACGACACGCAATTAGCCAGTTTTTAACCTACGATTGATATATTTAAAATTGTACTAAAACTACTTACAAAAACAATAAGAGGTTCAGAAAAACAATGCACAAAATCATTTATGAGTAGATACGCTCCGCATTGCCTGTAACGACTTGAACACCTAAGTCGCTAGAGGCTAGATTGCATCTGGCTAGCTCATTTGGCTACGGCATTTGCCCTTGCTGTCAATTCAGTGGGTGCGAGCGAGACAGCAGCTGCAGTAGATAAGTACATCACACAATCTGAATGGAGGCCTACAGATATCTCCAACGCGGAGTTAGAATGCATAGAAGCACTAGAGGGACGTAATTAAGTTTTTATATACGCAGTGTCGCTTTTTTAGTGCGCAGTTCAATATAATTCTGAGAGGAGGCCTGTGCCCTGCAGGGGGACGGATATAGGCTGGGATGATGATGATGAAATTAAGCTGAATATATGACAGCAGAACATATGTTGAAAATTCGAACTAAGTAGGTAAGATTAAGTAGGTAGGTATAGTTAAAAAGTACAAATGTTTATCTATTTCGCTTTATGATATTAGGCCGGCGCAGAAGAAAGATTAAAGCACCTGTTGTGGTGAGTGGAGCTGTGGTAGGGATGGCACACTAGATGCGTGCACAAGGTGTGCCATCTTTCTTATAGTTTCATTCATTACAACAGGTGCGTGACTCCGCACGGGCATCTGGTCTGCGCGCTTTTAATTCCAGATCAATTATTTGCACCATTACAAACAAAATGGATGTTTCTTAAGTTTTTTGACATATTACGTCGTTCGCGTAACTTTATATCTCGGTCGGTACCTACTCACGAGCCCGCGGCGTCGGAAGTAGCATCGTGTAAAAGACGTAAATGGGGACCGCTGTATAATGGCACAATATGCGCGATTTCACAGCTCAAGGTCTGCGCAATTGTTCCATTTGCAAAGTTATCGTCAATTGGCACCGTCTCTATGGAGTTGTCGTTCCAACTGGCCAGTTATATTCAAATGGTTTTATTTTGTTATTCGACCGTTCGTCGACACTGTAATATGAAAGAGTTCATGACGACTTCTTTTGTTCTCATTCATTTGTTTTTAAGTATATTCAATATAGTACTTTATGTAAGCTGTCTGACCTCGAAGAAATTAAGTAAGTACCTAAGTAATACAAAAATTGACAAAAAAAACAATATTTTTGCCTTAGTTAAAAGGGTTTTTTTTACTTTAAAAATCTGACCGAGGAAACTTGCACACACTTGCAAAGAAATTCAATGGTGTGTGTGAAGTTCCCAAACGCACTGTGCCCGCATGAGAACTACGACCCAAGCACTCTCAGTTGAGAGGAGGCCTGTGCCCTGCAGTGGGACTTATACAGACTGGGATGATCATGATGATGACTTTATATATCTGACCATTAACAACACGACGTTAATATTTACTTTATTAAACTACACCATTATGTTTTATCTGTGCTTTGCAAATGCGTACGTACGTCAAAATGAACGTTCCAACTCAGACTGTGTTATAACTATACTGTAACACTGTACCTCTACCATGAGTTTACACTAGTTTACGTGACCGTACTCGCTAGCGACGGCGTAAATTATTTGTATGGAAAATTGTAAAGCGCCTCTAGCGGTCACTTACAATTCTCCATACAAATCATTTACGCCGTCGCTAGCGAGTACGGTCACTGTGAACTAGTGTAAACTCATGGTAGAGATACTGGCCACCGAGACCGCGTCGCTGTTTCGTAAATTTGAATTTGTGTCTCCTAGAATTCGAATCAAGAAAACGAACAGCGGACAGCAGACGGTCTGGGCAGCCATTCTTGGATAGGGGATGCAAGTATGATGTTGTAATTTACACTTTTAAACTTAAAATATATCATCATTCATCATAATCATTTCAGCCGTAGGACGTCCACTGCTGGACATAGGCCACCCTCGTCGACGCCCAATCATTACGGTTGGAACCGACTTGCATCCTCCTTGAACCTGCGGCCTTCACCAAATCGTCCGTCCATCTCGTTGGTGAACGTCCCACGCTGCGCTTGCCAGTCCATGGTCTTGAAATATATGAATCATGTTAAAAAAGTGCAAGTTTTCATTTAAACAGTTAGTTATGTTCAGCCACGCCACACGGTACGTTAGTACACCAACAATCTATGTTGCGTTTATTACATATAATAATGTACCGCAAGCTATACCTATACGTACAAACGTTTTTGTGTTCATTGTAGTACACTTGTGTGAGATCTCTGGTCGCTTGAAACGGACGGACGTGAGGTTTACTGCCGACATAAAAGTAGAGGAAACATTATTGATAGCCCAAATTCATACATCAAAGCTTATAGAGCGATATAAACTCCCAAATAATACCTTTTATCTGGTTCCTGCTGCGTTGTAAACATTGGCTTTGAAAATTGAGACATCTTTTAGTTAGTAACCCTCGCGGGTCATACACATTTTTTTGTTCGAGTCTCTCCTGTCCACAGGAGACATGACGATGATTTGGACTTTGTCATGTCCACATGGCAAAATTTTTAGTCAAGTCTATTGGCGAGTGGGACGCCTGGTCAACTTTCGGTCCATTTAAATTAATTTAATTTTAGAGATTTTAGATTTCAAGTTAATTAGCCTAATTTCATACAGTAAATACTAAAATGATAAATTTATACTATACATACTTTATTTACATTATTGTTTCTTTCGTAGTTGTTTAAGAGTACCTACCAACTTTGTATGTAATCGTGGTACTTAATTTAAAACTGTAATGTAAAATTGTAATCCGAATCCGGTCACCACGTGACAGCCATTGCTTAGTGTGGTACCGCTTGGTAAGCCATAATTTTTGTAAATTGTATTTCTTTTAATAAACAAATTTATTATTAATTTATTATTATTAAATAAATCTGAAGTTTAGAACTCGGAAACGCTAATTCTATGTCCACGTGAGAGACAACTTTTGTCTCTTTAGCTGTGTATGACATTTTAACAGCACCGTATTTAACCTTGTGAACGCCATGGCAAGCCTAGCCAAACGCGAAGCTTCTTTTAACCCTATTACCATTTCGTTAAGATCATTTTGACGTTGTACTGTGACGCATTATGCGTTGAAAAGGTTAACAGATCACGCCATTGTGGGATGCCTAATGGTAAATTTGTCTTCATCTTATTTTTTTCCATACGCGAAACATTTATTTAAGTAACATCATCCATTTTGCTACTCGCCTCATTTCCATGTTTACAAAATACACTCGAGGGTGCGTAAATTGGCAACCCTAACTATAAATAATGCAAGTAGTGTGACGTCACAGCCAGTCCCGTTTGTAAGTGGTGTTTGAATGGTTGTTATGCTTAGTTTGGTTTGTTTGTGACGGCATATTAAACTCGTTGATGGATCGGGTAAGGTTAGAGATGAACAGAAACATTGGTATGGTTGGCACTTTGTACTTTTTTTCCTGTACAGGACTACAGAGTTACAAAGCTCTACGAACGCACCGCCTATGACACGTACGTTTTTTACTGTTATCATTTAATTTCAATTCCTTAACACATTTGTGGCCGGCCCATAAATAGATCGAGGATGGTTGTGCTAAAAGCAATACAAGGACAATAAAGATTTACGCAGAAGTGCGTAAGCAGGAGACGCTCGTGTTTTTTTTCATAGGTTAGCTCACTGCATTATACTTATTATTGTAATATCTGTACAGGGTGTACCAAAACTCAACGATATTCTGGTACAGTCGGCCAAAAATATGGTCTACCACCTACGGTTGAAGTTCATTTACACGTCATGATGACAACGAGGTCGATTTTCCCTCGCAAAAACAATTATGATAACAGCCACTAATTAAATGACTTCACTCAGTTATAAAAGTCAACCTTAGCGATATTTAGATCTCACAGAAACTTTTGTGATACCTGATTTACACTCTCGCCTCGTCACCTCGTCTCGCTCCGGACGCGAGCATCAAAATCAAGGCAAATCACTAGACGAGGCGCGAGGCGCGCCTGTTCACACTCTCGTCTCGTGGCTCGTCCCGCAGTTCGTCTCGCCACTCGTACGCGAGTGTAAACCAGGTATCAAAGCTTAAAAAGTTTTAAGCTGGCGCCAGATTTCTACTCCTCATTATTAGTTCTCTGACACCAAATATTCATTTGTTTCGTGTCAAACATGGAGTACGTTTTGCCCGATCATCCCCACGTAATTAAATAGGGCGAAGTGATCAAATTAACACATAACTACGTACCACTCGACTTAATAAAGTGGGTGGCAACCGCAGATAGTCTATGTTTGTCACGTGTCTCACTTACCCGTAAACGGTACTCGCTCTTCTGGTAATCTAACCGGCGCGACTCATACCTCTTCCTCGTTTTTATTGAAGGTAATAAGATCTACTGCGAGAAGATTAAAGCGCTTTTGAAAATAAGTAATTTTACTAAAAAAGCTATGGTAGCCTGGTGATTTCAATTATAACCTCTCAAACAGAGGTTATTCGGAATTCATATTCCGGAATGCAAAATTACATTAGTAACTATTGTGAGGGCGGTAGATATCTCAATAAACACTGAACGCTGGTGGGGACTACTGCAAAACCCTCTCAATATGAGAGGAGGCCTGTTCCCTACAGTGGGACGATGATAACTAAAAAAAAAGTTGCGGTAGCGGTAATCGTGGGTTCCCATCCCAATCCGGCTCCCATCTCAATTTTCGGGATTTATATGCCCTCGTTGGAACTAGAATACCGCCCAATCGGTTTCATTCTGAAAGAAGGCTTATGGGGAGCTTTAAGATGTATAGGCTGGAATTTACCAATAATTCAGATAGCAAAGAACACTTTCAAAATGCATGAAAACAGTTAACAGAAAATAGATGTCGAAAAAATTCACCAGATCTAGGTATCACTTCTTTCGTTTGCTGCTTAGTACGTCCTCTTCTAACTTAATAAGTAGTATAGAGTTATTCTGAGTGATTATAGTGCAACTTCTTTAAAATATATATTATTATTATTTAAACATTAGGATCATAATAATATGATAGACTAAATAACGAATAGAATAAAGAAGACGTTGCGAAAACATCTGAGAAGAGACCAGATTTTGGTAAAAACAAATCACGTGTTTACACTTTCCACTCTCCCCTGCCTCCAAAACATTATTTTCAACCAAAGTCAAGACATCGCTCTATAGGCAGCTACATATCATTTGTTTATAATGGATTTAGTTTATACTATTTCATGAACTCCACCAACATTGAGCTCAAAATGTTGCCGTTCTGTACAGGAGAATATGAATGAAGTTCGCAAAAGCAGTTCCAGCCGACCATTGTTATTCCGCGGAGCGAGTTCTGTGAAGCTTAGCGCATTAAATAGTTCTAGTCGTTACTGGCTAACATAAACTCTAACAATGGATTTATGTGAATGAGCCACCTCACATCAAACGTGCGAGTAATCTTATTATAATATTGCCCCATTAACTTGCGTCTGGAGCAGATGTGCGTGCAGTGAGAATTGGGATGACATCATTGTTGTATTTTTGGGTAACGGTAACATTACGGAGTAGTCGTTACCGAAACAGATGTAGGAAAAATTACAATTAAAGAAATATTAAGTACCTACTAGCTCTGTCTGCGAACAATTCGTTTCTTGCTACCCCGAGAGAACCATGCAATTTTTCCCGGACAAAAAGTATCCTATATCTTAATAAGGGTTATAAATTATCTGTGTGCTAAATTTCATCAAATGCGTCAAACCATTTCAGCGTGGAAGAGTAACAAACATCCACAAATTAATCCATCCATCCATCCATGCAAACTTTCACGTTTATAAATTTAATATTAGTAGGATGATATGAAAAAATCATTATTAGATGACCCAATAGCCTAGTGCCCCTAATGGTTAGTGACACTGACTGTAAAAGTAATAGGTCTCGGGTTCGAATTCAAAGTCAAAGACAAAATTCCCTATTCAATTTAGGCATCAATTAATGCTCCTATGAATGTCGAAGAATATGCCACCGGTTCGGGACAACCCTGATGAGAAGAAAACATCAAGAAACTCAACAATGTATATTTTTTTAAACAGATCTACATTGTTATTATAATGTACATTTATGTAGTAATTTTTGAAGCAATAAGACCTGCCGTGCATTTTTTTTTAATTTCACCGCACTATGTGTGGTGTTCAAGAAGCCAACTAAAGTAATTAAGAAGTTAAAAGCATTGAAAAAACGGTATGGCAATCGTATACAAAAAACACAATATGGTGATCAAAACATGAATCATTGTAAACAAACGTAATGAATGTCAGTCACCCTGAACACGTCAGAGCATATGGAATTTTACTCAATCATCTGCGCCAAAATATTGTGACAGACCTGCCGTTACCAAAATACTAATCGACAAGGTAATCCAGAGGCGTATAGTGTTAATTTTGTAGCGTTATTAATGTACAAAACTACATTGCAACTTGGTGGGCACATACCTACAACATAATACAATACTTACACGCTTTGCTTAGTTTGGGACTAGCTTAATTGATGTAAATTATCTCTTGATATTATTACAACATACATACAATCAGCCCTCCTTCCCAGCAAAGGGGTAGGTAGAGACTATTTGTTTCCACCTGCTACGATCCTGACATACATCTTCCGCTTCCAAAAACACTCAATAGTCTTTCCATACATGCTCGCTGGTTTCGGGTACTCTTGACCCTTGTTATTTTTGTTTATTTAATTATTTGTTTTATTAAGATCAACTCAAGAAAGGTGAAATTTGAAATTATAATCATAACATAATGTAATGAATGAGGGTATTCGTAAAAGGCCAGTTGGTGCTAGTATAGATTTGTCACGTAAAGATTGCTCTGTGACTAATCGAGCAAATCGCAAGGAAGACTGTAACGTCAAACAAACATCACGAAATGAACGCCATCTAGCGCTCTCTCCGAACACCCTCATTAAATACCAAAGCATAAAAATGACAATGCTATCCATAAATACAGGCGCCAGTATCAAAGCCATGGCCAGGTAAGCACATAAGTTTCCCCTTTTACGATTTTATCAAAAGGTATATTAAATGAAGATTCAATATGTTAGGATGGCAGCCTGGGCCCGCACCGGCGACACCATTAAGAAGTGGCGGCCTGGAAATCCCTCGGAATGTGATGCCACCTTCGGCACGTTCAAGTAGTAACACCACGGGGATGTCAAGCCACTTGCTTGTCGAGTATTACATACTTGTGTATAGACGTCAAAAATGTTGTCATTAATAAACCCGATTAGCTTACGGTCACATTACAAACGAAGACAAGAGGCTTCAAAATCCCATTTTTTAAGTGTGCTGAACACTTTTTAATGATTCTGTTATAACATCATAAATATTTGCTAGACTTGAGTTAAAAAATCGGGATTTCATTAAATGTAACAAAAGATACGATCGTGTCTATACAAATTAGTAATGGAAAGTATTATAGTTATGTTCGTCTTTCATTTTGTGCAACGTTTTAGTTCGAGTTTAAAGAAACCTAACAATAACAATTTTTAATTGACTTACTGTTACAACAAATAAGGTAATTTTTTTACAGGATGTAGACCGCAATCAACTTCACTGTCCACGAATAATTACTGTAAATGATACTATCGATATCGAGTTTGGAGTTTGGACTTACGTATCCAGGCATAACATCTTGCCTGGACAGCGACTTCTTTAATAATGTTAACAATAATCTACTCTCGTGTTGCTTAAGTAGATTATGGAAATCCAGCAAGTAAACTTGCCCGTCTAAATAAAGCTCTGGCACGGATTCCAATGAAATGAAAGGATATGCAGTGGAAAGCTGCTGGCCCGAGACGAAAAATTGCTACTGTAAAATATTTAGCTCCAAGCTTTTAGTGTTAAATTGACCTTTACGGAGTGTCGCTAGATTTAAATTGTGCTGCTGTACTTTAAATGTTCTTTTTGCGCAAGTTAAAAATAGAGCTTTTTTAACGTTTCTGTCTGCTTGTGATTGCGCTTAGTATAAAATGTCTGTTTTAAGTTTAATTAAAATTAAATGTAACGTACATAAATTATATAATATTACTTTTAGACCAAAAGAACATCGAGCCATGGCAAGAGTGGTCTTCCGCAAACAATGTAATAGTAATTTATTGAATCAGGCGTTACTTTGCGGAGGTCCATATTAATAAACTGAAGCAATTACTTTGTTCACCCGCGACCACAAAGACGTGCCTTAAGATGGAGCATGCTTGCCCAGTAAATGCTTAGTGACCCTAGACCAAAAGACTTCAGTTTTAACCATAAGAGTACCTATACAAACGAGCACAAACTGGTTAGCTTGATGTTAATAATAAATAATAACACACAAACATTTTGAACATGAAACTACCGTGAGACTCACTCATAGTGAAAATTAACGGATCACATCACGGATCCATTGTTAACATTTTGGTTAACAATGGAAATCCTGACATTTTTCGAAGCAAAAATCTATTGACATAAATAACCTAATATTTTTCTTCCAGTCAAGCTCATGATTGATGTTAGTCAAAGATAAAATTACATTGCGTATTTTTCGTTTTGCCTTACACGGTTGTTCGCGTAATTTAGCAAAGTGACACTGTGAAAACCGGAATATAGTGCGGAAGCCGAACAAAACACGCGGGCATATATCTCTATCTCTCACAGGAAACACTTTTCCGCGTGACTACGAAACATTCTAATTCACAACATTAAAAACTTTTTAAACACTTATATATAAGTCATATTTTGTGTCGATGATTATCAACAGCGTCTGAGATGAAACAGAACGCAACAACTGTCACATAAAATCTGTATATTACGCTACTAAACGTAAAAGTTGAAAGCGTAAATAGTACATACGAGATTTTAACACGTCTACTTAAAATGGTTTTATAATAAGCTGTGATGTTTATGCGATCGTCAATTTAGTTAAAAGCTTATTCGAATACTACATTCATGTACTCCTCTTCCGACAAGAGATCTTTGCCTATTCACTATCCAGACATATTTTTAGAATTCAGAATTACAGAACAAAAAAATAATCGACAGAAGATCATTGCGCTGACGTTCCTACATCTGTGTAATTGTCAATTGTCAGGTGCGATAGGTCAAACCCTTAGAGTATATTTTATCTATACTAATAATTACAAAGAGGAAAGATTTGGTTGCTTGTTGGTTTTTTTGCATTGAATAGGCTCCGAAACTACTGGACCGATTTCGAAAATTCTTTTGCCGTTAGAAAGCTACATTATCACTGAGTGACATATGCTACTTTTTACCGGGGGAAAATACCATTTTCTACGGGAAAATTAATTTATTGCGGGCGAAGCTGCGGAGGGAAGGCTAGTATTATATAAGCAAGCTATCTTGCTTATCCTAACTCCTTATGCTTACTCTAAGATCCAACCACTAGGCTACCACAACTTAGGTACTAATAAAGCATAAATACATTTTTAGATATTTACAAGGATCCTGTTTTCAAGTACACTCGTGATCGGGCTAAAAAGGTTTCACGGCACTCCAGCTGGTCTCGATTTCAGGCTTAGTTTTATTTTAAATTTGAAACTGGCCAGCGTTTGATCTTTGTCTCATCTAATGATAAGTAAAGATCAAGCAAAGGAATTTCCATAACTTTTTATAGAGATAAAGGCATAAAGCTACTACCTTAAAGAGCCTAGTTACCCAGGCATAAAGAGTTACGAAAAATAAATTCAGACTAAGCCTGATCCGTGAGGGTTACAATAAGTTATCTTAATGACATCGAACCTTTTGGGGTCGTGAAGTAGATTTTATAAATCATTTTTATATTCAACCGTAGATCGAATGAGATGCGAAACAAGATACTCGAAATTTATGGGAAAGAGAAATTAATAAGATTATAATGGTTTCGCGTAAATCATTGAAGCTAGCAGAATTTTTATACATCTTGGTAACAATTTGATAAAATTAACCAATTTTCAAATGTAAATAGAAAGTGTGTTACAATTACTGGCCCCAAAGTGCTTTATAAATGTTTCACAGTTCTATCGACAACAAATACCCAGATTTGAGACAGAGTGTTTGTTTTTTTTTTGTTTTTAAAAGTCCCATTTAAATATCGCTTTATGTTGAGTGGGCCCAATTTACTGTTCAATGTTTTTTGTTAGCATCTTTTCCTTCCAAATGTATTTTTCCTGCGTATCGAATTTTTGTAAATAAATCTCTCTTTTTGTCTTAGATTTTCCACATTTTACAGAATTTAACTGCATAGGTATTTCAAATATTTACAGCTGACTAATAAACTTTTTTATTTGTCGCGAATGTTGATCTCACAGTAATAAATTATTAACAACCAACCACATGAACGTGATAGGCGTGATCTCATTCGAAAACGCGCGCTAACTTGACTATTCTATTCGTATATTTATTATGAGGAAACTATAAAAATCTGGATAATCGTAAAAGCATAGTTGGGTCCGCGCCAAGCGTTCACCGACAATGAAAAATAATTCGACAGACGCTCGAGGCCTATCCGAAGTGACTACGGCAAATCGAGCTTG
Organism: Archips crataeganus; assembly: GCA_947859365.1. NCBI lineage: Eukaryota > Metazoa > Arthropoda > Insecta > Lepidoptera > Tortricidae > Archips > Archips crataeganus. The sequence goes on along the minus strand of OX402049.1, from coordinate 4,677,776 downwards.
TTTTTGATATACACTGCTGTTCATATTTATTGTAAATTTTAGTTCATATTTTTCTATATGAGATTAGCGAGCAATGGACGTAGCGCCGCTTAAATTTCAATAAAATTAAGGCTTCAGTCAAAGAGCGACAACTAACGCACGTAACAAGAATGTCACAATTTTATTTTATTATTGTCTACAAGATGGGAGAAAAATCAATCAAAGCATTTAATTACAAATGCAATTACGATAGATATAGTCAAGTAATACGCACATATTGACGAAAGCACGCCTCTCCACAGCAAATGGTACAGTGCAATAGTATCTACTAGTGCTTACAAGATTGCCTTAATGTGCGTGTCTAAAGGTAGGTACTAACAGCCACCCACCAAGTATATGCGTTCATGTTCTACAGATGGGATGGGTGTGTTATTAGGGAAACGTTTACAATTACATTAAAAATAAACTTTCACTAGTAGTTCAAAAATACACTTCATAAGCGATAACGAAACACCTTTGATCTCAAGCACAAATACGTGGTGACAAGATATAAATTGAGACATAATTTTACTCGTGTTCTGTATTTCATAACCTTTGACTGCATCAAACGTTTGACCAGCACTCAGCACGAACATTAAATCTTGACTGTATTTTCAAGATACTATAAAAACAGCGCAGTGAACATAAAACACCGAACTAATGATTTCGACAATTAAAGCGGGACGCCAGATGTCAATCCGGATAGTTTTAAACTTGGGAAACGTTTATTGCATGTTATTGTAGCCGTTTTCGCCAGAAAGTTTTGACAGTTACAAGCAAAAGTTATTGGGCCTATTAATTTAAAGGCGGGGCTACAAGCTGTCGTATCTTGTCATTACATTTTTATATTCTTACACGTTCTAGTGTCCGGTTTTAGAGTGAGACGGTCTATCTCTTCTTGTGGGAGTCGTAAAAGGTGACTAAGGCGCTTAATAAGACAGTGGGCAATAGCGCTCTCTATTATTAACTTAATCTCCACAATATTTTCGTGAAGTGATAGCTGCTTTGACATGACCTCTGAAGCAGAGGGTCGTGGGCTCGCACCTCTAAGTTTTTCGGAATACATGTGCGTAATAACATTTGAAATTTATGATGAGCTTGGCGATGAAGGAAAAACAGCCTGAGAAGAAATGATGTCCTAGTGTTCAAGCCTCCAATCCGCACTCCGCTGGGCCTGCGTGGGCCCATGAGCGGAAACTACAGCTCAAGCCCTCTCATTCTAAGACAAGGCCGAGATGATGATGCTGATTTTTCCAAAGAAATCACCATGAAGGTTTCTGACCAATCATCAACCGAAAACCACGACCATTCTGCCAAGAGTCTAGCGACTTAGAAGGAACATGCATGTGAATCTAGCTTACCTATGATTCAAAACTGAGTCTAAATTTAATAGTGAATTCGTTTTGCATATTTAGTCAACTATTTCACGGGATTATTACCGCTCGGCATGCAAACGTAAAGTACAGTCGGTAACGAAATTATGAAAATAACTTCAGACACAAGTTTGTGAAGGAAACGGAAATTGCCATTTTGCTTGTTATAGATACTTACCTAATGTATTCTTGTTTTCATAATTTACTAACATTTAAACCTATTTCATTTGATTTTATCTCCGTGTTGCTAGCTCATGCGGCTAAAAATATTACGTTTCGAGAAGGGAATTGGACTGGAATATCGTTACTCCACGCTTTGAATAAGCTCGAAGTTTCAATTAATTACTATCGATTTTGAGATCGACGGATCGGCAAACGTATTTAGCGTAGGACGTCTTCTGACTCGGTGAAGCGATGATCTTCGCAAGGCGCCTGGCAAGAGCTGGATGAGAGTGGCCGAGGATCGTGCTCAGTGGCTGCCATGGGAGAGGCCTATGTCCAGCAGGCAGTGGACGAACATAGGCTGATGATGATGATGATGATTTGATTATGCTCTTCAAGTCAAAATGAATAGACTGTTACTGAACCAGTGAGGTACACCTTTGGCCTCATCTGCACTTCTCATCAGGTGAGATAGAGGCCAATCACGGGTCAGTTTTAAGTAAAAAATCTATTTCTCGGGTGTTAACCGCGAACTATTTATTACTAAAATTACTTTGACGTTTTGACCACATTGCAGCGGCCGAACGAGTCGAAAGTCGACGTAAATTTACCAAAAAATAGTCCGTAATTTAAGACACGAGAAATATTAGTTAAAAGTATACTCTGCGAGAAAACTCGTAATAATACGTACATATATTTTATGTGAACTGTTTTTAATTTTGGAACTTTTATAAACTGAAACAATTACTTTGCTCACCCGCGACCTTACGGTTAAGGTTGTAAAAGATTTGGCACACCGAACTTCGTAACTCTTACTCAAATAAAAATATATTTGAATATTTCATCCTCTAGTCAAGGCATCAAAATGTAAAAGGTCACGGCAACAAAATGTAAAAAACTTGTTCCTACATTTTATAAGCCGATATAAATATATATATAAAAATATTATATATACATTAAGGTATATACCTAGGTAAAGGTATACAACGATATAATGACCAATTCTAGTCAAAATATTGCCGTTAAACTAAATACAGTCAGGACTCCTACGTTGTGTAATTTTTTGATTTAGCAATCCAAACTTCGTAAGATGTGGTATGTCTTAAGGTAAAGCAGGGGTCTATTGGAGGCATACTGCTCATATAAACAAAAGAACTTAACCTAAGCATTCTAAAATTAGATATAAACATATAATATGGTGTGAAAATGAGTGAGTAAGTATGTATAGTGTAAAATAGGTAGGAAACAGGAAAGGGAAGGGTAGGGATGTAACCGGGGACCACAGGTCCCCGGGTGCCGCACCGCCTTGCCCCATCGGCACACCGTACCTCTCCTAGCCCATACTGGCTTGAATTTACATTTAGGCACTCATCATAGTGCATAATCAAGTCAAAAGAGGACTAGGGTATTAAGGAATGAGTGAACCCAATTCCAACAAAAGTAGTTTAGATGGAAATACATCCAATCCAACCAATGCTTGCTTCATTATGTTGATGCACCGCGTAAAATACACAGATTTTGAGTTGTGTAATCACTGGGAATGTCTAGATAGACCATAGCCAATGAGTTACATAGATTTGTGGTATTACCAAGCTGTAACCAGACATGGTAAAGTGTTGCTCTTACTTGTTAATCGGACGAGTGCCCCAATCGTTTCATTAGCCATCTCCGCTCACAAGGTGAGAATCAACAATTGACATAATTACTTTGAAATGGAAACACAACCATCCTAATTTCCAAGCAAGTAGTATAAATACAGTGGTGAAATGAAAACATACCACCCCTGAATAAAGGGCCCCATCCGAATAAAAGGCGAACGCTCCAACCAATCACTTCATTAGATACCTCCACTTACTAAGTAAGCTTCAATGGTTATCATAATTACTGGGATCGAGGAACGCAACAGACTCGATTATTCGAAATGAGAAATTGAGATATAATTGTAGTAGATGACATGAAATCAAACCACCACATAGATTTGTAGAGTGTATTGTAAAGACATCAGTGCATGATACACAGAGTCACAACACATGAAAAAGCATTATATAGTAAAATTGGATGTGGTTCAAGCTATAATCGCTCGAGCACATAAAAGTATATGTTTCATTGTGAATTTGGGTTCTCACAGGGAACAGTAAGGGTTATGACAGACAAAGGATTTGTCATGAGATAAATAACATTACATAGAAGTCATTTACTCAAAAATAAACCAATACCATTGCAATGAGCTTTCCCAATCTTACAATGTAAAAAGTCATAGGTATATTAGTCCATCAGATGGTCATAATTATAATTTCAGACACAAGAGGACAATTATCTCACCTTGCGTTACCACCAATTCTGATATTAATAGCATCACAAAATGAGCTTAGAAATTGAGCAAATACGATACTAAGGTAGTCCCGAAGGAGGTACCAAAGTCTGGGTCCATCAGATAGTGTTGACAGAGTTAAGACAAGCTTAGACCAGCAAGAAAAAATTGTACAAATACACACATTGCAGGCCCGAAAAGCCATTCGGTCAGCCTGTAGCCTTTTGTGGTCAATTGAACACAGCAATATAATGCAGTCTGCACAATTCCCTTAACAAGTCCAAACCAGGCTCAAGATTATGAAAATGTTATCTTACACAGAATTTTACTGATGGCGGGTCAGCCTAACTCAGCTTAAGTGTAAAAATACCATCTTTCATTCTCAACCAAACTCCACTAACTGATTTTCTTGACCTGAAATAGCTCATGACAAACAATCAAACATGGATTATCGTTCATAAGCCAATAACAAGTTCATACAATCCGACATCTGCCAGGTAAACTTTATTTATTTACATGGAACATGACGCAATTGTACTCATAGCTGGCCAGGCATTTGACTCAGGGGAAGCCCTAAAATAAAACACAGTTTGGTTACAACCATCTGTCGGACCTTATAAACCCAGATAGACCGATTGTATTAATTAATTTTGTAAAATCGGAACAGTTCAGCTTTACCTCATTTCTGTAACCCAATGCCGAGAGACATTACTTTACAGAAACTACATTTACATATTCAATGTAATTTGTATATCAATAAGAGTATTTGTGTGAGATGCATGTATGGATATGTTATAGAAAATACATAAAATTCCATATAATAAAACATGACACCAGATTATTGTCTGAATGGAGTCTGTAAATGCCAGAACAGAATGACTTCTACTTAATAAAGTCTAGATTTTAGACTCAAGATTTACAGAAAATCATCACTGCACGACAATTTACTCCTCCATTCGTACAACAGCAAAAACACAAAATTTACATTCGCAATGCAATACACAAGTTATACACATAAGTTATACACAAGTTTAAATATAAAATAAATCACACAGGTACCCTAAACATTCCTACGGACCCTACGGTTTTCCTAACACATCCTAAACATAGTATATCCAGATTAGGAGGAGATCCCGATTTTATTGTATTATTTTTCTTAAGATTTTACATTATCAAACAAAGTAACAAAACCGAGCCCTCACTTAAATCCAGCATACTTCCTACGCATAAAATAAAGCGTACTTACCTGGTTATTTACCAGATAGATAAATAACATCCCACCTTATATCACAACACAAACACTTCACAAAATGCCCATTATCACTAAAACAAATAACACTCCTAGCTAAATATTTTACCCTATTTCGCACCAATTTTATAATCCGCGGAAATCTAAAATCAAACTGAAACTAATTAGAACCTACCTAGCTACACTCGCGGCTAGTTTCAAACCGTCACGAATTTGACTACGGAGTTTGAAACAGTGCCACAGATAAGCCTGCCATCATATTTTCTATTTGTATCAAAAACAAACAGAAAATTCCCCAAAAGTAGCTCTCAAAGAAAATACACACAAACAGAATTTCGACCAAAACAGAACACAATTGGTAGTTCTGCTTCAATCAACCTCCCTGATCGCGTGCAATCCCCCCAAAAGCAACCCGTAGGTGGACAAATCCATGATTTACTAGATTCCTCTAGTAAAATTTAATTATGCAAAAATTATGAGAAATAACGATGAGATTTTGTCCCGGAAACAACATCTCACCATCAACCATTGCATAACCAAGAACTGCCAAGAACTCCGGTAGTTCCCCACAGCTTCAGCTATACAATCTCGAAAAAATAGATATATGCAACAAAAATCAAGCATAGATTTGTCACCAATCAGGGATTTAGGCTATATCTGAAGCACATACCTGGGCTCCGTCGAGCAGCATTTCTTCCAGGTTCCGAAGACTCCGAATAAACAAAAACTTTTTCTCGTCAAGAAAAACTTTTTTTTTCCTTCTAATGACGTGCGCATCCCCTTTTATACCCTTCCCTGACTATCCCCTCCTTTTCAGGCTGTATTTTCCAATTGCATCCGGGATTTCCCAAAACGCAAAAATAAAGTATATATGGAATAAACCCACTCGGTGTGGCCAGCTTCATACCCCCAATCTAAAAATTTCCACCCAAATAATTGTACCTACTTGTGAATTTACTTATGTCCAATATTACTGTTTTATAGCAAAATAAACAGCCTATATAATAGACAAAATATTAATTAATGTTTATTATTTAAAATTATCTCATTTGCACTATGAATTCTGATTTTATTGTGAAATATATCATGCCAATTATTGTTATATTATGTTTTAGTATTATTTAATGTTCCCTCAAGTGCAAAAACAAATATCGATTCATATCGAAACCTTAATTCGAAGACACAAAAGCTATGGGACACTCCCACATTCCCATACTCTGATTGTTTATCTGATAGATATTTAAATTAATTAATTATAGCAATACTTGACAAATGGACTATTCAACACAAAACAATGTTCCGTTCTGTTTCAGCAGTCTCTAAGGCCAAAATGCTCAACAATACAATCATGAAAAGTCTTCAGATTTATTACATTAGTACAGAACAGCGTTGCGGATCCATTGATAGCCTCCCCTCAACAGTTGACCCCAAAAACCATTCAGGACATCGACATTACTATCAATGTATCATAGTATCAATATTATTGATAACATCAATAGTATCAATAATGATTTATAAGAAATACCATAAATAATGGCTATACTAGTACAAAACTAAAACAAGTACTTGATTATTTCCTCAGTTTGTACTATTTTAAGCAAATTTATTAAGTGTTTTTTAACATTAATCAAATTAAAACCGTCAGGCAAACATATAAATTCTCCCTAAAAATCGGGTATAAACACCTGTGGCCACACTTAACAAACAGAAAAAAATGATAGATTTACTCTTATTGGTCGAAGCTCCCCCTCTAAAAATGCGATTGGCTAAACTGGACTATTTACTAAATTAATTGGTTAGTTTTCACAGGCTGGGAACATTTACAAACCAAACTTTCATTCACTCATTCGGTCTCTCATTCACTAACATTATTTGAATTTGAAATATTTATAATATCTTAAAAATAGTGAATTTTACTAAATTAAAAACAAATGTTTTTAATTGAATGAACCTCTATAGTGACAGGTGACAGCTTAAAATCATTTCTCTCAAACAATTCGTACCTCAATGCGTACATAAAATGTCATCGGGATTTCAGTGACAAATTAATATCAAATACAATTTTATCACAATTAATGTGTTATTATGACTAGTTAAGGATGTTATCTAACTAGAACAAGCATTACTTTAATGTGAAATGCTTTAATTACTTCAAAAATGATATGTCAAAGCAAGGTAAGGTTATGTCCTTTTCAGATCGTTTTTATATGATTATTTTCTAAAATAAAAGTTATTTTTCCAATAAAGCACACATTTCTAATGTAAAATGCAAGTCGTTATTAATAAATTATAACCATTTTATATTTCAGATAATACTAAGAAAATTATTAAGCAAAAGCAAATACTGCCTTAGACCATTTTTACACTATGACTGGAACTCAGAATATTCTCCATGGATCGACATAATTTTACTCCTATAATTGTTCACAGCAGTCCCAGGTAAGAATTCAATAAGAATTTTGCAATTTCAATCCAAGGTAATTATATTAATTAACATAGTTAATTTGGGCTATATGGGAAATTTTCAAACGCTAATTTTACCTTATTAAATTAATTATGTGAGGTAATCTTTATTAAACTATAATGATTGGACTGCAAATAGATCAGATTTATAACATAATCAATAAAATAGGCTCAATCATAAAAAATATTAGCTTCGGCAAAATTTGACTATCGTTAAATTTTGACTTTGGTAACTGACTAAATTCTATGGATTATCTTAAGCTATTTATTCCAAAAATATACTGAATTAGACTAGGAGGAATGGATTTTACATAGATTTTGACTATAAACATTAAAATTTAATTATTTTAGTTGATTCAAAATTTTCAATTCCCCGCACCAAAATCTCTAAACTAAATGACTGCTTATTTCGACCTTTTGAAGTTAAAAGTCTGAACCAAACTAACTTATTCTATATCTAAACCAATATTATGATGAGATCTAACCAAATACACTTTGATCTAGGTAGTATTTTAAACAAAAAATGGAAAATTCAGAATTAATTTGACGCATACTTTTGTTTCAGAAATATTTTGACTCTATACTATGAATACTACATCAGGGTCACTAACAATACCAATATCAGCCGGCAACGGAAGAAATTCAAGACTGAAGACGGATTTTAGTGAAAAATTCAAGAAAATATGGAAGTATTCAGTGTAAACCAGTTATTGAACCGCCTCCATCAATATTTCAAGTAATTTAGTTGAGTTTGTGCTAGAATATCAATGTAGAAGCTTATTAGTGATTGTGGTTGTAGTTTTTGCCTATAAAACACGAAATGGAGAATAAATATTATATACTAAATCAAAGATTTTAATTTACTCAATTAACAGCGCCATCTATTGGTGAGTAGCGGAAGTAAACCCTATAGTCAATAAAACTTACTATCTACTCTTGCATACTAGTTCATCCGAATCTCACTAGATGTCACTAAATTGTCCCCAACAGAGTCGTCAACTTACCAATCTGAATGTTATGCAATAAGTGCTTTAGAAGGAAAAAAGCGTAGTGTCGCCACTCGACCAAAGATGTCACTAAAATTGACTCATATTTTTATCGTGTTTGTAATTATTAATATTTAATTTAATTAGTTAAATATAACCGTATTTAATTGAAATGATCTATATATTTATTGAAAATGTAAACGAGAAAATTAAATGTCCTACTAGCTGCGCTTAATAGAGTAGTAAAGTAATAAATATGGCAATTATATGGATCAGTCTGTTACAAGGTCGCGGGTGAGCAAAGTAATTGTTTCAGTTCATGAATATGGACCTCCGCAAAGTAACGCCTGATTCAATAAATAATTTTTAACTTTTGATGGGTGAAGGTACTTGCGATGTACATTATAGTGGCCAAAGTGGAATCCAGTAAAATTATTAAGCATACAATATATTTTAGTGACGATTCTTGCTCTGTTTTAACCCCCACCTAATTAATTGACATGAGAAGTGATCAGAATAACAAAACCGAAGCCGGCAACGCAGGGCTGCCACGGGCTGTTTTAAATATAAAATAATATTCACGGTGATTTTTAATAGTTGATTAGGAGTTGAAAAATATTAATATCTAGCCAAAATGCCAAGTGTTCCGTCTACATAGAGTTTCTGCCAAAACTTCATAATTTTTAGTACAAAAAGTGGTAGATGATTTTCTTCAGCTTCACAGGGCTGTACTAATACGAGACGGCTTGGGCCGTAGTTCCCACGTGGGCTCAGTGCGGATTGGGAACTTCACACACACACCATTAAATTTCTTCGCAGGTGTATGCAGGGCAGCTTTCCTCACGATTTATTCCTTCACCGTAAAGCTCATGGTAAATTTTAAATGTAATTTCACACATAAATTCCGAAAACTCAGACGTGCGAGCAGGGATTTGAACCCACGACCTTCAGCTTGAGAGGCCATAGGTCAAACCGCTAGGCCGCCACGGCTACCCGCTAGGCCACCACGGCGACACGGCTTGCATGTAAGGTTTAATCTCTGGATAAAGTGAATTTCAATAATTCTTTCACTGATAAAAACCACGCTATCCAGATTGACTCAGAAAAATTTTAATCCAGTTTGTAAAGTTCGCGCAAGACGAAATACTTCATTGTTGCCACAGCTTAGCTAGTTACCCGGTTGTGTTGTGATACAAAAAGTCCTGATCAACTGTATGCACGTTTGCTTTCTAATAAAAGGTTACAGAACTCCCACGCCAACACAAATAACAACCGGCATTTGCTCCGAGAATTTTTATTTCCCGTTCCCACCTAGCCCGCTAGCCAGTGCTTCCGAAGTATTTTGAACCGTATTTCTGTATTACTAGCTGTGGCCTTCAACCTCGTCTTTGTCCCTTGGGAATTTTGCACTTTACAAACATGAAATGTAGCCTATATTAATATGAACCAGTGTTCCGTAACTATAAATAACTTTCCCATGGCTAAAATTGTCACCTAATGATTTTATTCTACGAGGCAGTTGACACTCCAAAATGTACTTTGTGACTTCAACTAACACCGTCGGCGGAGGACCGGCTGAGCGAATCTGCTATTATACAACGTGGTTATACCAAATACGCCAGCATTATAACATAACAGACTTTTGAGCCCCTCAGAAGTAAAAAACGCTATACAAACCTAGGATATAATCGGCCATTTTAACTACCCTTTTTTCCAAACAAATCAATATTAAGTACTTAATAATTTTGAACTTCGAGTTAACAAGGCCTTAAAGCTGGCAACGCATTCCAAATGGTTATGCCGTTATCTGTCTTAAAAGACTTTTAGGATTGAAGAAGCAATGTTGCCTATCACTGGAGTGAGTTGCACTGCAGAAATGGCAAAATTATTTTTGGTCGAATAAACTTTTTCTTGTCACCCGTTGCTCTATGTCAACAGATTTTGTATCCTGAACAACCTAAGCATTTTTCTATGAAACAGTCTGAATGGACTACCGGGGACAGAGTAAACAACGCAAAAAATATTGTATACTTCATTTTTGGCTTGAAACAACCTAAGGAATCTATGTTTTAAAGCTGTCGGGTTCCTCGTCAGCCACGGTGTATAATCTGAGACAGAAATGAAATGAAATAATTTATTTTTTGCAGAACCCGCGAAACTTCGCTTGTCATTCGTGACAACCCTGCTGTTACACACCGGAGACAGGGACGGGCACAAAACCGAGTGCCTTAATTTAATACAAGTCAATTTGGGCCAATTTAATTTCGCGTCCATGCAGCCACGCCGCAGCACTACATCATCTATCCGCTATCTCTTTCCTCCATCAACATTTCATATATCACCGTCTCACGTGCCTGAAAGGTACACACACATTTTGCGGCGATGTTAATGCAATATTACGGTCCAATAACGCAAGTTGGCTACAAGGAAAACACGGTTCTATCGGTAATTAAAAACGTTGTCAAAGTTAATCAAAAGGTCTCGTTAAATTGTTTATTTTTAAATGTGTCGACTTGGAAAAATAAGATAAGAAATCGGGTTGTATATCAAATACCTTTGATTAAAAACGGAAAAAATAGTTATTTTTGGGGGTTGGTGATTTTCAGACTTCTTGCCTTGCTTTTTATAATTTCACGTCAACGAAAAGTAGGTACCGTACAGGTTTCGAATCGCGCGGTTTTCGAATGAAAAAAAAATACTGCCAAAAGGTTTTTAACCTATGATTGCGTGAACTTAAAGAAACTACAAAGAAACCAGAAACCTGAAAGATACGCGCTCCTAAAAAAAAATTGCCGTGGCAAACAAATGGATGACGAATGACGAAATGAGAACGTGTTTTTGAGGTACGAAACGATAAAAATAAATAATTGTACTGTACTGAATATACAAATAAAAATAAAAATGTCGTGAAGTATTAAAAAATAATGTTATTCTTTAATGATTGCTTTATTCCTACAATACTACAGGGTTATTTGTAATTCACTAGCATCCCTTTAACCCTAAACTCCTACCACTTAAACAAATGTTTTTTTGTTTTACGGCTTTTGTCATAACTTAATATTTTTGGTGTAATAACGTTTTGAAAATTTGAGATTTCCTCTTATTTTTACGATACTCTGTGTATTTGTATGGGAAAAAAGTGCTTCATTTTAAAAAGTCGTAAAACAAAAAACATTTGTTTGAGTGATAGGAATTCAGGGTTAAGAGGATGCCAGTGAATTACAAATAACCCTGTATAAGGGTTTAGGTACTTTACTAAATGTAAACAAACTCCATATTATGCGACTAAACTAAAGAGTACGTCGATAATGCGACGCGTGAAAGTCAATTACAAATATTGCATTTGGCTGGTTAACCCGACGCCATAACTTTTGGTCGTGTTGGAAGCTGATGTTTACTTATACATTTAGTAAAGTAAACCTTCATAGTATACGAAAACCAGAAAAATAGAAAAGTTATAGTGTATACATATTTCTTTCCATGATCGCTGTTGCAGCTTTTTCACCTTCCCCGCTGTCAATGAGCATACGCCATTAGTATTTTCAAAGCTTTCAGTTGATGACGGCACTTACCAAAAATATGCAGTAGAACTAATCTTTTAAGAAACACCATTTTTTGCAACAAGTGCAACAACCCAGTTTTTGAACAGTTAATTTCGTTACTGACTGAGTTTGAAAAATAAATATCGCCGTTAAGCTAATAATAACGCACAAGTCAAAACCTGACCATGTGACGCTTTATACGCTATTCCGAAGAATATTGTATGTAACGTCACATGGGCAATCTCAGACTTGTGAGTGAAGTATTATTAGCTTTTCGACGATATATGGCTTTTTAGCTTATAATGCGCTTGGGTTTTTAGCTCACGTGACACTTCTATCCCTTTTATTAGTTCTGTGATATTCTTGAAATATACATTCACTAAAAATGTGTGTGCATATCCACATTCCTTCGTCACTGTTGTTATTAACGCACGTTATTATTATGTAGTACCACATCAAATCCGGGCCATTGTTCGATGATTAATTGCCATTAACATCTTTATGTATGACAGTTAATAAGCTCCCGGTAATTCATCACGCTTCTGTTATGAACTCGTCGCGATGGGATTACGGAGGTAAACAACGGGTGGAAAACTATGTTTTGAATGGAAATATAAGTTACGAGTTCAGTGCTGAAGTTGTTTTGGTTGTAACTTACTGAAACTTGTAAATAGGATTAGGTGTGCGTCTTTTGTGGGCATGCCTAAATATTGGTGTCATCGTCATCATTCCAGCCGAAAGACGTCCACTGCTGAACATAGGCCTCCCCGAAGGTTCGCTAATCAGACCGGTACTGCGCTATCCGCATCCAGCGCTTCCGCAGCTTTAACCAGGTCGTCGCTCCATCCACTGTGTTTTCTGGTCTGTGGATGCTATTCGGGATCTTTTTGGCTCCATCGGCATTCAGTTCTACGTGCAATTTACCTTGGCCACTGCACTTGAGTCTGTGATTTGGTTTGAGTTTGGTTTGGTTTGATTTTGGCGAAACATTAGTGGTAAATAGTTTAATTTTGGACATAGTAGGTAAGAAACTAAGTAGGGTGAGTGGGGGTAAGATGAAAATAAGATGAAAGGCAGTGTAAGATGAAAAACTACTCTTAGTACCGGGTGCTACGAGTGGTTTTTCTTCTTACACTGTTTTTCATTTTACCCCCACTCACCCTAAACTTTAAACTATAAATTAAATTAAGTAAACTTTCGCACGTTAATAACGATACTGACCCTATACGAAATTATTTTCTTTTTAAAAATAAACCTGATTTTCTTTTAACACGAAGCTAATTTTTGAAATGAGAATAAGTTCGTATAGTGTCAGTATCGTTATAAACGTGCGCTTTATTATTCATCTTTTTTAAATAGGAAAAACAACTGATTAGTTTATCTGCAAGGGCCGTTGAATGAGCAACACTAAAATTGGTACAGTCAAGGAAACTGAATCCCGCACCAGGGTGGAACCTTTTCACAATTTCTTCGATAATGATAATGATAATTATATTTATTTACATAGAACATGGTACAAAATAACAGTTCTGAAAATATAAATAAAAGGCTCTCACATTCTGCCGCGATTGCGACGTGTAAAATTAACACATTAATTAATTCTAGTTAAATAATTCATACTTAATGGCAATCAATAATAAAAAAAAATATATACAAATGCCAAAAAGTGTTAAATCATAAAGCAATAATAAAATTTAAGCAATAATAATATTTAAAAAATGTCAGAAAGTCAATAATAAATAAACAGAAAAACAATGTCAACATTACATTACAATATACCTACTACAATTTATTAAATACCTACTCTAACTATGATGTAATGTCAAAAATTCTCTAACTGAATAAAAACAATGCTTCAATAAATACGTGTCCAGTTTCCTTTTAAATTCGTGCACATTACTCTCTGCTTAAGGCTTTCGGGTAACTTATTGTAGATTTTAATGCAAGAATTTTTAATCTTTGGCAGATGTATGGAATGTTAACATGACATTTGCAATGAAAAGGGTCACCCTGGTACGTGAGTCAGTTTCCTTGACTGTACATAACTTTAACAAAACTTTAAGTATTTACGAATGTTTTGTTTCAACATAGGGAGGAACCTCTTTTAAACCAATTCACTACTAGCAATCTAAAATATAATTCCAGATTGACACAGAACTTGTATTTTTACCCGGTAAAGTGGAAAATACGCGCGGAACGTAGTCAAAATTCCCAGCAAATGCTAATAAAGCTAGTTTAATTTTTAAGTAAAGTACTCTTTTTTATTGAAATGTGTGATAGAGCTGCAACGTGTATATTTAAATATGCAATGCGTCATTAAAGTCGAACATGCTTTAATGAATTTTAAAACGGGGATATTATCCGCATAATGTTGGGTTAATCATCATCATCCCCGCCTACATACGTCCCACTGCAGAGCACACGCCTCCTCTCAGAATGAAAGGGCTTGGGCCGCTGTTCCCACGCGGGCACAGTGCGGATTGGAAACTTCACACAAAACATTGAATTTCTTTGCAAATGTATCCAGGTTTCTTCACGATATTTGGCTTCACCGTAAAGGTAAAATTTAAAATTTTATTCGCACATTAACTTCGAAAAACTCAGAGGTACTAGCTCGAGCTTGAACCCACGACGCTTCTTGAGAGGCCATAGGTCGAAACGCTGGGCTACCACGACTTCGACTTTCTTTTGTTCTTCTCTACAAGTTCCCTTTCAATTGGTTCTTGTGAAATGTTAACCATCGGGTCCAAGTTTTTACGCATAATTCATCATTTGGCATAATTCATCATTTCGCATAACTCTATTTTCTCAGAAACCATTTATTATTCAGAATTATTACAAAACAAACCTAACCTATAGCTAACCTACACGATGACATTGATGACTATTTAAAAACTTCTAAAAAAATTACGTTTTCGACGGGAAAAATATTAGGTCTAACAAATATTTTGACAAACATTACATTATGACTGAAGACTTTATGCCACCAAATACGCACCGGAAATATCACATTTCAGCCATTTAAAAAAACTCGCGAAGTCTACAGTTCCTCACAGAGACAGTATCAGTTCTCTGTCAATGAGGTATACAATGGTTTCAAGTTAATTCTATATTCTAAGCTAGTCCTTAGCCTCCAACCACAACGTTTTACGCATTGAAACAAATGCAAATGAGGCGCAAACGTCGAGGCAACTAAGCATTTAGCGTTAAGAAAATGAGCCCTATCTACCGTTAATCGGCAAGCCACAGTGTGTCCAGTTTAATTGTGGAACAATTGCGTATGCAGATTACTTGGATATACGCTTACGGAAATTGTATGATCTGTGCACATGGGGATATTACAATACATATATATTATGGTATCTAGATTTGCACATATATTTACCTATAGCAGATTTTTTTTTAATTATTATAATTTTTAATTATTTAACAAAATAAGCATTGTTTGGAACAAATAAAAACGGCTGACTATTTTGTTCATCGAAGAGACCAATAGCTCTCTCGCAAATCTTGTTTCTCGTGGGATCAAACCCGGACCGCTGAGTTTTACGGAACTTACGCGCATTATTACATTTAAAATTTAGCATAAGCTTTACGGTAGAAGGAAAACTTCGTGAGGAATCCTGGACACACCTGAGAAGAAATTCAATGGTTGTGTGTGACTTCGGGTTGGAACAAGGGCCCAAGCCCTCTCATTCTGAGAGTAGGCCTGTGCCCTGCAGTGGGACTTATACAGACTGGGATGATGATGAGTGTGACACAAATATAGGTCATTAAAAAAAGGAGAAAGCTCTTAATACTCTCAAACCTGAATAACAGATAATGAACGTCCAATTATATTTTATTGGCAGGCATGACACAGCGAGTAATATCTATGCGTAAATAATACCGTGATCTACAGTGAAATGGAAGATGGAAATAAAATTGCGAGGGTTCGTAGCTGATTGGCGATCTCATTAAACTCAGGAAGGACCCGGGGACGTTTACCTCTCAGTTATGCTTCTGTCTTATAAAAGAGCTCTTTCACCGTAGTATTTTTCTTTTTTAGGGTTCCTTTCTCGAAATCCAATCCATGAAAACCAATTGATGGTTGTCTGCTCATCAGAAATTTCAGTTAATACGGGGTCAGATGGATTTGTATTATATATTTAACTTTTATTTTTATACATATCAGGTACTTTTTTCCTCAGTCGACGCTCACCGACTATATCTTTTTACTGCTACGTATTTTTGTGACAAAAAAAACATTAACTTCTATTACGTCTGTATGCTACGTTTGGCATTTCACTATTGTTAAAATTAGTTTAATTACTTTTAACCAGACACAGTTAACGCAACCCTTGATACAAAACTAGAATTCGCAATTTGCTGATTTTTATTTTCATTCCACAAATAGAAAGGCCAGAAAAAGGAAATTATTTATTTGCCTAAGAATTATTCGGATTCCCGGAATCCTGATGGACGTGATAAAATTGAGGGAAGTTTTGAATTTTAACCTTTTGACCGCCAGCGTCGGCTATAGACGACAGTACGGTAGGTAATACAAAATTAAACCTACCCGCATCCGCATAAGAATCAATTTTGTTCCAAACAAAAACGATGCGTGGCGGTCAAAAGGTTAATTTACTTCCTCGTTTGTTTGGGGATTTGTAATGAGCTCGCTTACAAGCCATGATTTACAATAACATTATATTATATATCACATTATTCGCATGTATTTGTGAAGAATTGTGTTTGTGACAATGTTGCTAGAACTAGAAATTTACAATATTAAGTGGTCACTGTCATATTTTCTTATAACTAAAAGCCTTTTGAATGTTTCTGTCTTTTCAAAAAGAACACACGCTGCATACGTTTCAATGAACTTAAGTGTTATCCGAATCCGTTTCCCGGATTTTGCGCATCAACGACATGTTGGTTTCCTTAAGGGTATTTTATTTACTGGAGACCGGATCGTGATTTACACGAATATAACATAATGTGAGAGAATCAATAGGAGATTGAACACTCGGGATTTCTATGATATCCAGACTGAAACCTAGAAGTTAACAAATCTTGACTGTTACCACACAATTCCGGAGTAATGATCATTACTCCGTCACTACATTCGATTGAGTACTTTCTCGCCGCTATTAAAAACTTGTAGTAATCGTATTACTGTTATTATATATTTGTTATGAGATGTAAACCGCGATCATTATACATAACTAAATACGCTACGTCGAAATATCGGGAACTCAATAAAGTTAATGACGTTACAAACATGTATATTTGGTTTGGCAGTTGACACTAGAAAATGTACTCTTTAACTACTACTATTCACACCGTCGGTGGTGAGTCGGCTGGTAGGTAATGGATGGTTATGGTGTTGATGGGCGGCGGTAAGTAATTGTTTTGAATCAGTGCACGCGTTCTCGTTTCCACCCTATCTTATAAAACAAAGGTGAATATAGCGCTCATCAAACGCGAATGTCGGATTGTTACGAAGTTACTATGCATGTTATATGCGGTAGAGTTTCCAACCCTTAAAAAAAGTTTGTTTTAATTGCAAAAATGTACATGTCCTTGTGATGTTATTTCAAACATTATATCTCTGTTAATATTCTACTCCAAATGTTCTTAGCGTTTCGTGATTTTTCGTTGATTTATTCAATCCAGCTCTGTGCTCACTGTTCCGTTTGGAAATATGTTTTGACAGTCAATTTATTTGTGTAACCACACGCCCTCTTTCTTAATTCACGAGTCACGTAAATAGATGAAACGTTACACATACGTCCATAATAATTTACAAGGGGGAAATATGTTTGAACGTCACCAAGCATTATTTATATTTTCATTTATGTTTCTGGTAAAGCATTTTAGTATTCGTGAACCCATAACATGTCGTTATCAATTAGAGTATCGCTGTAATAAATCGCTATAATATACGGTACGTCTATGCAAAATGACAGGTTGGATTTATTTTTTAATAACTCTTCGTACTATTACAGCGGATAGTTTTGAAACGACGTTTCCAAGCAGATCGTTTCTTGGATTTGAACGAGTTGTAAAGTCCTAGAAAGCTTGAACTAAATTATTCTACCTACAGTGGCCCAAATACTTGATCGCGTAATCATATCAAAGATATTTTCTTATTTATGCAGTATGTACACTAATAATTGTCATGCAATATGCAATGAAAACGAGCAAGTCGTTTGGCGCAAAATATAACGCTGCAAATTATAATAACGCGAGGGTCCTAAATATTAAATTTTATTGGCTAGTGCTGACACGTGTCTTATTCCTACCGTTAATGATACTTTGGCCGTTGCTTCATTCAGAATTGAACTTTAAAGTGACTCATACTGCGCAATATTAATGACGATAAAATTACACACTGTGATTTGTCCGTTGCCAATGCAGCCTGGCAAATTTAGCCATTTGTTATCACCAATTTTCAGTTAGCTAACGTGATGCCATTATGCTAATGATTCTAACTGGTTAAATGATACCTTATGGTTCCCAGAGCGCTAACATAAAATCGTAAATAGTCTTTAAAGCTAAAATCCTCCAGCAGTTTTCCTTTCGTTCATCGGAGATTTTGACATATTTTATTTTACAACCTTACTTGCGTCAAACGTTCGTCTATTTTTCTATATTTTTATGACATTTCGAGAACATCCAATTACCGAGTACCCCGCCGTGACCGTGACAAATATGATGAGACGAAGCTAAGTCATGTTTTAGAGACCCACGTAACCTTCTTCTTTAAATCATACCTCCCATAACGAAGAGTACACGTTTGAAACAAGGAATTTCCACTGTTTTATTTTATTTGGCTGTTGGTAAATAAATAGATGATAAAGCCAATTGTTCTGAATTTACTGTATAAATAAAAACAATAATACATCAGAATAAAAACAATAAGTCTGATTCTCACATTGAGTTATTAGTAAAAATAGCTTCAGGAATTGAAATTCAGGGTGGTACAGACTATACTGTAAAATCGATTGCTGTAAGCCTACTCAGACTTAGGACAATTTGACTATTAATTAGCCATCAAAATAATGTCATATCATATCATAACAAGCTGCAAGTCGTGTATCTTTGCTTTTGCCCCATTCGTAAATTCACTGTCCCATTGAGTTTCTCGAATTCCGTCGTTATTCCCTCAAAGAGAACCACTATGCAAAATTTCCAATATTCTAAGCCCAGGAGATCGGCGATGATGATCAGTCAAGACTTATTTAACCCCGTTCCTCGTTTGTTTCCCGTCCCGTGGCCCATTTTTTTTGTCTCGTGATATTTATTTATTTGTTTAATATAAAACGATCGCCATTCAATGATACTTCCTTTTGTTACTATTTCCTTCACTCCTATTTATTCAGTGCACTGAAGCGTAGCGATTATGACAAGAGCTGCATTTCCCCGGTCTCGTTCTGCATGGTGACAGGTAGAACTGGGACTAACAGAGCAACGCATGTTGTGTTGCTTTGTATCGAGCCCCTCTGTTGTGACGTAGGCCCCTTTTCTTTTCCGCATCCGTTCTCTTTATGTTCGCTCGACCTTCGTATCGACGTCTATCCTGTTTCTGAGTATTACTTAGCAATGGTACTAGTCGAGGGGAATTGGTTGGCAAAGAAATAATACGAAGTGTAAGTAGTTTTATGAATAATAATTGAAACTAAACGGCTAAGAAGGAGTGGAGCGCGTGTAAATGCGAAATCTTAAATTACATCGGAAAATGGTAAAAATCTCTGTATTGCTTCAAAATTACTGTCTAAATTATATTAGCGACTTGTTGACTAGATTCTTTTTAATTAGAGCTGTAATATGTCTATGATATTTATACCTATATATTTGTAATTATAATTTAGCAGGATCACTTATTCCGGTGCGATTTTTACTTTAAAAACATAGATTTTAGATATGGTAATGACTCAAATTTATGTGTGTTTGGATGGAGTGCAAAAACATGGAAACTTTCACGCTTGCAGTTAAAATTAGTATGAAAGTTTTCTATTGTGACACAAAAAAACATCTTTCCAGACAGTAGTTTCGTATGGTAGTTTTACTTGTGTGTATTAGGCCAACCGATTGTGTCCTTCTCAACTACGACATTGGCAGAATTATCGATAGCAGGTACCAGGTAGGCCTAGCCAAGTGTAAGGCTCGAAGTTTTTTCATAAGAAACTTTAACAAAACAAACTTAACATAACATAACAACTTCCGACATAATCATCTCGCGATTCGCAATCAATGCCGTAGGTAACCACTAACATTACCCTTAATAACTTACCGAGAGGCTTTCGTTTTCACTTACAAAGTAATTTTCGTCCAATTAGCCCACAGAATACGCTCTGCCCGCGTCACTGAGCAAGGAGATTGCTTCCTTGATTCCAGCTCTATTCTTACGAATCATCTGATTGAAATTGTCACGATCTTTGGTACGTTTTTAGGGTTCAAGGATTTTTTAGCGAAGGCACGGGAAGATTTTAACCGACTTGAAGAAGGAGGTTTCACGCTAATATATTCAGCGTTTTTTTCCTCGTTAGCGTCAGAAAATTTAAAATCTCGCTCGCTCGAATACTTTGGCCAAAATTATATTTAAATAGACAAAAAATGATTTGCTCTCTAACTAGATTAAAAATAATTATTATACTAAACGGGTCTTACCACGCAAACAATACCAGTTAACTCGTGACTACGGCTGCTGCAATGTGGCCGAAACGTCGAGGTAAGTATTTTTTTGCGTGGTAAGTCCCGTTAAGTATAATAACTATGAGTGAAAATCACGAAAGTTTAAAGTATAGATTAAAAATACTTACTCCCAGATAAGAACAAGATTTTAAAGTTCCGTTTTGAACAAATGCCAACTCATTAACAGGAGGTTACAGCGCTGGTAGTTTATAAATACGAATAGATAAAAGTAAATCATAATCAGATTTAATTTACGCGCTGTCACATGCTGCACTCATACAGACATGAATACTGGGTTAATAACAATCAAGATTTTGCTAATAAGCTCATTTCATCGTCATCTCAGCCTATATACATCACAGCGCAGGCGCATAATTTGTTTCAGAATTGACAACATTTCATTTCATATTTCTAAGACTATAATTTGATTCGTTCTCTGTATTCTGTTTGAAAAGAGAAAGACGCTGATAGTTTTAAATTTTCACTAGGATTATTAATTAATTTGTTACAATTTTTTAAAGATGTGATTATTCTAAAAGAGCTTAACGATAGAATAGATTCATTACTTTTGTCTAGTCTCTATTAAAAAAAAGTGATGACGTAAATTTGACGTTAAGGTTGTTATCAAATTTAAATTTATGACAGCTCTTTTTTCTAGTGAAAAGGGTAAAGGAAACATATCTATTCTGTGGATGTATTTGTAAGTACATAAATAATTTTAAATTAGTTGTATTTTTTTAAATATAGAGAAATAAATTACAATAAATATTTTTCCGTGTTCAGGAGGCGAAACTCTTTCGATTCCTGCAGTAATTTTCAGGTGTTAAAAAAATGAAAGGTTGTCAATTGGAGGGTTTGGGCCGTAGTTCTAAAAGTAGTATGAATAAAAAATAATAGATTTCGTTAAGCTAATGAAAACAAATAATATTTGAAAAAATAGAAGTGGTACATCATTTCTTACGCTTTTCCAATGCAATGTACAACGTTAGAGCTCTGACTTATAATAGCTACGACAGCTACGATAGCTCGTTGCTATTGACATGTCTAACCCGTCAAAGTTTCAGGTGGGTTGTTCAAGAGCCCCGTGGTGCATTTGGACGCTTGGCGCGTGTAGCCTGGCTTGCTCCGCACCCCAAAACCTGTTTCGGTTTTTAAATATCTCATGTTAGCTTTTCATGGGAAAACGTTTCTAAAATGCGTCGTTGAGTAATTTGTAATTCAAAACGATTTTGCCTTACCCATATTTCATGGTCATTACAGGTGGAATTTGTACAAAATACTTCCATCAAAGAACTCCTACGTTGATACATCTTAAACTGACTATTAAGATAAAGGCGCGACGGGAGCAGATCATTAGTCAAATGTAATTCTCGCGAAATTCTCTGAGATACGTAAAAAGTTTGTCCCCGTGAAAAGGTTCTTTATAATTTATACAGGGAATTCTCTTTTCGTGTCGTACTTATCAAAAGTCGCATGAATAAAATTCTGTAATTACTCGCTCGTTTAGGAGTTTCGTTTCGAAACTGAGACGCTAAACTTGTTGATGCCGAAATAAAACTGTGAATTCCGCCACCACTTTATATTTTGTATCGTTTAAGTTTAATTGGGTTGATCATTTATTTCTTTTAGTTTAGTTTTTCCGTCGTTTTATATAAAATGGACATTTGACTAGCATTTGTCAGTGTCCGAAACACACTAACATTTCCGTTTAATCCGCCTCAGAACTATGACGGCGAAGCACGCGGCAGCTGCTCGGATTAATTTTGTCTACCGATGTTAAAAATGTGGAATGGTTTTGTTACTCTATAATTACATATCCGACGAAACGCGAACGCTCCTAATAATAAATCACCAGTCATGCTTCTGCTGCAAAAAGCATTTCGTCATAAATTTTTGGCTCGCTTATAAAGTCCCTTGTCTAATTGTATTAATGTATAATTAATTTTATTAGAAGCCGTTCGTTTATTCGTCAGTTATAACTTTTAAACCATTCGTGATGCGAGTTTAAAAATACGTAAGTATTTTTACTGAATATTGGAACATGACCTAGAGTTTATGTGCTATATAGCTACAGTATTTTTGTTAAAATGCCTATTTAAAATTTGTTTTGGATATATTTTAAATAAATTAGAAACAATGCAATTGCAATGTTCTATTGTCTGCCTGAATTTTTACTTTTGTTAATTTTTCTGTACGGTTTTTGGTGTTCAAGAAAGAATATTTGTTTTGTAATTGTTCTATTTTTTTTGATCCCACGGCTTGTCAAAGGTTCTACTTTTGTGCGCCACCCTATTATTATCTCGTAAATAAAGATCTTTTCTGTCCTCGTCGTGTCCATAAGTCGATATTTCTAAGCAAGTGCCTAAGTATATACAGAAAGTTTTACCCGAATGTTTTTTTATTGGTGTCAGGTAGTATGAATGAAAAGGTTGCTTAAAAATATTGGCTTAATTACTGAAAACCGTATTAAAAAAAAATTATTGTCCGAAAGTACAAGAAACGTGTTTCTGAATAACTTAATTTCATTTTTATTAGTTGTTGTAATGCCCCGTTTACATTTTTTCAGTAAAATCTTTCAGTAGGATGGCACTACTGCGGTGTTGAAACGGTCTGTTGTAACTGATTAGCATCGCAGCTCTACTATTACTACTCATTATTTCAGCCGAAAGACGTCCACTGCTGAATAGGCCTCCCCCTCTAGCAAGCACGCCACAGCGCGTGTTTAATAGCTCGAGACTTGAACCAAAAAAGCAGTTAATAAGTTCCAAAAAATCGTCCTTGTCACTACTCTCCTCTGTCAAAACTGTCCTCGGTCTCCCCTAATAGAAGGGCCTTTTGGGGATGCTAAAAATAATCGCATTCGCCTACATTTCATTCATTTAGAAAATTTCTAGCACTACTACGTATGAGCAATGAACAGTGAACTACGCTCTGACTGGCGTTTAAGTCAACAAAGACCGATTTGATCTCTTTGATCGATTGCCAAATGCAAGCCGCATGGTTGTCAGTAAAAGGCGGAATGACACGGGGAAGGTCCGAATGTAAACGAAAACTATTGTTCCGTGCTGTTGCTGAGCGATACTTACTAACAGGATTTGATAGCCGATTTTCAGAACATTCAAGCGTTGCTGATTTAACAGAATTAAAGTTTTGTCTGTATCCGGCAGCAGTATTAGAATAGATCCTGACATTTCAATCAATTATTTATTTAATTTCAATCAGTTATTTAAATTTACTTCATTGTGACTGTATTTAGCGTAGGCAAAATGTCTGTTTGTTTTTGTAGCTGTGTTTGGTTATCTTTTATTTTATAAGTCAAAAATTTGTACACCTTTAAGGTAGATCACAGAGAACTGTTCTTTGTTTTATTGTACGACCCAATGTATTTTACCTGTGCATCACAAATAAATAATAGTAGATTGTACACCAAGGGGATAAAGCGCGATATTAAATCCTGAGCGTATCGAGGGACTCCAGATTTAGCTCCCGAGCGTAGTGAGGGGGTTTTTAGTTGATTCCCGAGCGAAGCGAGGGAATTAAGATGGAGTCCTGAGAGCAGTGAAGGATTTAAGCGCGCCCAAGGCAAAATCAGTTTTATCCCCGAGGACTACTTTTCTCACCTTTTGCGAGACAATAAAAACCAAGGCTACTAAAAAAATACTCGAAAAAGACCCAGAAGCACTGATTCTGACACTGACTTTGCGCCTTTCGCAGTTTTCCATTTGTCGAAATCATTGTAAGCTTTTAAGTATTTTTCCTTCGACTTCTCTGGGAGTACATTATTAACAATTTCTAAGGCCGGCTTGCGCAGATTTGGGTTAGCTACTTAACTCCGAGCGAGTTAACTGCTAACCCAGGGTTAACAAGTGTCAAAATGTATGGAACTGTCATTCTTAACCCAGGGTTACCGATTTAATTTTTTTACCCTGAACTGTACAAGTGGTCCTAAGGCGTCTAATTTAATGGAATCAGGAGTTAAATCACTTTCGTCACTCGATATTTTCTTAATGTTTTATCTTCTTTTGCAGTTTTGATACTTAAAATTGCAGCGTATTGAAACACTCGCGGCTTTTGTTTAAGTATTTGACTTTGTTTTGGTTCGGCCGCGGAACTGCAAATAAATGAGGCGCGGCGCGGTCCCCGCGGGCACCGCGGGGCTGAGCACGTTGAGCACGTGCACGAGCTGCGCGCCGGCCTGCACGCGGGGCGATTTTGAAACTAGACTTTAAGTGCATACCAATAAGAACTACGAGAATATAATATAATATAATGAATTTAGGCTAATGATGAATGATATATGATGTATGATGTAGGCTATAATGATTTACTTTGAGAGAGGTTTGCATGATATATAATAAGGCATTGTCGAGCAGGTGGTGTGAAAATTATATTATTATATTATATTATTATTTCCAGACAATTATGATATCGGGGCTTTCAAGAAAAGGGGTTTACAGTTCCTTTAAATGCCAGCAACAGATCAGTGACTCTCATTGAGTTGTTGATATTCATGGGTAGTGGTGACCAATTCCCATCAGATGGCTCGCTTACTCGCTTGTCTCCCTCGCATAAAAAAAACAGTTTTGAATGTATGGTCATGAAAAAAGAAATTTAATATTAATAAATAGGTAATCTCTAACATATATCAAAATAAATTAAATCGGAGCCGGACACTTGGGTACCTTTCCTTGTCAGATATCCATTCTCGCTTCTGTTAAATATAACCGTCACTGCACGCAAACATGAGAGACTGATTAGCTTAGCCAAGTCAACTTTATCCTAAAATCAAGTTAGGACGTGATAATAACGACGAAGATTATATAGACGAGAAATTAACACGTCATCTTAATAACCGTGGTAAGTATTTCAACATTTTTGGACTACGCCTTCTATATTTGGTCAAAGTTAAAATATTATTCCACGCATATGAATGCATCCAATATACCGCAATGTCTCAAGTCAAGTCTTTCACCAGTGTGTGTTGCCAGTGATGACTTATGGCACTGATACGTGGCCGCTAACGACAGGCCTCATAAGAAAGCTCAAGGTCACTCAGAGGGCGATGGAGAGGGCTATGCTCGGAGTTTTTCTGCGGGATCGCATTAGAAATGATGAAATCCGCGCAAGACCTAAAGTCAACGACATACCTCGAAGAATCGCCAGACTCTAGTGGCAGGGCAGTGGGCAGGGCATATCGCTCGTAGAAATGATGGCCGATGGGTAAAAAGGTTCTCGAGTGGCGTCCACGGACCGGAAGGCGCAGTGTAGGGTGGTTAAGGTTGCGGGATCGCGTTGGATGCGGATAGCACGGGACCGATCTGTTTGGCGAGCCTCGAGGGAGACCTATGTTCAGCAGTGGACGTCTTTAGGCTAAAATGATTATGATGATGATAAATGATGCATTGCCAGGAACTAAAGTCTTTGTATATCCGTACGCCAAGTTTCATCTATATCCATTCGACCGTTATTGCGTGATTGGATAACATACAAACATCTAAACAAACTTTCTCATTTATAATATTAATAGGTTAGAATTCAATCGTGCATAAATTCAAAAGTTGCGCCATTTTCACATCTTTATGCACTCCATATGCTGAGCTAAAGGAATGTAAATGGGTCGAGATCTGTTATTGGATGCGTATTGAAATTATACTGTAACAGAGCGCGTAATGATGAGCCCGATGCCAAGTCATAAACATTCTAGCAAGCTCGGGCATTATACAAATTACTGGCTCTGGTTAGGCAAACTAGTGCATAAACCTTTCCTTCGCACATTCAACTTCGAACGTGGACCTTGTTTCAATGAGATAAGAATCGCATTTACTGTAATATTGTGATGCATATGATTGCAATATTTACATGACGATCTAATGCAGTATCACGGCTAATGTGAGTTAAATAAGGATCGGTAACAAAGTAGACGATAAATGTCTGTTGTATCAGGTTTATGCGTAAGGCAGATATGATACCAAGACGCGACTCAAGTGAAAAAACACCTAATAGCCCTGAAATCCAAATGAATTTTCTATTAACTGTAAAATTATATTTTTAGTTGCTCTGAAACAAGTAAATAGTGGATTGAGTTCGCAAATAAGTAAGGTCATAACTAGCTATTGACATACAAAATGTAAGGGAGAGTAGCGTTTTGAAACATCATAAACAGTACGTTAGCTAATCGGTGGTGTCAACATCCATATCGAATCAATTGTAGGATCGTACATAGAAGAGTTCGCCGGATTGTTTTTGCTTTATACGAGAAAAGACTTAATTTATAAAGACATCCTTTTTTTTGTGATCATGCAAAATGTATATTTCACATGATCAAGAATTTTAACGAAGAAGCAAACATAAAAAAAAATGAAAAAGTTTATTGTTCAACTTAAGGTAGGTTAACAATGATT
Organism: Archips crataeganus; assembly: GCA_947859365.1. NCBI lineage: Eukaryota > Metazoa > Arthropoda > Insecta > Lepidoptera > Tortricidae > Archips > Archips crataeganus. Next base: position 4,650,592 of record OX402049.1, on the reverse strand, counting down.
AAAGGTTGGGACCATCTAGTAAGTGTGAAACACACTTGTAGCAGAAGGTCACGCTCTTCTATAACATATATTATTACATCGAAAAACATTTAAACTAAAATTCTACTTAATTAGAATTATCTTAACTACTTATAATTATGGTGTTTGGGCATGCAAGTGTAAGTGTGCGCCTGCGCGTATGCGTATGTGTATATGTGTGTGTTGTGTGTGTGTGTGTGTGTGTGTGTGCGTGTGTGTGTTTGTGTGTTTGTGTGTGTGTGTGTGTGTGTGTGTGTGTGTGTGTGTGTGTATGTGTGTGTGCGTGCGTGCGTGCGAAACATGAATAAAAACAATCTAGAGTTGTATCTTTATCTATATAAGTCCTGCTGCAATGGGCACTGGCCTCTTCCAAAATGAAAGGGCTTGTGCTGTAGTTCCCACGCGGCCTCTATGCCCATTGGGAACTTCACACATGCCAAAGTACGTAAATATATACAGATATTCCTTCACCGTAAAGCTGATGATAAATTTAAATTGTAAACTCAGAGGTGCGAGCTAGGTTTGAACCCAGATCCTCTGCTTACTAGGCCACCACGACTTCTAATACGATATCAACGGCTTCGTCGTCGTCAAAGTCGTTATCATCAAACGCAAACGTATCTCATTTAAATTGAGCATTTATTGTTTACTTCACTGTAATAAAACACTTCACAGATTCAAATACCTTTTCATCGCCAACGAACGTTTCGCGAAAAGCAAGCCCCAATCGCAAACTTAAAACTGATGAAAGAACGTAAAGCGAACAGATAGAAAAACAAAATCCGCGAGGAAGTCTTAGCAACAAAAGAAACTAGATTGCCGGGCGGGAATCTTGTATTTACAGAAGCTAGAAGTAATCCTCTTAGCCGAGAGTGGACGTTGCCTACACTACAAGTAATACTGTAGTGTAGTTCGAGGTGTGCGCAATTAATTAGCAGGCTATAACAGTATTCTATTAATATACGTGTAACTACGTATTATACATATATGAATAGAGAAGATTTGGACACGCTCCTAACGAAATCGAAGTGTTAAGTGCGGCAAAGAACGTAGGTGTCGTGGTAGAGCGTGCCGTTTAATTACTATTAAAACTTTTTATGTAACAACGATCCGACTAACAACATACTCTCAAATTATGATAAACGTTTAGCTAACACAAGCGTGCATTGTAAGTGTGTGTGTTGGTAAGCATAACGTTTAATTACATAACTATCACTTATAACAATTTTTGACGTAACGTTCTTATAATGTAATTTTTTATATTGATCGGAATGCATACTAACGTTTGATATAACGAACAGAATGCATTATAGGTACTTTTTGTTTTTTAAGCAATAACAAATTATATCAACCGTATTTTTGTTCTCAGAAAATGTGCAATTTGTTGTTATAAGTTTTATTTATATGAGCACTTATGTAAATCAGGACACACCCCGTGATAGTTTCGATAGATGGCACTACACTGCGCTACTACGATCGAGTTATTCGAAAGGTTGAAGTGCATACACTTTGGTCATTCACACTCAGCCCAATAAGCCTAAAGATGTGGATTCAAAACCCGGCAAATGTGCCAAAAAACTTTATTAGTCTACTTATTACCTTGGCAAGAACCTTCTACGAGCTTTTGCAAATAAAATTGACAAAGTGTAACTAGCTTGTATTCAAATCTTCGCGCAAGAAAGTTAGATTTGCCTTACAATAGATGCAGCTAGACTATAGCGTCTTGTATGCAATTTGCCATTGTCGCAGCAAACGAAAAGCGGGCCATGAATTTACCGAGCCATCCGAAAGGCAGGCTGTGCTTATTAGGCAGCGGAGCTAGCGGCGGGAAGCTAAAGCGTAATCTGTTATCGAGACAAATGTACTACTGATTTTCAATTGCGGTTTTAAAAAAAGAATTATCAAAATCTGACCACTGTTAAAAGTTATACGTGGTCATACATAAAAAAATAAATATATATATATATACGCGTCGACTTGGCAACTTCCTCCGTTTTTTCGTCGGTTAAAATGGAATATTTCTGAGGCTGGTTTTTCACTAAAGATGTGCTGTTATGTAGCTAAGAATGTGTAATATACCCACTATTTATACGTTACATGTTACATTTAGGATGATTATTTTTATAACTTTATTTATCACTGGCGGAAATGGTTAGCTCTAAGTGCTCTTACAACCACCGCTACATACCCAACATCTGAGCACCTATAAAATGCACTGTAAACATAGATTAGTAAGCAAATATAATTTAGTAGTATTATTTAGGCACGGGACCAGTAGTATTGCAACTCAATAAGGGCATAAAATTTATGAAGCTGTCTTTTATATTTAGTACACAATGACTTATAGAGAGTGCCTTGGTTTTGTCGTGTACGACGACATATTGTTGGTGTGGTATATAATTGATAACCTTGACATACATATACGAAGACGAAGTTATCCCTTTAAGACTCTTATCATTATAATCGGTACCTCTACCATGAGTTTACACTAGTTTACGTGACCGTACTCGCTAGCGACGGCGTAAATTATTTGTATGGAGAATTGTACAGCGCCTCTAGCGGTCACTTACGGAAATACAATTCTCCATACAAATCATTTACGCCGTCGCTAGCGAGTATGGTCACTGTAAACTAGTGTAAACTCATGGTAGAGGTACTGGTTTGCGAGCAGACGATGGGACAAGGCTGAGTGGCAACCCCTGTAAATGATATTCGGGATTTTGAAAATCGATGACCGCCGGCTGCATACACGAAAAAACATGACTCATTGTAACGTACATGTAACGTTACATTCTACAGAGCAGCGAAGCAGGCCAGTTGCAAGAGAGCGGCGAGGGCCAGTTGCAAGAGAGCGGCGAACGCCAGGATGACTGAATGTACAATGCGGGGTGCGGGGGGGGGGTTTGAATGTTTTGTTATGACGTTGTCACGTTAAACTATCGTCCGTAAACCGACTTTACAGACAACCTGTATTTTTATCATTATTGACAAACTGTTCTATATATTAGTGAATATTCAAAGTCTGTGACTGTATCTCGTCAAATGAACCAAACTTGATTTTAAATTTCGGTTTTATCTTAAAACTCTTTGTACGTAAGCGTCTAATTTGTAGTAAAGTAAGCGAAAATCGCTCATTGTCATAGTTAATACTATCCAAAGCCACCGCCTGTAGCTTGAGCTACATATTTCACGTCATCACAATGCTATTGCTGTAGCTAAGTTAGCTACTTCTCTGATTTACGGCCAATATACAGCGGTGAAGAAACTATTTCTCATAAGATTAGGCGCATTACCAAAATTCTTTAAAATAAGGTATAAAACATTTGAAAACAATGACGGATCATTTATTTTAACAAAAGCATTCACATCAGTCATACTTTTATGGTGAATGTTTTTACTAAATATTTAATTTTTAATGCAAGCTTTTGCTGGCGTATCGTGGTTTCCCATAATTTAATAAGTCATAATAATAATGTATCATTCTCCTAATCAACGTTAGTCATAAAGTGATATATTCCTGAAACAGTATTTTCTTCGGGATTTTTTTTAAATGCCAGCTTATAGAATGCTGGTTGTTGTTGTTTTGTAACAATTTCGAAGAAAATACTGTTTCAGAAATAAATCACTTTATGACTAAGGTTGATTATGGAGAATTACCATCTAAATTGCATATCTGTATCGTGTTTCAAATCTATGTTATTTACCGTACAAAAGTTCCATCCTACGGAGACGATCATGGCCGGACTGCCAGGATTCTATTACTAGATTATTTTATCGTAACTCAGCTGCCTTGTAAGTTATAGTCAAGGTATAAAAATAATTAAAATGCTGCCTTTCTCACAGTTGGAAGAGCATTCACGCTAGCAACATGTTTAAACTTGAAACCCCGCTGCAGGAGACAGGTCATCTTGAAACAAATCTAAACTCGGGGCAAACAGAGCAAATCAAGTCTAGACACAGCCACACTAATAGACTACGCTAGGAACTAACTTTCCTTAGTTAAATCTTTTGGGCTAAGTTTAACCAGGGTTGCACGAGATAATTGTCAAATAATTATCAACAATAACTTTTATTATGTTCATACTCGGATTTTTAAGTGTCTTGTTCCGTCGGTTAACATAATCTATAGAAAGTTAGTAATTTCGAGATTCTTTATAATCGTTACGAAGTGATATTTTATACTGATATATTTACAATGTGTATTTTTTACAAATAATTAAGTACGTCTTTTTCGTACCATTCGATGCCCACGCCACGGATTAGTAGAAGCTTGCACGCTTCGCCCACCATAGGGTTTCTGCCCTTAGTCCACAAAGTGTTTAAAAAATTTTATAAAGGTATAAATTTCAAAAAAAAAAAAATTCAAAATGGTGTTTGTGAGAGTATTCAGATTTCAAATTTTATTTAGATATATTGAAATAGGAGGTAACTACTTTAATTTTATCTGAAGTTTTCCAAATAAATTATAATAATAAATTCGTAGTTTCCTTGTGCTCCAACTAGTTTCGATTCTAAAAAAACACGCTTCGCTCGTTTTTTATCATGTCCGAAACTCGCTAGGACTTGCCTACTTTCTGCACTTGTATTATAAATATCTATACTTATACTATTCTGTAATATTATGCCTAAAGTCTACTAATAGCTTGTGTAGGAACGCCACTAACATTATTTTTACTTGTTTGGCGATTATTTTTGAACTAGAAGTAATTTCTGCGGTTTATACGTGAAAGTTTTATAATATTAGTAAGAATTATACTGTCGGAATAATAAGCGGATAATCATCCGATAGGTTATCGGACAGCTGTCAACGAATACAAAAATCTTGAGTATTTCCAACCCTGGTTTAAATGGGACATTATTCGGCTAACATTCCACGATGTTGGTAAAAGTAAACAGCCGAGGTCTTAGTTGTTTTCTCAGATGATATTTGTCGACGTAAAATATTGATGTTAAGACAATATTGATTTCAGCCATGATACGAATTGTTTTTGTCGGAGATTGAAGAAAAATGTTGCCAGTTCAAAATGTTCCATCAATTTTACGAAGATACTAAGATCGAATTTACTGGAACAAATTACAGTCATATAAAGTCAATATTCTGTGATTTCATGTAGCTGACTTTTACGTAAATACAACTGTTTGGTGCATAGAACTAAATAATAAATTTGAACAGAAATGTGACGCGCTAAAAGGACAAGGATTATTTTTTATTCATTTCATTTGTATCTACATGCATAAATATTTCATTTAATTAATTAATCACTGCTCAGGTATCGGTTACATTACTTGAGTTTGAGTATCATCCTAAGACACCAAATCACACTTTTGATTACACGGTAAAGATCAAATCGTCCAAATTCGATTTTTACACCGAACCCCGACAATACAAACTCGGTAGAAGAATGTTCAGAAAAAGTTAGGCTTCCGAAAGTTAAATGGAAAAGTTAGCCAGCCAAATTGACAGTCTCGACAAGACCGCGTTTGTCCGACCCGCCTCGACTGAATGGCGGTAATCAAATTGCTCTTGACTTAAAAAAGTATGATAACGACGATCTGACGTATGCATAAATAATAAACTGAGAATCCTTCTCATTTCCTCGCGTAAATAATACCTTCGAGTATTTGAGGCGCAAGCCACACAGTAGAGACGTGGGACGGGGCGCCTCACAATAGTTATCATACTGAATGTATAGAAGCGTCGCGATCCAAAGCAGACAGAAGAGACGGGGCGGAGACGCGGCCTGCGAACAAACGACGCGGACTGCGACGCCCCCCCGTCCATGTCTCTTCTGTGTGACTTGCGACTGAGGCCGTATAACGCGTGGGCGCTTGCGACGACATTCACTATCTCTTCCTACTGTCATTCTACCGTATGAGAGAAAAGTGGTTGAAAGTATTCCGAGTGCATTCCGAGACAGAATATTTAAAATCCAATACACTTGAAGGAAACGGATAGCTTTTAGCGTAAAATGACGAGTGTAGAGGAATGTACCACATAAATATAAAAAAAGAAGACGCCAGACACAAAGAATAGAGAATAATATTCAAATATATGAAACAAACACAGTATCAGAACTTGCTAGAGTAAAACTGCTTAAAACATTAAAACAAGCTGAAGATTTAACAAGTTTAGTCCTGCGAGCTACATCAAAGTTCACGCTAGAAGTAAACATTATAATGAATCAATAATATTATAAGTATTATTATAGTCAGGGTCGGTGTCATGAAAACCTATGAGAAGAATTAGATTTTATAGCCAGTGGCGGCGTAGGGTAAATTGGCGGTTTTGTATTGAACACCCCTACTTAAAATAAAGCACCAAATACTAAACATACAGGTCGATTCACAAGAGTTGGCACGAATGGATCGAATGAGTGAATGAAAGTATCTATGTGTTATCTATTTGAATATACTTCACACAAATATGAAAATGTCATGCATCAGTCATTTTCCTACAAAAATGTCAAAGTGACATTGCTTTCGTTCATTCCATTCCTGCCAACTCTTGTGAATCGATCTGTATGCTTAGTATAAGTTTTACTTCACCAAAATACTTCTGGATCGCGTTTACGTAAAAATTTCAATTGTATGGAAACATGGACGCACGGCCGCGCAGGCGCTGTCCATGTTTCCCTAGCAATTGATTTTTTTACGTAAACGCGATCGAGAAGTATTTTGGTGAAGTTAAACTTATACTAAACTTATACTGTACTTACGAGACTTTATTCTACTAAAATATTCGATCACATGTCTTCCCTGTCTCTTTCAATATTGGTTAGCACGCTTGGCGCATTGAGGACCTTAAGAAAGATCTTATTAATTTTAACTTAGAAAAGCTTCTTTTACATGAATTATTATTATCACATTTATTGGTATGGCTTTAAAGAGAGAGATTTTGCGCACCTTCTTTAGATATAAAAGTGAGTGGTCGTTATCACCCCTTGGTGCGTGTCAGCCAGGGCGGATCGCCCCCTTCGCCCCCCCTTTACGCCGCCACTATAGACAGATAGTATATAGCTCTAAAATAAAATCCTTAAATCTTCTCCAAACACTTGGATAAAGAAGATAATATTGATTCTAGTTTCAAAATTTACCACTTAGGTAACCAATTTCATTATTTGCACCCTGTTCAGATACAAAACTCATGTCCGTATAAATTTAATTTGTACTTGGAGAAATCAACTTTTGATAAACCCTCCGTAAGCTGAAAGACATAAGTGTTGGTAAAAGAAATACTAACATACAATTTTTTTGCAGACTGTACACTTTGTTTGTTAGTTTTTTTGTGAGTGAGTTTTAATTAAAACTTCTTAAATTAATACTAAATTTATTAGGCCATTGAAAATATTAAAAAAAAACTTGTATTAGGTACTACTTAAGTCTTTTTTACCCGTTTGCTATCTTCCTACTTCATTACACTATAGGTACTTTTTGCAATCAAGTGGAATTTCATATCGACGGTCAAGCTTTTATCCCAGTTTCTTGAGTGCGATGAAACTCTTCCCTAGCCAAGTTTGTTGTTGAGCTTTCCCTCTTGTAAACAGTGTCTTATAAAAAAGCCTTAATACTTTGGGATGTCTGGTAAGTGAAAGTTTCGCGGAGTTGAAGAGCAATCAAAACTTCGAAAAATTCTTTGCGTAATTAAAAATTCCTCTAACCCGTTCCCGTTGTTCATGTGGATATATTTCCGTCGTCATGCCAAGTATAAGTCCCATTGCAGGGCACAGGCCTCCTCTCAGAATGGGAGGGCTTGGGTTCTTAATCTAAATCTTATCTTAATTGTAATTCAAGAAGTATTTCTAATTTTAATTTTACTCAATATTAATGTTTTCAGCTCATTTTTAACTTTTTAATGTCATTGGATTCATTTTAATTTTAATGTAGATATCTTATTTAATTTATCAAGATAACTCAGCTAACTCACTCTAGAACCAAAAGACGGACTTTGATGATTCCTTAGAACGTTAAATTGTTAATACTAACGTCGCATGCAACGTTTGGCATGCGCTGCGCGTCACCCCATGCATCACGCTAACAATGACACGTGCCCGGAAAATAGAACGATGCACTAACTGAAATGGCTGAATTTAGCACGAGCGTTTTAGTCATCAAAAATATTCAGTCGGTACAGAACAACATTCAATAACTGAGCATGGATCGTATTCAATTTTTTGTGCGTAACACTCCTGTCTACAGCTTTTTAGGGTTCCGTAGCCAAATGGCAAAAAACGGAACCCTTATGGATTCGTCATGTCTGTCTGTCCGTCCGTATGTCATAGCCACTTTTTTCCGAAACTATGAGAACTATGCTGTTGAAACTTGGTAAGTAGATGTATTTAATTGTATTCTGTGAACCGCATTAAGATTTTCACACAAAAATAGAAAAAAAACAATAAATTTTGGGGGTTCCCCATACTTAGAACTGAAACTCAACAATTTTTTTTTCATCAAACCCATACGTGTGGGGTACCTATGGATAGGTCTTCAAAAATGATATTGAGGTTTCTAATATAATTTTTTTCTAAACTGAATAATTTGCGCGAGAAACACTTCCAAAATATGTGTGTCCCCCCCTGTAACTTCTAAAATAAGAGAATGATAAACTTCCACCGAAAATTGGTTTGAACGAGATCTAGTAAGTAGGTAGTTTTTTTTAATACGTCATAAATCGTAAACCGCAATTTTTTATAGATCAAATGGTACGGAATCCTTCGTGCGCGAGTCCGACTCGCACTTGGCCGGTTTTTTTAGTCAAGTCTACATCGAGCCAACTTTCGACCTATTTAAATAAATATTTTGTTTGCTGAATCGAAGTCGCTAAGTTTATCTCCACAGGTGAATCAATTTATTTATCTTACGGTGTACAAAAAAAAACTTTCTACATTTTAATTTTGAACTCCGAATTGGAAATGTCTAAAAAAAACTATCCATGGCTTTTTGTGTAGTAAAGTCAATTATAAGAAACTTATTTCAATGTTTTTCATTTAGTTTACTTTAAAATTAAATTAAATTCACCATCATCATCATCATCTCAGCCGTAGGACGTGCACTGCTGGACATAGGCCTTCCTCATTGATACCCAATCATTACAGTTAGAAGCGTGTGTTCTTCAAATTACGTAAATTAAAATCACGATGTAACTTTTAGGAATTCGTAAGTATAAAGTATGTTACCATCTTACATACACTCGTCACCATATTAAAACGTTTTAACGACGTATGCACCAATTACAGGTGTATATTTCTGCCTTTATTCTTAAAATAACGTTCGTGAGAGACGAATAAATGACACACCAATATTAATTATAGGTACATTATTGTTGTCCAAAAAATATCATAGCTTTGACAAAAAAATAACGTCGTTGCCACATAATTATGTGGTTGTTATACACACCTACACAAATTATGACCACGCACGCACACACACATAATTAATGAGAAAATGTCAAAGAATGTATAAATCACACGAAAACTGCGACTAGTAGGACACTAAGACTTGAAACTAAGTTTTAAAGCCAATATAATTATAAGTAATTTTAGTAGAAGTTCGAAAACTAATGATTCGTAAATGGGTTCTTTGACTAGGCACCTATTCATCTGCATACAATGAAGAGTAAAGGTTAAAACGCTCGCAACTAAGTAAACTCTATTGCAGGCAAAATCGTTTAACAAAAGCAAACAAAATTCTGTTTGCTACCTAATTTACTGGACCGACTCAACTTTCCGCGAACAGCAACAATCGACGTAAAAACCTATCAAAACTTGAGAAAATTCAATAACGGCACTTTGAAACTTTGTTAAAGGAAGAAGGAATATTCTTATGAAAAAAATCCCAATTTGTGTCGCCGGTAAAATAAAAATAAAGTGGAGAAAATGCGCGGGCCCACAACACCTGAGTAATAGGGGCGAGTTTGGCCTGCAGGTGCGCTTCTTCGCCGCCGATATTATTTAACAGTTGTTAGTTTCTTTTGTTATTTTCTCTTAAGTTATTTTCTTGGAGACAATGCCGTCGCTTTGCTGCTTTCTTTGACCTATTTTGTGACAGATAATGCACAGGTATAGTAGGCTTGAGACAATGACTACTTTGCTTTAATCTAACAATGGTGAGCATTGTTATTATGGGTAAGAAAAATGCTTCAAATTAAGGAAAACGTTGATTAGTTGTTTTTCTTTTGTTGAACTGATAAGTAATAAAATAAGAGAAAATGTAATGTAATCATTTATTTGACATTGGAAGCATTTTACACTACACTGAACATAGATAATTTATTAAATTTTGTCGTCATTGTAGAGAGTACTAGTAGATCTCCAAGATATTTTAAATTAGGCATGTACCTACTAGGGACGGAGGGAAGGTCCCTGTAAATTAAAACTATTTACGCGAATCTTCTTCTTCATCTTTGTCGCAGTGTAGGTAGGTCTCCAACAAGATGGAGCGACAACCTGGTGTAGGTGGCGGGAACGCATTGGATGCGGATGGCTCAGGGCCGATCTGTTTGGCGAGATTTGGGGGAGGCCTATGTTTAGCAGTGGACGACTTTCGGCTGAAATGATGATGATGACGCGAATCTTTATAAAGCTAATTTATGTTTCAGTTTCTGGCATATGTACCTATAAATACCTATAAATTCAATGATAGAATTGCATGATGTTGATGATGATAGATAAATTTGCCATGCTTTTATAACCCTACGATACTGAAAGCCAAGTAATACATACAGCTCAAACTACTGCCATAAAATACCGATACGCAGTTTTATATTTAAATATTATTATATGTTTATTACAGTAGAAATTATGATCTCCCAGATTCACCTAGTAAAACAAACTGAGATATAACCATAGAGAATATAACCAATAGAGTGAGGTCATACATAAATGAATTGGTAACTAGTATTATAATATAAGAACTGTTGCGAAGCAATTGAACGATGTTTGTGAAGAAAACAATTCGCACCACCTGCGTGGGAACTAGAGCACAGGCCGTCCCATTCTGGAGGAGATAATGGTCATGATAATAAAATTATAAGACGTGAAATTCTAAATATTTTGTTCGAAACTTCTTATCCAAGATATCCGTCAATATTTTATCTACAAGGTTAGTTTGTTTTAAGTTACACCATATAATGCTATTACTCTATCCGCCATCCGATTCCAGAAGTCATCAGAGTTTTGTTACTAATAAAGTCCTGTTAATCCTATACGATAGTTTTTCCTATATCCCATACATGGAATAACCATTTTAGTTATGCGAATTATGATATTTGCATTTTTTTAATTAATAACTAGCGAGTGTTAATTACAATGGCATATGATGATAAAACGTTTTATATTGATATCAATACGATGGGATCATGCTTAGCCGATTAAAGTGTAACCATTGCCGCAGTAGTTTGAAACATTCTTTCCACAGAAAACTTTGAGATTCCAATTTTTCTGGGAGTGGACAGGTCACACGAAAGTTCTACTCTATTGGTTATATGCTCAACGAATAAAGCATAATAAAACAGAGCTATCTCCGATTGTGAATAATTTTTCTATGAAAACAAGCCAGATGTTTGAAAACGATTTTTTACCGTTTTCAACTTGATACGAAATGCGCATTTATTATATTCAAAATTAATTGAATATTTATTTTATTCTGTATAAAATTATAGAGTGAAAAGTTTGAAGTTTGCTGCTTTATTTAACAGGCAAACCCAGCTGGTTCTGTACCTCTGTACATACGGCATTATTACTTATTTTACTAAGGACAAGTAATATAGTCTTACTTAAACGTTTATACGTCTTGCCATTTTTAAGTTCGGTTAAACAATGTCAAAGTGAACAGGTTTTTTGTACGAGGCCAGGCCTCCTTTTTTAAACCGTCATCACATCGTATAAGCCAACTGACTTCCACTGTTTTCTATCACCCATAACACAAACTTTGCTTAGGTACTTTGGATCTAGACAATTGGTGTCAATGTCCCGTGTCATTTATTTATTTACTAGCTACCCGCTGCTTCGCCCTAGCTGAAGTAGATTAAAACGTGTTTTCCCGTGGGAATGAGATATTTTCCCGTGGTAATAAGTAGCCTTTGTCACTCTCAAGCCCTTCAACTACGTCCATACAAAAAATCACGGCAATAAGTCGCTCAGTTTCGACGTGAAAGAAGGACAAACAGACACGCGTGTTTTCACATTTATAATATTAGTACCTATGGATATGGATTTTATTTAACTGCTGGATAAAAAAAGGCTTCCTACAAAAAGTTCCACAATGGTCCAGTTCTACCCACATCCAAGTGATTCCTGCGACCTTTACTGGATTTTCGGTCCATTTTGCGGAGCCTATTTTACTATTACTTTATGTTTCTTATTTGTCACAATGGTAATAAAAAAAATTCGTAAGCAGCGTTGACGTTACGTATGGAACCCTAAAACGATAAAAGATACTAAAAACTCGTATCCTAAAAAAGAATAAGCTGAAATTGATGAACCAATTAAACATTATAATTACAGTGAACTATAGAAACAACTTGAATACTTATCTAGAGACATGTGAAAACATATTAACGTCATTAAGTATAATTAAGTAATTTACCATCGACGCGTATATTATTGAAAGCTGAATGTTTATGGTTATCTGTATGTAATTAGGTAGTGTCCTAGGTCAAAAAAATGGTATAATTAGTGCGTCCGTTATACTTTCAATGAAGTCTGTTACAAAACACTGGACACGTATTTTTTCCTTTGTCAATCAAATAAAAATAATAAAGATAAAACGCGTCAAAGTTCGGGAGTAGGGCCCGTGACGTCTAAGTAAAAAGCAATCTGTCTTTAAGTATATCGCATTAAAATAAACGGACGTTCTTCCTGTTTTTTCACACTAACTCAAATTTAAAAAGGTAAAAGTTACAGACAAGCAAAATATTTTAAGTCATCCCAACACCCACACCCAACACTGGATTTTCTGAAATTTTCAAGCATACAAAGGCAATACAAAAGCATTCTAAGGGTAGGTTAGGTCTTTATTCTATTATTATGTGAAAATAAATCTGTGTTCTAGTTTATTAAATCTATAAAAAAAACTGTAACTGATTATAAATTGTTGTGGATAAAAGTAATTTATTATTTTTATACGAGTGTGTATGCGTGTGCGTTTGGTTTTAATTGTGATTCTTCATATTTTTTATTTATAATATAAATGATTTAGTAGGTAAGTACATATACCTACTCTAAAACTACTGAGTTAAAACAGTAGTTGTGAATGAAATAAGAATTTATGTTCGTCATACTCACGCGTTGCTATGGGCTGACTGAACCAATCAAACCAGACGGTAGGTACCTGAAACAATAAATCATTGTTGATTGTAAAGTCGACTTACATTTACTTCGTAAACAATGAATACCATTTGACACATCGACATGCTTTAAAATGCTATAAAGTTTTGCAACAGTACAATGTAACTCAGGATTTTTTTTAATGTAGAATAATTTATAAAAACAGTAAATATATTAAAAAAAGCTAATAACTGAAGATAAAGCAGCAAAGTTAAGCAGGTCGCTACTCCATTTTATTGCAGTCCAATGTACACTGGATCTTTCGGTTCGTGGACGGCATTTTTGGACCGTCCATCAGTTCTATGGAACTAAACCGGGTCTGCTCCTGACCCCCACATATTTCTGTACCGCAATAAACATGTGACATAAGCATGAGTATCGATTATCGAAAAACAACGGCCGGATCCGACGCACAGTGCCCGGCCATTAATCAAATCACGGCATGCGGTTTAATGGGACTAATTACAGTTTGCGAATCACCTACATACGTTACAGACAAACCGGGACAGATGTTACTATTTAAGTCGCTTGATTACTACGTTGTACGTTTTTTAATTGCAATGACAATGAGTTAAGATTCATCTGTTTTTTGTAAGGGCGTAGTAAAAAATTATAAAAATAAAATTTGTTTTGAATGTCATGAGCAAAATGGCCGCATGTGGGACCTATGTAACTAAAAATGAATAAGTATATCAACGTCTATGTTCAGCAGTGAACGTCTTACGGCTGAAATGATGATGATGATGATACCGACGTCGGTAAGTTTGGTCCAGAAGGGTAAATGCGACCGTTGGGATTAGCTTGGTCCAAGTATTATTATTCCATCGAAAGATAGCACATTGCTATACGGTTGGTTTTATCTATCCGTGTACGCTGTCGTTTTTTTTATTAGACTCTTCTATAGTGGTTCTTCCCTAGTGACGGATACCGTAATACCGAAGAGGAGATGGAGGGACGACCTAGATGCCTATAATGTGGGATGGCGGGAGCTCGCCTTTGATAGGCAGGAGTGGAGCAAGAGAGGAGAGGCCTTTGCCCAGCAGTGGGACACAAAATAGGCTAAAAAAAACAATATGTGGTTTTTATATGGTCCAGAGTTACCCTCTTTAGGGTCAAAATACCCCAACTTTATAAACTATGTTGTTTCATACAAAAGTAACATTGATTTTACTTACGTACATACTATACTAACCTATACTTATCACAAAATCTGGAAAACTTCAGCCAGTGCTTGGTTTATTGCAGGGATCATTACCGGTATTCTTACTACCGATTTTGAACATGGTATAACCGTTTATATGTAATTGCATTTCGCTATTTAAGTATATCGCTAAAGCTCTGATTAGAGGTATAATCAATACCGGTATTCAAAATTATTAGCAGTTTTGCTAATTGACAACAAAACCTCTATTTGATATTTTATCCATAAAAACCATTACCGGTAATGCCTGTCCATTTCAACTACAAGTACTAGTAGACGCTTCAGCCAGCCATGCACAATGTTATCGCATGACGTTACTCTAGGTATTGCACCTGTTTGTTGCGTTTTAGTAGTAATGTCTAAATGACACTTTTAACCTTTCGGGTGTAATTTAAATAGCGGTATTGAATACAGGTACATATTTAATATCGTAAATAGTCTACACATAGCGACAAAGATAAAAGCGAAATTACGAAAATACTTCTATATAGAATAAGGTATTATTTTATAGCGGTAATAGTATGACAATTTATATACAGGTATTAAATAAAACCGGTTCCACAATCTCTGTTTTAATGTAACCATGAATAACTGAATACCCGTAAAAGATTTTTGAGCATTTTTATTTGGGATTTTGTTTCAGTTTCAGTACATTTTGCAGATGTACAAAGTGTAACGTGTCAAAGAGGTGACATCATCTTAAATAAAAAAAAAACTGAGAAAAATCGTTTCAAAATTGATTATTGCGACTCGCTCAACTTCTGTACAAAATATTCTGAATTTAAATGTATAATTGCTTAATTTCTCTACACCAAAAATACTAGCGCCTTCCCAGCTTCCACAATTGGAAATTTTTGTGGTTGGACATTGTTTACAGTAGCTCATGTTTGTGTTGGTTATGTCGTTGAATATTTCTACAGTTGGACAATTTATGGTTGGAGGTGTATATAGTTGGTCATGTCTCTGCTGGATATTTCTACAGTTGGGCATTACATTGATTGGACATTTTTCTTTTTAGACATTAGTCGTGCAAAGGAATAATACCTATTCAGGAGTAACATGTTACTTACAAAGAAAATTGTCTATTTAAATTAGCATAAATATTTAAAATCGTGACCAATAAGTTCTGTGTTGGCAAATCCAATGCACAATCGCAGTAATTACGGCATTAACTCTACAGCGGATAACGCTTAATACGGGATAATACTGATTACATATCGCAATGCGGGTGCTAACCAAAAGTTTGGCCCGTTCATCCATCAATCACCTCAGCTGCGCTGCATCATCCAATTATTACGGATGTGTCACTGAATGTGTTTGATGACATTATAGCTATAGGCTTGGTTATTACGTGGAATAAAGAAACCGAAATAAAGAAGTGGCGTGGTGTCGTAAAAATTCGATTCCCACTGGTAAGCGTAATTTTTTTACTTGATGTCAGTGATGACAAGTATAGCAAAGCTTGTGTATTCTAATTCAGAGGAGTTGTATGTGACGACATATCTAGCTCAATGTCTCTATCACTTTCCGGATTACTTACTTAACGAAAACTCAAGCCACTCCTTGACATCTTCATCTGTCTGTGTGACACCATTATGTGGTTTTCACTTGGGCGGAAGTTACCTTCCATTAGACCATACGGTAAAAAAAACTTGCAAAATCCTATCAAAATCCAGCTATCGTACCAAGTTTACAATCTTCACAGCTCAGATTGATCAATTTGACGCGCATAAAAAAGACCCGCGAATGCAAACAGATGGCCGTGAAATAGGTCACAACTGTAATAATGGATTTAATTCAATTCTCTATGTCAAATATAGTAAAGTAGTAAAAACGGCGTTTTTAAGTGTACACGAGCACGTTAACGTCGATCTTATCGCTGCGAGAAGCGGAACGGGCGATAAAGAAACACAAAATGGCTGGAGACTGGGTGATTGTGTAAATAAACTTTTAGGGCCATTGAAGTTATTTTTCAGTCATTGAATTGAAACTGATTGTTGTGAAGGAAGTCGATTACGAGTATATTGTTCCCTTTTGCCCCATTTTCAATGAGCATAGGATTTTAGATATTAGTATGTTGTAGTCATATCCCCGTATTGTTATTCTTACATCATCATCATCATTTCATCCGAAAGACGTCCACTGTTGAACATAGGCCCCCCTAAGGTTCACCAAACATCGTTCTGCGCCATCCGCATCCAACGCGTTCCCGCAACCTTAACCACTTCGTCGCTCCATCTTTTTGGAGGCCTACCTACGATGCGCCTTCCGGTCCGTGGACGCCACTCAAGAACCTTTTGGCTCCACCGGCCATCAGTTCTACGAATCGAGTCGAAATATTCTTAGGGGCGGGCCACATCGCTCAAAAAACAAAATATAACCGTTGGCGAAGAAAGATGATTATCGAGTGGGGGCCACAAACCAGAAGACGAGGCGTTGGTATGCCCCCCAAGAGGTGGACTGACAAGATCCTGAGAGTTGGGTTTAACCGGTGGATAAGGTGGTGATTTGTCGTTCATTGGGGGATTTAAATTAGGAGGCCTTTGTTCAACAGTGGACGTCTTCCAGCTGATGACAATGACCCCCATGTTCATAAAAAGTTACAAACCTGTTTTAGGGCCAATTTTTCAATCCCTAGGTAAAAGTATCTTTAGTCCTTTTTTCCTATGACTTGAGAAAAAGAAAGCGATAGTTCTAACTGACGGATACTTTTATCTGGGGATTGAAAAATCGGCCCTGAATCTTATTAAGCTTTCGCGTAGGTACTTTGTAAGGGACAAATCAACAGTAACAACTAACAACAACAGCCAAATGACTATCTATCTATCTATCTATCTATCTATCTACAGCCATTGTCCGTCCACTGCTGGACGTAGGCCACCCTCATATTGCGCCAACATTCGCGATCCTGGGCTTCCCTCATCCATCTACTGCCCGCTGTCCTCCTAAGTTCATCAGTCCAACGTGTTGCAACGTGCAGAGACGTGGACACTCACAGGAGGACTAGTCCATAAGTTCAAAATCGCTCAGCGTGCTATGGAGAGGGCTATGCTTGGTATCTCGTTGAGAGATAGGGTCCGCAACGAGCATATAAGACAAAAGACGAAAGTCGTTGACATAGCCCGAAGGATTAGCACGCTGAAGTGGCAATGGGCTGGTCACGTTTGCCGTACAACTGACGATCGTTGGAGCAGACGTGTCCTGGAGTGGAGACCACGTTTAGGAAAGCGTAGTGTGGGACGCCCTGCAACACGTTGGACAAATGACTATATGATGAACAAATTGTCCCATGAATAAAGAACTTTAACCCCCTAATATTATTTATTTTATTAGCAGTACGGCTGCTCACCGAATCTAAGATTATTTAAAAGCGAAAAAGTTTTTCGGGTGCGCCGGTGGGATTCGAACCCACGTCTCCTGGGTATGCGCCCCAACGGGTGTTCTACCAATTGAACCACGTCGCATCCAACCGACTCCCCCGAAATTCTTAATCGCTTACATACGCCAACAGTGGCGTGTGGTAGCATCCATCGCAACTATTAGAAGCTACGACTCCTACGTTCCAAATTACATTGGAAATGCGTAAGAAATGATGTGCCACATCTATTTATTCAAATATACCAGGAGACGTGGGTTCGAATCCCACCGGCGCACCCGAAAAACTTTTTCGCTTTTAAATAATCTTTAACCCCCTGTTTCACCATTCATTGATCAAATTTATTTGACGGATAAATGTGATGCCGTCTCTGTTTGTTTTGTTCGAATAGACAGAGACGGCATCACATTTATCCGTCAGTTAAAATTAATCAATGGGTGGTGAAACAGCCCCTAAGTGTGGTGAAATAATTTCAGTAATAACATAACTGGTGACTCTCGTCGAGGCTTTAAACACTATCGTTTAAAATGCAGGAATCAGAAGGTTGAAATAAATGTTTTCTCAGTGGCCAACAAAAGCCAAAGCTAAAGAAAAGAAAGAAAGAAATCATTTATTGCCACAAAAATATACAAGATTCCATGTGAAATTAGGTTCCAGTACAATTTTTGACGATAGGGTGTCGGCGTAAACATGAAAGGAATGATAAGATAAGAAAAGTTTATAACGCGTTTCTGAATAAGGAAAGTTGTACCAGCTTTAAGCACTTACACTACATTAACAAGAAAAAGACGGGCTAAAAGGTCAAATGACCAATGATGTTATGTAATCATCATTAAATGACATTTTGTTAAATTAGTAAACTAAATTGGTTGATTTTTTATTCATCATGGCCATGTCCTTGACCACAATCATGCTTGATGTTAAGGAAATTGTCCAAGATGGAACAATTTACCCATGATTGTAGTGTAAATGCCTTAATTTAGCCATTCAATGTATGTCAATTTAAAGTGACATTCAGTGTTTTTTCCGTGGAGTCTCCATATAATATTAGATATCAGCTTATTCACAGTTATTATTAATTAAATTACTACATTACTGAAACCACCTACAAGATACTTCTTAGCCAAAATGTTGTGTAACTTATGAATTAGTATAGTAACACAAGCTAGTGTCAGTTGTGTCTACGCGGGATGAACTTCAGACAACTTGATACGTTTTAGAACTTTAAATCATATTGTTGCACGTGTTTATTTAAATCAATCACAAGTTCTCGAAAGGGATACGAGACAAACAAATTAAATTCAATAATGGTTCCACGGCAACGATTACAAGCAGCTTATCGAGGGGCATTTCAAAAACAATTTTTAATCGGCGATTGTTCCGGCGCTTGGCGACTGCTTGCGTCACTCCATTGTTCATTTCTCTCGACACTGAAATGAAAAACTGCTTCTTTTCCAACGCTGATACAAGTACATTGCTCGCATTGTTCTTGGCTTGAAAGTTCGAATCGAAAACCCGCAAGGAATGTATCACTGTCAGCGTTTACGGACGATTCTTACGAAGTAGAAGATTTCTGCGGGCGAAATGAAACTTCGCAGAATATGTAAGTGAAAAAAAAAGCAAGAATAGTTGGTGTCAGATACAACGACAGTTCGCGGAACGAGTAGTCTGAAACTTCGGATGCCACTAGAGACTCGGCTTTGTTGTTAAGTTATCGCTTTTATATATAAATATATGTTATTAATATCCTCTAAAGAAAATTACTCGAGATTATGTGTAAAGGAAAATATTTGTGATATTTACGAAGCGTATTTATCCACATATCGTATCACATCTTGAAGGAAACAATAACAATATTGATAAAGACAGTGTGTAAAAATAATAGTTTAAAAAAACTAAAAACACGCTTTAAAAAATAAAAAATAAATTTTAATAAATTTCAATTCACTATTCTTATAGTACAGTAAAAAATCTTTATAAGCAATTATTATATTGTTATATCCAGATCAAAACTTGTAAACAATTCTAAATATTGATAAAATAAATAATAATAGTTTAAAATATTTTATTGTAAAAAAAAGCGTGGGGTGCATGGTGTCAATTGTCAAGGATTATCATTTTGATAACATCTTAAAAAGCACCCCACGCTTTTTTTACAATAAAATATTTTAAACTATTATTATTTATTTTATCAATATTTAGAATTGTTTACAAGTTTTGATCTGGATATAACAATATAATAATTGCTTATAAAGATTTTTCACTGTACTATAAGAATAGTGAACTGAAATTTATTAAAATTTATTTTTTATTTTTTAAAGCGTGTTTTTAGTTTTTTTAAACTATTATTTATTTTCTATTTTTTAGTTGCATTTTTTCACAGTGAGAGTTTCCATGTGCTAAAAAGAGAAAACGGTTTTTGCTCGTCTTAAATAGAATCAGTCCATCTTATACTTGGTCTTTGGTGCGCGCGCACTGCTCTACACTACTAAACGTAAACCTCTTTCTTTCTAACTCTACCCCCCTCACCTACAACCCCCCAACCCCCTAAACCCAACCCCCCAACATCCCCCACCCCATTTCCCCAACCCCCCCCCTCCAACCCCAAACCCCAATCCCCTAATCCCCCTTCTCATTTTACAGACCCCAAACCCCCAACCCCGACCCCCACCACCCAAGCCCTCCCCGCCACCTGCCCCCCCCTTCCAGCTCCATCATCAAACCCTTGTTACCATCTAGGCCTCTTACTCCCTCCCCATTTCCCACAACCCCCCAAAATCACTTACCCCCGAACCCCCCAACACCCCCCATCCCCTAACCCCAACCGCCACACCCTTACCCCCAACCCTCTAAACCCCCGACCCCCTAACCCCACATACCCCATTCCCCCACCACCCCGCCACCTACCCCCCTTCCAGCTCCATCATCAGACCCTTGTTACCATCTAGGACCAAAGTACTCGTCGAAACGAATCAAACGAGCCCAAACTCGATGGGGTTGTTTCGTTTTATTGTGGAGTGCCTTTGGCCATCATCCAGCTCCATCATCAGACCCTGGTTACCATATGGGATCAAAGTGCTTGTCAAGACGAATCAAACGAGCCCAAACTCGATGGGGTTGTGTCGTTTTATTGTGGAGTGCCTTTGGCCATCTTCCAGCTCCATCATCAGACCCTGGTTACCATATGGGATCAAAGTGCTCGTCAAGACGAATCAAACGAGCCCAAACTCGATGGGGTTGTGTCGTTTTATTGTGGAGTGCCTTTGGCCATCTTCCAGCTCCATCATCAGACCCTGGTTACCATATGGGATCAAAGTGCTCGTCAAGACGAATTAAACGAGCCCAAACTCGATGGGGTTGTGTCGTTTTATTGTGGAGTGCCTTTGGCCATCTTCCAGCTCCATCATCAGACCCTGGTTACCATCTGGGATCAAAGTGCTCGTCAAGACGAATCAAACGAGCCCAAACTCGACGGGATTGTGTTGTTTTATTACATAGTTCCTATGGCCACCATCCAGCTCCATCATCAGATCAGCTCCATGTTACAATAATATTGCATTGTCATCCAATTTACACATATGTGCAAAATTTCAGCTCAATCGGAAACCGGGAAGTGGGTCAAAATCGCGCCCTAAGGAGTCGGTTACAAACATACAGGTGAAGCTAATATAAAGCGTGTAAAAATGATTTTACCTCAAAGCAAATTTTATTCAATGCTTAGTTGTGGGGTACCTGAAGTATTTTAATAAAACTCCGTATACGCGTTTTAACATAAACAATAGATTAAATTCGATGGGCTGAATCCACTTGGGCGACGTCGTTAGTTTTCAATGAATTGTGAAAACGTGACGTTGACATGGAACTTAAAACGTTCATAAGGTAACTCTAGAAAAGGTTGGCCTATATTAGGCATTTTAGAATGGTAATAGAGTTCCATTTGGATCAAAAAACTCAAGTTCAGATGTGTCACTCTCGCACAAAAGGGGAGTTCATGACGTGAGAAGCGTTAAATGGTTAGAAGGTTTTATTGTTCCTTGAAATTTGGGTCATATCGTTGACAGGATTGGGCTTAAAATCGTTTGGAGGCGTGGGGTTCGTTTATTTTTATTCAATATGCGGCGATGGCGGTGTTCAGTGTGGTGTGAAGTGAGATTTATGACGATAGTAAAACAGTTGCGTTTCGCGAGAGAGCTTGGTGTACTCTATATGCATGAAGGCACTCAAGAGTCGCAGGGAATCTTAATTGTCCTCCATTGAGGGATTCTCGAGCTCGGCGTCTTTATTTTTGAATAGGGAGACTTGTTGCACGCGACGTACTGTGCTGACCGTGATTTACACAGCATAGCGTTGAGTAACACCTCTTGGCAAATGCCGAGGGCTCTTATTATGAAGCTACTCTAAATTCAGTTCACCTACACAAATTCATGAAGATGGAAACAAATGCGACGAGATAATGCCTTGATGTAGTCGTAGGAACAGACTATTATAAGTCACTTAAACTGTAATCATAAATAAACATAATGCTCCTATCGCAGCTCGTAAGAAGAACATTTTGCCGGGAGTAACGGTTCCCAAAAGGTTGAACGTAACGTATTTTAAGGAGAGCGATGTTGATGACAATCGAGAGAATTATTTAGATTTAAATTTTGTTCATTGTTTTGTTTACGTGTACTGGAATACGGAATAAGAATGAAGCTTAGAGTGATCAGTTTTATTGATGTTTTACGGTTTGCCATTTAACTTAGATAGAGACTTCTTGTTTGCTGTTTTGTTAACAGGTATGTAGTTGACAGAGACGTGTAATAGTACATTATTGACGTGACCTGGAAGTAGGCAATTGCTGGCTGAGTATGAGTATTAAACGGACTCGCAAGCTCGTCCGTTTAATACTTGCGAGTCCGTTTAACTAATACGAAGCCAGCAATTGCTATTCCAGCCGAGACTAATATAAAGCTTTTCTCAAAAATGGTGAAGGAATAAAAAATTAGAATAAACTTTTATTAACTTAAATAGGGACAAAGAATTGTAAATCAGTTAAAATTAAATCGCGGGTGAGCAAAGTAATTGTTTTAGTTCATTAATATGGACCTCCGCAAAGTAACGCCTGATTCAAAAAATTAAATGTCATTTAACCATTTCCCGCATTTTTCATTAAAAAAAAACTGCAGGTGTATTTTTCTACCGAAAACACCACAAGCTGTTTCAAACACAATAAAAAAAGTCCGGAGTTCCAACAAAACAACTGATACCGGTCATTTGAGTTGGCTGTATACAGCTGCTGCGCGCACACGGGTACGCGTAATGTGCGCGCAGTCCGTACGCAGCTTAAGAATGGTGCCAACTTATTAGTATGGCCGTTTTAACTTTTTTAAAAGTTTGAGACTCGACAATAATTGAATTTGTATGCGACTTTGCTGTCGAGTTTATCGAGCCTGCAATGTTTTTAACTTTTTATTTTTTACTGACCATAAACTATACACTTCGCGTTCTGATATGTAAAGAATAATGTCAACTTTTACGAATATTTTTGAGAAAAGTTACTTTTTTGTAGTGGCACCTTCGATGGGCGTTAGTCCGTGGTTTTTTTCTAACTAAGCAATGAAACTGAAATAAATAAAAATTGAAGACATCAAAAGAGTTTAAGTACCTAATTGCTATTTAATTTGATACCCACGCTGAAATCAGAGTAAATTGACCTAGTTGCTTGAACGTATTGTACAAGAATAGATTTTATGGTTGGTAAGACATCAAATTGGTTGAATTTACGTAACCTAGGTACTAGTAGCGTGGAGTGAACATTTTCGTAAAAACGTGAGTTAGGTATGTCTTCAGATGCAGAACGTTAGTGTAGGTACACAAGGTTTGACAAAGTTCTTCGCAGACAGAGTCAAACAAATCTCTCTCTTTCTCTCATCATCATTATCCCAGCCTATATACGTCCCACTGCAGGGCACTGACCTCTCAGAATGAGAGGGCTTGGGCCGTAGTTCCCACGCGGGCCCAGTGCGGATTGGGAATTTCACACACACCATTGAATTTCTTCGCAGGTGTATGCAGGTTTCCTCACGATAAACAGCAAGGTCCAAGGAACAGCAGGTTCCTTCACCGTAAAGCTCATGGTAAATTTCGCTCATAAATTCCGAAAAACTCAGAGGTGCAAGCCGGGATTTTAACCCACGACCCTCTGCTTGAGAGGCCATAGGTCAAACCACTAGGCCACCACGGCGTCCACGGCTATCTCTCAATCCGGGGTAAATCGAGTTATTACGGGACAAAGTCGTGGGCGTAAGCAAGCAAGTGTAATATTGCAATCTATGTCCTGGATTCTGGCCTGGTAATTAATTCGTACCTACTAGTTGACGGATCGATAAGCCGACTGATCGACCGACGGAGCCTCCTGGAATTTAATTAGAAAAATCATTGATTCCATTAAGTCTTGTAAACAGAAAACTTCCAAGCAGTTTTAATTATATTCACAAATTGATTAAAAATCAATTCATAGTTACCTAACTATGGGTGTTGGTGATGCAATTAAAAATTATAATTTATTACGTCTTTAGTTGAAATGTAGAGTAATGAACTGAATGCTTGGGGTCTATTATTAATGAACAGGTAAATTTTGTATCTTCCCCTTTACTTTGAACAGTTAGTATTTATAAAACATGCCTTATCAATAAATAAATAAAAAATTAAGGTAGTTTTGTATGTCAATAAAAAATAATTTTTGTGGGGTAGTTTGGGAAAATAAAAATAAAGTGGGTACTTGAGAAGTTACAGTGACAAGTTAAAACATTTGTTTTGGTTTGTCAGTTTTTAAAAAACATTTGTTGGTTTAGCATACGGTTGTGGTGCTCTGAGGATGAGCTCTGGTTGAATTCGAAACGCGTCAGTGTAGTTTGGTGGTGGTGATGGTTGGGTTTGTGTGATTTGTGTGTGTTCGTACAGTGTGGAGGTGGAAGAACTGCATGAACACACATTTCTTGCATAAACGTAACTATCGTAAGATCGCGGGTGAGCAAAGCGAAGTAATGTGTCAGTTCATTAATATGGACCTCCGCAAAGTAACGCCTCATTCAATAAATTATTTGAAATGTAGAGTGCTTGGAGAGGATTATTTGCCGCACTTATCAAAAAAAATCTTGATTCTAGTAAGGACAGTAGAGGGTCCCTGCTGCGACAGAGTTCTACCGAGTGATATAGCATTAATGTACTCAAAAAAAAATAAAAAAATACAAATATACACGTCGACTTGAGAACCTCCTCCTTTTGTTTTCGTCGGTTGATAAAAAAAAAATCAAAAAGCTGTCAAAACATATTATGAAACTTTGTTGTTTTCACAAGAATGGAAATGGAATTTTAACGGTGTAAGTTGATATTAAATTGCAAATCTAAATGGATTAACTTAAAATGCGGTATGGACATGTAAATAGGGTGAATTTCAAATACCTACAGCCTGCAGCCCGGCATATCAAGCGTTGAGCCCCTAAATCGTGTTTGTCCAAAAACACAGACGACCGGAGCCAATGCCATTGCTTAGCAGACCGCATTAGGAAATGCAGAATAATTGTGATCGGATAATTTCCCATAATTTCGTTTGCCATAATTTCACTTGCCATACCAACGTTTGTCATAAAATATATTATTATACCTTGACAAGCTCGTGCGCGGCGCTCGGCGGAACCCTGTCGCAGGCAGCCTCTGCTGTCCTTAACAAGATTGTTTTTAATAAGTGCGGCAAATGCTGACTGCGACAGGGTTCCGCGGAGAGCCGCGCACGAGCTTGTCAAGGTATATACAAGCATGTTGACTTCCATGCGTAGGATTCCGGACCTCCGTGTCAAAAAATATGCTTTTATAATATGATTTATATTTATCTTTTGTTATAATAACGGTAATAGTAATACATATTTTTGCCAATTTCGATTATAATTATGTATTTATATCCTTAACAAGGCGAACTAAATAAATTCGTTTTAAAACTAACTAGTTCACTACAACAGTCATCTTAATCTGTATTAACCCCATCTTGCCAAGTAAAACATTAACACACGACAAGCCCAAAAACCTTACGGTTATCACTTAAATCACTCTCACTCGTGAATTAACCGCTGTTGAAAATTGGTTAATTGTCCGTTAATGCTCTGATGACAAAGCTTAAGCTGCAGGCATTATTGCGAATTAATCACGGTGTCATTAATCACTGGATGACAAACTGTTTCGATGGAATCATTACTGGACAGTATCAATGGATTGTGGCGTTATGGTTTTATTAAGCTTTTTACAATAGGGACTTCACTGACACTGCCTTGCGAAAATAAGGATAGTACCCATAAGACAAGCTTTGCTTACTTCGGGACTAGGTCAATTGGTGTGAATTATCCCGTGATGTTTATTTATTTATTTTATTTATTTATAGGATTTTTTATGCAGTACTGTCTGTTTTGTGCTAGGTAAACCAACCCAATCCCGATAATTTAGTAGTGAAATAAAATTAAATATTTTTATTGCGGGAACACAGTAGAGAAGTTTTATATAGTGTTTCTCAAAACTCAACGATAACTTAAGAAAAAATCCATGTCACTTAATTAAAAGAAAGAAAGAAAGAAAAAAACATTTATTTATACCAACAATAACACGTACACAGCCTAAAATTAAAAGTACAAACATAGACATAGGTAGGAATGTTGATGTCGCTACAAAGGGTCCCGACTCAGCATGTCGCTGGTTAAAAAACCAGCACTGGTCTTCCGCCGGGCCACAGTATAGTAAAATCACGGAAGGCCACACAAACAAATATTACACTGACATAAAAGAAAAAAAAATGAAAATAAGTAACATTTAAAGCTTCCACAGACCGAAGCGCGGGGCGTGCGCGCGACGGCGACGGAGACACCTCGGTCTGTGGTGGCCCTAAATGACTTGGCTGTATGGATCCAACCTTTGTCTTTTCCTAACGGAAAGAACTTTTAAAAAACATAAAACGAACAACAATAGCCAAAGAGTATTATTACTACAACAAACTAACTAAACAATGCTTAATTAAAAACGTAACCAAAATAATCATCTCCTTTCTCCGATCCAAAGAGTATTATTACTAATTAGAAACAAAAAAATAAGAAGTTGAGTGAAATTAATTTACCAATTAAAATTAATACAAACTAAAATACACACTTTAAATCACTATTATAAAGATAGTGGCAGATACTTAGATGGTTTGAAGTAACTATATAGATACACTCATCAAAGAGTTGCTAAGTACAATAAAATTAAGATTTTGCAAGAAGGATGGGACGCTCCAATAAAGTAAGTCAACTAAATACAACTTGTATCGTGCCTCAAAGTTTCCTGTACTTTCTGGTGCTCATAAATAAACTTCTTCAATTTCAATTTAAAGGAATGAATATTTTGCAGGTTCCTAAAACTCTAAGGTAAAAGATAATACGAGGGGCGTTCAATATAAAGTGAGAATGAGATGCAAACTGTTTTAATATTACGAAATTAAATACTGGCCGGTAAAGCTAATCTATCTAGCTGATTGCTATGAAAAAAAAACAAACTGTCTTTTGTTTAAAAAAAATATACGGTAATTTCTTTGCAATGCTATTGAGTACGTTAGCGAAAATGGAGAAAATAGAACTGCGCGCCGTTATCAAATATTTGTATTTGAAAAATTTTTCTACGGACCAAGTCAATTTGGATTTGCGGGACACTTTAGGGTCTAATGCTCCTCCGTATTCGACAGTCGCACGTTGGTGCGCCGAATTTAGACATGGAAGAACATCGACAATGGACGACCCCCGTTCCGGACGCCCTACTACAGCAGTAACTGAAGAAATTGTGAAAAAAGTCGAAAACTCAGTTTTGGCAGATCGTCGTGTCACAGTTCGTTTTATTGCTGAAAATGTAAAGATTTCAACGGGGCGCGTGCATTTTTTTTTTTTTTTTTTTTTAATGATACAGGGGGCAAACGAGCAGACGGATCGCCTGATGGTAAACGATTACCGTCGCCCATGGACACCTGCGACACCAAAAGAGTCACAAAGTGCGTTGCCGGCCTTTTAGGTAGGAGTACGCTCTTTTTTTGAAAGCTTGAAGGTCATATCGGTCCGGGAATACCGCAGCAGGAACCTCATTCCAGAGCTTTGCTGTGCGAGGCAGGAAATTTCTGGAAAAACGCACAGTAGAAGACAACCAACCATCCAGATGGTGAGGATGGAAGTGTTGTCGCGTAGGGCGGTGGCGGAAGGATGCGGCAGGGATCAACCCGAATAACTCCTCGGAGCACTCTCCGTTGTACATGCGATAGAAGATGCACAGTGAATAATATTTTACATGAACGCTTGGGTATGAAAAAGGTATCTGCGCGTTGGGTACCAAGAATGCTTACTGACACGCAAAAACAAACTAGACTAGAGATTTGTCAAGAAGCTTTGAACCTGATGCAGCAAGACCGGGAACTTTTTTTGGCGCGATTTATAACAATGGACGAAACATGGCTCCATCATTACGACCCTGAAACGAAACTGCAGTCTATGACATGGAAAAGGCCATCATCTCCAACTCCGAAGAAATTCAAGGTGAGCCCATCTGCCGGTAAGGTCATGGGCTCTGTTTTTTGGGATGGTAAAGGGGTATTAATGATTGAGTATCTCGAGCATGGAGCCACTATTACGGGCACTTTATACGCCAAACAAATAGCAACATTGCGCAATGAGATCCGCGAAAAACGGCGAGGTAAACTCTCGAAAGTTGTGCTGTTCCACCAGGACAATGCCCCGGCACATAAGTCCGCCGTTGCAATGGCTGCAATTCGTGATGCTGGGTTCGATATCCTTAAGCATCCTCCGTATTCACCAGATCTCGCTCCCAGTGATTTCTACCTATTTCCGAGATTGAAACAATACCTGAGAGGCCAGAAATTTGAAGACGACGACGCGGTAGTCGCTGCAGTACAAGATTTTTTAAGTACTCAAGATGAGACCTTTTTTAAAAATGGAATTTTAAGTTTAGAAAAAAGATATACTAAGTGTATTATGCTAAAAGGTGACTATAACGAAAAATAAAATGACATTTAGTAAAAGTTGTTTATAACATACTCATTCTCACTTTTTATTGAACGCCCCTAGTACATATATAATATATTTTGAAATTATCTGATCTAAACGCAATATTTTATGTAACTATTGTCGAAAATATATAAACGAAGTCTTCGCAGACGTTACCTACCTAGTCGCGGGATAAGTTAATTTTATAATGAATTTCAAAATTCTCATCGTCTAATAGCCAATTCCGCTTATATATAAAGTTAGTCTCTAAAATGGGTAAGCTTGTCAGTTATGTATTATGTACAGTTTTACCAGACTAAACTGAGCTTAACGCTTTTTCCACAAGTGGCCATAAATCAACTTGAAATGTATTAGTTCCTAGCTATATTTCATAGCCATAATTCTCCATACAGTGCTCAAGCTTAGTATGTTACCTACAATTCTCCAACAATTAATATATAGCCCTAATCATCAAACGCTCAGAGTACAATCAGTTATAACTTAAATGCCTGTTAGTTTATGGTCCACTATACCGTCCCTAAACAATTGAACGTGTTAATAAATAATTTATGTGTAGAACAGAGCCTGGCACCGGCATTGATTAAAACTAATGGTTCGATGATAGTCTCTCTGGGTCCGGCCCAAATAACTATAAAGCAAATCTTAATTTGACAAAAGATCATTATCTTTGGCTAGCATAATTGTGTCCCATTGAATGGCGAGGCTGAGGCCAACGGCCACCGAAGTTATGAGCTAGAATAAAATAAATCGAATCCTGTAATGTTCAAATCTTCTTGTCATACCCGATCAACGGGGATCTAACTGACACTAACTTATCAGCTATTAGTGATATTAAACTATTTCATTCAGCTATCACACATGCGAAAAGCAATAAAAATACGTTGCGTTACTAGAAGAACGTAGGTGTATTGTCTGTTTAGCTTCAAGATTACATCACGTATTTCAGTGGTGCTTTATTTCTATTTTAGATGCAACCACATCGATAGTGCAGCAGGTTCAAGAATAGCACGAATTCGTGCCGTTATTTTGTACAATCAACTAATGAAAAACGGAGATATAAAAAGAAGCTACACAAAAATAGTAGCTGTCTACGTAAAAGACAAAAAAAGATGTGCAGTTCGTTAAAACACAGTAATTGAATTCTGGAAACTTTTAAAATTAATCTGGAATATTCTGGATGGAGAGATGGTTTGGTT
The DNA here is from genome assembly GCA_947859365.1 of Archips crataeganus. NCBI lineage: Eukaryota > Metazoa > Arthropoda > Insecta > Lepidoptera > Tortricidae > Archips > Archips crataeganus. The sequence continues at coordinate 4,620,413 of OX402049.1, read as the reverse complement.
AGTTTGATTGATTACTCCCTAATTGTTTTTTAAAGCTTTTTATTTGTTGTTGACAATAATGATTCCATCAATGATTGATGTTCAAGCCGAACCGCATCAAAAGCGTAACAACATTTTGAATTGAAAATTTCGATGCAAAACCTTTTTCAGTCAAACTAACCAATCTGCTGAAATAAACCGGATATTTTTTAAAAAACTTGTACACCCACACGAATGTAAAACCTAATATTCCTTTCATAGTCAGGGGTGGGTGTCCCCTATCGAATTCGCAAATAGCTACACAACTATGTGTCATTTTCCTTTCTAGGCTGCCTTTCTCTCCTATATACTCGTAAGTACCTTGGTACTAAGATTGAGGGAATCTCTAATTACGACACTTGCTTTTGTTTTTGACCCATGCATTATCGTCACTACTTTGAAAAAGTTCGTATCCCGAAATCGATAATCCAGTGATGTGAACTGAGCATGTTTTCATGTTTAGTCCGCTTTACATATATAGATAGCTACTTTAAGATACATAAGAGCTTTCTTCAACGTAGTGACGACTTGTGACATCAATGCAAAGCATAAATGAGTTTTAATAAAAAAAAATACATTTAATGCCCATAAAAAAATTTCACTTCCTTATAAACCTACAGAGTTCCTCGCACCTGCGAATAATTTTTTTTTATTATTAAAGGGAGGCAAACGAGCAAGCGCTTCATCTGATGGAAAATGATCACCACCGCCCAAAAAAATATCAACAACTCAAAAAGAGTCACCAATCTGTTGCCGGCCTTTAAAGGAAGTATAAACCCTTTTCTATGGTGTATGTGAAGAGTGGCCCGCGTGGGACGTGAATAAGCTGGGATGATGACAATGATTATTATTAACCCGATCAAACATAGTTGTGGTAAAAACAACTCCACCGAACGTTACCTCGCCGCTCCACGCTGCACTATTCAGTTCGCCCCACGTATTGCTAATAAATGATGGAGTTAATAAATTGTGGTTCAATTCCCGGTGGGGCATTACGGAGCCAAGCGGAAGTATCAGCCGCATGCTATGTTTATTGCTGCACTAACACGGGATAGGAGGCTCAATTGGTTTATATTGGCCGTGACGCAGGCGCACCCCGCATTATGGACCGAGTGGTTTTAATCAATGGATCTGGTGCTTCTTATAGACAGTTATGTTGGTGGTACGGCCAGCTGCTGTAATCATGATTGTGTTATGAAAACATATTATATTTTGGGTTTGTTTTTGGGCCATTCTACTTTTCGTTGACCAGTCATTTTTAGTAATGTGCTCTTCAAATATTTTTTTTACAAAAACGGTAAAGTGCTCGGTTTTATCATCAAAGATTTAAATAGGCACATAATTAAGCTTATATTTAAAATTATCACTACGCATAAAAAGTAATCATTATTATCTATAAAGTAGGTAACGCAGTGGACATGCGTGTCCCCGCCATTTGTATGGAAATTGGTGTATTTTCCGCTGAGTTACCAATTTTTTCCACAAAATTTCTTTGAATTTAAAGTTTTTTTGCTTTAAAATATTAAATTTAGTTATTTCAGTTTTCATATAAGTTATTTACACTTGAAAAAAATCACCTTATATTTCACGAAAGATTAATTGATTTATGGTTAATGGTTAGTAGAATGGCCCTTTTGATGAACTAGGTACGACCTTTCTTAGTATTGAATCTTGATTTTGATTCTAAATTTATGAGAACGGTAGACCGATTAATAAAACAACATCACTCGCAAGGTTAGTACTTTCTAATTACAACAATCAGCCGAGAATTTTATCTGAAAATTTGTGGCATATACAGATTTTTGCCACTTTCAAATTATATTCTTGATGCGATTTCAATAACTGGTCTCAGGTGAAGAGCGACATGTCTTTATAGTTTTAATGATACTTATACTATATTGACCAAGGATGATATACACTGGATTGGCAGTCGCCATAGTACGGATCGGCCGCGGTTTTTGTAGTTCGATTATTAAATCTAGATGGCGCTGAAATATAGCCAGAGGCTTTGAAGGCAAAACAATAAGACTACAGATGTTTCATATTACTACAAATGTATTATTTTTCAAAAGTATTGCATAATAATACATTTGTAGTAATATGAAACATCTGTAGTCTAATTGTTTTGCCTTCAAAGCCTGTGGCTATATTTCAGCGCCCTCTAGATTTAATAATAGAACTACAAAACCCGCAGCCGATCCGTACTATGACGACTGCCAATCCAGTCTGTATTAACATACATTTAAAATCTGCTGTCCCCTGTGTTACGAAAAATCGACTATACGTCAGCTAAAAATCTCAGTATGACCACCACCATGCGTGATATCGTGCGTGTTCGCAGAATTGCGACACTCGTTTTTTGTAACACACAATTTGAAATTTGGTAGGTACAGAGATAATTTGATACCCTTAAAAGGATCGTAGTTTTTATCCCAAAAAAAATCATAGTTCCCGCGGGAGAGCTAGTAAAAAATAATGTGATGTTTTGATGAAAATAAAAAAAAAATATCACGGGACAATTCACACCAATTGACCTAGTCCCAAAGTAAGCAAAGCTTGTACTAGACAACGGATAAACACACTTATATGGATAGCTACATACTTATAAATAATGAAAATGAAATGAAAATGAAATTATATATTTCGCAAGAATTATATATTATATATTATTATTATACATATTAAACACCCAAGACTCGAGCACAAACATTCGTAATATTCACACAAATGTCTGCCCCGACCGGGAATCGAACCCGGGACCTCAAGCTGCGTAGTCAGGTTCTCTAACAACTAGGCTATCCGGACGTCCAAAAACTGAAAATCGTCTTAAGTTTTTCAAACTACTAAAACATTTGCCTAGAGAACTATTAAGAAACAATACCGACAATTCGAACAGAAACTCTAAGTAATTAAGATCGTTTAACAGTAATCGAAACTAAATTGAACTCAGTCCAATAAAAGTTAAGCTAGAGTAGCGATAGAATTTAAAGTTGAGCAATAACACTCAACGGCTATTGTGCTGCTGGACTCAACCCGCCTTTAACAGTCATTGTATGGGGTCTATTTTACCCTAACTCACCCATTCCGAACCACGCTGTATTTTTTGTGTTCTACTAAATGTCACATGAGAATACGAGTAATCGGTGGGGAAATAATTTGATGGTGCGTTTATGAATTATTTTTTTTTATGTAAGAGAGGCCAGACAAACGAACTAGTTGGTCACCTGATGTTAAATGAACACCACTGCCCATAGACACTCGCAGCGCCTTACGCGATACCAGAGTTTTGTGTGCGTTGTGATAAATCGCAAATAGATTTAGACTATAGTTTTTTACTTGTTTGCTTTTTAAGGAGGGCTCTGAAGCGTTTCAACCGCCATATCCTGTGTGTTACAAAAACGACTAATGAACTGAAACAATTACTTTGCTCACACGTGACCTTAAAGGTCTTAAAGGTTATAAGGTCGCGGGTGAGCAAAGTAATTGTTTCAGTTCATTAATATGGACCTATGCAAAGTAACGCCTGATTCAATAAATTATTTAAAAACAACTAATAATTATGTCCGTCAACTAAAAATTCCAGTAACCACCACTACACGTGGTGAGGTGTGTGGTTCCAGAATTTAAATTAGTTTTGGTCGTGGACATTATCGTTAAGATTTTTTAACACACGCTACGCTACGGCGAAATATTAACGTGACAACAAATGGATTGGTCATAAAATAATATCTCACGAACTCATTACTGCCATAGCATAGCATAATACTTAATATTTTTTTTGCAATGCTGCGTTCTTAAATGGTTATTTAATTTTAGTCAAAAGTCTGGTCCTTTAGTGACTATATTTTAGTTCATTTGCTAATGTGGCCTTAAAATTTCACTAAGGTAAATTTATTTCACGAGAAATGCTCTGATTTCTGATTTAGCAAAAACGATTTAACGTTAACTTGCCAACGTGGGCATTCTAGCTTGATCAAAGGATTTAAAGATGTTGCAGGTTAACTAAATTACCTAGTACTATTAATTATTAGGGTCTCTTTCACTATTCGCTTTTAAGTTTGTTATTTTACAATACAATAGGTAGGTACAATACAAGTACAATACAATGACTTTTTATTGTACACCACAAAGAAAACAATACAGAAAAACAAGTACATGGAAAAAATATACAAGGTAAGCAAAGCAATAGGCGGCCTTATCGCTTCAAAACAATCTCTTCCAGGCAGCCATTTTACAAAGAGAAAAACAGAAAGGAATGGATATGGATTTCTCAACTAAAAACTTTAATGACATCAATTACGTATGGTGTAGTGTTTGGTCACAGAATTGCAAATGGTTATAATTCCTGGGCTCATCCTTATATTTTCGTAACACAGGGGATACGGCGGTTTTAACGTTTCTAAGCTCCACTCAAAATCAAACCCTAAAGCCATTTTTTCTTCTTTTACCTCAATTTATATACAAGCATATATGCTGGTCTACTATTGATTGATCGATAAGTTGATGTTGCCATCTGTTCCTAGATGTATATTTCCCACTGAATTTCCAGGAGAAATAGAAATAAGTACAATTTGGCGTGAAGAAATGTTTAAGTTCTCCCAAACCAAGTTTAGTTGCCAGTAGTAAAAGATTGTGGAGAATTGTAATTCTACGGGCGTCTTACCCAGAGCGGGCGGTCGAACAGCAATTGTTAAAGGAATCGGTCCCCAGTTTACACTTATGGTTCCACATGTTTCAATTGATTCCGTTACTTCCTTTTTATGATTCGATTATTCAAAAGGTCTGAATGGAACCCAAGAGGGATCAACGGTGCAACTGCTTAGTCGTGGAATGGCTTAAGTAAGACTTTTTTGAAGTAAAACTTCTTTAGGCACGCTTGACTTGGGCAGTAAGCTGGTAAATGCGTTACGAAAAGTTTGAACATAGATGAGAACGCAAAGAAATAAAGGAAAATAAAACTGGGACGGAATTCAAACCCAGTTTATCCTGTCGTCTATTCATCATCATTCCAGCCTATATACGTCCCACTGCAGGGCACAGGCCTCCTCTCAGAATGAGAGATGAGAGAGCTTGAGCTGATGTTCCCACGCGGGCCCAGTGCGGATTGACAACTTCACACACACCATTGATTTTTTTCGGAGGCGTATGCAGGATTCCTCACTATGTTTTCCTTCACCGTAAAGCTCATGGTAAATTGGACAAGTGAGTATCGGAACCTTATTAATTTAAGTACCTAGTGAGAGTTATAAACTTTCTGCCAACAAACTGCTATGCAGTTTGGCAGATGTATTTTAACATAAGTATTTCTTTATTTAATTTATTGAATAAGGTCGCGGGTGAGCAAAGTAATTGTTTTAGTTCATAAGTATTTCTGTACTTCTTTTGTTTGTTTTTGTGTAAAAAATAAAAAAAAAAAAAAATTCAAATGTAATTTCGAACATAAATTCCGAAAAACTCAGAGGTGCGAGCCGGGATTTAAACACACGACCCTTTGCTTGAGAGGCTATAGGTCAATCCATTAGGCCACCAAGGCTATATTCCGGAAGACGCGGTATATTCCAGATGAGCATTTACTAGGCAAGCGTGCCTATATTGTATAAAAATATATATATATATATATTCAAGATATCCGTGCTCCTTGGGCCCGCGTGGGAACTACGGTCCAAGCCCTCTCATTATGAGAGGAGGCCTGTGGCCTGCAGTGGGACGTATATAGGCTGGGATGACATGATACCGCGTCTTCTGTTTTAGTATTTAAGTATCAATCTCCACCGCCCACCTTTCCATCAAAATCCGTGTAGTAAACGCTTTGTAAAAACTTCAGAAACAGGAAAACCGGCGCCGATTACGCTGAAAATTCCAGTGGACAGCATTAAACTAACTACCAACTACACAGCATAAAAGTTTACGGGCCGCTCGAATTTCAAGACTGATTTTTGCAGTTAGCAATTTGTCAATAATCTCCATTTATTGAGTTTCATTGGGGGAGGTTTCCGTCGAAACCCGATACTCTTTGAGAAAATTTCTGCGGCGGGTGACTGGTGATAAAATAATTATACTTGCTCTCAATAGAGCTACCCTTCGGAGCTGGTGTTCTTCGAGAATTGAGTTAATAATCATATCATAAAGTATTTTGTTTGGTTCAGTCGCCGTTATACACTGTGTGCTAAAATTAATCCGAAACCCGTATTTACGTTAACAAAAAACAAAATAATAATAAATGAAATAAATATCAGGGGACAAATCATACCAATTGACTTAGTCCCAAACTAAGCGAAGCTTGTATTATGGGTACTAGACAACTGATAAACATACTTATATATAGATAAATACATATTAAACATCCAAGAATCTGTCCCGACCGAGAATCGTACCCGGAACCTCAAGCTTCGTAGTCAGGTTCTCTAACAACTAGGCTATCCGAGCGATATTTTCCTTCATTACGTATGATAATATCCCGAAAAACTCAGAGGTGCAAGCGTGGGCTCAAACCAATGAATCTCTACTTGAGAAGACCATAAGACAAACCACTTGGCTACCACGATAATAATCATAATATTTACATTTATAAAACCACATTAGATTGTAGTTAATCATATTTAAATAAAGTTACCGCGGCATCCGCTTGATTTCGTATGCCATCAATACACCACGGTTGTCATAACCAACATCTGCATTGTTAATGAATTCTATTTGCCCAGAAACGCTCGTATGTGTACATACCGCGAAATATTTAGATGCACAAGTAGACATACGATGAGGATCCAGTCCCTAGCGATACATCCCATTACGTCGGAGGTCGTATTCATTGCTCTCAATTGACTATTATACGTTCTTCGGCTACTGTGCGTTCAACGCTCTTGTAGGAAAGAGGTCAGAATAAGACCCATGTTTTATTTGTCCAAATGATCTTAATTAAGGGGAAATCAACATTGACTTTACACAATAGAAACTTTTGATTTTTTAAATAATATCAATGAATCCGCTTATTTATAAAAAAGTTCGAATTGAAAACACGTCGTACTCAGTTACGACGCTACAGTGGTCGATTGCTTTGGTCTACTCTACTCTTAGTATTTCTTACTAATTTAGGTCGTATTTCAACTTAGTTACACACATATATTGTTATGATGTATAGACAGAAAAAGGATACCGTACTTTCATACGTTAATGAAAGACTTTAGACGATTAAAGGCCTTTAAATTCGTGTTACTAACTTCTATGTAAAACGCTAAAGGGTCATATATTTGAGTGTTTGTTCGGAATCACTTTCGTGGATACATTTTTGTAGAAATGGCCGAAGACTATGATGTAGTTTCCAATTATCTAGTAGGTACACGATCTTTAATAAATAACCGAAAACGCCATTAAAATCTATAGCCAATTCGTATGAAAATAAGACCATAAAAATAAGGCGGTTGAAACGCTCGAATAATAACATTTATTTTCTCTTTCACGTCCACGAAAATTGTTCCACAAAAGTCATTTCTTGAAAATTTATAGTATACTAATTGTGTTCCGTTATTACCCTGAGGAAAACGAAATAAATTCTGACACAACACGTTACTTTTAATGTTCGCATTGTGGTAAACCATTTGTCATGTGTTTCCTAGCTTTTCCTAAAACGGGCATGATGTATGGGCCGGGTCAGACCTGCGACCTTCACGGGAAGGCACGTCTTTGCCAACTCGAAAATTATTTCCGAGAGCCGTCCCCACTTTACGCACCGTTTACTGTTCTTCAATTACGTGATTTCTTTAAGTGGTCAGTCCTTTTCGCCCTTCTGGCGTACCAAGAGGGGAATTATTGAAAAGTTGCAAGAAAATGAGCTTTTTCTGATACCAAAGCCGGCAGGTTAAGTGCATTAGGGCATCGATTGCTTTTCTGTATACGTTTGATTTAATAATTGCTTGAGTTTAAAGTGTTTCGTTCCTTTTGATCAATGTTAAAGAAGGTTTTTAACCGTCTTATTTATGACCAGCTTATGCCTGCGGATTTGCCAATGATAGAATAAAAAATGGGCTAGATTTTTATCTAAGTAGTAGACATTTCGTAAAACTCTTCTTAGGTTATAAATCACCAAATACAGATTCTTTAGCTCCAGTTGTTTAGCCTGTACCGTCTCTCCCATAATGGCCGGCGCCCACTGACGGCATGGCACGGCGTGGCATTTTATTACTATCAAGTTATTTTGAATCTTATTTCAATGAGTTTAGAATTTACTAGCTTTTGCCCGCGACTCCGTCCGCGTGGAATTAGTAATTTGGGCAGCTTATTTTTTTATCAAATTTGCTTTTTCATCAATTATGGCTCTGCTTAGTTCCTCGATAGAAAAAAAATTACCCGCCCCCGCAACCCCCCCCCCTGCACACCCGCACACCCGCGTTATAGAAGCCTATAGTGCCTAACACTGAAATAATTTTTCAAATCGGAGCAGTAGTTCCTGAGATTAGCGCGTTCAAACAACTAACAAACAAACTCTTCAGCTTATTAATTCTTCAAAAAACTGTTCGATAAATTTTTAAAATAGACGTATCTTTCTTATTTGTGAACCGATTGAAATGAAACAAACACTAAATGTTAATCCAAGAAAATACCAACATATCAGTAAAAACCGCATCCTTCTAAGTTAAGCCGTTTCTGAGATTAGCGCGCACAAACGCACAGACAAACAAACAAACAGATAAACAGACAAACAGACAATAATTCTAAAAATCATTGTTTCGGGTTCTATTGCGCTAATAAATAGCCCTAGTGACAGTTTTTCCCAAATATCTTCAATGTACAAACACCGACTTGTTACAGATTTATTATATGTACTAGCTTTTGCCCGCGACTCCGTCCGCGTGGAATTAGTAATTTGGGCAGCTTATTTTTTTTATCCGATTTGCTTTTTCATCAATTATGGCTCTCCTTAGTTCCTCGACATAAAAAATTACCCCTCACACCCCTCCCGACCCCCCCCGAAATCCCCCCCCCGCATCCCCACCGACCCCCCCGCACACCCGCATTCACATTCACCACCGTACTCCCAGCGTGATGATAATTATATAGCCTTCCTCGATAAATGGGCTATCTAACACTGAAAGTATCGTATCTTTCTTATTTGTCAACCGATTCAAATGAAACAAACACTAAATGTTAATCCAAGAGAATAACAACATATCAGTGAAAACCGCATCCTTCTAGATTAAGCCGTTTCTGAGATTAGCGCGCACAAACGCACAGACAAACAGATAAACAGACAAACAGACAATAATTCTAAAACTCATTCTTTTGGGTTCTATTGCGCTAATAAATAGCCCTAGTGACAGTTTTTCTCAAATATCTTCAATGTACAGACACCGACTTGTTACAGATTTATTATATGTATAGATAGATAGAAGATATAGATAGATGTTTCTTTATTTCGATACCACGATGCCGCGACGTCCTGAGGGCCGATGCCACGCATAACCAACAAAGTAACAGGAATTCTAAGCTCATTGAAATAAGATTCAAAATAACTTGATAGTAATAAAATGCCACGCCGTGCCATGCCGTCAGTGGGCGCCGACCCTAAGGGCACATTTGGCTCATGCCAAGGGCCCCCGTCCTCCATGGAGGCCCCGGAAGTATATTCCTATACAAGAAAACAATTGGTTTTTTTTTCTGTCAATGACGTTCGTTTCAACACTTTCCAACGGGACACCGGCATGCCCTAAGACGATTCTGCGCTTAGCCTGTGTACCTATTGTCTGTCAATCAGTCAGTCACTTGACTCTTTTCGTTTAAACTCACGTCTTTAATGGAATTTAGCTCGACTAATTCGTGGCCCTTCCTCAAGGCACGCACGCCACGGCGGCTGCTGCAAAACGCGCTCACCTAATCTAGATTAAAAACGTTATCTCCTTATTTCACTATGCATGAGTCTGACGGTAATTTCATGTTCAAATCTGTTATTAATAGACTTCCGATTCCAGTCACCTATTTAAATCTGTAAATAGGTACTAAGTGAATTATGAATGGTGATTAAGCATACATTACATTATTGGGCTTCTTGCTAATCTTTCAATCATTCGTCGCAATATAACGGAATGAGCAATCACTTCATTCCACATCTCGCACTCATCATTCAATGTTTGCTAAGGATACCAACGCAAACGATCAAAATCCATGCAAAATACGCGAGTAAGGCGGAACGTGGATGTAGGCAATAATGTTGTACTGCCAGAGTGGGTGTCACGTACGAACGGCGTCGACTCAATGATACGTGATCAATTGAACAATTGGTATCGCCCTCCCTGTCGCACCGGGGAGTGCCGACACCGAATATGTTACCGTCATGTGCTACCGATTAAGTTTCATCCATTTTCACTTATTGACAAACAGATCTTGAAGCTCCTCGATACGTTTCAAAAGTTAATAAAGACAATATATCTTTATTAAATAAAGGCTCTAACAAGCACTCATAAAAGTCGAAGAATCTACGGCCAGTTTGGAAAAACCCTGTTGAGAAGAATACGGCAAGAAACTCAACAAGGTACATTTTTTCAAACAGATCTAAATGTTATAAAGTTACATCTAAATTATTTAACACAAATGATTTTTAACACGCTAGACACTAGAGCTAGAGACGTTATTCGAGACTAGGGATCGCAAACGCGGACCGGAATTACTTCCAAACATCCCTATCCGTGATATAATCATTAATTTTATAGTACGCCTTAGATATTAAGAAACTTTTTTTAACAAACACTTCTCTTTATTTAAACTCAACATTAAAATTACCAATTATGATCACAGAATACAACATTATAATAATTGTCAGACACAAGAAATCCTATAATTTCCTACGGATAACAAAGGTTGATAGATATTGATTGTCACCGACATAGCTCGAAGAATCACCAGACTCAAGTGGCAGTGGGCAAGGCACATCGCTCGTAGAACTGATGGCCGATGGGGTAAAAAGGTTCTGGAGTGGCGTCCACGGACCGGAAGACGCAATGTAGGTAGCCCTCCAACAAGATAGAGTGACGACCTGGTTAAGGTTGCGGGATCGCGTTGGTTGTGGATGGCACGGGAATTTTTAATTTATAGTTATTATGGATTTCTAATTTTTCTTTTATATACAATATAGGCTTGCATTTTACCACAGCACTATCACGCCTAATGGAAAGTAAAGATGAGGTCTACGATTAAACCGCGCATTGAAGCTAGTAAATAAATAAATAAAAACACGCAAAAACTTTACAAATAATAAATAATATCTCTCATCATCATCATCATCATTTCAGCCGAAAGACGTCCACTGCTGAACATAGGCCTCCCCCAAGGCTCGCCAAACAGATCTGCGCCATCCGCATCCAATGCGTTCCCGCCACCTTCACCAGGTCGTCGCTCCATCTTGTTGGAGGCCTACCTACACACCTACCTACCTATAATATCTCTATTCTCATGCAAAAAGTAAAAAATCAACTTGCAAACAGGAAAAATAGTGGTTTTACTGCTTAAAACTATTTAAATTCAAACTAACAAATTTACGAATAACTCTCGAAACCAAGGTTAATCTGTTTTAATTTGAATAAAACCTACATTGGCGGAGCTCGAAACTGCTTAAGTACGACTGTTTAAAGAGTATTAACTTACAAAGTAGTATAGCAAACTTGTACAATCCTCTTTGCAAATACGAACCCTAAACCCGACCTCGACATATTGTGTCATTTAAAAGGGGTATTATTGATGCGAACATATTATAAGAGGATATAAAATTCAATTCAGCTAAGGTTACTGCGGTTTTAACATCAAAGATAGTTGTGAATGGGGCACAAAGCGAGATAATGAAAGGGACGAGCCGTTATAGAGCGGAACCCTAAACAGAGCAATGGGCCGCGATATGAAGAATGTTCCCGTCCACGCAAACTTTCCCTCGTTACAATCTACCCGCACTAATGACACCGAACGGACCTTTTTGCGCGATACTGGGCCATTCGTCTTCCAGTCGCGGACGTGTGCGGACGTATCCCCGTGCCATAGGCCGCCGAAACAGACCAATTTAACATTATCCCGAGATAGATGGTCTCCTTTCTTCCGTCCCCCTGATTCAGTGCTTCTTGAACAAACAATTCGTGCCCAATGATTTTTTAATGAAATTTTTGACACTCAAAGACTTTCCGACAAATTAGACAATGCGGAATATCTCCCGTGAAGAAATTATTGGCCTTTCGATTGCAGAGCTATTTGGCCCGCTTTTTCCGAGCCTTCCTTCACAATCAAAAATTTTAAATGAGTTTCCCCGATCTACGAGAGAAACGTATTTTTTTTCTCCTAATTCCATTTTAGGATGGCATTACTCTTAAATGAATATTCATTCGTCGCGAAATCGTTTAGAGATAATAGATTGAGGTTCATATTAAAGGCTGGCAATGAATTATGGATCTTCGTTTCGTATGCGCGAATGCGGTGGTCAGGGCGATTCCCTAGACAATGACTGATTAAGAAAGGGTTTACTTACTTTGCTTTTTCCTAATGATCAGTTGGTGTATCGGATTATTTTACCTGAAATAAAAAAAATGGTTTAAAATAATCTGCATAGCAATGGACAATAAACTCTAAAATTCAACATCATCAATCCCAGCCTATATAAGTCACTCTGCAGGGCACAGGCCACCTCTCAGAATGATATGGCTTTGGGCCATAGTTCCCATGTGGGATCTTCACGCACCGCCTCCGCAGATGTGTGCAAACTTCTTTACGATGTTTTCCTTATTATGGTAAATTTCGAATGTAATTTCGCACGTAATTCCGAAAAACTCAGAAGTGCGAACCCGGGCTCTATCTAACCCACGACCGCTGCATGAGAAGACCATACATCAAACCACTAAGCTATCAAGGCGTTTATTTAACATAGTCATATTTATTCAGAGGTGCGAGCCTGGATTCGAACCCAAAACCCTCTGCTTTAGAGGCAATAGGTCAAACCTCCTGGCCACCACGGCTTCTTCTTCACGGCGAAATTATATTTGAAATTTACCATAAGCTTTACAAACATTGAAGGAAAACATTGTAAGGAAAGCTTGAGAAGAAATTCAATGGCGTTTGTGAAGTTCCCGATCCGCACTGGGCCCGCGTGGGAACTACGGCCCAAGCCCTCTCATTCTGAGAAGAGGCCTGTGCCCTACAGTGGGTCGTATATAGGCTGGGATGATGATGAGTCATATCTATTCCGTTACGCGACGTAGACGTGAACTGGGAATTTATTTAATAAAAGTTTATACGAGTAGTTTTCTTGTTATAGCAACACGATAATCTCCCACGGGTATAGAGAAAAATGTTGCTTATTACTCAGCAATGAGAAACGCAACTGCCAAGTCAAGCCACTATTGTTGAAACTTACACTTTTCAATCGTGGAAACTTTCGTCATAATTCGGTCTCCAGGGATGAAACTACGCCGGTAAGTTTGCCACGGATGGAAGTTAACATGTTAGAAGTTATTACAGAAAACGGAGACAAATAAAATGACCAGGCGACCGCTAGCGAGGGGCACGCGATTCCCCAATGACATTCAGACCCACATGTGGAGTTTTTAAAATGGCACTTCGCGATAGTGTAACTTTGTGAACTTGGTAAATAAAAACCGGCACGGCACAATGCAGGGTTCCGTACTAATCAACAAAAATATCCAGTTAGAAGGTATTAAGTTTTGATCGACCATTACCTGCTCGTTAATAAAATAAAACACATATCATACGGGATGTAGATTGTGATTAACTTTAATGAGTTCTCAATATTTCAATGCATGTACGGTCAAGTGCAAAAAGGTGATCTTTGTGATGTGGGTTTTACTTTTCACTACATGCCTACTCATGTTTCTGATGTTCATACTGTGATGTTGGAAGTATTGAAAACACTAACGCAACAGCATAAATACTGCATATATTTGAATAATGGAAGCCTTATATATAGTTACATAATGGGAGTGTGTGTGTGGCGCGGCTCACACTACATGTCAATCGTTCAAAGGTTAACAGGAAAAGATCCTGAAAGAGATTAAGATAACTTCGACTTTGTACATCCGTTTCTTTTGTTAACTGTTAATTTCGTGATTTTATTTACATTAAATAGTTTTATAAACACATACAATATAATAATAACGTTAGTTCAACTACGAAACCCTAAAAACCAATGCGCACTTAAACTTTTCTCTAAAGCCTTTACCTTCGCAAAGTTACTTTACCGCTAGTTTGGTGTTTGTCGCGTCAGTTCTCGAGTCCTACTTCAGCACACTTCACAGGGAAACGGATTCACCTTTTACGCTCGGGTGTCGCAAACGATATAACGTTAAGTTGATAGTTAACTACGTCGTTGCTTCAGTACAATAAAAATACACGGACGTTAAATAAAACGTTTTTGAGCACAGCAGATAATTAGAGCAAAGAAAAGCTTTTTAGATACAAGACACGTAGCCATTTTTTTTATTCGACGCATAGTAATAGACTTAGGCTTGTCGACGTAAGTGGGGAAATCACTTTTTTTCTGTCGTCATTTAGTTGGATTGTTTTTTCTAGTCTGGAGCCTTGACAAAGATACCCAAGTATCTCCTTACGTACTGCCCACTGCGTAATTCTATTCCACGGTTGATTGTATTCACTTAGGCACATAATAGACGCATCTCCGCGTCAAATCCTTGCGCGGCGACGCTCTCGTGTCGTCCGATGATAAGCCACCGATGGGGCTGTAAACGGGACTCGAAGGCAGCAGAGGAAGCGGAATACTGCCACTCATGATAAACAGAACGTTGTGTAACACTGAATCATATACGCTGCGCCGCGCTGCCGGTGTGTATCACCATATATGATTCAGTGTCATAGAACGCTCTGGGCACGCTCCGTCGGCGCCCCACGCACGTCCCGTGCTTCGGTTTGATTACACACAGCGATGATGCGACTGCTGGCTCGGGCTAAAGGTACTCGAGCGGCGTCCAGTGACCGAAAGACGCAGTGTAGATAAGCCTCCTACAAGATGGGTCGACGATCTGGTTAAGAATAGAATAGAATAGAAATACGTTTATTCAGACAACACATCACAACAAAAAAATAATTTACAAAATGAGATTGAATACAAAAACAAACAAATAAGGATGTGAAGCCGAAATGGTCTCCACTCAGCAATGCCGTTGGCACAACTATAGCGTTGTCAACGGCGTTGGTTTTCTGCAGAGCCAGCGAGGTGTGCGGGACAGCATACTGCGCGACTTACGTCGTCAGACAAATGAAATAAATAAAACTTCAATTTCAACTTTTTTAAGGTTTCGGGAACGCGTTGGATGCAGATGGCGAAAGACCGATCTGTTTGGCGAACCTTGAAGGAGGCCTAATGTTTAGCAGTTGATGCCTTTTGACTGAAATGACGATGATGATGACACACAGTGACTTGTACAGCGGTAGTCTTAATCCACACGCGATCCAGTACCTATTAACGCAAACGCGCGTTTACTTCGCGGTATATTGCTCTTTCTAGTGTTGCAAGCAACCACTTTTCTACCTGCCGACAGAACTTTGCACTTTCTCGCCTGCTAACTAAACTTTACACTTTTCCGCCTGTCATCAGAAATTTGCACTTTTCCGCCTGCTAACCTAACTATACACTTTTCCGCCTGCTAACCTAACTATACACTTTTCCGCGTATGAACCGAACTTTGCACTTTTCCGTCGCTTAAAACTGTTTTATCTTTCATTTGTAAATTATGATAAGGCCGGCTACCTTGTAAATTTCCTCAGTATTCTATTTTTTTTAAATTGTTTTTATTTGGTGTTTTTGTTTCAAATGAAGCTACATGCACTAGCAATGGGTATTCTCGGGTGCAATTACATACTTACTCAGTTAAATCAAATCATCTCAATTACAGTTGACACAATTCCTGAAGTTAAAGATACACCGTGTTATTTATAAACTTTTAAGGAAAATTCAACAGGTCAAAATTAAGTAATTTTTTAAGACACTTTCTGTTATCTCTTATTATTAAAAAGTTAACCAAGAATTATATTCAATTAATATGCGTGGTAAACTAGTGTAGTTCTCAATTTAAGACGCCAAAGTCAAAACACTATCTTAAAAATTAACACCAACTTTTTGCAACTCTCCAGGATCTTTTTGTTTCTGTTTGTTTATTATCTACGAAAAAAAAAACATAAACTTAATTACCACTCAGTTTATATCGATGTACTAAGCCAATTGTTGAAGTTAATAGATGCTAGAGAAAACACGCTGTATATCTTCACGCACGTAATTCGTTACTTGCACCACTTGAATATGAATATAGAACTTCACTGTACAACGTCACCCTTGTAAATGACCAACGAAGCGACAGCAGTAACGCTTGTTTGTTCAATATTGACATATACCATACTGTAAAGTAAATGCACACTTTTAGGGTTCCTTGCCCAAATTGTGACAAAAAGAACCCTGTTAATATCGTTACACTGTCCGTCCTTCTGTCCGTGACAAGCCTGTGCCTCAAGAACCGTAAAAGATGTTGTGTAGGTATTGCCTCTACACCATTTCCAAAGAGTTTATATAAACTCAGTGTAGATTTGAACTAGGTCACTTACTTATTCCATTGGCATTATTATTATAATAATTTAGAGTTTGCTATCATTGTTAAAATTGTTACCACAAATTCGCTGTGCAGCGAACCGCAATACAATAATCATTTATTATGAATAGTAAAGTCCCACTAATATTTAACGGTAAAACGGTTTGAGGGAATCTGATGAAATGTGACACACAGATAGTTTAGTTTATAACCTGAATTAACATATAGGATACATTTTTATCCCGGGAAATGGCACAGTTCCCGAGGGATAGCGATAAATGAATTCTTCGCAAACAGATTCGCGGCCAACAGATAGTAAAGTGAATCATAAATTCGGTTTGTCAATATAGGTATGACTTAATTTTTAGCTGTCAGCGAATGACTGAGAAGATAATAGTATTTTATGCAACTGTTGTATAAGTGAGGTCTTAAAAGGCGAGTGACGTGAGTTGCGATACGAGCGAATGCGAGTATCGCAATGGAAGACGGCACGAGCCGTTAGACCAAATTATACACCGTTGCATACAATATTTTTCCTACGACTAGACTCTACTGTACTGCATTGTACCCTACTGTAGGGTACAGTCGGGTACAGTAGGGTAAAATGGGATACAGTCGGGAACAGTAGGGTAAAATAGGGTACAGTAGGGTACAGTCGGGTACAGTCGGGTACAGTAGGGTAAAATGGGGTACAGTCGGGTACAGTAGGGTACAGTCGGGTGAAATAGGGTACAGTAGGGTACAGTCGGGTACAGTAGGGTAAAATGGGGTACAGTAGGGTACAGTCGGGTGAAATAGGGTACAGTAGGGTACAGTCGGGTACAGTCGGGTACAGTAGGGATAAATAGAGTACAGTAGGGTACAGTAGGGTAAAATAGGGTACAGTAGGGTACAGTAGGGTAAAATAGGGTACAGTAGGGTACATTTGGGTATTTTACCCTACTGTACCCGACTGTACCCGACTGTACCCTACTGAACCCTATTTTACCCTACTGTACCCGACTGTACCCTATTTTACCCTACTGTACCCGACTGTACCCAACTGTACCCTATTTTACCCTACTGTACCCGACTGTACCCTATTTTACCCTACTGTACCCGACTGTATCCTATTTTACCCTACTGTACCCGATGTACCCGACTGTACCCTATTTTACCCTACTGTACCCGACTGTATCCGACTGTACCCTACTGTACCCGACTGTACCCTACTGTACCCTATTTTACCCTACTGTACCCGACTGTACTCTACTGTACCCTATTTTACCCTATTGTACCCGACTGTACCCTATTTTACCCTACTGTACCCTACTGTACCCTATTTGACCCTATTGTACCCGACCGTACCCGACTGTACCCTACTGTACCCGACTGTACCCGACTGTACCCGACTGTACCCTATTTTACCCTACTGTACACGACTGTACCCGACTGTACCCGACTGTACCCTACTGTAGCCTATTTTACCCTACTGTGCCCGACTGTACCTTACTCTACTCAACTCAGCAGGTCTAAACTGGGCTTTAGTGTTGAGTGTACCCTACATTTAATATTATGTGGCAGCTAGGTGTATCGTAATAACGACATTACGACACAAGTGCTGTTATGGCGAACAGATTAAGTATAGACTTTCTGAAGTCATATTATCTATGTTCTTATATATTTGTTCGCGACCATGTAAAAACCAGATAAAAGTACAAGAGTAGGAAAATGTTTTTCTCAAACATGCTATGAAATATTGACGTTATGTTCCTTAAAATACGCCACGAACTGTCACGTTGCAGGTGCGGCTAGACGAGAGGTCAATAATGGAATTTCATACAACATTGCTGGCCAAGGCCAGCAAAGTGATCGTCTATTGTTTTATGTGACACAGCACCATGACGTTTCATAGGTCGACGTGGTCGACGTGGATGGATGGATGGACGGACGGATGGACGGACGGACGGACAGACGGACGAACGGACGGACGGATGGACGGACGGAGGGATGGATGGATGTTGATGGATGGATGGATGTTGATGGATGTTGGTTGATGGATGTTGATGGATGTTGGTTGATGGATGTTGGTTGATGGATGTTGGTTAATGGATGTTGATGGATGTTGATGGATGTTGTTGGATGTTGATGGATGTTGATGGATGTTGATGGTTGTTGATGGATGTTGATGGATGGATGGATGGATGGATGTTGATGGATGTTCTTGTCCATGGATGTTGACGGATGTTGATGGATGTTGATGGATGTTGATGATGTTGTTGGTGATGGTGATGGTGATGATGATGGCGGTGATGATGGTGGTGATGATGATGATGCATGTTTGAGAAAAACTCTATACAAGCCTTGGCCACGAACAGGGATTGCCGGCCTCGTATCTCTAGATGGCCTCGTTAACACTCGGCCATCTTTAACTACTCGGCCGGCAATCCCCTATTTCGCGGCCGCTGCAGTAATGTACTATTAACGAAACGAAAATATGAGTTTGTTATGTATATCTGTTACACATGTTTGTCTAGCAGTCTATCGCATTGTTTGGATTATCGTCATTTTTCATCATTTGTTTGTTTTAAAGATATTTCTTTAAATATTGACTAGGTCATTCGGGAAAGAAGTAATGTAAACTCGCGTTTCAAACTTTCCTTATTTACTACCTCTGTCTCGCAGCTTTGCTCCCGTGGAAGATTTAAAAGTAGGCTAGCTGGATCCAACATAAGTCCTTCTTAGTAAATCTTTATGATCCTCAAAGAATATTTTGTCTGCGTCGTGTGCCAGTCAATCGCGTTAGTTTTTTTTACATTTTTATAACGTTTAAGTGGTTTTTATAACATCTCATAATTCGAATATGTTAGGTAGAAGCGGCCAACCGGACTATCGCAATCCACTTGTTGTTCTCTGGTATTAGTCCATTGGATTCGATTCTGGCAAGGGCAAAGGTACTTATTTATGCAGAAATATATCTCGGAGATTTTTTTTTTTAAGTTTGAAAATGTTTTGGGCTTCATATCTCCACAGCCCAAGAGTCTCAACAGCAAAAGCCGCAAATAGCTGTTCGCTTGTGTATAATGTAAAAAATAAACATTTAAAATGGTCAATATTTTCAATATTTTATACAATCAGGTTAAATCAAGTGAAAAGTAACTAAGTAAGCGTAAGAACTAAAGTCACCTACATAGCTCGAAAAATCGCCAGACTCAAGTGGCAGTGGGCAGGGCACATCGCTCGTAGAACTGATGGCCGATGGGGCAAAAAGGTTCTCGAGTGGCGTCCACGGACCAGAAGACGCAGTGTAGGTTGGCCTCCAACAAGATGGAGCGACGACCAGAGGCCGTATTGTCTAACGCTTTTGGCGCTTGCCTTCGCTTTCACCGTCTCTTTCTGTCATCCTTTTATACCGTTTGACAGAAAGAGATAGTGATTGCGAAGGCAAGCGTCAGAAACGGTAGAGAATAAGCCTGCTGGTTAAGTTTGCGAGATCGCGTTGGATGCGGATGGCACGGAACCGATCTATTTGGCGAGCATTGGGGGAGGCCTATGTTCAGCAGTGGACGTCTTTCGGCTGAAATGATGATGATGAATGAAGTGTAAAGTCGTATCAGCAAATTTATAACCATGGAATTTATGGATCAAATATCAGTAATTTTGCTTCAACTTATGATCAAAGAAATGACCTAGACGTCCAAAGTGGTTATTATAAAGTTGATCAAAATGTTGTTTCTTCCGCGATAGCTGTGGATAAGCCATTAAAACTTTGCCTTTATATCAAAGCGAGAAGTATCTACACTCTGCACTTCTAAACAGATATCTTTTCACCTTTTTACCTAGTTAAATAGTAGCCACTTTACCTTTTGTGGTGACAAGATAAGTAGCTTAATTCATATTAATGTGGAAATGGTGCTAATCTTTGGTTTCATGTCCCGGGGAACCTTTTGTATTTTTTTAAATTTAGTTATTAATAACTTTGCTTTTATTTTTAGTTAGGTACAGTTTTAAGTTAGTTGAAGTTCCTGAGTAATTTCCTTCATTCCTTTTCTACTTGTGTATGTAATTACTTCATAAATAAATATATTAAAGAAGCTTAATTCCTGCAATTTCGATTTACATAAGAGTCCTTCTTTCATCTATTTTATGTATGTATGTATGTATGTAAACTCTTTATTGTACAAAAATAAGGAAAAAAAAAAGAAAAACATTATTAACAACCACCATTATTGTTTTAGTTCATTATTGACAACTGTTGAAATGCACGTACAAAGGCGAACTTGTCCCTTTAAGGGATCTCTACCAGTCAACCTATGAGTGGATGAAAGGAGCATTTAGTAAGGGACCGACAAAGAGTAAGTAAAAATAAAACAGTCGGACAAAGCAAAGGCTACAATACAACTTTTAGTAAATACAATACATAGATTGCCTAATGGAGGTGGGTAAACGATTCCACAGTCTAGCAGATTGAACAGTAAATGATTTAGAGTAAATTTTGGAAGAAGTAGAAGGACAGGCCAAAAGGAGATTGGTACTCGACCGCAAACGATGCTGGCTTCCTTCAGCCAAGTAGCTGAAACGCTCGGAAAGGTATAAAGGGGCGGAAGGATTAAAAAGAGTGTTGAAAAGCAATGACAGAACGTGGATGTTCCTACGCTCCCTGATGGGCAACCACCTCAGCTATGCGCGAAAGTGAGATACGTGGTCGTATTTACGGAGACCAAAGATATACCGGATACGTTCTGAAGGCGGGTTTTATCTATGAAAATCCTGACTTAAATTTAACTCTTACATATTACAACAGTTACGAGTAAAACTAAATTAAAACTTTGGCGTTGATATAAAAATATTTAAGTATCACTATTTATTAATTACATTCAAAATTGAAGGTATAAAGTCTAAAGTTGTAGTACCTAATAACCACCTTAAAACAGATGAAAGAATAATTTAACAAATGCGTATAAAAATGTTGCCATTTTCAAAAACGCTATCTCAAAGAATGTGACAACTACTACAAAATGGCGCAGTTATTTAATTTCCACTTTTTATGCTTCTGCCTTCATTTTGTTGCGTCTTGTTCAAGTGTTTAAATCTAACCTTGATTGTTCATTAACATTATTAATTGTTAATTCAGTATTTATTCAATGGCAACATTTTTTTACAATAATTTTATTATAATTATGCCCTGTTGGGGCGTAGTAATTTAAAGTTAATAACATTAATTAGGTAATATGTAATACTAATTACATGTATTTTTTTAAGAACTATGCTTAGCTATAGCATGTATGCCTAACATGTGACATAGGTGTCAAGGCATGGGAGACGTCAAAAATAAAACTATACGTCTAGCCTTAAACTAATAACTAATACATCATTGAAATATGTATAAATCCAGTTTGTTAGTTTAACTTAGTTAAATGCTTAAAAGGTAGGATTTGCTAAGTCCCCGGGGAAGTACTGTGATCGGTTGATAACAATATTCGCGAGTCTCAAAACAAAGTTTTTAGTCTACTGACTGAGCCTAATTTTAATTCAATACCAGTTGGACGCAAGGTATAAATATAGTTTGGTAGATACTAGTCTAGTTACATCAATTTAGTGATTAAAAGAAAAAAAGTGAGGAAGTAAACTAAATTGTTTAAAAAAGACGTAGTTATGAATTTTAGATGTGACTGTAAGGGTTTCGTAGTCAGCAAGGAGCCCGTACAGTTTTGCCAATTCCCTCTGTCATTCTGTCCGTTTTCAAGTTAGATTAGAGATTAATTAAAATTCAAAACTTTTTTAGAGTTCCTCCTCTACGCGTAAAGTGGGGATGATTTTGTTTTCATCTAAACTGGTTGTGGGTTATCATTTGATAGGTATTTGAAACACAATAGGTTTATTCACGTCATTTTCAATAAGGGATCCGTTTGCAAAATATTGCCTACCTTTAAAGTGCTAATTTCTGTTACAGTCAAGTGTCCTTTCCCTCTACAAGCTAAAACCTCCCTTAGTTGCAAAATCTCAAAAAAAAATAGTAGTACTATTATTATGTAACAAATTTAAATGAAAACTATCACAGCTTGGTAGACTTTCCAAGTTAACAAGGTAATCGTCGATGATAACTTAATACATTTCGTACTAAATACAAACTGAAATATAGATGCACAGAAAAAACCCCAGAAAAAAGACCAATGCTGGGAATCGAACCCAGGTCCTCAGCATTCCGTGCCGCGTGCCATACCGTAAAAGTAATAAAAAAAAATGAAGTTGAAAAAATAAGTACAAAAAAAAAGATACTTCATAGCTAACTTGATAACTTAATAATGAATAATATTTGTCAACACGCACTTGGTCGATTTTCAATACCTAGATAAACAGTTATTTCGTAACCTGTATTCAGTCTAGTATACCTATCTCATGTGCAATAAAGGTCTATCCAGAGCCCGAAATATATTTGCCCTCATCGCGTAAAACTGCTTAGAATAAAAGTTCGTGTGTTATACTTTATTCACTACGTCAAAAACTTGCACATAATTTACTTATTAAATTCACTTCAGTGTGCTCTGATATTTAAAGACGGTGTGTGATCTTTATTAAACATAGGGCAGCTGAAAATAGAAATGACTTTTTACAATTCCGACTACGCCGTATTTTGATCATAAAGTGTTTATGTAAGTGGGATTCCTACGTAAATGGGCCAAGTTAACGGACTATTTGACGGTTTGATTGTGTTTTCTAAGAGGGGTTATTAGATCCACAGAGCTATTTCTAGATGATGGGTCCGAATGTTCCGATACCTGCTTTAAAACTCGGCGTATTATATAAATGAGCAATGCGAGATTTTAAATTTACAATATGTTACTAATATTACAGGGGTATTTGTAATTCACTAGCATCCTTTTAACCCTAAACTCCTAACACTTAAACAAATGTTTTTTGTTTTACGGCTTTTGTCATAACTTAATATTTTTGGTGTAATAACGTTTTGAAAATTTGAGATTACCTCTTATTTTTACGATACTCTGTGTATTTGTATGGGAAAAAAGTGCTTCATTTTAAAAAGTCGTAAAACAAAAAACATTTGTTTGAGTGATAGGAATTCAGGGTTAAGAGGATGTCAGTGAATTACAAATAACCCTGTATAAACGCGAAGTTTGTGATGGATGGATATCTGGATGGACGTGTGGAGTTATGTTAATCTTTAACGCGTTTTAAGGTAAGTACTTTATTTTTCCTTTACCTCTATGGCTTTATTATTATTGTAATTATTAATGGATCATCCTGGCATTATAGGCGCCTTGGTTCATACTGTAAACCTGTAAGTGTAAATTAATAAATAATAAATGGCTTTATGACATGATGGACGCCAGATAGTCGAGTGAACATAATTATTATTTACTTTGACCCAACGTTTTTGTCGTTTTGCAAATATATACACCGTGAAATTTTAGTGGTTGTTTTCCCGAAACGAGGTGATTTAGTATCGATTGTACAATCGATTTATAATTACTATTTTGACTATAGTCAAAAATCCAATTGTGAAAAACGAAAGTCGAAAATGACCGCAAACCAATAGTAACGCTTCGTTGGTACCTAACCTATCGTACGATCGTACGCTACTTGTACCAACGAAGCGTTACTATTGGTTTGCGGTCATTTTCGACTTTCGTTTTTCACAATTCGATTTTTGACTCTAGTCACCTCATACTAAATCACCTCGTTTCTGGAAAAATTTCACGGTGTATATTAGTCAATAAAACTGTGCTCGTATGTGATCAAAATATTACATAAACAAATAAAAAAAACTCTCAGTGTCGATGAATTTGCACACACACACCAAATTTTAAACTTTATTTTTGTTTACATTCTTAATTAGTAAACCCTTTATATAGCCCTACTTGATACTTAAAAAAATATTTTTATGTGTCATATGGTTTTTTCTTCATAAGCAATAATAATTCGTTCCAAAGAATTGATGAAGACGTAAATAATTAGCAACATACCTACTTGATCAACTTAATAAAAACGTGTCAATAACAGCTTATAAAACACGAAAAGAAAAAACCGCAACATTCTTCATGAATAAGTGCTTTTTAATATTAAGAAAAATACAGTTGCTTAGGAAATTGGTTAACCGAATCAGGCCTGAAGTTTGGTTTGAGTGAATCAACTCGTGCACTGCACGCTGCACTTTGGTGGTGCAACATCCCTTGCATTTTTAATAGAAAGTTTGTAGCGATCTCCCGCTTGGCAGGTTTCAGCGGCAAACCTGCACAAGAGCTTTTACGTTTCTACGTTTCCATGTTAAATTCATAAGTACAATATACTTTAGACGCATTTGTTACGCGATGTAGACCGTGATTGCTTTTACTGACATTCTGTACCTCTACCATGAGTTTACACTAATTCACAGTGACCGAACTCGCTAGCGACGGCGTAAATGATTTGTATGGAGAATTATTGTACTTCCGTAAGTGACCGCTGGAGGCGCTGTACAATTCTCCATACAAATAATTTACGCCGTCACTAGCGAGTACGGTCACGTAAACTAGTATAAACTCATGGTAGTGGTACAGAAGCATGATTACGGATACACTTAATTAGAACCTACTCATAGTTGGGTGATGCACGGAACTGCATGAAAATATCTATTTTTCTTTTACAAACTGATCAGGCGTTACTTTGCGTAGGTCCATATTAATGTACCTATTAAAAGAATTACTTTGCTCACTTGCGACCTTATGAACTTCTCCATATTTACACTAGCCTTGAAGAACCCTAGGTTGTATCTATCATAAAATACCGATGATGGGAGTGAATTCCATACAATAGTAGTTCGTATTAGGGAAGATGAAGCGAACTACTTCGTGCGGGCCAATGGAATACTAACCGCATATGAATGAAGATGCTCGTCCTACCTCGACGTCCGTTGATAAAATATGGTGGAATTAAATTATGTTATTCTAGCGTCACGCTCCAAAATGTATCCATTAAAAAAACGGACAAACAAGCAACTCTACAATGGTGTTCGAACACACACACACACACACACACACACACACACACACACGCGCGTGGACACACACGTAGCAGCCTGCACATGTAACAACGATACAATACAACCCGTAACTTGTTAACCATTAAAAACTACAACATACTTGGAAACCATATAATAATAATAGCCAGACTTACTTTCAATGGGCTAAAATATCAAATTGTCAGCTAAGTAATAAGTATCTTATCTGACGTTCGTTCAGCGGACGTTTATTTAGCGAAACAATGGGTCGCGATATGACGAAAATTTTCAATTAAATAAAACAAAACTCGGCGCGCTCCTTCGAAGGTATTGTGGCGCGCAGTTGGCAGAAGCTTGGCGTGGAATGGCGGAGAATGGCGGAGAATGGCGGGGAATGGCGTAGAGGCGTGGCGTGGCGGATGTCCGGCGCTCGGATGGCAGACGCGGGATAGTGCCCGCCGTAAGGGTGTCTTTCTACCAAAGATGTGCTATAGATCGAGACATTCATCCCCCGACGACACGTGCCACATCCTGTGACGACGCGTGCCGTGGTTCTTACTGCAATGTCATCATCAACATTTCAGCCGAACGACGTCCACTGCTGAACATAGGCCTCCCCCAAGGCTTGCCGAACAGATCGATCCCGCGCCATCCCCATCCAACGTTTTTCAGAATTGATGTGCGAAATTGCACTTGTAATTTACCATGAACTTTACGGTGAGGGAAAACATCGTAAGGAAACCTGGATACACCTGAGAAGAAATTCAATGGTGTATGTAATGCCCAATCCGCACTGGGCCCGCGTGGGAACTGCGGCCCAACTCTCATCCCTCTCATTCTGAGAGGAAGCCTGTGCCCTGCAATGAGCCGTCTATAGGCTGGGATGATGATGAATAAAATAAAAATAAATCGTGTATGCAGCTCCTCCGGGCGGAAGAAGTGAAACTTCGTAATGTGGAAATGAAAAAGGCACTTATACATCAATATGAACCTTATTGCAATAACTTAAAGAACTAAATTTACTTATGCATCTATGTGTTTAAATTACTCAATAGATGGTGCTTTTATCAAGTCTCATACAAATTTGCATAGACAGTATGAGCTCTGCATCGCACTGTTGAAGTTTTTAACATCCGTTAGTATATATACAATGCGAGATTACTTGCTTAGGCAGTACATATACTAATGCTTTCATACCCCCTCCATGGTAGCGTTAAACGTTTAACGCGACCTTGTTGGAAGTCGTATTAAAAGTTTCACTTCAAACATGGAAAATATAGTTCCGACAACTTTAATTGTCAAGGTCGATATCCAACGAGTCCATAGCAATGTAGCATAGAACGTATCAGGTGGAAACGCGCCCTAAGAATGGCGAAGCTGGCGCGAGTCGCATCATTACGCGCGGTATGCCAATGCGGAGATTACTGATATCGCGTTACAATACACGCCTACGCGTACGTCACTGGATACGATGTACTTTGACGATTAACTTGAGACTGCTTTAAGCTATTACAACACGACAAAAGTAGAAAAGAAACATAAAAAAACCTAACCAAAAAAATTTATTTGACTATACTTTTCGTAGACTCTACTTAAAAATTGTCACCGGTCATTATGTAGGTACACCGGTTTTAAAGTCTAGCCGATCACTTTACTTATTTTTTTAGGGTTCCGTACCCAAAGGGTAAAAACGGGACCCTATTACTGAGACTTCGCTGTCCGTCCGTCTGTCACCAGGCTGTATTATCAAACCGCAATCAGAATTGGACTGTCAGAACTGTCATTTCATACATATTTTGACGTAAGCATTATAGAATTACTGTCAACTCCAATCCCTTTCTAATCGCGGGCGAATAATATCTCATGAACCGTGATAGCTAGACAGTTGGAATTTACACAGATGATGTATTTCGATTGCCGCTATAACAACAAATACTAAATAACAGAATAAAATAAATATTTAAGGATGCTCCCATACCAAACGTGATTTTTTTGTTCATTTTTGCTCGATATTTGATAACGGCAACAGGTAGACGTTTAAAATATTCACAGAATATTTAGTTATAAATTATATTAACTTTAAAAATAAATTATTAAATAAAAATAAAACAAATATTTAAGGAGGCTCCCATACAACAAACGTGCTTTTTTTTTAATAGATAATGGTACGGAACCCTTCGTGCGCGAATCCGACTCGCACTTGACCGGTTTTTAGCATTATAAATAGGGTAAACAATCTTGATAAGTCTTTTTATTAAAAAACGCTTTTAAAAGAATAGTAGGTAACTAATCCTTATGAAACCAAAAGAATGTAAATAACCATATGTCCTCGCCAATCGTTACATAATTGCTGTGATTTATTTTTCAAAAATGTTTTTCAATAAAAAGACACGTCAAGATCGCTTAACCTTCTTTCTAATGCTAATAAAAAAATTTAAATAAAAAATAAAACCGCCTTCAAAAAACACCCAAAAAAAACTTGGAAATAAAAAAAATTTAAATAAAAAATAAAACCTCCTTCAAAAAACCCCCAAAAAAACATAAAATAATAATTGATTGAACCGACCACAATAAGCATGAAAATATCTTTCTACTAATCTGTTTGAAGTTGGTGCCTCAGCACGAGCCAGCAGGAGTGTAGAAGCCCTATAATAGGTATGTAGGTAAGTTAGATTACTAGGTCCACTCCTGCTGGCTCGTGCTGAGGCACCAACTTCAAACAGATTAGTAGAAAGATATTTTCATGCTTATTGTGGTCGGTTCAATCAATTATTATTTTATGTTTTTTTGGGGGTTTTTTGAAGGAGGTTTTATTTTTTATTTAAATTTTTTTTATTTCCAAGTTTTTTTTGGGTGTTTTTTGAAGGCGGTTTTATTTTTTATTTAAAATTTTTTATTTTTTTCTTTTTAGTTGTTGCTAATGGCCTGGACTGGCACTCTTTACTGACTGTACTTTTTGCCTCTCGTTACCAAAGTACTTATCAAGACGAATCAAACGAGACCAAACTTGATGGGGTTATGTCGTTTTACTACGGAGTTTAACGTTTGGTAGCATAGCATACGGTTGTGGTAACTCTGAAGATGAGCTCTGGTTGAGTTCGAAACGCGTCAGTGTAGCTTGGTGGTGGTGATGGTTGGGTTTATGTGATTTGTGTGTGTTCGTACAGTGTGGAGGTGGAGGAACTGCATGAACGCACATTTCTTGCATAAACGTAACTATTGTAAGGTCGCGAGTGAGCAAAGTAATTGTTTTAGTTCATTCTTATGGTCACCATCCAACTTCATTGTCAGACCCTGGTTACCATCTAGGACCAAAGTACTCGTTGAGACGAGTCAAATGAGTCCGTACTCGATGGGGTAAGTGCCGTTACTTTATGGAGTAACTTTGGCCACCTTCCAGCTCCATCATCAGACCCTGGTTACCATCTGGGATCAAAGTGCTCGTCAAGACGTTTCAAATGAACCCAAACTCGACGGGGTTGTGTTGTTTTATTACAGAGTTTCTATGGCCACCTTCCAACTCCATCATCAGATTAGCTCCATGTCACAATAATATTGCATTGTCACCTGATTTACACATGCATGTAAAATATGAAATCAATCAGAAACCGGGAAGTGAGTCAAATTCAACTTGCAAGATTTGACCCGTTGAGGAGTTCCGTTGGCCATCTGCGGTCTTCTTCATCAGATCTAGTTAACCAAATGACACTTTATGAATGCAAATGCTCGATTTGTCACTGAAAATACTAAAATCGCTTTACATTTCCCTTGAACTTTTGAAGAGTTCCTTCAATTCCTCATGGATCCCATCATCAGAACTGGATTCCGGTAACAACGGGACCAACCTTGAAGCATATGCTTTCAAACAACGAAAGAATTTTCCAAATCGGTTCATAAATGACGGAGTTCTGAGGTAACACACGTTAAAAAAAAAAAAAAGAACATACAACCGAATTGAGAACCTCCTCCTTTTTTTGAAGTCGGTTAAAAAAACGAATCGAATTTGACGGTGAATAGATAAAAGTTTGTAAAGATAACTAAAATTTCTTTGTACTTCAGAGTTCAGAGTTTTATTCTAGAGAAGTGCGAAATCGGCAATTTGTCTTGTTTTAGCCCCGATTTTCGTTGTTACTCTAATGTACTAAGATAAAATATCTAGACCTGCAAAATAAACCAGTTATTTATTAAGTAACTACCTACTGGCTAACTTTTACGCTTAAGACTGCTCGTCTCGTGCCTGCGCATAGTGTTAAAATTAAAGGCTATTAAAACAAATAGTACTTACTTATTTTTCGCTGTTTTAGTTCCATTTTTGAAATGATAGAGGTGAGCTGTTTTGTCTTATCATAATGTTGTAATGATAATCTCACTTGGCTGCCACTAGAGGTCGTTACTTGTACCAAAAATCGTAATTTACGAGGGGTAGTCACTTAAGTTTTTATTAATAAAATTGAGGGTCGGTGGAAGAGGAAAAGAAAAATACGGGCTAGCGAATGATGCTGTGATCTGGCTCACGTTATTTAATAGTTTGAACCGAAATAAATGTGATTTCAGTGGTTGTAGTTTGTGCGAGAGTATTCGTGACACGGGGTAAGTTGTAACATTACAAGAACCCAAGTAAAGCCTTGTTAAAAAGTGATTACATAAATGTTTGGCGTTTTATAGACAGTGCTTTAGTCCTTCCGCCCACTATCACCTACTTGAACCCGCCCTCATTACAATGTGTTGACAATTACACAAAAACATAAAAGTTCTAAATGTTTGTCAATAAAAAGTTTAAACCATGTTATGAAGTTTCAAAAACATTTAGAATTAAATTGTCAACACCCATTTCGTACTAAATACAAACTGAAATATAGATGCACAGAAAAAACCCCAGAAAAAAGACCAATGCTGGGAATCGAACCCAGCATCTTTTCTGTGCATCTATATTTCAGTTTGTATTTAGTACGAAATGTATGATTTCACGGGATGACCGTAAAAGTAATAAAAAAAATGAAGTTGAAAAAATATGTACAAAAAAAAAAAAAAAAAAGATACTTCATAGCTAACTTGTTTATTGTCAACACCGTCAACACGTTTCAGCAGATTTCTGACACGTTGATGAATAACATACCCTGAATTGTGTATATAAATGAGAAATTTGTGAAACTTGATTATTATATGTAGGTATAGTATAAATCTTTCCAGGTGAATTTTTCGCTTCGAGCCCTTATCTTTCAAAACAAACGGTATCGTCATAGTATTAAGGTCCAAATTTAATGTAATGGCTCGAAGCGAAAAATTCACCTGCGCAGATTTATACTATACCTACAGATATTTATTTTCTATGTGAACTGTTAAACTTCAGACGAAACTTCAGCCCGAAAACTTAATAAATCGCAGATTACACACAACGAGAACCATATAAAATATTTCGAAGATTCAAACAAGCCAGCACCATTGTTATAATGTGTAAAGACAGCGTTTAGAATCACACGTGTCCCACATTTCACGGCCTGACGTCTTCCATACGACTACATAATGCTCAATACAATCACGTGACAGACCCGAGCACAAGTCTATCTCCCCTAGCTTCCTGTAACTTACACATAACTTCTGCAGTTTTATCTTTGCGTTAGCGATAAGTCCGCGAGTTCTCTTTGCACGGGAAATAAAGTAAAAAATCAAACGGCCCCAACTTAGGCAGTTGAAAGTTACAAAGACTTGCAGGGAGTCAATCCAGCGAGGGAACGCTATTTCGGTCTGCAGATGAATACACAAGCGGTGTTTGAAATTTTAATCGTTACATTCACCCTGCCTTGAGGGCGCACTGGAGACCGTATGTTTTGTACTCATCACCTCTAGAACGATGTGAGCATACGAAAGTTCATTACAGCAGGAAGCTAAGTGAGTTTACACGAAGTAATTTCAACAGCTAATGGGTAGTTGGGCAAATGCTGCTTTAAGATTTAACGTAAGTTCACCGCTCTAAAACAAAAAACTAACTCCCTTATTCATAAAGACCCATTTTAATTTAACATTCGTTAGTTTTATCTGTTACTGTGACATTTATTTTTGCCAGATACAAACAAAATAATACGCTTTATAACAAAATTTTCTTACACATCTTTTAATGTTTTCTTAGACCAACTTTTTATGATAAAATTGTCAGTATCTCTTGAAAATAAAGCGTATACTTACAAAGTAAATTTATTGCTAATATTTATACGACTACTACGTAAACTCAATACTAACTTAAGACGTGATTAAATTGGTGCCATTTAGGGGTATGAAAGCTAAAAGATAGTTGAAAATGAGAACCTTAAGGGATATTATAATAAAAGGCACGCTGGAAGTCGATCCTAATGGAAATTGTTTAAGCAAAATTGTTTTACTGAAGATGGTTTCGAAATACAAGGTAATTAGTAAGCCCTTTAATACAAACTTGAGAAAATATTTGGTTACAAATTACTTGTCACCTCTCCGGCCTATACTTATGCGTCCCACCGCTGGGCAAGAGAGATTAGTTTTATTTTTGAAATCACATCACTCGAATATACCATTTTCGACTAATTGGCAAGATTAGAATCGTAATTTTCTACACCTTGCTTGTACTTTGAATTCAGCACAATTTTTTAACATTTACAAAAGCTATTTACGAGTGATGTGATTTTAATACCCTTTGCTCAGTGCGGAAAAAACTTAAGACACATCATTAAATCGTTACGCGACGAGAGTCCAAATTTTACGTACTTGATTGAGCAAAACAATATAATTCAACAAACAATAGTGCATTTAAAATTAATGCTAAATCACGATCATGAACTTAAAAAGCAGAATTGTAGCTACAAACAAAGGTAAAAGGAGAAATTAAACGTTAATTGAGTAAACAAAAATTTAAGTTAAATCACCGTGACAACGCGTTTCGTTACAGGAACATAAAGGGCGCTAAACGCTAATAATTGGCTCGCATTATTACTGACGCAACTTTTTATAATGGCCTTGCTTCTATGAAGAATCCACACAACAGCGTGCGTCAGTCATGAGTGAATAAACATTCGTCTAAGCTCACAGAATTAACAATTCAAATTTAGCCATTTCAAAACACGCTCAGACTCGCCAGTTCATAGGCCGAAAAAAACCTTAACAACTAACGTACAATATGAGTGTTGCGGCATGACCACACGCAGCACCAACATTGCTTTAAAATTTAAATCTTGTTTACATTCACCCCCAGAGCCTCGCCCATTCTATGCCACGCATCCTAGCCCACATGGGATTAAATTGAATTAAATATAAATTGAGGCTAAATAAATACATTCAACGACCCGTGAGCCACTTGTGTAATTTGCTTGCGAAGATAAAAATTAACCGTAACTAATCTCAGTAGACATTATTTGCAACGGGAAGTAGACCGTGATTACCTTTAACGGATCAGTTCGTTCCCATAATTTCATTTGTCATAATTTCAACGTTTGCCATAAAATACATAGAAGCGTGCTGCTTTCAGGATTTTTACTAATTTCATCTTATAGAAAGCAAGTAGGTTAAGGTTAAGTTCCTTTAATAACAAGTCTAAAGTTTGAAGAGACTACTGTTTTAGAAATAAATTATTTTATGACAAAATATCGGGTGTTCATTAAAGATTATCACGGTCTAGATCGCGCAGCAAACATGTCTAAAGTAATCAACCGTGAATGATTTAGAATCTGTTTTAACAAATCACGTTAAACCCGAAGTTAAATCTACAGTATCGCCGAAAAAAGTTCTACTTCGAAGCCGTTTGTTAACATGAAGCTATTTTTAGTCACCCCCTTTAGAATTGTTAAAATAGAATGTCCGAGACCCAGTAATTTGAAATCCAATAACTGGAGTTACAGGGGGTTGGGTTAACCTATATTTCAAAATTATGCTTAAGGATAATGCCACGAGACAGCGAGGGTTACCGGCAACTGGTTTCTTTTGAACATTTTTTTACGGTGTTTTGTTTCTGTCAACGGCTTCGACACATTGAAAGCACTGTCGTAGACAGACGTACGTCTACAATAATCATTCGTCGTTTTTTCATCTTTTAAATTTACTGGCATGCTACTGGATACTTAGACGAAAAATGAGTCTTTCCGAATGTTTTTATTTAATTGCGTCAGGTTTTCTAATTGCAAAGTCTCACTTTTGCCATCACTAGTGTTGGCACAGTTCTGTTTGTGTTTACATCACTCATTTTAATGGATCGGTCATCTCGAGCAAGGACGGGCGGTCCATTGTTTAAAGATAACAAATTCAAATCTTTTAGTCTGCGTCATTAGCATAGCAATTTCCATTACTAAAGGGATTACGTTTTGCGGCGACATGCGTTAAATACCAGCCGTTTGCATTTTTTCCACTTCTTCTTCAGTAGCAAATGCTTCAAACGAATTATCTTTGCTTATCGCCGATATTATTCCCACAATTAGCGGAGGACACGGTTACAAGGAATCAAAGCGCAACTTTACCTTTCATTAATTAACGGGATTAAACTGACTTTTGATATAATTAATGAGTAATGAAAGCTCGTGGAATTTAATTAAATTTATGAAAATAATTAACCTACGCTTTGTAAAATTTTCAGTCAGGTGAAAGATACCGTGAACCAAGATTACTTGTGTTGTTTGTTATAAAAACACGGCTTTTATAGGTGGAGTTTTCCTCATTAAAACCAGCCTGCGAGTATATTATAAAAAAAAAATATTAAAATATTATGTAACTAGCCTTAATCTGCGACTCGGTTCGCCTAAACTACTAGGTCTATCACTCGAATTGAAAGTCAGGGATCTCACTAATTTCCCGTGGGAATTCCCAGAAGTGAAGACTTACACTGTATCAAGTACCTACACCTTCGCAAAAATTCATGTCTCTATAGTTAGCGGTTAAGGTTTCAGAATTTTGGCGCAATGTCTCATTCTTCATAATCGACGTTAGTCATAAAGTAATTTATTTCTGAAACAGTACTTTTTTCCGGATTTTATAAATACTTACTATCTTTTAGAATGCAGTAGGTCAGGCTAGGTTTGTTTTATAACAATTCCGAAGAAAATACTGTTTGATTGTGGAAAATTATAAATTATTATTACTTGTTAAATTATGTGAAATCATAGAGACCCCAGGATTTTACAAGAATTCCATGGGATTAACGGGATAGAGATATCTTGCAGATATCTACATACCTTAATTCATACAAAACTCCAAAATTTCATCCAGCAATTTCAGCGTGAAGGTAGGTTACAAACACACACACACACACACACACACACACACACACACACGCACGCACGCACGCACACACACACACACACACACACACACACGCACGCACGCACGCACACACACACACGGACGTACACACTCACTTATACGTCTTTATTAGTAGGATATAATGCAAAAAGCAAAACCCGAATTCAAAACATACTGCGCTTTAGTAGTCTGATAACAAAATCGTCACCGTGAATTCTTTACCGGTACGTCTTGTCAGTCTTAGTTTATTTAAGCTAGTGAGTAGGCATAACTAATTCTGTCAAGAGCTACGGCTACGGTTGGCGTCGAGTTGTCATCGAGCGTAACGCCGTTTCACACCCGATGTGGAATACGCAGCTGCGCTATCGGAACGTTTAGGGAGACTAGTTCAACATTTTTGTTACCTTTTCTTCATTGATATACCTTACCTGACGTCACAATAGGCACAATAAGCAGGAAGGGCAAAAAACCAAGGGCCCCCTGGTTGGGCCTAGAGCGCTGAATGGACATTGCTTCTTTTTTGTTAAGGAAGGACCGTACGACAATTTGCCACGGTTCCCAGGCGTTATAGTTACGATACTAAGACATGGAGTAGGGTGATGGTAAGAATCACGCCGTGTGAGATTACTGATTAGTTGAATAAGAATAATAGGGATGTTAATATCACCAATCAACTAACGTACTTTTCATGAGCTGTCAAAACACAATTCTTCTATAATATATAGGTTGAATGGGAATAGCAACTTATGATGTTATTTGTTCGCCAACTCAATCAACTAACTATTTCTTTGTTTTAAAGCAGCAAAAATCAAATTTTGCAGTTAATCGAAAATTAATCTGGTCACCAATAAAGCGTTTTTTTACTGGAGTCGTGTCTTTGAATTATTTTTTAATGGCGTCATCATCCCTATATTACACGAATAAGAATTACCTCAAAACAACTCTTAATATTAATTACCTAGAGATGTCGACCAAGTAATTCCTAAACAACCCTAGAGTTTAATGTCAGGTGTATGGTTTAAAGCATCAAAGGCTATTTTGACTAATATTAACCAGCCTCATTGTTTTTATTCTGATGTAGAAACTCATAAAAGATGGCAAAGCACTTATTTGCTAACTAGTGAGAAAGCCGACTATACGATTATATTTCCAGTCGACGGCTGATCGGCAAAAATTAAGCAATCAAATTTACTCTTGATTACATTTTTTAACAATAAAAATTAGAACAGTTTACGTTATTTCACCTGTTCAATGTTTCCTAAAAGTTAAAGAAAATCAAAAACAATACGTATATTTTGACACGTTCCCTCCATAACTTAACTTATAGTTAAACGTTATACTAACAAAACGACAATATGGCTGCAACTCAAAGACAGTGAATCAGTTTTCTCAATCGCCCACAGCCACTTGTGTCCATTATTAGCCAGTAATTTGTCTAACGTTAAATTAGAGCGAATCTACTAAGGTATCCTAATTGTCGATCGGCTCGTATTTCCGCCGTCAGCCGCAGCGGCCGGCGCTCGCGTAATTTTCCGGCTTTATCTTCGGTCAAACCGCAGACAGGGCGCTAGGGCAAAGATTCGCCGAATATAAAGAGGATCTGCCCTTAATAATTTTAAGTTAGTATCTCGCTGACGCAATATAAGCCACAAAGTAAAATAGTTTAGTGCATAATCATGTATGTTTTAGCCCAGTTTAGACCTGCAAGAAAAATCGTGCAAGTTGCATTGCAGCGTTCGATTTACCATTTCACTCTCGTTCGCTTTAGGGCCTGGCAATGTAATGCAACTTGCACAATTTTCGAGTCAAATCTAAAAAAGGAGAGATTCTCCACTTAAAAAAAAACTGAAAACACGATGAGTGCAACTTTGGAGCTGGAACTGCTCTGAGTAATAAAAAATTCAAAAGCCAAATTAAACACAACAAAGGCTGGTAACCTTCAATCCGACAAAACATGTTTATTTCTTGTGCAAACGCACCTATATACCAGTCGGTAATATAGGTATTCGTTGGTCAGACAAGGAGCACCACGCCCGAGACATTACGGATGCGTTCCGGCGCGTTCACCTGCGATCGAGGTGAAGGTCACTCGCCGCGTGAACCAGCAAACGTCGCCCAGACTGAACGCAAATGTTATCGTTATTACTGGCTGGTTCGGCTGGATAGCAACGCACGTGGCCTTCAAATTTAGAGAAAAAAAAGCTCCAAATTCAAAAATATGTCTTGCGAACTGCCAGACATCACAGAGGTTAAATAATTATTTTTATAAGCATTCGGTGTCAAGATAATAAAGTAGAAACACATGTTTATTTCGAGGTTAAAGTTTGCGTGCCTAGTCGAAGGACGTTTTGTAATATAAAACTAAAATTAACATTCTTCACTTGATTGTATTCTAATGTCAACCACGTTTTAACATTCCCGCCACACGGCCATCTTGCTTTTCGTTTTGACCGGTTTCGGCGGGACGCAACTCAAATAGCGTTGGAATGCCGCCTTTACTGGGTTTTTTCCCAGCTTGCCCGTTTGTAACATATATAACCAGTAAACGAGCTTTTACGATATCTATGGCCCAGTCAAATATTACATAACACAAGGTAAGTAAGCCTCATGAATATCTAAAGCTTTGAAGAATTCTTGCATAATTGAATAATTTACTTAAGATTAGTTAATAAAACCCGCGTTACAAGTCATGCTTCTTCCGAGCAAATGGCTGTCGCTTTGGCTGTAAACAGTCGCGATAACGACCTCGAAATCCTCGCCAGTTAATTCCTAAGCTATTCTGAATTCTCAGTGATTAATACAGCGGTTATTACCATTTCGAGCTATTTTTAAAACTTTCAATTTCCTTCCGCCTTTCTGAGCCCGAACAAAGCTACCAATTAAGCTTCATAATCGCTAGCACGCTTATAATAATTAATACTGCAGAAATTAAACGCCTGCAATAAGCGTACGGTCTGTACGGATTACACAAAAAATACACAATCGTAGCTTTGTGCTCTACCGAACATTAATTAAGAAGAAAAGGATTTGAAGTTGCACAAAGGTCCTAAATCAGCGATACTGTGTTGAGCCCTATGTCTAAGGTAATACATTTTAAATTCTCGCGTTCAGTGCAAGTGGGACAGTATCGAACAGGCAACTATGGTTGGCGCGAAGCACATTTGTGGCTTTGAAAAAGATTGGCATTGGAGCCAACATATTTTTTTACCCTGTTCCGTGTAATGATTGTAATGAGTTGATGCTTATTTAATTTGTATTTAGGCGCCATTTATTTTTGACGCTTACTTTTATTAACTAGAGGTTGTAGCCATGGTAGCCTAGTGGCCTATCAAGCAGAGGATCGTGGGTTCAAATCCAGCTCACACCTCTGAGTTTTCGGATTTTATGTGCGAAACTACATTTGAAATGTTGACTATGAGCTGTACGATGAAAGAAAACATCGTGAGGAAACCTGCACACACATGCGAAGCATTTCAACGGTGTATGCGAAGTTCCCAATCCGCACAGGGCACGCGTGGGAACTACAGTCCACGCCCTCTCATTCTGAGAGACCTGTACCCAATAGTGGGACGTATATAGACCGATATGAAACACATTCGCAATTCAAAATGCTCTAGGCCTAGCCTTGATGACGTGTAGTATGTATTGTACAGTACGTGTGCATAGTATGATAGCGGGAGGCCAGCCGAGTCACTAACGAGGGTAAAAGTGCCTATTTCCGTGTAGTAATGACCGTCCTGACGACCAAGCGGGATAGTGCCGTCTAAATTTAAATTTTCACTTTATTTCTCGCAATTTAAGGTTGCAAAGTTTCAGATTTAAATTAAAACTTTTTGGACCTGTTGGTAGTTTTGGTACTGAATCACCCAATATAAAACAAGATATATAGACGAATCGAACGAATACAGGTAATAGGAGAATAAACACACTGATCACACCGGCACGGCGTCGTAGCAACACAATTCTACCGGCTTGCCTATTTTTTTTCGTAAATAGGTACCTACAATGGTGACAACTGTGAAAAGTATAGGACAGCTTGTATGCAGTTACTAACGCTTTTCTGTCCCTCCGGGTGTTGTTACTAAAATTTTCACTCCTCGCAACTGTTTAGTACGTAGTACTTACCTACCTACTTAGTTATTATCTTTGACTTGGGTCTGAGCAGAATTCGGTTATGGCTAGTCCGCGGGCACTAGATAATTTTATTCTTGATTCCTACAACTCCTCGAGGAGTTGTACATACTGAGGAAAAGCGCTATGCTATGAGTGAGAAATATTATTTAAAAACCCTCGGAAAATCTGATGGTTCTCCATTTGGGACCATAATTTAGGATTGCGTTTCAATGGCAGCTCTTGGACTGATGATAAACAAAAACGCATATTCTTAGTCCTTAGACCAAAAAATATTCTTGTATTTTATGAAGCTTTATTTTTTGTTACACAAAATTCTAAAAAACCTTATTAATCAAAATGGAAATTAACAGTTAGAACAACGGATTGGTGGGACCCCTGTCGGCGTGTGGAGATTTATTTAAAAACTTCTCTGCTACGGTTCTAAACAATGTTTTATGCAAAAGTACGAAAAAAGGACTGTAACGGACTTCTCTTTAGAGATAAGGACTTTTAATCGTTAACACGATTGGAATCAACCTACAAAGATCAACTGATGAAACAATTAACACGGCATTGTTGGCATAGGGCGCGTTTTATTTCTAAGTTGTCGACGCCGATTATTGCATTGTCATTTGGAGCTCTATATTTATATGTACTAAACTTCAATCAGACTATTTGGAAGTGGGTAAAAATGGAATCGCAAGATTTATCGACATCGTTGCTCAGTTTGTTGACTTTGTTAGTTACTTGGAGCTGAAGGATGTTAAAACATCAATAACATTGGTACAATCTTTTAAATATCTAGTCAATTGACAAAAGAAGTGAAGTTTGCTTATGGAAATCAAGAAGTCGAGTAAATAACTCAGGAACCTTTAATTTGGCGAGAAAAGCCGGCAACGCACTTGTGACTCTTCTGGTGTCGCAGGTGTCCATGGGCGACGGTAGTCGTTTACCATCAGGCGATCCGTCTGCTCGTTTGCCCCCTATACCATAATAAAAAAAAATAAAAAATTAGAAAGTTCGATTATCGTAGTAACGTTTTGATTTTCTTAATCAGGTTTTTAAGGCGTATTCTTTATTCATTGTAACCTCCAAGACGCTCCTAGCAACGCATGCAATGGGCAGGCAAAACGCTGGCCACGCCGGTCGTTCGTAGTCGTTGCTAGGCCATAACTTAGAGAAGGTCCAATCTATAAAAAAAATTGTTACTCAACACAGCGAGGTTGATTGTTAATACACATTTTATTGAAACGATGATGTCACCATGTCATTTAGTTGGTTTTTGATTGGCCTTAGTGATAAAGCTTAAGAAATATACAGCTATAAATGTATTCTATTGCCAATTGACTATATCATCACAATTATACAGTAGGCGGTTTCTGATGAGTGAGGTCTCCTACGTCTTTGGGATATAAAACACTCATTATGGGAGTTGCTATTATTTCATATCTACTTTACTTTTTCTGATATTTTTCGAGGGGGCTACGCGTGTAACAGTAGAAACCAGAAGAATGAGAGTAGCGTGTTTTAGGAACACAGATGCATCAGATGCATCATCTTCCGGTCTAACGTAAAAACCGTGTTGCTGTATGGATGTGAGACGTGGAAGGTCACAAGGACGGCTCCAGGTTTTCGTCAACCGCTGTCTTCGCCGTATTCTCGGCGTATACTGGCCCGAGAAGATCTCCAATGTAGATCTGTGGGAACGCTGCAGTGAAACTCCGATCGACCAGCAGGAGCAGATCAAACACCGCAAGTGGAACTGGATCGGCCAGACGCTCCGGAGGGACCCCCAGCACATACCGAGGCAAGCCCTAGACTGGAATCCCCAAGGGAAACGGAAACGTGGCCGTCCTAAGCAATCCTGGCAGCGGACGATCGCCGCAGAAACGAAGGCGATAGGAATGACTTGGAGCGAAGTAAAAAGTGAAGCTCAAGACCGTTCGAGATGGTGACTTAATGTGGACGCCCTCTTCCCCATCCAGGGGACGTAGGACATAAGTCAAAAGTAAGTCACGCTAATTTTCAACACAAAACATACATACGTAGTCTAATAAAATTGGGTCTTCAACTCTTAATTTTGTCTAAAGAGTTATCTGGTAATTAACTGAAAAGGTCATACGAATTTCGTATAAACTTGAGTATCTCATTTTCTTTACCGAAGGCAGCTAAAAGTCGACTCTGTTTTCAT
Organism: Archips crataeganus; assembly: GCA_947859365.1. Taxonomy (NCBI): domain Eukaryota; kingdom Metazoa; phylum Arthropoda; class Insecta; order Lepidoptera; family Tortricidae; genus Archips; species Archips crataeganus. The sequence continues at coordinate 4,579,285 of OX402049.1, read as the reverse complement.
GCGCCTCTAAACACATTTCATGTGAAGTAACGGAAATATGATTACATCCGTCGGTTCTCAACTTTCCGGGCGCGTTTTCAGTTCGGTCCTTGACCCTCAAAGTTTCTTAAACTTCGGTACCTACAGCGTTAGCGATACCTACTGGAAATAGTAAAGCTTGAGCAACGTTTTCTGATACGGCTTCTTGATTTCACTTTATGATAGCTATCGTGGGTATTTGAACACAAATTAAATGAAAGATTAAATAACGAATAAGTATCTGATAACATTGTTTACGGGGATTACCTACTCAATATTATCTTTCCAATTTAAGATGGTACTTTTATTAAGTAGCGACGCGAAAGCGGCGAATGCTCTATTAGTGTAGTAGCTTGAGCTTCATTTTTATTTGGGCGATTTGGAGGTGTGATCAGGACCAAGTTTAACTAACTCGGTTAATTATAGGCTTGCATTTCGAACAGTAATCTCACTAAATTAGTCTTCTTTTGTTTTTAGTTTTTTCGTCGCTAGAGATGTGAGTTAACACTTCAGTAGGTAATGCTAATGAAAAAACAAAATGTGAATGTTGCACGTAAATCAAAGTCGAAGTCAGAATATCTTTATACAATAAAGAGTTTTACATACTTATATAAAAAATATCTTCCAAAGCTATCGCAAACATTTTATCGAGTCTGCCATGGCTACAAGATCAGTAAAGACCTTGAAACGTTGAGACGGAGTTAAACAGTCGCGATAAAATCTGATAGCATGTACTTTATCCCAAAAAAACTTATAAGTAGTATATAATTTAAAGAAAGCCTCCTTAGTTTATATTTAGGGCACTAAAAGGGGTATATCTTTAAGCACAAAGTCCGACATTATCGTCAACGCATAGACCTTTTCCTTAAGGTGAGCACTTTTATATGCCTATCAAACCTTACGGGCACAATAAAACACGATTGTTTTCCATTAACGTGGATGCCACTGGCCTTCTACGAATTGAAAAAAGAATACAGATTGCCAATTTGGACATTTGGCTCTGCTTTTGACCGTGTTCAGCTCATTGAGACTCCTTTGAAGAATATTGAAGAAATCAGTGCTAAAAAAGGGATTTTGTATAGAATTACCGGCCTACTGTCTTTCAACTCATGTTGAAGTTTTTGACCCAAAAAAAAAAAATTTTGAACCTGGATCCCTTGGTTTCCCATAATTGAATCAACGTTTGTCATAAAATATATAGAAGTGTGCCGTTTTCAGGATTGTTTAAAATGCCATCTTATAGAATGCAGTTGGTTGGAATGCAATAACAATTCCGAAGAAAAATACTGTTTCAGAAAAAAAAACACTTTTCGACTAATGAAAATTATGGAAAACCATAGAGACCCTTTTAAACCCTTTCGCGTTGACGTCTCGATTACTAAAGACAACTTGGGATTGCTTCTAGTGGGATGTAGGTACTGTATATTTAATAAACTGTTCTCGTGGTATTTGATATGCAAACACTAAGAAAAAAAAGCCGTGGTGGCCTAGGTGGTTTGACCTATGGTCTCTCAAGCAGAGGGGCCGTGGATTCGAGTCCGGGCTCGCACCTCCTGAGTTTTTCGGAATTTATGTGCGAAATTACATTTGTAATTTACCATGAGCTTTACGGTGAAGGAAAACATCGTGAGGAAACCTGTATACACCTGAGAAGAAATTCATTGGTGTATGTGAAGTTGCCAATCCGCACTGGGCCCGCGTGGGAACTACGGCCTAAGCCCTCTCATTCTGAGAGGAGGCCTGTGCCCTACAGTGGGACGTATATAGGCTGGGATGATGATGAAACACTAAGAGCTCAAATTGTGTAGAGTGTGGTGTGGTTGAGGATGTGCATCACTTATAATTGATGGAGTGTGGTGTGCCAAAACTCGAGCCAGGAGGGATACTTTTGTAGATACTGAGACCTTACTCTCTTGAATATTGGTGTTTTCCAAGCTATACTCTCGGAGCCCTTGTTGCAGCTGCTAGATTTGTATACGGATTTTTAGATAATTAAGTAGATGGATCTGTGGTATGTTTCATTGGTAGAGAACCCGCATACAGGTTTAGGGGTCTTCTAGGTTTCGGCGGTGTGATTTGGAGGATATTTCGTATGCTTGGGTCGAGTCGTATTTTTAGTTAGGTTAGGTTAGCTAGACAATTGTCCATTTCTGAATCAAGTTCCATAATAAATAAACAGTTTGTAACTGAACAAAGTGCAAGACCTGGTTGATAAATGGCAAAGTTGAGTATGATGCAATGGCAAACTTTTTTATTAATTTTTGTTACTTTTTTTTTCGTTTGGTTAATTTGAAATTAGATTAAATATTATTATACAGCTTTGTATGGACCAAACGAAAAAAAAGCGCTAAAAGGCTAATAAAAGTATGACATTCCATCAGACTCCTCTTGGTCATCAACCAGGTATCGATTTGATTTTCGTTCAGTTACAAGCTGTATGTAGTTAAAAAAAAAAACACTAAGGGCTCTTAAAGTTAATAAAATATCCGCTAAGTAGGAAAATGGCATGTTGAGTACGCACTTTGTATTTACATCTAAACAGCAGCGGGACCTTCGTCATTGCGTCCGTCCGTCTGTCGGGTCGAACAAATAAATGCTATCAACGCAGGGAGCTAGCGACAACCGGAACCTCTGTACTTTAATTAAAAGTAAATCTTTTTTATTTGCGTAAGTAAATTTTAGCCAAGTAAATGAGGTTACTTTGGATACCGTTTTTAAAATGTTTAGTGAGAAAATTAAGTTCTGCGGTTTGCTTCGTTACAAGGCAAGGTATTGACATTGTATTTAGTTCTGACGGTTAGCGAGATAATTTGCCAAGACTAATTGTGTTCTAGAAAAGTAAGGTTCTACAAACACGCTTGGCGTGTTTAGTTACCATCCTACATGAAATCGGCGTCGAGTTGTGATTATTTTTTAAAACAGCTCTCGACCCTTATTAAATAAAATTTCGACCGAATATGAGGAATTAATTAATTGATACTCGCACAATTAAACGTGTACCAACGTAATAGGTCTTTAACATTCATGAAGAGTACTTTCTAGTATAATTCAAAAGTTTTCCATAATCGTTTTTACATATTCATCGAAATGTCAGGGTGCGTTTCAGACGCGATGTCTGAGGGAATTTGAATAACAAATGGGTGACATCTGCATGTTTCTAGCGGGGATTTCACGGTTCCCCTCAAATCCTGCCTTGCTGAAAACAATGACACCAACATCTGAAGGCACAGTTGTGAAGCTCATTTCGCGAAAAATAAAGCTTAATCCACTTATGCTAATATCCTATTTGACAACATCTTAGACCTCATAAATGTGTAAATCCGTTGCCAATCAATAGTTTTAATTTCAAGTACATACTATTTAACCGTGAGGTCCACGAATAGACAAACATTCTTCGTGTCAATACACTCAGAACTTACGTCACCGGTCGCCAAGCGAACGTCTCTTGACTTGAATAACAATTACTTCGGTTTCCTAGGTAGAATGATAATTAAATTTTCCACATTCACAACCCAATACCATAACGAAACAATTTCGGTAAGTCTATTGGCCGGTATTCAGAACCTGTCGGTCTATATTTTAAAGGCGGTTATGAACGCTGACTCGCGGCCGGCAATTCTCTAGACGCCTATGAATTTTCACCGCTTCGTAATAGGACATTCTTAGAGTAAGAAATCCGTTGGGCCGATAAAATAGAGGTAACACTGCTAACAACCTCGAGTAAACATTTCTCATTCAAATTGCGTTTGCGTCGCCCGGCTGCCCCATTTCAAAACCTAGTAACTCTCAAAAAATCAATTTTGCGATTTTTGCTTAAAACGTGGTTTCTAGTAAGTGCCTACAGGAGGTGCCTACGGGCTTGACCATTTTAAAACCTAGTATGGCACAAAACTATTTCAAAAACCTAGTATGTGGCATGCACTCTAGGTTTTGAAAAAGTCTGAGAGGTTTATAGGTTTGATGTGGTCAAACGATAATCAATCAATATGCTCACTTCAAAAGTCAGTATGGTACATAATTTGAGATAAAACACGTAATATAAGAAATTAAACATAAATAATACTCGTAATATAAGTACCTGGATATTCGTCTTAAACTAGTTAACCAAGAAAGTATCACTTTTCCAAATACATATTGCTAAATGAACTAAATTACTAACTAAAATTACTTTGCTCATCCGCGACCTTACAATAGTTACGTTTATGCAAGAAATGCACACGTTTCACGACATTTCATTTCACATTTTTAATATGGACCTCCGCAAAGTAACGCCTGATTCAATAAATTATATTGCTAAATTTAGTACGGCTGAGACAAAACATGTTTTTTCGCTCTCCTGTAAAATTAGCTGAATATCCCTTACTATGTTTTGAAATGGCGCAGCCGCGCTTTTGAAAATATTTTAATTTTAAGGTTTGTTTGGCAAGAGGTTCATTTTGTTGTGTGGTTTGTGAGGCGCGCCGTTTGTCGCAAGAGGTTTGCGTCGCCATTTGCGACATTACGCCTCTGATGAGACGGCAAATTGCTCATTTATCTGCTGCGACACTTGCAAAATTAACTGTTGTTAAGAATGTGATGCCGAGGTTCATAAGCCATTTGACAAAGGCGTGTTTATTTAACATATTTAAATTCCTTGTTTACTATTCTAGTATTTGTTATTCAACAACGTGACACGGAATATTTGACTCCTGCTTACAATCAAACGATTACAGATTCGAATATATTTTTCTTTAAAAGTCTTAGGTAGTTTAATAATTTTTTTGTTGGAATTTTCATTTGAAATGTAAGCTTTCTTTGGTGACTGTACTTCTTGTTAACTGTAGGTACTTACATTGTCATTCAAACTATAAATCCGTACCAAATTTTCAAGTCGATCCAATCATTAGAAGTGGATGAAATTCGACTTCCACTTCACACACGACAGCTGATAACTTTGAGACGGCTGAAACGATTTTGATGAAACATATCTAAGAACCATCGCCAAGCTGCTTTCAAATAAAGAAGTCGCATCCAAACCGGTTCACCCGTTTAAGAGCTATAATACCACAGACAGACACACACACATAGCGGTCAAACTTATAACACCCCTCTTTTTGTGTCGGGGGTTAAAAAAGGAAAAAAATAGTTAGATACTTGAACATTACGAGTCAGATAAAAGTTGGTAAGAATCCGGTGAGCCTACGAATTTTAAATTCCCTTTCTGAGTAGCCAGAGTTGTCCGTCCCTCCTTATCCACATGGAGTGGTGTGACGTCACAATGGTCTGAGCCGTCCTGAGACGTTAATTGCACGACACCGACCGAAGCTCGGTGCCAGCGTCTATAGATATAGCTAGTTACACCTCATTACACTCTGACATGGCACCAATTAAAAATACCGTGGAACTCTCTATAAAATGTGACGGGTTTTTTGCCCCATTTGCTTGCTAGAAAATAAATTGAAAATGTTCACCTTTACGTACTTTCGCTCGTTTTTTGCTAAATAAACCGGGTAGATCGTAAATTACACTAATATTAAAAGTGAGAAACGTTTGTGTGTTCATTACTCTTAAAGTGTGTTCACATTTTGTTAGTATATCTACTATGTTTAGTGATAAGTAGTCAGAAAGTTAAAAAATAAAAAAATGAACTATTTAATTTAGATTTAAGATAAAATCAATAAAATAAAATGAAGTGAAATCAAAAATTTTAATTTACTAATTAGGCTCCCGTTTCCCCATACCAACGGTATCGTATTAAACCAGAGTGCGAGTGTTTCACGCAAACGGCTGGACGGATTTCGATGAAGTTTGGAAGGTAAAGGTATAACGGGATTTCAGGAACGACAAAGGCCATTTTTTAGTCTGATATTCGTACTCGGGTAAAATGACAAAATGTCGACCACTAAGTCACACTTTTGCACAGATATTCTTCATATAATGTAAATGAGAATCACAATGTATTTTTTGTAAATTTCTTACAGTCCTATGGAATGGTCACTGCTAGCGTTAAAAATTAAATGTTAAAACAAACTTCGCGCTGTGTAAACATGCTAACATTGAGTAAATTGCACACGCTATAGGAGTTTCCTTCTAATGAGTGCTAAACAAATGGCAAAGCGGTCCAATATGTACTCAACACGACAACCGCAACCAACAACAAATATGCAACGTATAAAACGATTGGATACACGCCTAAGAAACTCCTTGCTCCTCTGTAAAACTAAATAGAATCTTAAAACAATCAGTATAAAACTCAAAGTCGCCCAGTGGAGATTGCAAAGAAAGACGCAACAGATCCCTGCGAATATGTTCGCAGGCTCACTCGGAGTTACAAACGCTCGCAATTCATTTTGTGAACTGAATATATTACTTTGTAGCAGAAGATAAGCAACTCTTTCGCGCAACGCATAGGGATGAATATCAAATTGAGGAGAATCCGTAGAAATAAGGAGGGAATTCACGGTGATAGCAGGCGATAGTGACTTCTATATCAAACCTGATGAGGTCTAAAATGAAAGCCGGTTTCAATTATTTTTACAAATCCCAAAATTGTGATCATATGGCAACGTAGGCTATAAATATATTCGGTTTATTGAAATCTTACACTGCCATAAGAAGTCTTAAATTGATCTCGGAGAACTTGAGTACATTTATTTTGTTACTCTCTTATTCCCTTACAATATATTGAACAAATTCATGTACAATTAATTAGGCAATATTTTGTTTTCCGTAACATTGTGTTACAGAAAAATCTAACTATACAAAAGACTGGCTGACTGGGGAACTGACTGACTGACTGACATATCAACACACAGCCCAAACCGCTGGTTCTAGAGATTCCAAAGTTGGCACGTAGGTTCCTTATAAGGTCTAGGGGTGCTCACTAAGAAAGGATTTTTCAAAATTCACAACATATGGGGGTAAGACTGGGGTCCAACCAAAGTTTGTATGGAGAAACAAGATTAGTTAGACTATTTTATTCGAAACTTCACAGGAGTACTCCTAACGATAAATGAGTAAATACGTGTTTCAGGTTTTTTGGGAATTCAACCCCTAAAAGAGGGAAATGGGGTGACAAGGTCTGGAAATCGACATGGGTATTGTTTCTATGGTTTATCGGGTCGCTGGTTACGAAAACAACAACGATTTTAAAATCCAACGTGGCTGACGTGAATTACTATCTCCCCCGTTGGCGTGCGATGGGGTTGAAATGTCTAAATATCAATATTTTTTTGGGACGTTAATTACGAAAATGGCATCGATTTTGAAATTTAATATTATGGATATGAAAATTCTTAAAAATATGTGTGCCAAATTGCAATTCAATCGGTCCAATAGTTTCGCAGCAAAATGGATGTAACAGGAGTGACAGATAGCCACACATGATCCTATAGGGATCTATTTTTGCTTTTGAGGTATGGAACGAGACGGAGGTTTTAAATTTGTTTTTGGTGCCATCTCCATCGTTGTCAATCGGTACCTAGGCGAGTGCAGGCGTTGCGGCGGGATGGGAGGAGTAGTCATCGATAAACTTCCTGCATCCGTAATAAGTACAATTCAAGTTGCTGCACGAAGCATCGCACACCCTAGGCTGATGAAGCTAAAGGCTAAAGACTTTAAATTTGGCACACATACCTTTATTTATACTCGAGTGTCTTGAGTGTAAGAAGGAATTTTTCGATACTCCCACGGAATAGGGAATAAATGGGATTTATATTTTCGCTTCTAAGTGGTTCTATATCCGTAACTATAATTATTCGAGGCTTCAAATTTGGCATAGGTATTTGGTTAGGTAGGTATAGTATAAATCTTCCCAGGCGAATTTTTCGCTTCGAGCCCTTATCTTTCAAAACAAACGGTATCGTCATAGTATTATGGTTCAATTTTAATGTAATGACTCGAAGCGAAAAATTCACCTGGGAAGATTTATACTATATAGGTGAATTTGGTTAGGTGACTATAAAAAAAAATTTAGGATTTCGGAAAGTCCCACGGAATAAGGAAAAAACTTGCTTTATACGTTGAATTCAATGGGACCCTATCTCTGTAACCATTTTTTTAGGATCACAAAGGTGCAGTAAAAAGGGATTTTTGTAATTTCCCGCGTGATAGAGATCGAGAGTTGACTTTAAAACTTTTTTGTGCGCAGACGAAGTCGCGGGAAAAAGCTAGTTAATCAATAAAGGACACAGAAACACAGGCTATCGAATCCATTAGTACCTACACATTCATTCATTCATTCGCACATTAGTAGGTACCTAGTTTATCACTCTACTAGGGGCGTTCAATAAAAAGTGAGAATGATTATGTTATAAACAACTTTTACTAAATGTCATTTTATTTTTCGACATAGTCACCTTTTAGCATAATAAACTTAGTATATCTTTTTTCTAAACTTAAAATTCCATTTTTAAAAAAGGTCTCATCTTGAGTACTTAAAAAATCTTGTACTGCAGCGACTACCGCGTCGTCGTCTTCAAATTTCTGGCCTCTCAGGTATTGTTTCAATCTCGGAAATAGGTAGAAATCACTGGGAGCGAGATCTGGTGAATACGGAGGATGCTTAAGGATATCGAACCCAGCATCACGAATTGCAGCCATTGCAACGGCGGACTTGTGTGCCGGGGCATTGTCCTGGTGGAACAGCACAACTTTCGAGAGTTTACCTCGCCGTTTTTCGCGGATCTCATTGCTCAATGTTGCTATTTGTTTGGCGTATAAAGTGCCCGTAATAGTGGCTCCATGCTTGAGATACTCAATCATTAATACGCCTTTACCATCCCAAAAAACAGAGCCCATGACCTTACCGGCAGATGGGCTCACCTTGAATTTCTTCGGAGTTGGAGATGATGGCCTTTTCCATGTCATAGACTGCAGTTTCGTTTCAGGGTCGTAACGATGGAGCCATGTTTCGTCCATTGTTATAAATCGCGCCAAAAATAGTTCCCGGTCTTGCTGCATCAGGTTCAAAGCTTCTTGACAAGTCTCTAGTCTAGTTTGTTTTTGCGTGTCAGTAAGCATTCTTGGTACCCAACGCGCAGATACCTTTTTCATACCCAAGCGTTCATGTAAAATATTATGCACGCTCCCCGTTGAAATCTTTACATTTTCAGCAATAAAACGAACTGTGACACAACGATCCGCCAAAACTGAGTTTTCGACTTTTTTCACAATTTCTTCAGTTACTGCTGTAGTAGGGCGTCCGGAGCGGGGGTCGTCCATTGTCGATGTTCTTCCACGTCTAAATTCGGCGCACCAACGTGCGACTGTCGAATACGGAGGAGCATTAGACCCTAAAGTGTCCCGCAAATCCAAATTGACTTGGTCCGTAGAAAAATTTTTCAAATACAAGTATTTGATAACGGCGCGCAGTTCAATTTTCTCCATTTTCGCTAACGTACTCAATAGCATTGCAAAGAAATTACTGTATATTTTTTTAAACAAAAGACAGTTAGTTTTTTTTTTCATAGCAATCAGCTAGATAGATTAGCTTTAACGGCCAGTATTTAAATTCGTAATATTAAAAGAGTTTGCATCTCATTCTCACTTTATATTGAACGCCCCTCGTACTTTGTGTGCTAGTTTTTCGCGATAGTTTATTCCTACATGGAAACCCTTATGAGAATTATAATTATGTTTTTATTGAAAACAAGTGAGTTCTAATCACTATGCCATTCAATGTTTAAGCATATTTTATCATCGATATCGATCTGCTTCCCCAATTCTAGTGTCCTGTTTAACCTAAAACGGGGCAATCAGAGTGCACAATTACCGCAAAAAAAAATCAAACCAATTTTAGTTACGTAATTATATTATATTGGTAGCAGTTTCATATCTCTGTGTTAATTAAGCCATCCCTCTCATTCTGTTTTCTTTTTTATATTATAAGTGTTAATATGTCATTCATCAGCATCTTAGACTATAGACGTCCCTCTGGAGGGCACAGAATGCCTCAAAATGAGAGGGCTTGAAGCTCCCATGCGGACCAGCCCGGATTAAAAACTTCACTCACACCATTGAATCGCTTCTCAGATTCATGCAGGTCTAACGATGTTTTCTTTCACAAAGCTCATGGTAAATTTCATATAAATAATTTCGCACATAAATTCCGAAAAACACAGACGTAATACCACTAGGTTACTTACCACGAATACGATTACAATTAATTAATTGATTTTCCTTTTATGGATAAGTTCGCCTTTGTACTATTTTTGTTTTCTTTTTTTTAATCATTTTTGTATTTTATCTACAATAAATTATTTTACATTACATATTACGTACCTATTGTACGTTTACTACATTTAACTTAATTGATGTTTATTTGCGTTGACGCAAAATTTGTTGCCCTGAAAAAACTGCTGTTTCGTTCTTGAGCTGTCGGTGACATAAAGATTGTTCGGGCCTACCAATACGTGTTTTATGCACCTACCCATAACCATTACAGCAAAATTGATTTCAATTTTATGGTTTCTACTCCCATGAATCCAATCATTGTTATCGCTTTTGTGTGCTATTAAAAATAATGAATCCAGGCAATTTAAAAGTAGACCTCTGTGAAATTTACTTTTAATTACCGTGATAACTGACCCCTTATAGTAGAGGATACGCACTGGACAAAATAAAAACAATTCAGGTAATGAAAACCTAAAAAAAAATAAAAATATTTAATCTTCTATACAAAAACAAATCTGTAACAAGTCGATGTCTGCGCATTGAAAATATTTTGGAAAAACTGTTACTAAGGCTATTATTATTAGCACAATAGAACCCAAAACCCAAATGAACAATGTTTACGTCTAGAATTATTATCTGTTCGTCGTCGTCGGTGCGTTTATTCGCACTAATCTCAGGAACTGCTTAACCTACATGGATGCTGTTTTCACTGACAATGTTCAATAAAAGGTATTTTTTAATTTTTCATTAATCACTGTCAGGCCAGGAATGTTTTGGCCAACCCACTCGAGATTATATTTTTTTATTATATTAAATTTGATTTAAAATTATTATCATCCATTAAACAGATGGCTGATGGACGCTTCTAGTTCAGATCTTAGAGTATTAACGGCTCGGCCACGACTTCGCGCGTTTAGCGGCGCGGCGAGCGTTTTATCAGTACATTGCGTGTGCCGCCAGGTAACCACTGTACGGCGAGCGACTCGGCCGCGCAATGAACACAGAAAACGCTCGCCACGCCGTTAAACGCGCGAAGTCGTGGCCGAGCCATAAGCGTGAGTTCGACTATCCGTTTGTTTCTCTTTCTGTCGCGGTTTTCTTTTGATATTTTTGTTCATGAAAGTAAAGATCGCTTGAGTGAGGCGATGATTCGAGTGTAAGGGTCTACAAAGACGTCGAGTGACAGCTTCAGTGCTGGCGCAGGCGCAGTACTCGCTGCGTCGTAGGTCAGGAATTCAGTCTCGAACTTGAGAGTGAACTTTTGTCCGAAGTACTAAAACTTGGGGATGAAAAACAGCCACGTAAATTAAGGTCTGATTATTGTCTACTGTGGATGGAGTAATTGATTGGTTCAGGCTTTACTTTGTGAAGATCCATATTAATGAACCACATATTATTTATTACCAGGGTTTGGAACTGGTACCGAAAATACCTGTGGCATACAGTGGTATTTGAGCCAACTTTATTTTTATGTATGTTTTGAATTTTTTTAATTTTAGAAAATTGTACGTGATTTCTACTCAGAGTCACAAGCTTTTTCGATCCTACAAGGAGAAAAAAGTGTCACTAAACTTTCATTCAATTTTCGATTCTTCCATTTAGTTATGGTCATATAAAGTCTATGAAAGATAGTAATTCAACGGGAAAAAAATCTTGATCAACTTTTATTCTCCTAGTAGAATCGAAAAAACTCGTGATTCTGAGCAAAAATCACATAAAATTTTCCAAATTAAATAAGTTAAAACATACAGCAAAATAAAAGTTGGCCAATTTATATTATAGGTACCTATTTCTCGTTTCGGTTCAAAAGAAACAGCGAAGCAAAACCGGTAGTAGAACCGAAAAATACCGGTTCTTTATAATGGTTCTTGCACGTGTATGCGACGTTGCCGTTTAGTGCGGTGCAATGCTAGTGAGCGGTTCCTGTAGTCTAAGATCCGAACTAGAAGTGACCTTGCTTAAGAGGGTACGATGGCTCAGAGAATTTTGAGAAATAGGTATTTTAATGAAATGTCGCTGTCTCGCCCGAACCCCTCCGTGTCAGTACAGCGAGAGCGGGACAACTGCACCTCAGACCGTTAATAGGCACGTAAAATTGATCAAAACAGAATTTCGTAATCCCCTGTTTTCTTCTCGAAAACTGGGCCAATAAATTTATTTTTTTCACAAATAATTAGAGGACAGATTTAGCTATGCCCCTATGTTTTCCTTTTTTTGTTTATAGGAGGGATTCTTTTCTGACGAGTGTCTGAAAATGACGTTGAAATTGGGCAATTTTTTCGGTTTTTGAAAGCTCATATTTCTTATGTTAATTGAAATATGGAAAAAAAACGAAACAGGGCATAGCTGTGGTAGATACTGATTACACAGTAAAAAAAATTTGGCTCTAAAGCCATTATCCAGGGAGGAAACAGGGGATTACGTTTGTATGTAGAAATGGTGCGCATCGTACCCTCTTAATGGATGAAATTAATTTTATACCAAATTTAATATATATTAAAGAAAAATAATTTTTCGCAGCCGAAATCACGAGCCAGTTTGTGTTTTATTGACTAGTAAATAGGAACAGCCCATCAGTTAGAGAACCTAAAGAGATCTCTTCGTAAATAGGTACTTATTCAGAAATAACAGCCGGCCGATGTAGATAAAGAAATCTACGGATTTATTTCCGGAATCGTTGATATTTAATCCATCCCTGATCCCTAAGTGAAACAGATGCTTACCTGACGACGGGAATTCCCAACGTTACTTATTGTAATGCCTATAAATATATTTCCAAAGACAGTTTTTTCAAGCAGTCGCACGTTCTGAGTCCGCCTTTATGTTTGTCTGACGCGTCACTGTTTATTAAAAAATTATGTTTCGTAATTAGGTAGATTTTTATCCTTAAAGTGTGTTAAAAGCATAAACATGTTACTTGACACTATAATAAGTGAGTTATGTTTGATATTTTTGTTATATCCATTTTGCTTTGCTAAAATATTGTAATGGCTCGGTTACTAGTGTTACTACTAGTATAGCACAACCGTAACTGAGTCCTCGCCTGCGCGGTACAGGGGCTGGGGGGTATGACGCCAAACGGGGCCGGAAGAGGTGGTTCGCATGTGTAAAACATTAGGACTGGCAGTCGAATTGAAATTCTGCAATTTCCTGAAATTTCCCTAAACGTCTCTCTAAACTAGTTGAGATTTCGAGATTTTATCTGAAACTCGTCAAAATATTGGAATAAAAAGTAACCTATGTTCCTTATTCCTTTTTTTTATCGGGATATTTGTACTCATTTGGATCCTAATTATAATTCAAACTCACCTTGTGCCATTATAGTTACATTTTAGTGGAGGAGCGGTGTCTCTTGACACAGGTATCTCGATACTTAAAAAGAGGTACCAACCTGTATTTTGTAAAACTGTTTGTGTTACTGAATAAAACATTTTTTTATTTTTTATTTTTATTATTTCAGACACCCAGCTACATATATACCAAATTTCATTACGTTTTAGCGTGTAAGAGTAACAAATACATACACACATACATGCATTCGCATTTATAATATTGGTGTGATTCGTTTCAAGACACTTTGTGTAGACAGTATGCATGTATACTAAAACGTCTGGACGTTGCATCGCAATATGTTCATATGTGTCGTGTGGTATGTTCCGCACAGGCTGACGCTCAGTTGGCTCGCTTCGACGCGCTCATGGAGTAATGCCAGTTGCAATCTCGACACAGCCTCTATGCTTATCTACTTACAAGACTTACAAGTAAGAAGTAATGTATATACCTACCTAGTTTTAAGGCATTTTTGAGACATTTATTGTTTTTTACTCGACTGTGCGACGCAAAGAATAATTTATTAGGAATATTTTTATTAGGAACTTTCAAGCCGGTCACGATTTTAAATGTTCTAGACTTTTAGTTTTTATTAGATACTAAAAATTTTATTCGAATTTTCTAATTGTTTTGTCTTAATAAAACTTTCATCTTAAAATCATTGGTATTCAAAGCTATGTAATTAAAAATTAAATGGCCAAATGGGTTGCTAAGAGCAAAATTCGAGAATGACTTTACCGATTTCATTCATCTTTTTTTAAGATTTCTGATACATACTTTGTTAAAGGTTCTTAGGAAAAAAAATATCCGGGATATATATTCCATTCAAAGTAACCTTATCACTGTAACTGTAGCTGTTATAGAGACTTGATACTTGGCTGATATCATCTTTTACTATGATAAAGGTGCAGTGAGAAGGGATTTTTAGGGTTTCCCGCGGGATACAGAACAGAAGTCGTCCATAATTTTATCTGCGCGTGGAAAAAGTCGCGGTAAAAAGCTAGTATAGAAAATTAATGGCAACTAAGATCAATTCGTCACACGAACTCTCATGCAACAGTAAACCATAATTTGCTTTCATTTAAGGTAAACGTACCAATGCTCGACACCTCAACGCCCAGTAGATGACACCCATCTGTCATCTCTATTACTATCTCATAAGACTGAAGGCGCCATGTATTGGGTCAGTGTCGAGCACAGGGCCGTTAACCTTACTTGAAATGTTGATTTATGTCTCATTTTAGCGCAAATATTAGCTTGTCTTTAGTGTGAGGCGTATGAACCACGATCCTTGTTTTTGTGGAAAAAACAACACAGTATAAATCAAACGTCTTTACCACCCAAAGCAATAATTCTTACGCGAGAAACAGTTTTTTATTATGTTTCTTTGTATTTTCATCTGTGTGCGAAACGCATGACTGAAGCTAAAATTTATCACAATGTTAACCTATTTGACTTGCGTTACACTGTTACTTGTCTAATCGAAATTGTTTCAATTACCTTGTCGTGGTCATGCGCACTATCAAACGCAAGACAATGTATGTATTGGGGAACTTGCACACAACTGAATATCACGTATTCATCTAATCAGTTATAATAGCGAAGCAATATTATGTTAGAAATGAACGACATATACGGATTACTGGCTGTGGAGTAGGTCGGATGCGGCAACGCCGCGCTCCTCTGATCAGTAAATCGACGGACTACTGTAATTTGTTTATTGTTTATTGTATCCGTGCTATCTAACCAATGAAGATTTTCTGACATTTGTAACATTGCTAGTATATTAATTCTGGTAAAGCTTGTAATACTAGTAACCCGTGGCTTTCCCGCCTCAGAATCACGATACTTGAGCCAAACACCTTGTTTATTGAATCAGGCGTTACTTTGCGGAGGTCCATATTAATGAACTAAAACAATTACTTTGCTCACCCGCGACCTTACAATAGTTACGTTTATGCAAGAAATGTGCGTTCATGCAGTTCCTCCACCTCCACACTGTACGAACACACACAAATCACATAAACCCAACCATCACCACCACCAAGCTACACTGACGCGTTTCGAACCCAACCAGAGCTCATCTTCAGAGTTACCACAACCGTATGCTATGCTACCAAACGTTAAACTCAAACTGAGTTTAACGTTTGGTAGCATAGCATACGGTTGTGGTAACTCTGAAGATGAGCTCTGGTTGGGTTCGAAACGCGTCAGTGTAGCTTGGTGGTGGTGATGGTTGGGTTTATGTGATTTGTGTGTGTTCGTACAGTGTGGAGGTGGAGGAACTGCATGAACGCACATTTCTTGCATAAACGTAACTATTGTAAGGTCGCGGGTGAGCAAAGTAATTGTTTTAGTTCCAAACACCTTGTTCCAGAAACCCTCATTTGTTTTCTACGTACTTAAGAGTGAGTTGCGCTCAGTTACCTACTATTTTTTGTTGGAAAAATTTACAACCGGAGATTTGGAGGCTGATTTGACATTGGTTGTCATTAAAGTAACTTGGTGAAACTAACTCTGAGTAGGTAGAATTCGATCATGATAAAAACAGGATGGGGCCGTCTTATTCAGATCTGAACAACTGTTAAACATGTTTTCGCTACATAGATTTTTTTTTTGTTTTTACTTTCGTCTCTAGCCGTTTATTCAATGACTAACAATGAAGACGCATTTGTGTAATAAAAGTACCTGATTTTCATAAATAATTTTAGAGGGCCATTTAGCTTTAAATTAGACAGTCTCTAGGTATCACATAAACAAAACAACCACTAAGTTCACGTTTAATGCTACAGGGCTATAAATTCCATATTTATCAATATTACCTTCAATATTTCTGGGTTAATTACAGTGCTCGCTATTCCCATCTGGAAATTCGTTTATCGATTTCCTCACTCACCTTGGATACCTGAGTTTAATTAAATTAGTAAGAAGATTAAGTTTCTGCATAATAACGCTTTCGGCCTACCGAGACGAGCGCTCATTTTTCTCTAGAAATTGATCTTAGAAATTATGAAATAATAAGTCAAGAAAATATAGACTTGTTTACAAGTGTAATTGTAATTACTGACTTGTGACAAATTCTACGAATCGCTCTCGTTAGATTCGAAGCCGCCGAATATGAACTAAATATATAAATTGAAAATGAGATTGAAATTGTCGTCTCCGCTAATCAAAATTACAAAACAAGACAATTGACATAACTAAGAGGAAAATATTACAAAAAATAATTATTGATAGGCGCTGCAAGTATCAAACGTTACACGTGCTTTGATTCTCAATGAGGCATTCTCAGACAGTCTGACTGTAAGCTATGCTAGGTCCGCGAGACTTGGCTTGAATTATGATACTCGTATAACTAACATTTATGAATGAACTGTGCGTAGGAGGGCAGGAAATATTAACCCCACCCACTATTTCATCATCATGATCAAAAATATTCTGCATGCATCCTACTAATATTATAAAATGAGAATGTTTGTAAAGTTGTTTGGATGTTTCAATGTTTGCAATCAAATTACACAATAACGGTTATTTAGATGAAACTTGGTGTTCAGATGGAAAAAGATCTGGATTGAGACATTATGACACCTAATATCCCGGTAATCAATTGAATTATGCTTTGAACAAGAATAAAGGGCGCTGTCCAAGGATGTTGAAGTACTTACCTCGGTTATAAGAAGACGTGTTAACGTGTTATGCAAACCATATTTAGCGTTGACGTTGACGTTGTGCTTGAAAAGTGTCACCGTAACCTATGTTCATGGATTTCCACACGGGCGAAGCCGGAAGACTAAGCTAGTAGGTAATTAGATATTGCTTTTTAAGTTGTTGAAGGAATAAATTGGTCTAAAAATGTTTACTCCTGCAAATGTAGAAACAAATCCGTGCTCGCTCATAGCACTTAAGAAAAGGAAATTGGATTGCTTACAAGAAATATGTAGAGAGCATGAATGCCTGACTATAAGAAGCTTACATAAGACATTCTCTCTCAATCAATACTGCAAACTAGGTAGTCACTAAACGTATCCTGAATATTTTAGCCAGTGTTTGAGTAAGTTTCTCACGAAACCAGTTCTCAAGAAGCGCCCAACGAGTGGATGCGAGCGACGAGTTGTCTTCCACTGTGGCGATCTAAGGGGGAGGCCTTTGTTTGACAATGGACGTCTTCCCGTTGAGGATGATGGTGATGATTTGCCTATGCAAGTCGTCCAGAAGGTTCACTACCAATCCTCAACTTTCGACTACGACCACTCTGTCAAGAGAGTAGCAACTTAGAAGAAGCAAGCGATGTTCAAAGTGTAATGAGTCATTAATGAATATTTCCGATGTGGACTTACTCAATTGCTGGATGAAATATTCCACATTTATTTGGTGATACTTTGTACCTATACCGATGACATATCAGTGAACAGCAGAACAGAATATTTCACGGAATGAAAATTTATATTTTACTGTTTGTTAGGTCGCTTTGGATTCAATTTGTTTCCTAGTTAAAGAGAGCAAAGCGTTTAGAAATATACAAGTAGATTCGCGCTATGCGTCGTCGTTGGCATCACAAGTGTTTATTCGCTGTAGCAATTTAGTCGACAATTTGTATCCATTAACAAAGTGAGCAAAGGCTCAATAGGTACTCGTAACTAGGATTTAACGTCTTAGTTCCTACTGAGAGTGGGACGTCGGCTCCCTACTGGAATGTTTCGAGAAAATTCCGGGACAAATTCCCAAGAAAAGTTTGCCGCGCATCCCCTAAATGGGATATCGATTGCGTTAGATATCTTATACGAAGTTAGTCGATACAGGTCGGTGTTTGAGAATTATTAGTCAGATGAGGTGATAATTTAATGTAAATGCTTCACAGAACTAGTATAATAAGAGGGATGGATAAATCACGCGACCTTGAGCACGAGATGCGTTTATATGGCTGAAAAAGCTTATATTTATTTTCCCGACTCAGTCTGTTAAGGTGCTGATACACTTGAGCATTCACTTGTAATGAGCATTCTAGCTAATGTTACATTACAGGTAAAAGCTCACAAAATAAAAGAAGCGTTTAAGCGAGCATCACACGAACAAAGTTAAAAACGGCGAATGCTCGCTGTTCTGTTACAAGTGAATGCTCAAGTGTATCAGCACCTTTACGAAGTACCACTCGAATGAATTGCACAAAACAACAACCGTAGAGCTCATGGTAAATCACAAATTTAATTTCGCACAAAAATTCCAAAAAACTCAGAGGTGCGAGCCGGGATTTGAACCCACGACCCTCTGCTTGAGATGCCATAGGTCAAACCACTAGGCCACCACACCACGGCTTTAGATTTTTTTATGATTTTGATTTTTTATGCCTTCAGATTTTGTTATGACATTGAAATTATAGCAAATTTTTTATGTTTTTTTCGTTAGACCCTCCTATAATGCGGTTTTCATATGGGCGAAAGAAACCCATGGGAGCATGGGCGCCGGGAGAGGAGTGCAAGAAGGCGTACTTACACCCCTGGCATAAAAAAGTGCAGAACATGACTACGGTATAGAATAAAACCTATAATAATGAAATGAAGAAGTTTAGTAGTAATAGTACCTCCTAGATACGGATGCAATGCACCCCCCTGAAAACAATCCTGCCGGCGCCCATGCTCCATTGGGTTAAAAAACCTGACTTTACGGTACATAAAGGATTCACATTATGCAAAAAGTTGTACGCAACGTACTGTTATTAAAGAGTTTACAATCAAAACAATCACAGTTTCAGAACAACACCTCTTTGTTTACTTTAATGTTCTCCGAAAATCAGTACGTTAAAACATAATTTCCCTTTACGCACCTCATAAATTTAAAACTGCTTAAACAAATGAACGTGTCAGTACTTCGAAACCTAGCCCATGCGGTATTTATCTTGCACCTACGCTGATATTTACGGCTAAGACATATTATGGTAGAAAAACCGTGGTGGCCTAGTGGTTTGACCAATGGCCTCTGGAGCACCTCTATGTGCGAAATTACATTTTGAAATTTAACATTAGGTTTACGCTGAAGGAAACCCTCCTGAGGAAACCTGCACACACCTGCGAACAAATTCAATAGTGTGTGTTAAGTTCTCAATCCACACTGGGCCGACGAGGGAGCTATGGCCGAAGCCATCTCATTCTGAGACGAGGCCTGTGCCCTGCAGTGGGATGTATATAGGGATGATGATAATGATAATGAGGCATATGATTGTTAACTAAAAATAAGTACCTAAAGGAAACTACACTAGTAATAAATGGATTCCATCTGTAAAACGCCATGACGCTCGTGACAAGGTGACCATGGCGGTGAGATGATGTCGTTACAACACGCACAGTGATATCATCGTCGTAGTATTTAGCAATCGCATCATCGTCTATTCACAAATGTAAAATTCCTGGCATGATTATTTAAAAAAAATGTGGCAATGGCTATGTATCGTATTTGTCTCTTACGCTCTAGTCTTGTCATTATGACAAGATTCGTCCTCCTCGTTTGGTAACTCCGACGTCTTCGTTTCAATCTGCATCTACAATTTGGTACGATTCTTAAAATATGGCTTATTTTGTATCTTATTTGTCTCTTACGCCAGTCTTGTCCGTATAAGAAACTATTGCTCGCCTCTTGTTGTGACTCAGCTATTTTCATTTTGATCTGCCTCTATTTCGAAAGCTATCACTAAGCTAAGAATTCGAATTCTAATCTATAAAAGAGTGAGTTACCGATTAACTGACAGATAACGTGCCGCCTAAACAAAAATTCTACAGCCTTACATGAGTAGTTGTTATAAAGGTGCATTGATAAATTGAGAAGTAGCTTATTTATTAATCTTTCAAGGAGATGAAGCCGCAGGAATAAAGCTAGTTTGCAATAATAAGTATCACAAACACTAACACGGGAAATACTAAAATCAAAACTTACAAGTATTACCTACATAACTAACAAATAATGACATGATCATGAGCGTGGTTGACGACGAAACTACATACCTACATAAGTAAACTAACGTTAAGAGAAACTATTTATTAAAATCCTGGCTTAAATACTATAAAATAATTTAACTGCCTTTGATGCTAAATACCTTATCTATGTGTATTTTTAAATTACCGGTATTCAATAAAAGATAAACAATAGGTAGCTATATTTTTGATCTAAAATTTGGCGGATTCATTCAGATACATGCTGTGTAGATAAAATTAAGTAAAGTTAAGAAATAAACTTCGATTCAACAAGAAACAGAGGAGCTTACCGTGAAAACTACGGAGAAATAACACAATGTCCAATTCCCATAATGGTATAAAAATATCGTATCGTGGACTACGTAACCGTTCCCATGGCCTCGTGCGTTCTGTTTCACGATCACGAGCAAGGCTAACCTTTGTTTAATACGCATGACGAATGTGTCTGACTAGCAGACCTACTTAACAAATAATAGTTCGAACTCAAACGTCTTATTGCGTGAAATTCGTGTACATGAAACATATTAAAATATTGGGTACAGCTTCAAAAGTTTCCAATTTTTGGGTGAAGCGTAATTTTTTGAGACGTGAGCGGCGTAAATTCTGCTGCTACATTCGGTTCATACAAAACTCCTGTTTCGTTCACACGGCGACCCCAAATGAGTTCTTCACAAACACAAATAGGACTTTTATATGAAACCATAAAAAAAATTTAAATAAAAAATAAAACCTCCTTCAAAAAACCCCCAAAAAAACATAAAATAATAATTGATTCAACCGACCACAATAAGCATGAAAATATCTTTCTACTAATCTGTTTGAAGTTGGTGCCTCAGCACGAGCCAGCAGGAGTGTAGAAGCCCTATAATAGGTATGTAGGTAAGTTAGATTACTAGGTCCACTCCTGCTGGCTCGTGCTGAGGCACCAACTTCAAACAGATTAGTAGAAAGATATTTTCATGCTTATTGTGGTCGGTTCAATCAATTATTATTTTATGTTTTTTTGGGGGTTTTTCGAAGGAGGTTTTATTTTTTATTTAAATTTTTTTTATTTCCAAGTTTTTTTTGGGTGTTTTTTGAAGGCGGTTTTATTTTTTATTTAAAAATTTTTATTTTTTTCTTTTTAGTTGTTGCTAATGGCCTGGACTGGCACTCTTTACTGACTGTACTTTTTGCCTCTGGTTACCAAAGTACTTATCAAGACGAATCAAACGAGACCAAACTTGATGGGGTTATGTCGTTTTACTACGGAGTTCTTATGGTCACCATCCAACTTCATTGTCAGACCCTGGTTACCATCTAGGACCAAAGTACTCGTTGAGACGAGTCAAATGAGTCCGTACTCGATGGGGTAAGTGCCGTTACTTTATGGAGTAACTTTGGCCACCTTCCAGCTCCATCATCAGACCCTGGTTACCATCTGGGATCAAAGTGCTCGTCAAGACGTTTCAAATGAACCCAAACTCGACGGGGTTGTGTTGTTTTATTACAGAGTTTCTATGGCCACCTTCCAACTCCATCATCAGATTAGCTCCATGTCACAATAATATTGCATTGTCACCTGATTTACACATGCATGTAAAATATGAAATCAATCAGAAACCGGGAAGTGAGTTAAATTCAACTTGCAAGATTTGACCCGTTGAGGAGTTCCGTTGGCCATCTGCGGTCTTCTTCATCAGATCTAGTTTACCAAATGACACTTTATGAATGCAAATGCTCGATTTGTCACTGAAAATACTAAAATCGCTTTACATTTCCCTTGAACTTTTGAAGAGTTCCTTCAATTCCTCATGGATCCCATCATCAGAACTGGATTCCGGTAACAACGGGACCAACCTTGAAGCATATGCTTTCAAACAACGAAAGAATTTTCCAAATCGGTTCATAAATGACGGAGTTCTGAGGTAACACACGTTAAAAAAAAAAAAAAAAAAAGAACATACAACCGAATTGAGAACCTCCTCCTTTTTTTGAAGTCGGTTAAAAATCACGCGACCGAAATTACGCGACTCACAACTCAAAAATTACGCTCGACTGGCTTCACCCTTATACTTAGCAAAGAGTCCATATTCACCGTTTTTTGACGTTTTACAAAAGGGTGGGGTTCAGTCAGTTGGGCAGTTAACACCGGTATTTTAAAAATAGCATGTAGCGTTCCGTTGTGTAACAGGCAATTAATTATACATAAGGGTTGTATGGCTAATTTTTGTATCAGGACAGATCCTTCAGTCAGCCATTTTGTATGATTAACTACAGGTTAACGTGTTAAAATGTTTTAACTCAATCTAACGATCGGTAAAAGAGATGATGTTCAGAGTCAACTTTAAAAAACGAAAGACAGGTCTACATTAAGTGTAGTTTGTAGAGTTGTAGCGACTTGTCCATCCATTGTGGTAGTACCTAATCGTAGGAGGATAATCACGTTTAGACCCGAGTGGTCAAAACGCTCGTATATTTACCCTTACACAAAATTAACTAGAGTGAATGTTATATACTTAACACTACAACTATGTGGCTCGTTCCAACTTCTTCAGTAGCCTGTTGTGGAGATAAATATTTTGTTGGGGTAATCTAGGACCGGTCCGCACGCCCACTCTCAGGAAGAGTTTGATGTCACTTGGGGATTATTTTAGGGGCCTCTTAATTAACTAAGGAACCATTATAGGATCACTTCGTTTTGAGTCCACATATTTATCTACCTTTTTCTCAAAAACGCAACCTCCACAGGTTGATAGTTTATTAGTATAAAACACGAAGAGCGAGACTACAAACATCCCTACATCCGTAAAAAAATGAAGTTTCAATGTTAACACGGTCAAAAGATAGGGAGGTACCTAGCTTTTTGGAAGTCTATTGTCGTACAAAAAGCGTGGAAATCACAACTTATAGGGTACTAGGGAATTTGGAAAGAAGTGAAGTAGGTACACGGAAAGTATTAAGTAATTAATATTCGCAACAGAAAAAAAAAATTAAACCAATGTTATGAAATTCAAACTTATGCTTGCTTTAAAATGTGTACGGAATCCTTAGTGTGCAAGCCCGATTCGTACTTGAGCGGTTTCAAAAATATTTTCATCCTCTAGACTAGACAGTTTACCTACACAGAAAAGTCAACAAACAAGTATTCGATCTAGGTACCTACTGACAAACATGCTGACTTTGCACTCTCACAAGCGCGTATAACATTGCGTAGGTATAAGATACAGATCACATACTTAGTTGTCACTTTGGATAAACTGTAATAAATTATCACAAGAAATTATATTAGAAAGGACGATCACGCAGTCATAAGTTTCGCAATCTTTAAAAAACTTACCTACTTATTTGATCGCGAGATGCCACGACCATTGAACAAAAAAGATAAAACCGTCAATCGATATCATCGACTTGACATGTTGACAGATGCCACGCAAAAGATAGCCGGATAAATTTCACACCTTTGGATGGCTTGATAACGCGAGAGCACGCTTGATAATAATGTTTGCATAGCATGTAAAAAAGTTGATTGCCTAAAAGGAACAAGATGACGGGCTTAAAAATTTTGCACTATGATCTTTATATTTTCCTATTTTTAATATTTTGTCGCCATCTTAAATTTCGATATGTACTTAATTCAATATTGATAAAATTATTGAATATGTCTCATTCATTATAATGTATAATATTTTGATTTTTTTCCTGTCTTTACCACATGATTTGAGTTATCTAATAGAACAACACAGTAAAAATATTAGGGGCCTATTAACGTTGACTATATTTTTACAAGATAGGTAGTCATCATCATAAAGGTTCAGTGCTATCAATCTTCAACCGACATTCTGGCAAAAGTTTAGAAATTAGAAGAAGAGAAATTAACGATAGGTATTGAATGACGTGTCTAAATTTGAAAGGAGACCGAAAAACCAACATGACACCAGTTTAGAAAAACCCTGTTGAGAAAAATCCGGCAAGAAGCTCAACAAGGTATATTTTTCAAAACAGATTTACACAATAAACGTTTTATTTGAAACTAGGGATCACCAATTTTGTATTTACGAATACAAGAGTGCTCATGTTTATACTAGTACTGTAGTAATTAGTAGTTATAAATGGCTCGTCGGTTCTTATCTACCTTGTCCAGAAGCTGAGACTTCCTTTGTTAATGTCTAAGAAGGCTTATTAACGGCCTATGCCTAGTCAGGTATGATTTATCTACCTTAGCATTATCCTACCTGTTTTATCATGGAGTCTAACTTCTTCTACGATATAAATGCACCATTAAGGTTATAAGTCAGTAAGTCTGTTGATTTCTTTTTGAATCCATCACGTGTTCCTTCTGCACGGACCTGGATGAAATTTAACACGTAGACTACAATTCGAAGACTATAATAATATGATAATTTTCGTTCCTGATAATAGCACAGTTCCTTCGTTATTGCCTTTCTAACAACCGTTACTTACTATTTCGTCTATTTCACACTTTTGTCGCATCCATCCGTAGGTATTACATTTTATAGTTCACTAGTATAGTAATTGACGTCTCTGAGTGCGTGTTAACTAGTTTCATCCTGCGGCTTCACTCCTCTAAAATAATAAATAATTCTCTAGCTTCCGAACACGTGGGGATTTCGACAAATCCCTTCTAAGTGCTTTTCAATGGTCCTAAAGGAACATGTCGAAATTTTTAATCTCTAGCTCCAGTGGTTTAGGCTGCGCTTTGTCTGACAGTCACTCAGTCACGTTATTTTTTAAAGGTAAAGATTTTATTACAGATGAAGTCGCGGGTAAAAACTTTTGTCCAATAATTTCTAGTTAACTGTGAAGTAATCGATTTTTGGAAAGCTTCCAATTTTTTCTAACAATATTCTTGCGGCTGGCACTAGTTATCACTGAACGATATTTGATTCCGAGAAGAAAATTAATTCTAATTATAGATTAGGTCTCCAATGTAGCGACATGAATGTTTGTTTTCTCAGTCTCCAGCTGTCTCTGAGATAGTTAATCTTTTAACGAATCTCCCTTGAGACGACGACAGATTAAAGTAACATATTATGTTTTAAACTTTCGCGATTTTCATTCATAGTTAGCTTTTGCCTGCGATTTTCTCCTCGCAGATATAAAATTTGTAGATCACTCCCTTTCTCTATCCTGCGAAAAATTCCAAAAACCCTTCTCACTGCACCTCTATGATCATAAAATATGATATCTGCCAAGTATCTAGTTCCTATACAACAGCATACAGATACTGAGATAAAGTTACTTTGAAACAAATATTATATCCCATGCGTTTTGTCTCCGTAAGACATCTAAGACTTAATCACGAATTTAAGATTACTAAAATTACCTCGACTTTTCAGCCACATCGCTTCGGCGATGAGTACACGGAGGAGATCTTAGCAATATTGGAAGTGTTGATTTAATCCCGAATGGTCTCTTATTTACAGCGCATAGTAGACTACTCTACCTTAGTAGACAACTCGTGATCACAACCGCTGCAATCTGGCCAACACATTGAGGTAATCCTACTAATGTTAAAATTGAGAAAGTCTGTGAATTTAATATGTTTGAATGTTTAGATATTTGGATCTTTGTATAGTTGTTAGTCTATCATGCAATAAAGGCACGGATTGAGATGATACTTGGCGTACATATAAACGAAAATCTGGATTGAGATGAGATAAAGAGTGCCTAATAAATAAAGTCTACTGCCAGAACTAAAGATTTACGCAAGCAAAGCTACGGGCAAAGGCTTGTTTCAATAGTTATTTAAGTTGTGTTTAAATCTCTGTTTTATTAAAAATGAGATTAAAGTAGGTAACCTTAACAACTAAAATAGAAACAATAGCTATATTCTTTAAGTAACCTTAGTAACAGTAAGTTGCCTTTTTTCCTAGAAGCATCGTATTGCTTTATTGGTAATACTTATCGCTCACGTTTAGCGAGTTAATATTCAAGCTAGTAGCCAACAACTGAAGGTCGTCACTATAATACGTCACGTTACGCCCGTCATTTTCGGACATTAACCGATACGCTTCGTGATTCACTTGCGAGCCGAGTTCCCCTTCAAACGACAATTCTTTATACTCACATCAGGTCTCAAAGTATTTATGATCCGTTGAAAAGTTCACTACGAACCCAGAGAGAGTAAGTTTTCATTCAGTTATACCAAATCACCATAATTTATTGCTTATTGGACACGTCTACAGTGGAAAGTTTTAGAAGAATTCCAACAATTTCAATAATTCCCGAGGCTATTTAAAAGACATTAAATGACAGTTGATTTATCTGGGAAATTCTGAAATTTAAGGCCAACATCAAGAAAGGAGCACTGTTTACTTTTCGCATTCCAAGGCGCTTTGATCATTCTGCCGACAAATAATCCAATTTGACGGACAACGGTTTCATTAATTTAAGCATTTAGAAGACGTATAAAAAGCCGACTAATTTTGATTTAAAGTAATTAAAACATTACGTTATCCAACACTTCAAGCAAATTAGAAAACATTTTTTTCATCGGCTCGACTTTCGCGCTACCCTCTTTTTCTGGAGAGTTGCTAAATTTTTTAGTATAAGCGCTGAAACCAACTCTTAAAAGCCTTTTAAGCTGATCGTTTAAAGCAATATAAAACGGAAGATTCATCCAGTGATCCCAATAAGCTGTTAAGTACCGTCTAACTAGACGAGAGGCGAAGTATCAGCTAGTTGCGAACTAATTTACGCCAGCCTCGCACGGCGGGACAGGCGCGAACCCATGATCGCTACTCGTTCGCTCAATTATAACTTTGGCCCCGCATTACATTTACACCCTCATTATTAGTAAAGACTTTAATCAGACCCCCAAATTAACTGGTGCAACCGTTTATTTTATAACCGGGACTCCTTAAAAGCTTTACGCGTCATTTAACTCGATATTGTTGTAGCATCTACGTTTTCGTAGTTCCGAGGATTAATAACGAATGTAATGTTACACGTTATATCCATTTTCACGTCACGTACGTGTTTCTTTCTCCCCGCAATGATTCACGAATGTGTGATTTATCGATGGATGTCCAAACCTTCTGAATATCCATAATAATCTATCATATTATGAGCTCGTGTAGCACAAATAACGGATGAAGACGTTAGAGTAACGTATCGAAATTATTTAGTGATTACTATACTGTAGGACGTTTACTAAACGAAGATAATATTAAAAAAGCGATTTTTAGGAAACTTATGAACATAGAACAGATATCTTGGGAGCATACTTTCAAGACCGGAAACTTTCGATTTTCAAAGACAAGTTTCCTAATCGAAGCACCCATATTTTCCAAACTTTTGAAATACTTAGTTCGCGAGTGGTCTTTCGCGTTGATGCTTATATTATGCAAATGTAACAATTTATTGGGTATACCTTTGTATCCAGGGTTCGGAGCAAGTTTTAAATAAATGACCAAGCACGTGCAACTTACGTTTTTCAATACGTTATTGAACACTAATTAATAGATGTAGATACTAGTCTATAGATGAATGATAGCACAGTCAAGAGCTTGAATATAAATAAAAAGGGATCCACTTTGCAATTTTGTATGGACAGTGACTCGTTATTTTTGTTTATTATTTAGTATTTTATGTAGATGTAACTAAAACTGAAAAAATATATAGCCACATCTTCATTGTCTTGCATTAGAGTCGTGATTAAATCTGCATTAGTTTGTATCGAGCTGTATTTTGTAAGAACCTATAAATTTTTATGACTCTTTTTTAATGTATCATTAAAATGTTTTTTAAGGCGGGTGTACGCTATTTTATAGACAAATATTTCATAGATTTTCATTTTGTAGAAAATGCTTCTCGTATTATCATTTTGAGTTTTGTTTCAAATATAATTAATGTTAAGATAATATTTGAATTAAAATTCATCCTCATCCTCCTTTTATTTCCTTATATTGTTTAGTTTATAAAAAACTTTTTACCAAAGAAACACTTTCTATCGAATGACAGTTTCTAAACGTTTAATTTTATATGTTTAACAAAACGCATACCTACCCTCCTATAAAAATAACATTCTTTAAAAAATAATTCTATAGTTTGATATTGATTTGAAGGGGCATATTATGTTATTTAACTAACCCAACCCGATCGCCAGCGTGTCGACGTCACCCCGCTTCGCAAAACCTATTTCCGCTCTAAGGGACAGAAGATAACCCTAACCTAACATAACATACTAGTACTACTTACATGACAGGAGTAAGAACCATTTAGTTCTTTTTCTGCGGGGGGTTTTACCCCCTCGCGGGGGGCTCGACCCCCAACCCCCCCCCCCCCCTTTTGCTTGCATTTGGTTAAAAAAACTCGAAATTATAATAATTTATAAAACTTATATCACATGAGACGCAGCCTTTATAAAATTACGATTAGCTTAACATCTATTTTTAAATTTTCATCGAAATAGAATACTATGAAAAAATACATTGAACAAATAATATTCTTAAAAAAATAATTCTGCTGTTTGATAACTTTGTGAAATGAAAATATGACATCATCAAATTCATTGAATTGTGTTTCTATGAAATAAGTTTCACTAAAACAAATAGACCTTGAAAAACAATAGAAATGAAAATATGTACTTACCAAATATTGTGAAACATTTTCTATGAAACGAAATTCTATGAAACATTTGTCTATAAAACAAGGGGCACCCTTTTTATGGCCAGTACATTATCATTGATCGATATTTCGATTTAGCAAAATTATCAATTGCAAAGTGTCTTCAGTCTTTTAATTCATCTACCCATTGAAATTCTTTGCATAAAAATATATTGCAAAATTGTAGTTGATTTCCCTACTAAAAAAAAATCCTAATCTAGGTCACTAGTCCATCAAAAAGACATAATTATCAAATTTACTTTAATATCAAAAATATTTTTTCACTTCTCATGCTCGTAAAGTTCTTCTTTATGTCGAGAGAATTCTGCATAAAATAGCTTTTTATGCTCTTGTGTAAAAAGTTAAATTTTCGTCTAAGACCAAGGCAATCAGCAAACACAGACAAATCTAGTACATTATTGCAATGCATGAAAAATAAGAGCTTAGTAAATTTAATTTCAAACAACAAAGCAGAGTGTAAAACTCGAGCATTAATTAAACCTATTTTCGCCTCGACGCGTCTATCCACCCTCACTGTACCGGCTCGGGTGGCTATATGAACGTCTCGGGTAAAATGGTTCGTTTTATGTTCTCGTTGTACAATCTACTATTTTAACTTGCGCTATAAAAAGGCAAAAACAACAACTGCTCTTAAAAAATAATCGATTATACTAAGTAATATACTGATAGCCGATCAATAATGCCTACTAATTATTTCAAAGAATCTGCCCTGTAATTATGTACTATAGCCAAGTAAACTTCAAGAAGTTGTAAATAACTCAGTAATGGTAATAGACGTAATAATACAGAACACAATCCCTAACCCCAAGTGTATGTAACTTATCCTTTCCATCATGGCTAAAAACAGAGAAAAAAAGCCACCAACCAATTAAATAGTTATCAAAAGTTTTATTTTCCAGTAAACAATGTTTTAAGTAGAACAGAGCGTAAGCAGGTAAGTATCACACGTATAATTCTTTTTGTGGACACTAAAACTACTTGATCCTATTAGTGCCGCGACAAAAGCCAATATAGTCACGTCGATCTTGCAAGCAAGTATAAGTAGGATTATGTGTAAGAGCTTACTAATTACACAGATAACCTCTATAACGATCCGACGATCCTAACCAAACAATCCAAGACAGTGTGTCATCCACTGAACAAGCTCTGCCTAAAGCCCAGTTCATCCTTCCAATTGATAAACTTGAAAGGCTGATTGTTAATTATAAATTATTCCAAATCCAAACTTATCTCGATAGCCGGAAAAATAAGTTATTCAAATTCGATATATTTGTTGAGTTTGAATAATCTGTTCGACTCCGTTGGTCGAGGAAATTGTAATGTGTACTGGGACTTATGGCCAGTGCCTACTTATGCAATGTGAATGCGGGCTCGGGAATATGTGAAAGAGCCCCTATAATACCTATTCAGGGCTACGAATAAAATGAATAGAGGAAGCTAAGTACGCTCTCTGCAATATTTCACGTGGGATAAATACGACGACCCGTCAAAAATAAAGGGTTTATAGTTTTTTAACCTGATTTCAAATTTTAAAAACTAAAATCAGTTTTAATATTTCCTTAAAACTCCTAAGAAACTGTTTAATACTCCATTCAGTAAACATTTACATACTATCTTTGAGTATAGAAATGGACCATGGATTCAGATTCACATGATAGATTCAGGCGTTGCTTTTCGGACCTCCATGTTAAAATAAATGGAATACTTATATTGCTCCTCCGCCAAATAGCTACGTTTGTGTTGAAAAAATGCTTTTACATGCAATTTTCCCGCCCTACCTCTGCATAAAAAACGAAAATAAGGAGGAAGGAAAGAGTAGCTCCATGTTTCATCCTAATATCTATAAATACCTACGTGTATCCTAGTTGCGACATTTTCAATATTCTAGCTCCAGGGTATTGTCTCTAACCAAACCCTGTAGAGCGTACTATTCAAACCTGTGCTACGTGAATAAATGCGATCCGAATGTATTATCGAGCGCATTACGCGCGTCTCGCTTGAGGCGCATATCGCGTATATCGGGATAAGGAATAGAGAGACAAATGCACACTTTTTAAACTTCATTCGCGAATACAAAGACGTATGTACGGTTTCCTTTGTACGTTCACTAACAGTCGGCTTTGCTTCGGATCTGGATTTTCGTTATATTTATTCGTTATATTTTGTTCCGTTACGTTACGTTACAAATATTACCAACTGGTTTTTCTTATCACTTAAAATCCATGGCCATATCGAAACTGCTTGAATTAGTGCCTGCATCGTTCCGTGAAAAAACAAATTGTTCTTACAGTGAGTTGAATCGATCTGGAATAAAGCAGCGTCGGCTGTCAATCAAAGTATACCTAGTCAATCAAGTAAGTGTATGACCATTTTACCATTTTGTAACAGTTTCTGCATCAGAAAAAAACCAATAGGGTTGATTGACACATTTCGTTTAAAAAATGTGTCGATTGAAGTGGCAATGGGCTTGGGCAGGCTACATCGCTCGAAGAACAGATAGCCGTTGAAGGAGAAATGTTTTCGAGAGGCGACCACAAATCGGAAGACCCAGCGTTAGCAGACCTCCTACTAATCTAACCCACCTGACGACATGGCAAGAGTTTGGAGATGGACGCAGGGGGGCTATGCCGTCTTTTTCACTCTTCTGTTTAATACTAAAAGCGCGGCGTAAACGGAACGGCACGATAATCCAGAGAGGCCTAGCTAGCTAAAGAGGATGCCTTTCAATGGTAGATATCTTCTGACAATGATGACCTTGAACCTTAAGTGATTTTTGTTCCACGATACATCAACGCACTTTCATCGTTTCTTCCAGTAAATGTCAAAATACTTGGTATTAAGCGGGCCACACTTAGTTAACTCGTACCAGGGCGGGACGCGGGAGGTAATTAATTACGCCTGTCAGTGACAAGCGAAGGCAGTTAAGTACATAACGTTTCATAATAAATAAGTTACCTAAGTTAAATAAATCAAGCTCACGGTGAAAATTGATAGGAAGGTGCGGAATTGCGGATTGAAGATACCTAATTATAATTACTGTACTGACTACAGACCATGAAAATTTAATCAACATAGGTAGTGATTTATCACTTCCACCATACCATACAAGCACTAGTTTTTCGTCATAGTTTTTCCTTTATCCCCTACTAGCTTTTGCCCGCGACTTCGTCCGCGCAATTCAACCATTTTTGCATTATTTATTTCCGTTCAAATAAAACCGGCTTGAGGCACTTCGGTTGCATGGTTTCAAAGTCTATCGGAATAAGTAGAAACTATTTTTGCGTTTTATTATATCCCACATAATTTTTTAGAAATCCATATTAAATATTCATAATAAATGTGAAAGTGTGTTTGTTTATTTGTTTGCCCTTCTTTCACGTCTCACTTAATTTTTGTATGGACATAGTTGAAGGGCTGGAGAGTGAAATAGGTTACTTTTCACTAAAATCACTTTAGAGGGGACGAAACAGCGAAAATAAGCTAGTATGATGATAAATTTGCTTTATTTATTAAACTTATGCCAATTACAATTTACTGTACATTTTTGCGTTCGACCTTAACCCGAGAAGTATCGTCAGATGAACGTACCGCGAGAAGAAGCTAACGTCTACTCTACAGACAAAGAGATAACTTTAGAGTTTGCGTCGACTTAAACTTTACGTCTAATATTTTATTTTTAGCAGATAGCACTAAGCAGGTCAAGGCAAGCAAGGCCATGCTGTCCCAACATATATGGAATCTACTTCACAGCGATCCTAAGCAAACACAATTAATCACCACAGTTGTGTATACTCGCTGTTTGTCCTGCATAGAGGATTAAATGCATAATTCGATACCATTGATTGTACTCATGATATCGGCCATTTTGTGGATTCTGGGGCGCTGAGATATTAAATGAAATGTAAAATTGTGGTAGACAGGAGCAAAGGTTGTCAATCACTTCAGAATGAAGCATACAAATGGTAATACTAGGTGTTTTACAAAGTAAAGAACATTACGTCAGGGCACCGTCAACTCTTACTTTAATCGAAATTCCTGGCGAGAAATAAAATCTGCATTTCATTGTTTTACGTTGAGTTGAAGAAGTGCAGAGGTGCTTAATGGGAGATGCTTTGAATGACCGCCAACTAGTTTATTATAACTCATAAGTAGCTACTAAACAACAACTCACTTTCATTGTAAAGAGCTTCAAAGTAAAATCACTAATAAAAATTACTATACCTGAAATACTCTCTTGTAATATTTATCTAAATCGAGTAACAGCTGTATCCACAGCAAGTGTTTACTTTAGTTTTAAATTCTCTCGATCGGAATCGTACGGCGCGGCGCGCACGCATTTAAATTAAAAGAAATCGCAAAACATGTGGCGTATTCGCGTTAATCGATGACATCACGAAATAAATCTGTCCGTCTGCTTCTGTCGGGGATCGGATAGCGGGTCGCCCGGATCCGGTAGTTAAGCTCTATCGAAACTACTATTTTTATTACAGTCAGAAATAACGTTTGACTGATTTTTAAATGAGGAAACAAGTTATTCCCCCTTGGCTAAGCGAGTGTGATCTTATGGGAACACGTCAAAAAAGTATAATTTTAAATATATGAATATAAAAGAGTAACGTGACTGATTGGACGATAGACAACTTACGTAAGCTATTGTGGTTAGAAGTTTTCAATTTGGCAGACATAAAATATACCTTAAGTGTCATAGACGGGCACTAACGGAAGGAAATTTAGCCCCTCACAAAGCCCCCTGCAAGGTGGACTGATAACCCTGGTAAAGATCGAAGGAATCCTGTAGATTCAGACGGACGGATTAAGAATGGTGGTTGAGGCGTTCTTTAGGAGAGGCCTTTGTCCAACATTGAACGTTTTTCAGCTGACGATGATGATAATGATGAGGCAATTAGTCTATTTTTATTTTTCCAAGGAAGCTATGTCATTGTCTTAAGCTAATCATAAACAAATTTGTGAGCATTTTTCATTGTATAGATACTTCTCGACAGACGTCCATAAGGATTACATTTTTAGATTTGATAAAAAAGGGTAGAATCACGGAAAAAAACATGGATAATATCGCCGGTTATACTATACTTGTAGACATGAACAGAAATACTTATCTGACCCTTACGAGTCCCACGGTGAACGGCCATCAATTCAACTATCATCGCGATAGTATACTGTTTTATAGCACATCCGGAGTGTCCACTTTCAACAAGTGTCAGTTTTATGTTCGAGAAAAGTTCCAAATAAACATCTGAAAGGTATTGAACGCGTAAGTGACAAATACATTCGTGATAAGCTAGATTTGGCAACCTCTTTTCTAAATAAAAGTAGTACATTTGCTAAACATTTGAATGCTAATAGAAATAATCCTCGATCTCTCCCGTGCTGGATTGGCTTTTAGACTTAAGATGAACATTTAAATACCTTTGCAACCTCTCGCAAATAGCTTCCTGACATTTGACCTAGCCTGCGAGTTGAAGTTGCTTCACTGTTGAATGGATTTACCAGCGATTCTCATCTTCAGCCGGTGCAATCGCTACCTTGCATCGTTATTTGTTGTTGAAGTCATTAAATAGCAAGGCATTATTTCTAACTTAATTGCGGATTTCTTCCATCGTAATAATGAAATAAACGCGACATTTCCTTGGCTGTAGCAAGTCCTCGTTTCTTGACTATTTACTTGTTTTTTTTTAAGTTATTGCGCTATGGATACAAATTGCGTCGAGTTTATTTAATCTTCCTACAAGTGCTCGCACATACATACTTTGGTACGTAATGCTAGAATGAACTATATTTCTTTTGCCACCATCATAACCTCGTCCTGCCCACCGTACAAGCAAATATGTCAGTGAAATGTGAATCAACTGTAAATAGCAAAAAAAATCGAATTTGTTTTCTTTTCAGATCGAATGAAATAAAACAAATGAAACTCTGTTCCAATTTAGAATGATATAAATTCCTTTGAAATGGAGATGTCCTTAATCAAGCACATTGGGCAGGACGAGGTTAAACACTTTCAATTCTATGTACTTTGATAGAAAATATATTTGTTATGATTTTAATTTTCGAAGATTAAGCAAAAAACTTGTGTTCGGTATCCAGCTCTTTTTTGTATGCAAAATAGGTTTGTGTTGGAGCACAAGCACGCCTGAAGATAATCTAAGATTTAGCTAAAGATAGAGCAACTTTGGCTAAAAATATTGTTTCTGAGAATTAGGAATGGAAAAAGACCTAGAGACAATAAAGGTCTAAATCCAAAGTGGAATATGATCCAACTATATTGGCACCACACTCAAAATCAATGTTTTAGAGACCTAGCTAAGAGCAGAATATTCAGTGGATATGATCGTGGTAGTAGAAAAGAAGATAATACCATTAAATGACGATAAGACTAGAAAAATTGGAACCTCAATTGTATTTTTTCCATAGTCGTCGCTGTAAGCAGTAGCAAGGACGATTTAATCAACGCCGCCTTCCTTAAAAATAATAAACCCAATGTAGCTAGTTTTACTGCAGGAAAGTCTCTGAACCATTCATTTGGTACAGCATTTTGACCTCTGCTGACATACGCGCTGTATGAAATCAACGAAGAATCTAAATGGTACTGTAATAGCTCAATAAGTAAGTATAGCAAAATTAGCAGCAGGCTTATTATTTTAAAGGAATACGACATCGTGTAGACATTGCCAAGGCTCTCGATTTAATCCTTCTAGGTATACGTGAACTTATAGTAAGAATTTTCTCAACACTAAATCTTGAGTCAACGCTTGTGTTTGCTTTAAACTTCTTCGAGACATCGTCCTTAAATGCTGTCACAATAATAAATATTATTGTTATTGTAACTCATCGTTAACTCACTGTGAGTCTGTGCCACAGCAATAATAACTAAAGACGATTAGTGGGCGATTCTTCTTACGGGTCAGATTACAGGCAAGGCTCATGTCGACTATCCTAATTATCTGTTCTTAGAAATCTTGTAACGTATAAAAATGGCCGAAGAGGATCTTTTAAATATCTTGCGATCATTTTCATTGTATTTATCGCTTCAGAAGCTAAGCCGGCTGGTTTTAATTCTACTAATATTATAAATGGAAAAGATTGTGAAGATGTTCGCGTGTGCTGATGTTTGAATGTTTGTTAGTGAATCACCCAATAACCACTAATTTAGATGAAATTTGGCTTACAGATAAATAAATATTATCCTCTGGGTTATCACTAGGATACCACGAGTTTTTAAAAGTACACGTCTGATTAAATTCTAGAATTAATGACTTGGCCACTCGATTTGCTTTCTGTCAATAACCTCGAATGTGTTTTATAAGATTTGGCCATGACATCTTAAGTAGCTGTAGTGCTTGAGGTCACACACATCAGAAGCTTTAGAACATACAAAGAAAATACTACATTATGTTTCTTTTTGTATTTTTTATTTTAAGGTACTTAATTTTACATACAACTTCCTTTTGTACCATTGTAGAGGTATTGAAGTTGAAGTATGCCTATATTAAGCAATGTTGTGAATCGGTGAAAGAAAAAGTACCGATAAATTTGTATTCTGTATCTCCTCCAAATCTTAGTCGAAAGCGCATGTTTTTGGCACGTGGTTTGATTCAGTAACAACAGAGCTTGTAGATAAATTAAATGTTGGTAAAGTTAGTTGAGCATCTAACTGTGAACAGAGTTAGATTAAGACGGTCTCAAATAAGAGGCCATTGGAGTCCGTCTGACTCTTAAAGAAAGTTTATACTAAAAGAAATTGCGGTCATAGGTCGTCTACGTATCGTTATTCATCAGCAAAATAGTTAGTGTCAACATAGGCGGTGCTTTCAAATCTTTCCACACACGATTCTATTGTAAAAAGACTAAGGGACTAATGTAGATATTTTTGAAATCTTTAGATTAATAAAGGTACATATATGAAAATTTCGTTTTTGTTGTTTCTGTAAGTTTGTATAATGGTTGTCTAGAAAAGACCGTCTTTAGACGACAACACTTCTTATTACCACTGACTACAGTTTTTTTTTCAACACACTAGGCTGATTCGTAGTGAGTGATCAATATTTTTTGTATTGTATTGTGCTTCAAAATATTCTTTCAAAATATTATTCACACGTTTCACTTTACGAAAAAACATGCAGCTATAACTATAGGTACAGGAGACGGCACGAATACTGAGTTGTGAGCGAAAGTGGTAGGGATAAAGGGGAGCCGGAGCTTCCCCCCACCGTGCCGACCCAATAATCGACTCTTGCGCATTCAAGGCCAGTGCTCAAGAACCGTGCCGCCCCAAGCGAACCTAATACGTAATAATAAGTATAAAATACCATTCTACCTTTAACCTTTATCCTACTTTTTATTATTAATCCACTGAGTTGATTTTTGTGGTTTAAACTTGGGTATGTTTTCAAACTTTTTCACAATTTATGTTAGTTCTTACTTCTTGAGAAATTTCAATAGTTAAATTCCTATGAAAATGGGAATTATCTTATACGTTATGATTCCCATGGTTTTTGTATGAAAATACACTATAAAAGTTTAAGGTTAGGTAGGGTTAAAGTCGAGGGAAGCTTTTGATCACGTAGTCTTAGAAGCTTCGTTTTTTTACGGTTGCAAGAGACTTATAGGTCTTAGCATTTCATATTAAGTTCAAATTGATGCCTCTACGCATCCCTGAGAAAAAGGGTCTTGACAATAAACAGACGGACTTTCGATCGCGCGAACTTAATTTTTTCACAGCTTTAAAGGATTACAGACTTGAGTATTTGATAAAAAAGGGTATTGACAAACAGATAGACGGATAACGTAATAAGGGTTCCCTTTTTTGCTTTTGTATTACAGAAGTCTAAAAAAGGACAAAATCACACCTAAAAATAAAATTATTAGTGTAACCTTGATTCAAATCAGGCATAGAAACAAAGTTTAATGCGTAAGAAACCTTGAGGAGTTTGATCAACTTCGTTATCTAAACTTTAATGTTATGAGAAACATACCTACAAACATTGATTAATATTAGCTTACACTACCTTAAATTAGCCAAGCCATGCTTAAGCAGATAAGGTGAAACCACACAACTGGCAAATACGTATACAAGTTACGTATATGTTGATGGTGTACAGGTCACCGAGATTACCCAATAACTTACTTAATTAGTAACTAACGCGTGCAGTATCACTACCTTCCGAATTATTAGACTCTGGCTAATGAAAGCTGGCGGGCTACTACGAAATTAGATTTTTGAACTTCGTATCATTCCATCCCTTTCACTCTTATGTTTAGTACTATTAGCGTGAATGGAACGGCACGATGCAAAGTTCGAAAATCGAATTTCGTGGTATTTTAAACCTGATCCTCAATCTTCTGATCTCAATTAATTTCAAAGTTTTTAAATGACAACATTTAGGTTAGTAAGTGGATGTCCATTTTGTTTTAATGTTTTATACTTTATTTATCATTTAAATTTAAATACTAGTACGTAACTATATCGGATTATATTTGAAACTAGCTGATGCCCGCGGCTTCGCACTCGTTGTATTTTTCTAAAATTTATTTCATAAGAACCTTCTCTGATCATAACAAACGCAACAAAAAATAATTTCGGTGATACATTTTTATTTATATACAAAGATCGAAGAAGATAGATTTACCATAAGTTTACCATAAGTTTTACGGTGAAGGAAAACATTGTGAGAAAACTTACACAACTCACTCACTCACTCACTCACTCATACATAGCTTCACTTTCATAGATCATTAAATTTAAAGGAATTTAAAAAAAAAATCTAAAAAAATGCGTCGTGGTCTTTAATTACGTTGTATTGAAAGACACCCGATCAAATTTTTAATGTCTCTAGACTCAATGGTTGAGATTTCTGAATTAAACACGTGCACGTCCCGATTTCGTGCGAATATTGGAATTAAAAGTAAGCTATAGCTATGTGGTATTCCCGAGATCCAGCTTTCATACAAAACCGTCCAACCGTTATTATAAAAGAGTAAGACATTTACACACTCACAAACTTTGGCATTGTTAAGCTTAGGTAGTAGGATTATGATAAAACTTTACATAAAGATCTTTGTTCGCAGGACTAGCTCATTATTATTTCTTTGTTATTTAAAGCTTTTATATCGCAGGTATAAAATAACCTCCATGAGAAGCATGACACAATAACAATATAGAGTCGAATTTCTCGAGGCGTCTTGAACGTGCAAGAGAGAGACAGCAACACGGCATGCTTCGCGGTGACGTCATGCATAGACCCATCCAAAGACTAAGCAACTGGTTGCTGGTTGGCCAACAAAAAATAAACATGAGGTCTGCCACGGCGCGCCGGCCGCCGCGACACCAAACGAACGATGCATTTTACGACAGCACATTTTTTTAACCACACACCTGCATCATGCATAATATTCAAACCCGCATCTTACCTTTGTAAAGAAGTCCAGTGCGCGCGCAGGTAAACACCGAATTCCCACAGGTGAAGGATGAACGTTAATCTCGAATTTCAAATTGAATGCGCCGACAATTGTCACACGCCGACGACACACTCGTGCTCTGGCTGTTAGCGACACACCACACTTCAACTAGCCACGCGGGCACGCGGTTTGTTTATAAAATTATGAGCCTCTATTATTAATTTTAGAGGCCCGCACTGCGCATGCCTGTGCAACACGCGCCGGGTTCGAATAAGGTTATGTTGTAAGTTGTAAGCACCTCCGCACTTCACCGGCACACGCACTTCGCACTACTTTCCGGGCAGAGTTGTTGGAACAAATCCGTGCGAAGTTTTCCGAAGTAACACTGAACTCGGCCGAGCACTTATTTTATCATTCCCACGAGAACTACACTACGCTTGTAAATCTTATAATTCGGTAAAACTTTACACTATCACACTTCCTCGACGATCCGCCGGCTCTACCTGCCGTAAGTGAAGGCCGTGTGCGTATATAAACACTTTTCAAACTCGGGAACCGGTATTAATTCGGTTCCGCACGTGACACTGTCAAAATAAAATGCCGGTTAACACTTCGACACTCGTAACTCACTCATAGAAGGTACATTTCATGCTTAGAACGCCGTGAGGTTCAAGCGACAAATTAAACGAATAGAAAAGAAAATAAATGAAGAATACTAAAGTTGTCGGCTGCAAAGCCGAGCGTCCGACACTCCTGCTGAGCGCTGTACTAAACGCGAGAGGCCGCGCGACCCGCCGCGCCCCGCAGCCGCCGCCTACCCCGCGCACGCCCTGCGACCCGCGCCCACAACAGCGTATGAAAAAAATGTATAACTAACGTTGAAAAATCTCGAGTGCTCAGAGGGGTGGATCAGAGATCAGAGCGGACCGTGGTGGTTCTGCCAAGTCGTTCGTTTGTCCTCGTCGTGTTTGTTTAGGTAGTTTTTAGGGCCGGCTGGGAGCGCGCCGGCGGCGAAGGCATTCAATTAACAGACAACACGTGTGCGATGCACTCCCGGTACTAAATCGAGGCTCCATTCGTACTCATCGTGATTCAATGATCAGTGGGCATCGGCTATAACTCCATTTGCATTATCGATCCATGTGTCGTATGTTGGCAATTCCATTTGACTGAAGACCATGTATGTACGGTCACGTGCAAAAATATATATACGTTAACAAGGTGCCAAAAATATCTATACAACTCTATGTTAATAACCATAAGGTTTACATATTTTGACGCGATGACTGTATACATATTTATGTTTTCGACTGTACATATAATAATGATGTAAGCATATCAATTTGGGTTTTTGAGTTTCAGACTAGACTATTTGATAATTTAAATCGGGTATAATCACCAGTAAGTAGCAAGAAATACGTTTTTCATCTCTCATACTCGGAAAGTGTGGCAAATCATATCTGACATACGGGAGGATAACTATTATTTTCTTCCCTAGGGTAGAAATGAATTAAAAAAATAAAGGCATTGGCTGTCAATGGAACACATACGCATTACGCATTCAGCCAAGCATTACGGCATATACATGGAATAATTAAGTATTGAGTTTTTTTTTCTTAATTATTCATATTACAAATTTTATAATGCCAGTGAAATATCATTAAATTAAATTATTAATTTACATTAATTTCTTATTTAGTGACTTAAACCAGAAAAGTTAGAAAATGTGAAGAAAAAAACACGGTAAAAGACAATGTTCTCCTTGGTTCAAATTGGTTACTTACATATTTTATAAATAAATTTACTAAAATACCTACTTTATCTACTGTTTTCATTGATTATTATATTGAACATTCTAAATTTTGTTAAATTAATTATTCCTTAACAATAAACTCCATTGAAATATTTTACAACGATCATATTGACCAGTTTAGACATTTTTATTTATTTATACGTCCTTGTTTATACTTATTATTTTCTTACTTTCCTTGTAGTCGAAATGAAAAGCAGAGTGTTTAACTCGGGAAAAACACCAATATCACCCTCGGAATATTGGCACCCTCGCTGTGCTCGGGTGCCAGTAACCTCGTGTGATACATATTGGTTATTTTCCTCCCTTGTTGAACAATCTACTATTTAACTACATACCACAATAAAAACTACTTTCTAGATTTAAAATCATACATCATCTCATTTAAATCTAGGAAAGTAAAAAAACTTTCGACACTTTGACTTACCTACCAAGGTAAGATAATTAATAATCTATTAAGTATACCCACAAAAGTGGATGAACGGTTGTGGATCTACACACGACTCTATGGCAAAAGCAAGAAGACGGTGTATTGATCATTGAAACCACTGCTTTTACTACCTGGCTATATCTACCTAAATACTTGAGCTTGCAAGTTTTTTTTTCAATACGGGAAATAATTTGTCACTTTCTTTATCCGCTAGTATAAGGTAATTAAATGTGAAATTTGTGAGTGTTTGTGTGAATGTGTGTTACTCTTTCACGACACTAATACATAAAGCGTATTATAAAATCTAAAACCTTTAAACGAGCAATTCTTGTATATATGTACTTATATATATAATCAGAATCTCGGAAACGCCTACAACGATTTCGATGAAATTTGGTATGTGGGGGTTTTCGGGGATGAAAAATTGATCTAGCTTGGTCTTATCTCTGGGAAAACGCTTGTTACCGAGTTTCAGCCCGAGCGGAGCTCGGTCGCCCAGGTACTTAATGATTATAATATCACGGACAGGGATGTTTCGAAATATTTTCGATCCGCGTAGGCGATCCCTAGTTTCAAATAGCGTATATTATTTTATTATCTACTGTGTTAAAATTTTTGTTGTGTAATTATTTTAGTTAGATACACAACTCTCTCCAATTATCTTTTAATTGCTCTATGTCTAACTTGTGTTTTTTTGCTATTGAATTTGATAAGTTTAAGTCTTAGACATTATTCTAATATTTAATTTAATTGTACTTCAAAATATATTTATAAAATTGCTGTGCATTTGCAGGGTTCATGTTCCTGAAATTATAAAATAATGTAAGACCTACATGAAACGCAATAAATTATTGAATTTTATTGAATTGAATTGTACCTTTGTAATTAAATAACATTGTAGATCAGTATGAAAAAAACCGGCCAAGTGCGAGTCGCACTCGCGCACCGACGGTTCCATACAAATTTATATGTATCTATGAACATGCAGTCTTAGCAGACCCCGCTCCCAAGCAAAATAAGCGCAGTTTGGGATTGTAGATTGGTTATTGATATAGACAAGACACACAAAAAAAATTATGCTTTTCGCAATTTTTCCTTTATCTGTGCTATAAGACCTTGCTTTGTACCAAATTTCAAGATTCTGAGTTCACGGAAAGTACCCTGTAGGTTTTGATTTCCTTGCGAGTATCGAAAATTTGCGTTGGTTACTTATATAGACAGACAGAAAAAAAAAAATGCTTTTCGCAATTTTTCCTTTATCTGTGCTATAAGACCTTGCTTCGTACCAAATTTCAAGATTCTGAGTTCACGGGAAGTACCCTGTAGGTTTTGATTCCCTTGCGAGTTTCGAAAATATGCGGAAATTTGCATCATAAACGGCTGTATCTTTTGATTGCGTTGGCTTAGAAGTTTGATTTTTTCATAGCTCCAAAGGACAGTAGACCTGAGTATTCGATGTAAATTTCAGCTTGATACCTCCACGCCTTCCTGAGAAAAAGGGTCTTGACAGACAGACGGACGGTCGGACGGACGGACGGACAACAAAGTGATCCTATAAGGGTTCCGTTTTTTCACTTTGAGATACGGAACCCTAAAAATATGCCTTGTTGAGTTTTCTGCCGGATTCATCTCAACAGAGTTTTACCAAACCGGTGGTAGATCCTTTAATATTCATAATGCTTGTTATAGACTAAATTGAATAAAGATATTTTGATATTAACTTTGACATAGTAAAACGATAGATAGATGTGAATTTAAGTTAGTTTTTATTATATCGATAATAACAAGTAGACTAATTTTTAGATTTATTCGCATTTTATACACTTTCGCATTTTGTGTACTTATAAAATTTTATTTATTATGTGGCCAGTCTCGTCGTCACACCGGGTTGTCACACCATTGCTAGGTATTTGACGGAGCCATGCCTGCGGCAGGGCTCCTATTTCTAGCCTATTTGCCCTTCGGGCATCTATAAATACCTAACTAACCTAACCTACCTGCCTAGTACCTATACAAAATGCGAAAGTGTATAAAATGCGAACAAACCAATTTTTATTTCTATGTTGTAGTGAGAGCGGATGTACGGTCAAGTGCAAAAATATTATTATACCGATACCTAAATCTAACTACATAAGAGCTATGTATATGACATATTATGAGCAAGTGGTGCCATACTTTTACACTTAACTGTACACATGTGTAGGTATAATGCGCTATGGTCGGAAAAACGCCCGTCGTAACAGATCGGTCCTGCGCCATCCGCATCCAACGCGTTCCCGCAACTTTACCCAGGTCGTCCCTCCATATTTTTGGAGGCCTATCAACACTGCGTCATCCGGTCCATGAACGCCACTCGAGAACCTTTTGGCCCCATCGGCCATCATTTCTACGAGCGATGTGCCCTGCCCACTGCCACTTGAGTCGCCGTATGCTGTGGTAATTTAGTAAAACCACATAATTTCACGTCCAAAGCTGCGCGGTAAGTTACACAAATAGAAAACGAACTGAAACAATTACTTTGCTCACCCGCGACCTTACGATAGTTACGTTTATGTAAGAAATGCGTGTTCATGCAGTTCCTCCACCTCCACACTGTACAAACACGCACTTAAATCACACAAACCCAACTATTACACTGACGCGTTTCGAACTCAACCAGAGCTTATCTTCAGAGTAGGTACCACAGCCGTACGCTATGCTACCAAATGTTAGATGTATCGTGTTGTTTAGCATGCGGTTCTGGTACAGTCAAGGACTTTAATTCATGAGCCACCATGGAACCTTTTCAAAGAAAAAGTCATTACGATTTTTCTTGTTAATTAATGCGATGTCACTATGACGTTTACTGTGAAATGGGTCCATGGTGAGTCATGAATTAAAGTCCTTGACCATACCTACTCTGAAGATGAGCTCTGGCTGAGTTCGAAACGCGTCAGTGTAGTTTGGTGGCGGTCATAGTTGGGTTTGTGTGATTTGTGTGTGTTCGTACAGTGTGGAGCTGGACGAACTGCATGAACACGCATTTCTTACACAAACGTAACTATCGTGAGGTCGCGGGTGAGCAAAGTACCTAATTGTGTCAGTTCATTAATATGGACCTCCGCAAAGTAACGCCTGATCCAATAAATTACAAATAGAAAACTCAGTGCCTATATAGTAACCCACGTGTGGGTTTCAT
The DNA here is from genome assembly GCA_947859365.1 of Archips crataeganus. Taxonomy (NCBI): domain Eukaryota; kingdom Metazoa; phylum Arthropoda; class Insecta; order Lepidoptera; family Tortricidae; genus Archips; species Archips crataeganus. The sequence goes on along the minus strand of OX402049.1, from coordinate 4,534,358 downwards.
TGAACATAAACTAACCCTACGTCGAGGCCCACCGAGGTCGCGGTTGACCAATTTTTAATTTCGAGTCCGAAGCCAATATCACGGGCATCAGGCTTAAAAGCTGCCATCAAAGTAATATCGCCACGGCGGTTTGTTAAAAGCATCTACAAGTACGAGCTAAAATTAGCCTTTCCATACAAACGTTTAAAACATTTCCCTGTTTCCACCTCCTAAACGTTTGCCGATTTTGAAAATTTTTGCTTTAAAATAAATACTTTTTGTTGGTTAAGCAGTTAATTTGATCTAACCAATTATCAGTTCGCAGTTGTACATGTATTCTTATTCCCTGTCCCTGCCTTAATGTAGAACCTTATTACAATGGAATGCTAATGGAGCTATTATGCCCCACATATGGGTCATTGGTCTGTGAATGTGTTAAGTTTGTCAATTGGGTTTGTTTCTTTATTTTTGAGTAATAAAGAGTTTACAACATACTAATGTTCGCACACTAGAACCTCCTTTTAAATTGACGTGTAGTGCAGGGGTGCTCTCTGGCTCAAAGAATCAGAAAAACTAAAACTGTCATGTACTAATAAGGAGGGTTGGATAAAAAAATAAGCTGCCCAAATTACTAATTCCACGCGGACGGAGTCGCGGGCAAAAGCTATAAGGAATAAAGCTTATCTTTCTCAGGCACGCGCTAACAACTGACAAATTTTTGATCCCGCCTCTGTTAAGTTGGGTTCAGGGCCAATCTAATCTAACAGTAGTTAGAATAGGGTGTTCCAAAACTCAATAATATCAGTCAGTACTGCGTCAGACGTCAAGTTATACCAAGTCTGAAAAGAATAAGAAAAAAAATCTATGTCACTTAGTTTAGCAATAATAGGCACATAACATATCACTTTTAGTTACTCAGAGGGCTATGCTTGGAGTTTATCTGCGGGATCGCATTAGACATGATGAAATCCGAGCATGAACTAAAGTCAGGGACATAGCTCGAAGAATCGCCAGACTTAAGTGGCAGTGGGCAGGACACATCGCTCGTAGAACTGACGCCAATGGGACCAAAAGGTTCTCGAGTGGCGTCAGCGGACCGGAAGACGCAGTGTAGGTAGGCCTCCAACAAGATGGAGCGACGACCTGGTGAAGGTGGCGGGAACGCATTGGATGCGGATGGCTCAGGGCCGATCTGTTTGGCGAGCCTTGGGGGAGGCCTAATATTCAGTAGTGGACGTCTTTCGGCTGAAATGATGATATCCTTTTTGTATTAGATATTTTCGCAAAAAATGTCTTATTGGGGCATTTATTCCAGCGTTTCAACCGCCTCAATAATTGTCTGGACACATTTTTTTAAGAAATGGCAGAGTATTGTATTCTACAGTTTTCAGTTATACTGTAGACGTACAGGACCTCTAATATAATATTCGAAAGCCCCATCAAAATCTACAGTCATTTCTTAAAAAAATGTAACTAGATAAGTGAGGCGATAAAACGCTCTTAAATAAAAAAAAGCCGTGGTGACCTAGAGGGATTTATCGATACTCCCACGGATTAAGGAATAAATGGGATTTATATTTTCGCTTCGGAGTGGCCCTATATCCGTAACTATAATTATTTCAGACTTCAAATTTGCCATGCATAATAAAATAAAAAATAAAAACTAATTTTAGAATTTTCGGAAAGTCCCACAGGATAAGGAAAAAACGAGCTTTACATATTGAATTCAATAGGACCTTATCTCCGTACCGTAGGTGACCATTTCTTTAGGATAATAAAGGAGCAGTAAAAAGGGATGTTTGGAATTTCCCGCAGGATAGAGATCGAGAGTTGTCTTTAAAACTTTTTGTGCGCGGACGAAGTCACGGGAAAAAGCTAGTGATCCTATAAATAAAGGAATGGTAACGGCGGAATTAAATATATAAATCCCGTTTTTTCCTTATCCTGTGGAATTTTCCGAAAATCTTAAAATTAGTTTTTTTTCTGCATGCCAAATTTGAAGTCTCAATAACTATAGTTACTGAGATAGAGCCACTTTGAAGTGAAAATATATATCTAATTTATTCCTTATCTCGTGGGATTTTCGAAATATCCCTTTCCTAATGTACGGTCGGCCAAGAAAGTGGTCTACCAGTTTTGACAAAAGTTTCTGTGAGATCTAAATATCGCTAAGGTTGACTTTTTTGAGTGATGCCATTAGTCACTGTCATCATTATTATTGCAAGGGAAAATCGACCTCGTTGTATTGTGACGTGCAATGCAAATGAACTTCAGCCGTAGGGTGGTAGACCATATTTTTGGCCGACTGTACCTCTATGACAATCAAGGTATTATGTATGCCAAATTTTTTAGCTTTCAGTTTGAGCTATTCGTTGATATAATATATCATTACATTAGACAATCAGTCAAGACTCTGAATTTTATACATGTAGGTAAATTAAGGCGCGGTGGCCTAGTGGTTTGACCTATGGCCTCTCAAGCAGAGGGTCGTGGGTTCAAATCCCGGCTCGCACCTCTGAGTTTTTCGGAATTTATGTGCGAAATTACATTTGTAATTTTATTTACCATGAGCTTTACGAAGAAGGAAGACATCGTGAGGAAATCTGCATACACCTGCGAAGAAATTCGATGGTGTGTGTGAAGTTTCCAATCCGCACTGGGCCTGCGTGGGAACTACGGCCCAAGCCCTCTCATTGTGAGAGGAGGCCTGTGCCCTGCAGTGGGACGTTATAGGCTGGGATGATGATGATGATGATGAAATTTAAAAGTAAATTCACACAAATCTCAGCACTTAAACATAGAAAAGAAGCGACACACATCGCATAAACATTTATACATTTAAAAGCAGATGTTCCTGGTCGCAAACCGGTCTAACTAGAAAACGCAGCGTGCGTGTAAATGCTATTTAGTCAACGCGTTACCTCAAAACACTGGAGCCAATAGCGATAACACAAGAGCAATGGACTTGCAATGTGTGTTATAAGTATGAACAACCAGACAGACAGTGACTAACTATTTCATATTTTTTAACCCCCGACACAAAAAGAGGGGTGTTATAAGTTTGAACGCTATGTGTATGTGTTTGTCTGCGGCACCATAACTCTGAAACGGGTGAACCGATTCGGATGCGGTTATCTTTATTTGAAAGCTGGTTTCTTGGCAATGTTTCATCAAAATTGGTTTAACCGTGTCAAAGTTATAAGCTCTTTTGTCAGCTGCGGAAGGGATCTTAGACGCATAATGGGCATAATGCTTTATTTCCAAACATATGTGTGACCAAATTGCGTTGGGGGTTTTAAAATTACAATTAGACACACAGACTGCCAGACACACATAGTGGTCAAACTTATAATACCCCTCTTTTTATGTTGGGCGTTAAAAACTAGCTGCTTGTGACTCCGTTCGCGAAGAATTTGTCTATCACCATCGTGCAGGAACTTGTGTATTAACTTTAACTAAAGCATTTTTGAAGCTATGCAAAGCGTTTTCGATTGGTGTCACCATAATATAGGTACACCTACGAAAGGAAATGTTAATAGGGCGCGCAAAACGGAAATTTTTCTAAAATATGATAGGTAGGTAATGAAAACATTGGTCGTGGGGAGATGATTCGTTGTGTACACGGATCGCATGGGGTGGAGTTTAAATAAATAAATACCTAATAAATAAATCATGGTACGGTTGACACCAATTGAACCAGTCCCAAGCTTGTATCATGGGTACTAGACAACAGATAAACGTACTTTTATTTAGATAAAAATATACTTAAATACATAAAACTGCGTTGAGATTTACTCATAGTGAAAAAGTACGGATAAGTACGGATAAATGACGATGATAACGAGGGTAGTTGTGTGTCAGTTTCGTCGTGCGTCGCGTGTGGATCCAAGAATAAGGGCTACAGATTAACCCGAAACATGTCGCGCTAAACTCGATCATAGACGTGGGTTACCCGTACTTTTTCGCTATACTTAAATACAAATTAAACATCCAAGACTCGAGCACAAACATTCGTATTTTTTACACAAATATCTGCCCCGACCGGGAATCGAACCCAAGACCTTAATCTTAGTAGTGAGGCACTTTAACGACTAGGCTATCTGGTCGGTCAATAAATAGGACATCCTAATGCCGTTAGTTGAAATTTGTATGAAAGTTTTCTGTTGTATGTAACAAGATAAATAACGACAAAAATGTGAAGGTAGTTTTCGCGTCACACCGCAACATTTTTCAGTCAGTCGTTTTGTATGGTTAACAACTAATTTAACGTTGTCCAACTTTTTGGTCTTCATGCTAATAAGTATTTAACGGTTTTGTTTCATTATAAATTTGTAGGGACGTAATTTGAGGTGAGTGTCGACGAGTACGAACGCATACCTTAGCCCCCTCTCCCTCGGCAAAAAATTGCAAATACCTATAAGCTAAAAGGCTTCAGTATGTGTACGTGTCACCAATACATAAAACATCGAGATAGCAAAATGTTGTCGTTAAACTATGTTTCTTCATACTCAACGCCTCAACTTCTTGCAATTTTAGTTGTAATGTTACCCGCGACTCCGTCCGCGAAGAATAGGGGTATAAAAATAGCCTATGACCTATTCTCAGATCTACCGAGTACAGAGAAAAAAGTTTCATAAAAATCGGTCAAGCCGTCTCGGAGGAGTTCGATAACAAACACCGTGACACGAGATTTTTATATATTAGATATTCAGCTTTATTTATTATATTATTCATTTCATTATATTTATAACATAAAGCCTCTTTGAATCTTTAAATCGATCTTTAAGGTGATTTTGCTAAAAGCCGGACTTACTATCAACAATTGGGAATGTCTAAAAAAAAATACCAGTGGTTTTTATATTTTTTTTGTATAGAAAAGTCAATTATAAGAAACTAATTTCAATATTTTGTCATTTAGTTCTCTACTTTTTTCAAAATTAATTATTGAAACTATTTTAGTTGATGACGTCAGATTATAATTGAGGGCTCCCACAATGCCAAATTTCTATCTATCTATCTAAATGCGTACGATAAGGCAACCCCTTTAATTATTTTTTGCGTAGTGGTACACTATACACTGTGTCACTTTACTGGCACTGACAAAGTGCTAGATGTCAGACAGCGGGTCCAAATCAAACTCCGTAGTATAATCCATGCGTAAATTGAGAAGAATTCTAACGACACAGAATAAAGTAAGACTTGAACCGGTCACGCAATTTACACCAATGTCAAATGAAGGTCATTGCTTATTTGTTATATATTAAATTCATTACATAATATTAAAATTAAATAACTACAGAAAACGAGTTAAAAAGCATTTATCTCGAAATGGTTTTCGATTTACTATACATTGCAAGAAAATAGACATCCCCAATTATCACAAAGACACGCCAATCAACTGTACTCAATTTGGCATACAAATAAATGAAAGATAAGCACTTTGACCTGACGTTTAAAAATATTATGAACAGTATTCTTTGGCAAAATGTAGGACTGCTATGAGTATTTTTATAAAGAACTCTTATTTTATTCAATAACGTTACAATACCGCCGAACTTTATGAAAATTTTGTCTACATATATTTGGTAGGACTGAGAATAGGTCGTAGGCTATACATATTTTATAACCCTATTCTTCGCAGACGGAGTCTCGGGCAACAACTAGTAAAATTATGTTTTCTTAACATAGAGCAAAAATAATTGTCCTGACCAAGTGACTGACTGACTCACAACGTCCAGCCAATATAAACAGACTTTGAATTGCTTCTTCGGCGAATCTCCTCATTTGCGCTCCGTACACCGGTTTATTTATTTATTTAAGACATACCAAAAAGCTTACGACACTCGAAGACACAATAATTAGTCATTATCTACAACAAGCCAGGCGATAATCTTCAAAAGATTCTCAGTTTAATTTTATTACTTTCCAAGTTTCATTTTGTCGGCAGTATCATTAAATCTCTACAAAGCAAGTGTCATAAGAACCGCAAAAGCCCGTTAAACTTTTATGTGGGCAACGATAATGGTGCCGTATATCGTCACAGACACTCGTTAACGTGTGTAACTTGCAAACCTCTAATTAACTTCTGTTACCAATTAACGGTCTTCCGAAACGTACGGTAGGTACGCAACAAAATAAATTGTTTTAAATTTTCGTGATTTTCACTAGTTACTAATATAATAATATACTACTTATATTTTACGGGACTTATCACGCAAACAATATTTACCTCGACGTTTCGGCCACGTTGCAAGGGCCGTGGTCACGAATTGACTGAAGTTTAGAGTATTACGTTCGTTTAGCCGCGTGCGACTTTCGAACTACCAAGTCAATCAAGTGCGAGTAGGCCGAGATACGGGTGCTGAATGCAATCGGAATCAAGTGCGGGTAGTTCAAAAACTCGCGCGGCTAAGGCGGTGGGTGTCCTACCCTACCTAGGTGAGCGAATTCCAAGCGAAACAGTCGACTCGACAGCTATTGAAGTGTCCTACGTGGACAATACATACGTGGCGTGCGGGCAGCGTGGCGCGAGCGAAGCGACGCGAGCGTGATCAATTGGATTAATATTATATTCGCGCGGTGACGCGGCGTCCGTTGTCCGAGTAGTCCTGCGGCAGGCGATTCGCGCGCACGTAGGACAAGGCCGCCGCGTCACACTGCATCCCATTGCACTCGCGTGTCATCGCATCTAATCGCTTCGCAATTTTCTGTTCGTTTTGAATCGCCTACGTAGGACGTAGCCTAAACGGACGCGGCACCTTACACCAGGGGTCACCAATTGATTTCGCTCGGGGTCCGTTTTAAGAAATGAAATGAACATCGCGGTCCGCACACAACTTTAAAAAAAAATATTAAACATGTAATTACGGAAATGACAAAGGTATTTGAAGTAAGTAAGTAAGTAAGAAGTAAGTCTTTCTCGCTTGTTAGCTCGTTACTTCGTTCGGCCGTTTTCAAATTGATGTCAACAAGGATAATAAGGGGGATACATTTTTTGGTTAGTGCAAGTTGGTGTGTTCTCGCGGTCCGCACAAAATGGGTCGGCGGTCCGCATACGGACCGCGGTCCGCCATTTGGTGACCCCTGCCTTACACTTAACTCGTGACCACAGAAAAACGTGAAACGTCGAGGTAAATATTATTTGCATGATGGGAGGCTGTACTGCCGTTTCGGCGAAAATTATTTCGCAAAATGATTCATTAGGCAACTGTTTATTTTTTCTGAAACTGTAAACTATTCAGGAGATATTTCAGGACTATCCTGTAGGTTAGGTTAGGGTTGTTTTGTAACAATCCTGAAAGTTTACAGTTTCAAAAAAAATAAACAATTGCTTAGTGAATCAATTTTCGAATAAAATTTGGCCGAAACATTAATAAACCTGCATGATAAGTCCCGTATTCAGAATTAGACTTAATGAAAATAAAAAGGTTAAACTCCCAAAGTTATTATTTTAGTGTAACGTGTAGGTATGTCAGTCGGCGCTTCCTAACGTAATTTATCGGCTTTGGTTTAGGGTGTTCGTTTGCACTGAAAAGTTCGGGTGTAACAGTAATTGATAGTTCGTATTTGTCTTTCGTACTTAAATACGGAAGTAATTACAACAGAAGTTGCCTTTTGGTAATCTTTACACTATACAGGGTGTCACTTGAATAAGATATGATGCCTGAGAGACTTTTGAAAAATATGTAGATATTTTAATTAAATGTCGCTGTCTTGCTTGTTACCTTTCCGTATCGGTAAAGCACGAAAAGGACAACTGCAACTCAGACCGATAATTATGTACATAAAATTGATCAAAACAGAATTTCGTTGTCCTATTTTCTCCTCAAAAACTTAACCAATATATATTTTTTTCTAAAATAATTAGAGGAACGTTTTTGCAATGTCCCTCTGTTTTTTGATCTTTTCAAGGTAACCTGGTAACCTTTATAAGGATACTGGAAAAGATAGGCGAACAGTCACTAAGGAGTCAGTCATAAAGGAGTTGAATGAGTGGAGGACATGTAAAAAAAGGCGATTCGCTGGAAATCGAGTTGTTAAGACGCCACGCCACTGAAATGCAATGGAACTAACCAGCAGATAATTCCCACGAGAACAGCATCTGAATAATTTCACACCATATCGGGAACGCTGTAAAAATATCGATAGGTCTCCGGAGCTGCATAAATAGTGGGGTACCCTCGTTAGGGCCTGTCGCAACATGAGATGGTCGGAATACGACGCGTTCGCCAAATTGCCACATTCGATGGTAGTGTTGCCAGAAATAGTATTTATTGGCGAGGTCTGGAGTATCGATGACATCCTGATTTGAGCGAGCATCGAGTGCTATTGGAAATCGTTAAGATTGGCCTATGATCCAGTTATTAATGAAACTAATAAAGTTTGATTAGTTAATGAATTTTATTACTTTAGTTTAGTTTAAAAATAAAATAAAGTTAAAAATTAAAGGGGGTCGTCATACCAGAATTTTGAACTGCGGCGCTGGTTGTTAGGCGACAGCTGACAGTTGCTAGGCAATGATGTTAATGCTAAGCCATAGCCTGGCCGCACGCATACGCGCCAGTGACTGTGAATTTATAAGTTTGCGATTTTAGTCCTTACATTTCGGCGATTCTTTACTGAACTGTTTTTAAAACATTGTACGGAGGTACGGAACCCTTCATATACGAGTCTCACTCGTACTTCATCGGTTTTTATTTTTTGTGAATGAAAGCAATACAATACAATACAATACAATGACTCTTTATTGTACACCAGGAATAGTAAGCAATACAGAAAACAGGTACACAGAGAGTAAGTTACAAGGTAAGCAATAGGCGGCCTTATCGCTTAAGAGCGATCTCTTCCAGGCAACCCTTTACCAGAAAGAAGGAAGGACTAGTTTACAGCAGGTGGTGCATCAACAGTGGATCAGAAAATTAAAACGCAACAAAAAATAGTACATCTACTCATACATATATCGTACATATAATAAGTACACGTCTAAAACAAATATAAGCATTGGGATAAACAGCCACATATAAATAAATAAACTATAACAAAGCTAATAATTACAAGAAGACAGATAGTACACCTTAAGCATTGATTTAAAGATTGACAGAGATTTTGCCCGTCGTAAGTCAATCGGCAAGGCATTCCACAACCGAATAGCTTGGACAGTATAAGAATAGACATAGAATTTGGAGTTAGAGAGAAGCACGGTAAGGAGAAAGTTCTGAGAGCATCGAATAGAAGTTACGTAGCTAAACCGCTCTTTGAGGTAGCGAGGAGTTGCAGGGTTAAAGAGAATGCCGTAAAGAAGGTGGAGAACGTGAGAGTTACGGCGAAGGCGGATTGGGAGCCACTTGAGCTGTGATCGAAAATTAGAGACATGATCGAACTTACGCAGACCAAAGATAAACCGAATGCATAGATTTTGAATTCGCTCAAGTTTATTAAGCTGCTCTTCTAGGAGATCGGGATAGCAAATGTCAGCATAGTCGAATATAGGGTGCAGCAAAGTTTGAGCAAGCGCAACCTTGGTAGCAAAAGGTAGGAAATTCTGAAGCCGTCTTAAAGATCCCACCGCAGCAAACACCTTCCTGCTCACCTCGCACACATGAGGAGACCATGAGAGAGTGCGGTCTAAAATAACACCCAGGCTCTTGACCTGATGCGCAAACGGTATTAGTACTCCGTCGAAAAGCACCGGTGGCAGAGATGCAAAGTCGACTCTTGGGACAAGTTTCGAGCTACAAGCAGAAAAAGAAAGAAAGCAGTTAATTTTGATGATTTTTTTATTGGATAGGTTAGGTATGGTATAAAGTTTTCCAATGTCAAATTTAGAAAAAAAAAATCTCTAGGGTTACAAAATAGGTGTTGTATAATTTTGCCCATCATCGATACGGTCTGTTCATCGGTTTTAATTTTTTTATAAAACTTAGTTTTTTTTTGGTAATAGCCAAGTTTCTTGCGGCGCATTTTTTTGACAATGATGGTCCTTCCGAAAGCGGTGGTATTTTTAAAAAAGTGTCATGTAAAAGAAGCTCATTGCGGCCTACTTACAGAATAAACGTTTTGATTTTGCTTTAATTGGTTTAATTTAATTCAATTTAATTTGGTTAATTTATTTCAGTTTCCTTTATTTACTTATTGTATACTTATTTTAAGATAAATAAAAATATCCCTTACCTCAACAAAAAAATATATGGAATTAATTACTTCACTTGTACATTTGCAATTAATTCACCAACTGAACCTAATTAAACACAACGTATTCAACGACCCAAACTAGAAATTGTGTGATATTGGGTCCGTAAACAATACACAAAGACATAAACGACCTAGAGGCAAACACGTAATATGTGAAGTGTGTTATGTAAGGTACGATAATTTGATTTTGGCAGGAATCGACCCACTTTCGCAGGCTTTGTAGTCAAACAATGTAAACACCGCCATACGGTCAATCAACACGTCTTGCTTTGTTACCTTACATCTAGTTAGATTGTCGGCAGGTCTATGTAAAGCCTTAAGAAAAGGGACTCTATTTATTATAAATATATTTATTAAATATACTAATTACAGTTAAATTACAGAAGAACTTATAAAAATTAAAACTAAAATTAAAAACTAGACTTAAAAATAAAAATTATAAATAAAAAATTTGCCCCAGATTGCTGCCTATGGGTAGCGTGCCCAGAAGGCTGGCAGCATTGCTCTATTTTGTTTTCAAATATATCATAGTATTGTTAACACCAGGTATCATTTTACTAAAACATGAAACTACCGTGAGATTCACTTATAATGAAAGTGTACGGATAAATAATTCACGTCTATGATAGAGTTTAGCTCTTTTTTTCGGGTTGAACTTGATTATGGACGTGAGTTATTCCTATATTTTCACTATCATTCTACTAAGTAAAGTTATTAACTATTGTTACCGATAACATACCACAAAGATCGTGGAATTTCAAAATGTTATTCAAATCCAGCGGAAAATGCTCGACGACACAAATACCTACGTAGAATAAATACGTAGTTTTGCTAATTTTCCCTTTTAATTAAAAGTTTTTTATTTTTTAAATAACGTTGTCATCCTGTCTACATTATCTGTATCAAATTTAAAATCGATCAGTTTACAAAAATGGATGAATTTTGTTTTGTGAAAGTTTATGAGCACTCACAAACTACATGCGAACATTGCAAGTTATTAACAATGTGTACATAAGAAGCTAGGTAGCGTTTCTACATAAATATTTTTCATATCTAAAGCTGGGTTAAAATTTAATATATGTTTCCACGGGAACTCATTACCTGGATATTAAGTAAGTATCCTATTTCTCAATCTAGAACTTTTTCCATCTGTACGCCAATTTTCGAGTTAGTATAATTTCGTTTAAAACGCAACTGGTCCTAGCGGTAACCGGTCTAAAACGCTGTTAGTCTAAAACGCATCTCGTCTAAACTGGAACTGGTCTGAGGTGAAAAACTTAAGTAAATGACCTGTTGCATGTAGTAGTTACGTGTCCGTATAAAGAAATTGACGTTCCAAATTTGAAAAAACTTTAAGCTCTATATCAGTTCTGTGCTCTACTTACTACATACAACAGGTCATTACTTAAGTTTTCACCTATACCAGTCTACGTCGCTGCTGGTCTAAGTAGCCATCTAGCCATAAACATTTATAAGGCTAGCTGTTTTTTAGACCACGCCACGTACTGCTTAGACGTAGACTGGTAGCTACAATACAATACAGTACAATGACTATATATATGATATTATTGTACACCACAAATATTAAAATACAGAAAAACAAGTACGTGAAAAAATATAAGGTAAGCAATAGGCAATGGGTAGCTACTTAGACCAGTTGCAGTTTAGACGAGATGCGTTTTAGACTAGCAGCGTTTTAGACCGGTTACCGCTAGGACTAGTTGCGTTTTAGACGAATTGATACTAAACCAATTTTTTGATTGTTTCAAAATAGCGGAACGACGGAGTTGTAATCTCAGCCATTCTGAAAGACTTGCGAAGTCTGGAAGCTCGTAGTCACTACAGAAATAAAATTGGGCCATTCTACTTTTAAGGAACCATTAATCTTTTGTGAAATATAAGGCAAACCTGGTAAATTTTTTCAAGTGTAAATAACTTATATAAAAAGTGAAATATCTAAATTTAAACTATAAAAGCAAAAAAAAACTTTAAATTTAAAGAAATTTTGTGGAAAAAATTGGTAAATCAGCGGATAATCACCAATTTCCATACAAATGGCCCCGGACATGCATGTCTACTGCGTTACCTACTTTATAGATAATTGATTACTTTCTATACATAGTAATAATTTTAAATGTAAGCTTAATTATTTGCCTATTTATATTTTTAATGATAAAACCGAGCATTTCACAGTTTTTGTAAAAAAAATATTTGGAGAGCACATTACAAAAAATTACTGGTCAATGAAAAGTAGAATGACCCAATTGCCTTGTGAATGTAAATTCGTAAGTTGGGTAGTGTGTGCGTCAGGCAGATCTTGAACAATCTTGAAATCGAGAATAGAGTTACCAGATGAGCTTTAATCTATCTGAAGTTATAGAATTTTATATCAGATCTTCGTAACATGTTTAGCCGTATGTTTCGTATTTGTGTGACAGTTTTGTTTTGATACAGGTTTATTAGAAGGTTGTAATTTTTGACATGAGTGTGTGATTTAAACATTAAAGTACCGTGAGACTCACTCATTGTGAAAGAATACGGATTACTCAAGAAGCAGTGTGGTTAGGCCTCCAACAAGATGGAGCGACGACCTGGTTAAGGTTGCGGGATCGCGTTGGATCAGTTTATTCTTGTAAACCTTCCACCTAATCAGACACCTATATAACAAGCGATTAAGTTATTTGAGTAGGTTGATCTGGGACGCTATGTTGCAATTGGATTTAGCCGCTCGACGTGATAAGTTTCAAATCCCGAGTATCGCTTTAGAAAAACATTTTCCTGTCTTGTTGTTCATTCAAAAAAATACAAATATGCAAACAAATAATATACTAAACACATCTATTCAAAGGTTGACTGGTAGAGATCCCTTAAAGGGATAAGTTCGCGCCTTTGTACATACATTTTAACGGTTGTCGATAGTGTTATGTTTTTTTTGTTATTTTTTGTACAATAATGATTTTACATACATACATCATAACTCTTTATTTCGCCTATCCAGGGACTCAGCGTGCTTAGCATGCTTGCGGCATTCCCTGGCTGCACGGCTATGCTCAATTGCTCAGTCTCTAGACGAAAAAGACCTGGCCCTGAGTTCGCCAGGACGACGACTAACTTATCCAACACCTCGGGAACATTTTGCTATCTTAAAAACCATAGTGTCCACACAAATAGCGGACACCTGGCAACCCTGATCAAGAAGCCTTTAAATTATTTAGGTGATGTGAAGTTCGACGTATTCTCGCATCACTGAGTAATCTTCCAAGCCTGATGACTCAGAGGCATCGTTATTCTTGTTTATACATATAACGCCAATTATAGCAAAGTAATCGACACAATGAGCTCCTGGTACCATTACATCAGCCAATTACTGGGGCCCTAGTGAAAAAGGGGTTAATTCTGCAGAAGTTGAACACCTGATTTCGACTTTACACATAAAATAGAAAATAGCTGTATAATTTCTGCAGACTAAACCACTTTTTCACTAGGGTCCCGCAGACATATGGTCTACCACCCTACGGTTGAAGTTCATTTGCAAGTCATAATAGAACGAGGTCGATTTTCCTTTGCAATAATATTATGACAGTGACTAAAGACTTCACTCAGTGTAGAAAAGTCAAACCTAGCGATATTTAGATCTCACAGAAACTTTCAACACTTGATCACCGTACGTACCATCGACAACAAGGTCGCCTTGACACCTTAAATATCCATTTTGCTTGCAGTGGCTAGACATCTGTCCATACCAATCCATACCAATGAACTTCAACGGCTGCAAGCAAATTTGTTTTGAAACTGGGCAGGCTTCGGTTTTGTCCACTGTACATATACGAAAATTCACTTCATCCTGATTATATCCGAAACTACAAGCTACGGCGCCAACATGGAAATCCCTAATTTCACCCCTGATACATGATAAAAGGAACCCTGTATTAGAGACAATAACAAATCACTTTTGGTATGAGATATTTTCGAAAAAATAATCCAGTATCGCTTAACTAAATATTTTTTCTTATTTTTTGTCCAACTGTCATGGGCTACTTTACCCGGTACCAAGTTATCGTTGAGTTTTGGGACACCCTGTAGAGCCATGTGTCATTTTATACTTTATTCCTACGGAATAGGGTACAAAACGACACAAGGTCAGTTTTTGACTTGTGCGGTATTGTTAGCTAAGCGACACAGTGTTATAAGTCATTATCATGGTTATGACGCCGCACATTTCTGTATAAAATAAATAAAGCAAGCTGTCTCCAGAATGTCAATCACCTCGCCAAAAAAGAAAAACATTCCCTTTGTAATTAGATAGGTACTTAAAGTCGGTGAAAATACTTTGGAAGTCCTCAGATCAAGATATCGTTGGAATTGAAATGTCATTGCTAGGGCGAAGTTCAGAAATACACAAGTATTCGCGCCCAGTATTTTTTACTACAAAGGGCCCTCTAGAGCGTTTATACTGAAAAAAATGGAGAAAAGAAAATTAGAGGATTATTGAAGCTTTTGCTCAGAACTTGGATAAAAGGTCGAGTGCGCAGGCTCTCCCAGGTGATTTTTTGGTGTTTCACTCGTTTTCATTCACTTTGTTTTAAAGTTTCGTGATTTTTTCATGCGTGTTAACTACGATCAGTTCGTGACCTTGCAATACGACAATGAAAGGTTTTTGTAAGGGCCAAAATCGCATTTCGGTTTGCAATAAGTTTTAAAATAATTAGACACTAAGCTTTTGCCCAAGACTTCGTCCGCGCAATCGACTCAATGCGTTATTTTACTAATTTAAAACTATTATCGCATTATTGCCTTTCAAATAAATCTAGTTTGGTGCACATCAGTTGGATGGTTTCAAAATCTGTAACGGACATAAGTAAAAAAAAATGTGTTTTATACAGGGTGTCCAGAAGTCGACGTCAAGCTGAAACCAGATGATAGGCCAACTTAGGTATATTGGTCAAAAAAATTAAAAAAAATCGAAGTTGTGTTTCAAAAATTATAGGCATGTAACAAATCATGAAAATCATCCTGCGATAGTCTTCTGGGACACCCTCTATAATAATATGAAGATTGTATTTTTGATCGAAGTTTTATTGGCTGTACAGTACACATATTACACATATTCGATACATAGAAAAAATAGCTTTTTAGATGCTAACCAAATTTTTAAATGTTTGAAATTCAACTCAGACAGCACTCGTTTGCGGACTGCTCGCCGTTTCCACAAATGATATATCAAAATTTTCCAACGAACGGTTATAGTGTTATAATATAGGTAACCACTCGCCGCGTTTCACGACACATCGGCGTCATTGGCCAAATTAACGTTCCGTTGCACTCTTCGCATGTGTATCAGTGGTGCTGAAAACACGCTATATTCGTTACGCAATATTTCCCCTATACAGACTCGCGATGGACCGTGCATGGAGGGAAAAACTGCGAACTTCGTTCCACAAACAAAGCCCGCTGTGAAAAGGGGCCTGCGAAAAAAACATTTTCATTGTGTCTGCGAGTCGCTCGATTTTTAATCTCCCCGCCCGTCTCACTAAGTTTATTGTGCTTTGAGGAACTGCGAACTGACTGTGGCTTAATCGACACTGATAAATAAAAAGAATAGTGCTTGGGACGTTGGCGTTTTCAGAAAATATTCATAATGTAACAAACGCACGAGATGCTGTTGTGGCGGCCGCAATGCCTTTGCAGTACATCGTGATTGTTCTTGAGTCTTTAGATATTAAGGATCCACAACGAAATCGTACAAACATGCATGCTGGTTTGAATGCCGTGGTGGTCTTTTCAAGTGCATGTTTTAACTAACGTTATTGCAATAACGCAGATATGCTGACGCAAATAGGTATACTGACGAGCAAAAGTAACGAGTCACTTTGTATGGAAAATTACCGGTTATTTTTTCTTATCAGTGTATTTCAATTTCAATTTTAATATGAAACAGATATCATGTTGATAATTTTTTCTAGAATAAATTTTATCTCTAATATTGTATGGCATTAACGTTTTATTGAATAATTATTTAGCGCTACCGTTTCGCATATTATTATTATTATTAATATTAATTAGTCTGGGAGCCCTGGTGGCTTAGTGGTTTGACCTATGGCCTCTAAAGCAGAGGGTCGTGGGTTCGCGACCAGGCTCGCACGTCCGAAGCTCCAAAATCTATGTGCAAAATTACATTTGAATTTTACCATAAGCTTTACAGTGAAGGAAAATATCATAAGGAAACCTGCACACACCTGAGAAGAAATTTAATGGTGTGTGCGATGTTCTCAATACTGAGGCCTTCTGAGAGGAGGCCTGTGCCCTATGCATATGTTGTTCTATTTTGCATATGTTGTTCTATTGTGCAATAGGACATAATAATAATTGGCTAGGATGATGATAATGCATGCTTGATGATTGAAAAGCGAAACGGGGCAACAATAAATAATCAACTAATTTTTATATAATTTGGGAACGCGAATCAAGAATAAGTTTGTAACAAAAGCGTAACAGAACTAACAATAATCACTAATAAATCACAACACTCCCATTTCATGCGTTCTTTTTACCACCAATAAAACAAGTGCAACTGTTTTTTCTATTGCCAAATCCTGAGCAAGTCCACGTTGTAAACGTCCCGATAGATTTCTACCACAACCATCATAACATGAAACTTACTACGCGTCGAAATACGCCTACACACCTCAAGATTCCTTTAACGTGAGGGCTGAGGATAGTTCTTCTTGATTGGTTTACATGTAAACGCTAGTGTCTATCCATGCGACGATACGTTGCATTATTCATCGCTGCCGAGACAAAGATGCTGTGAATACGTCCCCAAAATACTAGTCATGCATTGATCACCACCGAAGCGAATTGTTTGTATAAACAAGTGAATTCGCTCTTTGTTTACACAATAAAATGACTCCTTATTGAACACCCCATAGTAAGAAATACGGAATACAGATAAATAGAGTAAAATACAAGGTTAGCACGCCCTTTACAACTAAAAGAAGTAAGGAATAGATTTCCTTTTTTCTAGATTTGGATGGGTATGGATTTAGATTATACTTGTAGTACAGAAAAATCTTGGTTCATGTTTCAAACACATTGGAAATACAATCTATAGAGCAGTATATTTTAGTCATTTGGTCATTGTTTAGATGGCTTCCTGGAATGATTTTGGATTTTGGTGTCCTTTTTTCGAATTTTAACTTTGCCACCTCGTATGTTTGCCGCTCGTGCTGCCTTATTGGAAAAATGGCGTCTAATAGCAGTTTTTTGACGATATCTCCTTTCAGACTCGTTCTACGATAAAAACTTGTCTTATATAAATATTTCAGTTTGAAGAAAGCTAACGCACGGTTTTAAATAATTCTAAGTTAAGCGTATTCTAGGTGGTACGAGATATATCGTGCAAGTTGAAGTACATTGCCGTCGATGACGCAATGATGACGCGTCGATGATGATGTCGGTGTTATAAATTCATAGCCGCGCTGTTCAGCAACGTAAAGAAATTGTACAATGTCTCTCGGACCGTCTAAAATGAAACTTAACTTCTAGGAGTATATTACGAATAATACACATAGTATACATATACGAAGTAACAAAGAAAAACTTCTCTAAACCATGTTTATAAAAGACTAGCTCTAACCAATGGTTAGCCCTGGGGGCCTAGTGGTTTACCTATGGTCTCTCAAGCAGAGGGTCGTGGGTTCAAATGCTGGCTTGCACCTCTGATTTTTTCGGAATTTCTATGCGAAATTACATTTGAAATTTACCATGAGCTTTACGATGAAGGAAAACATCGTGAGGAATCCTGCATACACCTGCGAAGAATTTCAATGGTGTGTGTGAAGTTCCCAGTTCGTACTGGGCTTGCGTGGGAACAACGGCCAACCCCTCTCATTCAGAGAGGAGGCCTGTACCCTGCAGTGGGATGATGAGGATGATTATGATAATGAGTCAATGGTTTTTCCGGCATTAGATATATCTTCACTAGAAACATTTACAGTCTTAGAACTTTACTTAACACCAGTTTAATTTTTAAAGCATAATTCTATTCTTATTTATAGTCCCACGGAACTCATGTATGTATGTAAATACTTACTTTATTGTACATAAAACACAGAAATAATTAAAAAAACATCAAAACAAAAAGAGTACAAAGGTTTCATTACCAGGATATTAAATAATCTACGTCTCAATTCAGATTTGTATGTAGCTGTACGCTATGTTTTATCTATATCCGTTCAACCGTTTGATTGAGTAACAAATATCCGAACATCTAAACATCGTCGCAAACTTTCTCATATTTATTAGGAGAGGATAGCACTTTTATCTAAGCAATTTTTCTGGGTTCTACTTATTTTGTAGCAATAATTTCCAGCGTCAATCTCCCTTCAAAACAAAGATAATGACGGTCGAAAGTGACTGGCCCAGCCCAGCATAACCTGGTTATAAAAGAATTTGAGCGCCCATTTTCCGTCCTCTCCTAAAGATTTGAAGCAGTAAAATGTAAATAAATTAACAATAGCGATTAGCATAATAGCTCTTATGAGAACTGTTGAGAGTCAAACTCATTTCTTAAAACGCATAAGGCTCCCGAGTAGATTATGAATAAAACATGGGCTTGGACGGGTGGCTATCCGTCTTACGTTGGGAGGCAGTTCTTGGGTACGCAGTATTGTTCTTCAGTTCTACACGTATGTTATTGTACGCTTTGCAGTACATTCTTGATGCTATTTCTGCGTTCCCTTAGTTCCCTTACGGGTCGTTTGAGAGAGACGGCCGCGTATTGTTGATCTGCACCTTCGTCATTCACCTTGCAGGAAAAGTAATACGAAATTGTACATGAACAATGCGAAAAAAGTTGGGGAACAGTTGTCTGTAAAAAATGGGAAAGTTTAATATCAAGTGATAAGGTATTAATTTCTTGCCTCAGCTATATTTTCTTATCTTTTATTATGAGATAAAAAAAAACTTTAGAGTTGTTGGGTTAGAAGCCAGTAATCTACTGTGTTGAAAAATTGAATTAATATAGTTACGAGTAAGTATAGACGCTATTTGAAACTGGGGATCGCCAATATGGATCGTAATTATTTCCAAACATCCATGAATAAATTTATAATCATTATTTTTATAATACGCCTTAAATAGATATTATTGTTTTCTTGACAATGGATTTGAATTTTGTATCTATTTGATCGGTTATAGTTTTTGAAATTTTAATATAGTAAAATAACGTAAGCAATTTCCCAGGAACGACATTGCGATAGAATCAGCGCTGTGCCAGCAATGCCGCAGCACATTCTGAGTTGGCACCATTGTTTGACTGTACCGTGACCGTACCGTACCGTTTTTTTAATAACTGTAGTCCTGAGCAACCTTGTTACTAACAACTATGGACATGTTTTCTGAAATAAGTCTAAGGTGAATGAGCATTTACTAGGCAAGCGTGCTCCATCGTAGGCCTCATTTTCGCTTTCCATCAGGCGTGATTGTGGTCAAAAGCAATCCTATATTGTAAAATAATATAATAATAAATAAATTATTATTATATACAACTAGCTGATGCCCGTGGCTTTGCCCCTGCTGAAGTCGTAGATTAGGTTTTTGTGCCATGTGGAATATTGCTAGATGGCGCTAGTCTCGTGAGGTCGATTTGACGTTACTGTCTTGCTTGCGATTGGCTCATTTAGTATATCAATCCCAAAAATGACACAAATATCAAAGTTATCAAATGGACCTCACGATGCAGCCTGTTAGAGAAACCCTTAAGTATTGTCTTGTCATATTATACTTGTTGGATAAAGTTCTTTTTTTATATACATATCTATTGAATCTAGGTAGACTTGAAAATATCCCTTTTCCAACAGAATACCAGCGCAGGGACAGCAATACCACAGCCCATTCTGAGTCGGCACCTTTGTTTGGCTGTGCCGTGGAAATTTAATTTATTTACAAAACTTGTAGAGTTTTTTTCTCTCTAATGTGGGTATTCTGGTGGAATATCGAGAGATGGCGTTAGTATCGTGAGGTCTGTTTACTGTTACAGTCTTGCTTACGATTGGCTCATTTAGTAAGTCAATCAATCGCAAAAGTGACACAAATGTCAACGTTTTCAAATGGACCCCACGGTACAGCCTATCACAGAAACCATTACTTATTTTGTCTTGTTTTACTTTTTGGATAAGTTTTTTTTTATCTTTTATCTATTGAAACCAGGGTTAGCTTATAAAGATCGCTTTTAAAGGATAAGTTCCCCTTTGCACTTTTTTTTGTTTAGTTGTTTTATTTTTCATTGTTTTTGTCTTGTTACGTAAAATAAAGAATTAACATTTACATACATACTAAGTTTTCGATTAAAATAACTTTGATGCAGAAAAAACACCACTCCCAAGTAGCCCTATCAAAAACTATTCCATTTAAACAATCATTTCAGAGCACAACAAAACTTCACGCTCGCGTGAATTACCGCGGCTCCATATAAAAAAGTCCATAATAATTGAACTAAAAAGCATTTTAAGTAACGTACGCTTTACGGCCGCGCTGTGTCCCCGCGGTCGTAGACCATTACAAATAAAATTACAGTCAACGTTGGAGTTCAAACATACGGGATTGAATTCACTCCGGTTTGTAAACTAAATTCCTTTAAAATTGATTTCCGATGTTCAGAATGCAATTTATTTGCTGCACTCTCGACGTAATACGAAATTATTCTATTAGCGAGTTGAGTGTTTGGGTTCCGTGTTGTTTAAAGTATTGGTCGGGTTCAACAGTGTAACGTGTAACAGAGATACTTATTGATTTATTATTCTTGTTACGCTTGAATTCATGTCATGATTTTATACAATAATTGGTTCGGTAAGAAAAGCTTTACAGGAATTCATTTGGAAATACGTACTTAATTTTAATTCCTCAAGATACGTAATATATTAATCTATTGTAGTTATTTATACTCCATATATATTTACTAATATAATAAAGAGTAAACTTCAGTTGTTTTGAGTGTCATCATCATCTTCATTCCACCGTATATACGTCCCACTGCAGGGCACAGGGCTACTCTTAGAATGAGTGGGCTTGGGTCACAGTTTTTAGGCGCCATTATAAATTTCTTCGCGGGTAAGTGAAGTTTCCTTCACGACGTTTTTCTTCAACGTAAAAGCTCATGGTAAATTTAAAATGTAATTTCGCACGCAAATTCCGAAAAACTCAGACGTACGAGCCCGGGGCTGGATCCCACGCACGAGCCTCTACTCGAGAGGCCATAGGTCAAACCACTAGGCTACCACAAATTTCTGTTCTTCAAACCTGTTTAGGTTTTTAAAAAAATAGTTTCATAGGTTACAATCATCCTGAGAACTTGCCAGGTTCCCGAAGGATGCAAACAAAGCTACACCCGCTAATTGGAAATATTTTGCGTTGATTGGCCATTGTTTAGTA
The DNA here is from genome assembly GCA_947859365.1 of Archips crataeganus. Classification (NCBI taxonomy): domain Eukaryota; kingdom Metazoa; phylum Arthropoda; class Insecta; order Lepidoptera; family Tortricidae; genus Archips; species Archips crataeganus. The sequence goes on along the minus strand of OX402049.1, from coordinate 4,512,758 downwards.
CGTAAGGTAACACACTAAAATCCCAAGCTGCAGTGCTTTCGATTGCACTATCCCAACAACTTTCGTTGCATAAAGGTTCCATCTTGATGATTGGCATTCTAGTACCGTGCGTTTTAAGCGAAACTTCTTTCCTCGCACGACAAAGATCTGGAATCAGCTTTCTGCGGCAGCATTCCCGGAGCGTTACAACTTAGGGATCTTTAAAAAACGAGCCTACCAATTCCTAAAAGGGTCGGCAACGCACCTGTGATGCCCCCCGTGTTGCGGGTGTCCATGGGCGACGGTGATCGCTTTCCATCAGGTGACCCGTCTGCTCGTTTGCCACCTCTTATATAAAAAAAAAAAAAAAAGGTGTCGAAAATAAGCTGCACAATTTTAAATATTTGCTCATTGAATAAATAAATTCGGTTGTTTGCCTAGTCCTAGCCGTGGGAGGCAATTCGCAGGGGACCGGGAAATTTACTACTACTACCCGCACCACCGACAATGCCTTATTTACGATTAAATAAAATACGGCTATTGGGTCTTTGATGAAAATATAGCCGCCATTTAAGTAGCTGACTAGTTATATCGTAAGTTTATATCAATTACTGCATGACATTATACATAAGTACTTTATAAGGCTGTTAAGGTAAGATATTAAGTACGTTATGTCTTCAATAATTTAAATCCTTGTTTTAATTGTTAGTTATTGTTTAAACTATTTTTATATCATTGTCATTTTGAACTTTATTTATTACCAATATTACTTTGTTTTTTTTTTCATATCTTGACATCCTTAGCATTGTAATTTTTATGTTATTATTAGTGTTATTATTACTGTAATACCATTTATAATGACTTCATTATAATTTTTTGTAACTTGACATTTAAGTAATTGTGATGTAATAAATAAATTAAACTAAACTAAACTATTTCTTTCGCCCAGGTAAACGACTTTTCACCACGTTACTCAAAAATATCATTCGAAAGTGATAAAAATGGTTTTCTACACAACTAAAGATTTAATTAAATAGTCTAGTTGTTGACAAATATATTAAACATGGCTTTATCTTTACTAGGTAATTCGGGAGACGTGGGCAGGATCAAAACACCAGATTCAGATTACATTTGCCTTGAACTTTCCGGTGAAATTTTATTTTAAGAAAATATTTTAACCATTGTGACGCCATGGCGTGAATCATTTCGAAAGATGTCGTGCAAAACATAGTCGTCTAGGTCTTAAATACAAAATCTCTAGCTATAGAAGGTTCATAGTTTTTGTTGTTGGTCCTATGGGAATCGGATGCGTGGCTAATTCTCGCCGCAATGTCACGTATCATCACGATATTCTATTGCGTCAGTGCCGCACGACCGACCCACCGTACATTCTTACATATTGCTGTATATTACCCGCGACTCCATCTGCGAAAAATACGGGTATAAAGAACTACTACCAAACATAGACAAAAATTTCATAAAATTCGGTCAAGCTGTTTCGGAGGAGTTCGTTATCAAACACTGTGACACGAGATTTTTGTATGTTAGAAGATATTTATAGATGACTAGCTTTTGCCCGCGACTTCGTCCGCGTATAACTCCAATTTGTGGTAAAGCTTTTTCATCTCTTTCCTTGTATAAAACAAAAAAACCGGCAACGGCAACATCTATTATTATTATCATTTCATCATCATCAGTATCAGTTAGTGAATATTATAAATCCCGTTTATTCACTATCCCGTGGGAATTTCAACAAATTTGTCCTTATTCTATGCAAATTTTCGCTTATATTTATCCCACGGGAATTTGCATTTTCCCCGAGAAAAAGTAGTCTATGTCCTTAAAGGTGTAGCTTTCTACCGGTAAAAGGAGTTTTTAAATCAGCCCCGTAGTTGAATTCACTCATTTTTTTCCCGTGTGAATTTTGCTTTTTCACGGAGAAAAGTAGTCTTATGTAAATAATGGTTGGTGTAACTTCCTATTGGTGAAAGAAATTTTCAAATCAGCCCTCAAGTGATGTTCACTTCTTTCTATCCCACGGGAATTTTGCATTTTACCGAATAAATAGTAGGTACCAACAAAGGATAGTGTAGCTTTCTATTGGTCATTTTTTTAAACTCAGCCCCGAAGTTAAATTTACTATTTTGTATACCGCGGGAATTTTGCATTTATCCGGAAAATAGCATCCTATGTTAATTAAGGACAGTGTATCTTTTCTATTGGTGAAAGACATTTTTAAAAAAATAATCTTAATAAAATAAAATAATATAAAATGAGCTCCGAAGTTGAATTTTTATTTCTATCCCTTGGGAATTTTGCATTTTCCCGGAAAAAAGTAGCCTGTGTCAATAAAGGATAGTGTAACTTTTTACTGGTAAAAGATTTTTTTTTAAATCGGCTCGGAAGTTTCAGAGATTATCTGTCCCACAGGAATTTCCAAAAATCCTGCAATAAGTTTTTTTGCTGTTCAGTATGACCAATTACGTTTATACTGAATTTGAAAAGTTTAGTAATTGTAGTTACGGAGATAGGATCCAGTTGATTTGAGTATATAAATCCTGATTTATCCTTATCCCGTGGGAATTTTCAAAATTATTGAAATTAGCTTTATACCTATTCTAATACTCTACTTGCATGACCAATTTGAATAGTTTAGTAATTAATCTTCGTTATGGGGATTTGATTGATGAAATATATACATCCCGTATATTCCTTATCCCGTGGGAATTCCGGAAATTTTTTTCTTATCGGATGCCTACGTCATACAAAGAACACATCCTCCAAGTTTCAGGTCTCGACATACAGCGGTTTAGGCTGTGCGTTAATCCGCCCCGCCAGTCAGTCATTTAGGACTTCAGGACAAAGCATTTTATATGTATTTGCATTGCACCAAGCTTTTATGCGAGTTCAACAATGATGTTTGAATACTCAATTCGATTTTATTCGAAAAAGGTTGATCTCACATAAAAGCTTCATCATCATCATCATCATTTCAGCCGTAGGATGTCCACTGCTGGACATAGGCCTCCCTCATTGACGCCCAATCATTACGGTTGGAAGCGACTTGCATCCACCCTGAACCTGCGGCCTTCACCAAAACGTCCGTCCATCTCGTTGGTGGACGTCCCACGCTGCGCTTGTAAAAGCAAAAGCTTGGTGAAATGCAAATACTTATTATAATTAGTTATTATCAGAGATCAGATCAGGAAGTGGTTGACAAACGTAGACAAATGGTTTGCAAAATTTGAAGTTTTGAAGTTTCGTTTCGCTTACATTGTGTCAAAATAAAAAGTAATTTAAATCAAAAGCACTAAGGAGTATTGATATCAACTTCGAAGCAAATCACCCCCAAAGTAACTTTCTACTACTTTTTGACCCCGTCAAGGGATGAATTTCAATAAAATACGAAACACGTCTTCCATCAATTCTGTTAAAGAATGTTTATGCAAAATTTGAAGTGGATTGGACCAAGGAATCACGATGTCTCATACAAACTTTGCCCCCCTTTTTTACCCCCTTAGAAGTAGAACTACGGAAAATCCTTTCTTAGCGGATGCCTACGTCATACAAAGAACACACCCTCCAAGTTTCAGGTCTCTACGATCAGCGGTTTAGGCTGTGCGTTGATCCGTCAGTCAGGACAAAGGATTTTATATGTATAGATAAAGCACTCTTTTCAACCGACGCAAAAACAAGTCAAGTCAAGTCGACGCGTATACATTTTTTTTATGTATGACCACGCATAATAACTTTGTACAGAGTAGTCCGATTTTGATGATTCTTTTTTATTGGAAAGCGTAAACCCCGAAGGTGGTCCCATTTAAATTTGGAAAAATCTTCTATCCCTAAGGATAGGAAAACAGGGGATGATTGATTGTTCAGTCACTGATTGTACTGTATGACCAGGCATAACTTTTTACAGCGTACCTAGTCTGATTTTCATATTTTTTTTTATTGGATAGGGTATACCCTGAAGTTGGTATTATATAAATTTGGAAAAAAAAAATTACCCCGAGGGTAAGAAAAAGTATGAAATAAAAACTTTTTAGCAAAAAAATTAAACCGCCGAAAAAACCGAAAAGCGAAAAATAATACCTTTTTTGTTTGACCTTAATCTAGGTACCAGTTTGAAGTCGGTGCCTCGGCACTAGCCAGGAGGAGTGCACCTATAGTCGTCTACCTGATGGGCTTCTATCACTCCTTCTGGCTCGTGCTGAGGCACCGACTTCAAACTGGTACCTAGATTAAGGTCAAGCAAAAAAGGTATTATTTTTCGCTTTTCAGTTTTTTCGGCGTTTTAATTTTATTTGTTAAAATGTTTTTAAAGTACAATTTTCACGATAAGACAATTTCAGCTTAACAATGTACCTATCAATTCGCGTTTAACCTCAATTTCACCAGCTCCACATTAAGTACACCATCTAATTAAGTATTGACTACAATTGCTGGAATACATCAGCACAAAATTTATTGTGATATAAAATTTAGCGAAATTACCCCCATAAATTAGGATCCCGTGAGAGTAGTGCCCTTTGAATCCGCACCAGGACCGCTGACATTTGGTTTGCCTTACTCATTCGTAGCTATGACTTCCCAGACACCTTACCTAAATAATTACTTAGGTATTTATAGAACCGAATTTCGTAAGTAAGTTATAAATTCATACCCATTTCTACCAAAATGAAACAAAGTATTGCGCTACAGAATAAGAATTAAAAGTAACTTTTTGTTTTTGTACCTACAAAGTTGGGGTTAAGCTTTGGAAAAAACGGCAAAACAACCATGTTAAAAACCTTTCATGTTTATTTATTGACATTCTCTTACCTTATATTTAGTTCAGTTTTTTTCAATCGGTTTGAATACGCGACCCCTTTACTACTTAAAATATTTTAGCGACCCCCTCAAAATAGAATCAAAAATACCCGAATTATTTTGTATTCTTGCGCTCATCTATACATATAATAAATCTGTAACAAGTCGGTGTCTGTACATTGAAGATATTTGAGAAAAACTGTCACTAGGGCTATTTATTAGCGCAATAGAACCCGAAACAATGATTTTTAGAATTATTGTCTGTTTGTCTGTTTGTCTGTGCGTTTGTGCGCGCTAATCTCAGAAACGGCTTAACCTAGAAGGATGCGGTTTTCACTGATATGTTGGTATTTTTTTGGATTAACATTTAGTGTTTGTTTCATTTCAATCGGTTCACAAATAAGAAAGATACATCTATTTTAAGAATTTATCGAACAGTTTTTAGAAGAATTAATAAGCTGAAGAGTTAGTTTGTTGTTTGAACTACTGCTCCGATTTGAAAAATTCTTTCAGTGTTAGATAGCCCATTTATCGAGGAAGGCTATAGGCTATATATCATCACGCTAACACCAATAGGAGCGGAGCGGAGCGGAAGAATGTTTCAAAATCAGGGGTTTTTGAAGGAAAACTTCTATAGGCACGCTTGACTTGGGAGTACGGTGGTGAATGTGAACGCGGGTGTGCGGGGAAGTTCGGTGGGGGGTGGGGTAAGGGGGGATTTGCGGGGGGGGGGGGTAATTTTTTTATATCGAGGAACTAAGGAGAGCCATAATTGATGAAAAAGCAAATTTGATAAAAAAATAAGCTGCCCAAATTACTACTTCCACGCGGACGGAGTCGCGGGCAAAAGCTATTAGATTAATATGTTTACTTTAAATTTAAGTTCTCATGCAAGTGAATTGTAAATTCTTAATGAGAATATGATCTTTAAACCTAAAATCTTAGTCGACATCTCATTCAAAAGAGAAAATGGCTGCAAATTGATAATACTTTGACGGTTAACTAAGCTCATCCATAATATCCAAAATATTATTTCTTTATTACGGTGGTTTCGAACCTAGATACACATGACATTTTTCTTTTACCGGGGACCCCCTTAATAAAGCTTAACGACCCCCCTAAGGGGCGCGACCCACAGTTTGAAAAACACAGATTTAGTTGAACAAAATGGAAAACAATGTTCACACCACAAGCGGTTGCCGGATATGTTCTACATATCTTTCGTTGAATAAAACAAAAATCTGAGCAACATCCAAAAGTCCATCATCATCATCGGTAGTCACTGAATATATGAATCTTGTTTTTTCCTTGTCCCGTGGGGATTTCCAGAAATCCTGAAATTAGTTTTTGGCGGTTATAATTACCTGCTTGCATGCTTTCTTGTATAGATTCTAGTAATCATAATTGCAATGATAGAGTCATTAAATCTAGATGGCGCTGAAATACAGCCAGAGGCTTTGAAGGCAAAACAATAAGACTACAGATGTTTCATATCACTACAAATGTATTATTTTTCAAAAATATTGCATAATAATACATTTGCAGTGATATGAAATATCTGTAGTCTTATTGTTTTGCCTTCAAAGCCTCTGGCTATATTTCAGCGCCATCTAGATTTAATAATCGAACTACAAAAACCGCGGCCGATCCGTACAATGGCGACTGCCAATCCAGTCTATGTTATCCTTGATTATATGCAAAATTTCAATCTTCTATGGCTAAGGGTTTGGGCTGGGCGTTGATAAATCAGTCAGTCAAAGAGACAGTGAGTCAGTGAGTCAATCGGTATCGGCATTTTCTTTTTATATGTATAAATTTTACCACCTAACTGTTTAAGCCATGGACGGGTTGGTTTGACCTATTGCCTCTCAAGCAGAGGGACATGGGTTCGAATCCGGGCTAGCACCTCTGAGTTTTTAGGAATTTATGTGCGAAATCATAATAAAAATTTTACCATGTGCATTACGGTAAAGAAAACGTCGTGAGGAAACCTGCACACACCTGCGAAGAAATTCAATGGTGTGTGTGAAGTTCCCATCTCCACTGGGGCCGCGTAGGTGCTACGGCGGCACAAGCCCTTTTACTCTGAGAGGAGGCCTGTGCCCTGCAGTGGGACGTATATAGGCTAGGATGATGATGATGATGAAATTTTACATAATAGGTTACCATGTACCTACTGCCTAATTTAAAGCCGTCGTGCAAAAATATAAATCTCGATTATAGACCGTGACGCCGTGATTTGCTGTATGGCATTTTATTATAGGATTATGGGTTTGAAACCGGGTGTGTAAATCAGAGTTTTTCTAAATTCATGTTTAAATGTAGTAAAGTCTATCTATACCTAGTGAAACATAATGTTAACATTATAGGTATTGTGTAGCGTAAAACCGATCGTTGTGGAACTCTATGGAGGATGCCTTTGTCCAGCAATAGACGTCTTTTGGCTGATATAATGATGATGATGATGATGATGAACAGAAAACTTTCATACAAATTTTAAGTACTAACTTACCTTTATGATCTCCACGCAAATCAATTTTTTTACTATCAAGTGGCCAGTGTTAAGTAAAACGTAATTCAAGACTTAACAAAGTGCACTTTCGCTGTAAGAAAATTTGCATATTGAACTATTTTAAAAGTTATAAGGTATAAAATTTATTCCGCCACGTCATTTGCGACGCGGGTTAGAATATACCTTGAAAAAAGTAGTAGCCATTTTGCAACGAATTTATGACCCCAACGTGGAAGGGTGGCGTGTTTGCCGGCACCCAGGTTAATATACACCTTGCTTTATTTATATGTATAATGCTGCTATTGAAACAGAAAAATTAGTTTGCGTATGCAAAATCAGTTTGTATGTACATGCTTTACTACTATAGGTGAAAAACTTAAGTAAATGTCCTGTTCAGTCGTATGTAGTAGTGCAGAGAATTGATATGGAGCTTAAGTCATTTTTCAAATTTAGAACGTCAATTTGTTTATATTATGAACACGTTACTACTACGTACGAGAGGTCATTTACTTAAGTTTTTTTACCTATAATTTATTGAGTAGGTGGATAACGTGGATAAAATTCAAAGTCAAAAGTCAAATTCAAAATATATTTATTTAATTTAAGCATATAGGATCCCTTTCCACAAGAGATGTGCTATGCTACATTGCTGTGGATGGGTTTGATATCCACCAATCATATTCATCGGTTCACATAGCATAGCACTGGTGGAAACAGATTCAACTAAACTATATATTTCAAACTAAATACAAACTGAAACATGGATGCATAGAAAAACCCCAGAAAAAGACCAGCGCTGGGAATCGAACCCGGGTCCTCAGCATTCCGTGCCGCGTACCATTCCCCTACACCACCACTGGCCAGGAGTTTAGACACAAATTTTTCCCATACATCTCACATCTCAGTTCATTCACTAATCACATTACGCAGTCATACAGCGCCATCTATGTTACACTCTCATCGAGAGACGTCTTTACTTTTTATGAAATAATGATTATTAATGAATATTGAAAGAGGTAGAATAATAATTTGTTATTAGCGTTCCGAAAATAAATGTCGAAAAAAGGTATTAATTCCCTAAAAAAAACTTTGTATCTACAACTATATGCCTTTCCTAACAGGAGCGAAACAGATATAAAACGTGTATACATGTGTATTGTGTCACATCATGCAAAGAAATGAAATCATCAAAAAGAAAATGCATGGAAAGAAAATCGTGCGTGCAGTTCCTCCGCGTGGAAGAAGTGAAACTTCGTAATGTGGAATGAAAAAGGTACTTATACATCAATATGAACCTTATTGCAATAACTTAAAGAACTAAATTTACTTTTGCATCGATGTGATTAAATTACTCACTAGATGGCGCTTTTATCAAGTCTCATACATTTGCACAGACAGTATGAGTTCTGCATCGCACTATCGAAGTTTTTAACATCCGTTAGTATATATACAATGCGAGATTACTTGCTTCAGCAGTACATATACTAATGCTTTCATACCCCTTCCATGGTAGCGTTAAACGTTTAACGCAACCTTGTTGGAAGTCGAATTAGAAGTTTCACATCAATAAAATAAATTCTGCGTGAAAATATACAACTTAACAAACTCTAGAAGGTTAATTCACAAAGATTATGAATGAAATATACGATTTGTTATTTTAAAAATAAACCAAAATACGTTAACGTTGTTTAATAGGAAGAGTAAAATGCAATGACAACGCGAAAGTCCGTTTCTACCCAATTAGTCCTCATAATAAAATTGACTACAATCCTTTGTTCATCGTCTTGCTCCACAAAACCACTTTGTCTGAAATTCTTCTTTCAGTCAATTCAATTCGCAGTTATTAGTGAGCAAAAAAATATAGACGTTCGAAAGTATTCTCTTTCATACTTCATTTAACTTTGAGACGACACGAACAACAATCGACCTGTTCGTTATAAACATTTTATTCTATCACTTCACTGATAGTCAATCATAATAATTTACCACACATTTGGTCAGGTGATAGCTTACATTTATCACAACTGAAATCGTCTAATTAATAACTGTTAATTGTGTCGCAGTTAATCAAAATGAGTATAACAAAGCTTCGCTCGTTTGGCAAATTGACAATATTTGCTACTTGAATTAACGACTACTATATCATTGCAAATGGATGGCATTAAAGAACTATGTATGAAACTTTCGAGAGCTTCCGGAGTACCTACACTATACTTGAAGCAATATTATAAGTTTCATTCACGATCTCTTGATCTCTTGATGATAGAGGAATAAGTTTTGTATTTGCGTAATAGAAACATGCTTTCGAATACATTTGTATATCCTGCTTATGATTGAGAGAGTGCGAAGCGCGAGCGAAGCGTCTCTTTTTCAGTTTGAGAAAAATGCTTATACGTATGATGTCTGTCCGGAGGCCGCATTGTCTAACGCTTGTGACGCTTGCCTTCGCTTTCGCGCTCCCGTACAACAAACGTGATTTTTTTGCTCGTTTTTGCTCGATATTGATAACGGCAACATGTAGACGCCTGAAATATTCCCAGAATATTTATTTATATATTATTACTAGCTTTTGCCCGCGACTCCGTCCGCGTGGAATTAGTAATTTGGGCAGCTTATTTTTTTTATCCAATTTGCTTTTTCATCAATCATGGCTCCCGCAACAGCACCCCTCCACCACTCCCCGCATTCCCCCGCACCCTCTCCGCACAAACCCGCAACCCCCCGCACCCCCCTTCCTCGATAAATGGGCTATCTAACACAGAAAGAATTTTTCAAATTGGACCAGTAGTTCCTGAGATTAGCGCGTTCAAAAAAACAAACAAACAAACAAACTCTTCAGCTTTATAATATTACTAGTATAGATTCACTTTAAAAATAAATAATTAAATTAAAATAAAACAAATATTTAAGGGGGGCTCCCATACAAAAAAACGTGATTTTTTTGCCGTTTTGATAGGTAATGGCACGGAACCCTTCGTGCGCGAGTCCGACTCGCACTTGGCCGGTTTTTTACACAATTTTTCTTCATACAACGTTAATGAAAACCACTATTATTAATATAATATCCCGGTATTACAATCCAACTTAATAGGATTAAATGATCTAACTAATAAGAGGACGGGTCCGTAAAAATCTTTTCACAAATCACAGGTATTTTACTTTAAATTACTCGATTAGTCTATGTAATATCGTCAAGAAAAACTTTCACAGCTCCACGAGCTTTAAGATGCCCATTACCTTGAATATTTAACGATTAAATGATAGTAGGTACTCAGATAGGTATTGCAATTAAACAAAGTTTCCCTCGCTGGAACTTGCTCGCGATTCCGAGGGTTAATTGATCGAATCTATTATTCATCGGGAAAAGTTTCCGAGGTGTTGGGTTTCATACTGACAATACGCATTGATCTTAAGAAGTCAATCCTTTTAGCTAAACTCAAAGACGTAATAAATAAACCGGCCAAGTGCGAGTCGGGCTCGCGCACGAAGGTTTCCGTACCATTATCTATTAAAACGGCAAAATAAAACACTTATATGGTATTGGAGCCCCCCTTAAATATTTGTTATATTTTAATTTGATTATTTATTTTTAAAGTGAATATATAATTAAATATTCTGTTAATATTTCAAGCGTCTACCTGTTTCCGTTATTAATATCAAGCAAAAACGAGCAAAAAAAAAACACGTTTGTTGTATGGGAGGGAGCCCCTTAAATATTTATTTTATTCTGTTTTTTAGTATTTGTTGTTATAGCGGCAACCGAAATACATCATCTGTGAAAATTTCAACTGTCTAGCTATCACGGTTCGTGAGATACAGCCTGGTGACAGACGGACAGCGAAGTCTCAGTAATAGGGTCCCGTTTTTACCCTTTAGGTACGGAACCCTAAAAACAAATCGTCATAAAACGGTTTCAAGTGCATATTTTAACTAACGTTATTGTAATGACGTAGATATGCTGACGCAAAAAATATACTGACGAGCAAAAGTAACGAGTCACTTTGTATGGAAAATGACCGGTTATTTTTCCTTATCTGTATTTAAGTTTCAATTTAAATGTGAAACAGATATCATGCTGATATTTTTTTCAAGAATAACTTTTATATGGCTATCTCTAATATTGGATGGCATTAACGTTTTATTGCATAATTATTTAGCGCTAACGTTTCGCAAATTTACAATTTTATTTCCTAATAACTCTTTTTATTATTATTAATATTAATTAGCCTGGGAGCCGTGGTGGCCTAGTGGTTTGACCTATCGTATCTCAAGCAGAGGGTCGTGGATTCAAGTCCGGGTTCGCACCTCTGAGTTTTTATGTAAAAATACTTAAGATGTACGTAATTTAATAACAATGTAGATATGTTTGAAATTTACTTTGTTGAGTTACATTCCGGATTCTTCTCAACAGAGTTTTTTCGAATCGGTCGTAGATTCTTCGACGTCCTTAGGACCATCAATTAATGCCTAAATTGAATAAAGAATTAAAAAAAACCGTGTGGCAATTAAAACCAATTGACCTAGTCCCAAACTAAGCAAAGCTTGTATTATGGGTACTAGACAACGAATAAAAATACTAATATAATAGATACATACATACCTACTTAAATACATATTAAACATCCAAGACTCGGGCACAAACATTCGTATTTTTCACACAAATATCTGCCTCGACCGGGAATCGATCCCAACACCTTAAGCTTCGTAGTCAGGTTATCCAACAACTGAGCCGTCCGGTTGTAACTTTGCTTGACTTGGAAACCAACAATAAACAGTCAAGTAAAATAAAAGCTTGTAAAAAAAGGTTAAAGCGACAGCAAATTCAAAATAGAAAGCATGGTGACTGTGATATGTAAATCTCAAAGGTTGCTTTAAACATCACGTTCGTAAGCACAAAACTACCACGTTCCATTTCCATTTAGTTCAGTATTTATGTGCCGGCTATGGCGGACTGTTCTGTTCGCAATCGACTTTGTTCGTAATGAATGTTCGATACGGGCCAGATCCGGGCGTACCATCCGGTTGTCAGCCGGCCGGTGCATTTTAAAATATTTTCCATTAGCACAGCACTGAGGTGCTACTCTTGTCGTTTATGCTGGCACATTGAAATTTGGATTGTAAATGTTTACAGTAGGTACAATTGACGACCAAATAGCAGTGGTTAGAGAATCTGTCTACGAAACTTGAGGTCCCGGGTTCGATTCCCGCGTCGGGCAGATATTTGTATGAAAAATACGAATGTATGTTCTCGAGCCTTGGGCGTTTATTATATTTATTAAGTACGTATCTACCTCTATTGAAGGTATGAATCTTAAGTACGTTTATTCGTTGCCTAGTACCAGTAGTAGTTGTTTCAGTTTGTATTTAGTATGAAATAGTACCCATAGCTTGTACCCATACCCATAGTTTACCCATAGTTTGTACTTTGCTTACTTTGTGACTAGGTCAATTGGTTTCAATTATCCCGTGATATTTATTTATTTGTTTATTTAATGTAAAAAACAAGAGTTTAATCATTTCAACTATACTTGGAGTTTCTCTGCGAGAACGGATCTAAACCTCCACGGCAGGGCGCAGGCCTCTTCTCAGAATGAGAGGGCTTGGGCCGTAGTATCCACGCGGGACCAGTGTGGTTTGGTAACTTCACATACACAGTTGAGTTTCTTCGCAGTTGTATACAAGTTTCCCTACAATTTTTTCCTTCACCGTAAAGCTCAGGGTATATTTCAAATGTAATTTCGCACCGAAAAACTCCAAGGTGCGAGCCCGGGCACGAACCCACGATCCTAACAATACCATAAATTGTATACTTAATAAGCCAACACAGCAGACAAAGAGTATTGTAAAAAAGTATCTATTAACAAATAAATATTAACTAATTATAATAAGTTAATGTAGTGTTAATGAAAGTAAGTTGTTAGTATTATAATCTTAAAATTTAAAAGATTGTACTAATAATATTAATAATTAATTTTGTATTTCTTATGAAAGTAATAAACAGTTTATTTTTTTTTCTCTGCGTAAGAGGTCATAAATAGGTCAAACTTAACTTGAACTGTTAACAAATTTTTTGTGAATAACTTATGTCCGCGGCCATATTTAACTTCAGGGATCCCCTCATATCGCATAATTTTTTTACGCATATTCATCGTTTAAATTCTTCATTTCGCATAACTCTATTTTCTCAGAAACCGATCATTATTCAGGAATTTTGAAATGGTTATCCTGTAGGACTCGATAGGTTAGGTTAGGTTAGGTTATAACAAATCTGAATAATAAATGGTTTCTGAGAAAATAGAGTTATGCGAAATGATGAATTATGCCAAACGATGAATATGCGTAAAAACTTTATGCGATTCAATAGGGAACTTTAATTTCAACATGGCGGTGCAAGCCGGTGTGTATTAATTAAATGATCTAAACTATGTCAGTATTTCATTAACGGTCCATTAAAAGTTACATGAGCCCATTAACTAAAATAATTCGGCCACAACCCGATAAATATGCGATCTTACAGCCCGAGACGTTTGGCCCGTTAACCATTATGCGTTCAAATTTATGATGGCCCTGCCTGAGGAACCCTACTCTATTTTGTACAGTCGAGGAAACTATATCGCGTTACCGGGCGGAACCTTCTCACAATCCATTTCACGATAATGTCTTTGATAGTTGTATGAAATGTCAACATGACAGTTTTGGCGAAAAGGTCCCACTATGGTGGGTATGTGATTCCGTTTCCACGGCTCTTATGAATGACTTACTGTTTAATAGAAATTCAAAAATCATCATCATACGTCCCAATACTGGGCATAGGCCTCCTCGCAGAATGAGAGGTCTTGGGCCGTAGTTCTTTGCCACACGGGGCTAGTGCGGATTCGGATTTATATATATATTTTTTTTTAATTTTTTTACTTAACAGAAAAACAATATAACATTTTACAATAATGCAACGAGCAAAACCATACTAAGGTTTAACAGCCGTTGAAATCACTCACAAAAATACTTTAGTAGGTAATTAAATTAATCAATCACGCACGATTTAACTTTAGGCTAGGTAGGTATATAGGTAATCTTAACACAAAGTTTACGTAAATAAAATGCCTAAACCTTATTCTTTAATAATTTGTTCACTATTTCATATTTGAAGACTCTAGGATAAGAGCAGAACATGAAGAATTCATTTTTAGAGCCTTTAAAGTAGGTTAGCTATCTACTTTTCAAATTTGAATCAAATCCATTCATCAGTTAACAGCGTTAAAGCGTGGAGAAGTAACAAAACAAAGTTAGGTATATATTATCTTAACACACGCGCGCGCTCGTGAACTTTCACGTTTGTAATATTACTGATAGACAATTTACATGTCTGTATTTCTTATACAGTCAAGGAATTTAATTCTCTACCCATGTCGTAATAACTATAAATTAAAAAAATGAATGATGAAACATGTCTAACAACCATCGCCAAGAAACCAGATTTCAAATAAAAAAAACCGGCCAAGAGCGTGTTGGACACGCCCAAGTTAGGGTTCCGTAGCCATTACGAAAAAATCAAGTAATATTTTTCTTAGGATTTCGTATGTATACGGAATCATCCAAGTTTAGGTATGTTTTATACCTAAGGCTACTATTTACTCTTAAACTACAAATAATTTCCAAGCAATCTTAGCCGCTATAATTTTCCTAGTAAAATTGATATATTAACTACCCTTCTGAATTTTTTCAAATTTTTCCACCCAACAGTTTAGATTTTAGAGGGGGGGACGGTCGATTTTAATGAAAATTTTCACATTAAAGTTGAATATTTCGCAAACAGATCACTGAATAGAAAAATCATGTTAGCAACCCCGCAATGGTTTTAAAAGACCTATCCAACGATACCCCACACTATAGGGTTAGTCGAGAAAAAAAAATCACCCCCCCTTTACGTCTATGGGAGGTACACTAAAAAAAATTTTATAGCTTTTTTTATTTAACCACTTTGTCGGCGTGACTGATATATATATTCATCCCAAATTACAGCTTTCTCGTACTAACAGTCTTTGAGCATAGCCGCGGACAGACAGACAGACGGACAGACATGGCGAAACTATAAGGGTTCCTAGTGACTACGGAACCCTAAAAAACCGCATCCGAATCGGTTCACCCGTTTTCGAGTTATGGTGCCACAGACAGACAGACACACACATACACACACATAGCGGTCAAACTTATAACACCCCTCTTTTTGTGTCGGGGGTTAAAAATGTCGTTAAACATTCGCAATGCATTAAAATCCAAATGTCAAATGCAACACGTTAAAGCAACATCGTAGCCTTAGGCTGCGTTTCCACCAGAGATGTGCGAGGATGCGTTGCGAGGGATGTGTGTGTCATGAACCAATAGAAACACTTCATTCACTTAGGACCTTTTAAATTAAGTGTTTCTATTGGTTCATGACACACACATCCCTCGCAACGCATCCTCGCACATCTCTGGTGGAATCGCAGCCTAAATGGTGACAGTTTGCTGTACGATATTCAAACTTATGTGGGTTGGAAATTAATTCCTTGGCTGTACCTATAATATGTAAATTTATCTATTTATGATTTTTTTAAACAATATAGGCTTGCGTTTGACCACAATCACGCCTGATGGAAAGCGAAGATGAGGCCTACGACGAAGCACGCTTGCCTAGTAAATGCTCATTCTAGTAGACTTGAATTTAGGGGAATAAGTAGAAAGAAGGCAGTTGAGCGCGGTGTTGCGCGCGCCCCTAAGCAGTGCAAACCGTACAAAAAGTACGGGGCACTGTAACCGGTACGCGCGCGCTGCACAACAGCTCAGACCCGGCCTCCAGAATGGCTTCTAGGCAACAGGCCGGAACACGACGAGAGTCGCTTGGCGGCCTGGCTCAACCTATAGGGTGGTGACCAGCCACGGCCGAAGCCTACCACTGGAGTTGTATTTGCTCGTTTATCACAACCCAGGGGTTACGTACATTTATATACATGAAGTACTAATAGTACTTGATGTAAATACTGTGGTAGTGGGTACTAAAAATCCGTGGTGGCCTAGTGGTATGAATTTACCTAGGAATTCAATGGTGTGTGTAAAGTTCCCAATGCGCACTAGTTCCACGTGGGAACTATGGCCCAAGCCCTGTCATTCAAGAGGAGGCCTGCGCGCTGCATCGGGATGTATTACTAGGCCGGGATGGACGGATGGATAGATTTATTGATATTCCCTACTGACAAATTAAAAACCAGAACTGCAGCTTACCGCAGCGTCATGCTTTATGTGACCCTTTTTAGGGTTCCATACCCAAAGAAGGACAAACGGAATCCTATTGATATCGATACACTCTCGTTCCATCCATTTATCCGTTTGATATATCTCAAGAACCGTAATTATACCCTAAGGTTCAACGTCATATTATGACTTGAAACATCAAATGCTATCTTCACTTGCAATTCAATGTGACAATCAGCCTTATTGACTTTATTTTGAATTAACTATCATAAAAATAAATATGATAAACCATTTACTTGGTCGACTAAACTTCGTGATGATGTTGATGCCTAAATTGAATAAAGAATTTTGACTTGACTTTGACTTGATGCTATTCGTCGGCGTTGATAAGGTTAAAGAACGAATTAAGTACATGTTTTACATGAGGGACAAATAGTTGAACAACGATGCAGTATTGTGTAGCACAAACAGAAGTTAATCAGGAACGGCATAGCTGTTCTACAAGCCTGTGACGCTAAATAGCACGCTCGTTCGGATACACGAAGCCTGCCAATCAGAAACGCATTTATTATTTTATAAGCTTTTGTTTTTAAAAGCTTTTACAAGATGTTTGTTTTGGCCTGTGATGTTTGTTTGGATCAAATCTTGCAAAACAAATTTTAACTTTCTAGTGATTAGATTGATTTGAAGTTTGGTACGGATATGAAATTTAGATGGCAATGTAGGTACGGTGAGAAAAAAGTGTAGTCAGTGGAAATACTTCCATCATTGTTTTACAATGCGTTACTCGATAAAGCAAATGAAGACATGAGTGGATGAAGGGGGTATGTCGTATTTTTTCATTTTCGGTTTTATGCCATAAATGAAGGTGCTAAGTCATAATGCAACACCGAACGCCTTCAGTTCTCATGATTTTAAGCTATAACAGCTTTAAACCCAGTGTATGAAGGACCTATGTACAAGAATAAGTCACGTACTTCGTGAATGAACGTGCTAAGGGCACATGACTTTAGAAGTGGTTACCAGTTTGCGAGTGAATGTAACAGAAGGAAGAGTTATGTACGCACTTAGCTCCTTCATCCATGTTATGAGTTAAACTTTTATTTTATCCGATTACTAAGAAAAAAAAGAAAACATTAGGGATCAGATAAAATTTCTAAACGCTGGATGCAGGTATTTTTACGATGAAATTCTCCTAAACCAACACATTTTGTTACAATATTCACTTTAATTTATTTAACTTCTTTTCTTTGCAGAACAGCTTATAGGAGAAAGAAGGGGTTATGTCCTTTTTTATATGAAAAAATGTTACTTAAAAGCATTTATTAAAAATATCAATAGATTAGGCTATTTGGTTGATTTTTATAAAAATAACAATATCTTATTCAGTTTAAAAACAAAATTACAACGTAAAAACCTTTAACTGCGATTTACTCACAATACTTATGTCTTCAAATGTACTCATACACAGAAAAATCAAAAGAAATATACAAAATTAGATTAAATAAACAGTATGGCAGGTTTCCATGATGCATGACACATGACATGAGGCATTGACAAACACGTTTATGATATTTCATATTACTGTATGTGTCGTTTTACTTTCGGTAGAGCCTCGGTACCTACCGATTACAACTCTCTGCTTTCTATTTCCCTATAAATACATTTAATTATACTTCCATTTACTTCCATCAAATTAAAAAACGGAATGATCTCACAGACACTATTTGACGAAGTTTTAAAGTTTTAAACGCTTTAGTTTGGACAATTCGCTGGAACTCTATAGTGAGCGAAGCATGAAAGTTTTACTAATTTGGAGTGTGTGTGCATTGAGTGACTTGAAAAAGACGTGTTTCATTATGTTTTATCATATTTTTAAAACTTCACTATCAAATTTAAATCTGTTTTATACGTACCTGTGTATAAGATATGTATAAGATACGTAATAAATGTTTCTGTGTCGATTAAAGTTGGAAAAAAACGCGATTATACAGTTTATCCTTTTTAATCTTCACTATGACGACGTATCCGAACGCAGCACTAAGTTTAGCGAAGGTAACCGCCAGTGTAAGACGGGCTTATAATTCCATTTGTTGAACGCTCAGCCTCTCCCCCCCTCCCCCAGGGCCAACTTCCAACTGTAACTTTAATTGAAATGTGTTTTGTTTTGTTAAATTTACCCATTATTCATATTAGTCATTTGTATTGCATTCATATCCGGAACACGAAACAGATGCCTAAACATTTATTTAATACCTTTATACGAGCATTATTATTTGTTTATTTTGGGATCTTGAAATGGCTCTAACGATTACATTGAAATTTGCTGTGTTAAGTAGGATTTTCGGAGGCAACAATCAATCTTCATTCTCTGGGAAAATGTGTTTTTTTTCAATTTTAGCCTAATCTACGTACATAGCTGCATTTTGTGGAAGTCATAAAGTACTAGAGGCCTGCCTGTGGCTACTTTTGCGATGGAGGGGTCTCTGTCCTATTCATTTTATACAGGGTGAAATCTACATGATGATACAAAATTAGTGTTTCTAACTTAGTTAATGCTGGACAATATAATGCACTAACTCATTTGTTGTAGTTAGTCTTATTTAATTTGAGGCGTCCATACATTGAGTTTGTGATTTCACTGCAACAAAGTATGAACGTCCCAAATTTTTAACCTCCTACACAAAAAGAGAGGTGTTATAAGTTTGACCGCTATCTGTGTGTGTGTCTGTGTGTCATAGCTTTTAAACGGGGGAACCGATTTGGATGGGTTTTTTTATTTGAACGCAGGGGTCTTGTCGATGGTTCTTAGACATGTTTCATCAAAATTGGTTGAGCCGTTTCAAATTTATCAGCTCTTTTTTAGTTGCGGAAGGGATTTTGGACACATAATGTGCATTCATTTTATTTTGAAATATACCTACTAGTATCTGTGACACTTTTCTTTGGGGGGTTTTAAATTTTAAAATTTATACCTAGTTAGGTAGGTATTTACCCACCCTGCCCACGTAATTCATCATCATCAGCATCACCATATCAGCCAAGAGATATCCACTGCTGGACAAAAGCGTTCCCCAAAGAGTTGCACAACGATCGGTCCTGCGCTGCCCGCATCCAAATGATTCCCGCAACCTTTACTAGATCGTCGGTCCATCTTGTTGGAGTCCTTCCTACGCCACATAAGTAAGTATGTACGACATCGCTTCGCAAATTCATGAAAAACAAACTACATTTTTTCCGCCATTCCGTTTGGCAGTTCGCTCGAATTACCGACAAGTGGTTTATTATATTCGTCGGGAGCCATGCGATGACGTCATAAGGCACGTTTGTGCTACCAATTTCACGAGCAATATCACTGAATTATTCCCTGAGAGGTGAGGCCCTCCTGAATTTTTCCTAACAATAGAAAAAGCTTCACCATATTCGCACAAATGCGGTATTATCGGAACCTATTTCCGATATAATAGACAGCTTTAGTTAGCTTTTTGTGTTATGAGAGTGGTAGCACCTTGTGCGAGGCCGGATCGCTACCACCGTATTAACGGTACTCAAGGAATTTAACTCCCTACCCGTTTCGTAAAAATGTCGTTAAGCATTCGCAATGCATTAAGGTCGAAATGACAAACGCAACACGTCAAAGCAACATCGTAGCTGGCTTTTATGGTGACACTTTGCTGTACGATGATATTCAAACTTAGATGGATTGGAAATTCGATTCCTTGACTGTATTGGCTAATCTTGCGAACAGGTAGCAGTGCTTTTTATATGATAGGGGAACCACGAGTAGGCGGGTCACCTGATGGAAAGCAAACACCGCCTCCCATGGACATCCATAACCCATAACATAAGTATTGAGTTGCGGATGCTTTTAGTAGTCTCGTTTTTAGGGCTCCGTACCCAAAGGGTAAAAACGGGACCCTATTACTGAGACTTCGCTTTCCGTCCGTCTGTCTGTCTGTCTGTCCATCTGTCACCAGGCTGTATCTCATGAACCGTGATAGCTAGACAGTTGAAATTTTCACAGAATATTAATTATATATTTACTTTAAAAATAAATAATTACATTAAAATAAAACAAATATTTAAAGGGGGCTCCTATACAACAAACGTGATTTTTATTGGCATTTTTATATATAATGGTACGGAACCCTTCGTGCGCGAGTCCGACTCGCACTTGGCCGGTTTTCGAAAACCCCTAACTTGTAGTGCGGAAATGCTAGCGATGCAAGTTGATTCAAAGTTTTGGAAAATTTGCGCAATTGCATTGCGGTGTAGAAAGTAAAGCTTCATTAAGATGGTGCGAGTTTCGTTACATTGCGGGGTCGCGTGGCTACGAATTTATAAGTGACTAGCTGTTGCCTGTAACTCCGTCTGCATGACATTGTGTGTTTACTTGGATGTACTTAAGTGGTGGTTTCAAAATTTGCAAGGCATTTTTCGACCTCTTGGTATCGTATTGAGCTGAAGTTTGACGTGTTGTGTAAGTTTTGTGACGACACAATCTGGTAGTGAAATTCTAGTGGTCGGTCAGGCTAGGATCTTTTCCGCAGCACAGAACCCTGCAACGGTTAATGGCATCGACTTGTAACTTGCGAGTACAGTCGGAAAAAAAGCTTGCATTAACAAAAACCTATTTTATAGTGAAAATAAACGGATCACTCACGTCTTAAAACGAGTTTAACCCGACATGTTTCGGGCTAATCCGTAGCCCTTCCGCTCGGAGTCGCACGTCACGGCGGCTGCCAAACGTGCACTGCGTGCTAACGCCCTGGTCGCGCGGCTACTCGACGCAACTGACAGTGACACACAACTACCCCCGTTTTCATCATCACTTTTATTGTCATTGTCAAATGTAGGGTAGCACACAACACTAACCACATCACTTTGTAAAGGTTCGCTCACACTCACCGTTGACGCAGTACGAACATTCAACACTGTTTTCCAACTCGGGGGTACTGACCAACCACTATCCCGGTTACAATTTGGATGACGACCAATCTCGATGGCTTCACGCACCTTCCGCGGAATGAAAAACTTTTCTCTCGCAAGTACGGAAGCCTTATCAAAAAAGATGTAGTGCGTCGAGCCCGAGTCCATTGAGTGTTCGGCCACCGCAGACCCCTTGCTGTCTTGCTTTTTCATACTGCGTATGTGCTCCGACAACCTTGTGGAAACATTACGTCCAGTCTCTCCGATATAATCCTTGCCACAGGAACATGGAATTTTATATACACCGGGACCACTAAAGGGCTCCCTATCCTTCGGTGAACGTACCAACCGCCTGAGCTGCATATGAGGACGATAAATCGACTTGATGCTGTATCTTCGGCGTAACAATTGCCCGATTTTATCCGTTACCCCCTTTATTACCCCGTTACCCCGTTTATTTTCACTATGAGTGAGTCTCACGGTAGTTTCATGTTTAAAACCTATTTTAATGACAGAATAGGCAAATGAAAAGATTGCTCATTTGTAGCACTGTTGTCTATGAAAAATCGCAACATTTGACATATTTGTAACTAATACACAGGACCAATATTTATTCCTAAACGCTTGGTACACAGATGTCAACATTAGTTTGTCTTTATCCATCAATTTGCCATTTATTTGAATGCCAGAAACGAAACACACATTTTTACGATAGGTATGTAACGTTTTATAACAAAAATAAAATCCTCGCTGGTATGCACAAACTCCATATGAAATATCCAGTAGGATTTGGCGCACAATGGCATTTAAATTACTATTAAGTAACTATTGTGAAAGTAATTCATGTGTTCATGAGCCTGTTTGTTCTTTTATTCGGTGTTCACGAACTTTCTGAACCAATTCCGCTAAAACTTGACGAAGCAGTTGCTTAATGCCAGGAGACAAGTAAACAAGGCTACTTTTTACTCCGAGACTCATTGTCCCAGAGGATAAGAAACTTGTTCTGGAGCTGCCTGTAAAACAACTTGAAAGTAAACTTTTAATACGAACCTCCTTATTCATGAACATTATTTGCATTAATTGTTTTTTTTTAATATAGCACCACCGATACTACCAATTTAACATAACTAAGTGATATGAGGTTAGCATGGGTCGTGGTTCAAATCCCGGCTCGCACTTCTGAGCTTTTCGGAATATATGTGCGAAATTATATTTGAAATTTATCATGAACTTTGAAGGAAAACCTACATGCACCTGCGAGGCATTTGGAAACTTATTTTGAGAATTTTTGGAAACGTAATGTTTTTTTGTTTCCAGAACTGGTTATATATTATAACATTTATAACTTGGCCTCGTTGAGTTATTGTTGAGTTTAGAGACACCCTGTATAATGGGCAGTACATACGGTGCTGTATTTTAATTCATTTAATTAAGTTAGATCAAACTCAGCTTAAATAAGAACGATTCTGTAACAAGCTACACAACAACAACAACAACACAATAATAAGTTCAATAGTAAATTGTGCCCATTTCAAAAAACCGGTCGAGTCCGATTCGGACTCATATATGTAAAGTTCCGTACCTCCGTAAAACACACACATTCACACAGAGACACACACACACACTCACATCCCCCAACCTTCTTTACCCTACTGTATAGGATTGTAAATAGGTATAGGTAGTATAATTTAATTGAAAGCGTGATTTATAATAACACTTATGTAATATTTTTTCTTTTTTTTCTGTTTAATGCACTCGCAGATGGCCAAGATACAGGCTCAGCCTAGTTTGGCCACTGATGGATACCCTCAAAAATGTAAATATGTAGTTTTTGTCAATAAACGATTTTGTATTTTTTGTATTTTTATTAATAAAATAGTTAATCCAAAAAAAAAATGTTTTAAAAATAGCTCAGTAAAAAATTCTGAAGATCAAGTTAAAAACGCTGAAAAATCATGTTTCTTGACGAACCTGTTTAATTTGTAACTTAGTTTAATTTTTAGTATTTGTTGTTATAGCGGCTACAGTCATACATAATCAGTGAAAATTTTAAGTAAGTATAGTCGACCAAGAAACTCCTTTACCACCCTAAAGTTCAATGTCAGTTGTATGACTTAAGACATCAAAGGCTATTTTCACTTACAAGTCAATGTGACAATCAGCCTTATTGTTTTTAATTCTGATGTAGGAACTGTCACAAAAAATGGTAAAGCACTTACTTGGTCGACTATACATAATCTAGTTCATGCTATTATAAAGAACGAGTTAAAAACACTGAAAAATACACGTTTCTTCAAAACGCCCCTTAAAACTTAACTTTATTTTATGTTTACTTTATTTTTTTTATTAGAATGTCAACTGTCTAGCTATTACTTTTAAAGAGATAGAGCTGACTGACGGAGGATGGACGGACGCACGGATAGACAGACAGCGGAGTCTCGGTAATGTGTCTCCCAGCCTGGCACCCTTTGGGTACGGAACCCTAATAACATCAAAATCAAAACGATTTATTGAATCAGGCGTTGCTTTGCGAAGGTCTACATAGTAGGGGAGTCTAAGAGGGGATTTGAGGAGTCACTCGAGCGCGGCAGATTAATATATTTGGGGATACCTTATACCCTCTTAGAGTACCTCCAGCGAATATGGTCACTTCATGTGGGGGGTTTGCCTGGGGCACTCCGTCAGAATATGGTCACTTCATGTGGGGGGTTTGCCTGGGGCACTCCGTCAGAATATGGTCACTTCATGTGGGGGGTTTGCCTGGGGCACTCCGTCAGAATATGGTCACTTCATGTGGGGGGTTTGCCTGGGGCACTCCGTCAGAATATGGTCACTTCATGTGGGGGGTTTGCCTGGGTCACTCCGTCAGAATATGGTCACTTCATGTGGGGGGTTTGCCTGGGGCACTCCGTCAGAATACATAGTAAAAAAATAGATTCTTTGAAATACTCGAGCGATAACACTGATAATAAGGTATGATAATCTGCCGCTTTGCATGATGTAGGTGGTTTGGTAAGGGATGTTAATTCCAAAGATTGACGAGTTGGAATTGAAATGTACACTGTTCTGCTAGTAATTAACCCACCTTATCTTAATTTGATGCGTTTGATTATTTTATAGAATCTATTTTATTAACTAAGTATTCTGATGGGGTACCCCAGGCAAACCCCCCCCCCCACATGGAATACTCATATTCGCTGGAGGTACTCTAGAGGGTATAAGGTATCCCCTCATATATTAATCTGCCGCGCTCGAGTGACTCCCCAAATCCCCTCTTGGGCTCCCATACTAATATTAAGGAACTGAAACAATTAGGTAATACTTTGCCCACCTCACTATACTTGTGACCTCAAATGCGGGGGGTTTTCGGGTAAGCAAAGTAAATCAGAACGCATTTCAAAATGAATCAAAGGATATTTTCGGCCTAGTATCACATTATGCAGCGGGTTTCAGTATCTAACGCGTTTTATTTCTAACGCATTAAAGTCCTAAGTATTTAAATTAATGTATTGATCATGGCCGGCCACAAACAGCCTAGTACAACTGGGACGTAAACGTGGAAAAAGTTGTGAAAAATGTAATAAAACTTTTAATTAGCTTTTTTATTTACAATGTTTCGCGGAGGTAACACCGCTTGTTTTAAAAGAGTTTTTACATTACCTGTTTATTTTATGCAGAACGTTATTATGTAGGTATTTGTGCTTTCTGGATTTAATCCATATTGCTACGGAAAAACGTAACAGAAGCCTTTACTTTCAAATCAAATAAGGTTTAAAACTTTTTCTTTATGTTTAGAGAAAACACTCGTTTGAAAAAGGTCTTTAATAATCCAACACAATTAACAAAGAATTACCAAGTTATGTAGATAATATTTGCAAACTTATCACCTATCTGTCATCTTTATGAGACATAATCATGTATTTTTATTTGTATTTTATTGCTGTCTTTATTTTGGCAAAAAGTTGCCTGAAAGAGATCGCTTAGAAGAGATAAAACCGCTTTACTTACCTTAATGCTTACCTATATTTGTATATTTTTTTCAGTTAATTGTTAATTAATTAATTAATTGCAACAGCATCACAAATATCTGTCTCGTAAAACAATAGAAATGTCGTTTTAACTGTTGCACTTTGACGGCCGAGTTTCGCGCGGGATAAAATTCTAAAACACGCGTTCTCCCAGATTAGATCGTCGATTTTAATCCCCAAAAACCGACACTTAGTAAGCAAATCTCATCGAAATCACCAGAGCCGTTTTCGAGATCCTAGAAATAAATATAAAACAACTGTTTAAAGGATTCCTTTAACACTAACTACCACATAGCTGATAGCCGAACATATCTATTAAACCATTTTGTTTTTATCATCATAATTATGTTCTGCAAATAAAACGATTCATTCATTCATTAATATTTGAAGCTGGTTCGAATGTCATTAAAATTAATCAACGTAATGCTTTGAAGGCATTGAATATTCTACTTCGAAAATCAACAAGCTTTTTTTGCACAAACACCATGTTAATAAATAAATCCCCCGGAACACTCGAAACTTTCTTTGTTACCAAAGACCACCATCGTCAACCTTTTCACTAATTTCGATCAGGGTGATCGAACAACGAGTAAATATTTAAAACCCAAAGGTTGTAACCCCTGTTACTGTGCTACGGACAACGGGTCTGGGACTGTTATAAAGAATTCATGCACCAAACTTAATTTAGGCCCGACATATGTATATCTTAATGGCATAATCCCATTAGAAACGTAAATGTAAATATAGGATCCAATTTTATTTTTAAGAATATGCATGCTTGGCTATTGACTTCGCCGACAAAAGAATTGAGATCTAAAAGGGTGCCAAGATCTCTAGATAATACTGAAAAGATAAATGTCTTAGGATAAATTGATGTTCAAGATTTGAATTGGCTAATTTATCAAACAAGCCAAATTTTTAGAAAGGTAAGACATGACGACCTTCCAATATAAGAATAATGACGTGCATATAACGTAAGGAAGATACGTTGATTAGTTGAATATAGAATGACTTTGACGTGAAAACTAGCCAAGTCAAATCTTGAACTTAAACCCTGGTATTCATTTGAAAAGGAATTCCGAGACTAGGCAATATCCCCGATAAAATTCTGAAAAATTACACCGTGGTTATTAACTTTGCATAATAAACACCCGTGCCAAATTTCATGTCTCTAAACTTGGCATTTTAAATTTCGATATATTATCCGGAACCCTGAAAAAAAGTAGGCTAGTTTAGCATTGAAAAGTAACAAACACACACGCGCACGCACGTAAAATTTCTCACTATATGTACCTAATAATAGTAGAATTCAAAGGTCCTGTGCAATTTTAGGGACCGTGACGGGACTGTAATAAAGAATTCATACACCAAAGTCAATTTAGGCCGGACACATGTATATCTTAACGACATAAAAGTAATTATTCAGCCGGTCATGTTTCTGGCATTGTGTTCTTTTATTGTTATTGTTGTTACTTTAGCGTTTCATAAAAACGGCCGTAAAAGTCACAAGATCGCTGGAAAAAATATAAGAATCTCGTTTGAGTGTTGTTACCAATTATCGTAAACCAAATGGGTAGTTAAACATGTTTGAGGTTGATTGTCGACTAGAAATGGCGCTGGCATCTGTGCTGGGCTTAACAGTAAGTGTTAATATGCAAACACTATAATTTAGAATAGCGAAAAAGTTCGGATAACTCACGTCTATGATCGAGTTTAGCTCGACTATTTCGGGCTAATCCGTAGCCCTTCTTCTTGGATGCAATAATTTATTGAATCAGGCGTTACTTCAGGTTTTTGCAGTTCATTCGTTTATTTTATCAGATTCACTTAATTAAACTAAATTTTACTTCAATGGGATACCAGGAAATGGTCGAAAAATGGTGTGCAAACCACAACTTACGGACGTTGAAAGTTAAAGAAAAGCTTGAAAATTAAAAAATAATGACGATTCAAAACAGACTGGGAAGCAAAATCATTAATAATTTCATCTTCCACTAATCCATCCCAGTGATCAGTCATCAGGCCTGCTCTAATAATGTAGTGCATGTTAGCTGTAGATTCGATACGCTTCCAGACGGATCACGAACTTCACACACATCATTGAATTGCTTCAGAGGTAAGCACGATGTTTTTCTTCATCATTTAAATTTCCAATATAATTTCGCACAGTTTTCCGATAAACTTAAAGGAGCGAGCCCTAGGGTCATACACATTTTCTTGTTCGCGTCCTGTAGACATGGCAAAAGTTAAGGGTCCTATAGCCAATATTTTTTAGTCAAGTCTACATCGGCATGTGGGATGCCTAGCCAACTTTCGGCCCATTTAAATAAATCTTAAGTTTCTTGACTCGCAGTCCCTAATTTTATGTTCACAGGAGAGACGAGTTTTGTTTCTTTTATCCATCAAAGTTTTTTTTCTAAATAATTTAAACTTAGTGTTAATAGCAAGTTAAATCGTGAATGACTTAAAAGATGTTCTCGGGTACGAAAGGTAAAATTAGGTGCACATATAAATGGAATATACTCTGAATGGTAGGTACATTCAGGTGAGCGAGCCTCGAGCAGAGGCGCAGAATAACCACTCGTGATTTCTCAGGAGATGCCTTGTGAATGGCGGTCGCTGGGCCTCTACGCCGAGTTTAAGTGCACGATAACGAGGAGACGGACTCGTTTAAATCAACTAAAATATTTTTGTTTTGCTTCTCCGCTGAGATCGGACTTCGGTGAATGTGCATCGGAACTGTACCACCTTATTCCACCTGCTCCTTTCTTCCACAGGTCGACCAAAAGTAGGTGGGGTCTCCACTCCACACTTACGCTGTCAGTAATCTCAAAATCCGCACAAAGCGTTTTCGCTCTTCCTCATCAAGAGCTACACCGCACTCTTTAGTTTAGTCGCATGATAAATTATTATGCGACTAAACTTAAGATTGCGTCGATAATGCGACGCGTGAAAGTCCATTACAAATATTGCATTTGGCTGGTTAACCTGACTCCATAACTGTTGGTTGTTCATGTTTGTTCGTTTGTTTGACTAATAAATATGGTTGGTGGATATCAAACACATCAGCAACGTAGCATAGCATTATATCAGTTTTAGAAAAAACAAGAGAAAAAATTGTCATCATCATCATCCCAGCCTATATACGTCCCACTGCAGGGCACAGTCTCTCAGAATGAGAGGGCTGGGCCGTAGTTCCCACGCGGGCCTAGTGCAGATTGGGAACTTCGCACACACCGTTGAATTTCTTCACAGCAGGTGTATGCAGGTTTCCTCATGACGTTTTTCTTCACCGTAAAGCTCATGGTAAATTTGGAATGTAATTTCGCACATAAATTCCGAAAAAAACAGAGGTGCGAGCCGGGATTTGAACCACGACCCTCCGCTTGAGAGGCCATAGGTCAAACCACTAGGCCACCACGGCTTTAGCGGAAAAAATTGTAAATATCTAGTACTAAAAGTAATATTATGTGACTCTATTGTCGCTTAACAGACCGACATGGTTTTTATTTCTTATTTTATCAGAACTGTTATCTACTCATGCGGTCAATCAATCAATCAATCATTTATTTATTGACGTGATAACGTCTAATAAATCGATGAACGCCGGCTGCATACATGAAAAAGGATGACGCAATGTAACGTACATGTACGTAAGTACATGTACCTACAGAGCAGTGAAGGCCAGTTGCAATATTATATAATACAATCTTGGTACTAGCGCTCGGGTAATTTTCAATGCGGGGTTTTGTGTTTGCGGGGGGGGTGGGTTTGAATATTTTGTCATGACGTTGTCACATTAAACTATCGTCCGCAAACCGACTTTACAGACACCCGGTTTTTGTAAAACATAGTTGTAAAGGTGTTACAATTTTTTTATAGATCGCTATGTTATGCCGTGAGGCGTACAAATGTAAGGGTTCCGTAGTCAACTAGGAACCCTTATAGTTTCGCCATGTCTGTCCGTCTGTCTGTCTGTCTGTCTGTCCGTCCGCGGCTAAGCTCAGAGACTGTTAGTACTAGAAAGCTGTAATTTGGCATGAATATATATATAAGTCACGCCGAAAAAGTGATTGAATAAAAAAACGTAAAAAAATTTTTTTAGGGTACCTCCCATAGACGTAAAGTGGGGGTGATTTTTTTTCTCGGCTAACCCTATTGTGTGGGGTATCGTTGGATAGGTCTTTTAAGACCATTGCGGGGTTGCTAACATGATTTTTCTATTCAGTGATCTGTTTGCGAAATATTCAACTTTAATGTGAAAATTTTCATTAAAATCGACCGTCTCCCCCTCTAAAATCTAAACTGTTGGGTGGAAAAATTTGAAAAAATTCAGAATGGTAGTAAATATATCAAATTTACTAGGAAAAATATAGCGGCTAAGATTGCTTGGAAATTATTTGTAGTTTAAGAGTAAATAGTAGCCTAAGGCTAAGGTATAAAACATACCTAAACTTGGATGATTCCGTACACATACAAAATCCTTAGAAAAATATTACTTGATTTTTTCGTAATGGCTACGGAACCCTACCTTGGGCGTGTCCGACACGCTCTTGGCCGGTTTTTTTAAAAGGTGACCAGACTTATTCTTTCCATGTCATATGTTAATCCAGGTTATAAACTATCTATGTGCCAAATTTCATCAGAATCCGTCAAACGGCTTTAACGTGAAAGTGTAACTAACATCCTCTCATCCATACATCTATCCATTCATCCATACATCCATCCATACAATTCATACAAACTTTTACGTTTATATTATTGGTTAGATTAGATTTTAATAACAAAACACTTCTCCGTACTTTGTAGGCGCGCTAAGGCTCCCGATTTCTTTGTAAAACCCCACGTATTAAAGGAAGCTCCATCAGACAGTTAATTTTAGGGCAAATTTACCAAATTTAATTACGCTAATGAAATAAATTGCGTTTATCTGGGCCCCGGTGACGCTTTCTATTCAATATGGAATTCATTCGGCGAACTGGCTTTCATTTGCGATATTTGTAAGGCATATACATATTATAATTGAAGAAAACCTTTATTCTGGTATTGGATTTTTGTATCTAAACTAATATTTTTGTAAGGTAATTTTTGAAGTTGTACAGACTAGCCGAGAAAGCCGATTGTTCGGTCGCATTTGTCAGTGAATAGTTAGTGATTTGTCAGCAAAAGATACCGAATATTCGGCACTTTGTGACTTACTGGAACTGTACTAATGAAGAGGACTAGTTGTTTATGATATTTACCAATATTACAAATTTCTTTTTTTTTAATGTTTATTTAATCGTATGGCATAATTAATAATAAATATAATAATAAATATTAGGGGACAATCTTACACAAATAGACCTAGTCCCAAACTAAGCAAAGCTTGTACTATGGGTACTAGACGACGATAAACATACTTATATAGACAAATAAATACTTAAATACATAGAAAACATCCATAACTCAGGAACAAATATTCGTGCTCATCACACAAATAAATGCCCTTACCGGGATTTGAACCCAGGACCTCTTGCTTCGTAGGCAGGGTCACTACCAACTAGGCTAAGGTGGTCGTTAATATTAATATGTACATATGTACATGTTAAAATTAATATATACAGGCATTAGAGTAAAACACTTAAATTGCTAAGCCATGCGGCTTAATGTTAGAGAGGCCAGACAAACGAACTAGTGAGTCACCTGATGTTAAATGATCACCACTGTCCATAGACACCCGCGGCGCTTTACGCGATGCCAGTGCGTTGTCGGCCCTGCAGAAAATTGTACACTCGCCTCTTAAAGGCACCCAGGTCGTAACTCGATGGGAAGACTCCAGCGGGAATGTCGTTCCAGATTCTGCAAGTTCGTGGCAAAAAAGACTGCTTAAAACGCACTGTCGAAGACGCCATTCATCAACATGATGTCGATGAAATGAACGATTACGATTTAGAAATACAATTTGCAACTTGGCTAAGGCTGTTTCCTATTGACTAAAGTTTCTTATTGAGGTGCCGATAAAAGAATTGAGTAAGTAATTCGGATTTAGTAACTCTGGAAAACAACTAGGTATCACGTTTCGAAGTTAAAATTACCAGTATTTTTCGGGATGAGCTACTGTTCCCGTGAGAGTACAAGAAACTAATTTTCCGCCGAAAGAATAGATGGTGACAGCTACCTACTTAAAATATGTAAAAGTGAAATACCATCAATTCATAATTTTTCATGTACGAAAGCCGGCAAACCGGGTTGTGATTAACCTGATGACATGTGATCTCCGCCGCTCGTAGTCACCTACATCACTTTTGGGACTGTACGTGCGTTTCCAGTCTTAACTTTCAAAGGCATCCACGTCGAAGCATGCTTGAAAAATTATAGCCGCCAGTCCATTCCATATTAAAGATTCCAACTCAAGCTAAAGGTTGTGGAAAAAAAAACTCATTCATATAATCATGTGCAAATTAGGTAGTAAAACTATCAAGATTTGGTGCATATTTGGAACACTTTAATGGTTTAGTAAATGAAAAAGCGATTACATACGTAGGTAAGCAATATTCAGATTTAGTCAGATCAGAGGTATTTAGTGCGAAAACCAATACTTAACTGAATTCGGTCTGAGTTTTCTATATCCGTATTTTCACGGATCCGGATCGGACGTAATGTGAAACTGCTGTTATAGTACCTATTTACAGTAGAATGGAGGAAACATTTTCCTTAGGCGACGAAGTTAGGTTTGTTTTCTGTTGCAACACCCCACAGTTAGAATACACTAAGTACCTATGCCATTACTTCTTATCACTAACGCCACGTAAAAAATCTGGGCAACTGGCGGAATCGAGTGTTCCAGGGGGACTACTACGAAATTCGAAATTCGAAGTTTATATCGTGCCATCCCTGTCACTCTTTTGTTCAAAGGCCGGCGCAGAACAGATGCGTTTTGCACCAGTTGTAACCCCGGCGCCACACATATTACAAATGTTTCAACACATATTTGAACACATATTTTGATCTATGGTTGATTGTATGGATGTTCTATTGAACAAATAAGCAAATACCGGTGCTACAAATGTGATCAAATAACTGTGTTCAAACATTTGTAATATGTGTGGCGCCGGGGTAATAAATGAAACTGTAAGATGACGCACTAGATGCATGCACATGGTGTGCCATCTTTCTAACAGTTTCATTCATTACAACTGGTACGTGACACGCACACGCACCAGTCTGCGGTCTGCGCCGGCGTTATTACTATTAACCTGAATGAAACGCCACGATACGAATTTCTAAAATTGAATTTTGTTGCAAAAGGCCAAGCCATTGCTATTTAGTGGGTTCTTGATATTTTAATCAGTTCATACCTCAAAGTTTATACCGTCGAAATGTTTGAGACAAGAATGCATTGAATTTCAAAGATTCCATCAAGAGTCGAAACACAAGTCCAAATTTTACAATCCAGCCGGTTAATAAGCTTGCAAAGGAGACCGAATGATTCCGTTTACTTTGCGGACTGTATTCAAATTTGCCGGATCTGTTTTCCGTTGGCTTAGCCTGGATCATAGAGTTCGGTCTGCGGCAGACGTGCTTTGAGCAGAAACTAATTGCAAGAAAGGCAATAACATGGATGTAAAGTGTTAGAAGGGTACGCGTGGGAAATAAGAAAAAGAAAAATCGGTCAAATGCGAGTCGGACTTGCACACTTAGGGTCCCACGAAGACAGTAACTTCATCCTTAGTAACTAATCAAATGCGCATATTGAGTCCTACTCGAGCATAATACAGTTTAATAGTCTTCGCAAGAAGTAACCCATTCGGCAAAACTGCAACTTTATCTCAGCTTTACAAGCGCAACAAACTATGAATGTATCCATTGTTATAAAGACACTGTACCCTGTACTGTCAGGGGCAAATATGTATCCACCACAAAGTTTCAAAAAATTTAACTTATTTACTTCCTGTTATGTAAGTGTTACGTTCATAAAGTACAGCTGACAGACAAATTACAATGTTTTAATTTTTTCCCTTAGACTGACTTGCGCTTGACCGGTTTTAGTACAAGTTGATAAACAGTACTATATTTATCTCTGTTATATCTAGATCTCGGAAAAAAGCAGATGTTTTTTTTACTCCGATATATTTCTACAGGATCGTATTTGGGGTATATATTTTTTTAATAGCCTATGAGACGTCCAACTGCTGCATGCTGGGCAAAAGCCTCCCCTTCTTCCTTCCACCTGTTTCTATCCTTTGCAAAATCTTGGCAAAATGGGTCAAACAAAACTATCCAAATCATCCCGCCATCTCCGTTTTGGTTTGCCCCTGCTCGTTGCTTGGAATCCAAGAAGATTTTTGCCCAGCGATTCGGATGCATTCGTCAGACATGTGTGATATAGAGATAAATGCATGTCCCGATATCACAAAAATAAAGCAGTCGTCTCATTTCGCACAGGTCTTCTTCATACAACTTAACTTAAGACCACGATATAACATTTGGGATTTTGCTGCTAGTCCTAAATGTGTACGTGAACTGACACGCGTCTTATACACTCAGAAATGTTTGAGCGCATATTTAAGTGTGATCATTTTTCCGACTGGATATTATTCACGACCATGCCCCATCCAGTGCACTTTAACTACCGAACTTGGCCCTCTGGATTAAAGCCAAGGAAGATGTTTGCTTTGCCCCTGAATAACTAGACGTGCCAGTACCCCGTTTGCAATAATGCCGAAATACGTGGACATCTCGTGTTATACGAGCTGTACGGTGAGGAATGGAGCTGCGCTCGGAGTTTCTTTGCGCGATAGAGATAGCTCGAAAAGTATGCAAGTGGAAGTGGCAATAAGCGGGTACTCGGGCGAATCGCTTGAAGAACTGATAAACTTTGGGGGAGAAATGTTCTCGAATAGTGATCACAAACTAGAAACGCGAGATGTTGGCAGGCCTCTCATGGACTCATGGACTGACAATATCGCGGACTTGCTGGTAATTGGTGGGTGCAGGCAGGCAGGCAGGCTGGCAGGGCGGGCCAGTTTACAGTGAATGACAGTGTCCTGTGAACGTGTCGTTCGACGTCACAGTGCACATTGCTGTATTTAAACACTAAGAGAGAGTCCTTTATTCAACAATTAAAGTCTTCTGGCTGATAATTCTTCTTGTAAGTCTGATATTGCCCGCCTAGATAGGGTAGAACATAAGAACATCCTGTACCACTAAGACCTATTGTATTTACTATGGCAATAAACGTATTTGTATATGTATTTGATAATTATTCTTCTTCTCGTAAGCATTTCTCATACAATAAACATTTTCATTTTTTAATTTGATAATGAGGAGCGGAGCGGAGATGCATATTATCCAAATACTACGGTAGCGGCGCAAGTTGAGGATATTTTGAGGAGGGCTAGCTGCTTCACCCTTCAGCATCCCGGCAAAGGCTATAGAAAGATACGTCCCACTGGAGGTCACGTGCCTCCTTTTAGAATGAGAGGGCTTCTCACGCGGGCCCTGCACACATCCCCAGGTTTCCTCACAATGTTTTTCCTTCACCGTAACGCTCATGGTAAATTTCGAATAGTGAAATCCAGTCCACAGTTTTTCTCATATGACAACACAACAATGTAATCAACCAGATTTACTTACATTGTCTCGTCGGTAAAAATACGTTCGATTAAAAAATTAATTCTTCGCATCTTAACACAATAATACCTTAATTAAATTTATACTGTCGAAACACACATATAAAACAAACGCACTCATGAAGAACAATAATTTAATACTCATTAAATAAAGCTTGTATTTCGTACTAAATACAAACTGAAATATAGATGCACAGAAAAAACCCCAGAAAAAAGACCAATGCTGGGAATCGAACCCAGGTCCTCAGCATTCCGTGCCGCGTGCCATACCCCTACACCACCACTGGTCTAGAGATGGTGTAGGGGTATGGCACGCGGCACGGAATGCTGAGGACCTGGGTTCGATTCCCAGCATTGGTCTTTTTTCTGGGGTTTTTTCTGTGCATCTATATTTCAGTTTGTATTTAGTACGAAATATATGATTTCACGGGATGACCGTAAAAGTAATAAAAAAATGAAGTTGAAAAAATAAGTACAAAAAAAAAAAAAGATACTTCATAGCTAACTTGTTTAAAGTTGCACAGTAGCGCCATCTCTTGTCCAGGTGAGCGGTTAGTTCCGAAGGAGTGTTAAAATCTCTCGATGAGGGTGTAACATAGATGTGCGCTTGTCACTGCATAAGGTGATGATTTAGAAGATTGAAATGTATGATGTATAGGAAAGATTCGTGTCTAATCTCTAGACCAGTGGTGGTGTAGGGGTATGGCACGCGGCACGGAATGCTGAGGACCTGGGTTCGATTCCCAGCATTGGTCTTTTTTCTGGGGTTTTTTCTGTGCATCTATATTTCAGTTTGTATTTAGTACGAAATGTATGATTTCACGGGATGACCGTAAAAGTAATAAAAAAAAATGAAGTTGAAAAAATAAGTACAAAAAAAGATACTTCATAGCTAACTTGGACTACAATCCAACAAAAAGATAAAAAAAATCGGAGGGAATTATTTCAATTCGATTTACCAGATACTACGAGTAGCAGAGTAACGGTGCAGATTGAATGCTTTCGGCACTAAAATCCTAAGGTATGGCTGCAAAGCGAATATCACCCAGGTACTCGATGAGCACTAATCTAGACATTGATTTGCGTCGTATAAATCGATTGCGTTGCACGTTTCCGCGCTTCTGAGTGCGAGTGCGAGTGTGTGATTTGTGCTTATACGAGTACATATTTTATTTCGACCAGAATCTATCCATTATGCTTTACTAGCATCTACTACATTATGTATCTACTAAGTAGTATAGTAAATTGGACATTTTTCTTCAATTTGCTCTACGAGTTTTAGCGATAAAGCAAATTGAACTGTTTTTCTCTAATTTGCTATACTAATTCTAACGATACAGCAAATTGGAGGAAAACAGTTTGAGTTGGAAAGCTAGAGCCGTTTCCATTTATTTCATAATTCATTTTCTTTTTATTTCACTAACTAGTAGCGCAAATTGGAGAGGAAAAGTTGGATTTGCTGTAGCTTTCCAATAACGTAAGCCTATTTTTTATAAAAAAAAACCTTCTTAAGTTTTTTAAATTTATATGCGAAGTTTTATTTAAAATTTATCATTTATTTATTTATTTATAAAATTAAAAAATTAGAAACACTATTCATTCACTACTGTTCATTTTCTGAAGCTTTCAACTTTTATCCTACTTTTATCTTTAAAAAATATGTTCACTTTCACTATCACTTTCAAATTCGTCTTTGATTTATTTTAGACCAACCTTCTTCGTTCAGCTTACATAATATTTTTGCTTATAGCGCCGTAGCGCGCCTCGAGAGGGCTTATCTCCTAAGCGCGGATTAACTTGCAATTAGAAAGCTACAACACGCTGTAAATCTGTGCACTTATGTATGTACATATAACTAATCAAACGCTTTATGATTTACCTGCTTTATTATTTTATCTACTTACCTTTGATCTTTGTTATAGCCATTTTCCCTGAGAACAGCTTACTTTTATTTACTTAAATAAAAGTTTTTTTTTTACTTTAAACTGATCTGCGATTGAGTCTTGACTCACCTGATGAAAAGTCCAGGTGAGCACAAAAGTGTAGATGAACTGAAACAATTACTTTGCTCACCCGGGCCATTTTTTTATTTTGTTGTACCTTTGTTTTTTTTTAATTCTGAAAGTTTTATGTGATTTCTGCTCAGAATCACGAGCTCTTTCGATCCTACTAGGAGAAAAAAAGTGTCCCAAGTTTTTTTCCGTTCCGTTACCATTTTTCATAGACTTTATATGACCGTAACGGAATGGAAGAATCGAAAATTATATGAAAGATTTGGCTTTTGTGATGTAATGATGGAGGAAACAGGGAACTACGTTTCTGTGGAGAAATGGTTCGCATCGTATCCTCTTAATCTAACCTGATAAATGATAATAAGGCACACTTAGTAGTTAAAAAATACGGATAATTCACGTTATATTATCGAGCTTAGCTCGACATGCTTCGGGCTAATCCGTAGCCCTTCTTCTTAGAGCAACACGCCACGGCGGCTGCCAAGCGCGCACAGATCTTTTCATTTTTCATTTTTGTTTTATGTTCAAAGTAATAAGGCACACTGTTCATATATGTTTGATTAACAGCATCAATTTTCCTTTGTCGAAGCACCTACTTGAAGTTAAAAGGCACACTTCAAAAAGGCACACTTTTCAACAAAAAAGCGCTTCTCGAATACCAGAGATCGTGTTCACAAACAGAAGGCAGCCAGCCACGTTATGTATACGGCACAAAGCTAGCTGAGAGGTGTGTAATTGGTAGCTAATCCGTGCTCTCACCGTCTCCTCTCGACGGATTGTTCTACTTGTTCTTGTAATACCAGCTCGTATGTACATTGTGATGTCGTTCGTTTATGCCAGTGCTGGGTGGAACATGTGAGCCATTTAATTTTTAAGTTTATAGATGTTAATGTACACATCACGCCTATATCGCGAAGGAGGTAGGCAGAGCACACCAAACGCTACATTTTACATTTTGGGGCCACCTATTTAAAAACTTCATACATACATATATATTATCATACTGCTGTCTTCAAGTTCTATTAGCGGCCATTTTAAGTGCACGAAATTTTCAATTATTTAATACTTGGGGATCGGTTTCTCGAAAACGAATTACATATTTATGATCTGCTTGATATAGATATGCTCGACATAACCTAAATAATTCATTATAATCGACTCTGGATTTTAGGACATACATTTTTTGGGATTATTTTTTATAGTTAGGGTTGCCAACAGTGTCGCTATACGCGGGACGTCCCGTTTCTGGAGCCGTACTTATGCGTCCCGCAAAAGGGCCGCGCGGGACGCTAATTGTCCCGTTTTCAGACTAGACTTCTTATAAGCACCGAAATTAACGTAAATTGAATATACCGCGATTAATTCTCTCGCTCGCTTGCCACTATCCTATCCTCCTCTTTCACGATCTGTATTGAACTAGATTTTTATCATTTGCGTCATAACACTTATGTTATGCTAATATGCAATAAAAATTAATCTAGTTTTATTTTTTTGAAAAGCCGTGGTGGCCTATTGGTTTGACCTATGGCTTTCCATGTAGAGGGTCGTGGGTTCAAATCCCAGCTCGCACCTCTGAGTTTTTCGAAATCTATGTGCGAAATTACATTTGTAATTTACCATGAGCTTTACGGTGTGTAAGGGATTCACTGAGCACTGGGCAATAATTTAAACAAGAAATTATGATATTGATAGGCGGCAGCGTTAGCGCACGCGCGGTTCGCATCACGTGACAATGGCGACTGGATGACCGCCCGCGGTAACAGTTTAGCTTCTAACGCTACCCTCAATTTTTATTTATAAAGACATAGAACCTTAATCTACCCACAACCGTAAACCTAAGAAATAATATTTTATATTTTATGTATGTGTGTGTACGCGTCGTCTACACGGTGAAAAAAAAAACATCGCGAGGAAACCTGTTTACATCTGCGAAGATATTCAATGGTGTGTGTGAGAAGTTCTCAATCCGCACTGGGCCCGCGTGGGAACTACGGCCCAAGCCCTCAAATTCTGAGAGGAAGCCTGTGCCCTGCAGTGGGACGTATATGAGCTGGGGTGATAATGTTTTTTTTTACCTTTCAATACGTTGACGGGCAATAGGTATACCTAACCAAGTCAGGCTGGGTGGAGGAGTCCCGCAATTTGATTGCAAATGTGCCGCAAATTTGTGCTCTATGGTTAGCAACCTTATTCATAGTAACTAACCACAAGCGAGAACAAGTCGAGAAACTGTAATATACAACACATCAGTTGCGTTCTATTTCAATGTTGCTCTTAACTCTGCGGTAACAAAAAAAATGTGGAAAATTCGGAACGTCCACAATAACATCACAATGTGTTAATTAAATCCGTCCATGCTTTATGGCTGTTTAAAAAAACATCGTCTGACTATCTAGACTGCCAAATTACACTATCAGTTACGCTTAATTCCTCGATCTATTTCCGTTACCTAATTGACTGCTGCTTCGATAATAAATTATCTAGTAACCCATTTATACATTTTAAACTGTTTTCTTAACTGCTTTATTTATAGTTTCTTAATTTTGTGTTATAAATCAAAAAATCCCGAGAACTCATGTTAATAGTGACGGTAGTTTCATGTTTAAACTCATGTTAATCATCAAGAAAAGAAAGGTAGCTTATCTAGGACATGTATTATGGCATGAGCGTTATCATCTACTCCAGACAATAATGATGGGCAAAATTGAGGGGAAAAGACGCGTCGGAAGAAGGAAGAAATCGTGGCTCCGAAACATCAGAGAGTGGACCGGTATCGCCAGTGTGGAAGAACTGTTTTCTCTGGCGAGAGATAAGAAGAGATATGCGGAGCTGACAGCCAACCTCCGGTAGTGGAGAGGCACCGCAAGAAGAAGAAGAATTTTGTGTTAATTTTTTACCACTTAAATAGTAAACCGCGGTGGCCTAGTGGTTTGACCTATGGCCTCTCAAACAGATCGTGGGTTTGGGCTCTGTTTTTCGGAATTTAATGTGCGAAATTACATTTGAAATATACCATGAGCTTTACGGTAAAGGAAAACGTGGAGAGGAATCCTGCACACACCTGAGAAGAAATTCAATTATGTCAAAGATGTCGGTTTATTTAGTTAAAATTAGGATAGTTAGTCCATTATCTCCTCCTGCAGGGTAAGGTAAACGTCCCTATGCTCGACACTGACCCAATACATGGCACCTTCAATCTTATGTCATAGTAAGAAAGGTGACAGATGGGTGTCATCTACGGGGCGTTGAGGTGTCGAGCATTGGTACGTTTACCTTAATTGTGTCACTTTTTTGACACTCGGCATCGGATTGAAATGACAGTTTTTGTATGGCTGTGACAACTGGCTGTTTCCGATACCAATTGTCAGCCCAATGCCAAAACAAAACAAGAACTGTCAAAATGAACGCGATGGCGATAGTGAGGGAGTTAGACAATTAGCCTACTACATGTAAACTGTCAGTCAATTGAAATTGCAAACAATGTAAACAAACCTTATATTTAAAATATCTTTAATTTCCATTTTCCTTAATCAAATACTGCTAAATCTGTGTGTTATTTAATCAATACTTACCACAACACTATCCTAAACCATTAAAACAATAAACAAGTGCTAGAAAAGGCGAGTGACGTGAGTTGCGATACGAGCGAATGCGAGTATCGCAATGGAAGACGGCACGAGCCGTTAAGACCAAATTATACACCGTTGCATACAATATTTTTCCTACGACTTGACTCTGTGTACTGTACTGTACCCTACTGTAGGGTACAGTCGGGTACAGTAGGGTAAAATGGGATACAGTCGGGAACAGTAGGGTAAAATAGGGTACAGTCGGGTACAGTAGGGTACAGTCGGGTACAGTAGGGTACAGTCGGGTGAAATAGGGTACAGTAGGGTACAGTCGGGTACAGTAGGGTAAAATAGGGTAAAGTAGGGTATTTTACCCTACTGTACCCGACTGTACCCTACTGAACCCTATTTTACCCTGCTGTACCCGCCTGTACCCTATTTTACCCTACTGTACCCAACTGTACCCTATTTTACCCTGCTGTACCCAACTGTACCCGACTGTGCCCTATTTTACCCTACTGTACCCGACTGTGCCCGACTGTACCCTACTGTACTCTACTGTACCCTATTTTACCCTACTGTACCCGACTGTACCCTATTTTACCCTACTGTACCCGAATGTACCCTATTTTACCCTACTGTACCCGACTGTACCCTATTTTACCCTACTGTACCCGACTGTACCCAACTGTACCCTATTTTACCCTACTGTACCCGACTATACCATACTGTACCCGACTGTACCCTACTGTACCCTATTTTACCCTACTGTACCCGACTGTACCCTACTGTATCCGACTGTGCCCTATTTTACCGTAATGTACCCGACTGTACCCTATTTTACCCTACTGTACCCGACTGTACCCTACTGTACCCTATTTTACCCTACTGTACCCGACTGTACCCGACTGTACCCTACTGTACCCTATTTTACCCTACTGTACCCGACTGTACCCTACTGTACCCTATTTTACCCTACTGTACCCGACTGTACCCTACTTTACCCTACTGTACCCGACTGTACCCTATTTTACCCTACTGTACCCGACTGTACTCTACTGTACCCTATTTTACCCTACTGTACCCGACTGTACTCTACTGTACCCTATTTTACCCTGCTGTACCCGACTGTACCCTACTGTACCCTATTTTACTCTACTGTACCCGACTGTACCCTACTGTACCCTATTTTGCCCTACTGTACCCGAATGTACCCGACTGTACCCTATTTTACCCTACTGTACCTAACTGTACCCTATTCTACCCTACTGTACCCGACTGTACCCTTTTTTACCCTACTGTACCCAACTGTACCCTATTTTACCCTACTGTACCCAACTGTACCCTATTTTACCCTACTGTACCCGACTGTACCCGACTGTACCCTACTGTACCCTATTTTACCCTACTGTACCCGACTGTACCCTACTCTACTCAACTCAGCAGGTCTAAACTGGGCTTTAGTGTTGAGTGTACCCTACATTTAATATTATGTGGCAGCTAGGTGTGTCGTAATAACGACATTACGACACAAGTGCTGTTATGGCGAATAGATTAAGTATAGACTTTCTGAAGTCATATTATCTATGTTCTTATATATTTGTTCGCGACCATGTAAAAACCAGTACAGGAGTAGGAAAAATGGTTTATTTACATTGTTCGCAATTTCAATTGACAGCGATTTTAGTGCACAGTATACAAACTACAAGAAATAAAACGCAACATTTCGTACTAAATACAAACTGAAATATAGATGCACAGAAAAAACCCCAGAAAAAAGACCAATGCTGGGAATCGAACCCAGGTCCTCAGCATTCCGTGCCGCGTGCCATACCCCTACACCACCACTGGTCTAGAGATTAGACACGAATCTTTCCTATACATCATACATTTCAATCTGCTAAATCATCACCTTATGCAGTGACAAACGCACATCTATGTTACACCCTCATCGAGAGATTTTAACACTCCTTCGGAACTAACCGCTCACCTGGACAAGAGATGGCGCTACTGTGCAACTTTAAACAAGTTAGCTATGAAGTATCTTTTTTTGTACATATTTTTTCAACTTCATTTTTTTATTACTTTTACGGTCATCCCGTGAAATCATACATTTCGTACTAAATACAAACTGAAATATAGATGCACAGAAAAAACCCCAGAAAAAAGACCAATGCTGGGAATCGCTCGATGAGGGTGTAACATAGATGTGCGTTTGTCACTGCATAAGGTGATGATTTAGCAGATTGAAATGTATGATGTATAGGAAAGATTCGTGTCTAATCTCTAGACCAGTGGTGGTGTAGGGGTATGGCACGCGGCACGGAATGCTGAGGACCTGGGTTCGATTCCCAGCATTGGTCTTTTTTCTGGGGTTTTTTCTGTGCATCTATATTTCAGTTTGTATTTAGTACGAAATGTATGATTTCACGGGATGACCGTAAAAGTAATAAAAAAATGAAGTTGAAAAAATATGTACAAAAAAAGATACTTCATAGCTAACTTGAATAAAACGCAAGTTCAACGCATTACGAAATTAGGTAAAGTGGAGAAAATTGGGACAGACTAATGTTCTTTTTACGAGCTGTTGTGTAAAACACAAACGTCTGTTTGATGCGGAGCCAGCTGCAATAATGTTCCGTATTGAAACACGTCGCATTTGACGCCGGCGTGACTCAAAAACATAATAAACTTTAATCCTTTGGATTTGTGTTTAGGGGCAACGTGGGTGACTACGGCACTTTCAAAGCCACGTTATATATCGACAGACAGACGTCTAGTGCCAGTGAAATAATTCTAACAGTACAGTCTCACTAATATTACGAGTATAATCGTGAACGTTTTAATAAATAGATTTCACGCTAAAACACTGAGAGAAAATTCTAGTTTAGGTAACCAGAATAAAATTAACATAACCAGATTGTCATGTAATATATACGACATCTAGACTGTTTTTTGAGTATACTAGAAAAATCTAGTAATAGCTTACAGGAATATCTA
The DNA here is from genome assembly GCA_947859365.1 of Archips crataeganus. Taxonomy (NCBI): domain Eukaryota; kingdom Metazoa; phylum Arthropoda; class Insecta; order Lepidoptera; family Tortricidae; genus Archips; species Archips crataeganus. Next base: position 4,469,075 of record OX402049.1, on the reverse strand, counting down.
GCACACTTAAACATAATTCTGGTACACATCATTAAAATTTGTGCACAGTACACATCACTGGTACACATCATTAAAAATTTGTTCTCTTTGCAATACCAAAATGTACTTACAAATAACTTTAAGGTATTGTTTACTAAAATGTACTTACAAGAATATTCTGGTATTAATTAAAACACGATTGTTTGTTGTTAAAAGTCAATCTGGTAAATATAACTTAATTCTGTTTCTTTATACTACAATAATATTTACCATACGTTCTGGTAGTATTGTTATCTTAATTTCTTTCTGTGAACGGTGAAAATAAACGGATCACTCACGTCTTAAAACGAGTTTAACTCGACATGTTTCGGGCTAATCCGTAGCCCGTCCTCTCGGTGTCTTGGTTAGTGTTGTGTGCTACCCTACATTTGACAATGACAATAAAAGTGATGATGAAAACGGGGGTAGTTGTGTGTCGCTGTCAGTTGCGTCGAGTAGAAGCGCGACCAGGGCGTTAGCACGCAGTGCACGTTTGGCAGCCGCCTTGACGTGCGACTCCGAGACGAAGGGCTACGGATTAGCCCGAAACATGTCTAGTTAAACTCGTTTTAAGACGTGAGTGATCCGTTTATTTTCACTATGGTTCCGTTAAGGGTCGATTTCAGAGCGTTTTGTCAGCGTTTTTTAAATTTCATTAGTGTCACTCGATTATTGCTGTAAAATAATGATAAATCGCGACCACTTTGGATAAAATCAGACTAAGCCTCGGTAACGCCACACATTTATATAAAAAGTTAACTCTGATCATCATCCCCCTCTGCAATATTTACATCGACGGTAATGAAAAAAAACGCGGCGGTCAAAACGCTCTGAAATCGACCCCGTACCTCAAAAGGAAAAAACCGGCCAAGAGCGTGTCGGACACGCCCAAGGTAGGGTTCCGTAGCCATTACGAAAAAAATCAAGTAATATTTTTCTAAGGATTTCGTATGTGTACGGAAATCATCCAAGTTTAGGTATGTTTTATACCTTAGGCTACTATTTACTCTTAAACTACAAATAATTTCCAAGCAATCTTAGCCGCTATAATTTTCCTAGTAAATTTGATATATTTACTACCATTCTGAATTTTTTCAAATTTTTCCACCCAAAAGTTTAGATTTTAGAGGGGGGGGGGGGACGGTCGATTTTAATGAAAATTTTCACTTTAAAGTTGAATATTTCGCAAACAGATCACTGAATACAAAAATCATGTTAGCAACCCCGCAATGGTTTTAAAAGACCTATCCAACGATACCCCACACAATAGGGTTAGTCGAGAAAAAAAAATCACCCCCACTTTACGTCTATGGGAGGTACCCTAAAAAAAATATTTTTAGTTTTTTTTATTTAACCATTTTGTCGGCGTGACTGATATATATATTCATGTCAAATTACAGCCTTCTAGTACTAACAGTCTCTGAGCATAGCCGCGGACAGACAGACAGACGGACAGACATGGCGAAACTATAAGGGTTCCTAGTTGACTACGGAACCCTAAAAACGGAACCCTTATAGGATCGCTTTGTTGTCCGTCCGTCCGTTTGTCAAGACCTTTGGAACGCGTGGAGATATCAAGCTGAAATTTATATGAAATACGCAAGTCTTCTGTCCCTTGGAGCTGTGAAAAAATCAAACTTCTAAGCCAACGCAATCAAAAGATACAGCCATTTATGCCGCAAATTTTCGACAGTCGCAAGGGAAAAACCTACAGGGTACTTCCCGTGAACTCAGAATCTTGAAATTTGGTACGAAGCAAGTTCTTATAGCACAGATGAAGAAAAAATTGCGAAATGGATATTTTTTTTTTGTCTGTCTGTCTATATCAGTAACCAATCTACAATTTTGCTTAGGAGCAGGGGTCTGCTAAGAGTGGATGTTCATAGATACATATAAATTTGTACGGGACCCTCGGTGCGTGAGTCCGACTCGCACTTGGCCGGTTTTTTTATTCTGAAAAATTGTGTAGTTTCCGCGGAATAGCGATAAATAAATTCTTCATAGATGGAGTCGTGTTATCGAACTCCTCTGAAACGGCTTGACCGATTTTCATGACACTTTTTTTTTGTCTATGTTTAGTAGGTCTGAGAATATGTAGGTCGTAGACTATTTTTTATACCTACTCCTATACCTACCTCCCTCCTCCTCCTCCTTTTTATACCTACTTCTATTCTTCGTAGACGGAGTCGCGGGCAACAGCTAGTCTTCTAATATATAAAAATTTCCTGTCACGGTGTTTGTTATCGAACTCCTCCGAAACGGCTTGACCGATTTTTATCAAATTTTTTCTCTATTTTGGTAGGTCTGAGAATAGGTCGTAGGCTATTGTTATACCCCTATTCTTCGCGGACGGAGTCGCGGGCAACAGCTAGTTTTTATATAACTTCAACCCGCGTCTTGGTCCACCCACAGTCTTAGAGTTCACCTTACAAAAAAGGACAACCGATGGGGTTGCCTTGATTACAGACGATGTTAACGCGTTATTTCGAAAACCGAGTTAACTCACCGTTATTGGAAAGCGCTCGCTATTCTTTTTTAACGATGAAATAATATCCCACGGGAACGCATTACCGGGATATTAAGTATCCTATGTATCATTACAGATTTTTTTTCTATCTGTACGCCACATTGCATTCGTTATTGCGTGATTTATTTCATTTCATTTATTAACAAACATACAAACATCCAAACATCTTCACATACTTTCTCATTTATAATATTAGAATGAATAGAGAGAGAGAGAGAGATGTTTATTTACACATATTCGATGCACAGGAAATACAGTTGACAGGAAAAGATACAAATAAAAATCATCGAATAGTATAGGACGACAAGATATCAATAACAACAAGTTGAAAATAGAATAATTTTGATATGAACACCGGTCTCTGATGTTCAGAAATTGACCACTTTGTAACGTTCTGTCACTTGCAACAAATTACAAAATTTATCTCAGATGAGAACGCTCTTCTGTCGGGGAGACCGCTGCAGCGGGAACTCGCTTCGGCTCTCATCCTATTTGTCAATGACATGAATGCTATGAGCACAAACTATCCGAATATTCGGGAGCTTTCGAATTTCTCATAAAACCGACCACGGGTGAGTCGGAGTCTCGCACGAAGGATTCTATCATCATCCCAGCCTATATACGTCCCACTGCGACGCAGGGAGTAAATTCTAGAACAAATGACAATGTTTTGTTAGCTTTTTAATTAATACAAGTCGAGACAAACAAATTCTCTATTCGTAGCTGGACTTCCACCTGGGAAAAATAATTCCTGCTTTGTAGACGGTTACGAATCAGTTACAAATAAAGGACAAACAATTCTGTCTTCGTAACTGGGTTCCAAGCAATAAAAAATAATCCCTTTTCGTAGCTGGTTGCAAAACTCAGTTACATAGTGGGGCGAAAGGGCCTATATGCCATACTATGAGCAAATCTATGTATATGTATTCTTCTTTGGAATGCCCTGCAGCCTAAACGGCTCGTGGGTTTTAAAGTGAGAAGTGTCATTAGATTCGTCACAAGAATATTTTTCCGAAATTCCCGTGCGAACAAGAATTAAACAGGAAACAAGGATTTCCGATACTAAATACTTATACGATTTCAAAACTTCCTATTGAATTTGAGTTGAAATGTGCTCATATGTGGACGAACACGGAGTCCACTTTTGGAGGTAAATAAGAAAATGTTGTTTGCAGTAGGGTTTTTAAAAAAAAATCTACAATGCTATTTATTTTTATTCTATTACAACAGCAAAGCAGCGGGTTTAAACTAGTACATGATAAACCGCATATTATTCAGTAACATAATGGTACGCTATGAAACGGAGTCGGGCTCAGCCGTTTGTCCAAGAGCGACGGATAATTGAAATACGTCAGACAGTCGTCTCGGATGACAAATGACATGTTGGAGTGCATGCGTGCGCTGGCCGGCCGACTAAAGCGCCTGTCCCCGACCAAACTGATGATAAAACCACAACAACCATGTCTTAAAGCGTTTGCGATTTCGCAATTTATCGTGTGACCACAACTGAGGTACATGTTATATGCGTCCAAGTGGTCGCGGTTAAATCCCGTTTTATCTAGAAGTATTTTTAAGTATAGACATCTCGCTAATTTTGCTGCCAAATGCAGTGCTTGCGTTGATAAAGAAAATAGTGCAATTCTCCAGGTTTCTACGTGTTAGAAATAACTGTAATCAGCAAAATAATTTACATGTCGCAACTTACTGATGGAACTGAGACGTGGTCGCTTACAATAAAGCTCAAAGTCACTCAAAGAGCGATGGAGCGAGCCATGCTCGGAGTTTCCCTGCATGGTCGAATCAGAAATGAAGAGATCCGCTGGAGAACCAAAGTTATTGACATACCTCGTAGCGTTGCCAGACTTAAGTGGCAGCGTACAGGACACATAGCTCGTAGAACAGTATATACTGCCCATTAAGGTTTTAGAGTGGCAAGCGCGAACCGGGAGGCGTAGCGTGGGAAAGGCCGTAACAAGATGGACCGACGATCTGGTAAAGTTCGCAGGAGCTACTTGGTTGTGAGTAGCGCACCCAAATCCGCACTGGGCCCGCGTGGGAACTACGGCACAAGCCCTCTCATTCTGAGAGGAGGCCTGTGCCCTGCAGTGGGACGTACATAGGCTGGGATGGTGATGATGATGATGATGATGAATAGCGAAGGACCGATCGTTTTCGATCGCTTTGTTGGAGGCCTTTGTCAAGCTGTCGACGAATTTTGGCTTATTATGATGATGACTTAGGTACTGATTATATGATTTTGGATCGCTGGTTTATTTCACCCAAACTCTGATTTTATTTTGTTTTGTTATAGAATCTACTCTCTCCGCTGTGAATATGCCCTCCTTCTCGATCCAATACCAAATCCTTCCCGATACCAATCTATTTTTGTTTAGGTACGCAACGAAAGTTGATCTCACCGTGATCCAGTGAATAAGTTATATTTCAGGTCATGCTGAGATGGGTATCGACACCGAGCCCAACTTCCGATTGAGATTGACGACAACTAATTGCTGTAGTTTCTTGTCCAGTTATTGTTTTCATCCGCTGTAAGTTGGTAACGGGATTGCACGAGCTAATTGGGTGTGAATCGTAAAAGTTGGAGTTTATTACATAAGCAGTAGGGTAAGACGGATTATGACGGATAAATTGCACTTGTGCATTTTACGGCGCTCGGTGGACGATGAGATAGAATAAATACGCACTTGGTATTCATAAAATAAGAAATATCTGCTGGATGTGCAGAAAAATCGTATCGTTAATCCGTACAGTGTTTCATCCTTCTAATCTAATAAATAAAAATCTCGTGTCACGGTGTTTGTTACCGAACTCCTCCGAAACGGCTTGACCGATTTTTATGAAATTTTTTGTGTATACTCGGTAGGTCTGAGAATAGATGGTAGGCTATTTTTTACACCTACCCCTATTCTTCGCAGAGTCGCGGGGATCAGCTAGTAATAAATAATATAGTATCTTACTTATTTTATTTTACATGATACCTTTCCCTTTGTGCCCTTCACTTCTGTTTAAAACAAAGGCTTAGCTTATTATTTGTAAGCTTAATTCTGTGTTTATGACAAGAGTGGATCTGTAGCGTAGCTCAATAGGGATGTTTCCTAGGTAAAAAAATAATAATTCTTATTAGTCCGTATTTTACATTATCAAAAAATATTAGACACGTAATTTTTCTTTTGAAAATTAAACAAAAAATGACGAAGATATGGCGCGTTGAAGTTCCGCGTGACGAGGCGTGACGTCACTTGTTCCTAAAACGCTCATACAAAGTGTAGGAACAAGTGACGTCACGCGAAACTTCAACGCGCCATATCTTCGTAATTTTTTGTTTAATTGACAAAATAAAAAATACGTGTCCAATATTTTTTGATAATCTAAAAGACTGACTAGTTAGGAAAGTAGCCTATTCTGGGCTCTACAGAAAACCAGCGCTGCTGCACCCATTGTGTGGCTACTTACGTAAGTAAATTTAAATTTAAAATGTTGATGGTACCTAGTAGGTAAGTACTTCTGGGGTCATGATTAGAATATTTTTCTTTCTTTCTTATGATCACAACTTTTTTTATGCTATTTTAAACTATCTATTCGTTTTAAGCGGGTCATCTGAAAAACTTGTCAAGTTGAAGACTCGACAAGAAGTTAGAAGAAAATACACAGAAAATATTTTTTTCTGAAAACAAGTCGCAAAGATATGTGTATTTGTATGTCAGTAAACGAAGATTTCAAAGAGCCCACATTCTGTATAGTTTTCCTGTACTGACATTAAAAATAGATGATGGACAGGGGTTTATGTCCAACTCGTGGCACTAACGCAAAACAAAACTGTAGTTGCCTGCTCAGTTTTGCATTTGTGTGAAACACACGTTGCGTCACAAACCGAATCTCGCTTTACTCAGCCTGTGTGCACTCACACAAAACAATTGCCGTTACCACTGGCCATTTGCTCGTCACTCACACTAACGTAAGGTCGAGCTATACCCCATGTGTGGACACAAATATACAGGAAAACCAAGATGACAAATGATCCGAGCAGCAAGAATGCGCGGATATGTTTACGTCTGTTTAACAGTCTCGGTGGTTGTCTAGACAAACAGATGGTTAAGGTTTGAAACGTTACTCCAGACTTAATAGGATAGTTAAACATCAGTCTCATGCGAACGCTCAATGCGGAAGCATTACTCTTTCCGTGTGTATACGTAAATATACATACAACATACAGACGCTAAATTTGTCTGACTTATTTTGTTTGTCCGTATGTCTTATTTGTTTTCGCGTTTTTTGTCATATTGTTACTATTTAAAGACTTAATCATCGCATAGCGGTTACTTATATCAATACACACATACACACACACGCACACGTAGGTACACGATCGCTGTAAGAATCTGGGGGCACGGGAGTGCCCCCGCCAAGACGAGCCAAGCGGAGCGCAAGGGCACTACCTACCTTTTCTCGAAACGTTTCTAAACTGGCGAGTCGGCCGCACGGAAAGAGTTTAAAAGATTGAATAGATTTTTAAGTTCAAGCCCATATGCCGAATTGCAAAAGGTTCGTGCGGCCGACTCGCCACTTTAGTCCACGGTTTGCACGCCTACGAGATTAATTAGTGTAAAATTAGGGCTTATAGATTTAGAGCTGGGCACGTAGGGTTAGAAACTTGGATCTACAAGAGATCTGATTACTTTTTGACAGTGCGAGCTACATGGTCTCGGCTTGGCAACATTTAACATGAAATGTTTTTGTGGGATTACTAGTGTCTGCTTAATACGGTTCAAAAGTTACATCCCTGTGACAGACTAACAGAAAGGAGAACCTTACTAAAATAAGAAACCCGAGTCACTAACGTAATAGGTGAGGTGGCAGACATGTTTCGAACCAATCCGCTGTTCTTTTTCAAAGTTGGCTCTAACGGAAAACAACCGTAAACTCAACCACGTGAAGAATCACGGATTGATTCAAAACATGTGGGGCATAGTTTTTTTTTTTTTTTGCTACTCTACCTCTAACTTATGTCATGAGACTATGGCTACTAGGTCCGTTTCATTCCAGTTCTATCAGTTATGCTTCTCGCACTTTCATGCTGCATACTTTTTCTTTCTGTCGTCCTTCCTCATATTTGCCTTATAATATCTAACTATTCTATCTAATCTAATTCTATACACACATGGTCTTAATTTCTTCTTGCGTTCTATTCCCCGTTCTCTTTATCATACATCACATCTTTCAAGCCGTCCTCTTTGTCATGCTATATCAGGAGGGAGAGGGTTCCGGAGTACAAACTTTATTTCTTTATTTGTCCAAAAACCAAAAACAATACAATCCTCCTTTACAATAATTACAATTTCACCTTATTTATTACATATATTCTAGTTATAATTTTACAGCAGTATTCTTTCTAAGGCTACTACAAAGAATTCTACAGTTATACATTCCATTTATCTTATTTACTAGCTTAATTATATTAAGTACAATATATTTAACTTACACTTCTAATACGATTTCCAACAATTACTTTGTATGCTAATCTTAAATATACTACAATATAATATTTCGACAGCATACATTGCTACCTATTTTTATTTTTGTTTATCAATTTGCTTGCAACTTTTATACAATATTTGAAGATGTGGGGCATATTCAACTAATATGAGTGAATTGAGTGACCAGATTTTCTTATTTTAATAATAATGTCTATATCACAAAGTACCTTAAATTCGAAGAGCCTTCTTAATAAAATAAAAAATTAAAACGAAATATAAATGTAATTAAACCGCGCTTAGCCGATCCAAATCGACTACTTAACGTAATTAATAAACCAATTTAATCCCTTTTACGTTAATAAATAACTTGCATAAAATAACAATGGCACGGCGATTATTGTTTTAAACAATATTGTAGAAGTGGAAACTTTTAATAGGCCCAAAGTTAGGGCAAATTGAATGAAACATGAAGCTTGGTTATGGCTATTTTAGTCGAGTTTCTAAGGTAACAATGTCATAAATATCCGCTAATATTATTTTATACCCGGACTTGTTGTTTTAAAGTTCAGTGTTACCAGCTTTCTGAACAAGGTTAGGTGATAAGTAGGTTCTTACCTTTTATTTCATCGCTTTATCATCATCTCAGCATAATCCTAACTAGTCCTTACTACTAACTAATATTATAAATGCGAAAGTAACCCTGTCTGTCTGTCTGTCTCGCTTTCACGCTAAAACTACTGTACCGATTTAAATGAAATTTGGTACGCAGATAGTCTACAGCCTGAGAAAGGACATAGGCTATATATCATCACGCTAACATCAATAGGAGCGGAGCGGAGCGGAACAATAATAAAGTAAATGCCTATTCTGCGTCTAAGATCCCTTCCGCAGCCAACATAAGAGCTGATAACTTTGAAACGGTTGAACCGATTTTGATGAAACATGTCTAGGCACCATCACCAAGAAACCTGCTATCAAATAAAAAAACCGCATCCGACGCGGTTCACCCGTTTAAGAGCTATGATGCCCAAGACAGACACAGACATACAGACAGACACACACACATAGCGGTCAAACTTATAACACCCCTCTTTTTGTGTAGGGGGTTATAAATACCTACGACAGTAAAATGCAGAAATTAAATGAGGGCGCCACTTTCGTCGTAGGTAAATGTCACATTTTCAACATAAAGTGTTCCTGAAGTATTTTAACCAAAGCAACAGTTTGTGTGTAAAATTTTAGTTCTCTTCCATCCGGTTTCTATTGTCTTTTGTTACAAGCAGTCGAACTATTTCACCCTTTTCATTTCGTGAGCCACCGTAAAATTTTCATCAATGTAAATTAAACTTCTTAATGATTTGCCGTACCTCTAACGATGTCATTGATGATAAGCGATCAATTAATTTCACAGTACACGGTTAGAAACACTTCATCTACTTGTTGAGCGATTTTATAATGCCTTAATTCCGAAATGTGATGAGCAGGTATGATTTATTAATTTTACTATCACTTTTATATCTTTTCGTTTACAAATTAGAGAAACAACTACGTTGTAGATCCACAAAATGCTTACAAACAAAATCTCCTTGAGAGATGCATAGCGCCATCTATTAGCGACAGTAGCCGTGGTAAAACTTGCAAGGACTGTGGTAGTAAAGCGTTATTGCGCTAGATGGCACTACGAGTTACGAACATTGAAAATAAAGTTGCAATTTACTAGGTGTTCCTAGAAACATTTTATCCAATCAATTTGCGTTAAAATGTACAGTTTTTATACGTGATAAGATAACTTCAAAGTCAAAACATTTTCGAAGCTTCAATTTCAACATTTGAGTTGAGTATTTTAAGACAGATTTTTTAAAATCATCAGGTGAGCTAAAGATCAATCGCGGGTCAGTTTTATGTAAAAAAATCTCTGTAAGTATTGATACAAAACTGCAGGTCAAAATTGAAAATTGAGTGACATTACTTTCAGAACTTAATTAATTGAATGATTTCCTGGCCGTTTAAATATTCAATGGCTGATGACTAATAATAACCGACACGGGAGAAAGTGAATAGATTTATTTTTTATTGACACTGGCAACATTATTTTTATTGAAACTAACCAGTTTGTTACCTTAAGTGCGTTCTCAAGCAAGTGCTCTAATACAATTTTAATAAACGTTCCACAGAGGCGGTGGACCAGCGTGGCTTGCACTTTATTTCGCGCGGTAACAATGGTCCGACAGAGATGGATGGCTTGCCCCAGCCCCTTATTCTTGCACTTTTGTACACTGTTATTAGGGCAAATGCAATAGGTAATATTTAACGTGTTTCCCTCGTTTGGAAACCAAATTGCTGGTTGCTATTTTAGAAAAGAACGTGTTATAAATAACAGTAACTTAAATGGACACACATGTTTAAAATAATAATTAAAAGTCACAATAATTATAGTAACGTATCCTACTAATATTGTAAATGAGAAAGTTTGTAGAGAATTTTGTATATATTTACATGTTTAGATATTTGTAAATAATTTATTGAATGAGGCGTTATACTTTGCGGAGGGCCATATTAATGAACTGAAACAATTGCTTTGCTCACCCGCGAACTAAAGCGGGTGAGCCAAGTAATTGTTTCAGTTCATAGATATTTGTAGCCAACAATGGATGAATGAGTATGGATGAAGCTCGGCATAGGTACAGATAGATAAGGTAGGTACTGGATTTCAATGTTTCAACATACAGCCTTGGCCAAAATCATCTGCCATTCTGACGACCTGATGCGATTGACGACCAAATGGCCTAGTAGGTAGAGAACCTGCCTACGAAGCTTGAGGTCCCGGGTTCGCTTCCCGCGTCGGGGCAGATGTTTGTATGAATAATACGAATATTTGTTCTCGGGTCTTGGGTGTTTAATATGTATTTAAGTATGTATCTATCTATATAAGTATGTTTATCCGTTGCCTTATACCCATAACACAAGCTATGCTTAGCTTACTTTGGGACTAGGTCAATTGGTGTGATATTTATTTATTTATTTATTTTTTATTTATTCTTCAAGAAGACAATTTTTAGTATTGCTTTGTAGAAGTACCCAATAATACATTTCCGTGGACTAATATATTAACTTGAATAAAGAATAGAAGTATTAACTACATCTTCAATCAATGCGTTGCGTTATCCGAGAAAACATTGTGCTCTAAAAATGGTAACGTAATATTTTTCAAGTCATACTCTAGGATTTGGACGTGTACGCAAAGGACTGGCCTGACATTGCGCCGGACCGGGAGTTGTGGAGGTCAAGAGGGGAGGCCTTTGCCCAGCAGTGGGACACTATAACAGGCTAACAAAAAAAAATATAACTCTAGTATAGTAAATGTTTGTCGTGAAGGTATTTCAAATGCGGACGAAGCCGCGAGTTAACGCTACTTCTGAAATATTTGAGTGATGCCTATAATCAATTTTCTGAGGAGTATAAGATTAAAATATCGTCTTTGTTAACAGCGTGTCCACAAACGCAAACAAAAATCCCTAACGTTATCATCTCAGTAGGAACTAATTGTCAATAGACTTTTGGGCTAGCATTTAATAAATACCTTTGTCGTATGTTTTGTGAATTGAAAAAAACACAAGCACAAAACATGAATTAATTCAACATACCTACATATTTTTCTGTCCTAGAAAGGGGAAGTAATTTTTTAATTTCATTTGTGCCTGAGTGAATTAAAAAAACAATTATTGTGATGGTATTTCCGACATTATATTGAATGAGTAGACACAAGGAATTCTCGAACAAACATTGCTTTTAAAAAATTACACTATTTACCTACAGAAAGGTAGCGCTCGAATATGGTCGATAATTTGGTAAGTTTTAATCGCTCCTGGAGACGGGAAGAACGGAAAGCAGATAATATAATTTGTGCAATTTGTTATTAAGGTCTTAGGCCGCACTTAATTATGGAAAAAGAACTCGGAATACTCAAACTCTGTCTGCGCCCAAAATCACGAAGTTCTTCCGACCCAGACACAGAGTAAATATTTGTCGTCGTATTTTTAACTATATTCTATGCAGATACAACTTACATTAAATTTTTTGATTCAGATGTCTCTACAGTGAAATTTCCACACATGGAGTTCTTTTTTGCAATGTTTTCCTACACCGTAAAGCTCAGGTTGAGCTAACGTTGGGCTTTAAAAAAAATCGTAATTTTTTTTCAAGGATTTCTAACACATACTGTAATAGGGGATTAAGCTAGTATGTATATGTAGGGGTGGGGCTCCGATGCCTACGGGTGCAATCGGCTCGTACAAATAGCGTTTTTGTGTCGTCGCGGTTGCACGCTAAACGGTTGACTCGATTGCCTCCAACGGTGGCCGCCTGTTTCTACCGCCACCCCTTTGCCACTACTATTGGATCTCCTACTTCTGCAAGCTTTTATTTCTTCACGTAGGTTTACTAGCTGTTGCCTGCAAAAAATTATGCAAATTATCGGGATAAATACTATCCTATATCCTTCCCAGGGTCTCAAACTATCTTCATACCAAATTTCATCTAAATAGATTCAGCGCTTAAGGCCTGAAGAGGAAACTGACAGACAGACAGACGAGACACACTTTCGCATTTATAATATTAAAGTATGGATTTGTATATCCTCACAATTAATACAGACTTAGCCACACGTCACTTTAACTAGGTACCTATCTAAAAAGTGTGAAGTGAATATATACGCAAGGGTCTCAAGAGACTACGTATTTGCAGCTTTTGCTGAAGAAACCTGAGGTCCGTGGAGCCCGAATGCTCACAAACTTTTTGGCCAAATAAAACATCATCATCATCAGCCTATGTTCGTCCACTGCTGGACATAGGCCTCTCCCATGGCACGCCACCGAGCACGATCCTCGGCCACTCTCATCCAGCTGTTGCCAGCCGCCTTGCGAAGATCATCGCTCCACCGAGTCTGAGGACGTCCCACGCTACGTTCTCGGAGTTTCTCTAAAAGATCGAATTCGTAACGAAGTGATCCGACAGAGAACCAAAGTTATCGACATAGCCCACCGCATCAGCACGCTGAAGTGGCAATGGGCAGGCAGGCCATACAACCCGAAGAACCGATAACCGTTGGGGTAGACGAGTTCTTGAGTGGAGACCACGGATTGGCAAATAAAACATAAATTGTTCGAAATTACCCGTTACCATAAAGCTGGTGCATTTCTCGCCCAGCGTATTGGCATCACAATCCAGGACTTGGCGAATTGAATATAAAGATAGAGGTTCTTTTTAGGTTAGGTAGTATTATTTATTTTATTATTTGGTTGTTGACAGAGAAGTTTATATTTAGTCAATCTGTATCTTGTTGAAATAATAAATACATGGGCAAAAGCTTATGTTATAAACTAAATCATGCATTTATAGTGCTTAAACTCACAATTGACACCAAATGCCGACTAGCCTATGCAAGAATTCTCGACTCGGGAGTATTTGTATGGGTCGCACTGAGAAACAGCGTTGCGGCTTGCCTATATTCTGAGTGAGGCCCAATTAACTCTCTCTCTCTCTCTCTCTCTCTCTCCCTTTCTCTCTCTATTTGGTGTCCTCTCCAGTGTCTCTGTCCAGGATACCGTTCAGATGGATTAGCGCTCTGTGCAGCGCTGTAGTTTAATATGCATTATTGACTAGCACAGTACATAACAGTGTCGCTTGCACCATTGATGGTGCTAGTCAATGGTGTATATGAAACTATGGCGGTGCAGTGGGGAGCGAGGTACGCTCGACAAAAAAAACATGTCAGTTTTCACTCTGCTAAATTTAAAAATTTATTACACTAACAATTTTGCTATTAAAAAAGATGTTTCCATACAAATAAATTAGAAAACTTTGGGAGACTACCGTTAAATACTTACTTATTCTTTTATTCACTCACACTTGCAATGTTTATTGCAAATCGGAGTCGAAAATTAAATGTACTTCCTTTTTTTGTGAAATGGTTATTTAATTTGTGGTTCGCCCGTTCGAGTTTTCAATAGAGAACGATTCGAGACTCCGTGGTACGGACATAATAGTTTCCCACTGGAACTTTTCAATCGACAGATAAGAGGCTTGCGGAGACGTCCCGATATTTATTTACTGCGTTGCGGTAAGGAAACTTACTCGCTTTGTCGACAAATAATACGAATGGTTCATTATTCAATTGTTCGATTCCCCGGCGGTTGAAACAATTCAAGGAGCTTACGTCTGCGGTCTGTTTGACCATTTTCTTTTGGCGATTATAGCGCTGTGCAGTTTTAAAATGCGTGTTCATGCAGTTCCTCCACCTCCACACTGTACGAACACACACAAATCACACAAACCCAACTATCACCACCACCAAACTACACTGACGCGTTTCAAACTCAACCAGAGCTCATCCTCAGAGTACCGCAACCGTTCATTGTGCACCAAATGTTAGACATGATTTGACTTGTTGAGCCTAAAAAATTTTTTTTTTTACATTTTATTTTATCACTTTATCGGGGTAATTGCTATTATATCCATGCATAATTACAGCTTTTTAGCACTAATTGCCACTACGCTAAGCCGCGGACAGACAGACAGACATACGGACGGACAGACAGACATGACGAAACTATAAGGGTTCCGTTTTGCCATTTTGGCTCCGGAACCCTAAAAAGGAAATTTCCGTACAAATGAATCAGGACATTTGGTGAGGCTGTGTTAGGCTGTGTTAGGCTCAGTTGCATTCACGCTACTTATCTGTAAATATTTATGCAATTCGGAGTCCATAGTTGAAATTTACAAACTTTTTTAGAAATGGTCTAAATATGATAAGTATTAGAGTAAACCCGTACTACAGTCTTACCTATGTAGGTAAGTCTTCCCGTACGTCCATTTAGGATGCAGTATCACCATGTTTACGTGAATAATCCCACCGTAAAGTATCTACCTATATTGGCCTTGTTGGTGCCAGCAAGAATGCTTTTAGCGCAAGCCGCGTGTACACGTGTGTTTCCAATAATATCCAGAATAAAACAGAGGTTTTCGAAATACGTAATCCATTTTGAAATATACAAATACCATTGTTACTTGTTACTAATATCGTCTATTTTAGAATGAAGATATTTTAAAAGGTTTCTCATCGGAAATATTTAATACACACAATTAATGAATTCATTTTCACAATTATTAATCTGTAAAAGGAAAAATAAATTGAAGTAAAAGTAAGACTACCTATCTATAAAATTTTAGAAGAGAAATAAATAAAAAAAAAAACATCTAAAATGTCATCATCTAAAATATAAATATACATCAAATAATAATATTGAAAACTTTGGTACAATGTCATTTCATTTCATGTCCTTATTACTAAATTGCGATAGTTATTTATTACTAACTTTTGTCCGCGACTCCGTCTGCGAATCGTTATCCCGCGGCAACTATGCAATTTTCTGGGATAAGAAACTATCCTATGTCCTTCTCAGGGTCTCAAACAACCTCCATACCAAATTTCATCTAAATCGGTTCAGCGGTGAAGAGGTGACAGACAGACAGACAACTTTCGCATTTATAATATTGGTATGGTATGGATTCTGAATATACTGACCAAGCGCGAGATGGACTGACACATGAAGAGTTTTGACATCAGTTAATAACTTCAGACTACCTTTTGTAAATCATCACTACATTTAGCTGGAGCTCCTTTGTTAATATTCAATATTTGATAATATTTATACTTCGTTTATTTTAGCACTAGACAAAGGGTCTTGACGACTCTATTTATTAAAAAAAAAAACACTTCTAGTGCTTATATAAACGCAGTATATAAACATCGAAACTTATTAAAAAAAATGTTTTTTGCTTTAAAAGAAAAACCATTACGGATATAAAATCATGGTTAAACTCGTGCATAACCATTTTGCAACTGACTCTGGTTAGTCCATTTTCAATGTACATATTAGAATCGGCAAGCTCTAGTGTAGGCACTCCTTAGAAGCTTAACTAAAGCTTTACCTACTCAATGATTCACACTCGCTAATTGATTCTTCAGGCCAAAACTGGGATCATCCTAAACCAACTCCAGAAGCTTAGTAACTCCAGGTACACGGAATAACTAAAACAAGGGCTTTATTCCTCTTTTCAGCTTAACTTATAAAGGATTAACTGCATCATATTTGTGATTAAAAAAAAATCAATACACGATCAGATCTAAATTGCCTAAATTTAAAATAGGTAAATTTTTAATGTTAAATTACATGGAATATCTTTATTCGGAAGAAATAATGTTAAGATTACATCATAGATATACTTATGCTACTATTATATACTTACCTATTTAATATTATCGGTCGGTTTTAAGACGGTACGATCCGAACCATTTCTCCATACAAACGTAGTCCCCTGTTTCCCCCTGGATAATGACATTAGATCAAAATTTTTTTCCGTAAAATCTATTATCTACCACGGCCATGCCCCTATGTTTTGTTTTTTTTTTTTTTCTATATTCCAATGATCATAAGAGATTGGAGCATTCAAAAACCATGAAAATTTCCCAATCTCAACGTCATTTTCAGACACTCACCAACAAAAAATTGCTCATATTAACAATAAAACAATAACATCATTATTGGTCAAGTTATTGAGGAGAAAATAGGGGACTACGAAATGCTGTTTTGATCAATTTTATGTACCTATTAACGGTCTGAGCAACAGTTGTCCTTTCTTGTTGTACCTATATACGGAGGGGTTGTAGTGACACAGCGACATTTCATTAAAATACCTATTTTCAAGTCTCTCATGCATCGTATCCTCTTAAGTAAATATCGAAAACTCACGTAGTGGACGGACGAATTATTTCAAGACCATTAAGCACCCAACAGGTTTCCATGAGCCTGACTGAACAAGTTGATCTAGGAAGTACAAGTACACAAGTCTAGTCTATCCGAACGTCCGTAGTTATTCATTATCATTATAAATACTAGTCTTACTTAAAACGTGAAATTTTGAATGGATGCATGTTGTTCGTTTACGCTAAAACGGTTTGAAGGATTCTGACGATATTTGTCACACAGACAGTTTATCTGGATGAAGATATAGATTACTTTTGTATCCCCGAAAATCGTATAGTACCCGAGGGATAGCTATACATGAATTCTTCGCAGACGGAGTCACGGGCAACAAAATGATAATAGTACATTATGATACAAGTGTGCTATGTTGGTCATTACACATGAGATATTATTGTAAGCGCGAGCCGTGAGGCGAGCGCGATAAGGAAGCCGAAGTGTGTAATGATCAATGCCCACGAGTTGCATACGACGTTTTTTAACACAATTGCGAGGAAAAAAACAAACTTGCATTATTAGTAACTTTTGTAATTTTTACAAGCAACATTTTACCGTGGGTACATCTTTCTACATCTACAACTACATATTTGGTTGTAATATTTACTGAGCTCTTGACGTTTACACGCTCCAGTAATACCGAATATTAACGCAACCTGCGAAGAGATCAAATAAGTATATTAGTTAGTAAAGTTGTAGGAACGTATTGCCATAGTACTTAACGCAATTATAGGAGCTGATACATAAATTTATATTTATAATGTTCAACTGACCGTTGTTGTCAAGTACTGACTGTCCGGAGCTTCTTTTAAAAACTCTTCAACATCAGTTGGTGACAACACCTTTGACTTTCGACCAATAGATCCGTCAGGATGTCTCTTTAGAAATGCCGTCAAGTTACTAAGTATATGTTTTTATATCAACTTAATTTTTGGTTTTTACTGTGCTTTTCATTCAACATGGAGTATAACGAGCTGGGCTTGTATTTATTTGCCAGTTTATTGAAGTAGGCTAAAAATACGTTCTCCGAATATGACTTAGCGTTTTTGCTGTTTTTCCACTAATTTAATGTTTGAGCCGGCAGGTAATTTTCTCTGGATTTTGGCGGCAACAGGCTATCACTCGCGTTTCTTGCCTCGATAAGTATTTCCGGCGGGGTTGAATTAATATTTTGCTCGTCTTCACTATTTGAAGTAGACGTTTTTGATAGTAATTAACCACACAGCAGCAACTTTACCAAATATTTACGTAAAAATAGCACACAGTTTTGTTATTTTCGCGCGCCGCACTTTCGATGCGCGCGCAGGTTCAATAAAGGCACTGGAAAAACGGCTGTTCAGCCGGAGCAGCAGTAATATAAAAAATAAAATAAACTATAAATTTAATGTTTGTAGATACGATAGATAAGTTAATTTGTGTTTATAAATATACAATTTGACGAAATAAAATGTTTATTTGACATCTTAACCCTAAAATAATTTAATATTCGTAAAAATATTCAATGTTCTTAGACGTAAACTTTTGCTCAAATTAAAAAAAAGTTTATATTTCAGCACTTGTACGGTAATGTTTTTACAGCACAAGTGTGGTAATATGCTGAATTATGAAACTAAAAACGGTATAATAAGAGTCAATTTACGAGCAACTGTATTGAAAAATAAAATACTTTATAAACTTGATAATATACGAGGGGCGTTCAATATAAAGTGAGAATGAGATGCAAACTCTTTTAATATTACGAAATTAAATACTGGCCGGTAAAGCCAATCTATCTAGCTGATTGCTATGAAAAAAAAACTATCTGTCTTTTGTTTAAAAAAATATACGGTAATTTCTTTGCAATGCAATTGAGTACGTTAGCGAAAATGGAGAAAATTGAACTGCGCGCCGTTATCAAATACTTGTGTTTGAAAAATTTTTCTACGGACCAAGTCAATTTGGATTTGCGGGACACTTTAGGGTCTAATGCTCCTCCGTATTCGACAGTCGCACGTTGGTGCGCCGAATTTAGACGTGGAAGAACATCGAAAATGGACGACCCCCGCTCCGGACGCCCTACTACAGCAGTAACTGAAGAAATTGTGAAAAAAGTCGAAAAATCAGTTTAGGCGGATCGTCGTGTCACGGTTCGTTTTATTGCTGAAAATGTAAAGATTTCAACGGGGAGCGTGCATAATATTTTACATGAACGTTTGGGTATGAAAAAGGTATCTGCGCGTTGGGTACCAAGAATGCTTACTGACACGCAAAAACAAACTAGACTAGAGATTTGTCAAGAAGCTTTGAACCTGATGCAGCAAGACCGGGAACTTTTTTTGGCGCGATTTATAACAATGGACGAAACATGGCTCCATCATTACGACCCAGAAACGAAACTGCAGTCTATGACATGGAAAAGGCCATCATCTCCAACTCCGAAGAAATTCAAGGTGAGCCCATCTGCCGGTAAGGTCATGGGCTCTGTTTTTTGGGATGGTAAAGGGGTATTAATGATTGAGTATCTCGAGCATGGAGCCACTATTACGGGCACATTATACGCCAAACAAATAGCAACATTGCGCAATGAGATCCGCGAAAAACGGCGAGGTAAACTCTCGAAAGTTGTGCTGTTCCACCAGGACAATGCCCCGGCACACAAGTCCGCCGTTGCAATGGCTGCAATTCGTGATGCTGGGTTCGATATCCTTAAGCATCCTCCGTATTCACCAGATCTCGCTCCCAGTGATTTCTACCTATTTCCGAGATTGAAACAATACCTGAGAGGCCAGAAATTTGAAGACGACGACTCGGTCGTCGCTGCAGTACAAGATTTTTTAAGTACTCAAGATGAGACCTTTTTTAAAAATGGAATTTTAAGTTTAGAAAAAAGATATACTAAGTGTACTATGCTAAAAGGTGACTATGTCGAAAAATAAAATGACATTTAGTAAAAGTTGTTTATAACATACTCATTCTCACTTTTTATTGAACGCCCCTAGTACTTAGTTCAAAATGAAGAAGATGAGGCTCACGCCATATATTTTATACTAGCTGTTGCCCGTGACTCCGTCTGTGAAGAATAGGAGTATAATAATTGCCTATAACCTATTCTCAGACCAACCAAATGTGGACAAAAAATTTCATAAATATCGGTCAGCCGTTTCAGAGGAGTTCGACAATAAACACCATGACACGAGATTTGTAGGTATATTTTATTAACGGTTTATTTTTATGAGTTCAATTATTTTACTTATTAAAAAATTGTATTAAGCCGTGGTACCCAATGGTTTGACATATGGCCTTTCAAGAAGAGGATCGTGGGTTAAATCCGGGCTAGCACCTCAGAATTTTTCGAAAGTTGTCCATTTAGTCGACGATTAATTTAATGCTGAATAAATTCGGAATTTGCCACGAGCTTAACGGCGACGGAAAACATCGCGAGGGAATACACAGTTGCGAACAAATTCAATGGTATTCATTGCGCTCGCGTGGGAAGAAGCCTATACTCATTCTGAGAGGAGCCCTGTGCCCTGCAGTGGGACATACGATCATGAGTCATTATTAAATAGGCCCAAAATCTTAACACTATATAACTTAACCTATATCTACCTGGGACATACAATCCAATTAGGTAGGTTCAACTTCGAGAAAGAGATCAATCGACGATTTAGACTCAGCTGGGTCTTTGACCAGTGTGTGTTGCCAGTGTTGACTTATGGCACTGAGACGTTGCCGGTAGCGATGGGCCTCATAAGAAAGCTTAAAGTCACTCAGAGGGCGATGGAGAGGGCTATGCTTGGAGTTTCTCTGTGGGATCGCATTAGAAATGATAAAATCCGCGCAAGAACTAAAGTCACGGACATAGCTCGAAGAATCGCCAGAATTAAGTGGCAGTGGGCCTTGAACTGACGGCTGATGTGGCCGAAAGGTTCTCGACTGGCGTCCGCGGACCGGAAGACGCAGTTTAGGTAGGTCTCCAACAAGATAGAGTGACGACCTTGTTAAGGTTACGGGACCGCGTTGGATGCGGATGGCGCAGTACCGATCTGTTTGGCGAGCCTTGGATGAGGCCTATGTTCAGCAGTGGACGTCTTTCGGCTGAAATGATGATGATGATGATGAAGTCTTAACAATCGGGGAACCTTTTTATAGTTAAAATATGAAATCGCAGCGCAGTCGCACCTCGGCGCGACCATAAAAACATTAGGTGGCGACACGGCTAATAAAATTCAACATAAAACATTTTAAGCGAAAGCTATTATTCCTTCCCTGAATCGCGTTTTAAAATCCAACCCTCTCGTAAATTTCGCAATTGAAACGGTTTAAACGCGTCACATAAAATTTTGGGGCCGCGCATGTGGTTGCGAACTGGAGTTTACAGCCGATAAAACTATGGGGGCCATTGTTGACGAGTGGTCGCGATTACGGCACGCTGCTAATAGATATTCTTTCAAGAAATATCTTTGAGAAGATTCTCATCTCGCCTCGCATCTCGTAAATACCTACACGAGTGGCTAAGGGTACTAATAGCCCGATTCCCTTGGGTTGACTAAACTTTCGAAGTTACCAAACGCTACTCTTCCATTACTGCACTTTCAAGAAGAGGATAAATGGGGTTTTTGTAGGTTTTTTGCTCCGGCTTTAAATAAATGCACCCATAGATTTTCACGCCTCACCACTGCTACATGTGTACCCAGGGCACTAGCAAATAAATATAGACGGAAACAACTCCTAACCCACAGACTGTATCCCATTTCCCACTAATATTATAAACATGAATGTTTGTTATGTATGCATGAATGGATGGGTGTGTGGATGTTTATGACTCGTTCACGCCAAAATGGTTTAAAGGATTCTGATGAGATTTGGCAAACGGATAGTTTACAACCTGGATTATCATAATGGGATACTTTTTATCCCGGAAAATTGCATAGTTCCCGCAGGATAGCGATAAACGTATTCTTCACAGAAGCTAGAAAAAAAATGTCGTAGTCTAAGTAACCCCTTAGAAGAAGATAAACATCAGGCATTTCCAAAGTTTTTACGTAAAATTGAAACTAAGTACTGCACGAGAACAGCAATATATCAAGACTTCTACAGTTACAGTTACCAAGCACTCACAGTTACCGGAAGAGCGTAGGTTTAAAAAAAAAGCAATAAAAATGCAATTCTGAAGAAGATTTATTCTCTAAACATCCTATTTCTTCTCCAAATCCAAACAATACTAAATCTACTCCAGACCGGCGGCATGTAGGTAGTCATATGTGGTTTATTTTGATTAAATAAATCGATACTGAATGAGTATTATGTGTAGACACACCGGACTCTTGTCGCAATGACGCCACAATAGGGTAGTTTAGGGAGTAAATTGAATGGTATTAATTAATACGGAAACCTAATCTAGTAGTGTCCTACGGAATGAAATAAAATATAATGATTTATCGTGAGGGATTCACGATAACTTACGTATATAAGGCAATTAAATGTTTAAAGCTGATAAAAATTACTAAACTAAACGGGACTTATCACGCGATAAATATTTATTTATTTATCTTGACGTTTCAGCCACATTGCAGCAACCGTGGTCACGAGTTAACTCTTAATTTTAATATAGGTATTTCTCTATTGTCCAGTAAGAAGGGCCACTTGCACAGTTCAGGGTTAAAAAATTAAATCGGTAACCCTGGGTTAAGAATGACAGTTCCATACATTTTGACACTGGTTAACCATGGGTTAGCAGTTAACTTGGAGTTAAGTAGCTAACCCAGGTCCGCGCAAGCCCGCCTAAGTATTCAATTTGGGAACGTTTCAGAAAATCGAAACTTAATACCTACATCGAATATAATTATTAAAATATGAAATGAGTTACAGCATTGAAACGTTTCTTTTTTTAAAACCGAAAAAGTCTCAGGATTATTAAAACGGCATCGTATACAACCCATTACAAAACATACATTTTTATACAACCCATTTAGCTAGGTTAGGTTGGGTTAGTTTTATAACAATATTAAAAAGTTTATAGTTACAAAACTTGTGGACGTTATAATATAAGAGTCGTTTAAAAAAATGTGCACAATCAAGGGCTTCAATTATGAGTCGTTTTGAGAAAAAATGTACACAATTATAGGATTTAATTAAAACAAAACTTAATTGATTCCTCTGTGTAACGATTGTTGCCCATATAATTTGTATGACTAACTTTCGTTACACAAAGTTATTTTATTTTCATTAAGCCCTTAACCATGTACATTTTTTTTAAAACGACCTTACAAAACTTTATTGATTCCTTTGTGTAACGAAAGTTAGCCATATAGTTTGTCGTTACACAAAGGACGCAATCGTGATTTTGTTTTCATTAAGCCTTATCTATGTATTTTTTTTAAGCGACTCATAATCCATTCATTATTTTAACACATTTGATGTATTCATTTTCGATATTCAGATACCCACTCATACCATTTACTCCCTAAAATACCCTATTGTGACGTCATCGCTACAAGAGTCCGGGGTCTAATTATGTAGGTATGATTCTATACTCATGAATAAGCATCAAAATTAGGCTAATGTACCTATGCGGTTAATAGGCACATCAACACTAGTGCCTAACGACTAATCGAATAATGGATATCGATCACAGAAAGCTGTGTTGTTTAATCTTGTTCATAATTTGAACGGGGTGCGGTTAGTTTACGGCCCCGTATTTATCGACCTGAAATGAACCAAACAATGCACGACGTGATTATTCAAGCCCTTAATGGCAATTGCATAAGGATTTGAATTGTCAGGTCCCATAATTTAACAAGTCATAATGTATCATTCTTCATAATCAATATATTAGTCATAAAGTGATTTATTTCTGTAACAATATTTTCTTCGGAATTGTTATAAAACAAACCTAACCTAACCTATTGCGTTGTATAAGATGACATTTAAAAAATCCTAAAAATAATACTAATTCAGAAATAAATCACTTTATGACTAACGTTGATTATGAAGAATGATACATTATGACTTATTAAATTATGGGAAACCAGATGCGCCGTCGTATACAGGGTTATTTGTAATTCACTGACATCCTTTTAACCCTGAATTCCTATCACTCAAACAAATGTCTTTATTTTACGTCTTTTTAAAATGAAGCACTTTTTTTCCCATACAAATACACAGAGTATCGTAAAAATAAGAGGTAATCTCAAATTTTCAAAACGTTATTACACCAAAAATATTAAGTTATGACAAAAGCCGTAAAACAAAAAACATTTGTTAAAGTGGTAGGAGTTTAGGGTTAAAAGGATGCTAGTGAATTACAAATAACCCTGTATACATTCTTGTCATACACGACAATAAATGTAGATTTAATGTTGATTTTAGGACGATAATTAGAGATCGTACTTTAACCGTACCAATTGGACGTATAGTTTGAGCTTAAAGATTTGTAGCATTTGTAGTATAGATTTGCGTATCAGCTACAAGTTTTTTTATAAAACGTGTATTTCGATTCACAATTAAAATAGCTCAACAGTAAATAAATAAAAACAATATAAATATTATAGCATGGAATCACTTTTTCTAAAAAAGCCCTTCTTATAAGCGACGTGAAAAAACCTGTACCTATTCTAGTCTCGACTGTCTCTTATAAATTAAATATTATACATAAAAAAAAATTGAAAAAGAAAACCTTAAATTTTGCAAGGATCCGTGTCTTTAGTATATTAGGAGTTACCGATTACCTAGTGAAAATTAGATTTTTTTAGGCCATATATTAGATTTTTTAACGTTTGTGTTTGTTATAATTGTTATAAATAAGCAGATTATTTACTTACTGCAGTTTATTTTTTTTTAATCCAATATTAAGCAAAGTTTAGACATTTAGATTGCAGAGAATGATTACATCTAGTGAATTTATACCATTTGCACATCTGTATTGTCTTGAACAAAATACGTAGGTATCCAATCGCCGACAGGTAAGAAATTTCTTAGTACTTATTCCACATCCCATGAGCGAGCGCACTACTTTGTTGCTCTATTTCAGAATTTTCCGACAAGGAAACTGATTCGAGCACATACTGTCTTCAAAAACAGGGTACGCTGCTTAATAATTTCGTGCATATTCCCGCCTATGCGTTTTAATTATCGCTGCTAACTGGCAAAGTGAGCGCTGGGCTGAGCGATCTGCTTTCCGAACTGTTGGCCTGGGGCAAATATACCGACCGGCCAATTGCAGGCATTGTTAGAAATATGGCGATTGTTTGTTACGACCACAGAGAGTCCACTCTATGGAATTGGCAACAATAACTCGCCGGCTAATGGGAGAGGTATAAAACCCTATTCGTTATTCGGATTGTTTCGTTCGTTCGTTGTCTGGGGGACCCCAAACTCTGATGCGTCTATTAAAATAATACGGTGGAGTTTAATTAGTTCTGTTCTGTTTTGGACGAGTTCGTTAATTGATTAATAGGAAGTACATAGTAGTGAATAGAAATTAAATTATTTGAAACTGTATAAGTACTTAAAAACTTGCATTTCCAGATTAAATCTATGAAGTATGTACTAATAACTCTTTATTGTACAAAAATATCTATATACACGATACCCAACCCAATACCCAATACACGAGCCCGGACTCGCCCACTAAGTTTTTCCGAATTAATATGCGAAATTAAATTTGAAATTTACCATAAGCTTTACGGTGAAGGAAAACATTACGAGGAAACCCTCACACACTTGCGAAAAAATTCCATGGCGTTGAATCCCAATCCACACTGGGCCCGCGTGGGAACGACGGCCCAAGCCCTCTCATTCTGAGAGGTCAGTGCCCTGCAGTGGGACGTATATAGGCTGGGATGATGATAATGATCCCAGAATACATAATAGGTATTATTTCAATTTAAATATATTTACACGAGCCTTTTTCAAAAATCTATTCAAAATTAAGGGATATAATTAAAACAAAACTTAAGTTATTCCTCTGTGTAACGAAAGTTACCCATATAGTTTGTATGAACAACTTTTGTTACACAAATTTTGAAAGAAAGAAAGAAGAAAGAAAATACATTTATTTACAACATCACAAGACACAATATTATACAAAACAAAAAGGCAATACTAAAGCTAAAGATAGAATGTGTCATTGCGGTTGCAAATCGGACACTGGCTCAGCATAATGCTGAGGCGTTTAAAGTACCCCAGCGCTGATTTTCAGCCAGTACCGTTGGTGACACCCGGATCGCTGTTTAGATAGATAAATAAATAAATAAACTGCACACTAATAGCTACATACATAAGACTAGGTACATGCGTAAATAAATAATTTGTAAATTGTAAAAGCAAATAATAATAAGAAAATTTCTTGTACATAATTAGTATATCTCACTTGCCAAGTATACAACCCTGCGCGGACTAAAACGAAAAATGAAATAACCAAGACAATAAAAATCAAAGAAGTTTTGTGAAATAGTGCTGGAAAGGAGAGGAAATTAAGGATTTTGCAATGACAACAAATAGCCTTTAAGCTTTCGCCCAAAGGTGTACCTGCTAGTCACACTTAGGATGGGAGGGGGGATGTCATTCCAGCACTTAGACGCCGCGAACCTAAAACTCCCTCGAAACGCCGCCGTCCGGTGCGGCGGCACAATAGCCTTAAGTCTGCGCAAACTTTTCAACCATGAGATTTTTTTAAAAAGGTAGGAAGGTGTCTTGTGTCGCACTACACCGAACAAAAGGGTTGCAAGGTGCAAGCGCCTGCGATTGTGCATCTTAAGCAGATCAGCAGCGTTCAAGTACGGAGTGACATGGGACCGAGGAGGGACCTTGAAGCAAAAACGAGCACATGCGTTTTGAACTCGTTGGAGCAATCTCCCAGAACGACCAAGTAAGCAACCATCATAAACGACGTCACAATAGTTCATCCTAGACAATACGAGTGATTCACACAATCGGACACGCAAATCCACACTGAGGTAATCACGAATATTGTAAAGAATCCGAAGGCGATAGAAGCAGCTGCTAACTAACTGAGCAATATGGCTCTCGAAGCGTAACTCGCCATCCATAATTAGCCCAAGATTTCTTGCTACGTCTACCCTCTCTATTGGTTCGCCCATGATAGCAACATCCTCGGAAGCCAGGTATTTCAGAGTATTACGAATTTGATGCCCATTTTGTTCATTTCATCGTCATCATGATGATGAATGGCAGTCCTCGACGGTGCGTTTTAAGCGGTCTTTTTTGCCACGAACTTGCAAAATCTGGAACGAGCTTCCCGCTGGGGTCTTCCCATCGAGTTACGACCTGGGTGCCTTTAAGAGGCGAGTGTACAATTTTCTGCAGGGCCGACAACGCACTGTGATCGCGTAAAGCGCTGCGAGTGTCTATGGACAGTGGTATTCATTTAACATCAGGTGACCCACTAGTTCGTTTGTCTAGCCTCTCTTACATAAAAAATGAAGCGATCGTGATTTTGTTTTAATTATGTACAATTTTTTTTGTATGTTTAACTATTGTTAGATTGTTTTTAGACCGCCTATTGTCTACCTGAATTTTTATTTTTGTAATGTCACTGTACTGTTTTTGGTGATCAATAAAGAATATTTGTATTGTATTGTATTGTATTGTTCTACACAGGAAGCGATCGTGATTTTGTTTTAATTATGTACAATTTTTTTGAAAACGACCCACACATCCAATCCCGAGTTGAACAAAGGGCAGAACATTAAAAAATTGAAACAAAACACGGCCGCCTAAATGGAAATTAATTAACCGTTTCAATTATACATTATGGCCGCGGTACATATGGAATCAGTGGTTAGGCATTAAAACAACAATGGCGGAAACTCCGGCTAAACATGTTATTCCGAATACATATTTCAATTAGGCGAGTTTACTTTCGAAATGTAGGTAAGTTAAATTCACAGAGCGTTCTGTTTGAGGTGTATCGCCGCGGGGATAACAACGGCCGGGAACTAAACTAGTTAAGGCTCCATCAAGGAACGTTTTGTGCTATTATTTCCTGGGATGATCACTTGAAGCATTTGGAATAAAGGATTATTTTGCGGCTACGGAACAATTGTGATTCATGTCGGCATATTTATAACTAGCTTTTGCCCGCGGCTTCGCACGCGTGTACCATGAGTATTCCAAAGAACCAAGATATCAAGCAAGCTTGCATACAGGTAAGCAAGAAAGCATGCAAGCATGCAAGCAAGCATGCAAGCAAGATGCAAGCAAGCATGCCTGCACGCAAGCAAGCAAGTAAGCGTGCAAGCAAGCGTGCAAGCAAGCACGACTAAACTTCAGGTAGATACGTACGGTCCTTTACAGTATTTCTTTGTGTACAATGTTTTTCACTAATTCGGAAGCTGGCACTAAAAATCTGAATAACCAGAAAGAATACAACTAAAGGTCTATACGTGCATATGATATTTAAAGAAACTTCCTAAAACTCCTAACCGTTAAGGAGTTTAACCTTCCATCATCAGCTCACCTGGATAACCTGAAAAATACAACTATCGGTCTATACGTACATAATAATATTTGAAAAAATATCCTCAACTCCTAACCGTTAAGGAGTTTTACCTTCCATCATCAGCTCGTCAACATAAGAGATGATGTCTACCAGACGCAAACACTTAAATAGCTTGAGAAAATATATGAAAAACGTAATGCGTGCCTACAAAATTTGAAGGTTGCCCTCTATTTCCCTGAGATCCCATCGTCAGATCTTGATTTGGTGACAATGGGACCATCTCAGGAGTATATTATAGGTATTCTTTCGAATAAAAAAATAATTTTTAAAATCGGTCCACAATTGAACGAAAAATCGGTGAACATACCTACATAAAAAAAATACATACAGTGGAATGCATCACATCCTCCTTTTTTTGGAAGTCGGTGAAAGAGCCCTTTGTGGCCTACTTACAGTATAAATTTTTAAATTTTGAAATTTACATTTTTACAACCAGTAAAACGCAAAAGCCCGTTTCTTCTCGTTCCCGTAAGAATTTCGGGAAATACTTTATTATCGCTCCCCTACACTCCCCAAGGAACTTACATGCCAAATTTCAGCTTTCTCCGACCAGTAAAACGAAAAATCCCGTTTTTTCCTTATCCCGTGGGAATTTCCAAAAATCCTTAAAAAAGGTTTTTTAATATTATAATTACCTAATGCTATGCCAAATTTGAAGATTCTAGTAATTATAATTCATAGGATTCCGTTGAACTGAATATATTAATCCCGTTTTTTCGTTATCCCGTGGGAACTTTGATAAATCCTGAAATTAATGTTTTAACTAATGTACCTAATACCTACTTGTGTATCAAATTTGAAGAGTCTAGTTATTATAGTTACTGAGATAGGGTCACTCGGAATCGAAAATATAAATCCCGTTTTCCCCGTTCCCGTGGGAATTCCCAAAAATCCTTCCTTAGTGGATGCCTACCTACATTGTATAAGGTATCTATGTGCAAAATTTCAAGTTTCTAGGTCCAGTGGTTTGGGAAAAACCTTAAAAACGACACCCATATTGATATTTAGACATTTCAACCCCATCGCACCCCATCCAGGGAGATGGTATTTTACGTATGCCACATTGTATTTTAAAACCATTGTTGATTTCATAACCAGCGACCCGATAAACCATAGAAACAACACCCATGTTGATTTTCAGACTTTGTTACCCCTTTCCCCCCTTTTAGGGGTTGAAATCTCAAAAAACCTGAAACACGTGTTTACTCATTCATCATTAGAAGTACTTCTGTGAAGTTTCGAATAAAATAGTCAAACTAATCTTGTTTCCCCATACAAACTTTGAACCCCCTTTTCACCCCTTCAGGGAGTGAATTTTGAGAAATCCTTTCTTAATGCACCCCTTGACCTTATAAGGAACCTACATGCCAAATTTGGAATCTCTAAGCCCAGTAGTTTGGGCTGTGCATTGAAATGTCAGTCAGTCAGTCAGTCAGTCAGTTTCTTCTTTTATATATTAAGACAAGCTTTTGCCCGCGGCTTCGCTCGCGTGTACTATGAGTATTCCAAAGAACCAAGATATCAAGCAAGCAAGCATACCGGCAAGCAACCAAGCAGGTCCACAATTGACCGGGAAATCGGTGAACATACCTACATAAAAAAATCATAAAGTGGAATGCATAACCTACTCCTTTTTTAGAAGTCGGTTAAAGTGCCCTTTGCAGCCTACTTACAGTACTTATGAATTTTGAAATTTTAGCTTTCTACAACCAGTAAAATGCAAAATCCCGTTTTTTCCCGTTCCCGTAAGAATTTCGGGAAATGTTCTCTTAATGCTCCCCTACACTCCCCAAGGAACCCACTGCCAAATTTCAGCTTTCTATGACCAGTAAAACGAAAAAGCCCGTTTTTCCCGTTCCCGTGGGAATTTTGGAAAGTCCTCTCTCAATGCTCCTCAACACTCCCCAAACAACCTACATGCCGAATTTCAGCTTTCTACAACCAGTAAAACGTAAAATCCCGTTTTTTCCCGTTCCCGTTGGAATTTGGGAAAGTCCCCTCTCAATGCTCCTCTACACTCTCCAAGCAACCACATACCGAATTTCAGCTTTCTACGACCAGTAAAACGAAAAATCCTGTTTTTCCCGTTCCTGTAGGAATTTTGGAAAGTCCTCTCTCAATCCAGCTCTACACTCCCCAAGGAACCCACTTGCCAGATTTCAGCTTTCTATGACCAGTAAAACGAAAAATCCCGTTTTTCCTGTTCCCGTGGGAATTTTGGAAAGTCCTTTCTCAATGCTCCTCTACACTCCCCAAACGACTACATGCCGAATTTCAGCTTTCTACGACCAGTAAAACGAAAAATCCCGTTTTTTTCCGTTCCCGTAGGAATACGGGAAGTCCTCTCTCAATGCTCATCTACACTACCCAAGCAACCTACATGCCGAATTTCAACTTTCTACGACCTGTAAAACGAAAAATCCTGTTTTTACCGTTCCCGTAGGAATTTTGGAAAGTCCTCTCTCAATCCAGCTCAACACTCCCCAAACAACCTACATGCCGAATTTCAGCTTTCTACGACCAGTAAAACGAAAAATCCCGTTTTTTCCTTATCCCATGGGAATTTATAATTACCTACATCTATGCCAAATTTGAAGAGTCTAGTAATTATAGTTCATAGGATATCGTTGAACTGAATATATAAATCCCGTTTTTTCCTTATCCCGTGGGAATTTTGAAAAATCCTGAAATTAATGTTTTAAATAATGTAATACCTACTTGCGTATCAAATTTGAAGAGTCTAGTTATTATAGTTACTGAGATAGGGTCACTCGGAATCGAATATATAAATGCCGTTTTTTCCCTTTCCCGTGGGAATTCCCAAAAACCCTTCCTTAGTGGATGCCTACATTGTATAAGGTGTCTATGTGAAAATTTCAAGTTTCTAGGTCCAGTGGTTTGGGCTATACATTAAAAACGACACCCATATTGATATTTAGATATTTCAACCCCATCGCACCCCATCCAGGGAGATGGTATTTTACGTCTGCCACGTCGGATTTTAAAACCGTTGTTGTTTTCATAACCAGCGACCCGATAAACCATAGAAACAACACCCATGTTGATTTTCAGACTTTGTTACCCCTTTCCCCCCTTTTAGGGGTTGAATTCTCAAAAAACCTGAAATATGTGAGTATTTCTGTTAAGTTTCGAATAAAATAGTCGAACTAATCTGGTTTCCCCATACAAACTTTGAAGCCCCTTTTTACCCCCTTAGGGAGTGAATTTATAAAAATCCTTTCTTAGTGCACCCCTAGACCTTATAAGGAACCTACATGCCAAATTTGGAATCTCTAGGCCCAGTGGTTTGGGCTGTGCGTTGATATGTCAGTCAGTCAGTCAGTCAGTATCTTCTTTTATATTTTAAGATAGAGCCATTATCACCGGCGACTTGCGAACTTAGTAGAAGCGGAGCGAACGCGCGGTGTGCTCGCTGCGGGTGCGCAACGGATTCGCCGCGTCTATAGGGCTGGGACGCCATGATGTACACTGACGTACGTCAGCTAACATCTACTTAACCTATAAATAGGAACACCGTTGTCAGATTTTTGTATATACTTAATACATATCGCAGTATGTTCAATGATCGGATTCGATTTGTAGCATTCGAACATGGCGGATGTAGACAGTATCTAATTTTGGTATTTCTGTTTCTTTGGCTAGTTGAAGTATAATTTTGATAGTGTTTTATGCGGCGATTAACCTTAATTAACAGTGATCACAAAATTCTATATTGCTCTCGTGTCTGACATTTTTTAATGCGCAAGTTGTCTCCACGTGGTTTCTGGAATTTTTCTATCAAGTTGCAGAAAGTACAATCACCGTACAACGTCGCTCCCAAGAGAGCTTACTTCGACACTGGCGAAATTGTCCTACCTAAAGTGGGACAGAAGCCATATTTTTAAATAAATAATAATTAGCACTTTAGTTTATGTACGGTCAAGTGCAAAAATTATGTATCGATTTAAATCTCTCATAATTATGTACCCAATATTGAAAATAAACGGATCACTCACGTCTTAAAACGAGTTTCACTCGACATGTTTCGCAAACTTCGCAAGGACAGCTCCACACCGGCAAAGAAATTAAACGGTTTGTGTGAGCTACCCAATCTGCACCGGGCGTGCTTTAGAGTTGAATGTAATTTGTACTTATTTTAAAAATAATAACCCAACAAATTTTTTATCAAACAGAAATAATTATTAAACTAAACTATACTTTTTATTAACTGTAGGCATTGTTATCCTATCTCCATAGCCCGTAGCTTATTTCAAGTCAATCCGAACACCTAGACGTGGTGATATTCGACTTATACGATTCGAAGACTATTTCCATGATAATATCTACGAACATTACACTTAAGTTAAATAAACGCCTGTAAAAATAAAACAATTTGGTCGTCAATTAAAAAAAATAGAATTAAAAATAAAAGTGTTGACGTCTGCGTGACGCATATAGGTAGGTCTGTACACCATTAGTCATTAATTAGGTAATTACTTTTCATAGGAACAATTGGATCTTAAAAACTAGTACATTTCCCAGACGATTCGTTTTCGAAAAAAGTGTACTCATTTAAGGGATTTAATAAAAACAAAACTTAATTGATTCCTTTGTGTTACGAAAGTTACCCATATATATTGTATGACTAACTTTCGTTACATAAAGGAAGCGATCGTGATTTTTTTGATTAAGCCCTTGTAACTATGTACAACTTTTTTTTAACAATTCACACATCATCACTATCATCAGTTAAAGGTCAAAGGAAGTCATTAAAAAGAACTATTTTTCATATACAATTTTTAGATTTTCCGTAGGTACAATCGCCATGATAAATATCAGATCATTCAAGCTGGTCAATAATATCTGAACATGACCGTATTGTCAATCGCGGACATGCGTGTTCAGATATTTTGGACTACCTTGACTGATGTTTATGTTGGCGAATGAACCAATGTTTCAAATACAGCAATATATTTTCAGGTGTATAACGTATACTCACACCGCTCAGGTGTTCAAATTCGGTATTTCACATATTATGGGCATCCTAAACAAGCACAGAACTAAATTAAACCCAAACTGCAAATATCAGCTAAATATTATACTGCCTTTGAAACAACTGCATGAATGTTTTGATTCTTAGGTAAACAAGGTTTTAAGTAACGTGTGGAATTGGAATAAAGCAGCATGTCGGTTATAATTATAACGTGACATTGGAGTTTAAACTACGCTTATTGTCTAACGTGTTGACACTTGCAATTGCATTCACTATTTGCACAGTTATGTTATGCCAAATCTGTTATGGGAATTTATATTATGACAATTAATGTTATGCGAAATAAGAGGCACCTAGGACTTTTAATTAGTTTAAAGTCTTGAAACGAGCGTACAAAAGGCCGTTCTGTGCGAATGAATCGCCAGTATCGCCACTAGCCATAATTTCGAGGAACATTCAGTCATTCGGTCTTTCACCGTACCGCAATAGTTTTTAGCGCTATCTAGCGGATGGGGGCAAGTTTTTTTCCACTCGAGTACCCACTAATGAATATAAAGGCATACTTTGACATAGAATTATTTAAATTAAACCGTTTTGAAGTGCGGTCTCAAAGTTGCTCGTCTGTGGCCGCAAGAAAGTTGCGAAATTCAACACAAAGGACAAAGGCTTAGCACCGGGGGCCATTTGCTCAGCGTACGTATTTGTTCGCGCCTAATTAAACATGAAACAGCCCAAGTACAGGTGTATTAAGGGACTGAGCTATTTTATGAGATTTTATGCGTTGCCTTGGATATTACGAATGTTTAAGGTACTAAAAACCCAAGATTTCCGTAGCATCGTGTATAGGGAAAATATGACTAACTTCCGGGTTATTAAGTACAGTCACCGTCATAAACATCGAAGCTATTCATATTCTCGTAAATCGATGAATACGATCATAGTTGTCAATGTGTGGGTTCAGATATTCTTGAAGTCAGCTCCGATGTATGTTATGCGAAATAAGAGGCACCCAGGATTTTTAATTAGTTTATGTATGTAACTCTTTATTCTATATAAAACACATGAAATTAACTTCTAACAGAAGAAACAGAAGAAAAAAAGCTATAATTGCCTAGTGGTTTGACCTACGACCTCTCAAAGTTCTCTCTGAGTTTTTCGGAATTTACGTGCGGAATTATATTTGAAATTCACCATGAGCTTTACGGTGAAGGAAAACATCGCAAGGCGGTACACACACCTGCGGAGAAATTCAATGGCGTGTGTGAAGTTTCCAATCCGCACTGGGCCGGCATGGGAACTATGACCCAAGTCCTCTCATTCTGAGAGCAGCCCTGTGCTCTGCAGTAAGTCGTAAGGTATAGACTGGGATGGTAAGGTGCCATAGCATGGTGGTAATGCCTTACCTGATATCTGAAATATCAACAATATTCTAGATATTTAGTAACCATATAACTGAGGTGAGTAGAACTTAAATCTAATTGATAAACAGTTCCAGAGAACGTTAGTACGATTCATATTAGCGACCTCATTCCGATAATGAGAGCATTCCACAAACATTTGCATTGAACCACCAGTGTTTGCTAACTGAACATTTTGCAATCGGAGGATGCATATCCTATGCCATATAGCCCGCTGCGAAATTGATATTGGCTGCTAATTGGTTTAACGGTAACAACTCTAGCTTAATTAAGACAGCTTCGATTCAATTTCCAATTTTTGGGATACGGTCCCAATACTCCCAATCACTGTGATTCACTAAACTAAGAAGATGTTTATACTTGAATTTTTGTAGCAATAGAAATTACTAAACAATCTTGAGCTACATATAATTTTTATTGAAAAATGCTGTTTAATAATAGTGGGTATATGAAGTAATTTTTTTTGTTATTATGAGAGGGAGGAAAATGAGCAAGCGGGTCATCTGATGAGAAATGATCACCACCGCCCATAAATATCAACAACTCAAAGAGAGTCACTAATCTGTTGCCGGTTGCATATTATGAAATATTAACCCTTTTCTTGAAAGCCCTTCCCATAGTTGTCTGGAAACACTGCTGCTGGAAGTTGATTACACAGTTTCACTATACGTGGCAGGAAGTGCCTAAAAAAACGTACAGTGGTAGACCGCCGTTCATCGGGATGGTGACGATGGGTAGGTTTTTGGCGGGAAGTACGATGGTGGAATTTCACTGCAGGCAGCAAATTAAATAATTCATATTCTTCTTAATAACTCGCCGTAGTAGAGCCTATAGAACACATACAGAGAACCGACGTCCCTTTGCACGAGGAACCCAAACGATCAGAAATGAATGACTGATCACTGACAAGTCGAGCTGCTTTACGTTAATTGACTGCGGTCAAATGAAAGATATGAAAATATGAAAAACTATGTCACCACGACCCACTAGGGGCACAGGCCTCCTTTCCGAATGAGAGGGTTTGGGCCGTAGTTTCTACGCGGACACACCATTGTACAGTGCGGATCGGGAACTTCACACACACCTTTGTATTTCTGCATTGTGTGTAGGTTTCTTTAACTTAATTTACCCCAAAACTAACACACACTTATATCGCAGAAACTGTGTCCCAATGGCAATACGAATTTTTAATAGGCTACCTAAGAGCATAACTGAGTTGCCCCGGAACAAATTTAGATTTAAATTATTTCAATGGCTTAAGGATAAAGCATTTTATTCAATTAAAGAATACTTACAATAAAAAATACAAATAAAATTATTCCACTGTCAAATTGCCACTAAACCTTAATTAAATTTTTAAATAAACTGTATTTAACCTAGGTTTCAACATAAACAATGTAAATATTTCAGCTAAATAAATCCTTTTTAGAATAATATAAGACAATGTTTTGCATGCCAATGTATCTGGCTAGACATGTCATAGCACATTAGCACTATTTTATAAGACCATTTTACCATGTCTAGAGCAAATAAATATTTCATTTCATTTCACAGAAAAATATTGCTTAGGGGTCAGACCTCTACCTGAACCTCTACCAGTAAGCTCAGACCTCTACCTGAAAGGCCATAGGTCAAGCTATTGGGCTACCACGACTATGTCACACTATAATTTATCGTTTGCTTATACTTATTCTGATAAAAAAGGTCAAAATTGTTTAGTCCTTTCTATTGCTTAAAAATCGTAGCACACAATATGAAGGGTGGTGCTCAAAAGTAGTGCATAAAGAATAATGATACCTCACACTTCAAAATCCATTCAGCCATTTAGGCTGCAGGGCGTGCCAAAGAATGATACATACATAAATACATACGCTCGAAAAAATTAATGGGTATCTGCTTTGTGCAATAAATAACACTAATAACATCGCTTCTCTGACTTACCTAATAATTTAAAGGAAGTTCATTGTCATTACTCAGATTTTGAATGTTTCACCAAAATCTCAAAGCTTACCTAACAGGTACATAAGTAAAATGTTATCTACAGGTTGACCTAAAAATTAATATAATAATAATAATAATATTTATTTCAAAAATAACATCTTTACAAAAGTGTCTTAGCACTAGAAACTCTGTTTCCTAAATAGGTAGACCTGTGTTTTAGGATAAACAGTGCTCCTCCCCTTCTATTGATTTTAAAGTGGAAAAAAAATGCATACAGAAAAATAACAAAAAATAAACAATAACAAAAAGAGAAAAAGAAAAACGTGTATGTGTGTGTGTGTGTGTGTGTTGGGGGGGTGTATGTA
Organism: Archips crataeganus; assembly: GCA_947859365.1. Classification (NCBI taxonomy): domain Eukaryota; kingdom Metazoa; phylum Arthropoda; class Insecta; order Lepidoptera; family Tortricidae; genus Archips; species Archips crataeganus. The sequence continues at coordinate 4,431,999 of OX402049.1, read as the reverse complement.
TAGGGTGTGTGCAAGCGAGAGATAGTGTCATGTAATTACTGTGAGTATGTCCTCCGTCTTTTCATAATACGGATATTTTACAGCATGATGGGGCGTAGGTGAACTTTAGCCACATAAGAAAATAAGAAAACAAACACATGCATGCCATATGATATTCCATTTACTTTAATTACACTCAGCCCCAGCCCTAAACATTGTTTAGGGCTGGGGCTGAGTGGAGCCCAATTATTTATAATACCTATTCAATTCAATGTCTTTGTATTGGTATTTTTTGTCTTCCAAATGTATTAATGAATGAATGTGTAAATGAATGTCTTTCTCTCTCTCAGGAAAAGTTATGAGATTAAGTAATATAACCTATTTTTTTAATCTAACATAAAAATAATATGTCAGAAGATCCCAATTTAGAATTGCTAACACTTATGTAAGTCGTGTAACCTACATAATAGCCATATTTATATAGCTTATTCAACTATGTGGTATAAAAGGTCTTAAATCTATTAAATACATTCGCCGCCAACATAAATTAACGCATTTTGCTGAACAAATTTACAACTTGCAAACTTAAAACTAAGTAAAAGATAAATACCTATCCTACAAATCAGAGACTGATCATGTGACGTTTTACGCAATATTCTAACTAAGTGGTGTACAATAAAGCAGCAAATGATTAGTTTCTGACTTGTGCAATATTATTAGCTAAGCGATAATACGGCTTCTCAAGCAGCCCTTGAAATATCCACACCAACCTTCAGGCCGCCCTGTATATCGTCAGCGAAAACGATGGAGATTTAGGCGTTACCACTCCAGGTAAGCATGCTTAAAGAGCCCGGACGCAATGTAAAATTATTTTCCCGAAAGCAAAATCCGCTTAACGTAAGAAAGGCGAAATAAAATATTCTATTAACGAAATCCGTTCTTCATAATTCACTCAGAACGGGTTCCGCAAACATCGCAGGTGGTCTTAATAAATACGAAAATGGTCTATCGTGGAGTTTGTAATAAATTCAAGAGGCAATCAACGCCACGGGGTCGGGTAAAAATATTAATAGCCGAGAAATAATTATATATTCATGAATCCGCCGGCTGAGGCGGGCCCGGCGCGAGAGCGCTCACCGCTCAGGCACGGCCACGACCATGCGCGAAGCTATTTTCTAGTACAGTCGACGACGAAAATATCTACACCGTACGTCCAATAGTTGTCAGATTAGACACAAAAAGGCAAAACTGAAAAGAGGGAGGTCAGATTAGTAAACGATATAGTCTAATGTGCACTTCAAAGTAGGCCTCAGACTTAACACTCTTAGGGCCATCCTGCACGGTCTAGGATTAAAAAATGGTTAACCCTGGATTATGTATGATAAGTTCCATACATTCTGACACTATTTTTAATGGAATAAAAACACATTATTGGAATATTCTCACGGAATCTATGCAAAATCCCAAATTCTTAACCGCTAAGTGAAAAGAAAAGATGTAAGCATTTTCACGAGGTTTGCGTAAACATCGTAAAAGGAGACCACGATGTAGTTCCGGTATTCCGAGGAAACTTCAACTCGACTGGTAAACCTAATAGAATAGTGTACGTACCTACATAAATATATTTATGCCTTTACTGTACAGTCAGCTGCAGAGAAAAGGTACCCCCCAGCGTGGTTACCGCCATTAAATGCGGTACCTTTTCTCTCCAAATTAAAATATCGAATCGCCTTGGTATTAAAAATATCGAGCAGTTATAATATCGAAAACTTTTTTGGGACCTAACCTTCCAGCGATTTATTTAATCGGCATCGTCTAGTACCCATTAGGTTAGGTTAGTTTTGAGAACTAAGCCCACGTTAATTTGTGACCGGTGTGTGTTATCCCGTGGTGGCCGTGGGCGCCGGTGTCTCTACATGCTCTTGTAACGCTCGTAATGGCAAATGTGGGAACTCGTGTGGTCGTTCGTGGGTATGCCTCACAGAAATAATAATAAAGAGGATAGAAATGCCTTAGTTCCTATTTTCTTCCGGAACTCGTGTCGCTGCTTCATCCCCTCTACTTACTGTGTTAATGCACACATGCAAAAGACCGGAACCGTACTACGCAATCACGCACACAATTACTAATATTTTTGCTTACAAACAATTATGAACCTTACACCTTAGAGATAGCGTTGAATAACACTCAACGTAAGTCATACCCACATTTACACAACGGCGCCATTTATTGGCCGCGTCGGCATTATGTCTGCACTAGTCGTAACCTGTTTTTTTGTCCGTACCACGAACTTTTGTGCAAGACGGAAGGGTTATCAAAAATTACTTTACATTGCTGCGTATAATTCAAATCGATCTGCGTTTTTATGGGCATGAGTAGCAATGGTATATGAAGTTTCGTGTTTTAATAATACAAAATTAAACCTACCCGCATCCGCATAAGAATCAATTTTGTTCCAAACAAAAACGATGCGTGGCGGTTTAATAACGTGTAAACCAATATTTCATAATGAAATATTTTCTCAAGTTGTATTTTGATATAAACCGCATTATTACATTAAATTAACACATACCAATGAAATGTAATCCCCTTATTAGTGTAATTACACAGTGTGGACGAGTTTCCGCAATTGCTAATGCTGCAAAACACCATTTTAAAACACTTGTTGTCATACCCACGTTTCAAATAGCACTGAGCCACAAGTCGCGCGCTTGTGACCTACGAGTCACAAGCGCGGCGCCAAGGTCACGCGTCTAAGGCACTTCTATCCTCTTTATTATTATTTCTGTGGTATGCCCATATATATGGGAGGAGCCCCCCATCCCCCATGTCCTCCGTCATCCTGGACGTGTTTTCCAAACTTTGTTCTACATTGCCCTGGGATGTACTGTAACTGATGTGTTTATCGAAGAAGTAACAGAATAGGGATGTTTCCTAGGTAAAAAAATAATAATTCTTATTAGTCCGTGTTTTACATTATCAAAAAATATTAGACACGTAATTTTTCTTTTGACAATTAAACAAAAAATGACGAAGATATGGCGCATTGAAGTTCCGCGTGACGAGGCGTGACGTCACTTGTTCCTAAAACGCTCATACAAAGTGTAGGAACAAGTGACGTCGCGCGAAACTTCAACGCGCCATATCTTCGTAATTTTTTGTTTCATTGACAAAATAAAAAATACGTGTCCAATATTTTTTGATAATCTAAAAGACTGACTAGTTAGGAAAGTAGCCTATTGCATCTGGAAGAAAATACAAACACTAACACTTCTACTTCTCTTACAGTTACGGCCTCAATCATCGAACAGCGATATCGCGCATCGCGCATAGTCGTGACCGATCGCTAATAAAACTTTTCTCACTTGCCGCTCAGTATGACTCATGATTGGTCCAATTTTGTTAGTACTAGAAACTAGATTTTTTATTGTTTACGTACTTTCTACTAAAGTTTTCTGCCAGAATAAAACAACACACTCCTTTACCCACTTCATAGGTACTTTAACGAAGATGGTTATTTTGGTGAATGTTCATTAATCTCATTTATTGCTAAAGTAACATTTTCTTAAGATTTTAGAAATAATTTTTAATTTGAAACTTGAGCTAACATCGTTCAGTCAGCTAAGATTCTTCGAGTCAACAAATATAAAGTTTTTAGCGTCCTTTCTAAATTCTGAATTTCAATTAAACCATCCTACGTGCTGCGCATATTCCGGACACTTACAGTGAAAATGTTGATTTAATTCACTGTAAGTGGCCGGTCAGTGGTTGCTCTTAACGAGCTATGGCTCCGGAGTCTTCAAGAAAACAGTACTGACAACTCGGCGTACTTTGACCCAGTGGAGTATCTTTGGCCTGTATTAAAACCACATACTTACAGGTAAACCAAAACAGAGGCTGTATTGTTTACCGCGCGGACGCTTGCCTTCGCTTTCACCATCTCTTTCTGTCACCATCTTATACCGTTTGACAGAAAGAAATAGGTAGTGATTGCGAATGCAAGCGTCAGCTCGTTAAACCATAAGCCTGCAGGACAGGCCAAAACTTAACAAGAACTTAACCTCTAAGTTATACCACTTCTGGCAAAAATAAAAGACGACAATAGTCAAATAATACTCGTAGTCACTTTTGGTGTTAAATATTATTTTCACTTCTCACGCTCGTGAAGTTGTTCTTTATGTAGAGATAATGCTGCATAAAATAGCTTTTTATGCTCTTCTGCATTAAGGAAAATTTTCGTCTAAGACTAATCAATCAGCCACAAACAGTAGAAATTATTTTTTACAAATTAAATCAAATTTCTGAGTTTGTTTTGTATTATAAAAATAGTTGTTTTATTAATAAAACAAAAAAAAAACTAGTCAAATCTAGTACATTATTGTAGAAATTGCAACGTATGAAAAGTATGAGCTTGTAAATTGAATTTCAAACCTGCGAAGAAATACACCTTCAGTGGGACGTGTGTAGGCTGGGATGATAAATAATAATAAATAAATAAATATCATGGGACAATTTACACCAATTGACCTAGTCCCAAAGTAAGCTTAGCAAAGCTTGTGTTATGGGTACTAACGGATAAACATACTTATATAGATAGATACATGCTTAAATACAATTAAACACCCAAGACTCGAGAACAAACATTCGTATTTTTCATACAAATATCTGCCCCGACACGGGAATCGAACCCGAGACTTCAAGCTTCGTAGTCAGGTTCTCTAACCACTAGGCCATCTGGTCGTCTTGATGATGATGATGATTACCTTTGTTTATATCTTCAGTTTAAAAAAGCCCTAGTAGCCTAATGGTTTGACCATCATCATCATCATTTCAGCCGAAAGACGTCCACTGCTGAACAAAGGCCTCCCCCAAGGCTCGCCCTGCGCCATCCGCATCCAATGCGTTCCCGCCATCTTCACTAGGTCGTCGCTCCATCTTGTTGGAGGCCTACCTACACTGTGTCTTCCGATCCGCGGACACCACTCGAGAACCTTTCGGCCTCATCGGCCGTCAGTTCTACGAGCGATGTGCCCTGCCCACTGCCACTTAAGTCCAGCGATTCTTCGAGCTATGTCCGTGACTTTAGTTCTTGCGTGGATTTCATCATTTCTAATGCGATCCCGCAGAGAAACCCCAAGCACAGCCTTCTCCATCGCCCTCTGAGTGACTTTGAGCTTTCATATGAGACCCATCGTTAGCGGCCACGTCTCAGTGACATAAGTCATCATTGGCAACACACACTGGTCAAAGACTTTTGTTTTAGACTTTTGGTTTGACCTATGGCGTCTCAAGTCAAAAATTTCGAGACACCTTGTATAACCGTCTTTCAACCTGCTTTACAACAATAATAATTGCTGCTATTACATTTGAATCTGCATCAGACCTTTATTGAGTGAATGTAACTTGATAAACCCTTACAGCCCTCGAAAAATGAAGCGGTCACAATCAGCGTTTCTCATCTACCTGGTCATCAATCAGCCGTTAATCCAACGAGGCAATATCCATAATACGCATCGCTCGCGCAGCGCACCGATCCGCACTCTTCATTCAATCCTCACACTATTCAATCAACTGTATTGTTATCCTTTACCAACACCCTGCGTAAGAACGTGATAGTTACACATGATCATGTAGCGGCGACTGAAAGCATGCATTCATTCGGTGATAGGATAGCACAGCGTACTGAAAGCTACCAATAGTCCTTATGAATTCAACAGCATCATACTTTTATTTTTTAATTGCGTGTAAGCCAATTTAAACCTCGTAAGAAGACTAATATTTTATGCGGTATTTTTTGTGATAATATTGTTCATGATGGATGAGTAGCGATGACGGTAGATGCAAGTAGCGAGTTGTCGGTCATTTGGGGTTCTAAGAGCCCGGGCACAAATAGCGTCTTTCAAGCGTCGTCGTCTCGCAAACTCCTGCGCAGCGCCGCCGCGACGTCAGGTCCGCGAATGTGCAACGTATTCGCCGCGAATACGTAGTGTTTCCGTCGCGAGCGCGCAGCAAGTTCGTTCGTCGCGTCTTTATGGCTGGGACGGCACTATGTAGGTACACTCACGTACCTCATCTTACTTCTATTTTACCCACTTCAGTTTTTGTACATTATTTCGTCCCAGTCCTATAGACGCGGCGAATTTGCTGCGCGCTCGCGACGAAAACGTTACGAATTCGCGGCAAATACGTTGCGCCTTCGCGACCACACACTGAACGTTCGCTCCTCTTTTAATCCAATCCAATGTGATATGGCCAATCGCCAATGTGATATAGCTCTAAAAAATTTGGTCAACCCGGTAGGAACCGTGTAGTTACACACATGCGATATGCTAGACCTCGTACACGTTGATATTATGATCTATTAGTCTGATCCCCGCCTGAAACACTGCTTCAAACCGTCACAGGTAAGTACACTGCGGCCGTAGGGTAATTCAGGCAGTGCGAGCCGGCGACAATGCCGCAATCGGACCAGCAATCTGCATAATGGATTGCTCGGGCGAACGCGTCGTCCGGTCGCCGCTCATTCAATTGTCGCGACCGTCGATGTGTCGCTCGGTTATTACTGAATACGGAATTAATAATTTCACGGAGTACGGCATGGCGCGTGCATAGCGCTGGGTTACGAGCTTTTATTTAACCTCAATCCAATTACTGAACAGAAATGGCCAGGATAAACCTGCGAAGCCAATCAATGGTGTGTGAAATTCCCAATCGGCACCGGCCCGCGCGGGACCTATGGCCCAAGCACTCTCATTCTAAGAGGAGCCCTGTGTCCTTCAGTGGGATGTACTTACTTACTAGTATAGGCTGACTTAATTGATTTAAACGTCATTATCATTATAAGTACGTAACTAAACATGTGATACATCATTTTGACACTTAGTTAGTTAGGTACACCATGTTTTCCGCAAATAATATTAAGTTTACGGTTACAGAAAATACGTTTAAATAATACCTATTTAACAAATATTTATTCCAACTCTAAGAGTTAGGTATAGTATACGGAACGCTTTTATAAATTAAAAAAACTAAAAAACACGCTTTAAAAAATAAAAAATAAATTTTAATAAATTTCAATTCACTATTCTTATAGTGCAGTAAAAAATCTTAATAAGCAATTATTATATTGTTATATCCAGATCAAAATTTGTAAACAATTCTAAATATTGATAAAATAAATACCATAAATCAATTACCATATGGGATCAAAGTGCTCGTCAAGACGAATCAAACGAGCCCAAAATCGATGGGGTTGTGTCGTTTTATTGTGGAGTGCCTTTGGCCATCTTCCAGCTCCATCATCAGACCCTGGTTACCATATGGGATCAAAGTGCTCGTCAAGACGAATCAAACGAGCCCAAACTCGATGGGGTTGTGTCGTTTTATTGTGGAGTGCCTTTGGCCATCTTCTAGCTCCATCATCAGACCCTGGTTACCATATGGGATCAAAGTGCTCGTCAAGACGAATCAAACGAGCCCAAACTCGATGGGGTTGTGTCGTTTTATTGTGGAGTGCCTTTGGCCATCTTCCAGCTCCATCATCAGACCCTGGTTACCATCTGGGATCAAAGTGCTCGTCAAGACGAATTAAACGAGCCCAAACTCGATGGGGTTGTGTCGTTTTATTGTGGAGTGCCTTTGGCCATCTTCCAGCTCCATCATCAGACCCTGGTTACCATCTGGGATCAAAGTGCTCGTCAAGACGAATCAAACGAGCCCAAACTCGACGGGATTGTGTTGTTTTATTACATAGTTCCTATGGCCACCATCCAGCTCCATCATCAGATCAGCTCCATGTTACAATAATATTGCATTGTCATCCAATTTACACATATGTGCAAAATTTCAGCTCAATCGGAAACCGGGAAGTGGGTCAAAATCGCGCCCTAAGGAGTCGGTTACAAACAAACATACAAACATACATACAAACATACAAACATACAGGTGAAGCTAATAATAAAGCGTGTAAAAAAAGAACATCGGCATTCGTACAACGAGGTTGCATACTTTAAAAAGAGCGGGAATTTTTTTATATTTTAGAAATTGTCGTGTCATTTATTTTTAACCCCCGGCACAAAAAGAGTGGTGTTAATAAGTTTGACCGCTAGGTGTGTGTGTGTGTGTGTGTGTGTGTGTGTGTGTGTGTGTGTGTGTGTGTGTCTGTATGTGGCATCATAACTCTAAAACAAGTGAACCGATTTGGATGCGGTTTTTTTTATTTGAAAGCAGGTTTCTTGGCAATGGTTCTTAGACATTTTTCATCAAAATTGGTTCAGCCGTTTCAAAGTTATCAGCTCTTTTGTATGCTGCGGAAGGGATCTTCAACTTATTCAGTTGGGGGTTTTTAAAATTTTTAATTTATGTACCTATTTGTAGTTTTTGTTTTATTTTTGAGAAAAGCACATAGAAATCCTCGCTTATAAGAGCCTACGAGATGGTCAGATTCTATTGAAATAGAGTTTAATTGTGTCATGTGACGGGATTTGCTTCATAGCTAGCCGACAGCCGTTAACTTTAGAGAGGTAAGTATTTTATGCATCTAAATATTACTAACTTTTCGAAATATCTACCTATCTAGCGCAACAACAAATTGCCGAGTTAGTAGTTATGAATTTCAAATGCGGACAGTCAGGTGCACGGAGCTTAACATTCGTCCCGAGGGAGTTCTTTGCGTGTTTGACAACTGTTTTGTCATGTCCCATGTTTGCGGTAGCTAAATATTCATGACCATAGTTAGTTTTCAAACGAAACGTGATAGATTTTGGGATAATGCAAAATGTTGGTGTGTTTAAGTTGGATTTACATACGCAATCAACTTAACTGTAATGTTTTTGAAAGCAAAATATCCAATATACCTACGGAATGTTCTAAAATTCAAAGATAACGTGTTAGGGGAAAGGTGGCATGAAAGGGACGTGTATTGCAAGGGACAATTCAAAATTAAAGTTCATTTATGAATGGGAAAATACACATTTTTAAAGATGCGAAAATAAACAACTAAGAATTATTGATTAATGACAATTATTGTATTTCATTTCAATAGTTTAAATAATAAATGCTTCCTATGTAGGAAGCTTCCTAAATTATTGCCCCTTTCAATACGTGCCACTTTCATACCACCGCTCCCCTACAGGGCGAGACGTTATGTTATACCTGTTCTGGGAAAAAAAAGGAAAAAATCCGTGTCACTTACGAGTAGTTAAGCGACAATAGAGTCACCCCTTTTAGAATTAGATACATATTTTGGAAAAAAATGTCTGTTATTGCTTATGGGTCACCCTGTATATAGACTATACTATAGGTGACAAATTTAAGTAAGTCACTTGTGTGCACAGAATTAATATGGAACTTAAGTCATTTTTGAAATTTGAAATCAAATCAAATCAAATAATTTTATTTATTGTATGGTTATGAGTCAAACAGGTCTTATTAACAATAACAATGTCCTTCATATCCTACCTAAATGAGGTGTACAATGTCAACTTAATATTAATTGCAAGTTATAATAAACTAATTGAAGACATGAGTGGATGAAGGGGGTATGTCACAAAAACATTATTTCGAGTAAATTGCAGTTAAAGGTTTTTACGTTGTAAATTTGTTTCTAAATTGAGTAGGGTATTGTAACTTTTATAAAAATCAATTAAATAGCCTGATCTATTGATTTTTTAAATAAATGCTTTTAAAAAACATTTTTTTATAAAATAAGTACATAACCCCTTCTTTCTCCTTTAAGCTGTTCTGCAAAGAAAAGAAGTTAAATAAATGAAAGTGTTTATTGTAACAAAATTTATTGATTTAGTAGAATTTCTTTGTAAAAATACCTGCATTCAGAGTTTATAAATTTCAGCTGATCCCTATAATGTTTTCTTTTTTTTTTGGATATCGGATATGACAGAATAAGAGAAAATAAAAGTTTGTCTCATAACATGGATGAAGGAGCTAAGTGCGTACATGACACTTTCTTCTGTTACATTCACTCGCAAACTGGTAACCACTTCTAGAGTCATGTGCCCTTAGCACCTTCATTCACGAAGAACGTAACTTATTCTTGTACATATGCCCTTCATACACTGGGTTTAAAGCTGTTATAGCTTAAAAACATGAGAACTGATAGCGTCGGGTGTTGCATTATGACTTAGAACCTTCATTTATGGCATAAAACCGAAAATGAAAAAAATGCGACATACCCCCTTCATCCACTCACGTCTTCAATTACAAATCTCATACCTATTATAAAAATACAACCATGTCCTACTTTATTACTTTATTACTTTATTTTTTTGGAACGTCAATTTGTTTATACGGACACGTTACTACTACATACAACAGGTGACTTACTTAAGTTTTTCACCTATACACGAGTATATACTACGTTTTCCATCAGCTAAAATAAAATGGTTTTCTCCCGACACGCCTCATCTTGGTTTACTAAAACGCAATATTAATCGTTTCGTAGGGCGTAGTCATTTTGGACTCTAAGTCTCGTTGATAATAAAATTAATGTTTGAGGTAACCAAATGGATTGGTTAAAAAAAAGCCGTGGCAGCCAAGTATTTTGACCTATGGCCTCTCAAGCAGAGAATCGTGGGTTCGAACCAGAGCTCGCACCGACCGAAATTACTTTTGAAATTTGCCATTACCGTTAACGGTGAAGGCAAACATCGTGATCAAACCTGCGATAAATCGCAAAGAAACCTAATTCTGATAGGAGACCTGTGCCCTACAGTGGGACGCATATATGACTTGAGGTAAATCCACACACTCCCACTCGACCATTTTACTTTTAATGACTGTAGACGTATCTTGTACCCAGCCAACTGACTGGTAATAATTTATCTAGGCACCTTAGAATAAAGAATCCAGCCTACTTGGAAAACAGTGCACAGGTTGGTTGGCCAGCGGTTAATAGCGTCACAAGACATACGGCCCAATAAAGTCGCTTAATCTGAGCTCGCTCTCGAAGGGACACCGAAGATTTACTAGCCCCACGTATTAGGTGCTGTAATGAGATTGAACAATGGATACAATTGATTTATGGGCGAGAACACTTACACGGCTTGAGCAACTGGTGAGAAGAAAGACTGCAGAGAATATTGGCGGTTGTCATATATCCACTGTTGGGCGCAGACCTTTCAAAATGTGAGGGATTGGGGTATAGTTCCCGTGCGAATTGGAAACTTAAAACACCATGGTATTGCTTCGCAGGAAGGTACTTACTGGTTTCATCACGATGTTTTTCTTTACTGAAAAGATAAATCCAACAGGGGGCTTACCATGATCTTTCAATGAACGTTCCAAACGCAGAGCAGTTCAATTTAGGCACGTTAACTGAATCGTCGAAATTGGTACCACGACGTCTATTTCTCAGAGCTGAGTCTCAATCGCTTACAAGTGAAAGAAAGACCGATATTGTCTCTGGTCCGAAACTGAAACGCTAAGTCGCGAAAGGGATGCCGCTATATGCAAACCAAATATATCTATCTCTTTTAGTCTCGACTGACGTTTGGACGTTCGAAACCCAAAGTACTTCTAAAGTTAGCTTACGGTTTGATTTCTTTTTCATTTTTAAAGTACTGAAAACTTTATAAAAAACTCATTTCCTTAAATAATGTTTCTTTGTCATAAAATATGACTTTTTTTTAGAGCTAAATATAATTTTTAACACAGTGGTTGTGAAACCTTTGTACAAAATGTATTGGTTATATTATTCTCTTTGCTTTGTACATTTTAAGCAATCTGCCTGCAGCTAAGATTCGGAACGCGAGGGCTATCGCGTATAATTTGCGAGGCGCTAGTGTAGCTTGAGGTCTTCGAAATGTCAAATGTCACTGTTTACGGTTTGGCTTCGCGGGTTTATTTCTATTTATATTAATATTGCGAATATTTAGCAATACGTTAGATTAATTATGCCAAATATAAGTTACGGATTAATGAATGTGATTGCTTTAAAAGCGGAGTTAAGAAAAAGAGGTGCAAAATTATACGGTCTGAAAGAACAGCTAATTAAGAGGTTAGTTTTTTACTATAAACAAACTATTTTTTGTGTAAAATTTGCTTATTTACATTGTTGTTTACCAAGATTACAGCTGTTTTTTTCTTTTTACAGGCTTCAAGACTATGATAGGAACAATAATTTTGTTGGAAACATAGGAGACGAAATACTAAAAACCGATTTGGCGTACATACTGTTGAGTGGCCTTCAGACAGTTCGTACAGCAGTGTAACATCGAGAAGTGTACTTATCACCTGACTTAGATATAGTGAATATTAACACTTACTTTTTAGAGGTTTACAAAGACAGTGTGCTGCAGTTCATAGAAAGGGCTATAATGATAAATGAATATTTAGTGGCTCTAGTAACAATGTACACAAAATAATTTGCTTTTCTATAGGGGACAAGTCCATTCTGAAAACACGAAAGCATTATCATATTTATTTTATGAGCATTGCCTTTGAATCAGATGGAAAAATTGTTCAATCCATGTGTGAGTGTGCTGCTGGTATGGGACCAAAGGCAGTTTGTGAGCACATAGCCTGTGTATGTTATGCAATTTTACGATTTAAAGAGTAAACAAACAGATATGGCATGAGCCGAAAAAAAAGAAAATGAACTTGTCTCCTAAAAAAGCTGAAAATCTTACATTTGAAATACAAAAATATAATGTCACCAAATCTAAACGAAATAATATGTGTTTTGATCCACGTACTGATAACACTTGCAACACTGTACAATGGTATGATTATGCTAACATAATATATAACAATGTAATAAACTATTGCTCTTTAGAGAAAATACGGCTTGGCATAAGTGGTGTGTTTGAAGTTGCTTCCTTGCATGGAATATCTAATGACCATAAATAATTACCTTAAATTAGTACAATGAAACCCTACCTACTCTCTTCTACTATGTTATATGTGTCTATTTCATGTGTTATTTATACTTGAAAGGTTTAGGTAGTTAACTAAATGTAAACAAACTTCAGTTTCCAAATTGGGCATATTCAAGGATTCAAAACATTTTATTTATCTATCATTCTAATACAGTCAGCGTCAAATAGTTTGTGACACCCAAAGTGGTCAAATAGTTCGCATCACGTCTTTATTACAGTTGGAATAAGGCCGTGTTGCTAACCTTTTGGCCACTTTGGGTGTCACGAACTATTTGACGCTGACTGTACAAACTAGACTAACGTATTTTAATACAGAAATGTAAATGTTTAGATAGTTCAATGGGAGAATTACAGTATTTAAGACATCAGTCGTCATTGTTTTGTTTACATTTGGTTAATTACCTAAACCTTTCAAATATAGTTAATTATTATTGCGAAATTAAACGAACTTACCTTAAGTGAAGTTCTATTTCAATTTTACGATCTTCACCATCATGGAATACTATGCAGCGATACGGAGTGTCGCGCCAAGATTCACAACATATAAAGTAGTTAAAAACGTGACTCGAACAGTTACTCTCTTCGGTGACAGGTGTCGCCGTCCTCTATTCACTTAAGTCTAAAGCATCACGAACAACCCTAAAAACTTGGGGAAGAAACATAAAACATAAACATAAATGGGTCAGGGTGGGTTGTTCCATGATGGTGAAGATCGTAAAATTGAAATAGAACTTCACTTAAGGTAAGTTCGTTTAATTTCGCAATTTTACTCTTTCACCATCATGGAATACTATGCAGATGTTTAAAGCTAGGGTTGAGAGTGAAACAATTAAACACAACCTCATCATAGAAAAAATAAATAAACTTATTTATTTTCATTAATCAACTTGAAGATAACTAACTAGAGTAAAGCCTTTTGAATTTAACTTTAACATTACAATAAAATATATTGCTATACATATTTATCCTTACTTTCAAATTCAATGTAAAAAACAGTTATTCACCAACAGGAACAATTATATGAGCAATAAGACAATCTAAAGTAATCATAAAAATAATATTTATCCTTACTTTCAAATTCAATGTAAAAAACAGTTATTCACCAACAGGAACAATTATATGAGCAATAAGACAATCTAAAGTAATCATAAAAACAATCCTCGTTTTCATACATGCTTAGAGAAAGTCTCAGAAGTTAAATTGCTTATACATATTATTAGTTTCCTCTAAAATGGGTGTGTTATAGAACTTTGCAAAAACACTAGAACTACAAGACCAACGGCACATTTACTTATGGCATCCACTGTCAAGCCAGCCCTTAAGGCTGCAGAGGTAGAAGCATGTCTAGTACTATGAGAGGAAAAACATACTAGTATCTATGCCTGCCTCTTACATAGTAATTTTTCTATCTGCCTATAGTTTGAGTTGAAGCTTTTTATAAGGTTTCTTGCAAGTAATAACTAGGTCAACAATGTCTTTTCTGTTACCTTTTGTTAATTTTATGTATGACAATATCATAATATGTATAGGTATAATATGTTTTATGTATGTTAATTTTATGTACAGGACAAATCTGTTTTTGGTTATATTATGATAACTTGAGGGTTGGCTATTCACAACTATACCTAATCTAATATATTTATAGGCCAGAGGCAGTTACAAATACTATTAGTTTAACTTAATTAATGACAAAGTTTGGACACTATGACCAGTAGTTAAGGCTAAAAGAGTAACTAGTTACTTAGTGATCCTTTCAAATACTTTCAATTAGGTCATTGGAGAACCAGGATGACAATAAGCTAAGTACAGTACCTGGGTCCTAAAGACTCCTTTAAGAATACTTTAAATCCTATCAGCTATGCCTACCTTTGGGCCTATAATCAGTAAAAGCTGATCTAAAGCTATTCAGCGTGCCATAGGAGGCCCCAAAGTTGAAATGGGCAGTTAAGAAGTTAATAAATTGGTACTGAAATTGGTAATAATATGGTATATTGTGAGTTGAACAAAATTTCCACCACAGCTGCAAGTCTGTATTATATTGTTTAACTGTGGCTGGTGCTGAGGATGGTAACATTACATTCAATGATGAGTGGGACACACCTCTCCGTTTTAGCACCTTGAGAGCAGCCCTGCGGCTAAGATAAGAGTCTGGTATAGTGGATGATGGTCTCTGAACTGTAAGAATAACAACCTTTTAACTTGATTGGAATATAATTAGAGTGGACTGTAGCAAATCAGTAAATAGTGGCAACCAGAGTTGAGTTCACTAGTAAGGGATAAACTTAAATGCCAGTAGCTCTGTCAATTTAAATTTTTTGTAGGACTCTTAATACCAAAAAGCGTAAAATAAATACTTTGACCATTTGACAGTGAAAGCATCAACTGCTGTAGAATCAGGATCTTTTTTCTGCTAATAAACATTGGGATTTATTTTAGTCCATGATGCAAAAAGATCAATTCCTTAATTATAGCTTGAAATACAGTGTTAGCTAGTTCCCACTCTATTGTATGTTTCCTTGACTGACTGTTAGTCGACCTCAAAACATTTTCCTTAGTGTTCATATGGGGTGCAAATAAAAATATGTTCCTTGGCCTCACAAAACTGCCATATTTTGCGGTTAATACTATTTAAGTGAGGGTACTGAGTCCCTTCCATTCTATTAGTGTATGATACGGTTGTAGTATTATCAATCCTTATTAGTATATCATAGTTAGACAAGTCAGTGGTTATACATTTTAGACCAGAATTCTAAAAAGTTAATATGTCATTTTTGCTCTTCTCTTGTCTATAACCCAGCTGACTTTTTCATTTCACATATTGCCCCCATAAAGAGCTATTGCTGTCTAACAGGGTTATTAGATGAACTTAGGTTGTTTAGCCACCAGTTGAACTCTGGAAGTAATGTAGGTACATATTTAGGTATCTGTATAATTTCACCATAGTGATCTTGTTTTGTTTAAGTACTAAAATCTAATAATTTTGTATGCACAGACCCATATTTTACACAGGGGCAGAGTTTAGATCTAAAAGCTGTGAAAATTCCCAGATTTTACATTTTTTTTTTTTTTTTTTTTATTTTTTTTTTTTTTATTTATTTCACAAACTGATGAATTTTAGTTAGATACAGGAAGGGACATCATAATATTATCAGAATCTAGCAAAATCCCTAAATATTTACGACATTTAGATGGAAGACAACCTCTCTGTATTAATAACAAATCCTTGATTTTCCAATAGTACAGATTTTTGAGAATATTTCTATAAAAAACAAATTATATCATCAAGGTAAATTGGTACAACACAGACCATAAGTTCTGTTGTCTTAAGTAGGATATTACTTGTTTTAATATTTAAGTAAAGATATAAGGTGATGTAGTCCAAATGGAAGGCAATTTGAACTTAAAAATAAAATATGCCTTCTTCTTCTTCTTCTTCTTCTTGTGGCCATGTAGTCCTTAGTTAATAGTTTACACACTGCATAATTCTTCCTATTTAAAATAATGTATACTTTACATATTTCTTTCATAGTTTTAGGTTTAAAATAAATTCTTCATTTTGCTTTGGAACAATAAAGTTTGGTGACGAGAACTGATCTTCTTGATATCACATTTGGAGATAGCACCTAACTTTTTTAATTTAAGAATTTCTGTTCTAAGGTTGGAAGAATCTTTACTAGACCAATGATGTAGTCTAGTTCATTTCTAAAAGGTTCAATACTGCTAAATGGAATGTCATAACCCAATGCCCAGGGTAATACGACTGTGTTATTTGTAAGCAGTTGCCAAATATGATAATAATAAGCTAAACTACCTCGCATGTACCTTCATTAATGACGGCACAATGGTCTCGACTGCTGTGGTCTAAATTTGGACGGCGGTGATGCTGCTGCTGCTGTTGCTGGTGTGGCTGGGACAGCTGAAAAGTGCTGGATCCAGGGGCCTTGCTCCTCTTGAGGTGTCTTCTGAGACAGGCCCTTCCAGTTTAAATTAGATTTTGGAGATGGTTTCTTCATAGCTTGTTTCCTTGTTGATTGAGTTTCATTTATTTTAATTGCTTTGACTCCAGTACTTTAGCACACACTTAAATTTTATCCCAGCAGGTAGTTGTCTGTTGGGGCACTTGCAATAGCCTGTTTTACAATGAGCTGAAGGTCAAGTGTTTCTAACTATATTGTCACAATAGTACATGTATCACAGGATTTATGTAGTCATTAATGCCTTATATGAAGTTGAGACTGTTGAGGTTCCCCATCATTATATCAGGTAATAGTGCACCCAATCATGAATCAGTCCCTGAGAGAGCAGCCACCAAGCTCAGAATTAAGTTTAAATGCAATGGCCATGGGGAAATTACTCAGTGTGAAACATTTCACAATTAGTGAAGTCCATTTCTCCTTGAATGTGCCAGTCTTTTTCTTCTCGGAACTTCTTGTCTGATACTCTCCTATTTGCTTAGTTTGTTGCCCTCGTCACCAAGCGCAGACAGAAAAACCTCTGGGCGGGATACAACTGCAGCTTGTGTTTCTGTAATGATCGCAACAATTCACTTATTTTATGTTTGTATCTAGTTAAATTTCCAATTTAAGTTTCAAAGGAGAAAAGTGGCTGTACTTGGCCATGGTTATAAGGACCTCAGGTCAATAATGGTCTCAGTCTGCCCTGTAACGAGTCAGCTCTAGAAATATGAGAATATATGAGATCAATACACCATGAACTATCATGGTGGTCACCTTGTTAGTTTCAAAGGAGAAAAAAGTGGCATGTAAGTACCATGGTTTTAAGGACCTCAGGTCAATAATGGTCTCAGTCTGCCCTGTAACGAGTCAGCTCTAGAAATATGAGAATATATGAGATCAATACACCATGAACTATCATGGTGACCCTCTGAATTTAGTGTGCATATAAGGGGTATATTATATACCATTGCCTTATGTATGACCGGTCATGTCTGGCCTCTAGTATGGAACCAGCTCTAAAAAATTTTGGACCGTTATGGTTATCATGTTTCAGGTTCATTCAAATTTCTAGCTCTTTTAAGTATCTTAGGTTAGCAGTGCTAAATAGATGAGATTAATGGTTGCATAAACCAATTCCATATACCAGTACTTGACTCAAGCGTGTAACCGTTTAGCCACAGCTGCTAATTTGAGAACCATGAAAAAGGGAGATAAGTATTATAATATAACAATAGAGGGATTTGGAGGCCTATTGCTAGGTACAGTAATATTTACACACCCGTCTCTTCAGTGTTGTTAGCATCGGACTCTTCATCTTCCAGGCTAGGTCTGGCTGGGGATGTACTTCTGTCATATTTTGCTTCAGCCTTGTAAGTTTGTGTTCATATCTTCTAATTTTTCTTCTTGCTTCCTCATCTTCTGGGGAGTTACTTGCCATCTTCGTCATTCAATATGAAATAACTTTCCCGAATAATCACTTAAAAATAAACTTTTCGGTTCGCCCGCGCACTTAACGACGCCACGCCAAATAAAGAAGGAAATAAAGAAGGACGACACGACATAGACAAAGTACAAACAACGCTTACCGTCTGCGTTATTCGCGGAAAAAGGCGCGAATTTTCGCGGTATTTTTGTAGTGCGAGAGTGGGACAGAAAACCAGAGAATTATGCTCATGAACACGAATTGACAAAAACGAGATTACAGCATTGTATTACAGCTAACGTATTATACGTAAATATTATATTAGATATGTAACATACCTGAATTCCAACACAATTTGAAACATAATCGGTACGGTAACCTCTTACTGATCCGAAGGCGCCAAACAGCTCTGGCGCTGCGATTAATGTCACACGCACAAGTTGTTTTGTTTCTATACTGAACGCTATGTATAATAAACATGATTAACTACTTAAACACTTCCAAAACACATAAAATACTAAATAAAATACTAAAAATTTGGAAATACGTTGTGACGTTTAGGCACAACAACCATAAAGTGAATAGAGGACGGCGACACCTGTCACCGAAGAGAGTAACTGTTCGAGTCACGTTTTTAACTACTTTATATGTTGTGAATCTTGGCGCGACACTCCGTATCGCTGCATAGTATTCCATGATGGTGAAAGAGTAAAATAGTAGATAATAGGGATGACTATGTATTGAAAGGATAAATAAAAAGTTTAGATGATTGATTTATTTTTACTTTTATTTAAGTACCTATAATTAACTGTCCAAAATCCTTATTTACATTATATTCTTCCTGAAATTAGTGAGCATAGAGCATACAAATATGATTCTTCCTCCAAGTGGTACTAAATTAGATGATAGATAACTTATTACTAAGAATCTTTAAAGTTTTTCCTAAATCAATGACATGCTTAACATTGATAGGTACGTTCAGATGACAATTTTTTCGATTGCCTGAGTTGGTGTGCTTCAAACTGATTACACCCTTTTTTCAGAAACTGTGGCATGTTTACTGTAACATCCATATGTGAAACAAGATCTTGAATACTAAAGCCACGATCACCGAGAATAATGTCCCCTTTGTCCCCTTTTTGAAGTAGATTTATTATGATGCCACACTTTTCGAATAACTCTCTGTTACTGACAGATCCACCATATGCATCTGAAACAAAGGTCACACATCTAGAGCCAGAAATTCCTACCAATACTTCTTATTTTCATGGTTCCAGGAAAATCGACTAGGCTGGTTTTAGTTTAGGAATAGCTGAAAATTTTTAACAACTTGCTCAGTTTCAAGGTTGGGGTAAATCAAATGCCCGATGCAAGCACGGTATTTAGGAATAAGAAAAATCATTACTTACGATTTTCTGTATTTGATTCTTTAGTTTAGGTAATGCATAATCGTCAAGATTTAAATGTTTTTTACAAATACGTGAATGTTTTGAAGGGGCATAGTTGACCCTGCGAATCGCTACTAACCACTGCTTTGAGACACTTTTATCTTTCGGAAAATTATGTTCGCCTTTCTTTTCCGAGCAAAACGGGACTGCGCAACACTGTGGCATGGCCAATACGTTTACTCTACAGTTCTATTGTATTAAATATGAAAATAATAATTAAATATTAAATGTCAATTTTTGTTTTGGCATCCGTAATAACAAACTTTGACAGCCGTAATGAGTAACGTGTACTGAATCGCTAAATTTGACACTGAAGCGATTCAATTCCCACTAAGTTAAGCGTCATGGTACGAAAACCACTAGAACTTGAAGGGAGTGAATGAAAATGTCTGTATCGCTACCGCTGAACCGCACTTGAACTGAATCGCAAAAGTAAGTAACGTCGTGGTACGAAATAGCGATGCAGTTCAGTTTAGAGCTTAAACTGCATCGTATTAAGAGATCATGGTAAGGCCCCAGGATTGTGAAGCTCGTTTGAATACATTGTCATTTGAGTCAAAGTCAATAGGGTAAATCGCCAATAACTAGCCACTCTTCAATAACCGCCCCCCTCAAAATGAATTCTTTTCCTCTACAAACAGAATTCAATTTAGTATAACGTGGCCAGTTATTGAAGGGTACCTTATACTAAAAATGAATTATATTATCGGTGAATAGAGTTCATTTTGTATACGTGCAAGTAGACAGTTGAATAAACTAACGAGGGAGCTTGATATTGACGTGTTTAATGTTAACACTGACACCTTGAGACGTACTTTGGTGAATCGATATTTTGAGAGCGTGCATTGAGCGTTGTACCTTACTGTAGGTTAGGTTTGTCAGGTTAGGGACTTGATTATTGATTAGTTTTTCTCCGCCGCTTAAATAGTGCTGAACTGCTGGATTATTTGTCACTAAGTACTTAGTTATTATCTCTTTTTTCTTTTTTGTGTATCCGAAGGGACTCTGTGTGGGCATACTGCCTTATTGTTACTCTGTAATTGTCGGCGAGAACCTGTAATTGGCTTGCTGTATTTACTGTAATGTTTAGGATTTATATATAAGCTGTTGGTTGTCCATAAATAAATAAATACCTAAATAAATAAATTTTTAGTATGAGGTGGCCAGTTATTGAGCGGTGGCCAGTTATTGGCGATTTAAAGAAAGAAAGAAAGAAAGAAAGAAAAACATTTATTTATAACAACAAAAACACGTACACAGGCTAAAATTAAAAGTACAAACATAGACATAGGTAGGTACATGTTGATGTTGCTATAAAGGGTCCCGACTCAGCATGTCGCTGGTTAAAAAACCAGCACTGGTCTTCCGCCGGGCCACAGTATAGTAAAATCACAGAAGGCCACACAAACAAATATAACACTAACATAAAAGAAAAAACAAATAAATAAAAATGAAAAAAACTAACATTTAGAACTTTCACAGACCGAAGCGCGGGGCGTGCGCGCGACGGCGACGGAGACACCTCGGTTTGTGGTGGCCCTAAAATGACTTGGCTGTAAGGCTGTACCCTATATCTTTATTCAATTAAGGCTATAATTAACACTAATGAGTGTCGAAGAATCTACCACTGGTTCTGAAAAACCCTATTGAGAAGAATCCGGCAAGAATGTCATCAAGGTATAAGTAGTTTTAAAAAACAGATCTACACTGTCCGCGCTTGAGATTAGTTTATAACAGAACAAGCAAAACTAATGTCGAACGGACCTTACGAAACTAACACCATCTAGCGATATTCCGCCTTTCAAAACATTCTCTTATAGACCAGTTTGTGGTACCTACTCACACACAGTGTCTGTCTTCTTTCACAATTTTTCTTGACAACTTTTTATTTAATCAAACGGGTGAATTTTCGAAGCGACTTTTTTGGACGTCCCAAGTCAATTAAAAAAAAAACCACACAAAAAATGATTAATTACCACACAATTTTATATACATTGTACACAATACAATACAATGAGTTTTAACATTACAAACATTGTTGACTTCAATTAAGACTGCATAAAAAATATCCAAATCTTAGAAACACTAACTACAGTAAGTCTGTGAGGCCTGTCCCACACGCGGTTTTGTTGAATCAATTGAGCATAACTTTGTGTAAGAGCCATTTTTCGACTAAATATATATCAAAATGAAGCTAATTACATGTCGCATTCGATTATAACTTTTTTATACCAAATACAATGTTATTTAAAAATAGGTTGGCCATTTTGTGTTTGTCCCACCTCTAGCTACCAATATTACCTTGCGCAAATACCTGCTAATATCTCATTGGTGAAGGATCATATCGCCATGTTCACATTTTTGTGGAAGAGTATGTTAGTTGTGGTCCAGTTGTCACGTGGAGTGGACGTCCTACTACTGAGTTTTGTGTGCCTACCAAGGTGATTCTTTCGCGCGATGTATTTTGGTTCGCTTAAAAGTAATTTCCGTGGATTCCTGTTGTGCGATATATAGTGGTTTTAATTAAATGGTTATATTTTTATTTACTAGTTTACTTAGTCCTTATTTCACAGTAAAGAGCTTATATTAATCATGTATATAGTTTAGCAGTAATCGCAAAAATACCTAATTGTCGTAATCCTCGGTGGCGTAATTTCGCTGGCATTTTTGTCCAGCGAAATTACAGATATGGCAGCGAAATTACTAACTATATTCACTACATAGCCAAAATACCATAAACATGACTTATCTCGCAAAACACACGAGTACACCTCGACGTTGCGACCACATTACAGTGGCCGTGGTCACGAGTAGACCTCTAGTCTATCTACTCGTGACCACAGCCACTTTAATATAGTCGGAACGTCGAGGTAAATATTATTCGTGTGTTTTGCGTGATAAGTCTTTTTTATGGTATTTTAGCTATGAGTGAAAATCACGAAAGTTTAAAACAGTATATATTCACTACGATTGACTCTGACGGTAGTTTCATGTTAAAAAATAGGTACTAATAACTAGAATGTTACCCGCTGCGTCGTTTGCATAATGTACCTATACTTATATAGTTACAGATAGACATCTTCATTACCTATTAGCACAAAATCATGCTATTAATGAGCGATTGCTACCTGAAATGACCATACCTAATTTAAGAACATGCTTAAAACGAACATGCGTTTCTCAAGCCAATTTTTCTCAGCTAAATAGCATGCTCGTTTTAAGGATGATTTATACTAGCATATTATGTCTATCTGTATCTTAAGCATTTTAAGGAAGCAATTAAACCTGCAAGCATACTAGCAAGTAAGCAAACAATCAGCATGCAAGCAAGCATACTAGCAACGATGTTGATTATGATATTTTATATTAATCATGACACATTCGACATGAGTCTTTAGAATTTTCTACTAGTTTATTTTATTTGTGAAGGCAAATACATACTTTTTATTTAATATTTGTTACGTTTTGACAACGTACCTATTGTTCCTAAGAAAAACTTAAACAAATAGTTTAAAACTTTAATTTATTGTTTTATTAATCTAACTATACACGAATATGTGCACCTACATGAATTTAATTGCAGTTACATACATAAATCAAAGTAATGGTTTATAATTTTGAACTTATTTCCTATGAAATTAATAAAGACGTAATTTCGCTGTCACTATCGTAATTTCGGTGGTGCTTTTTTTTCAATGTTGAATAACTACTAAATTATTGACTTAAATTGGGGCCTTTTGTAGCATTGAAATCCTAATCCAAAGGAGTATCTCAACGAGTGATCAATTTCACCAAAAGTAAAAAAAAAATTTGCCCAGCGAAATTACGTAAAAAAAATATTTCAAAAATTCACCCAAACAATTTATTCTATCACTACACAGATACTCTGTCTATATAAAATGTTATTTCTGTATTTTACTAAAAATTATATGCCTCCACTAATATGAATCATGAAATTGTGAAGTATGCTTAATAAAGGCCACCCGTAAATTCCCTGCTGCGGTAGTCCGGGGCCTCTTAAGAACAATATTTGCAATTAAAAGCTTCTTTATTTACGTTAATACAAAAAACGTAAAACTTAATATCACAGAGAATACACGAGGAAAAAATCTATACTTACTTGCATATAAAAAGGAAAATCCAGACTGACTCACTGGCCCATCAACCGGCGGTATTGTTAGTTATGGTCAACTTTGAACAGTGGTGTTAAGTACTTAAATTATTGAATGAGTGAAAGACAATGTAAATGTAATAAGAAGAATGAACAACTTCATTAAGTCATTTTGAGTAATTTATGTTGCAATAGTGAATTTTCTGGGTGACTTATAATAAAATAAACGTTAAAATGTTACCAGCGCACTAACATTTTCAGAAATTTAGGATCAGCCAATGAGAGCTGAAAGTTATTTTGACAGCGTTTAATTTTTTCCCTTGATTCATTATTTCATCGTCATTTCAGCTGAAAGACGTCCACTGCTGATCAAAGGCTCGCCAAACAGATCGGTCCTGCGCCATCCGCATCCAACGCGTTCCAGCAACCTTAACCAGGTCGTTGCTCCATCTTGTTGGAGGCCTACCCACACTGCGTCTTCCGATCCAAAGACGCCACTCGAGAACCTTTCGCATTATTGCTTAGGTGACTAGACATGTTCTTTCAATATACCCTTCAAATGGTCCGACTCGCACTTGACCGGTTTTTATATTTTAATTAAATATACGTAATAGTTACTCGGCGCAAACTTCAGGACGTAGCTGAAGCGCTCCGGGCGATGCACTGCACTCGACGGTCGGTGCAATGAACATTTTAATTATAATTAATATTGGACTAATTAATTATTAAACTAAATATATTAAGCTTTGGCACAGTGTTATTGAAATGCCGATGGGTTTGGCCAGTCGAAATAGAACATAGGACACATGGTTCATTATGTAGGTCAAAACTATTTGTAGAGCCGAAAATGGAGATGAAAAATTGTAAAACATTTTTAATACAATGTAGACGACTCGAGAAATTGACCTAGTAGTGCAACGTCAGTTCTCAACCGAGCCGCAATGTGCGTCATGGCTTATGAATTTCCCTACTATGCAGGGTTTTTTAAGTCAAAAAAGTCTCATTTGGTACTCAATTTACACCTCAAAACTCATGTCCACGGCATTACCAAACAAAAGTTTTTTTTTTTTCTATTTTGAGCCCATATATTTCGATAAAAGTCCGGGTATGTCATTAAGAAAATTTTATGTTTTTTGAAGATTATCCGAATATAAAAATATCCGACTAAGGTCACCGTGAGGAAACCTGCATACACCTGCGAAGAAATTCAATGGTGTGTGTGAAGTTCCCAATCCGCACTGGGCCCGCGTGGGAACTACGGCCCAAGCCCTCTCATTCTGAGAGGAGGCCTGTGCCCTACAGTGGGACGTATATAGGCTGGGATCATGATGATGATGATGATGAAGGTTCTAGAATGGTGACCGCGAACAGGAACACGAGGCATAGGACGTTTTTTGGCTGATATGATTTGATGGACTGGTTCATGCCAAACAGATCAATTTACCAAACTCGTTATTTCCTAGTAAGTACCAAAATTTCCATTCGCATTTTTTCCCAAATGCTTTTTTTCTTAAGTACTATAGTTTTTTACTGAAGCTTGCTTTCACAGTAGCGTTTTTTCCCAATTGGGAATGTCTAAAAAAAATTACCAGTGGTTTTTATATTTTTTTTGTATAGAAAAGTCAATTATAAGAAACTAATTTCAATATTTTGTCACTTAGTTCACTACTTTTTTCAAAATTAATTATTGAAACTATTTTGGTTGATGACGTCAGATTGTAATTGAGGGCTCCCACACTGCCAAATTTCTAAATCTATCTAAATGCGTACGATAAGGCAACCCCTTTAATTATTTTTTGCGTGGTGGTACACTGTAACTAGTGTCACTTTACTGGCGCTGTCAAAGTGCTAGATGTCAGGCAGTGGGTCCAAATCAAACTCCGTAGTTATAATCCACGCGTAAATTTGTGAAGAATTCTAACCACACAGAATAAAGTACGACTTGGACCGGTCACGCAATTTACACCAAAGTCAAATGAAGGTCATTGCTTATTTGTTATGTAATAAATTCATTATATAATATTAAAATTAAATAACTACAGAAAACGAGTTAAAAACTATTTATCTCGAAATGGTTTTCGATTTACTATACATTGCAAAAAAATAGACATCCCCAATTTCACGCTCACGCGGACCTCCTTCTTCTGTGTGCTTTCGGCCCTTCGGACCGTTGCAAACTTGACATAACCTAAACCTACCTATGATTCTGTGTCGATTAAAGTTGGGAAAAAACGCGATTGTGAAAATAACCTTCAGTAAAAAACTATAGTGGGAAATAAAGCATTTGGGAAAAAATGCAAATGGAAATTTTGCTTCTAGGAATTAACGATTTTGGTAAATTGATCTAACCGCCTGATGATTTTGTGAAGCTATATATATAATATATATATATAAGCAGTCTGTTCAGTATGTTGATTTAGCTGTGTGACTTATCCTGATATCAAATAACCCGCTGTATATCAACGCAAACGTCGCGTAGCTTTCATAACATTACGGAGCACTCAGACTGCATTACGGTGCTGCATCAACGCCGTTACAAAATAACTAATCCTGCAATTCGAGCTACTATGTCAGAATACAGTAATTGAAATCCATGAACAACGCCGGCCATTGCTCGTATGAGCTCGTTGGTCAATGGCAAAATACAATGGAGCCAGTACAATGGACGCCATTCACAGGTCTTAAACGTTCACTGCTAAATGGAAATTTTAGAGCTCGCGAACCGATAACGGTGGGGCTTAATTTTTCTCTCCGGTACAAAATGGGCACTTTTGTGTGTATGACTTTTTCAGTTTCGGCTAAACGTTCGCTACGATCATTGGACGGGACATTGAGAAGTTTAAAGATTGTTAGGGCCAAAGAAAGAATGTAAACCAATTCCCTACTGAGTTTTACCGACTGATTGTGGGTGAGCAAGGAAACAATGTAATTGTAATCCAAGACTGATTTTATTGTTACAATTTCTACCTTATATACTAGATGCCTAGTTACTATGTTATAGCGGACGTGAAGATAGTTGTACCTTTTATCATCACGCCGCTATCAACTTAATCTCTTAAGATTGTGCCATAGACCTATTGAGTTTATGGCACGTCCCTAGGCACACTTCTTGAGCCATGTGGCTTAACGCCACAGTTACTTTAGCGAGCGATAGTTTCTTGTGTCTTGATGGTCTCTTGCATAAAACGATCAACAATAGCTTTACTGACGCACGTTCACCACAATCGAAATAAAGTAATAAACCGGCTAAGTGCTAATCGGACTCTCATCGGAGTTTTGTAGAAATTCGTAGGTATTTAGAACTAACCCAGCTCTTAAGCAAAGTTTTCGTAGCGTGGGGTCAATTTTATATTACCAACACCACTTTACAGATGTAATGCAAAATGATTATTATATCGGGAAAACTCGGATCTCAATCGGAATACGATGCCACCCGAATTGTCAATC
This sequence comes from Archips crataeganus, assembly GCA_947859365.1. NCBI lineage: Eukaryota > Metazoa > Arthropoda > Insecta > Lepidoptera > Tortricidae > Archips > Archips crataeganus. Next base: position 4,404,742 of record OX402049.1, on the reverse strand, counting down.
AATGATTGTATTTTTAACCGACTTCAAAAAAAGGAGGAGGTTCTCAATTCGGTTGTATGTTTAGTGTCAAAATGTCAAAGTGAAAAATGTAAGATGGCTACACGGCTGTAAGATGGGTACTGAAGCTAATTGAGAGGGTACGATAAATACGAACTTTTCCGATAAAGTACGAAGGAAAATCATTTTGCACTACTTCTGTACGGTTGAAGTTCATTTGCACGCCATGATACAACTAGGTAGATTTTTCCTTGCAATAATATGATGACAGTGATTAATGACTTCACTCAGAAAAGTTAACCTTAGCGATATACTGATGTCACAGAAACTTTTGTCAAAACTGGTAAACCACCTTTCTTGGCCGACTGTACATTGAAGTCGACCATTGTGCTTCGCATATATCAGTGAGTTACCTCTACCACCATGTAGTCATCAATTACAAAAATCGCTATGTACCTATTACATCGCACTGTCGAAGTTTCTCAACTTGGACGCATAAATACAATTTCCAACTCTTTTCGTCCGGACTTCGATCGCCTGGCATAACATCCGCCTGAAAATAGACCTGTCTATTGATACCTATCCCCACAATGGGAATACTCTTGACATCAGTCATAGTAAGTAGTTTCGTAGTTTAATCCACGTACCAATGTCCTTTCTCTTGATTTTGTTGTAACATGATCGCAGTATCCTGAAAATTCACCTCAATTATATACTTACAGAGTCATACATAAAGTTGAAAGGCTGAAATTTTTCATTTTAATTACTATGTAGAGTCACTATATATTAATATCTATAAAATTTAGAAGCCTAAACTCGAGGGGCATGTATTACAATACCGAAGTACGAAAGACCGAATGTATTAAAACATCGAATGGGTCAAAAGACCGACACAATTTTTTTCTGAAACCGTAAACTTCTCAGAATTTATAAAATTAAAACGGCATCATACAGGACCCATTAGGTTAGGTTAGGTTTATTTTATAACAATCTTAAAAAGTTAACGGTTTCAGAAGAAAATCGTGTCGTTCTTTTGACCCATTCGATGTTTTAATACATTCGGTCTTTCGTACTTCGGTATTGTAATACATACCCAACTCGAGGGGGGCAGAATCACTTAGCTTATTCTGCTGCCTGAATACCTAAATTGTAGCATTTCGAGTGCTCTGCCTACCCCTTTTGGGACTTTAGGGTACAGGCTATTCAAAAAGAGCGCAACACGTTTGACTCAATTAATCAAAAGAAAACTAAACTGTCTAATGGGACTACAAGAATGTACAATCGTCATCATAAATGTCGAAGCACTCTTGGTGGTTAAAATAATATACACCACAACCGTATACATATTCTACGTTTTCATAGCATTAGATTAAGGTTATTTTTTTACATATTTTTGTACTCTAAAATTAGGTGTGTGCCGTCCTGTAACTACGAACTTTGACACTTGAGCTACGCTATCTCGCACATCTTCGATCTGAATCTAAATATGAAAAATAATTTGACTGTACCAAGGCGTCAACGATATCTACATATATACAACTGCACCATTTAACATAAGATCATATAACTCACATTTTCATTCACTCATTCATTTCATTTATTCTCTACTTTTTTGCAAGTACTTTATGTAGCTAAGTGCGATTCATTCGCCTCACCTCTCGTGGCGTTACCTATAACCTGTCAAGTCGATAACTTTACTGGAAATAGACTTGTATTTCCAAAAATATCAAACAAAACACCGTAACACGCATTCACATCCAGTCTAAAACCTCGTTCGTTCGGAGCTGTACCTACTAGGTAACATTTTCCACTCCAATGTTACCAAATATGAATCACGAACTGTATACACAAGGCACCAAGTAAAGGGCCAACGTAAATACATTTCCTGTTAGTTTCCAACGTGGGCTTGTTGTGCTAGCAAATACTGCAATCACACCCAACTGGCGGAGCGGTGAGGGGAGTACATCCGCAAATAATGCACATACAACTCTTTGCCTCGGGCGGGTAAACCAAAACGATGTAAAACAGTAACAGTGAAATTTTAATACTAACTTTTGCTGGCTGATTTTTGGTTGACTATACTTGTATTGCCATCCAAACTACATCGAAGTCAGCAATTAACATTGTCGCAACAGCATTCAATACAATACAATACAATGACTCTTTATTGTACACCAGAAATAGTAAGCGATACAGAAAACCGGTACACAGAGAGAAAGTTACAATGGTAAGCAATAGGCGGCCTTATCGCTTAAGAGCGATCTCTTCCAGGCAACCCTTAAACAGAAAGAAGATAGGACTAGTTTACAGCAGGTGGTGCATCAGCAGTCATGCAATGGCAATTTTCATTTTTTACATTAGGTAGATGTCTTAAAATCTAATATATAAAAATCTCGTGTCACGGTGTTTGTTATCGAATTCTTTGGAAACGGCTTAGTCTTTTTTTTCAAACAATATAGGCTTGCGTTTGGCCACAATCACGCCTGATGGAAAGCGAAGATAAGGCCTACGATGGACCACGCTTGCCTAGTAAATGCTCATTCACCCTAGACTTGAAAGCGGCCAAATTGTAGTGTTCAGGGAACACAGTCGCAGGCAGGGAATTCCACTCAAATTCAGTCAAATTCGACTCACATGATTTAATTACAGAGAGACACCGGTAAAGGTAAAACTAAATGAAGCTTGTATTAACATACGACCAGTTATTTGAGCAAGCATTTATTTAAAATCATATACAATAATCTAAAATAAAACTATGACTTAACATTACGTTGAACACATCACACAGGTGGCAGCCACACCTCGAAGTGCGGTCCACATGCCATCTTCTTGCGCAGTGTGGCCTCAAAGTCCGCGTCGCGGGAGGCGTCGCGCGGCGCGCGCGCGTCTTTGGCGTTCTCGCGCGCGACCTCCCGCGCCGCGCGTACGAACTTTGACACTTGAGCTACGCTGTCTCGCACGTCTTCGATCTGAATCTAAATGAGCAAAATAATTTGACTGTACCAAGGCGTCAACGATATCTATACAACTATACCTTAAACATAAGGTTGGTCTTTACATATATCGGACGCGATGGCTGTATAGATATTTATGCCTTATAGTTACGTTCTGTTTTGAAAATGATAAAAAAAATCCATAGAAAGATTGTCTGTCAGGTTCTTTGTTGAACTTTCTAATCGTGTAGGTACACGTGTAGAAATTTCTACGAGTAGGTACCTATCAAAAATTACGGCATCACAAGTTTTTCTGTATGTAGGCACTTACCGAGTTAAAGTATTAGAAGATGTGGGGTAAAAAGCGGCAGTTAAGCATTTTTTTCTATGGATCACATTGTCAATACAAGTTAAGTATGAAGTATCTTTTTCTATTTATTTTTTTATTTTCTTCAACTTCATTTTTTTATTACTTTTACGGTCATCCCGTGAAACCATATATTTCAAACTAAATACAAACTGAAATATAGATGCACAGAAAAAACCCCAGAAAAAAGACCAATGCTGGGAATCGAACCCAGGTCCTCAGCGTTCCGTGCTGCGTGCTTACCCCTACACCATCACTGGTCTAGAAGTTAGCGACGAATCTTTCCCATACATCGTACACTTCAGTCTGTTATAATCACATTAGGCAGTGATAAAGCGCATCTATGTTAATGCCCTCTACCGAGAGACTTCAACACTCCTTCGGAGCTACCCGCTCACCTGGACCAAGAGATGGCGCTAATAGGCCAACTTTTACAAGTTAAGTATGAAGTATCTTTTTCTATTTATTATTTATTTTCTTCAACTTCATTTTTTTATTACTTTTACGGTCATCCCGTGAAACCATATATTTCAAACTAAATACAAACTGAAACTGTTATGTGATTATAACAGACTGAAGTGTACGATGTATGGGAAAGATTCGTCGCTAACTTCTAGACCAGTGATGGTGTAGGGGTAAGCACGCAGCACGGAACGCTGAGGACCTGGGTTCGATTCCCAGCATTGGTCTTTTTCTGGGGTTTTTTCTGTGCATCTATATTTCAGTTTGTATTTAGTTTGAAATACACATTGTCAATATTCAAAAACTTCATAGCTGTGCCGTATCTGGATTTATTTCTTAACGGCCATTGACTTCTAGGGCGTTTGTGCACTACAATTAATTTTACTGTCCGGCAGTCCGAGTTTTTACCGGTCCGATATGGCACGCCATAAAATGTATAGGGCGATTGTGCACTACAATGAATTTTACTGCCCGGCGCTGCGGCAGTCCTATACATGTAGGGCGTTTGTGCACTACAGTGAATTTGACTGTCCGGAAGTCTAAGTTTTCATGGTCCGTTTTTTTCATGCCTTAAATGTTATAGGACTGCCGGGCAGTAAAATTCATTGTAGTGCACAAGCGCCCTATACATTTAATGGCATGCCATATCGGGCCGGTAAAAACTCGGACTGCCGAACAGTAAAATTCATTGTAGTGCACAAACACCCTTAAGGCATGAAAAAACGGACCATGAAAACTCAGACTGCCAGACAGTAAAATTCATTGTAGTGCACAAACGCCCATAGAGGACAGTTACCTCGTTATTGTTAGGCAGTGTGTGCGGGTATATCCGCACCCACAATCCCACCCGGCCGGGCGCGCGCTCCCAGCGCACGCCGTTGCCCCACGAGCACGCGTTGATCATGCGCCGGCGACTGGCGGCCGTCGCGGCGCCGCCGCGCCACGACTCGTCCGCCGCCTCCGCTAACGGTGGGGCCGCACTTGGAGATTCCTGGGAATTGAGTCAAGTTTAGCGTAGAGTTCAAAAACTTGGACATCTTAACACCGGTGTAGTTAAAAGTAGTCTGATTTTTTTTCGTTATGCGTCAGACAACTTTAACTAATTAAGGGCCGATTTTTCAATCATCGAATAAATATTATCTGACGGATAACGTGTAAAGCGGCTAAATTGTAGCGTCATGCATACAGTGCAACTGACGTAGTGCTGTCAGTCAACTTATTTAGCCATTCTATAATTTAACCAGTTGATAACATTTATCCGTTGATTGAAAAATTGGCCCTAATAGGCATTAATTTTTTCATACCACATGAAAAAAAATCCCCTGAACATGGGAATCCCCTTAACGTGGGCTAGCAATTTTAAACTTTCCCCGTAACTGTCACAAAATATTTTTTTGTTTTTGAACGATAAACAACCACAAAAGACAGATTTTCATTGAATTTCAATTAAGTACAATAATCGAACCAAGGGCGGATCCAGGATTTTTTTCTGCGAGGGGCACAAGGGGCGAACGGGCAAAAAAATCAACAATAAACTTGAAGTACCTATCATACTCTACAGTACAAAAAAATACCGTCAGGGGGGGGGGGGGCACGTGCCCCCGTGCCCCCGCTTAAATCCGCCCTTGCATCGAACAAGTACCTACTAACGCTTTTTACTGAGGCAAGCCTCTGGGTTCCGTTATCATTGAAATATAAGCAAAGCAAAAACCCTAAACCCCTTACCCCTTTCCGGTATATATTTAATACTTGGACTGCCCCAATTGCACTTAGTATTAAGTTATTTATTTCAAAACACTTGTAAATAGTATATTTAACAAAATAGAAAATAAAACCAACGAGCTTCCGTACGCGTCCTTCGTAGTATGCTTCCGTAAGATCCACTATCGGTATAGCCGGGCTCGTGATTGTCTGGGAAAACGTTCATGAATTGCTAGTAGGTAGGTACTGAATTTCATTGTCATACTTTACATTCAATCTTATGCTACGTATTTCGTCACTACTTAGAAAAACATCTTATCTCAAATAAATATGAACCCTGATGCACACTTAGTAAAGTTCACTTGGCCAGATTATCGACTTTGAGATACGAGCTTATTTTTTAAAGTTGTGACGATTTGTAACAATGCTACCAATTTACACCATCTACTCGTTTATCGAAATCCAAACTCAACTCAAAACTTATTTGTTTAAAGCGACATCTACAATTTGATTGCCACATTACAGAAAGGCATCGCGAAGTAATGACTCAGAACTAAGCCGCCGCCATAATATTGCACCTGAAGATTCGCGAGCTGCACACCAGTTACTTACTGTTCCCGGTAGATGGCACTAAATTTGTGTTCCAAAAATGCTCAGAAAATACCAAATAGACAATCTTACTCATATTGTCATATTATAAAAGCGAAAAATTGTGGTTATGTTCGTGCGTGCGTATGCGTGTGTTTGTCTGTTACTCCTTCACGTTAAAGCGGCTGGACGAATTTAAATGAAATTTGGTTGTAGGTAGCTGGAATAATAAAAATTAAATTACTCTGATATTTCCACGGGCTCCATGAAAAATGCGTGCGTGTGTTAGAATATTTATGTAAAACATAGTAAATAAGAAAGTAATAATAGTCATGTTATTTAATATAATATAATATACTTCAGTTTGTAATGTAATTAGACTTAGAACTCTTTTTAGTGAAGAACTGAGTACTTTCCTTTACGATTGACGTCACGTGTTGACGACAAGCCCGGGTTGCGATGCCAGGCTATAAAAGGCTGCCTTCCTCAGGTAGACGGCACTTTGCTACGAGCCGTCGCCGAGATCACAGTTAAGTACTCAGTTCCCTTGCTATAGAGGTTTATATACTACTGTTTGATCAATTGATATTATGTGAATTCCTGTGGTATTATATAATAATGTCTTTATGTATGGAGACTATTGTCTATGTATATTAGTAACCAATAAGAGTTATATTAAAATACAATATATATACTATGACCTTTGAAATAATGTTTTTGATGTGACGTTGGTTGTTCCTACTTTACAAATATACTTATTAAACCATCATAAACTCATTATTTTGTATTCCGTTAACTCCTGGCCCCGCTAAATAAGAGCAATAGATTGGATATATTTAATCTCGTATATGTGAATTTGATCTTTCTAACACGTGCGTAGAGGTCGATTCACAAGAATTGGCACAAATGGAATGAACGAAAGCAATGTCACTTTGACATTTTTATAGGAAAATGACTGATGCATGACATTTTCATATTTGTGTGAAGTGTATATTCAAATAGGTAGCACATAGATACTTTCATGCACTCATTCGATCCATTCGTGCCAACTCTTGTGAATCGACCTGTATATTTATTACTAAATATATTTATTACTGCCCTAAAATGTGAAATGTGGTTTAAACAGGTTCCCCGTGCGATGTTATTATAGCGCGAGGTAAGGGAATGTGCAACACTCGCTCAAACTTGTGTAAGTACCTCAAGTTTATGAGTGTGAAGTGATACAGTGTAATTTAATTAATGTTTGTATTGATATAATAAATAAATGGATTGCGATGAGATTTTGTTTATCGTTAGCTGAACGTTGAAAATAACACGTAGGCCACGTGATTATGATGAAATCCCAAAATCTCAACCGCTACGTTTAGAGCCTTGAAATTGGGCTCGGGTGTTTTCATGCAACGTGACTTTTAGGGAAATCCCTGAATGTAAGTTTGACTGCCAAAGCTAATGCGGATTAGGGTTAGTAGGTATTTTATATTTCTAGGACTATAATTAATTTGATTACTTCGTTTGGAAAGAGGAACACACCAACAGTTTTAAATTTTTCATCAGGACTTATTAATATTAATAATTAAGGCACGAAATTAAATTAATTAATTACCTAATTAAATTAAGATTCCAAAAATAAGTAGGTAAATACCTCCAATTCCACATTAGGATAGATCCAATGCCTATATTTACAAGTGTCAATAAAAAAGTAAAGACGTTTTTTTATTAGTCTAGTTACCTGAGTTTCTGGCTCTTCAGGACTCGCTTGCGAAGAAACCGAGTTGCTGGAACTTCCGCTACTCTCCTCCTTTCCTTTTTCATTTTCCTGAAACAAAAAATGGCCGCTCAAACTGGCTGTATGAAACAGACTCGCATATTTTTGTATGTTAAGTTTATTCCGTCGTAAAAGGACGCTATCCACTAACGCATGTCTCAATAGAGATAGAGAGGCGTAAGCGCCAAAACTAAAAGCAAAAATTATTCTAAGAAACCAAGTAAATAATAATTACTACTATATTCTAGAACCCTGATTTTAACGAGATGACACACATGGTGCGGAACTAGCGTCATACAGTGGATGGCCATCGTCGCTACGTCACGCTGCGGCGGAAGGCCGAAACAGGCGCGCACGGGCTCTGCGCACGTTAGCATTAACTTTGAAGCTACTTACCGTGCCGTTGTCAACAGAGGGAGGCACCAGCGTGGCACAGCGTACCGCGGCCGCGGCGGAAGGCGGACCTAGGCGCGTGTAGAGCCTGTGCGCACGCTAGCTTTGACTTTCAAGCTACTTACCATGTCCTTGTCAACAGAGGGAGACACCGGCGTGGCACAGTGTACCGCGGCGGAAGGCGGACCTAGGCGCGTGTAGAGCCTGTGCGCACGCTAACTTTGACTTTTGACTTTCAAGCTACTTACCATGTCCTTGTCAACAGAGTGAGACACCGGCGTGGCACAGCGTACCGCGGCGGAAGGCGGAAGGCGGACCTAGGCGCGCGTTAGAGCCTGTGCGCACGCTAGCTTTGACTTTTAGGCTACTTACCGTGTCCTTGACAACAGAGGGAGGCACCAGCGTAGCACAGCGTACCGCGGCGGAAGGCGGACCTAGGCGCGCGTTAGAGCCTGTGCGCACGCTAGCTTTGACTTTCAAGCTACTTACCATGTCCTTGTCAACAGAGGGCGGCATCAGCGTAACACAGTGGATGGGCATCGCGCGCCGACGTCGCCACGTCGTGCCGCGACGGAAAGCGGACGCAGGCACACGCGGCCTCTGCGCACGCTGACCGCCGTTTTCGTCCTCAGATCCACTGAAAATACCAGAAATAAGACGGTTTATAAAATGTTAAGCCCATAAGTAGTTAGAAAAATACAGGAAAAATATCATATTTAGTTCGGGAATCGAACCAGGTTATATACAAAAGCTTAGTTCCTTTGTTTTTTCTTCTAACTTTTAGTGTTATTGCTAGATACTCATACTGACTAAATGGGCCACCTGACTTGGGCAAACTCAAATTTGACAAAAATCTACAGGACCCCGGATCAGAAGTATGGAAAATGTGATTTCCGTTAAATTTATTGGGATTTTGATATAGTATAGATTTCGGAGTCCTGAATAAAAATCTCTATGGGTTCTAAGTAACATTGTTTCCAGGTCCGTTTTAGCATATAAACTTTTTATCCTCCTGCAAGATCAGATTACAAAGATTACACGAGGTCTCACCTGTTTTGGAGTGGCGTCAGCGGCCCCTGCAGTAACGCCAAGCCGGTGTGACGCATAGGCAGTCCGAGCAAGTCGAACAGCTCGTGCAGCATTGGTCTCTTCACTGTCACATCAGCCTCGCAATCCGCTGCCAACGCCGGGGATAAGTTCACCTGGAGTTCAAAATGAAATCAAAAACGCATTTCTATAAGTAGGCCGTTACGGGCTCTTTTATATCTCTTCTTTTTAGTTTTCCAGCGCTTTCGGACCATGATTGCCAAGAACAACGCGCTGCAAGAAACTTAGCTCAAAGTAATTTCTTTCTAAAAAACCAGATTAGAATTGCCATTCATATACGAGCACACAACCACAAATGCACTGTATAATGAACGGTGGATGGTTACATTAAGTTAAAAGACGGTGTCATGAGGATTGTTGACTTTGTAGAAGAAATCAAAGGCATCGCTCCCGATCCTAGACGGAGAGAGATGAATTTGGCGTAAGCTCTTTTCACTACTCAGGACCGACATATCCCAGCGCATTAGCGCTAGTTTAGTTGCCCGTAGAAATCTCAACACCATCATCCCAGCCTATATCGATACCGGAAATCTCAAATGGCGTAAAGGACAAAAATGCGAAAATGAGTCTTATGCCATCGTATACAGCTTTTTTTCCCTATCGAATGGCATTTAAGACTTATTTTCGTATTTTTGTCCTTTACGCCATTTGAGATTTTCGGTATCGATATATGCCCCACTTCAGGGCACAGGCCTCCTCTCAAAAAGGGGGGACCTGGACCCTAGTGCAAATTGGGAACTTCACCCGCAGCATTAAATTTCTTCGCAGGTGTGCACAGGTTTCCTGTGGATATATAAATTACGAAAAAGGGTACCGTTTATCTTTATGAAATTGTTATAGATTTTGCCATTTTATATTTGTCTCAAGTTTAACTGTGGGTACAACAGCTCCAACGGAAGACCAGAGTTGGCTGCAAGGCCGAAATCATGCTGAGTTGGGATCATTTCATCTCTGTTTCCGTTTTTTCTTTTTTTCCTTTTTATACTTTGTCACGAATAAATGTTTTCCTTTCTTTAAAACTAAAGTCCACCTCCAGCAACCAAGGCTTCAAAGCGTCATCAAGCAGCACGTCGAAGCCGTAGAACTCGAAGCAGTTCCTCGCCGGCGGCGTGCCCGTCGCCTGCGCAAGCAGCGTCAGCGTCACGAGGGCCCGGATGCGCTGCCAGACGAGCCACTCCGTCGCCTCCCAGCGCCCGACCAGCGCCCGGCGTACTTGCTTCAAGGTCCATTTGCAGCCTGTAAGTCATATTTATCATCATCTAGATCTATATAAGTCCCACTATTGGGCACAGGCCTTTCAGAATGAGAGGTTATCAGCTGTAATTCACACGTGGGCCCAGTGCGGATTGAGAAATTCAGACATCACTGAATTGCATCGTAGCTTTCCTCGCGGCATATCCCATATTTCGCTGATATTAACAAAGTAATGATGGTTTTTGACTTCAATCATAAACGCTCACCGCTGCCTATTCTATCCTTGCACTCTGCGTACCGCGGTCCTGTCTTGTTTAGCGATGAATTGGTCAGATGCCTGTACGGGTTGTGTATATCTGACAAAGTGTACTTGTCAGTTCCTGTAAAAAAATAATTCCTTGTTATATAAATTGATTACAAATTAGGTTTATAGTCATTAATTCCACCACTACTCGAGTATATTTGCGTGAGGTTAGGTACGGTCAAGTGTCCGTTAAGCTCATACTCCATCAAAATTAGAGGAGACGAAAAACGTCTAATATAATTTTAATATAATTATGTATATACATCTCATCTTCATTAACTTCAATAGAGTAGATACAGCAGACATAGCGTAATTAGGTAAGTTTTTGTTGAAAACTTCATTTTTAATAAAAGTTTTTTTTGTTGACTACTTTTCGTTGACTGTACTTGCATTGTCATCCAAATCTTTGTATTACATTCGAACTTACACAAGTATACCAAATTTTAGCCCAATCGTATACCAAAAATTGTCCAGAAAATGGTTTGCATGTTTTTAAACCACAAATTTTTTGTAGTGGTAGAGCCATGTTTGTAGTGGTAGAGCCATGTTGTAGCTAGCCGCTGCATCACAAATGGGCCGGCTCGTCCGGGGCAGTACCACCCTCTCACAGAACACCGGCGTGAAGCAGCAGTACGGGGGCCCAATACCTCTCCCCCTCCCCTATTCCCTCTCCTTTTCCCAGGGCCGACAACGCACTGGCAGCGTGTAAAGCGCTGCGGGTGTCTATGGACAGTGGTGATCATTTAACATCAGGTGACCCACTAGTTCGTTTGTCTGGCCTCATTAGAATAAAAAAAAAAAAAAAAACAAATTGCATACAAAGTTTGCAAGGGAAAATCAAGCTTGTAACATTGCATTGGTGGGCTAACAGTTGCAAAATATACTTAAGATAAGACTTTGTATTGTATAGTCGACCAACCAATTCCCAAATTCCTTTAACACCAAGGTTATCCGGCTTAAAACGTCAAAGGCTATTTTCACTTACAAATCAATGTGACAATCACCCTTAGGTAAAGCACTTACATAGTCGACTAAATATATAGGTAATATACAGTATAATCTTACCGAATCTAGCCAGTCCCTCGGCGTACATATAGGCAGTGAGTGGGCGGTACCCGGCCACGCACACGTAAAGCCGCAGGTCGAACTTATAGCCCGCGATCAGCAGCGGCCGCTCTATGTAACGCTGCACCACCGCCGCGCTGCCGCAACGCATCTCACACACACTCTACACAACCAAGAAATTAATAAAGATACAATTATCTGCAAGGTCTTCCTAATACCAACATCAAAATCACGTGCCAGTGGTTTTCAGGTACAGGATACATATTCAGCGGGGATCGCACACCACAGCAATCGCGATAAGCTCTGCTGCCTTCGTAGTCACAAAAACATGGCAGCTAACTGATGCGATGTGGCGAGGGAACGGTTGGTGTATTTAAGTTGCTTTAATAGCATTAATTCATACGGCCTTATTTTATGGGGATCTGCTACAGACGTGGAGTCGTTTTATAAATTTGAAATAATTATGTATGTAAGAAAAAATAACCCACTAACACCCTACTGATATCGATAAGACTCCCATCTTAAAGACTGGCTAAAACCAAAACGTCGATTCTAGGCAGTTTCATACATTATAATAATAAAATTCTAAAAACTATAACCGACCAAACAGATACAAAATTCAAATTCATCGTCAAGAAAACATTAATATCTATAATATCTAAGACCTACAAATTAATGATTATATCATGGATAGTCATTATGTCATAGATAGTATCCATAGTCTCAAATAGCGTATAAGTATATTTTGTTAAATATTTTACATGTAATTTAAGTATATAATTTAACAATAATATAAAAAATACTTTGTTGAGTTTCCTGCCGGATTCTTCTCAACTCGGATTTTCCGAACCAATGGCAGATTCACATAGCCTTAATTAAATAAAGATATTTTAACTTTGAATAGACCAGAACAGGACCAGGAAAATTTCAGCACTTGGCCGCAATTGTAGAATCTCGTAGTGACGTAAAAGGCGGTGTACCCGAAAGAGGAAGATCCCCCGACCCTGGCTCTGCGCCACGGGCTTGTGGATCCAGACTGCGCTGGCGCCGCCGTCGTCGCCACGCCGCAGCCGCGAACACTCCGACACCAGCTTCGCGTACTCCAGGGGAAGGTGGAAGCAGGGCGGGCTGCAACATTAACAACAGATAATTTAACATCAATGAAACAAAAAACAAAATAACATTTGTTCTGTACCTAGTAGCTGCTGCCTGCGAACCAAAAGCTAAACTTTGAAAGAAAGACTCTACCTTTTCTATCGGTATACCTCCTAAACTTCACAAGGCCAGCTCTAATTGTGCACCTTGCGATGGAGTTTTTAAGAGTAAGTTCAGTCAAGCGAGCTACATTAGGGCTCACATTATAATAATATGTTATTTTATTACTATGTAAATTTTGTAATTTTTTTTGTAATGTAGCCCGGAGAACATATGGCCGTTGGGGCCGAAAGTTCTCGAATGGAGGCCACGGACTAGCAAACGCAGCGTGGGACGTCCACCAACGAGATAGATGGATGATTTGCTAAAGCCCGTCATGATTGGGTATCAATGATCGAGGCCTGTGTCCAGCAGTGGACGTCCTTCTGTGGAAACGATGATGTTGACGATGAGTCAGGATCACCGAAATCGATGTGGAGGAAGGACTATATTATAATTCCTTGCCACTATAATTCAAATATGCAGCATGTATAGAGTTGATATACTATTTTACCGAGACTCTAGCTATAGTAGAAAACATAAAGCCACCTTTTATACGTTTACCAAGAGTCAAATGGGCAGACGTCCAACTAACTGCAACCAACAATATGATACGGATAAAATGCATTCCTTTAAGAACCATGTCGTGGGGTCACCCAAGGGTCGGAAAAACGCTCGTTCGCATGACAACGACGATTTAAGACACATTTAGAAGTCAAAATGTTAGTTCATAGTTGTCATTGATGCGTATTATACTATAACATCGTGAGGAAGTCTACTGATTCGAAACAAGGTCAGATTATTTCAGAGTCCTGTAAATAACTCATTTCAACATTGATAGTTAAAGCCTTCAATCTCAGTTTGTGAATCGACTTTGAATGATTATTTAAGATATTAAAAGCGTAGGTATGTAAAACATTAAATACTTAACGTTCGTTTCGTTCGTTTCGACCGCGATCGAAGGTCGCGGGTAAGCAAAGTAATTTGTTACAGTTCATTAATATGGACCTCCGCAAAGTAACGCCTGATTCAATAAATTATTGAAAATCAAAACTCCAAGCTTAAGGTTTGACTCCCACTTGACCGGTTTTCTTTTTTAAATCCAAAGCTAAATTGCATTGGGTCGACATTGAATTTTCTGCAGCTGTCACGCAATCGCCCGGTACCATATGGAATAATTGGCATAAAGGATAATTCATTATATTCATTAATATTCACAACGAGTTTTTATTACCGTGACCTTAGTAAGGTACGAAAGCAAAGGAATACAGGGTTTCGTTACGGTCTAAATATTTGACGAGTTCGGGGTCCCAGAGTGAAAACTTTTACTTTGTATATTTTTCCATGTACTTGTATACTATATATTATGTATTATTTGTGGTGTAGGTACAATAAAGAGTATTTTTTCATTCAAATATCTTGAATATATTCGAGTACAAGGAACAGCAGTAAGCAATACAGAAAACAAGGTAGGTACATAGAGAAAAAAATCTAGGTAAGCGATAGGCTGTCTCATCGCTTGAGAACAATCTTTTACAACAGAAAAAAGTAAGGATTAGAAAAGTGCATCCTATTATTTCGTTTCTTATAATTTTATTTTTCATAACAGCGTTTGCGATAAAATTTTATGGAATTATGTTGTTTTCAGGATTTTTTAAATGACATCTTATAGATTTGAGCAGGTAAGGTAAGTTTAAAAACAATTTTGAAAAAAAATCCAGTGACGAAAAATATACTTTTACATTTAATATGATAATCCGCACTGGGCCCGCGTGGGAAGGCCCAAGCCCTCTCATTCTAAGAGGATGCCTGTGCCCTACAGTGGGACGTATATAGGCTGGGATGATGACATTTATATGTCTAGAACCTGCGTGTGCACGAATTTTTTAACTGTTTCCTATAATAATACGAATTTTGGAGAACTCGACTTGAACCTACATAAATGTGATCAAGAAACTTTTACACTTCCTTTGTATAACTATAGATTAAAACACTCTTTTTTTCGCATTTAAAATATAACTTCCGGAAAAACTACACATACCTAGGTTATCTTCAACATGAACAAATCAAAACAAGTCGTAACAGAACACAATATCTCCGAAGTTTTTTTATTTCCTAATAATATAAAAGTAAATAATAGTCATTGCAGACTCGAACTTTGTGTATCGGTATAAAAATAAAGTCACACAGCATTACAGATAATGCTTGGGCGCACGCAACGGGCGGGTTCATTCAATCCGGTGACGTTCGCCTTTTCTGTACAATGGGCTACGTTCCACGAGTCACGATTCAATATAGATAGTGTGCTCTCGAATTTAAGCCTTATGGTTCACTAATCCTGACTAATATTATAAATGGGGAAATAACTCTGTCTAAGCATTACTCAAAAAAAATGCCCATTTAATTTTAGACTCCGATGTGCAAAAAAAAATTACATCACAGATTTAATAATGCTGAGCTTAACTGACATAGTTTCCCAAAATGTCATTATTAATTTATAGGGAAACTTCCCTTTTTGTTATATTTATAAATTAGGACATTTTTAAAATACAATCTTAATTTGCAAATAGGAGTCGAAAATTAAATTGCGTTTTTGTAGAAATACTCGTCTAGAGAGGTCTGTCTATCTGTTACTTTTTCACGTCTTAACCGCTGAACTGATTTAGATGAAATTCAGATGGAGTCGCTGGCAACAGCTAGTTTTACAATATATTCTCAACTAAATCACTAAGTCTAAATTTCAATTATTTATTTAATCGTATGTCGTAAAACATTAAACAATTGGCTAAGTAAAGTTTTTTGAAGAGGTGCTAATTATATTTTTTTTCGACAGTCGGCGTTCTGGAGATCGAGAAACTGCAGCTGTTTTATTTTTATCTCCTATTGTATACTGGAAATATTTTTTTGAGTGTTTGAGCTGACATTTGTGAGATTTTATGGCTGTCAAGTCGTTCGTGCTCAGAACTTAGTAGAAACAGAAAAAAAAACCGAAGTGAACTGTCACTGCTGTCAATGTCAAATCGTTTGCGTTTCGTTTGCTTTGCGTTTTGGTGTGCTCAGTGTGATTTTTTGACTATTTTTATCGACCTCCGCATAAAATCCGGACTTTCAATTTTACCGCATTTCTCCACGACCACCACAATAATTGGATCACGATTGAAAACTTTCGATCACTATTTTGGAACTGCTTCTTGGACAACGCAAAGCAAACGAAACGCAAATGGTTAGATTTCATTTGACATTGACAGAAGCGACAGTTGAATTCGTTTTTTTTCTATTTCTTCTTAGTACTGAGCACGAACCGCTTGTCAGCCATAAAATCTCACAAATGTCATCTCGAACACTTAAAAAAATATTTCCAGTAAATAAAAGGAGATAAAAATAAAACAGCTGCAGTTTCTTGGTGTTGAAGTCGACCACTGTCGAAAAAAAATATAATTAGCATCTCTTCAAAAAACTTTACTTAGCCAATTACACTAAAGAAAGAAACAACAAACTAGCTATAAATCCACGTTCTGATAAATAGAGAAACTCATAATTATGAGCGGTATCCACATAAGTTTCAATTCAACTGGTTGTTGAAATCTAAGGATTTTAATAATTGGAACGTTAATTTTGTTTGTATTTTTGACGCGGCAACTTGCACTCTCTTGGCTTCCAACAATTAGGCACCTAAAACAAATCAATATTATAGGGCTCAAGCCTGTGTTTTATAATTTAAAACACTGAATCCATGCTACTTCGTGTGACTGTCGAAAACCAAAACAAGGCGCAAGTTGCCACATCAAAAATACAAATAAAATGAACGTTGCAATTATCGAAACAGATTTCAACAAGCAGTTGAATTGAAATTCCAAGGTTTTACTAATTCCCATGCAAATTCTCAAAAATTACACCGTACTCTTCATTTTCGTTGTACGAAGAACGCGCGTGGAAAATTTCATGGCTCTAAATTTAGCGGTCGAGATTCCGGAATTGTACAGTCAGCTGCAGAGAAAAGGCGCCCCCTGTGTATGGTTACACTGTTACAGGGGGTACCTTTTCTCTGCAGCTGACCGTACATAGCTACATCCCGATCCCTTGGAAATATACAGAGATCCACTTAACTATTTAGGAAGCCGTAGTGGGCTAGTGGATTGACCTATGGCGTTTCAAGCAGAGGGTCGTGGGTTCGAGTCCGGGCTCGTCCGGGCTCGCATCTCCGAGTTTTTCGGAATTTATGTGCGAAATTACATTTGTAATTTACCATGAGCTTTACGATGAAGGAAAACATCGTGAGGAGACCTGCATACATCTTAGAAGAGTTTCAATGGTGTATGTGACGTTCCCAATCCGCACTGGGCCCGCATGGGAACTACGGCCCAAGCCCTCTCATTCTGAGAGGAGGCCTGTGCCCTGCAGTGGGACGTATTTAGGCTGGGATGATGATATCTTTTTAATTTTATTTATATTCATCCAGCCGTTTTAATGTGAAAGTGGAACAACCGCATGAACTTTCGTTTTTCGATGGAACTTTGAAATGTTTCAACTGGCATTTATTTTTTATTTATTTATATAGCGTATCCCATGTGTTACGAAAATCGACTAATAAAATCCGCTAACTAAAAATACCAATGACCACCACCACGTGTGGTTCCGTGGGTCACAGAATTACAATTGGTTTAAGTTCATGGGCATTATCCGCCGATTTTAGTAACACACTCTACGGCGATCACTTTACACAGCTTCAGCTCCTAACCCATTTATATTATCACTAGGATAAAAATAATTGCTAATTCCTGGGGTCATTGCCGTAGTTTTGGGGCACAACAGACAAATGTTTGTGGGCTCTCTAAACTCAGTAAGCGAAGCAGAAATAGACATGAAATGGGAAATTAAAATGCACCCTCGGGACAGTCACGCAACGTTTCAGAACTCCTTAAAAAAGTATATTTCAATTTCATATCCATAAAAGCGCAGCGCATTCATGAAATTTCACAGTATTTTTGTTAACAAATGGCTTTGTTTATTGTCCAAGCAGCGATATAGCTCTATAACATTTAACATCAACGGAATGTCTAAATATTCCTTGTATTTTCTGTTCATAAATAAGTATTGAAAGTAATACCTTTGGAACTGTTTTTTTTTCGTAAATTTGAGAACACAATGTAAATAAAAACATGCAGAATCTGATATCATTCGATTGCGTGTCCAGAAGCTATTGTTTTTGCTTCTTTTAATCGCTTCAAATTGTACAAACGATTGATGTTCAACCTTTTTCGATGTCTTTTCAAGGATTTGCTAACTTGTTTGCTGTAGGGCATGTAATGTAGCCGCGCTTATATTTTGGATAGCGATGTTTACAAACATTACCTTTACGTCTGTTGAGTTGGTTCTTTGCTTGAGCTATTTATATTTTACAGTGGAAGTGTACAAATTGCTTGAACACAATGTAGGTACAGTCGACTTTTCCAATGCTCGTATTATACGAAACCGTTCATTACGTTATTTAGTTCAAATTAAAATGGATATATTCTAGCAGACTTCAAAGATTGACAGCAAAATCCATGGAACAAATTTTAATAATCTATTCTAACCCTTAAAACATTTTAGAGCCCTTTTTTATTTATACAAAATAAAGGTTAAAAATACTAAGTGTATTTGTTTGTACATATTTGTTTTTCTGCCGACCATACACATTGCCATGAAATTTGAACGTTGATACCGATGTTTACTGATGGGGCAGACAGGTTCAAGAGTTGCGACCGCAAATAGAAGCCGTGGCATAGGACGCATTGGACGTATTTTAGCTGATATGATGGTGATGAATCCCAATACTAAATACTTCTATACTCATTATAAAGAGGAAAGATTTGATTGTTTGTTTGTTTGTTTGCATTGAATAGGCTCCGAAACTACCGGACCGATTTCAAAAATGTTTTTGCCGTTAGAAAGCTACATTACGACAGAGTAACATAGGTTAATTTTTACCGCGGGAAAATACCTTTTCCTACGGGAAAATTAATTTTTCACTTCTCATACTCTTAAAATGTTACTTTAGTCTCTGCATATCGGGACTAAAGCTCTTTTTTGATCTCTAGGGATTAAAGTATTTTTTTTTAATTTACTTTGGAAACCCCTAAACTGCCAATCACGGTGTTTGTGAATGGAGGATTATTGCCATTTTCAATGACTGGGCATAGACAGTTTTAAAAATTTCCACAGACCGCAACGCGCTCCGTAGCGCCCCGCGCTTCGGTCAGTGGAAGCCTTTTAGGGCGTGGAAATAACCTCAAAATGACAACTGTATAAAAATTATTTAAAAAAAAATAATTTCGCGAAACACGATGAATAATTATGAATATTAATCTATTTAATTATATTAACACATTCGCTGCCACGTATTGCTACGCGCTACGCTCGTAGCCCGTAGCAGCGTTTTTCCGCTTTGTAGCGAAAACTGCCTACGAACGGAGAACTCCTCTGTGGCGTTCCCGGCACTGAATGTGTTAAAGATGAATTCATTTTATTATGCATACTTAGTCCAATTAGCTATAACATAATTTTCAAGTTTGAATCTGTTGGCTATATATTATTATTTAAAGCGTCACTCAACAAAAAAAACCGCGGAACAAATTTAAATTGCTATTTGAATTCTGAACAGACGAGACGTCCATTGCTCGTATTGAGCGAACGTTGTATAAAAGTAATATTGTAGATTTGTATAAAACATCGTTTTTTTCCTCGCATTCAAAGTAGAGTGTTTAACGCGAGACTAAACTATCATAATGACACGCGAATTATAGCCACCCTCGCCCTGTCGGGTGGCTAAATATCTTGTGTCATTATGTCTTGTTTTAGTCCCTTGTTGAACAATCTACTATTATCGCGGGCGCAGCTGCGGACGGAAGGCTAGTTTGTCATATTTAAACAGAGATCCGGGTGTCACCAACGGTAGGTACTGGCTGAAAATCAGCGCTGGGGTAATATAAACGCCTCAGCATTATGCTGAGCCAGTGGCCAATTTGCAACCGCAATGACACATTCTATATTTAGCTTTCGTGTTGTCTTTTGTTTTGTAAATAAGTTTTTGTTAAAAAAAAATATTTTAAGAGCCAGCTTTGTAGCTGAATGTACTTTTTGTTGACTGTACTTGCATTGTCATCCAATTTGCATAAGTATACCAAATTTCAAGTGAATCCGACCACTAATGGAAGTGGGTCAAAATCGACGTCCAAGACTTGACCCGACATACATAGATACATTGCAAGTTAATAAAATATTTAAAATATTGATGATGAAATCTTGTGTTGTTGTAAATAAATGTATTTTCTTTCTTTCTTTCTATAATTTTGAGCAGCACCGAGTCTGTTCATGCGCAATAAATAATAATAGTCATTCATAAAACTAATAGTTACCTGAAATCGTAAATGGATCCGTAGATGCGTCTCATGCAGCGCAGCAGGCGCGACAAACTGTCTTTCCGACATATCGACCCGCCTTTCGGTATGTGGTTCATAAACTGCAAACGTAAACCACACCAACATTTTTATTGAAACCCGAACATAGACACATGCGCGTGTACAGTCGAAAGCATAAATATGTAAACAGTCATCGCGTCAAAATATTGCATACCTAGATAAAGAGTCGACTAACTCAAAATAATCCCCATGTTAATTTAGATTTCATCAATTAGATGAGTTAAGATGACTCTCGCTTCGCTTGATATTAGATGACTCTAGGAGTGCGATATCGCCGGATGACAAGCAAAACTCACTAAAATTTCTGTCGCTGCTCTTCAAAAAGTCGTATCTAGTTAGTAATTTCATACTGAGATATGAGCTTTGTTTTAACCTACCTATAGTGACTTTCGCTTGTCACCCGACGATATGTAACATCAACCTTGTGGCTTATGACTTAGAGTTACTGTTGTATAGATATTTTTGGCACCTTGTTGACGTATACATATTTTTGCACTTGACCGTATATCAAAGTAGGTTTCCGGAAGTGGAGTGAACATTTTCGTTAGACAACCCGGAGAGTGAGAAGCGTAAGTTAAGGTGCGTTTCTACCAGAGATATGCTATGCTACGCTGCTGTGGATGCTTTTGGAATCCACCAATCATATTTATTAGTCGATATACCTAGCATAGCAAAGCACTGGTGGAAACGGGTTCAACTAACAAGGAAAGGTACCCAACTGAACGGCTCCGATTTGATTCATTTTGATTATATGTTAGAGATTAGTCTAAAATAACAGACCCACATATATTTTTTAGCTGCTCAAACTTAACCTACTTATTTGGAGAAAATGGCCTCCAAAGTACTGAAAATTGACTAAACCCTCTAACTGTAAGAAAGATGGTGCACTAGATGCGTGCACAAGGTATGCCATCTTTCTTACAGTTTCATTCATTATTATGTACATCTGGTGCGTGACACGCACACACATCTAGTCTGCGCTGGCCTTAACCTCTGGTATGCCTTGGTGCAGGACTGCACCAGGTTTAAGGCTATCTTTTTGTATTTTTTTAATATCTTTTTCATTGAATTTATATGAAACAGTTGAGACTATAGTCCGACATGCTCGTGCGCGGCTCTCCGCGGAACCTTGTCGCAGTCAGCATTTGCCGCACTTATTAAAAACAATCTTGTTAAGGACAGCAGAGGCTCCCTGCGACAGGGTTCCGCCGAGCGCCGCGCACGAGCTTGTCGGACTATAGAATTGATGATTAAACGAACTTACCTTAAGTGAAGTTCTATCATAATTATACGAAGCGCCTCGTCCTCGAGATCAGTGTAGATAGTATTAGGTATAACACATGTAGTAACACATAAGTGACACCACTCTTACCACTCTAGTTGAGAAATCTTTTTTTTTTTTTTTTTTTACGGGTACTTTCAGCCAGTATCACTTTATAATCTAGTAACGATCCGCGCTCGCGTCATTTAGTTTAGAGTTCAAATTTCAAACTGTGGTTGATATTACCGAAATTCTTAAAGAGGGAACTGGGCGGGCGGGACACTGATCTCTTCGGACGAGGCGCTTCGTATAATTATGATAGAACTTCACTTAAGGTAAGTTCGTTTAATCATCAATTATACTTGCGCCTCGTCCTCGAGATCAGTGTAGATAGTATTAGGTATAACACATGTAGACTTTGAGAGCTGTTTTTCGGGAATATCAATAAACCAATCTGCAAGAATTCTGTATCTAAATACTTTTAATCAGAATCCAACATAAAATTACATTTTCTTAAAAATAACTGAATATAATTATTTAACTTATACGAGTATAATACCAATAACTATATCAGTCATCTCATCTGCCTATTAATCGGCTCTATTATTCTTGGGTGCTAATTAATAATAGCCCTAGCTAATGAACAATCATCATTTTCGACAATAACTCTGTTGTAGAACCTGTCAAATGTGTTGGAGCCTCCGCTCCAGCCAGCGGTCTTCCTAATGCGGTCGATGTTCACTCCCGCACAGCGCGCGCGCGAAGTGCTCGCGTGCCGCGTGCTGTGCGCAGTGAACACCGACACGTCCACGCCGCTCGCTCTTAGCGCACACTTGATCCAGCGACTGAGTGTCTGCATGGATACAACATTATGTGGTTTCTTTGAACCAATAAATAGGATATCAGATTTACGAAGGTTTTTCGTTACGTTTATGTACGCCACTAAAGTTTTCGCGGGACAAATTTCAGGTTTATCTTCAAAAAACGGTAATGAAAGTATAGGTTGGACTGAACCAACACGTGATGTTTTTAATAATTCAGGAATTTTAATTAGAATTTTTTCTGTCAAAATCTCTACATTTTTAACATTGATTTTTGAAAATGTTTGAACCCTGTGTGCTGTAGTGAGGGCCAATAGTGTAATACACTTCTTTGCCAGATTCTCTAGAGAAAGATTATCATTTGGATACAGGGTACTTAAATAGTTTAATACACAATTTGGGTTCCAGGTACAATCATACTTTGGTAAAGGTGGTCGTAAGCGAAAAACTCCTTTAAAAAATCTAGTTATTCTATCATCTTTTGTTACACCACTTCCCATAATCAGGGATAGAGCGGATCTGTATGAATTCAGTGTTCCGTATTGCGCGCCGTCTTGGAAAAGCTGAGTGAAAAAACTTATAATATTTGGAACTGGCGCTTCAAATGTATCAATAGAATTTGTCTTACAAAACACCCACCATTTTTTAATAGCACAATCGTACTGTTTAAATGAATTCTCAGATAGTGAGGCGCCGGTGATATCTAACGCGGTTACCGGTATTCCTCTTCGCACAAACGACTCCCAGATAATACTCCGGCCACCAGGGTAAGTGTCGACCGGATTCTCCTGGTGCTGCAATGAGAAATAAGTACATCTTCTTCTGGTTTGAATGTAATTGTGTTTGACACGAGAATTGAATTGAATACGGGGAACCAAGCCTGTGTAGGCCACAAGGGTACAATCATGATTCCCCTTGCTTTCTCTGCAATAATTTTTCTTAAGGTTTTCAGAATTATCGAAAAAGGCGGGAAAGCGTAGAAGAAATAATTAGACCATCTTACAGTAAACGAATTTATGGCAAATGCGTCTGGGTCCCTGTGCCAGGATATATATTTTGTGCATTTTTTATTTATCCTGCTGGCAAATAGGTCTATTTGTGGTCTACCAAATTGATTTATTAGAGATTGGAATGCCCAGTTTTTTAATTCGAATTCTATGTCAGGGTGAAGACGACGTGATTCTGCATCTGCTATCACGTTTTCACTTGATTTGATATATGAAGCAAATACAAAAATACGGCGATTCTCACACCATTGCCAGATCTCTCTTGCGACTTGTGTTAGGTGGGGGTATTGTATGCCCCCCATGCGATTTATGTAAGAAATTGCCGTTGAGTTATCGACTCTTAGTATGACCTGGCAGTTATAAAGATCATTAGCGAAGATTTTTAGTGCTATAAAGGCAGCTAATAGTTCAAGATAGTTGATATGTTTCGCTATTTCACTCTGTGACCACTGGCCGCTCGCGGTCTCGTTTTTACAGGCCGCGCCCCAGCCAGTAGTTGAAGCGTCAGTAAATATTTCCCTACAAAAATCATCACTTCTAATAGGGTGAACTGAGCTTTCGATATTGTTTAACCACCATTGCAAATCAGGAAGTAGAGAATCTGGCAAAGACATGAACTTGTCATAGTCGTTAGTTCCGTTAAGGTTTAAAAATTTGCAGCGTTCTAGTTCCTTAGTATAGAGCCAGCCATATTCTATCGCAGGGCACGCGGACACTAGCAATCCAACTAACTGTGCAAATGCTCTTATTTTACAGCGTTGCATTGTCATGAATTTACTGACTAGGCATTTAATTCTTAATCTTTTCTCTAAGGGCAGGCTCACATGAAAACGCTTAGAGTCTAATATTAAACCTAGGAATTTACAGGTTGTGGATGGTTTCAACTCACTTTTTTCTTCATTTATGATGAAGCCTAACGCGATCAAAAATTTTTTAGTCATTTCAACGTTAATTAAGCATTGCTCGTAAGTGGGACCTATGAGGCACCAATCGTCTAAATATAGAGTAGAGATGAAACCAGCAGCTCGCAGTATCCTAATAATAGGTTTCATTAGTTTCGTGAACGTAAACGGGGCAGTGCATAAGCCAAAAAGCAAGACGTTAAATTCATATAACACTCCATCAAACAAAAATCTGAGATATTTTCTCGAAACTTCGTGAATCTTTAATAGAAAATAAGCGTCTTTAAGATCTAAGGTGGCCATAAAGCATTCGTGGGTTATAAGTTTGGTAGCAGTTCTCAAATCCTCTAATTTAAAATGTTCTGTCTGAATGAAGTTGTTTAGATTTTTTAAATTTAATATAAAACGCATCTTGCCGTTTGGCTTAGGTACAAGAAATATGTTTGAGATGAATTGATTTGTACAAGGTTCACATTGTGAAACTGCCCCTATTCGAACTAAACTATCGATCGCTTCGTAAAATTGTGATTTTTCTGACTCGGTAAGAATAGGCGGTGTCGGCACTGAAACTTGATTAACCGTTTGCGAAAAGAGGATCTTATGGCCTCTTATCCAAGAAAGGATCGTGCGATCATTCGTAATGAGAGACCATTGATCGTAAAAATGAGCCAATCTGCCTGCGTACTTAACTGTATCTAACGGCGCCAGGAGCGCGTCGCTGGCGGCTGATAGTGCGACGACGCGTTCGAGTAGTTCTGTGGCGGCGGCGGGGGTGGCGGGGGGCGCAGGGTCCGCGGCGGCGGGGGAGGCGGGGCGCGCGGCGTCCGCGGCGGCTGCGCACGCGGCGCTGCGGGCGCGCGGCTGCGCGGCGGCCCCGGACCCCTGCGCGCGGGGGCGGGAGCCCGCTGGTTTAAAGGCTTCAGTGATGACTTCTTGGGACCTCTCTTCGGATTGGGTTGCAATTCCAACCCAGACTTCGATACCGCCTTTGCTGACGTTAAGGTCGCAGATAAATTCTCACTAAAAAGTAATTTATCAATTTTTGTATTCGATAAATGTTCTCTCATTTTCTTTTTCAAATCACGTGTGATGAGATTACGACGAACTACAGAATCGCAATGCTGAGCATCACAAAGCAGACGTCCCAAATCCATTAGTTTGGATAACATGTCATTATTATTTACCTTGCAATTTAAATGATACGTTAGCACCTCAGCTAAACAAGAAATAGCGCTTGCCATTTGAGTCTGTCTTGATTTGATGCCGTTATCTCGACTGACACTCGCTTCTAGCATCGCGGCTTTTATTTCAGGATTTAATCCCGGGGCACAAATATAAGGACAATTTTCTGGCGTCAGATATTTGGCTGTTAGTTCCTTACGCTTTTCTTTGGTGAGGCCTTCTGTAGCTATGTGCTCAAAGCGCCTTGCAATTTCAATGTGCACGTTAGGGGCGAATTTTATCTCTTTTGAGGGATCGTCACCTAGTATTTCTAGTACCTCATTTTCCAACTGGATCTCTGAATCTTGTTCCTCAACTGCAGCTGAAGACGTGCCCGCCTCGTTTTGCTGCAGGTTGTTTTGTTCAGAAACGTTAGCCGCAATGCTGGACTCGTTCTGGAGCATCTCGTGATTATTATCGCCTTCTATAACTTCCGTGTCAACCAGCAAGGACTCTTCAAAGTTTTGTGAGTCCTGCTGTAACCACTCTTGTGGGCCGAGAGCGGCCATTACTGGAAAAGTAAAAGTGAAACATAATAATAAACACTGTATTCCAAAAGTACCTACTTATAAAAGTTTTTCGTACTGCAATCCGTATAATTTACATACATATTTGATTAATATGTAAATGTAAGATTCAAAACCTTTATGGTGGATAAAAAGTGTGTATCGTATCGGTGTCAGTGACAGTTCACACATACCTATACACTTCCAAACGTAAATACGTTTATGTACATAGTATAATTAATTATTTACAAGGCCATAATGTTTTAAAGGTGTATAGAAAAAACTTCGTGCGGCGGGTCAGCCCCAATGTCAGCCCAGATTGCATGACAATTCAAAACGTGAATACGTTATATGTACAACTATAAATGCGTGCGGTGGGTCAGCCCCAAGGTCAGCCCATATTACACGATTTAAATTCAGAACGTGAATACGTTCTTGCATATTCGAAAATAATCGAATGTGTACAACACCAAATGTTGTTAACGTGCATATAAATGCGTGCGGTGGGTCAGCCCCGAGGTCAGCCCATGTAGCACGATTTAAATCAGAACGTGAATACGTTCTTGCACAATCGAAAATAATTGAATATGTACAACACACACAGCATGTTGTCAATGTGCATACAAAAGCCTGCGATTGCACGACTTAATTCAAACGTGAGTACGTTTTTGCACATTCAAAAAATAATTATATACAAGACATTAATTATTATGTTAAATATGTACCTACATAAGAGAGCGTGCGGCGGGTCAGCCCCAATGTTAGCTCAGATTACACGACTTAATTCTTTTTATACACACTTGCGCATAGAAAGAAATTCGTATTATTAACGAATGTGGGTAGGTGCATGCATACGGATTGCAAGTATCGGTTTTTTGTTTATAATACTGCTATCAATAACTTTTATTATTTCTGTTACATACCTGAATTTTCGGATCCATTACCCAATGAGCACAAACGTGATGGACACGTTAAATCATCTTCATCTTCATCTGATGATGAAAATATGGTACCTTTACGAATCACTTGTTTTTCTAATCTTTTAATTTTATTTAAAAGATGTTTATAGTTATATTCTTGCTTGCGTTTCGACATTATTTTAACGTCTGAACACTTCTGTTACTTTAGTTAATAACGGGTATTGAGTGGTTGAGCACTAAAATGTGAATGACGCGAGCGCGGATCGTTACTAGATTATAAAGTGATACTGGCTGAAAGTACCCGTAAAAAAAAAAAAAAAAAAAAGATTTCTCAACTAGAGTGGTAAGAGTGGTGTCACTTATGTGTTACTACATGTGTTATACCTAATACTATCTACACTGATCTCGAGGACGAGGCGCAAGTATAATGCACGATTTTTTTCACTTCCCGCATACGAGGGGTTAAGATCCGACAGCGACGATTTTTTATACTTATACCTATATCTAAAACATTCCTAACTGTATAGCTATGTGCTAGGTTTTTATCTTATCTTAATTATTTATAAACACAAGATGTTAACTACAACATTTCCTGTCCTGAGGACGCTGTTTAAACTTTGACACGCCACTCATCATGACGCGGCAAAGTCTAGGAGATAAAAAATAGTTTAGCTTATGTAAAGCAGGTCCTCGCAATTAACCCTCGCATGACAGACACATACAGTCCCATTTCGCCGCCTTGTTAAATACCATATCATATGTATATATCCTATACTATCATAATGGAAGCAAAAGTAGCATAGGATACCTGCCAATCTCCGAGAGTCTTGTAACATGCGGCGGGGAAGGCGCTCGTCCTCCACCAGAGGTTCCACCGCTCCTCATAACCGCTGTAACCCTGGTACACCCGCCAGCCTCTCTCGCTGCATACCTGACCACAACCGTCGTAAAATCAACTTTACCCAAAGGCAAACTTCACAGCACAAACTATTGTACAGGACTAAGAATATTAAAGGCCACCACAAACCGGGAGCGAGGGCTGCCGATGGAGCGAGCACAGCGCGGTCAATAACACTGAATCATATATACGGTGACACACACCGGCAGCGAGGCACAGCGCATATTATGATTCAGTGTTATTGACAGCGCTGGGCACGCTTCGTCGGCGCCCCGCGCTCCTTGTTTGTGGTGGGTGGTCTTAAGCGGCTTAGCGCCATTTGCACGGTCCAGGGTTAAAAAATTTAATCGTTAACCCTGGGTTAAAGATGACAGTTCCATACATTTTGACACTTCCTAGCCCTGGGTTAGCACTTAACTCGGAGTTATATTGTTAACTCGGGTCTGTGCAAGCCGGCCTTAGGCGGCTAACTGGACGCCAGCGGGCAGCGGTACGGTGCGGCGAGCGTTTTCGGATCATTATTCGAGAGTTCCAACAGCCTCAGTTTCGTAGTCGTATTTTTTACGAATGGCCGTCAATTTTAATGGAGATTTTGGTTACCTATTTACTAGAGGTCTTGTACTACTCTTCTACTACTCTTCGTCTACGCTCTAATAATGACTTTTTTTTGTTCATAGCGTGGCAAAGATGCTCGACGTGCAATTATTATAGATGGAGTCATTCATAATGACATGTGCCGTGGTTCTTATTGCAATGTCACTAATGTCTAATTTTTACAAATTCACTCGTCTTCGTGAATGGCACTAGCTATACGCCACCTTACACTTCCTTAGACACCTCGTTTGACTACAATCACGTCTGATAGTAAGCGTACATACGATCTAAGATGAACCACCATTGTAAAGTTCCACTTACAGATTTGAAGACGGCCAGATTGTAGCGTTTCAGGAACGTAGAACATGGATGTAGGCAGGGAATTCCACACCTAAGCCGTCCATATAATATTGGAGTGAAATTTAAAAATACTGTCAACACAAGGGACGTGCTAATTACTTACTGACACCTCTGCCCTCGCCTCGCACCTAACCCTTGACCTGGCTCTCAATTAAGATGGGCGTCATTAGCTGGCCATGAAGGTATAATAACAATAGACAGACAGTTGGCAGAAAGACAATGATACTCCTGCGTTTAAGATGTAGGAAGGATTAAATAAAATTACCTTTATAAGCAAACTGGGTCCAGTGCCGTTGTCATTGAGCCGATAAATGAATGGCTCGTCGCTATCAAACAATTCATCCATGACTTGTTACGCTCCTGTAAACGTAGACCGAAACAAAAGTCCCATTTGTAAATAATATTTCAGTTTGCAAAACATAAGTGGCACGTTCGAAACTTAACGGTCTTGGTCGACCGCTAACACGCCAGAGCTCAAAACTTTCAGCATATTTCCCAAATATTTGACTCAGACAATCATATCATCACGCTAAGTTATTACACAAACAGATCTAACCTTGTCTTCATCACCGATTCCGTTTCTTCATGCGCCATCAAACTTTACAGTCGTGGAATAAATATGACAGCTAAACACGTGTACGCATGATATGAACGTCGCTCGCATGTCAGCTTATCGTGTCAGTCTCATCGAAATTCATCGCGAAAGTTAGGACACGTTACTACGTGTGCCGGGGCTCCGGTACCTCCGCGTAGCCCGACTGTCCCGCTCGCCCGCCCGCCCTAAACTGTCTCGCCTATCGCTTACACAAGCTTCAAACTGAGGTAACCCCAAGTGATTTATAACCCAGCAATTCGTGACACGCCCGCCTTTCCTCAAAAAGCCGAACCACGAAATTGCATTTAGTAATCAAATGACTTTTTATTGTGGTTGACAATTAACAAGAGAGTACCATCGTGTATAAATTTATAAACATTGAATACCAGAGAGCACGCATTAGCGTGACCTTTTTGCAAAATGACATAATAACTCTGCAGTTTATTGCAGTAAATGCTGGCATAAAATTTGATGGCTTTGCAATGCTATTTTTAATGCTTATTAAAATTGATTATTACTCTTGTAATTCAAAACAGTTCGTGACAAAGCTGCATCAAACCGTTGTAGCTCTAGTAATTAAGTTAAATTTTCCCTTAATTTCAGACTATGTCGTACTCAAATTATCGGCTAACGGAAACGTGGCAACGCCCTCTGTTCTGATTAAAAAACTTTAAAATTAGATTGAACTTTGAACTTCCTGAAGTAGTTAATGTAATTGTTGTAACCTAATTTTGCAACAAGCGGGTTGCGTGTTACGCGTGCGGCTCTTCCTAAAAATACGGCGTGTCCCGACTCAGTTACCGTTCAGGGGTAGACATGGACAAAAAGTCTTCGCTCTATGTACAGGATGTACATCTAAATTCTACCGTTCTGTTTACGTCGATTAAAATGTTTTTTAAGGTGCAAAAGATCTAAGAGAGAAAGAAGTTTGAGCTCGAGCTTGCATCTCTGAGTTTTGTGGAATTTATGTGCGAAATTACATTTGAAATTTACCATTAGCTATATGGTGAAGGAAAACAACGTGAGTCAGCCTGCACACAGCTGAGAAGAAATTCAATGATGTGTGTGAAGTTCCAAATCCGCACTGAGCCTGCGGGCCAAAATCCTCTCATTCTGAGAGGAGGCTTGTACCCTTCAGTGGGACGCATATAGGATAGGATGATGATAATAATGATAATGACGATACATAAGAGTTTTATATTGCAGAACACTAGATGTCCACTTTGTTTTTGGATCAGATAAATAAAACACGTATTACCAATGTACGTGCTACGGCTAACAAAGTGAAGCCCGCTGTGCAGGCCCGTGGGCAGACCACGTTAGCCGCATGGATCCAAACAGGTGGGTTAAAATAGCCACGGATTGGATACCACAAGATGAATGGAAGCAGTGCTGTAGGCTCAGGGCACGCTATAGCGAGATGACTTAATTAGATGTGCCGGACATCAAAACCAGGAAAAGTCGAGAGAATGAGCGGTGCCTTTACACACCCAGCTGTACATTCCTTCAGGCTAAATAACAATATGCATACTAAGTGATATTATAAACTAGCTTATGCCCGCGGCTTCGCCCGTGTTGTATTTTTTACACGCTTTATATTAGCTTCACCTGTATGTTTGTATGTATGTATGTTTGTATGTATGTTTGTATGTTTGTTTGTAACCGACTCCTTAGGGCGCGATTTTGACCCACTTCCCGGTTTCCCATTGAGCTGAAATTTTGCACATATGTGTAAATTGGATGACAATGCAATATTATTGTAACATGGAGCTGATCTGATGATGGAGCTGGATGATGGCCATAGGAACTATGTAATAAAACAACACAATCCCGTCGAGTTTGGGCTCGTTTGATTCGTCTTGACGAGCACTTTGATCCTAGATGGTAACCAGGGTCTGATGATGGAGCTGGAAGATGGCCAAAGGCACTCCACAATAAAACGACACAACCCCATCGAGTTTGGGCTCGTTTGATTCGTCTTGACGAGCACTTTGATTCCATATGGTAACCAGGGTCTGATGATGGAGCTGGAAGATGGCCAAAGGCACTCCACAATAAAACGACACAACCCCATCGATTTTGGGCTCGTTTGATTCGTCTTGACGAGCACTTTGATCCCATATGGTAACCAGGGTCTGATGATGGAGCTGGAAGATGGCCAAAGGCACTCCACAATAAAACGAAACAACCCCATCGAGTTTGGGCTCGTTTGATTCGTTTTGACGAGTACTTTGGTCCTAGATGGTAACAAGAGTCTGATGATGGAGCTGGAAGGGGGGTAGGTGGCGGGTTGGGGGGGGGGGGGGGGGGGGGGGGTTTACGGGAAATAGGGTGGGGGTGTTGGGGGGTTCGGGGTTAAGTGATTTTGGGGGGTTGTGGGAAATGGGGAGGGGGTAAGAGGCCTAGATGGTAACAAGGGTTTGATGATGGAACTGGAAGGGGGGGCGGTAGGTGGCGGGGTGGGGGGTGTGGGAGGGGTGGGGTGGGGGGGCATGTGACGGGTGGGGGGTGGGGGGTGGGGGGGGGTTGGGGGGTTTTCCGGGGGTATGGGGGTTCGGTGTTAGGAAGGTTGGGTTTAGGTGGTTCAGGGGTTTGTAAAATGAGGATGAGGTAAGGGGGGTTTAGGGGATTGGGGGTAAGGGTGTGGGGTTTGGGGGGGGTTGGGGAAATGGGGTGGGGGATGTTGGGGGGTTGGGTTTAGGGGGTTTAGGCGTTGTAGGTGAGGGGGTAAAGTTAGAAAGAAAAAAATGCAACTAAAAAATAGAAAATAAATAATAGTTTAAAAAAACTAAAAAACACGCTTTAAAAAATAAAAAAAAAATTTTAATAAATTTCCATTCACTATTCTTATAGTGCAGTAAAAAATCTTAATAAGCAATTATTATATTGTTATATCCAGATCAAAATTTGTAAACAATTCTAAATATTGATAAAATAAATAATAATAGTTTAAAATATTTTATTGTAAAAAAGCGTGGGGTGCATGGTGTCAATTGTCAAGGATTGTCATTTTGATAACATCTTAAAAAGCACCCCACGCTTTTTTTACAATAAAATATTTTAAACTATTATTATTTATTTTATCAACATTTAGAATTGTTTACAAATTTTGATCTGGATATAACAATATAATAATTGCTTATTAAGATTTTTTACTGCACTATAAGAATAGTGAATGGAAATTTATTAAAATTTATTTTTTATTTTTTAAAGCGTGTTTTTTAGTTTTTTTAAACTATTATTCTAAAATGCATACGAACCTTATCCTGACAATAACGAACACATAAAAGAAAGATTTATCCAATTTGGTGCAATCGTTGGGAAGTTATGCGCGTACAAACATTTCGGTGATTCATTTTTATTTATATAGATTCAAAAGTAACTCGGTCTGTCTGTCTGTTACCTTTTCACGTTCAAACCGCTGAACCAATAAATTTAGAAGATATTTGGCATAGAGATAGTTGTATAGTTTCCGCGGGATCGCGACAAACGAATTCTTCGCAGACGGAGTCGCAGGCAACAACCAGTAAATAATAAAATTCTGATCCCATTACATCTTTGCAGGGATGTTAACTCTAGTGAATCTCTAAAATACCTTGTTAAAGTACAGAATTGAAATGAAACCTGTTAATATGCAACAACATTAAATTTATCAACATGCATCATCATTCATCAGACGACCACGTGAAAAAATCCAGGCTAAATCATTGAACCAGAAGAATCATTCTGTGACTACCAGTACACCTATACAAGGCTATTCTGGAGAAACGATGAGGACAAGCCCTACATGACTCAGTGAATCTCATTCTGAGAGGAGCCCTGTCCTCACCGCTGGCATGTAATATATAAACCGGAGATAAGTGGATTATTCGCGGTAGTTCCTTTGGCTGTTCCTTTGAAGGAACTATTGTCTTTTTTCGCACTAGTTCCTTCACAAGAGATGAAGGAAAAACTGCGTTTATTTTTCACCTTTTTTCCTTGCCGCAGTAGCACCTTCAGTTCTAGCAATGGAACAAAGGCGAAAAATGAACGCAGTTCTTCCTTCATCTCTTTTGAAGGAACTAGTGCAAAAAAAACGCAATAGTTCCTTCGAAGGAATAGCCAAAGGAACTACCGCGAATAATCCACATAAGTGATAAATTATTTGTTACTAGCTGATGCCCGCGGCTTTGCCCCGTTGTATTGTTTCTTAAATTTCTTTCATCAGAACCTTCTCCTGACAATAAAAAACGCAACAAAAAAAGAATTATCCAATCTGGTGCAGTCGATCGGAAGTTATGCGCGTACAAACATTTCGGTGATTCATTTTTATTTATATAGATTAATAAAAACAAGCAGTTACGCAGACGTGATCCTACCTTAAGTGAGAATAAGATAAGATAAGATAATTTTTATTTCATAATTTGCAGTACAAAGTAACAAAAGATACAATATTTTACAAAAAGTCTATGTAACACGTGTGCCTGCACTAGGGTTACCAGAATAGAAGTCATGTAAAAATATGCTGAAAATTGATGGCGGATAGTAGTTTGGCATTAGAAGAAATTTTACTGCAATTACCGTCGTCGTGAAGGTCGTTTGTCATCATTAAAATAAAGGTCTAAAGTTCGAAGGTGAAACAAAAATGTTCGAGCTCTAAATTGAAGTCACAGTTGACACAGATACTGTAATAGCATGAAATAATGTCATTTATTATACCTAAAGAAACTCTTTGTGTCGACGGGAATAGAACCGATGCCTCCAAACGAAGTCAGGGCTCAATATGAATAGTTTTATTTGTAGGCAGACGCAGTTCGTAAAAATGTATGTGACAACACTGATGCCGCATGCAGCAGCTACTCCAGGCCACTGATAACGATGGCGAATTGATTCAAACGCCATCCTGGTTGATATTGAATTTTATACTTATATTACGCTGATTCCAATTAGGTATAACTTCTATATCGCCCAGGGGCTAAATTCAGGAACGGCCCAACACGGTTTGCGAGCAGTAATTCAATCGTTTTGGAGAGGATAGAAATGGGTTGAGCTTGGGATTAGCCTTATTTTCCTGTTAATTCGCTTTATAAATAAATAAATAAACAAATAAATAAAGCTCATCCCAAACTCAGTCCAAACCTCTCGCAAACCAGTGATTTTTGGCGTTCCTGAATAACAGTTCAAACCAAACCCAACCCAAATGATTGAATTACCGCTACCAAACCCGTGAAGGCCCGTTCCTGAATTTAGCCCCAGGATGTCGTTTGAATAAATTCGCCTTTCAACCGTGGTATATTTAATCTGTGGCCAAGCCAGTCGCAGTATAGCACGGAGGTTTAATGGATGTGCGCAACGCACGCTCTGCAAAGTGCAAGGTCGCTGCAACCGCACAACCTTAACTTTCATCAACTATTTTAACCCTCAACAACTGTACAAATTCCAAACTATTTATTAAAGAAAGTGACTTTTTACCTTCAAAAAGTTTCAATTACTACACTCAAGAAAATATTACGGGTCATTAACATAAAAATTAAACTCACGTTTATGATCGAGATTAGCTTGACTTGTTTTGAACTAATCCGTAGCCCTTCATCACGGAGCACATGCCACGGCGGCTGCTGCCAAACGCGCACAACGCGCCACCGCTCTGTTCGCGCGGCAGCTCGACGCAACTGACAGCGACACACAGCTACCTCCGTTTTCATCGCCATTTTAAATTTTGAAAAATTGTGTAGACGTATGATTTTATGCCTAATCATTTTTAAGCTATGGTGTAGGTGCTTTGGGATGACGCCTGTTGTGGATAGGACTATTGGAACTACGTAACGTACATTATTGTTAGTATTATTTTTGGGTTTTCTTACACCTGCATAGTCCAAAGCGATATAGGAACTTAGTATCAAAAAGTTCCATATAATGTTTGAATTCATTAAACTATTTTTATGCAGCGATAACTTTTTCACACAAAGATTTGGGATTACCTGCTATAGTAAAAGTTTTAGAACGAATAAGCTGTCCAGTGACATGTCGCTTGTCCTTATTGGTCAATAGGCCAATCTCCCCATCATCCTTTATTTTGCAATCTTCCCAACTAGCAAGCCAATTATGATTTGAATAACTTAAAAGAGTTAAAAAGGGTAATTTCAAGGTCCTGTCTGTTGCATTCGATTATGAATGCCCTTTCAAAAGGTACTTGATTGGAATTAAAATAATAAATGGTTTATTACAACCCATCCCACTAATGAATATAATTGTAAATGATTTCTTTGAATGTATGGGTGTGTTGATGTTCGTAACTATAATCATCATCATCATTTCAGCCGAAAGACGTCCACTGAACATTGGCCTCCCCCAAGGCTCGCCAAACAGATCGGTCCTGCGCCATCCGCATCCAATGCGTTCCCGCTACCTTCACCAGGTCATCGCTCCATCTTGTTGGAGGCCTACCCACACTGCGTCTTCCGGTCCGCGGACGCCACTCGAGAACCTTTTGGCCCCATCGGCCGTCAGTTCTACGGGCGATGTGCCCTGCCCACTGCCACTTAAGTCTAGCGATTCTTCGAGCTATGTCCGTGACTTTAGTTCTTGCGCGGATCTCATCATTTCTAATGCGATCCCGCAGAGGAACTCCAAGCATAGCTCTCTCCATCGCCCTCTGAGTGACTTTGAGCTTTCTTATAAGGCCCATCGTTAGCGGCCACGTCTCAGTGCCATAAGTCATCACTGGCAACACACACTGGTCAAAGACTTTTGACTTGAGACACTGCGGTATATTGGACGACAAGATACTGCGGAGCTTCCCGAACGCTGCCCAGCCGAGCAACCGTAACTATAATCAATATCACGCTAAAACGGTTTGACGGATTGTGATGAAATTTGGCACACAGATAGTTCATAATCTCGATTAACAAATAGTTTACTTTTTATCCCGGAAAACTGCATAGTTCCCGCGGGACAGCGATAAACGAATTCTTCGCAGACGGAGTCGGGAGTCGCAGGCAACAGATAATAATGAATAAAACAAAAAATCCGTCAAAAAACATTTAATTAACTAAAACCAATTAGTACCTTCTATTTATTCATCGATCAACACTTGTTTTTTTCTAAAATAAATAAATAATTGCTATTTGACATAAAGTTACCTGAGGTAAAACCCACTACGGGGTTATTGCGTTTATTTGAGTTATCTTTCAAACAACGTGAGTTACAACATACCATATAGTGATAGACACTTTAACTACTTGGAGGACAACACAGAGGGCGTCTTGGTGAATCGTAGGTACCTATTCAAGATATCGGTCATTTTGAAATTTAGTACCATAACAGATGCAGTGCGTGGGGTAAGTAAATAAAAATCCTTTTAAATCCAATTTTTTTAGGTTTGTGGTGTTAATTTGTATAAAGATGACCAGTATTAGTTGGTTCACATGTCTGAATTATAATTTGTATTCAAAATGATTTTCTCTCAGAATTATTACCATTTAAAATTGTTAGAGTTTAGCAAGCTAATACCAATAAAAGGATAAGAATTCTACAACGCTTTTTATTGAATATATTTAACTGGTAGTTCTACTTGACATGACATACCTGACAGACAACTGAAAAGTCTTCTAAAGCAAACCATAAACGAGAACTAAATAATGTAAACCTATTTTGATGTAAAATCATATCCTAACACTCCCACTGACTTTACATCAAGTAAATAAAACATTTTGGCAATGCAATCTTCTGATAGAAACAACAAAACAAACTAAAACACAATTAGTTAGGCATTAACAAGATTGATCTCCCACTGCTTAATTAGACCCATTCATCGTTAAACATAAAACCCGGTTTCTATTAATAGAGAACTTTTGATAAGTTAGAGCTTTTGTTAAAAAATCTGCCAATTGGTTAGAGCTTTCAATGTATTCTACTGTTAATATTCCTTGCTCAACCTTTTCTCTAATAAACTTGTACCTTACATCAATGTGTTTTGATCTCTGGTGATATACCGGATTGCAAATTAATCTTATAGCAGCTTGATTATCTACAAAAAGGCATATAGAATTTTTGGGTTCCCCTAGTTCGTTCAAGAACTGTTTGAGCCACAGGAGTTCCTTGGTGGCATCGCAAGCAGCCATGAACTCTGCTTCCATAGTAGAAAGCGCAATGGTTTGTTGCTTTCGGCTTGTCCACGTGATTGGTCCATTATTCATTAAAAACAAATAACCGGTTGTTGACTTCCTTGTCTCTATGTCACTAGCATAATCTGAGTCTGAGTAACCTACTACACCAGCACTTCCTTTATACTCTATGCCAAAATATCTCGTTCCAATTAGATACCTAATTATGTGCTTAACTGCTTTCACGTGATTAGAGTTCGGGTTGTTAACATACCGGCAAACTAAATTAACGGCGTACGAAATATCTGGCCGCGAGACTAAAGCCAAAAACAGCAAAGAACCTACTGCCTCCCTATAAGGAAAACTGACAGACTCTTCCTCTCCTTCAACTGAGCTTTTCAGTACAACATTGCAGTCTATAGGTGTAGAGCAAGCACTAGCACCAATCATATTGAACTTTTTTATAATCTGTTCTGTGTAGCTTGCTTGACTTACAATGATAGACTTTTCAGTTTTCCTTATCTCTAATCCAACATAACAATTCAAGTCTAGAACTTTTATTTCAAAAGTTGTTTTCAGTGCCTTAATAACTAAATCAAGGGTATCATTATTTGAAGCAAATATAAGTCCGTCATCAACATAAAGTATTAACAAAACCCTTTCATTATTAAGACGACTGCTGAATACACAACTATCCGAGTCCAATTGGACAAACCCAAATGATTTCAGAAAGCTAGTGAACTTAATGTTCCAACACCGCGGTGCTTGTTTGAGCCCATATAGAGACTTATTGAGTTTGCACACTTTACCAGCTTCAGCAAACACTCCTTTTGGAATCTCCATTACAATATCTTCATCAAGGTCTCCATACAAGAATGCTGTTTTTACATCGAATTGTACTATTTCATAATTATATTTGGCGGCCAAGCTTAATAACACTCTGATTGAATCGTATCTAGTTGTTGGTGCAAATGTTTCCGAATAGTCAATGTCTCTAACTTGACTGAATCCTCTAGCACACAGTCGTGCTTTATATTTCTCGATTGCACCTTCTTTATTCTTCTTAATTTTGAAAATCCACTTTGATGTGATTGCTTTTTTATTAGTTTTGTCAATGATAGTCCAAGTATTATTTTCATCATGAGCTTTCAGCTCCTCTTTGATTGCAGCTAACCATTTGCTAGACTCGTTGCATTTTATCGCCTCGTCATAAGTGGATGGTTCGTAGGATTCAACTAAATTAGCCTCATAATTTACAGGCACCCTAGGTCGTAGAGTCATTGTAGGGACACCTGATGCACCGCGTACTGTTTGAGGAGGTTCAAAAGTTAAGTCACTATCATCACTGCTTCTAAGACTTTCATAACTAGTGTCACCTTCTTGTGATCGTGGGCTTGACGGCTCTCCTGAAGCTGGAATTTGCTCTGAGACCACATCACAGGGAGATTCAATAAACTCAACTGTAACAGGTACCTTGTTGAAAGGAACCTCGCTATCTTCATCAAAAGTGACATCTCGAGAAATCCTTACTTTATTTGTGTCAGGATCAAACATTCTATAGTTTTGATTTTCATAACCTACTAGAATCATCTTTTGACTTTTTTTTTCCCATTTTGTTCTACATGCGTCTGGAATATGAACGTAACCAATTGACCCAAATATCTTCAGATGTTGTATATCTGGTTTCTCACCAGACCAAATTTCAATTGGTGAAATATTTGGGGTCTGACTGGAAGATGTCCTGTTCAACAGATACACCGCACAACCCACAGCTTCTGCCCACAGCTTCATGGGCAAACTGCGTCCATAAAGCATTGTACGGGCACTTTCGACAATCGTACGTATCTCTCTCTCCGCCCGTCCATTTTGCTGAGGTGTGTATGGAGCAGTACATTCGTGCACAGTTCCATTTTGATTTAGAAACTCTTTAAAATTATTATTGACATACTCTGTACCATTATCAGAGTGTAAAATGCCTACATTATGGCCAAATTTATTGAGTACAATGGCGTTAAATGTTTTAAAATGATCCAACACCTCACTTTTGTGCCTCATGAAGCAAACATACAAGTAACTTGAGGCCGCATCTTTAAAAAGGACAAAATATCTCATACCTTGCACCGAGGACTCACTCATAGGCCCGCAGACATCGCTGTAGACCAGGTCTCCCGGGCCAAGCTCACCTCGAAGAGAACTGTGGAATGGTATACGGGTTTGCTTTCCATACATGCACGCTTCACAAACAAATTTTTCAATATCACTTTCGTTGCACTGAAGCTGTCCATTTTTAATCATTTTTCTAATTTCTTTCACATTCAAGTGTCCAAGCCTTTCATGCCAAACCTTCAAACTTCCTTCTGATGCTTGTACTGTATTACAACTTGCACTGCTAACTGTTTTAAAATTCATTTCGTAAAGATTATTTGACTTTTGAGTTGCAGTTAAGACAACTTCATTGTCTTTGTAGATAAGAGCAGATGTGTCTTTCTTCAAAATCACAAATCCTAAACGCATAGCAGCTCCTTCAGAGAACAGATTTCTGCAAAGTTCTGGTACGTACAAAACTTCTTTCAAAACATTTGTCTCCCATTGCCCATTAAGACATTTCTTAATCAGCACCGTGCCCACACCTTTCACTTTAAGTTCAATTTGGTTGCCTAATTTCACCGTTCTGTTGCAGTTACTGTTATATTCTTGTAGATACAGGAAAAAATCCTTTCTATAGGTCATGTGTACAGAAGCTCCACTGTCTAGCAACCAAACGTCATCATTACAATTAGTGGCAGCACAGGCTTTTTCAGCTACATGAAAGGCTACCATAATACTCTTGTCTTGGTTGGTATTGGGAGGTCTTGGTCCTGGTTTCCTTGCACGACATTCTCTAGCAAAATGGCCACGCTTGTTGCAATTATAGCAGACAAAGCGTTGGCGAGTATTCATGACGTCATCTTGATTCTGTTTCTGTTTTTCTTGGGCCGTCATAAGTGCCACTTCATTCTGTTCTTCAGCTGTCAAACTGGCTTCTTCATCCATAAGTCGAGCAGTAAGGTTGTGAATTGTTTGTTGATTTTTATCAAGCGACATCCATGCCTGTCTTAACGAACGATACTTTGATGGTAACGTACTAATAATTTTGGTAATAATAGCTGTCTCGCTAATTGTTTCACCACTATCCTTAAGTTGCTGTGCAAGGCTCTCGACTTTAGAAATGTGTTGTGCTACGCCATCTGACGGAATCATCTTGTAGTTATAGAATCTCTCATGAACTAACATTTTATTGAATTCCGACTTTTGCTCATAAATAGATTCAAGCTTATCCATAATTTGCTTAGCATTCTCGCAATTTTCTACAAGCGCAATTTGTCTGTAATCCATCGCAGACGTTATAATGAACATTGCGGTGCCGTGATTTTTCTTCCACTCTTCATTTTCTTTCGCATCTTTCGGTTGCTCCGTACTGATGTTTATTCCCTTCGCTCGCAATGCGCATTTAATTTGGAACTTCCACTGACGAAAATTATTGCCATCAAAACGCTCTACATTCATTTTTAATCCTGAAACTTCCATTTTCACTTTTGACAGGAAAAAATTTTCACTTCATATTTCACTATATTTTATACCGAGATAAATATACTTCACTGCTCTTTACCACTTTTATTGATGCTGGGCCACATAACCTGTTAGAGTTTAGCAAGCTAATACCAATAAAAGGATAAGAATTCTACAACGCTTTTTATTGAATATATTTAACTGGTAGTTCTACTTGACATGACATACCTGACAGACAACTGAAAAGTCTTCTAAAGCAAACCATAAACGAGAACTAAATAATGTAAACCTTTTTTGATGTAAAATCATATCCTAACAAAAATGATTGGAAGATATTTATGAAATTTTTCTAAATGCGTTAGTATAATTGAGGTTATTGCGTCTGTGCAACGCACTTTCCCCAATGTCAGTGGTCAATAACCTTTTTAGGGTTCCGTAGTCAACTAGGAACCCTTGTAGTTTCGCCATGTCTGTCCGTCTGTCTGTCTGTCTGTCTGTCTGTCCGCGGCTAAGCTCAGAGACTGTTAGTACTAGAAAGCTGTAATTTGGCATCAATATATATATCAGTCACGCCGACAAAGTGATTGAATAAAAAAAAGTAAAAAAAATTTTTTTAGGGTACCTCCCATAGACGTAAAGTGGGGGTGATTTTTTTTTTCTCGGCTAACCCTATAGTGTGGGGTATCGTTGGATAGGTCTTTTAAAATCATTGCGGGGTTGCTAACATGATTTTTCTATTCAGTGATCTGTTTGCGAAATATTCAACTTTAAAGTGAAAATTTTCATTAAAATCGGCCGTCCCCCCCCTCTAAAATCTAAACTGTTTGGTGGAAAAGTTTGAAAAAATTCAGAAGGGTAGTAAATATATCAAATTTACTAGGAAAATTATAGCGGCTAAGATAGCTTGGATATTATTTGTAGTTTAAGAGTAAATAGTAGCCTAAGGTATAAAACATACCTAAACTTGGGTGATTCCGTACACATACGAAATCCTTAGAAAAATATTACTTGATTTTTTCGTAATGGCTACGGAACCCTACCTTGGGCGTGTCCGACACGCTCTTGGCCGGTTTTCTAGATAGTGTAACTTTGAGAGTTTTAACATATAAATAAATGACTGAATCCTGAAAGTGTATTTACTTTAGATTTTCACTGATATGAAAATTATTAATTCTCTAGCCACATTAGTACAGTCAAAACCGTTTATAACGACATTCAAGGGACAGCAATATTTGGTCTTTAAACACGGTTGGTCATTGTAACCAGTGTTACTTTGAAATATAAGATCATGTTGGGTTTTTTTCTTGGTCGTTACATCCAATATGTCGTTGTAATTGGTGTGCGACACCAACGTATAAACGGTTTTGACTGTACTTACCTGCTTATTTAATTTTTCATTAGTTTTGAACATGAAACTACCGTGAGACTCACTCAAAAATCTTAAATAAAAATTAAACCGCCTTCAAAAAACACCAAGGGACTAAAATAAAAATTTAACATACTACAACAACCGACGAATTGTGAACCTCCTCCTTTTTGAAGTAGGTTAAAAAATGTTTACAACACCTGCAGGGTAATTGTGTAACTTTTTTGACACTCGGCATCGGATTGAAATTACAGTTTTACATGGAGCTTTAGTAGCTAATGCTTAGTACCGTAAGGTCGGGGTACTTTGACCCATTGGAGGCTTATTTTGGCCCATATGAAAACCACATAAAAACAAAAACGTGATTGATCAATTAACAGCAACCACATGGAAAAGAGCCATAATATTCTCAAAGCAATGATAAAACCAGAACCGAGTTAATCCCAAAGGCCAAAGTTACCCTTCAGGACCAAAGTAACCCGACTTTACGGTACTTGTCACTTACACTTGTCAGAAGTGTGTAAACATATGTATTGTACAAGTATTGTATTGTAATATCGTAAGGTCGCGGGTGAACAAAGTAATTGTTTCAGTTCATTATTGTACAAGTTCTTTAGTATTTGTCATTAGTATTGGTGATTAGCGACTTATCTGCAGAGTGACAAGTGGCAAGTAACCGTCTACACATGGGTGTTAGAGATTGGTATTAGCAGTCACAAGAGCTCGTCTTCTCTGGGTATAAAACTGGAAAACAAAGTAAACAATACACTTGAGTTATACCTAATCAAACTTCACTTGAATGATTGTTGATGAAATGAATGTTCACACCGCTCGAATTAGTATTATTTTTTACATCTACATATCGGGTGGATGACGACGGGGTACCTTCCCGAAAACAAGTGATAGTGTTGCCTAAACTGAACAACTTTCTCAAGGAACATAGATCGAAAAACGAAAAAAAAATTTTGACTCCCATACAAAATGTATTGGTTAGCTGACCGACTTACTACGGAAAGGCGAAAAAAAAATAGTTTTTCGACCTATGTTCCTTTGAGAAAGTTGTCCAGTTTAAGAAACACTATCACCTGTTTTCGGGAAGGTCCCCCGTCCTCATCCACCCGATAAGTATATAAAAATGTTCGTCTGTATGTCCTTTATAGAATCGTAAACTATGCATTTTATCATGTGATGATCATTAGCAAAGTTGTTGTGCATGAGCCAAAGAAGGTTTCTGGGTTGGTACGACCAATTTTCGATAGATGGCACCACTGTCATTCCAATGTAGCTCGACGTCTTCAATCGATACATTACTGTCTACGCCTACGAAGTCGCGGGCAAAAGCTAGTGCTGTATAAAATTTCATAACTTGGCAACATTATTTTTTATATACACCGTGAAATTTTAGTGGTAGTTTTCCCGAAACGAGGTGATTTAGTTTCGATTGTACAATCGATTTATAATTACTATTTTGACTAGAGTCAAAAATCCAATTGTGAAAAACGAAAGTCGAAAATGACCGCAAACCAATAGTAACCCTTCGCTGGTACAAGTAGCGTACGATCGTACGATAGGTTAGGTACCAACGAAGCGTTACTATTGGTTTGCGGTCATTTTCGACTTTCGTTTTTCACAATTGGATTTTTGACTCTAGTCAAAATAGTAATTATAAATCGATTGTACAAACGATAATAAA
Organism: Archips crataeganus; assembly: GCA_947859365.1. Classification (NCBI taxonomy): domain Eukaryota; kingdom Metazoa; phylum Arthropoda; class Insecta; order Lepidoptera; family Tortricidae; genus Archips; species Archips crataeganus. The sequence goes on along the minus strand of OX402049.1, from coordinate 4,360,435 downwards.
TCACCTCGTTTCGGGAAAACAACCACTAAAATTTCACGGTGTATAGTTTAGTTACTTTCTAAAGCGTTTTCCAGTTTTTATCACAATGCTCCTAAATTTAAAAAATATAATTTTTAAATACTTAAGCGTCTTGTAAACCAAAGATACTAAGTTGAAAGTGTTGAATCTTATGAACTTATGAGGCTATCTATGCACACCGTGCATTTTTAACGCGCAGAGGACGCACAGTTACTTAACGCGCATCGACGGGCATTTTAATTTAATGTGTACCATTTACTTTTTTTAATGATATTCATGAAGAAAAACAGTGTCCTTATTTTTTGATCCAATTTTGTTTATTTTTTTTACAGTTTACTTATATGGCTATATAAAGTAAACTGTAAAAAAACATATAATAGCCACAAAACTGACGCTAAAAACCTATGAAAAATTAGGGTAATTTTTTTACTATCACAAAATAAGCAAACACCAAAACTAACAAATCCTGAAAAAAAATTAGCAGGTAGGTACATTTTAAATAAATAAAAAAGAATTTGCAACACCGTGGTCGCGCGTCGTCTGCGTCTATATAAATAATACGAGGTGTGAATATGCCTTTAAGGGGCCTTTTTCATCCATCACCCATTGATTAATTTTAACTGACGGATAAATGTGATGCCATCTCAGTCTATTCGAACAAAACAAACAGAGACGGCATCACATTTATCCGTCAAATAAATTTGATCAATGGATGATGAAACAGGGGGTTAATAAACAAAATTGAAAAACGTTCATGCACTAACCCCATTGTTACCTTATAATCCTAAAAATTCTACATTTAAAAAAGTACAAAATGTAGTTGTAAAACTTATAAATAATGTAGGTACATTGTGCCCATTGCCAGTAGAAAAAGCAAACGATATTTAGTAATATTGGTTAAAAAAATTATATGAAGAATATTTCTTATTTTACGCACATTCGAAACAAGGAAAAATAAAAATAATACCTTCTGACGCACAGCTTTTTGAAGACAAAACAAAAAACAGGAAAGTTCTTCTTTGTGCCAGACAGTGCAAAGCTTCCCACTCAACCACAGCGATAAATATAATTTTTTGCCTTGAAACCTTTTATCTGACAGTAAGTAGGTACTGTGTATTATTGCATTGCACAGAACGAATAATGCGAGGAATAAAATGTAATTTTTTATTTATTTCTTTCAGGGCACATTGCTCGTAGAACTGACGGCCGATGGAGCAGTAAGGTTCATAAGTGGCGACCGCGAACAAGACGGACTAACGATCAGGGCCCAATTGCATAAAAAAGTACAACTTATATTACAAGCGGAACTCCCTTTCTAGTTAATATAACTGAAGCGAGAGATCCGCTTGTAATATTAGTTGTAGAGCTTGTCAAAGTGCCTTACACACGGGCTTAGTAGCTAATGCTTAGTACTGTCATTTACACTTGTCAGAAGTGTGTAAGCATATTGTACAAGTGCTTAGTATTATACGTATTGTACAATACACGCATCTGACAAGTGTAAGTGACAAGTACTAAGCATTAGCTACTAAGCTCGTGTAAACCTAGCATAATTTAAAATGACGCGCCCCACCACCGCATTTACGCACAGGATTATTCAAGCGATTTGTCGATCGTGATGTTGCACACTGATCATAGTTAACGGAATAGTTGGCGCTCCCAAATAGATGAAGAGTTGTAGTTAATATTTGCACGCACTCGTCCAAATTAACTGATTCACTAAAGGGGCGCGCGCCATTTTAGATTAGACAACCTCTACTTTGTTATGCAATTGGGCCTTGGTGTCGCGGACAGCGAAAGAGCAAATCGTGATGGAACTCTTTGGGGGAGACCTTTGTCTAGCTATGGACGTCTTTTGGCCGATATGATGAGATAATTATTCTTTTCGAGAACCTTAGCATAATTTTTTCTACTAATTTGCACACACGTTTTTTATAGAATTTACTAAACTACGGTACCCAGATGTTATCCTTTTAGAATTATAATTTCTCAGCATCATAGTGAAAACATCGACTTAAAATGAGTTTAACTCGATATGTTTCGGGCTAATCCGTAGCCCTTCTTCTCGGAGTCACACGTCACGGCGGCTGCCATATAACATGTCGAGTTAAACTCGTTTTAAAACGTGAGTGATCCGTTTATTTTCACTATGAGTGAGCCTCTCGGTAGTTTCATGTTTAACTCTCATCATCATCATCATTTCAGCCGAAAGACGTCCACTGCAGAACTTAGGTCTCCCCCAAGGCTCGCCAAACAGATCGGTCCCGCGCCATCCACATCCAACGTGATCCCGCAACCAGGTCGTCGCTCCATCTTGTTTGAGGCCTACCTACACTGCGTCTTTCGGTTCGTGGAATCTTTGCAATAATCCATTTTATTAAATGGCTTTTTAAACATATATCGACGCCTCGGGCCTTTCGCTCGCGTATCATTTCTATTCCTTTGTTATTAATTCTGTCTACATACACAAAACGAAGTTTCTGACAAATTTCTACGACTACGGTAGTGGGTTAAAATTGACTTCTTAGGTTTTTATTATGTTGTTAGTACAAGAATGAAGCTAATAAAAGCACGTTAGTTAAACTAACTAGCAACAACAGTCTTTAAAAGTTTTACCAACCACTTAAAAGTTTATTCAATTCTTTATAAATCTTTCCACAACGTCAAAATGAAAAGCCAATTCGTCACATAACCCTTCTTTGCATGATTTTTTATTCATTTGTGAAATTAATCAGGATAAATGTTAATTGATCTCTAGCATAAGGGAAACATTTAAAAATATTTATTGAATCAGGCGTTTACTTTGCGGAGGTCCATATTAATGAAGGTCGCGGGTGAGCAAAGTAATTGTTTCATCACTATGCCAAGAAGGGTTAAATTATCGGTGCAAAGTTCTCAAAGTGCTCGTACGCAAGAAATCTCAAGTTATATTGTAACTATACATTACTCGTACATTTTTCGTTGACTAGGTACAGGTACAGGACAATAGCAAAAACTTTAATCCCTTCAATTTACAAAGGCCTGCGCCAGCACAGGAATATCCTAAGCATTTACAAATAATATGTATTTACAAAATCTACTATAAATCGTACTATTCATGGCATCACAGAATGAATTTGGCATATTTTAGCCAGTGGTGGGTAATTACGACTGAATAAACTTGCAAAAGTATGTCAAGATTTTTTAGGGTGCAGTTAAAACACAACCTGTACCTATTTGTCGACCCGGAATGAATGACGATAATGCACGGCCTGATAATTGAAACCCTCATTATTGGCCATTGTTTGAAATTTCTATACTAGAAATGATTAGGTACTTAACTACATGTCAACGAACATGAACAACCAAAAGCCATGGCGTCGGGCTAACCAGCCAAATGCAATATTTGTAATTGACTTTCACGCGTCCCATTATCGACGTAATCTTTAGTTTAGTCGTTTAATAATTATCGACGTACTTTTTAGAAGTTTAGTCGCATAATAATTTATCATGCGATTAAACTAAAGAGAATGTTGTTAATGCGACGCGTGAAAGTCGCAACCCGACGCCATAACTGTTGGTTGTTCATGTTTGTTAAGTAAGTACCTAAACATTTCTAAAATAGTATAGTGTACATTATTGTCGTTCATTCCCGGCTTACAAATACGAAGTTGTGTTTTAACCGTACCCTTTTTTTACTGAGATTGTCATTTTTCACTAAGTACAAAAACCTTCGTCAGTTATTAAAGTTATTCCTTTATCACGTCATAGACTCTTAGTAGGTACCTTTTGAAAAATGAGAAACTTCAATGAAATATTGTTTCGATCTTAGATTATTTATACACTAGATAGTGTCAGTAGCAAACACTGCGATACAAAACGTTCAAAAACCCATTTGACAGCTCCATCTTAAGGGCTTACTTGGCTAAATTTAGGATGCTAAGGGCGTTTGTGCACTACAAGATCGGACGGGAAAATTCCGGTCCGGAATGGGGAAAAGTCTACAAAAAGTGTGCGATTTTAGTACGGTGCGATATGGAAAACTCTTTATTGTACATAAAAACACATGAAAATTACCAACACCACCAAGGGTGTTGGTTGGTTGTGGGTAAATCGGATACTTTTGTAGATTTTTCCCCATTCCGGACCGGAATTTTCCGGTCCGCTCTTGTAGTGCACAAACGCCCGAAGGCTGGATTTTACCAAACTTTTATTCCGAGAATAACACTTACTCTCAGATAAGTAGTACTTATAATGTCAAACCGCCATATTGATTAGACATTACTATCTGAGAGTAAGGATTATTCTCTGAATAAAAGTTTGGTAAAATCCAGCCTCAATGATTTAGAATCCTAATTTAGGAAAGTATAATCGCGTTTTAGCACTGTGCTAAATGCGATTACACTTTCCTAAATTAGAATTCTAAATCATTTAGCATCCTAAATTTAGTTAAGTGTAATAAGCCCTTTACGATCGCGTTACGTAATTCCGGTTGAAGGCGGGAAATGACATATAAGCCAACAATTGGCTTATATTTTTCGGGACGTTTTTATGCCGCCTGAGCTCTATCTAGTGCATAAATAATCTAAGGTTTCGTTTGAAATAACAGCTCACAGGACTGACAATTGCCTCGATGCAAGCAAATGTCAACTTTAAGGTAACGAACATTTTCTTACCCCGACTGTTCTGATAGGTATTCAAAGTGTACGCGTCAAAAACGTGACGTCAGCTTTAATTAAATTTTCCGGTGAAAAGTCATTGAAGAAAACGTCCGGGAAACTCAACCACTGCAAAAAGTATTCCGCGTTTATTTTGAGATGCCTTGTGTAATCTTTATCTTCAGCCTCATCTGTATCATCAGATGAAATAGAGGACACTCGCTAGTCAATTTAAATAAAGCATCGAGGTTATTTTCTTCTCTCTAAGGCTATCTCGTATCCGTCAACTGCCTTCATCATGATGTCTAGTTTGACGCGAATCTGCGGAGTAGTGCTAGGGTCCTTGTCGGGTATAACTCTGCAAATCCGGAGCACCGATGTCAATGCTATCTTGATTGACATCAATGCGTACTGGTAACCTAGAAATGAAAATAGTTTTTGCTGTATTAGCAAAATCGGAACCCTTATTAGTTTCGCCATGTTTATTCTGCCTGGCTGTCCGTGGATTAGTTCATAGACTCTCAGTACTAGAAGCGCCTATTTGGCATGGGTGATACCATAATCAAGCTAACAAGTGGTAGAATAAAGATATTTACAAAAAAGATGGTAATAGACTTAGCTAACTTAGGTATCATACAGTTTCATGAAGAAGAAATTAACTTTATCTTCAATTACCCGCTTTAATTAAATATTATTATGAACTAAACTTACTGCCCTTTTGATCCGTGCACAAGTAAAATTATTTGTTATTATGTTATGTATGTACAGTACAAAGGTGAGAAAAACAGGATATAAGCAAAGTTTACATTGCCATTATAGACCGGGAGATGGTGACACAAAATATTCGGTCATTTGTACCAGTATGGCGGTTCTTCAGGGGTCTATTAACGTAATGACAAAAAGGAAAATGATGGTCATAGCGCTGGTACCGGCGGCCCAATCGCGTGGGCGTTAATCGAACGTGTCGGATAAATAACGAGTGTCGAACGATTTGTTCCACAAAAATTCTTGTGTTTTCCGATAGTCGATAAAAAAAGCAGAAGGCGGTAGCGTAATGCCATACTTCTCCGGTGTGACTTACAGCCCGCAATACCGACGCGAACACATTAGTTTTAAAAAAATAATCATCCATTTGTACCATGCTAATTTTTGCACAGCTAATCATCATCGAGAAGCCATTCGCGAAAATCACCATGCCATACTTTTCTGACGGTTCCAACTCGCCGCCATATCTACCGCCGCAAAGGAATATTTTTTTTTTGTAAAACGAATTAGTATACCCATGTTCCTTTAGTCGTCGTCGTAGATTTAAATTGTTTTCCAGATGTTAATTCCTATAAAAAAGCAAGCCACTTCATACTCGATGGAGTACTAGGTATGAATTACAGAGAATACGTAATTACGGGAAATCCTTGATATAAACAATACTTCAGACGACTTATTAATTACCTACACTAATAAGCCCGCGCTGCCGTAATCAAGATTCATTATTCTTGGTGTAAACGTGCAGTATGCTTTGTTTTCATAATGAAATTTAATATTATGACACGTCAGAATGGGTATGTATTACAATACCGAAGTACGAAAGACCGAATGTATTAAAACATCGAATGGGTCAAAAGACCGACCCGATTTTTTTCTGAAACTGTTAACTTTTTAAGATTGTTATAAAACAAACCTAACCTAACCTAATGGGTTCTGTATGATGCCGTTTTAATATATTCTGAAAAGTTTACGGTTTCAGAAAAAAATCGTGTCGGTCTTTTGACCCATTCGAAGTTTTAATACATTCGGTCTTTCGTACTTCGGTATTGTTACATACCCGTCAGAGTATAATAATAATAATAATGATGATTTCATTTTTTTTATATTTGATTTAATTTTGATTGCTTTGATTATTTCTTGTATGATTGCATTTTATTTAATTAATTAATAATTTTTATTTCAATGGAATGATGAATTATTTTTATCAATTAATATCAATTTTATTGTGTTTTGATTGGCTTCGGCTGAGTTATAAATGGTACCTATAATAAATTGTAGTAATGAATCTATATAATAATTTGACAAGTAAAATTTTTAATTTTATTAATAAATGAATATGAATATGAATAACCTTCGAGTCAAATGTCGAAGTTTACGGCTTTTAAATACATATCATAATAAGTGTAGGTACCTATTTCGAGAAGCTCTAACAGATTGTTTCGTGTCATCTTGTTTGGGTTGGGCTGTAAATATTTACTAGAATTCGATCATTGAACATTATTATTTTATTTTATTTAAAATATGGCTTCTGTCCTATTTTAGGACAATTTCGCCAGTGTCAAAGTAAGCTCTCTTTGGGAGCGACGTTGTACGGTGATTGTAGTTTTTGCAACTTGATAGTAAAATTCCAGAAACCACGTGGAGACAACTTGCGCATTAAAAAGTCAGACACGAGAGCAAAATAGAATTTTGTGATCACTGTTAATTAAAGTTAATCGCCGTATAAAACACTATCAAAATTATACTTCAACTAGCCAAAGAAACAGAAATACCAAAATTAGATACTGTCTACATCCGCCATGTTCGAATGCTACAAATCGAATCCGATCATTGAACATACTGCGATGTGTATTATACTTACACAAAAAACTGACAACGGTGTTCCTATTTATAGGTTCTTTGTCGTTTGCCAGAATTTCATTTGCCATAATGTATCGTTTAGTGTAGTTTTCATTTGTCATAAAATCATTTATTTCTAAAACAGTATCTTCTAATCTAATCTAATATATAAAAATCTCGTGCCACGGTGTTTAGTTTGTTATCGAACTCCTCCGAGACTTTTTTGTTTATAGGTACTCGGTAGGTCTGAGAATAGGTCGTAGGTAGGCTATTTTTTGTATACCTACCCCTAAGCTATTCTTCGCGGACGGAGTCGCGGGCAACAGCCTAATATATAAAAATCTCCTGTCATGGTGTTTGTTATCGAACTCCTCCGAAACGGTTTGTCCGATTTTTATGATTTTTTTTCTCCAAGTATATTTGTTAGGTCTGAGAATAGGTCGTATGCTACTTTTAAAACCCCTAAGTGATATAATGGCATACCAACGTTTTCGGGGTCAGCTAGATTTGACCTTTTAACCTAACCTAACTTGATGTACATATTCTATAAGATGATATTTAAAAAATACTGAAAACAGCACGTTTCTATTATTCTATAGCAAAGGTTGATAAGGTAAGTAAAATTATGACATAAGTATGAAATTATGGGAAAGGGAGTGACTCGTTACTTACTTATGTATATACCTTTTCATAGAAAAATATACTAACACCATTGAATTTCTCCTCATGTGTGGGCAGGTTTCCTCACGATTTTTTTCATTCACTGTAAAGCTCATGATAAAGTTCAAATGCAACTTCGCACTTAAATTCCAAAAAACTCAAGGTGCGACTCTGGGCTCGAACCCACGACCCTCTGCTTGAGAGGCCATTATGTCGAACCTCAGGACCACCACGGCATACGAATAAGTACATGGCTTTATTGCTTAATATTTCGCGAATAGATCCCAATCGAAAAATTATGTTGCGAACCTGCAATATTTTTGAAAGACCTATCCCGCACAGGTCCCGCAAGACTTAATTAACGTACACCCATGGCAAATTGCTAACAGCTTTTCAGGACTTAATGTTAGAGTTGCTTAGCCGCGCGCGAACAGCCAACGGACAGACATGGCGAAACTATAAGGGTTAAGTTTTTGCTATTTTCACTACGAAACGGCCAAAAGCTGTCGCGCCGCAAAAATGCTTGAAAAATACACAGCAAACAGAACACAACCAGACAACACAAAACAACAGAGTACAGGAGCACGACTTTAGCCAAGGCCGAATAAAATACTAACTGGAACTGGAAAAAAAGTTCCTGATTTATGAAATAACACCCGAAACGCTTCGTGTTAATTACCCTCCCTAGTGTCCCTCAAGTGCTTTAACCATTGGCCTGACACATTGACGTATATCTTTCAGTGACATTTATTATTAACTTACCAACACAATTTCGGGGGCCGTTGCTGAATGGCATGTAGGAGCAGGGGTGCTTAAGGTTGAACCGTTCAGGGAGGAAGCGGTCGGGGTCAAACTGCTCAGCATCGGGGCCCCAGTACTGGGGGTCACGATGCACGCCCCATATCGAGACTACAACCCCTGACCCCGCAGGAAGAACGCGCCCTGACGCTAAAAAAATATTAAATTTTGATTTGTATCGTTCTGGACTTTACAAAAGGAATTCTCGTGTCTTCATGCGTGTGTATGTCATTATCAACGGATAGATCAAAGTCTTTCCCAAAAATACCATAATGACCTGTCCCGCATCCATCAGACTCTTCCGATCTTCACGAGGTCATAGGCCGACGCTACATCTTCAGGTGCGTGGTCGACACTTAAGAATGTACATGTCACGCGTCCGTAGGTATATAGGGCTAAGCATATCGATATTGGAAAGTTTATATTCGTCTGTTCATACATCTTTGGTTCGAAATATACGTTAATTAATAAATATGTAAGAAAAAAAACCCTTACGCAACAAAATTTCTTCCTCGACCTTCCTGATGATAAACGGCACCGGCGGGAACAGCCGTATCGTCTCCTTGATCACTCGCTCCAAGTATTTCAGCTTCGTCAGATCCTCCTTCTCGAACAGACGTTCAGAATCACCGAACACCTCGTCCAGTCTACAGAAAGGAATATGTATTTAAAAATTCTAGTTCCCTGGGACTGAATTCTTGTTTGTGGGGCCTGGATTTGTGTTGTGACTTTGACTGCGATTACTTATTTCGTGAAAATAGCTTCATTTTTTTGTAAATATAAGTATGACCTTTCAAGCAGTGGATCGTGGGTCGGTGCCTCTAAATTTACGTGCGATACATATGGAATTTACCATGAGCTTTTCGGGTAAGGAAAAGATCTTGAGCACACGCTCCTGCAAAGCAATTCAATGGTGTGTGTGCCAATGGTGGGTGGATGGTGGGTGGTGTGTGTTCCCAATCCACCACTGAGCTCACGGAGATATTATAATAGGTATTTATAATGAGGGGTTTACACGGATCGATTTTCGCCGTGCGGCTAGTCGCGCGTCCAAAGTCGAATGCTACCCAACTTTGGGGCTTGCGGCTTTAGTCTAGCCGAATTGCCATTTAGACAGTCGATTTTAGCCGCGCGGCAAAAATTGTGCGGCTTTAGTCACCCGTGTAAACCTCGCTTTGCAGTTTTAACAACCGCGTGCTCACCTAATTAGATTTGTATGTAGCCTTCGAATTCAACCATGCGATCTGTTTTAATCGACACCGTAACCATATAGCTCCGGTTAATCTTAGGTTACATGCAAATAGGTTGCTTTTACAGTATAATTAACCCGACGAGACAGTCCTTCATGTAGGTAGACGTGTTAACATTCGTACAAACAAACACACTCGTAAACATACAATTGCATATAATTTGCATATCGTATGCATATGCTGCTATGTATCGTGTCAATGTCTATTTGAACTTTGCAACAAAACTAGCGTGCAAAATGGTGGTTGCTAATAGTAATCCTGGCGGACCTAACATTATGTAGCATAAGCTCTCGAATGAGGGAGATTGAGAGGTAGTGTAGTAAAAGCTGATGGTAAATGTCAAATTTAATTTAGCACAGAAATGAAGACAAACTCACAATGTCTCGAACTCTCGAGTCGCTTAGCGTGTAATAAGAGTAGCAGCGATTTATATTAAATTCCTTAAATTCCTTATCTTTAATGTTTCAAGAGATGATAGGAGGATGTTTGTCCGAACATATCTGGTAACTTCTTTTAGGATCTTTAATTTGTCAAGTTTCCAATTGGTCGATGTCCAACATAGAGTAATAAGAGTCGAAAGTGTGACACCATTTCGAATCTAAAATTCTGATGAAAAACCTTCACAGGCCTATTCAGTGAAACTAAAAAACCCATCTACTGAAATTTTATTCTAAAACTAGCTGGTGCCCGCGACTTCGTCCGCGCAGTAAACCTTCTTCATTTCTTTCATTGAATAAAACAAAAATCCGGCAACGGCAACATCCGAAAATCCATCGTATCATCATCATTGGTATTATTTAGTGAATTTAATAAATCCCGTTTATTCCCTATCCCGAGGGAATTTCCACAAATCTACCCTTTTTTTGTTGCCCGATATTGATAACGGCAACAGGTAGACGTTTGAAATACTTATTCACAGAATATTTAGTTATACACATTCACTTTAAAAATAAATTATTAAATTAAAAAAAATCGTGCGTGCAGTTCCTCCGCGCGGAAGAAGTGAAACTTCGTAATGTGGAAATGAAAAAGGCACTTATACATCAATATGAACCTTATTGCAATAACTTAAAGAACTAAATTTACTTATGCATCTATGTGTTTAAATTACTCACTAGATGGCGCTTTTATCAAGTCTAATACATTTGCACAGACAGTATGAGTTCTGCATCGCACTATCGAAGTTTTTAACATCCGTTAGTATATACAATGCGAGATTACTTGCTTCGGCAGTACATATACGTAATGCTTTCATACCCCCTCCATGGTAGCGTTAAACGTTTAATGCGACCTTGTTGGAAGTCGCATTAGAAGTTTCACTTCAACAAAACAATTACTTAAGGGGGCTCCCATACAAAAACATGATTTTTTGCCGTTTTTATAGATAATGGTACGGAACCCTTCGTGCGCGAGTCCGACTCGCACTTGGCCAGATTCTTCAACATTTTGGCAAAAAAAATCTAAATCTTTTACATACCCCACGCAAACTGCGGTTTGTCGATGCCTGCTTTAGTTATAGCATTAGGTAATGTAATACTTATTAGTGAAAGAATTTTTAAAATCAAGCCCGAAGTTGAATTCATTTATTTCTACCCCATGGACAAAAAAAACAACAAAGTTTAGACTATATTTTCCTATCCTACGGGAATTTCGAAAAACAAATTATTTAGTAATGTCAAGTCTGTAGCACCAGTTGTTAAAGTTGAGCGTTGTCTGTGTGTCAGTCAGTTAGTCACGGTGCTGATATATAAGTAGGTATATGTTCGTGTAAAAAACCCTTCGATAGCTGGAGATCACTGGTCCTAGGTTTCTATTAGGATAGCCCCAGGGCCTTAGGCATTGTACTCTCTCAATATAAGGAAAGCCACTCACCTTGGTCTGCTCTCAGGTGCTGCTGTTATATTTACACAGAGTCCACAATGTCACACACACAATAATTTTCAAATGTAGTATCCCGATGACCGAAATAATATCACCAAAAAACCAGTACTTTGGTTAAAAGAACAGTACACACCAAAACACATGTGATCCGTACGTTCGTTTACCTCGAACTGTCAAAGCTCTTTTGGCGCCAACCGACCGTATTATTGTGACTTACCCTCATATTAAAAGATTACAATGCCCAAACAGTATTAACGACGATAACTTTATTCATTGTGACCCAATTTAAATGAAACAAAGCCTATATATTGCTTTAATTTAAGCTTCATCTATCTGCAAAAACCGCAAGAAAATTCGTTCAATAATTTCGGAGATTAGCGATTACATACAGACAGACGGAGCTCTACTTTTACTGTTTTATTATAGTATAGAAGAAGATAAAAGTAACATGCGATAGTTAGCTCACTTACTCCTGCAATACTTTCTCCTGAATTTCAGGGTATTTGGCCAGCATCTTGAACGTGTATCCAACAGCTGTGGCCGAAGTATCCGTGGCTGCTATAGTCAGGGTCAGTATCTCCTCTCTCAGCTCCAGGTTGCTGTACCCTTTCTCTCCACCAGAAAAGTGGATCAGGAGATCCAAGAACGTTTTGGTCGAGTACTTTGATAGGTCTGTCAAAGATTTTGAGGGTTTAAGAGTTTGATTTTAAGCTTTGTCATACATTAGACGCAAGGCGGTCCCCTCCCCCGTAAAGATCATTATGCAAGACTAACATTTGTTCTATAAAATGAATTAAAAAATATATAAATAATAATGACTATTTGTGATTTTGAGCAACATAATGTTTGTTATTAGTTTTTGTGTCACGAACTACTAAAAAATTACGGTAGGTACTTGGTACAAAAGTAACATTGATATTGGCAAGCCTTTTTCAATTTTTTTAGAACAGCAACACTGTCTTTTTGACAGATTTTCAAATGGCTGAATGTAGTGTATATCTCGCAAAAAGTTTTTTCTCATTTATTTTTAAAAAAGGACAACCTTAACACGTCAACGCCGTGTACGAGTTTTGAACATAAGTACCAGTGTCACATTATTACATACAACATAATTAAGTAGGTAATTTGGTGTAGTTTAAGATAATTACTTAAGTAAGATTTGCAAAACCTTGGTTGTCTTTTAGGATATACCGAACACGTTTCAAATTGTCACAACCATGGTATGAAAAAAATGTCAAAGCCGTGGACTTTTTGAGTATGGTCGTGACATATACACCGTGAAATTTACGAAAATTTGTTGGTTGTTTTCCCGAAACGAGGTGATTTAGTTTCGATTGTACAATCGATTTATAATTACTATTTTGACTAGAGTCAAAAATCCAATTGTGAAAAACGAAAGTCGAAAATGACCGCAAACCAATAGTAACGCTTCGTTGGTACAAGTAGCGTACGATCGTACGATTGGTTAGGTACCAACGAAGCGTTACTATTGGTTTGCGGTCATTTTCGACTTTCGTTTTTCACAATAGGATTTTTGACTCTAGTCAAAATAGTAATTATAAATCGATTGTACAAACGATAATAAATCACCTCGTTTCGGGAAAACAACCACTAAAATTTCACGGTGTATACAGGGTTATTTGTAATTCACTAGCATCCTTTTAACCCTAAACTCCTACCACTTAAACAAATGTTTTTTGTTTTACGGCTTTTGTCATAACTTAATATTTTTGGTGTAATAACGTTTTGAAAATTTGAGATTACCTCTTATTTTTACGATACCCTGTGTATTTGTATGGGGAAAAAAGTGCTTCATTTTAAAAAGTCATAAAACAAAAAACATTTGTTTGAGTGATAGGAATTCAGGGTTAAGAGGATGTCAGTGAATTACAAATAACCCTGTATAAGGCGTCTGTCACAACCGTGTCTATGTAACTAATTTTTTTTTGCTTCCTGAGGGCATTAAGCTTGTCCATATACATAAAAAATATGGTATTGTTATATACTTTTAATGTGCATCGTAATATATTGTAAAAAAAAAACTTATTTTTTTTGGGCTATCTGAAAATTATTTAAGAAATGCACAGTAACCAATCTACAATGATCCCACATTGCGCACATTTTGCTTAGGAGCAGGGGTCTGCTAAGACTAGATGTTAATAGATACGATATAAATTTGTACGGAACCCTCGGTGCGCGAGTCCAACTCGCACTTGGCCGGTTTTTTTATTGTAGAGGCTTGAAAAAGTGCGTAACGAAGCGGACTAACTAACTAACTTTAACTCCCTGTGCTCCCTGTTAACAATTTCTTAATTTTTGGTACAACGAAAAGTAGAAATGCCCATAATGGTACATTTGATATAAGTAATACGATTTACTCAAGAAGTAAACCTTACAGGATTAATTCTGTTTCATAGCATTGGGTTACGTTAGATAGGTTTATTTTATAAAACAATCTTAAATAAAACGTTTACTTCACAAGTAAATTATATCAAATGTAGCATTATACCAGACTAACCAAATGTTATAGTTATATCAAATGTTATTATTACTATAATTTCACACCCTAAACTTACCGTACTCATGATCTGCTTCCGCTCGTCCTGCTTTATCCGTTTTTATTTCTTCCCGCTTTTTGTCTATAATCTAGAAACAGAAAAAAGTAAAAAGTTTTGAAACAAAAGACATAGACAGCCATACTCGTACGCATGGAGTTTCTATTTCTTCCCGCTCAATTGTTATTTGTTGTTGTTATTGCTGTTATTGATCGAGCATAAAACTCAAAAAGAATATTTTCTTAAATGGGTCCACTTTATTTTTTTTTGACATAACCCTGCGCGCTGCGCTTGCGTGAATCATTAGGAATGGCGGCAGTTTATTTGAAATTTAAAGATTTTAGTAAATTTTCACTCGAATCCTCAAAAATAAATTGCGCGGTTCAAAAGCCGTGTGACAGATGGATAAACAGTGGACCCTTTACTAGTATGGTTCTGTTGGCACCATTTGGATGCGAAACTTAAAAAGTTACCCCATAATAAGACAGCAAAATTACAACCATTTAATAGTAGATTGTACACCAAGGGGATAAAGCACTGCATTATGTCACGGGCGCGATATTGAATCCTGAGCGTATCGAGGGACTCCAGATTTAACTCCCGAGCGTAGCGAGGGGGTTTTTTAGTTGATTCCCGAGCGAAGCGAGGGAATTAAGATGGAGTCCTGAGAGCAGTGAAGGATTTAAGCGCGCCCAAGGCAAAATCAGTTTTATCCCGAGGAGTATACTCTACTTTTCTCACCTTTTGCGAGACAATAAAAACCAAGGCTACTAGAAAAATACTCGAAATAGACCCAGAAGCACTGATTCTGACACTGACTTTGCGCCTTTCGCAGTTTTCCATTTGTCGAAATCTTTGTAAGCTTTTAAGTATTTTTCCTTCGACTTCTCTGGGAATACATTATTAACGATTTCTAAGGCCGGCTTGCGCAGACCTGGGTTAGCTACTTAACTCCGAGCGAGTTAACTGCTAACCCAGGGTTAACAAGTGTCAAAATGTATGGAACTGTCATTCTTAACCCAGGGTTACCGATTTAATTTTTTTACCCTGTACTGTGCAAGTGGTCCTAAGGCGTCTAATTTAATGGAATCAGGAGTCAAATCACTTTCGTCACTCGATATTTTCCTAATGTTTTATCTTCTTTTGCAGTTTTGATACTTAAAATTGCAGCGTATTGAAATACTCGCGGCTTTTGTTTTAAGTATTGATTTTTTTTTCGTTCGGCTTGCCGTGGCGTGGCCAGCTCGATTTACGAATAAGTTCGATTTTCAAATAAATGAGGCGCGGCGCGCGCCGCCGTCCACCTCCTCGCCGTCGGCCACCAGCAGCTGCAGCAGCCGCGCGCCGCGCGATTTTGACGAAATTAGACTTTAAATGCATAACAATAAGAACTAAGAGAAGTGAGAATCACATTACTGCCCGGCGGGTTATAATGAAATTCAGTACAACATTATACCCCGGCAAAAGACAAGGGCTATAATGATTTACTTTGAGTAAGGTTTGCATGATATATAATGAGGCATTGTCGAGCAGGTGGTGTGAAAAAACACATACGCCATCCTCAAACTAAAAAGCCGCTAAAATGTTCTAATTAGGGACCATTTTTAGTACACGGAGTTATCATTTTTTTTTAATACGTAGGGATCGCTTTCTTGAAAACAAATATACATATTTATGATCTACTGGGCTCGACCTAACCATATATGATTCAACTAGCTTTTGCCCGCGGCTTCGCTCGCGTGTACCATGAGTATTCCAAAGAACCAAGATATCAAGCAAGCAAGCATACAGGCAAGCAAGAAAGCATGCAAGCATGCAAGCAAGCATGCAAGCAAAATGCAAGCAAGCATGCATGCACGCACGCAAGCAAGCAAGCGTGCAAGAAAGCGTGCAAGTAAGCGTGCAAGCAAGCGTGCAAGCAAGCACGACTAAACTTCAGGTAGATACGATCCTTTACAGTATTTCTTTGTATACAATGTTTTTCACTAATTCGGAAGCGAGCACTAAAAATCTGTATAACCAGAAAGAATACAACTAAAGGTCTATACATGCATATGATATTTAAAGAAACTTCCTATAACTCCTAACCGTTAAGGAGTTTAACCTTCCATCATCAGGTCACCTGGATAACCTGCAAAAATACAACTATCGGTCTATACGTACCTATAATATTTGAAAAAATATCCTCAACTCCTAACCGTTAAGGAGTTTTACCTTCCATCATCAGCTCATCAACATGAGATGATGTCTACCAGACGAAAACACTTAAATAGCTTGAGAAAATATATGAAAAACGTAATGCGTGCCTACAAAATTTGAGGGTTGCCCTCGATTACCCTGAGATCCCGTCATCAGGTTCTGATTTGGTGACAATGGGACCATCTCAGGAGTATATTATATTCTTTCGTATAAAAAAATAATTTTTAAAATCGGTGAACATACCTACATAAAAAAAATTCATACAGTGGAATGCATTTCCTCCTCCTTTTTTGAAGTCGGTTAAAGAGCCCTTTGTGGCCTATTTACAGTATAAACTTTTGAATTTTGAAATGTTAACTTTCTACAACCAGTAAAACGCAAAATCCCGTTTTTTCTCGTTCCCGTAAGAATTTCGGGAAATGCTTTATTAATGCTCCCCTACACTCCCCAAGGAACACACATGCCGAATTTCAGCTTTCTACGACCAGTAAAACGAAAAATCCCGTTTTTTCTCGTTCCCGTGGGAATTTTGTAAAGTCCTCTCTCAATGCTCCTCTACACTTCCCAAGGAAGCTACATGCCGAATTTCAGCTTTCTACGACCATTAAAACGAAAAATCCCGTTTTTTCCTTATCCCGTGGGAATTTCCGAAAATCCTTAAAACTGTTTTTTACTATTATAATTACCTACTTCTATGCCAAATTTGAAGAGTCTAGTAATTATAGTTCATAGGATTCCGTTGAACTGAATATATAAACCCCGTTTTTAGGGTTCCGTAGTCAACTAGGAACCCTTATAGTTTCGCCATGTCTGTCCGTCTGTCTGTCTGTCCGCGGCTATGCTCAGAGACTGTTAGTACTAGAAAGCTGTAATTTGGCATGAATATATATATCAGTCACGCCGACAAAGTGATTAAATAAAAAACCTAAAAAAAAATTTTTTTAGGGTACCTCCCATAGACGTAAAGTGGGGGTGATTTTTTTTTTCTCCACTAACCCTATAGTGTAGGGTATCATTGGATAGGTATTTGAAAATAAATAGGGGTTTTCTAAAACTATTTTTGATAAAGTTAATATTTTCGGAGATATTCACTCCGAAAGTTCAAAATAATGTGTCCCCCCCCTCTAACTTTTGAACCGCACGTCTAAAAAACATGAAAAAAATCACGTAAGTTAAACTTAATAAAAACTGTCTAGGAAAATTATTTCCAACTTAATCAGTTGAGCAGTTTTTAAGTTTTTGTAAAAAAATATTTCTAAACAAAATTGTAATTTAACCACCATTGCATTTTTTTTCTTTAAGTACCTATAAGATCACGCTAACAGTATCTTCTTTCAAATTAAAAAAAATTATTACATTTGAAAAACAATCAACATAATAACATACTAGTTCTAATAGACGGCAGTTAGATTAGTTACCCAATTCGCCGATAGATGGCGCTGTACCGCCGACGTTGGGACCAAAACAACCACATTAATAAAGTCTGCAATCATTTTTTCGTACCTGCTACGGAACCCTATCTTGGGCGTGTCCGACACGCTCTTGGCCGGTTTTTTTCCTTATCCCGTGAGAATTTTGAAAAATCCTGATATTAATGTTTTAACTAATGTAATACCTACTTGTGTATCAAATTTGAAGAGTCTAGTTATTATAGTTACTGAGATAGGGTCACTCGAAATCCAATATATAAATCCCGTTTTTTCCCGTTCCCGTGGGAATTCCTAAAAATCCTTCCTTAGTGGATACCTACATTGTATAAGGGGCCTATGTGCAAAATTTCAAGTTTCTAGGTCCAGTAGTTTGGGCTAAGTATACATTAAAAACGACACCCATATTGATATTTAGACATTTCAACCCCATCGCACCCCATCCAGGGAGATGGTATTTTACGTATGCCACATCGGATTTTAAAACCGTTGTTGTTTTCATAACCAGCGACCCGATAAACCATAGAAACAACACCCATGTTGATTTTCAGACTTTGTTACCCCTTTCCCCCCTTTTAGGGGTAGAATTCTCAAAAACCTGAAACACGTGTTTACTCATTTATCATTAGGAGTATTTCTGTGAAGTTTCGAATAAAATAGTCGAACTAATCTTGTTTCCCCATACAAACTTTGAACCCCCATTTTACCCCCTTAGGGAGTGAATTTTGAAAAATCCTTTCTTAGTGCACCCCTAGACCTTATAAGGAACCTACATGCCAAATTTGGAATCTCTAGGCCCAGTGGTTTGGGCTGTGCGTTGATATGTCAGTCAGTCAGTCAGTCAGTCAGTCAGTCAGTCAGTCAGTTTCTTCTTTTATATATATAGATAGATGTAATCGTCTCTGGGTTTTTACGCACATTTTTTTAGCAGTCTCCATTACAAATTTTTAAGGCTAAAAAAAAAATAGTGCGTGCAGTTCCTCCGCGCGGAAGAAGTGAAACTTCGTAATGTTGAAATGAAAAAGGCACTTATACATCAATATGAACCTTATTGCAATAACTTAAAGAACTAAATTTACTTATGCATCTATGTGTTTAAATTACTCACTAGATGGCGCTTTTATCAAGTCTCATACATTTGCATAGACAGTATGAGTTGTGCATCGCACTATCGAAGTTTTTAACATCCGTTAGTATATACAATGCGAGATTACTTGCTTCGGCAGTACATATACTAATGCTTTCATACCCCCTCCATGGTAGCGTTAAACGTTTCATGCAACCTTGTTGGAAGGCTCATTAGAAGTTTCACTTCAAAAAAACCAGGCGGTCACCCATCCAAGTACTGACCGCGCCAGACGTTGCTTAACTTCGGTGATCGGACAAGAACCGGTGTTTTTGTCAAATATCTTGAAAACGGTGCATCCTACGGCAAAATCAATGAAATTTTCATCCCCCCCTTTGAAGCCCCCGCAAATATATAATACGAGAGGAATATAAATATTATAATACGGAGTCCTTACGTCATTGGTAAACGTGTGAAGAGACTTCACGCTGCGCTTCTGTTTCTTATACTGCGGGAATAGCTTGTAGAGCCAGTCCGGATGTAACCAGAGATGGAAGATCCTTTCACAGGCCAGTTGCAGTACACTGTTCAGCTCGACCAGAAATGGTGATTTTTCGTTCCCTTGTGCATTTATATTCACGCCTAGAGCAGTTTCTGTAAGAACACCAATAATTTAGTGTAAGTTGTCTGGTTGTTGTTGTTGGAAGGAAATATCAATTCGCTCTCTAATTGATCGGTAAAAGATCAAGAAAGACACTGGAGTCGTATAATTGAAATCGATAGGTGGTAAATGTTTAATTATTGGGTGGCATACGTGGCATAGCACATTTGACTTTTATGAAAAAAAAAAGAAATTTCGAGAATTAAAAATGGTTTTGTTCCATGCAGGGAATAAAGAAAGGTGCGTTACGAATTTAGTAGCCTGTGTGACTTTTATGGTATAAGTAACAATAGATACAATACAATACAAATATTCTTTATAGAACGCCAAAAGCAGTACAGAGACATTACAAAAATAAAAATTCAGGCAGACAAGTGAAGTAGTGTGTCCACAAGGAAAACATCTCTAAAGTGCTAGCTGATTTTCGGAATATTTTTTTTTCGTCGTTTTACATGTTGGTACACACACACATACAGCAAAACGTCTACACTAAAATAACTGTCGCTCACTGTTGTACAACTGTGGTTACGGTCCTACAAACTCATACCAAAACGAAAGAGTCACACATATATGACTGTAAATACGCATGCAACTAATGACATGGCGAACGGCTCATGACCCGGCGGCGCAATAAGCGTTCTCCCTGTCCATTGCATGTGCTGACTGATAACTACTGTGCGGCGAGCATGTTGCCAGATTTTTTTCACCTTCCCCCCCCTAGATTTTTCCGAAAACCCCTAGTTTAGCAAACCTCTGACTTTTTATTTAGTCAAGTTTCGTGTGAATCAGATTTATCAAAAATAAAAAAGTTACTACTACATACAAGCTACGTAATATTAACAATGAAAACTACGTTAATTTTTAAATTTCTTATTGATATCAACAATAAAATCAAGTTTTCTACATTCAATTCAAATTATTTTGTAAGACTAGAGAAAAACCATCAGAAAACCCTCTAGATTAGAAGTTAATAAGACTAGTGAAAAACCTTTAGAAAAACCTCTAGATTAATTTCGTGATATTAAAACCTCTAAAAAACCTTAACGACCTCCAAAAACCCCTAGATTGAGGAAAAACCTCTAGATCTGGCAACATCGAACGTATCGCCTGCGCAATCAACAGAAAAAACATTCGAAGCGCTTCCGGCAATCAACCGTAAACATATCCGATGTAGTTATTGCCGGTCATATTTGTATGAAAAATACAAAAAAATACGAATGTTTGTTCTCGGGTCTTGGGTGTTTAATATGTATTTAAGTATGTATCTATCTATATAAGTATGATTATCCGTTGCCTAGTACCCATAACACAAGCTTTTCTAGCTTACTTTGGGACTGGGTCAATTGGTGTGAATTGTCCCGTGATATTTATTTTTTATTTTATTTATTTATATTTTTAAACGGCTCTCTGCACTTTGCTCTGAAAGCGCGTTTTTCCGTGTCCTAGATCTACCATTATTGAAATCCAAAAAAAAAATGAATTCTCCACAAGATTCCCCTAACTCGAAAAATCTTTTAACGCCTTTCTGCAAAATTTGAGCCAAATCTAGCCATATTAGGGGTCTAGCTAGTTCGACGATTTTTTGGGCATTAAGAAAAACTTTTATAAAGTAAGATAAGTGCGAATGGGCCGCAACGCCCGCAATGATCACGCTCGTGATAATTTCAAAGATTTTTCGTTGAAGGTCTTGGCGACTTTACTTGCAATTCCGAGTGACCTCTAAACGAGGTCACAGAAACCTCAATTTTGGTATTAACCGAACAAGATAAGCGTTGCGGAGCCCATTTTTTTCATACAAACTTGGACCATTCCTAGTGCTCTATTTTCGACTATTATGACCCAAAACAAATGAAACTCAAAGTTTATCAACTTACCACATACAGAGTCCAAAGTATACGAGCTAAGGAACGGCCAAATACTGAATTTCTCCTCGCCTGCCTTTTTTCCGAGGTTTTCGGCTAGCTTTCTACTTTGTTCCGCAAACACAGGTACAAAGCTATCTACTATCTTTGGACTGAATGCTGGCAGTAATATTTTACGCCTTGGCCTCCATATTGGCACTGAAAATATAAAGTTCGTTAATTTGGCGGAAGGTAACGACAAAAACTAAATATGATTTTAGCAAAAAAAGAAAGCATACTAATCAATCAAATAGTAAATATTTTGAGCAAACGCGAAAACCAAATTAAGATTTAAGGTGTTCAATTCCCCAAAACTTGGCTACATTCTTGCTATTTTGTTTCCATTTGCTTGTCGGTTTATGTTAATTTTTACCTTATTGAAACAGGTTTAAGTCATCATCATCCCAGCCTATATACGTCCCACTGCAGGGCACAGGCCTCTTCTCAGAATGACCTCTGAGTTTTTCGGAATTTATGTGCGAAATCACATTTGAAATTATCATCTGTAATCTTATAATATAAACGAATTACCTGGAGCGAATATTCCTCCATATCCGATGATTTTCCTAAGAAAACGGTGAAGGTCATCTTTTTCAAGACATGTCTTCAGCACCATCTCCAGATCAACGGGATCAACAGCAACTGTTTAAAAGAATTTATTGAATCAGGCGTTACTTTGCGGAGGTCCATATTAATGAACTGAAACAATTACTTTGCTCACCCGCGACCTTACGATAGTTACGTTTATGTAAGAAATGCGTGTTCGTTCATGCAGTTCCCCCACCTACTCCAAATCCTTACTCGATTCTATTTTTAAGGCTAACAAATTAATAGTCCGAGAGATTAGAAATAGCAACTGAAATTACTTTTGAAAGTTAAATTTTTCGGCATTTGGACACAAATAATGTAGAGTTGAAGAACCTTACGTTAATCTGCGAGTTTTCATAGTGTTCGAATCTTGTATAAGACTATACGCTGCAATCACTACTAAATCCATACTCCATACTAATATTATAAATGCGAAAGTGTGTCAGTCTGTCTGTCTGTCTGTCTGCCTTTATGTCAGTCTGTCTGTTACCTCTTCACGCTTAACCGCTGAACAGATTTAGATGAAATTTGGTATGGAGATAGTTTGAGACCCTGGATAGTTTTTATTCCGGAAAATTGCATAGTTCCCGCGGGATAGCGATAAACGAATTCTTCGCAGACGGAGTCGCAGGCAACAGCCTAGTAAGATATACTTTCTAAAATATGGTTATAAATTTGTGACTAGTACAGTCAAGGCCATTAATATAATAATATATCACGTTACAAACGCGTCAAAAATATCCATACAACTCTATGCCACTAACCATAATGCTGGTTGGTGTTTACATAATTATTATATCTGACGCGATGGCTGCCTTCGATTGTACACAATTTCTTTTCAAACAAGATTCAAGCGTTACTTTGCGGTGATCCGTATCAACTACTGACAAACCTCTCGGCATAATAACGCGTATTGTGTGAAAATATAATCTACTCGTACTTTTAACCTATTAAGCTCCAAACGCACAGACATCGGAGGCGTGGCGGTGCGGTGGCGGTGACGGTTGTGATATTCTAACTTGTATGAACGTTTGTGCGGTACCGTACCGCGAACTCGTTCATACAAGTTAGAATATTACAACCGTCACCGCCACCTCACCGCCACGCCTCCGCTGTCTGTGCGTTTGGAGCTTAAAGGATGTCTTGTAGGGCTTCCAATACCGGGATCCCGGTATTGGCCAATACCGGGATCCCGGAAATTTTTCGCCATTTTTCAATACCGGTATTGAAAAGTCTAAAACCGGGATCCCGGTATTAGTGATTTTATGATTTGTATGTTATTTATTACACTATTACAGGTATAAAATTGACTAAAAATTGCAATGTAATGTAATTATTCACATTTTAATGCACTAATATGACTAGGATGCGCGTCTAAGAGTTAGATGTGATGAACAATTAGGTTAGGAGATAGCCAATTTGGGTTTAGGGCTGGTGTAGGAACAAGGGAAGCTCTGTTTGCCGTACAGGTTTTGGTCTAAAAATGCAAAGATAACAAGACGTTTTTATAACAAGATGTTTTCCTTTGTTTCATTGGCTATGACTATGAGAAAGCCTTTGATCGAGTGTTGCACGATCGTCTTATCACAATCCTAAAAGACATCGGATTGGATGGCAAGGACGTACGTATCATCCAGAACCTGTACTGGATTCAGAGATCGACAGTTCGTGTGGATGGGGAAGAAACTGATGAAGTAGAGAGTAGGGATAAAGAGAGGAGTTCGGCAGGGCTGCGTTCTCTCACCAACACTCTTTAACTTGTACTCGGAGGCAATTATTGCTGAAGGATTGGGGGAGATGGACTATGGTGTCAAGATTAAAGGGCAATACGGGCATGTTATCAACAACCTCAGATATGCTGACGACACAGTTCTGATAGCGTCTACAGAGGCTGAGCTGTTACATATGGTTGTCCGGGTCAATGAGTGCAGTCTAAGGGCGGGTCTCCGAATGAATGTCTCGAAGATGAAGGTCATGGTGATCACTAAGAAGGAGAATATACATCCCGTGATTTCTATAGCACAGGCATGAACCTGGGGCGAGTGCTTAAATATAAGTATCTGGGCACATGGGTTAATGAAGACTGGGTGGGACAGTAACGGTGAAATAAAAAACCCGCTTTGAGGTCGCCCGTAGTGCTTTTAATACTATGAAAAAGGTTCTTTGCAGTCGCAGCCTTAAAATATCTTTGCGCACTCGTCTACTGCAATCTTACATATGGCCTATATTTCTTTAAGGATGCGAGGCTTGGACAATTAAGGAGGAACTCCGGAAACGTATAGAAGCATTCGAAATGTGGGCCTATAGGCGTATGTTAGCCATTAGCTGGACACACCGAGTAATCAATCTTGAGGTGCTGCGCCGTATTGGAATGGGACGCCGGCTACTGCAGACCATCAAAAAAAGAAAAGTTGCCTATTTGGGTCACGTGCTAAGACACGACAGATACGAGCTTCTGCAACTGATAATGATGGGCAAAGTGGCAGGCAAAAGATCAGTGGGTCGTAGAAAGAAATCGTGGCTGCGCAATATTCGGGAGTGAACGGGAATTAAGAGCGCCGCGGAACTTGTCAAACTGGCAAAAAACCGAGTTAGATATATGCGGAGCTGACTGCCAACCGCCACTAGTTGGGGAGGCACTTGTAGAAGAAGATATATTATGATTTTCAACTAAAAACTGTTTTTTTATTGATTTTTTTCATCAAAAATGTTAAAAGATTAAGAATAAATTATAATTGACGGTATTAAAAAAATTTGATATGATATCCACTTCAATACCGGGATCCCGGGATCCCGGTATTGAAAAAAAATATTCCGGTATTAATACCGGTATTGAAAAAGTCCGGTATTTGGAAGCCCTAATGTCTTGTCATGAGATATGTGCTATGCTATATTGCTATGGATGCGTTTGATATCCACCAATCATAGGTATTCATTGGTCCACATACCATAGCACTGATGGAAACGGGTTCAAGTACTTGGCTTGTAAAAGTTACTCCTATGGAAGGAGAACTAACTCTTACCTTATACCCGCGACTCTGAACAATCTTCCAAAGGAACTGCTAAACAAAGTTATAAACACTCTGCCTCCAACCCCATTCAAGCGTCTACCTGTTGCCGTTATCAATATCGAGCAAAAACGAGCAAAATAATCACGTTTGTTGTATGGGAGCCCCGTAAATATTTATTTTATTCTGTTTTTTAGTATTTGTTGTTATAGCAGCAACCGAATAAATATTTGTAATAAATTTATAATAAATATTTGCAGCAATATTTTAATGTAAGCAAACGGAAATAACAAAACGGAAACGGAATGTACTTACCGAAGTAAAGAATGTGACCGAGCCATGCTCTGATCATTCCGTCATTCTTCATAGCAGTGTAGCTTATTTGCTTGAGGGAGGACATTATATCTGAAATAAAATAAATTATATGTCTATGATACAAACTGACTGGATTTGCGCTGTCATTCATCAACCATACCTCTCATATTTCGTTTTCTACATTTTTTTACTGAATAACACCTAAATATTATACACTAGACACTGGAAAAATTTACACCTGATAGGTACGTGTTTGAATATCGTAAATAATTATAATATCGAATGAGTTATAACATCGAAATTAGGGTTATTTTTAAAACTTAAACTTTTTAAAATTGAAAACTAACCTTACCAAATTTAACGGATTGTATACGATGCCGTTTTAATGATTGCCGTTTTGAATCATGCGCTCTATCGACTCCATTGAACTCATTCACTACACGCGGCCTCGCTATGTAATGCAACGGGATGCAAGTCTGACATTGTGTGGTTGCATTATTGCAACGAAATGAAAGCACTCCAGTTAGTGGCCGATGTTGGCTGACTTTAAGTTTTTTTTTTTTTTTTTTTTTATGATATAGGGGGCAAACGAGCAGACGGATCGCCTGATGGTAAACGATTACCGTCGCCCATGGACACCTGCGACACCAAAAGAGTCACAAGTGCGTTGCCGGCCTTTTAGGTAGGAGTACGCTCTTTTTTTGAAAGCTTGAAGGTCATATCGGTCCGGGAATACCGCAGCAGGAACCTCATTCCAGAGCTTTGCTGTGCGAGGCAGGAAATTTCTGGAAAAACGCACAGTAGAAGACAACCAACCATCCAGATGGTGAGGATGGAAGTGTTGTCGCGTAGGGCGGTGGCGGAAGGATGCGGCAGGGATCAACCCGAATAACTCCTCGGAGCACTCTCCGTTGTACATGCGATAGAAGATGCACAGTGAAGCTACATCTCTACGCAGCGCCAAGGAATCAAGCCCATCAGAAGTTCGTTGGCAGCCGACTATTCGAGTCGCTCTCCGTTGTATGCGATCCAGAGGGAGAAGCTGGTACCGGGGAGCCCCCGCCCACAGATGAGAGCAGTATTCCATATGTGGGCGAACCTGCGCCTTATAAAGCTGAAGGCGGTGGGCTGGAGTGAAATACCGTCTCGATCTGTTGAGCACGCCGAGCTTCTTCGAGGCTAATTTAGCCTTACTCTCCAAGTGGTCGCGGAACTGGACTTCACTCGAGATGTCAATACCAAGGATTCCGATACTGGCTGTGGTAGCAAGGGGAGTGCCTTCGAAAAGAGGTGACGCGACAAACGCAGACTTTTTTGCGGTAAACGCGCAAACCTGTGTCTTAGTGGGGTTAAAACGGACTAAATTAAGTCGACCCCATTCTGAAACTTCTTTTAGGGAAGTCTCAATTTCAGACACAAGTTTGTTTCGGCACTCTATAACGTTTTCCCGAGAAATACCGGCGCGGCCGGTGTAAGAGGCATCAACCGTACTATCACACCGTTGCTGACCATGACCAACTAGCCAATTTGGCTGAGCGAATACCTACATTTTTCTGTTCACGAAATACGAATACTTTACTAATCATTTTAGTAGTGCCCTTTAAAAATTTGCTTCGAGAACTCTTTTCCAGTCATAGCGCATATAGTGATGTCATACAACAACATAAAGATTCGACCTTGTTTCCTTTAGAATATGATAGAAAATTGTCTGAATTTGTTTAACGCATTCGCTACTGTCTGTCAAACTCGGGACTTTGTCAGATGCCCCAAACGCAAATGTGCGTTCAATTGCCTGCAAAATTAAGACAGCGGCACTAGGCAAAAGTCAAGAAAAAGCATTTATGCGTAGCTGGCAGTGAATGTATTGATGCTTTGCTTTTAAATGAATTCTGCATAAGCAAACAATATAACTTTATGATTATTTTTGTAGTAGCGTATCTAAATAGTTGGGGTCTGGAAATGGTTAAATCCAAGTTGTCCAAGGCAAGAAATTGCACAATCGTGCAGTAGAGCTACGCTTAAGTACTCCGGTAATCTTTTGTTGATCTTCTGTACCTCTACCATGAGTTTACACTAGTTCACAGTGACCGTACTCGCTAGCGAGGGCGTAAATTATTTGTATGGAGAATTGTACTTCCGTAAGTGACCGCTCGAGGCGCTGCACAATTCTCTATACAAATAATTTACGCCGTCGCTAGCGAGTACGGTTACGTAAACTAGTGTAAACTCATGGTAGTGGTACAGAGTAATGACGTAATTTTCAAATAATACTATTATAGTTACTGTAATTGACTCACAGACCTATTTATAGTCTCAGTATAAATAATAACATGGATACCTTTTTTATTTCCGCTTTATAAATTTACTGTTCGCCCATTTTAGGGTTCCGTATTTAAGCTTTCCTTTTAATCCAGGTTAGCTTGAAAAGATACATTTTAGGGATAAGTTCGCCTTTGTACCCTTTTTGTTTTGATGTTTTTTGTATTATGTTTGTGTACAATAAAGTATTTACATACATGCATACATAAGTTTGATTATGATAAGTTATTCGGCGTTTGTTTGATACCTACTAATAGGGAAATCAATATGTACCTACCTAAATTAAAAACAAAAAACATTTTTAAAACAAGCTTTTATTTGAATGCTCTAAAAAGAAGCAAATAATCTTTAATTTTAATCAAATTCATAAATCCATCCTTAATATTATAAATGCGAAATTTATCTGTCTGTCTGTTACCTCTTCGCGCTTAAACCGCTGAATAGGGATGACGACTGGGTTATAAGTATGTATCTATTTAGTTCGTCAGTTAGACAATGGAACAATTATGGGACACGTATTTTTTGGTTTATCAAATTATTAAAAATCGACAAAGGCATAGATCATCAAACTTCCAGAGTGGGGGCTTGTGACGTCACTCTTAGATAAACATTGTACCATATAGTAACGTCACTCGAAACTTCTAAGCACTGTATCCTCGTCATTTTTGTGTTTGTCAAACATAAAAACTTTTTAACAAAAAATTAAACCGCCGAAAAAACTGAAAAGCAAAAAATAATACCTTTTTTGTTTGACCTTAATCTAGGTACCAGTTTGAAGTCGGTGCCTCAGCACTAGCCAGGAGGAGTGGACCTATAATCTTCTACCTGACTGGCTTCTATCACTCCTCCTGGCTCGTGCTGAGGCACCGACTTCAAACTGGTACCTAGATTAAGGTCAAACAAAAAAGGTATTATTTTTTGCTTTTCAGTTTTTTCGGCGGTTTAATTTTTTGTTAAAAAGTTTTTATTTTATACTTTTTTCCCATCCTTGGAGTAAATTTTTTTTTCCAAATTTATATAATAACAACTTCAAGGTATACCCTATCCAATAAAAAAGAATTATGAAAATCAGACTACTCTGTAAAAAGTTAGTCAATCATCCCCTGTTTTCCTACCCTTAGGGTAAGAATATTATTTCCAAATTTACATGGGACCACCCTTGAGGTATACGCTTTCCAATAAAAAAAGAATCATCAAAATCCGACTACTCTGTAATAAGTTATGCGTGGTCATATAGTACAATCGGTAACTGAACAATCAATCATCCCCTGTTTTCCTACCCTTAGGGTAGGAATATTATTTCCAAATTTAAATGGGACCACCCTCGGGGTATACGCTTTCCAATAAAAAAAGAATCATCAAAATCGGACTACCCTGTAAAAAGTTATGCGTGATCATACATAAAAAAAAAAAAAAAATATACACGTCGAATTGAGAACCTCCTCGTTTTGTTTTCGTCGGTTGAAAAGAGAAAATACGTGTACAATATTTCTTAACAATCTAGCTGACGTACTAAGCAGTTATTTTTAGTCGTCTAGCCTATTGACTTAGATTAAATTTGGTATTGAGACTCTGGCAAAGACATGGGATGGTTTTTATCCCAGAAAATTGCATAGTTCCCGCGGGATAGCGATAAACGAATTCTTTACAGAAAGAGTCACGGGCAACGGCTAATTTATAATATTTCACGTTGATACACGTATTTGTCCCTTCGGACCCTGCGTCCAATTCCGCAATCAAACATTTTAGACTTTATATATTTTATATTTATATTTTTATATTTCTATATTTTGTTCACAACACGATTTGTAAATTTAATTTATCAACAAATAACAAAAAGGTACCATTTAAATTAGTAATAATATTCGCCTAAGTTCTGTCCCTGCGGATCTATGATGTCAATACGTTGGGCGAATTGGGTGATAAATTCACCGGCACTATTAAATAACTGACCATTTTCAATAAAATGTGCACCATTTACTACTTATTTTTAGTAAGGAAATTTTGGGGTTATGTCATTCAAAATCACGACTAGGTATTATTCGTTTTCTTAAAAAAATGTCTTTATTTTTTGAGTCGCAAACCTGACACAAAAAGTTGTATGGAAAATGAGAGACATGTTTAATCATCAAGCTCAATAGCCCTTCTAATTCTGAATAAGAAAACCCCGCAACTACCTAATTCTGAAAAAAGTGTAGCAGATTTATTTCTTTTACCTTTATACTATCTTACCTTCAGTTGTTCCTGTAAACTTGTGCGCCAGACCTATCAGGGGCATTTCTTTTTCCCCGCTAGGTATCTTGGACGCTAGTGCATACATCCTCCTCCTGCGATACCAAAACAAAAGCACCCACAACACTGACACTGCCGCAAACAACAAAAAAATCATTGTCAGACTTCAAATCCTTTAAAAATTCGTTATTTTATTTTACTCGTATTTCACTTGAGTTGTTAGCTGTCTCGATCGCCACAAGGATGCATGCGCATGCGGTTTGCCAATCGCACGCTTGCGAGTAAAATGATCTCTGTTTATTCGATCATGTTTATATGAGGCTTTTCCATTGCGCACGTTTGGCGGCACGGCAAGCGTTTTCTGTGTTCATTGCGCGGCCGAGACGCTCGCCGTACAGTGGTACCTGGTGGCACACGCAATGAACTGGTAAAACGCTTGCCGCGCCGCCAAACGCGCGAGTTCGTGGCCGGGCCATAACGTCGAGAGTTGACGGTTCAGCCCGTTTACACTCTCGCGCGAGAGACGGGAGTCACAAGGAGCGTGTGTGACCGATTCGCGACACGCTTCGCGTCTTATTATTGCGTCGGCACTCGGCAGCGCTGTTTTGGGCACGTATCAAAGGACTTTATGACTTTATATCGTTCACGCCAATAGTAGGTATTAAACAGAAGAGTGACAGGGACAACACGATACGAACTTCGAATTTCGTAGTAGCCCCCTAGTGGCCTAGCGCCTCAACAGATTCTCGTTTTTTTTTCATCATCAACATCATCTCAGTCTGTAGTACATGTCCCACTCAGAACGAAAGGGGCTTGGGCCGTAGTTCCCACGCAAGCACATTGCGAATTGGGAACTTCGCACACATCATTGAATTTAATCGCAGGTGTACGCAGTATTCCTCTCGGGGTTTTCCTTCGCCGTAAATCTCATGGTAATTTTCAAATACAATTTTGCACGTCAACATGGGCGCAGGCAGGATTATCTTCATTATGATTATGTATGTAGGGGTACATACTTCTTCATAATTACAGGTTTTATTCTGTACCGTAGTTATGTTCTGTACTTTTTATCCCAGAGGGGTGTAACTGCACCTCCTTGCACTCCTGTCCCGGCGCCCATGCACTTAAATTCTGAAACTGCTAGCACAGCTTCTCCTGCTCAATCGAAAATCCATCAGTAGAAATATCATATAAACTCGTTAAACTAAACAATATTTTACCCACCCAAAATTTAAGTTCTGCGCCCCTACTGTTCCTGACGAACGACCCCACCACGAGTGTAAACAGAAACTCATCCATCGGGCGCCATACGAGGCACGAGGCGAAGCACGAAGCGAGAGTGTAAATACAGTCTGACGATTGACGGTGTGTGTAGACCACAAGGAAGTTACAATTATAATATAACATTTAAATGGTAGGTAACGACTGCAGCAACAGACAATGACATGCGTGCTTGGATTAACGCCGTTTGTCGGGCCTTCAGTGGCACATGACTTGCTTCGAAATGGCTTTTGTATTATGTAATAAATCAAGTTGGTTAGATCCTAATTTTTTCCGTTAATCTGGTATTCATTTACCATAAGAATAGCGTGACTTAAGGGTTTATTTCTATTTCCAGCTGGCGTTACTGTGTGATTACGTGATTTTGGTTACGAAACGGGACTAAAGGGACTTAAGCATCCTTTATTTTAAAACAAACTGCCCGCACCGGATTCGCATGGATGTACTAAGTGCTAATTAAAAAAAACTTTCATACAAACCTTCTCTCAATTAAATACTTACTAACACAATAAAAAAAATAGACAAATAGGTGCAGCCATTCTGAAGTTATAAGCGTAGGTAAGGTAAGTACGTACAATTTTCTGCAATTGATTTTTGCTTCTTTAAATCATCAGGCATCATTTTTATTTTCAATTTTAACGAAACCCAACTTTTAATTATAACTTCAATATTACTGCGATCGCCTGTTTCATTGTTTGTAAACCTAATCTTTTTCTAGGAACGAAGGTCCATAATTATTTAGTCTAGAATTGTAACGTTCGGAGGATAGTTTTGCCAACCTTATTGATATTTGCCAAAGGTTTATTCAATTTTCTCTCATTCTGCGAGGAGGTCTATGCCCTGCAATGGGACGTATGTAGGCTGGGATGATGATGATGAAGCCAATTTGTAGATTAGACGGTTATAAAGTTCGCTCACTTAATTAATAGTTTCAGCGAAAATTTTGGTATACATAATGACCATAATGTATTTCGTCCATTATTCGTTTTAAACTTTATACATTTTGATACGTTCCCCTTCTGATCACGTCATATTGTCAGAAAACCCTGGCGACAGTCCCTGGCCCTGGTGGTGTCCCAGACGTCCTTGGTGACGAACACCAAAATGCAGTTGAATATGAGGGTTTATACCTGCTGAGCTGGCAACGTTGCATTTTTGTTAGTTTTTCTCGATTATTCCATAAAAAATGAATGAAAATTAAAAATGTTTTGTATACAAATTGTTCTAATATATAAGTTAATGTGGCTACTGCAATAATAATTCGTGATAAGACTTTTATTTTCTTTAAAAACGGTTAGGTAATAATTTGTTCGTTTCTAAAGAAAATAAAAGTCTATCACGAATTATTATTGCAGTAGACACATTAACTTACATATTAGAACAATTTGTATACAAAACATTTTTAATTTTTATTCAATTTTTATGGAATAATCGAGAAAAACTGACAAAAATGCAACGTTGCCAGCTCAGCAGGTATAAACCCTCTTAACTATTCAACGAAGTAATTTGATTGAGACCCAAGAGCTAGCACGTCTTTATCCCAGCGGATAGCCCTTCGATTCAAAAGGTCAATGCCGTCAGCATCATGGGGACCCTGCTGCAGTCAGATCATTGGGAAGGAGATTAGAGCTGTCACCCCTGGTTAGACCCGGAGTCTACGGGTCTGAATAGTGCATATCCGGGCTACGGGTTTAACATCGGTATGTCCGGGCGGCGAGAAAAAGACAAACTTTCATCGGACAACGTATTCTCAGTTCGTAAAAAGCAACGACTTCTCATCGACGTCAGTTAGGTAGTTGATTTACAATGGGTTGAGGTGTAGTCACAACTTTTATGGAATTTCCTAAAATTAAAGGCGAAATGCTATCAATTCCTATGAGTAATGCATTCGTTGAAGATGTTTTGTCATTGATGAAAAATTTATGGACCTACGAGCGAAACTGCTTATCAGCCAAAGTGGTAAAAGTGGGAAATTTGAGAAATTGCAATGTTCTCCGGGTCTGGTTTTTTTTTAAAGGTGGCAACCCTAATGGGGTTTCCTTTTTATAATTGTAAATGTAACCATTTTGAACATTCCGTGTTTAATTATAATTTATAACCCCTCAGAAAGGAACGGTTACTTATCACGCTACACACATACACACACACACACACATACACACACACACACACACACACACACACACACACACACACACACACACACACACACACACACACACACACACACACACACACACATACACACACACACACACACACACACACACACACACACACACACACACAGAAAGACACACACCCATACACACATATACACACACACCTTTACAAATACATATGCATGCAACACAGTGCAGGTGCAGCTAACCTTATTTTTTAAGTTTTTAACTATTCAAGTATATATTATTTATTTATTTTTCGTTCTTTTAAGTTATTTTATTTTTAGTTCTTACTGTTGCGGTGTGACTTGCCAGGCGCAAATAATTCTTTGTTTTTTTTCCCATAATTTAAATGTGAGAGGCGCTGCGACCGGGCCTCACAGGGACCAGTCTGAAAATCAGCGCCGGGCAACCAAGCCCAGCACATGCTGAGACTGGGGACCCATTGTCACTACTTTAATTTGAAATGTTAATAGTTTTCATCAATGTCTAGTTTTAAGTTATGGCAATAAAGATTTTTTAATTATTATTAAAATAGGTTTCATTTTTGATTATTTTCATTTATTGTAATAAATAATAATAATAATAAATATCACAGGACAATTCACACCAATTGACCTAGTCCCAAAATAAGCTAAGCATAGCTTGTGTTATGGGTACTAGGCAACGGATAAACATACTTATATAGATAGATACATACTTAAACACATATTAAACACCTAAGACCCGAGAACAAATATTCGTATTATTCATACAAACATCTGCCCCGACGCGGGAATCGAACCCGGGACCTCAAGCTTCGTAGGCAGGTTCTCTACCTACTAGGCCATCTGGTCGTCTGGTCGTATTGTTACTTTTAATTTAGTTTTATTGCATTGTATCCAGTTAAATTTATGCTTTTTTTATATAATTATAAGAGGGGGCAAACGAACAGACGGGTCACCTGATGGAGAGCGATCACCGTCGCCCATGGACACCCGCAATACGAGGGGAATCACAGGTGCGTTGCCGACCCTTTTAAGAATTGGTAGGCTCGTTTTTTAAAGACCCCTAGGTTGTAACGCTCCGGGAATGTTGCCGCAGTAAGCTGATTCCAGATCTTCGTCATGCGAGGAACGAAGTAAGCTTTAAGTAATTAAGTAAAGTAAATATATAAAAATACTTATGTCTGACCATCTCGCAAACGGCTCTAACGTTACAACGAAAATGTAGGCTTCTTAGGAGTGTTATGTTATGATATGAGTTTACAAATTGATCTGTTAAAGTCCCGGGCCATCTTCACCCTTAGACTATTTTACAATCCTGTCAAGACATTCGATTTTGGACCGTAAATGTTAATTATTTGAATCGGCTTTGATTTTTGTTTGACGGAAAATATATTGCTGGTTTCGATTTAAAGGTTAAGTATACCGTAGCACGTCCACTACTGGACATAGGCCAAAGGTACTGTGGGAACTGTGTAGCTCTAATTTAGGTACATAGTACGAGGATACGCGCGTGATGCTGAACTAGCAAATAATACAACTAGTCACTAGTGTATTTGTAATTGTTTAGGAAAATGCTTATGAGCGGATATAGTCATTTGCCTAAGTTCAACATTTAACTTGAGCTTTTCAATGTTTCGTCGGTCAATATGACCTCTTTAAATATCCTTCGGCATACTTCAAAGAATATCAATATTGAGTAACAAACAAAAGATTCTCGTTAAAATAAAAACGTACTTTAATCGTTTTATGCACTCAGTAGCAATATATCAGTATCAATTATAACTGAAGATACACATTGCCGAACAAAATCCCCTTCAAAGAATGTCCGAACTTTTTTATTTGTTTGCATAACAATTAAAAACATCACCTACACAGAAATTTGAACCTAGTCTTTACTTCATTACAGTCGAATTTCGGTTGACACTTGACAGCTAAACTTGACAATTTCACGCAACGTACTGAGAAACAAACATACATACAAACATACAAAAATACAAACATACAAACATACAAACATACAGACCGGTGAAGCTAATATAAAGCGTGTAAAAAGAAGGCCACTTTTACCAAAGTGGCGCTCATTTGGCTCGGACATTTTCGGGCGCGCGACTGTGGATCTACAGTTATAATTGATCAAAGCAAGTACTCTTTTTTTCAGATAAATCATCATCATCATTTCAGCCGAAAGACGTCCACTGCTGAACATAGGCTTCACCCAAGGTTCACCCCAACAGATCGGTCCTGCGCCATCCGCATCCAACACGTTCCCGAAACCATAAACCAGGTCGTCGCTCTCTTGTTGTTGTTTTTCAGATATACATATACACCGTGTTTTTAGGGTTCCGTAGTCAACTAGGAACCCTTATAGTTTCGCCATGTCTGTCCGTCTGTCTGTCTGTCCGCGGCTAAGCTCAGAGACTGTTAGTACTAGAAAGCTGTAGTTTGGCATGAATATATATATCAGTGACGCCGACAAAGTGATTGAATAAAAAAGAGTAAAAAAAATTTTTTTAGGGTACATCCCATAGACGTAAAGTGGGGGTGATTTTTTTTTTCTCGGCTAACCCTATAGTGTGGGGTATCGTTGGATAGGTCTTTTAAAATCATTGCGGGGTTGCTAACATGATTTTTCTATTCAGTGATCTGTTTGCGAAATATTCAACTTTAAAGTGAAAATTTTTATTAAAATCGGCCGTCCCCCCCTCTAAAATCTAAACTGTTGGGTGGAAAAATTTGAAAAAATTCAAAAGGGTAGTAAATATATCACATTTACTAGGAAAATTATAGCGGCTAAGATTGCTTGGAAATTATTTGTAGTTTAAGAGTAAATAGTAGCCTAAGGTATAAAACATACCTAAACTTGGATGATTCCGTACACATACGAAATCCTTAGAAAAATATAACTTGATTTTTTCGTAATGGCTACGGAACCCTACCTTGGGCGTGTCCGACACGCTCTTGGCCGGTTTTTTTATTTCCTTTAACTTTAAGGGAGGCTTCTTCAGATCAAATCAAATAAAGCAGGGCAAATCAAATAAGTTTTAGACGACTAGATGGCCTAATGGTTAGAGAACCTGACTATGAAGCTTGAGGTCCCGGGTTCGATTCCCGTGTCGGGGCAGATATTTGTATGAAAAATACGAATGTTTGTTCTCGGGTCTTGGGTGTTTAATATGTATTTAAGTATGTATCTATCTATATAAGTATGTTTATCCGTTGCCTAGTACCCATAACACAAGTTTTCCTAGCTTACTTTGGGACTAGGTCAATTGGTGTGAATTGTCCCGTGGTATTAGGGAAACGGCCAAAACAGTTTGAACAAATCTCTAAGGGATATGATCAAATCGCGCAGGATGTTAAAATGGGGAATTCATTTTATCATTTCCCTAGAAAAAATCAGCCATTTGATCAAAACCTCAACCTGTTTAGTGAAAGGACAATCAGATTAGAAAGGCAGCTCGTTTTTAAAAGCTTCTTATTTAACTTACAATGTATGTAAGTACCTATGTATGTACGGGTCAAATCTTGGAAGTTGAATTTGACCCACTTCAAGCGGTCGGATTTACTTGAAATTCGGTATACTTATATAGGTTGGATGAAAATGCAAGTACAGTCAACAAAAAGCACAGTCAGCGAAAAAGCTTGCATTGAAAATGAAATTTTTAACGAAAAAATATTTAATTTCACTAGATTTGTTTAGCGATTTGATAAAATCCCTATTACCTACACGTCGGTGAGTTGACGGAACTTGTTTTGATCAAATTTCTGTTTTGCCCATTTATCTACGACATATAGATTGACATGTTTAGTTTTGTAATGTTCCTGAATTGCAATGCAATCGCCAGATCGAATGGTTCATGTAACTAAAGTCGCGAGTAGGTATAATAGTCCATAATATAATTATAAGTACAGGAACTGTTTGAGGCCATTGCGTTTAACGTGCCTAGAAAATAAAGATATAGGCAGGTATATCCTTATTAAGTATTACGCATGAATGGAGCGGTTTCGTTGCGTCTAAAAAAACGTCATAATGTGGCAGATCAGTATCCCCACAGGGAGCCCCTTTTCTCCCATGATCTTTTTTATCCGAATTTTGAAAGTCAGAAATCGATATCCATAATATCCATCTTAAATATCGATGGTCATATTTTTTTGAAAGCATATCGCTTAATAGTTCTAACTGCAGTGATCCATAATCCTATTGATCATAACTTTAAAAAGTCATAATATTGATATCAATAACATTTAACGGAATATCGTTGATTATTCAGAAACATTGTACCTAAGGCATGTATCTTAAAGT
This sequence comes from Archips crataeganus, assembly GCA_947859365.1. Taxonomy (NCBI): domain Eukaryota; kingdom Metazoa; phylum Arthropoda; class Insecta; order Lepidoptera; family Tortricidae; genus Archips; species Archips crataeganus. The sequence goes on along the minus strand of OX402049.1, from coordinate 4,322,583 downwards.
AATAATTGTTCTCAGTCATAGTTTTGTATTACCTAAAATGCACTAAGCATATACATCGAAATTTATAACATCCAAAGGAATATTGTTAATTATTCAGAAACATTGTAAGGCATATCGCTGGCAGCGAGCGAGCGAAGCGAGCGAGCAAGACCTTTAAGTACGCTTAGTATAAGTTTTACATCACTTCAATACTTCTCGATCGCGTTTACGTAAAAAAATCAATTACTAGGGAAACATGGACAGCGTCTCCGCGCGCGCGCGTCCTTGTTTCCATAGAATTGAAATTTTTACGTAAACGCGGTCGAGAAGTATTTGGTGAAGTAAAAACTTATACTAAGCATACAGTACGCATAGTATAAGTTTTACTTCACCAAAATACTTCTCGATCGCGTTTACGTAAAAAAATCAATTACTAGGGAAACATGGACAGCGTCTCCGCGCGCGCGCTTCCATATTTCCATAGAATTGAAATTTTTACGTAAACGCGATCGAGAAGTATTGAAGTGATGTAAAACTTATACTAAGCGTACTGTACGCTTAGTATAAGTTTTACTTCACCAAAATACTTGTCGATCGCGTTTACGTAAAAATTTCAATTCTATGGAAACATGGACGCGCGGCCGCGGTGCGCTGTCCATGTTTCTGTAGGTGATTGACGTCGTTAAAGGAGAAAAGTGACGTTGTCTATAGAGACGCGACCATAAGGTCGAATGTTCTCAGAAGAACAGTTTTGTTTGTTTCGTCGATCGCATTATTGTTCAGTCTTCAAGCCTCGAGGAATCTTCATCTTCGTCGTCGTGCTTCAGATCGCGGAGTGCAGCGGAGACACACACTGCATCGGAGCGAAGTACATCGGAGCTACGACGACATGTTCCTTCCTCGACGGCCGCGCGACGAAAAAGATCGCAAGATTTGCCGCGCCGTATTTTATAGACGCGAGCGCGAGAGTTCCGAGCGTTCTGTAGTCCGCAACCGTCTCGCTCACTTTAGAGCGAGAGCGCAATGATCCACGCCCTCTTGCGTGATCCGCGGACCTAGCACTAATTGCGCCCTGTATATATTTTATATACACTTGTAAATATTTTTTAATAAACATTCTTCACATATTCTTCTTCTTCACCTATTCTTCACTTATACAAATCTATTAGGGAGTTTAATTTATAACAACAAACATCCCTAAAGTGGTGACCCCGACGTGATAGTAATTGTTTTTTTTACGTAAACGCGATCGAGAAGTATTTTGGTGAAGTAAAACTTATACTAAGCAAACAGTACCATGAGTTTACACTAGTTCACAGTGACCGTACTCGCTAGCAACGGCGTAAATGATTTGTATGGAGAATTGTACTTCCGTAAGTGACGGCTAGAGGCGCTGTACAATTCTCCATACAAATAATTTACGCCGTCGCTAGCGAGTACGGTCACGTAAACTAGTGTAAACTCATGGTAGAGGTACAGGGCAGAAGCGACTCGGACAGGTTAGGTTCAGAAGGCTAAGGCGGGAGCTACGCTTCGCTTCGATGTTGGGTATTTTTTTTATGACAGCACAGAAAAGGATTATTACCTTTAATATTATGAAATGTCATACAACCATGACATTGAATGTTATTTTACAAAGTAATATTATGCCTAAAAATAATTATGACCTGGGAAAATAGACCTAGCAATAATTATTATGAGTGACTTTATTACCTTTAACATTATGAAGAGTGATGCATTCATGACACTGAATGATATGACTTTACTTATTGTTCTGTTGACAAGAAAATCGTAACTCCAATTTATGTTGTGTATAACGAAGAAAAATTTTGACAGAAAACGTTATGGGCTTGAAAATTCGGAAAAAAATTTTAATGGGAGTCAATACCCATCACCACACCAGATTAGTACAGGTTGGTGCATTAAGGTCGGTCATTATGGGCAAGTCTGTAACTATAAGACGCAAGGACAAAGATCTGTTCTTAGGAATTTAGGAATCATGTCATCGATTTTAGTGACAAGAAAAACACAAAGATTTAAAAAAAAATCATACTTGGTTCGGGAATCGAACCCGGACTTATTGAAGAAAAATATTTAGGCACGCTCCAGTCCCTGTACCCGTCTGTCGATAACCAATTAAATTCTTCGATAACCATTCTTAAGTAAAATATTCAGTGTAGTAAAATAAATTCATTCTCACTTGATACTAAACGGCACTAGTAAATAAAACTAAACAAACACGCAATCAACTAAACGGCTCCGTCCTAACTCATTGCACGTACACTTTTGTAAAGCTCAAATTCTAATGTAATTAAAATCACATTTTGTTTAAATATCTTTGGATACAACCAAATAAAATTACCACATACCGTACAAAAATACAAAAAATATACAAGAATGTCAAATATAACTAAGGGAATTCGGGAAGATGCCCAGTTATGTTTGAAAGTACGTCACGTTCGCGTCATCAATTACAACAGTTATTTTAGTTCTTCGTTAAAGTCACAAAGTCATCAAACCACACAGACTAAACATGAATATGGGAACGTGGTGTATGTTCAAACCACATGAATAAAAAACGAACAGACAGGACGGGGGGGGGGGGGCGTGCACCGGCGCCCGCTCGGAGACATACCGGTTTGAACTAGCTCAGTGAGTAGTCAAAGTTCAGGTGTGCCGCCAGCGACGACGCGACCGTTTAGCGTTTAGCTACATAGGTAGTTCGGGTGTTCGGTTGTTTTAAAGATACCTACCTGTTGTAGTGTTTGTAGATATATATAGATACTTAGGTACTTGTTTGAATAAAATATTTTGATTTTTTTTTTTTTACCGAGTGACAATAGGTAAGAATTTTGAGCTCTGTTCGGTAGCTTTTATTCTGTTCGTTTTTTATTCATGTGGTTCAAACTATACAAACATGATATTTATTAGAGCGGTTGCCGCTCTACGTCGCTTCATCGTAACCTGTTGGCAAGATGAATGTACACGTTGCTACTGAGAAGCGGCGTGCAGTGGGTTAATTTTAAGGTATGCAGCTGGCAGCAGCACCCGTAGCACGCCAGAGCTACTGAGTGGTGTTCTAACAAGTTTCAGTCTATCTTCCCGCAGCGAGGTTATTATTGCAACAGCTGAGATTCATCGGTCACAGTAGGTCCTGGACGTGTGAAGTGTCCAAGTTCGTGATCAAAGTTTTGAGGAAGGTCATCTCTTTGCGGGCGTTTTCCAATATGACGCGAGGGTCTTGTGAGGTGCAGCGCAAACAGTTCGGCGCGAAAACCATCGCCAAGTTTGCTGAGTCCATTTTGGTTTGACTTACCACTTCTGGTGCGGTGAACTGTTGCAGGAAGCTTATTAGATACGTAAGTACCTGTAACAAGAATCAATTTTATCAAAAAAAGCATCCACGGAGACATTGACTACACGTTCGAGAAATACCCTGATCAATTACTCCGAACTGCGTAATTTAAACCTGTCCGAGTTAGACCCAACGTCACCATGTTGGGAATCACAGCTCGTCACCAGCTGCACGCGATGCATTTGACGCTTCGCAATGTCTGTCAACTGGTATGACGCGGACTAAGGTCAGAGTACCGATTACAGTTGACGTAACGTCGAGTCGCATACACTGCATACTGCATACTAATTTGTTCCGCTCTCCATTGAAATGGAGTCCTTTATAGTATAGTATAGTCAATATTTACTTGGATAGTCAATCGTCGAGTTGTCTCAATTACAATGTTGACTGAACTATATTGTTTACCTTGTATTTTTTTCTGTATGTAAGTAAACTCGAACCATTTGATTTCAGACCCATCGAAAAATGTTTTCACACTAAGCGTCATTATGATGTTCTTATCAAGGAAAGAGATGTCAATGTGAAATTTTCTGTGAAATAATTCCACAGTGGTGACCGATTCAGTTGGTTCTACCGTGCCTTGTTTTCTGTATTTCTTGAAATGTAATTATGATGATGCTTGCTTAGTTCCTTTTATAGATCAATGAAGGTTTTAAGGAAGCCGTGGTGGCCTAGTGGTTTGACCTATCGCCTCTCAAACAGAGGGTTCCACGAGGGTTCAATTCCCGGCTCGCACCTCTGAGTTTTTGAGAATTTATGTGCGAAATTACATTTGAAATTTACCATGAGTTCTACGGTGAAGGAAAAGGGTGATTCTTCGAGGTCGTGATTTTTGTTTTATTCCTCTGTCGTATTTTTTTTACTTATTTGACAGAAAAATTCAAGCTCCCATGAAAATAGATTTGTTCAGTAACATAAATATTGTTTTGCCACTCATTTTTATGAAACCATTTTGAAAATAATTAACATTTTAGTTTTTGTGTCCAGAGGAATAAAAATAGTAGTAAAAATATACGTTAAATAATTAATAAAAAAATATAAATAGTAATTAGACGTAAAAATTAACAATCTAGGTACCTAATTTTTCTTGAAAACATTTTCTGTGCTTATTATTTGTACTTACATACTCACCGGCAAATCTAACCGCCCGCTTTAATACGTCACATAAAACTACCTTGAAATTTTATTTTTTTACTGTTAAGGCATGTTTTATTTCAAAATAACTAAGTAAACTGTACTTTTATTCAAAAACTACTATGAAAACTGTATTTTTTTTTATTTCATTGTCCATTTATCCATACGAATAAAGGACAGAGGAATAAAAAAAGTAAATAAAAATACTGATGGTTCATAACACGAACATTCTGGAAGGTTGCCGTTAATACTATAGAGAGGTAGTACTAAAAGCAGTGAATCAAGCATAATTCAAAAAAAATAAGGGTTATACAAGCGTCAAAAAACCTGGCAGAGTAATAAAAATGTTACCTGAACCAAGGACAGAGAAATAAAATATTTACCTTCGTATCTCTGGAGCTAATTGCACCAGCTGAAATATCCACTACTAGACATGTTCGAAACGCGAGTAAAAACAGCCCACGTGTGAATTTATCACCAGTTTCTTAATTTTTCTTTAGGAAACAACTGATTGAAACGCGCTCCAGAGTAATAAAGAATTTACGCCGGACACATCTTATTTCCTCAGCTATAAAGTTAATACTACAAGTAAAAATTATTCATCAGTTGTTTGTTACGTAACAACTAATATTCTTTGAATGTGGTCACTCAACATAATGTTACTGTTCACTGATTCCGAGATATTATCGTATGTTTTCATGAAAATGGGGAACGGACACGACAGAGTAGTAAAAATCATGGTGTTAATTATTTTTTTGTAAATAATTAGAACCAGTTACACAAAAACTGACATAAGTCCCAGTTAAATACAGATATATGCTACCTCTGAAAAAAAATCAAACTTCTAAACTGAAGGGTTCATTTAAATTAGCCCGCGGACATCGAAAATCGGGGCCTCGAAGAATCACCCAAAACATCATAAGGAAACCTGTATAAATCTGCGAACTAATTCAATGGGGTGTGTGAAATTCCCAATCCGCACTGGGCCCGCGTGGTGGAAACCTGTGCCCTGCAGTGGGACGTATATAGGCTCAGATGATGATGATGATGATGATGAAGGTTTTAAAAAACAATAATGACCTTGCAATTTATAGTTACAGAAACAAGAAACAGTTAGGAACAAAAAATATGAATAACTATCAATTTAAAATTTTTATAAACCCCCAACGCAATTATGTCACTGTCAATGCCCGTTATGCGTCTAAGATCTCTTCCGCAGCTAAAAAAGAGTTGATAACTTTGAAACGGCTGCACCGATTTTGATGAAACCTATCTAAGAACCATCGCCAAGAAACCTGCTTTCTATTAAAAAAAACCGCATGCAAATCGGTGCACCCGCTTAAGAGCTATGATGCCACAGACAGACAGACACAGACACATAGCGGTCAAACTTATAACACCCCTCTTTTTGTGTCGGGGGTTAAAAACCCCAAATTCAAGCGAATATTTTGTTTTTATATCGGTTACTAGTCCAATTTTTCCACACAGAAATGGAGTCGTGATGAAACGTTGCCAAAAGTATGTCCCGCTTACTTTATGTTACGTGTTTTTCGTACAAAGTGTTCTACTAAGTAGTTTTAACAACGAATTATGTCCGAATGGACATACATAACCTAGGTACAGATAAGCTGGCAGCGAGGTGAACAACATCACAACGCTCGCTACCTGTTTGAAATGTCTTACGTAACTTTAATGCATGCGGGATGCAGTGTGTGATGAATTTTGAGAAATGTAATCTGATAACACAACACACGAACACGTTGGACTGATGACCTTAGGAGGACAGCGGGCAGTGGATGGATGAGGGAAGCTCAGGATCGCGAATGTTGGCGCAATATGAGGGAGGCCTACGTCCAGCAGTGGACGGACAATACAATACAATACAATACAATACAATGACTCTTTATTGTACACCAGGAATAATAAGCAATACAGAAAACAGGTACACAGAGAGTAAGTTACAAGGTAAGCAATAGGCGGCCTTATCGCTTAAGAGCGATCTCTGTAGATCTCTGTCTGTGTGTCTGGACAATGGCTGTAGATAGAATCTGATAAAGCATCATGGGCACATACTTCTTAGGCTTTACTTTTGAAAACGCGCCTCTAGATACTGAGTAGGTATTAGGGTCCATAAAACCGCAAAAGTGGGACTTATCACTAATTTAGGAAGATTGCCCTTAACTAGGCCTATCACTGATTAAAGAACCACGTCCCACAATTGCGGCCTTTGGGAGGAATTAAGTTTCAAATAAAAAAAACCGGCCAAGAGCGTGTCGGACACGCCCAAGATAGGGTTCCGTAGCAGGTACGAAAAAATCATTGCATACTTTATTAATGTGGTTGTTTTTGACCCAACGTCGGCGGTACAGCGCCATCTATCTATCGGCGAATTGGGTAATTAATCTAACTAAGAATATGTATGTTGATTGCTTTTCAGGTGTAATATATTTTTTTTATTTGACAGAAGATACTGTTAGCGTGATCTTATAGGTAATTAAAGAAAAAAAAAATCTTGCAATGGCGGTTAAATTACAATCTTAGTTTAGAAATATTTTTTAATAAAAAATTAAAAACTGCTCAACTGATTAATTTGAAAATAATTTTCCTAGAAAGTTTTTATTAAGTTTAACTTACGTGATTTTTTTCATATTTTTTAGACGTAAGGTTCAAAAGTTAGAGGAAGGGGGGCAAATTATTTTGAACTTTCGGAGTGAATATCCCCTAAAATATGCACTTTATTAAAAAACCCCTATTTATTTTCAAATACCTATCCAATGATACCCCACACTATAGGGTTAGTCGAGAAAAAAAAATCACCCCCACTTTACGTCTATGAGAGGTACCCTAAAAAAATTATTTTTGTTTTTTTTTTATTTAATTACTTTGTTGGCGTGACTGATATACCTATATATTCATGCCAAATTACAGCTTTCTAGTACTAACAGTCTCTGAGCTTAGCCGTGGACGGACAGACAGACGGACAGACATGGCGAAACTATAAGGGTTCCTAGTTGACTACGAACCCTAAAAATGGTGTTAAGTTTGTCACTCTATTTGACCTTCACTGCTTTCATTTTGTTTTGAGGGGGTTTTCAGAAAAAAATTTACCCGTTTCGCCTTAATTACCTGTCCACGCCTACTAACGCCATCTACTGTCGCACGCGGAAGCTCGCCTACCCGCTATCTACACAGATTTCGAAAACTCCTATTCTTGCAAGTCACTGGTCACGAAAAAAGCTAAAAAATTGTATCTCGTTAATAACTGTACAATAAACTCATTTCTCCGATAAAAATTACGTCTTCATTGAATCTGGAATCCTGAAAGCCACCGAATCCTGCACATAAATGGTCTTCGAGCACGGATAATTAAGCGAAAAAGTCATGTCGTCAAGAAGTCGAATTACCTTACCTTACGAAGAGGACTCCAGCACCTTGCCAACTTTGCAGCAGTGGTCGGTCAGGCCTTCATTCCCGTCTATTCCTTTCCTAATCGTATCATATTGTGCTTAAAACCGTGCTAAATTTCGCGATCTCGTTACGCAACTCTTAGTGACTTTGCAACTTGCAGGTTTACACGTAAGTAACTACCTTTACTCTACTTGTTTCCAAAATGCATGAGTCTGGGGCAAAATCGAATATTCTTTCGGGTGCTTCTAAAGATGACCAAGCTTTGGAGCTTCGCAAACAAAGAGGTCATTTAAAAGGACGATTGACGCAATTTAAAAAATCTATCGCCTCCTTTCACGAAGCTAGTATTTCTAAATTTCAAATCTCTGAATTAAAACTCAGAATGCAAGCCGCTTCAGAAATCTTTCAAAAATTTAATAATGTACAAAACGAAATTGAAATGCGTAGTCTGGAATCGGAGATGCAAATGCATTATGATTATGTCGCAGAGATAGAAGCATTGTATTTTTCTACCATGGCTACTGCTAACTGTTTAATCGAAAGTGCAGAGATAGGCGCTGGCCCTAGACGAACGAGTTGTCCTCATTCGAATTCAGATAAAATACGTTCCAATATAAAATTACCCGATATTAAATTGCCTGTTTTCGATGGGTCGTATGATCGTTGGCTAGAATTTAAAAATTCCTATGTTACGATGATTCATAACGATTTAAATCTGGATGCAATTCAAAAATTTCACTACTTGCGATCCTCACTTAGCGGTAGTGCATTGCAAGTAATTAGTGCATTGGAGTTTACGTCTGCTAATTACCTTCACGCATGGGAGTTGCTCGAGAACCGGTTTCACAATCCTAGGCTTTTAGTACACAACCACATAAAATCACTTTTCAACATTTCACCACTAAAACAGGAGTCCCCGTGGCAAATACGTAAACTAATAGACACCGTTTTACGAAATTTACGGGCTTTAAAAACACTGGATGAACCCACAGAGGCATGGGACACCTTAATAATTTATTTAATCGTTTCAAAACTCGATGCGTCCACGGAACGCGAGTGGGAGCATCACAAAGGGTCTGCCGGTTCTAACACTTCAATTACTAATTCGTCAAACAGGTTAAAGTTAGATGATCTCATTACATTTCTCAAAAACCGAGCTGATATGTTGGAGATGATAAACGCGAATCACACGAAAGCGCCAACCGCGGGTTCGAGTAGCAAACCTTATCTGTCTTCGAATAAAAATTCAATGCAAACAATTAGTTGTGTTTCTACTAGGGACAGCGGAGCTAAATCAAAACCGGTTCATAATCACAACAAAAGAATTCGTACTTGTGCTCTGTGTAATGAGAATCATGCGCTTTATATGTGTGTTAAGTTTTTAAATATGTCAATACACGATAGGTTAAATTTTGTACAAAGCAAAAACCTGTGCCGTAATTGTTTACGCGAAGGGCATTCTTTGACTGAATGCTTATTCGGCCCTTGCAAGCAGTGTCAACAAAAACATAATAGTTTATTGCATACGGACAGTAGCCGCGGTGAGAGTGTGTGCGCGTGGACGTCAAATGCGCCTGCGCATAACAACTCGATGCCGCCGGCTACATCTACCTATTGTGCGACAGCTGATCGCTCGCAAACAGCTGAACGTTGCATGGACGAATCTAAGAGATCGCAGTTTATTTCCCGACAAGTTTTGTTATCTACGGCGATGATAGAAGTGGCCGACGCTGAAAATCAATTCCATACAGCTCGCGCACTTCTTGATAACGGAAGTGAAGACTGTTTTATCACTGAAGATTTACTTAAACGTTTAAATGCGACTAAAATACAGTCCACTATTCGGATTTCGGGCGTAGGGCAATCTATCACCCAGTCGAATCATTTATGCGATATTTTTATACGTTCGAGAATAAACGAATACAACACCTGAATTAAATGTTTTGTCTTGCCGCACATTACTTCGAATATGCCCTCGACTAATATTGATTTCGATTTTATGCAAATACCTAATACGATTCAGTTAGCTGATCCCAATTTTAACGTGCCTTCCAAAATCGATTTATTAATCGGTGCGGATATATTTTGGGAACTTTTAGAAGACAATAGGATTCGGATACCAGACGGACCATACCTACAAAAATCGAAATTAGGTTGGTTATTATCGGGTCCCGTGTGTACTCAGAGCTTGCGGATTATTAATCACGTTAAGTGCCATTTCACACAAAATGTAGACGTGCAACTCAAAAAAATCTGGGAGTTGGAGGATATTCCTCAAGTAGGTAGTGTTCTCACAGCTGACGAACGAGTATGTGAGCAGCTGTTTATTAATACGACTAAACGTGACAAGGATGGTAGGTTTTCCGTCCGTATACCGCTAAGAGAATCAGCTGATGTGCTCGGTGATTCTTATACGTTAATTTATTGAATCAGGCGTTACTTTGCGGAGGTCCATATTAATGAACTAAAACAATTACTTTGCTCACCCGCGACCTTACAATAGTTACGTTTATGCAAGAAATGTGCGTTCATGCAGTTCCTCCACCTCCACACTGTACGAACACACACAAATCACATAAACCCAACCATCACCACCACCAAGCTACACTGACGCGTTTCGAACTCAACCAGAGCTCATCTTCAGAGTTACCACAACCGTATGCTATTCTACCAAACGTTAAACTAATAGTTAAACTAATAGTTAAACTAATAGTTTAACGTTTGGTAGCATAGCATACGGTTGTGGTAACTCTGAAGATGAGCTCTGGTTGAGTTCGAAACGCGTCAGTGTAGCTTGGTGGTGGTGATGGTTGGGTTTATGTGATTTGTGTGTGTTCGTACAGTGTGGAGGTGGAGGAACTGCATGAACGCACATTTCTTGCATAAACGTAACTATTGTAAGGTCGCGGGTGAGCAAAGTAATTGTTTTATTTCATTCTTATACGTTAGCTAAAAATCGGTTTTTATCACTAGAACGTAAACTCGAACGTTCGCCGGACTATAAACGTTTATATTGTGACTTCATGCGCGAGTACGAGCGTATGGGTCACATGACCCGCGTAAACGAATATGAGGACCCTAATTATTTTCTTTGTCACCATGGGGTGTTTCGTGAGAGTAGTAGTACAACAAAATTACGTGTGGTTTTTAACGCGAGTGTTACTACCACATCGAATAAATCGTTAAACGATATTCAGCTACCAGGACCCGCCCTTCAAAATGACATTTTTTCTATTTTATTACGCTTTAGGCAATACAAATTCGTGGCTTGTGCTGACGTAGAAAAAATGTTTAGGCAGGTTATGATTCAGCCGGACCAGAGGTCGTTACAGCTGATTCTCTGGCGCGAAACCCCTGCTGATCCGTTACGTTACGCGTCTACCAGCTCAATACAGTGACGTATGGTACGGCGTCTGCGCCTTACTTAAGTATGCGTTGTGTTCGCCAGCTTGCACAAGAGTGTGGTGATGAGGTCATCGCACGCGTCATCAATCAAGACGTGTTTGTTGATGACTTAATTACTTACAGGTCATGACTATTTCCAAAATCTACTCGAGATTTGTCAAAAAACGTATGACGTGCTGCAGTCGGGATGCTTTCCTTTGCGAAAGTGGACCTTTAACTGTGACGTCACACGTGACAAGACGAAAGAACATTTTATAGGTGAGCATACGCAAAACAAAACTTTAGGTATAGGTTGGGATAAGGACAGCGATCAACTGTATTTTACAACTAAAATTGATCAATCAATTAATTTGGCTACATTAAATAAACGGACAATGTTATCTATTATTTCGCAGATATACGATCCTTTAGGGTTACTTTCACCATCTGTAATTATTTCAAAAATATTACTTCAAAGGCTGTGGTTGAGCAAAATCGATTGGGACACTCCTGTACCTACCGACATCGCGATAACTTGGCATAACTTTGTTCAAACTTTAAACTGCTTAAGTTCCTTGCGTATTCCACGTCATGTCAGAAGTGACCAAACTCAACACACAAAGCTGCACATATTTACAGACGCATCAATCCAAGCTTTTGGGGCATGTGCCTATGTACGTTCATACGAGGATGGGTCAGAGGTCACTGTCAAGTTGCTATGCGGCAAAAGTAAAGTAGCACTTTTGAAAGCAGTTAGCGTTCCCCGTTTGGAATTGTGCGGTGCCCTCGTGGGCGCGCGAATGTACAAAAAAGTTGTAGATTCATTAAGGTTAGTATTCACAAGAACGTACTTTTGGACGGACTCGACCATAGTCATAGGTTGGATACGTATGTCTCCACATTTACTAAAACCGTTTGTACAACATCGAGTGACAGAAATAAATGAACTCACTGGTGATTCGGTTTGGTTACACGTCAGTGGAAAAGACAACCCAGCTGACCTATTGTCTAGAGGATTAGGCCTAGATGATTTAATTAACTGTAGTCTTTGGTGGAACGGACCAGCTTTCATAAACAATAAAAATTTAGATTCCATAAAAAATAATTCATCGCAAAATATCGCACTTCATAATTTACCCGAGTTGCGATCCCAAACGTTATGTTTAATTGGCATTCCATGTGAGGATTTATTTAATTTCAGTCGATTTTCAACGTTCAATAAATTAATTCGTACCGGCGCATATGTTCTACGCTTTATACAGAACCTACGGTCTCATTTGGAACGTAAACAGCCGCGCGCAACCGGTTCCTTATCAACGGACGAGCTCAGTGCATCGCGGCGCATGCTAGTTAGATTCGCTCAGATGCAATCATTCCCGGACGTTTATGAAAAGTTATGCAAAAAATTGCCAATCAGACACACTGACAAACAATCGAGTCACATAGCCAGTCTGAACGTGTTCTTAGATTCGCAGGACAAATTTAACATTATTCGAGTCGGCGGACGGTTGTGTAATTCATTCAGTTTTGACTATAATAAAAAACATCCGATGTTATTAAGCAGTAAACATACATACATTCACGGTTCTGTTGTTCGAGTCCGAGCATAGGCGGCTGCTTCACGCTGGCCCGCAGCTTCTCCTGTCTACCATGCGTGAATGTTGGTGGCCTTTAGGCGCAAGAAATTTAGCAAGGAAAATCGTTAGGCAATGCGTGACTTGCACCAGATTTAAAGCTAAACCTTTAATTCCTATAATGGGTAACTTACCGTGTGAACGTTTGGAACCCGGATTTCCGTTCATTCGAGCAGGCGTTGATTACGCTGGGCCAATGTACATACTAAATCGAAAGGGAAGAGGCGCACAGCCCATTAAATCGTATGTTTGTCTGTTCGTGTGTATGATTACTCGTGCAATACATCTGGAAGTGGTCACGAGTCTCAGCACTGACGATTATTTGTAAGCACTTAAATGTTTTATCAGTAGACGAGGTAAACCTCAAGTTATTTTCTCAGACAATGCAAAAAATTTTGTGGGTGCTGACAAAGATCTGCCTACATTTTTAAATAAATATTCGAGGGACATAGTCGATTTTGCCACTACCGATGGTATCAAGTTTAGTTTAACCCACCATATTCTCCTCACTTTGGGGGCCTGTGGGAAAGTGGGGTCCGTAATTGTAAATTTCACCTTAAACGAGTCGTGGGAAACGCTAGGCTAACGTATGAAGAGTTTAGCACGGTTTTGACGCAAATAGAAGCCGTCCTTAACTCGCGTCCCCTGTCACCTATGTCCTCGGATCCTAACGATTTGTCTCCCCTTACACCTGCTCACTTCCTGATAGGCCGACCGCTGACCAGTCCTGCAAGCGAGGACCTGACGGCAGAGCAGACGACCCGCTTACCACGCTACGCCAGGATCGAACAACTGCGTCAACACTTCTGGCAGCGGTGGTCCAAAGAATATATCTCGGAGCTACAATTAAGGACCAAGTGGAAGACGAAGAAAGACGACATCACCCTGGACAGCCTGGTCTTAATCAAGGACGATAACCTGCCTCCGCTCAAATGGCGGTTAGGATGCGTTACCCGATTATTCCCGGGCAACGACGGTGTATCCCGCGTCGCCGATATACGCACAGCGGCAGGCACTGTTCGACGTGCTTTCTCTAAGATATGCCCGCTTCTTCAGGGGCAGGAAGACAGCGAGTGAAGGAGCTGAGTTCCTGTTGGAAGGCGGTGCTTCCAAGGGCGGGGGCATGTCCACGCCTACTAACGCCATCTACTGTCGCACGCGGAAGCTCGCCTACCCGCTATCTACACAGATTTCGAAAACTCCTATTCTTGCAAGTAACTGGTCACGAAAAAAGCTAAAAAATTGTATCTCGTTAATAACTGTACAATAAACTCATTTCTCCGATAAAAATTACGTCTTCATTGAATCTGGAATCCTGAAAGCCACCGAATCCTGCACATTACCCTTAATTTTCCATACAAAATTTATTAGTCAGTTTTGTGACGGTCCATACAACATACGTATGGTTAACTGCGTCACAAAACTGTCAATAAAAAGAGGGACACTTTTTTATTGCTTAAATCGATAGTGCTTGTGATTCTGAGTAGAAATAACCCAAAGTTTGTTAAGTTTTTTAAAAAAGGTACAGCGTACACTTTTTTCTGAAAATGCCCTTGAAGGATATGGTTTTCGGATAACAATTAACAGTCTCATTTAGACTAAGAAAATATAATTGCATAGTCAATAGATGTAAAAAAGATTACTTACTGGCTGCGCCATTTATGTTAGTCTGTCAAGCGAGTCGTGTCCATTGAAAACAGGCGGCATTTTCAAAAATCTTTTATATATCAACACTAATCAGACTTTGAAAACTATGATTTATACTTGTACCTATTTATGTAGCTGCCTTTTTAACTACTTACTGCTACGCTACATAAATTCGAGTATCAATCATAGTTTTCAGTATTATTTGTGTTGAAATATAAAATACTAGCTTTTGCCCGCGACTCCGTCCGCGTGGAATTAGTAATTTGGGCAGCTTATTTTTTTATACAATTTGTTTTTTCATCAATTATGGCTCTCCTTAGATCCTTACGGAAGAAGTGAAACTTCATAATAAACCAACCCGCTCCCAATCCGCCCCCAACCCGCTCCCAACGCGCCCCCAACCCGCTCCCAACCCGCCCCCAACCCGCTCGCAACCCGCTCCTAACCCGCCCCCAACCCACTCCCAACCCGCCCCAACCCGCCCCAACCCGCTCCCAACCCGCCCCCAAACCGCTCCTAACTCGCCCCCAACCCACTCTCAACCCGCCCCAACTCGCTCTCAACCCGCCTCCAACCCGCTCCTAACCCACCCCCAACCCGCCCCAAACTCGCTCCTAACCCGCCCCCAACCCGCCCCAAACTCGCTCTCAACCCGCCCCCAACCCGCTACCAACCCGCCCCCAACCCGCTCCCTACTCGCCCCCCCACCCGCTCCCAACCCGCTCTCAAGCCGCCCCCAACCCGCTCTCAACCCGCCCCCCCAACCGCTCCCAACCCGCCCTATCTAACTGGGCTATCTAACACTGAAAGAATTTTTCAAATCGGAGCAGTAGTTCCTGAGATTAGCACCAATAGAAGTTTTACTTCAAAAACCCCCGATTTTTAAACATTCTTCCGCTCCGCTCCTATTGGTGTTAGCGTGATAATATATAGCCTATAGCCTTCCTCGATAAATGGACTATTAACACTGAAAGAATTTTTCAAATCGGAGCAGAGGCGCTACTACGAAATTCGAAAATCGAAGTTCTTATCGTTTTATCCCTCTCACTCTCGTGTCAAATCATATTAGCGTGAGCGGGACGGCACGGAACGAAGTTCGAATTATGCACTTCGTGGTAGGGCCTCAGTAGTTCCTGAGATTAGCGCGTTCAAACAAACAAACAAACAAACTCTTCAGCTTTATAATATTAGTATAGATTTTTGAAAATGCCGCCTGTTTTCAATGGACACGACTCGCTTGACAGACTCTATTTATTTATTTTTAAGTTTTTATTGAACACACACCTAACACGCATAACTCGAACGCACCCTTACACGCCGGCAACACATCCCTTTTTTCCCATTCCATTCCCATCCCGCTCCCGCTGTCAGTGTGGTGTGCACCGAATTTCAAATAAGAAACAAACGACTAGCGGGTGACGCTTTAATTTATAACGCAAAATTAACTTTATTTACTCCAAACTTGTGAAAAACTACGAAAAGTGTGAAGTGTCGTGTTGGTGAACGTTTTCATTGTAAAAAATATCTTTTGTGTTGTGTTGAATTTGAAAACCACTGACGAAACTATGCTGGAGACAAGCATCACATTCCGGTGTATCAAGGTTTGTCCTGCCCCTCCAAGTCTGGTCACTTCACTCCTAATATCCTCCTCAATATACTCACGCTAGTGATTTACTCACTCAAATACGCAAAAACTCAATTTTATGTTTAGTTACGCCATTTTTTTCTCGCACGCTTCGCCCAACTTTGATTCTTTATAATTTCGCATATTCGCATATATTTCTATGTAAATATTACTTATTTCTCAACAATAACAGTTATAGTGAAAAAGTTTTTCGGGTGCGCCGGCGGGATTCGAACCCACGTCTCCCGGGTATGCGCCCCAACGGGTGTTCTACCAATTGAACCACGTCGCATCCAACCGACTCCCCCGAAATTCTTAATCGCTTACATACGCCAACAGTGGCGTGTGGTAACATCCATCGCAACTATTAGAAGCTACGACTCCTACGTTCCAAATTACATTGGAAATGCGTAAGAAATGATGTACCACATCTATTTATTCAAATATTATTTATTTTATTAGCAGTACGGCTGCTCACCGAATCTAAGATTATTTAAAAGCGAAAAAGTTTTTCGGGTGCGCCGGCGGGATTCGAACCCACGTCTCCCGTTGGGGCGCATACCCGGGAGACGTGGGTTCTAATCTCGTCGGCGCACCCGAAAAACTTTTTCGCTTTTAAATAATCTTAGATTCGGTGAGCAGCCGTACTGCTAATAAAATAAATAATATTTGAATAAATAGATGTGGTACATCATTTCTTACGCATTTCCAATGTAATTTGGAACGTAGGAGTCGTAGCTTCTAATAGTTGCGATGGATGTTACCACACGCCACTGTTGGCGTATGTAAGCGATTAAGAATTTCGGGGGAGTCGGTTGGATGCGACGTGGTTCAATTGGTAGAACACCCGTTGGGGCGCATACCCGGGAGACGTGGGTTCGAATCCCGCCGGCGCACCCGAAAAACTTTTTCGCTTTTAAATAATCTTAGATTCGGTGAGCAGCCGTACTGCTAATAAAATAAATAATATTTGAACAGTTATAGTGTTGAATTATAACCATACTTACTGTTTTTCTCACGCATTTCATACTTATTTTTCGTAGTAATTTCTCTCAACGCACCGCTTATATCTACCCGCCATATTTGCCAAAAACGCTCCGCCAACTATTATTATTTCTAAAAATTTGTACATAATAATTTCAAATATTTATTTTGATCTTAAGATCTTAAACTTGTGCTTCGTTTTAATATAAATTTCGCATTTTTCTTACCAAAATGACAGAAAAACGTGCAAGCACCAGTTCAAGTCATGAAAACGTTATGATTAAATTCCTTGAAAGTAAAAGGCAAAGTTTGTTCCACATTATTCAGGAAGTGTATAATCTAAGCCAAAACGTTTCTGACTCCGCACATTGCCTTAAATTCCTTGCCAGGACTCAAACTCTAGATAAGACCTGCGCCATAAGAATAAATAAGAACATACCCGCACTGACTATGTAGATACAGTTGATAACTTTTAATTGAACAATTTAAAGAAAAACCAATCACAGAACCGAGTTATAGTATTCTCAATACATTTGATGAATTATACTGCTTCATCAGGCAAAAGGAAACCACTTTGAGACAGGAACTTGAGGTTCAAAATAAAAATAATAATTTTAATATCAAACTGCCTCCGCTTCAACTCGCAGGTTTTGATGGTACTTCTAGTAAATGACCTGTATTCTATGAGAATTTCCGCAGTGTCATACACAACAATACTCAACTGATGCTGAAAAGGTTCAATATTTAATTGGCTGTCTCTCCGGAAAAGCCTTAAATATCTGTTCAGGTCTAACGCCTACCTCTCAAAATTATGATATCAAAGCAAGCTCTTCTAGCTAAATAACAAGATACAAGAGTGCAAGCATCTATGTACTTGGATAAAATGATTAACCAAAAGCCTGGTCAATCAGCTGACAATTTATTAGACAATTTTTGCACATCTGAAGCCGCTCTTCAACAATTACAAATTGATAACTTGTCAGATTTCATTATAACTCATATTGCTTTAAGCAAACTTGATAAAGCAACTCTGAACCTATTTGAACAAGCTCATAGACATAAAATTTAGGGATATTATTTATTTATTGAAATCCCTAAATTTTATTATGATTTAAAAAAGTTTTTAGTGAACAGTCAAAGCTCACTGCATTGCATGGCCCAACACTATCCTCAGCTCACTCTAGGCTCTAGTAACAAACAATGTAGCAAACCCGCTCCCCAATTACCGCAAATAAATAAAACTAATGCTTTTCACTCTCAGAACTCAACTGCTCAATTATCTTATAAATTTGATAACAATCATAACCTTCAAACTCAGCAATTTCAACAATGCAAAGTATGTAACGCTAACGCATCTCATCCCTTATTTAAATGTGAATATTTTCAATATCAATGCGCTCCGAAGTTCGCTCAGACGCCGTCGCAGGCGAGCGACGCCCCTATCGCTGGCGCTGGGTCTATATTGGAATCCATAATATCTTTTGTCCCAATTTCAAAATCCATAACAACTTTTGTCATAATGATCTTTTGCCATACTAACGTTTGCCATAATATTGTTTGTCCTAATATTGAATATCCTAATGCTTATTTCCACTAATTTCGTAATTACTAATAATTATGTCCTAATAGTCACATCCTGATATTGGTTGACATAATCAATTTTGTACTATAATTTTGTTTGTCATAAAAGTCATAATATATGCATATTTGTCATAATAATTTTATACTCATCATCATCATCTTGCCAGCCTATACACGTCCCACTGCAGGGCACAGGCCTCCTCTCAGAATGAGAGGACTTGGACCCTAGTTGTCACTCGGGCCCAGTGCGGATTTGTTAATCATCATCATCATCATCATCATCATTTCAGCCTATATACATCCCACTGCAGGGTACAAGCCTCCTATCAGAATGAATCAAAATGATAATACACTAAAAAAATGGGTTACTATTTATGAAAAATTCTATACAAAATACTTTTCTGACTGCTATTCGTTTTTGTAGGAGTCGTAATTCTATCCTAACCTACTTTTCTTCTAGCAGCGGTTCGTTTCTGTTGGGGTCCACGTGGAAACAAAAACTCAATTAATTTTTAAATTTATATTTATTCTGCTTTCGAGCAAGACAGTAGTAGTGACGTGCGAGTGAAGGATGCGTATTGTGGTACCCCGGGACATCGGGAGATCAACCATTATTACCGGAGTCTCCCGGGCAATCCGGGAGGGTTGGGACGCCTAGTCGGAGTTCTAACCTAACCTAACCTACTTTTCTGGCTGCGGTTCGTTTCTGTAGGGGTCGCAGTTCTAACCTAACCTAACCTACTTTTCTGGTACCGGTTCGTCACTGTTGGGGTCTTAGTTCTAACCTAACTTAATCTACTTTTCTGGCTCGCAAGCCGCTGTTTGTCAACAAGTGCACTGTTATGACATTTAATATTATGGATTTTAATATTATGACTAGTAAGTTTTATGTCTTACTATATTAGTACAAAACATATTAGGGATTTAGAGTATTAGGACATAAGATCATTATGGTAAATGATCGTTATGGCAAAAGTATGATATGTCAAAAGTGTTTAAGGCAAAAGTGGTATGGCATTTGAGTTTAGGACAAACGATATTATGGATTACGAAGGAGACCCGCTGGCGCTCGCTAACCGTCTCACTCACTAGCACTCGCAGCCGCCGCGATCGCCGCTAGAGTTGACTTATAAGCCCGCCCGCGCATTAGGCGGCCAGTCGCGCGACCTGAGGCCGTATTGTCTAACGCTTCTGGCGCTTGCCTTCGCTTTCACCATCTCTTTCTGTCATCAACTTATACCGTTTGACTGAAAGAAATAGTGATTGCGAAGGCAAGCGTCAGAAGCGTTAGACAATAAGCCTGCTGGCCGCCTAACGGCCCGGCCACGAACTCGCGCGTTTAGCGGCGCGGCAAGCGTTTTCTGTGTTCATTGCGCGGCCGAGACGCTCGTCGTACAGTGGTTACTTGGCGGCACACGCAATGAACTGATAAAACGCTTGCCACGCCGCCAAACGCGCGACTTCGTGGCCGGACCGTAACGCGCGGGGGCTCTAAGGCCGCGTGTTGATTGGCGGTGTTTCTGCTGGCCGCGCGGCCAATACGTGGTCGCTGGCCGCTGGTCGCCTAGTGCGCGCACTTGCATAATGTCACGGAAGAATTAGTTGGCCGCAGCGCCCGCAGCGACCTGGCCTCCTAATGCGCGGGGGCTCTAAAAGCGTTACTTTACTTTCCTCTCACCGTGATTACTGTTACAAAAAAAATCACAGTGAAAAATAATCGTGACTTTGTCACGTCGGTCACGACGGTCACTCGTATAACGTTAAACGTTTCAGTAGACGCTAGTGCTAGTCACTGTCACTGTCACTCTAGCTAGAGCGCTAGACGTTACAAAATCACTTGCGTTCCGAATCACTTCAGTGAGTTGTGCACCGCGTCGTGTGCGAGCAAGGAGGCTATCGCTTTTTAAACAGCGGCTTTTTAAACAAGTCATTTTATGCCTGCTGATGTTAATATAGAAAAGAGAATGCATATGGCTCATGACGACATCGATCGTCAGCTGGTCCAGTTGGGGTGGATGCGAGAGTGGGAAGCTGCGGAATACGTTAAAAAAAATCCGATTTTTTTTTTTAATTGCCTGTTTCAGTGTCCCACTGCTGGGCAAAGGCCTCTCCCCTGGACTTCCAACTCGGCCTGTCTGCACTTGTGTTGGACCAGTCCTGCCGTGCAGATTTTAAAACGCAGTAAGTGCAAAAATGCGGTTTCGAGAAAAACGCAAAAAACTACTTCAAACTTCGTTTTTTTCGTTATTTCGAAGAATTTAGCTAAATTTACACTTTAACTATAGAGTAAATGTTACAAGAATTATTTACAAAAAAAAAAGAACATCCTCAGACTTATATTAAGCATGAGAGGAGGTTTTTAAGAAAATCTGAGCTGTTACTGCTGTTATTTTTTTACTAAAAATCATTCAGAATACCGAATAATATGCAGTAAAAAGCTTGATACTGCAAAAATTTAATCGTGTTTGCAGAGCAAAGTACAGTATTGTCATCATATTTACTGCATTTTTGTTAGAATGTAGCATTCATTAGAAATGCTACGAGTTATTTTACTGCTTTTTGTAAGGAAATTGAACGTAAAAATGTATAAAATGACTGAGTAAAACACACATTCTACAATATTTTGTTATCGGTATCATTAGTCACCATCATTATGTATAAATAAAACCAATTTAAATTTTGGATAATAATGAAAGATTACCATTAAAAACTTTAAATTATGTTCAGTCTTAATTGAGAACAAAGTCAAAATAATACACAAAATTTAAATGTATTTATAACTTTTTATTTAGTTAAAACTAACATGGTAACAAAACAAAATAATCAGTCCCACTGAGTTTACTTGTACTTTGTTTTAAAATAATAGTTATTACTTATAAACCTATAAAGAATTCTTTACGTCACCTAAATTATGTAGAACTAGGAATTTACTTCTGAGATCAGATTCATAATTATGTGTAACATATATTTTACATTCATTTCAAAGTTACAAAAAAATTATAGGTATGGTTTCTTTTAAAAGTATAGGTATACTTAAGTAAAGTCCCACTTGCAAGTAGTTGTAATAAATAAAAAAAAGGATTTTACGTACAGCAAATCAAATGCAGAATGTCGAAAAGGTACAACAATTAATTAAAAGTAATTATTTACTTAAGTTTTTTACCTATAATTCTTTAAAGTACAAAAAAGTTCTACAAGATTTTGTAAAAAACCAAACATCGCTATTAAAAAAAATTAAGCTGTACATAATTTTCGTCAATATGTTTATTAAAAATTCACAACAGTAGGTTGTTCTTCGGAATTTTGTAAATTATTTGTCATCGCTAGAATTTTTCTCGATCTAGAATTAATTTTCTTATTTCTGTAAACAAAATAAAATCTGATGTCAAAGAATTACCACAGAGAGAATGGAACGGAAAAAGATAATCGCGTAACAAACATACAAAAAAAATGAAGTCGGTTGAAAATACAGAAGGTATCTAACGTAACCTACACGAATAAAAAATAATAGTTTAAAAAAACTAAAAAACAAGCTTTAAAAAATAAAAAATAAATTATAATAAATTTCAAATCACTATTCTTATAGTGCAGTAAAAAATCTTAATAAGCAATTATTATATTGTTATATCCAGATCAAAATTTGTAAACAATTCTAAATATTGATAAAATAAATAATAATAGTTTAAAATATTTTATTGTAAAAAAAGCGTGGGGTGCATGGTGTCAATTGTCAAGGATTGTCATTTTGATAACATCTTAAAAAGCACCCCACGCTTTTTTTACAATAAAATATTTTAAACTATTATTATTTATTTTATCAATATTTAGAATTGTTTACAAATTTTGATCTGGATATAACAATATAATAATTGCTTATTAAGATTTTTTACTGCACTATAAGAATAGTGAATTGAAATTTATTATAATTTATTTTTTATTTTTTAAAGCGTGTTTTTTAGTTTTTTTAAACTATTATTTATTTTCTATTTTTTAGTTGCATTTTTTTCTTTCTAACTTTACCCCCTCACCTACAACCCCCAAACCCCCTAAACCCAACCCCCCAACATCCCCCACCCCATTTCCCCAAACCCCCCCCAAACCCCACACCCTTACCCCCAATCCCCTAAACCCCCCTCCCTTACCCCCTCCTCATTTTACAAACCCCCGAACCACCTAAACCCAACCCCCCTAACACTGAACCCCCATACCCCCGGAACCCCCCCCCCACTCCCCCCCGTCACCTGCCCCCCCCCCCCCTACCCTCCCCCCCACCCCCACCCCGCCACCTACCGCCCCCCCTTCCAGTTCCATCATCAAACCCTTGTTACCATCTAGGCCTCTTACCCCCTCCCCATTTCCCACAACCCCCCAAAATCACTTACCCCCGAACCACCCAACACCCCCACCCTATTTCCCGTAACCCCCCCCCTCCCATCCCCTAACCCCAACCGCCACACCCTAACCCCCAACCCTCTAAACCCCCGACCCCCTTACCCCATACCCCATTCCCCCCCCAACCCGCCACCTACCCCCCTTCCAGCTCCATCATCAGACTCTTGTTACCATCTAGGACCAAAGTACTCGTCAAAACGAGTCAAACGAGCCCAAACTCGATGGGGTTGTTTCGTTTTATTGTGGAGTGCCTTTGGCCATCTTCCAGCTCCATCATCAGACCCTGGTTACCATATGGGATCAAAGTGCTCGTCAAGACGAATCAAACGAGCCCAAAATCGATGGGGTTGTGTCGTTTTATTGTGGAGTGCCTTTGGCCATCTTCCAGCTCCATCATCAGACCCTGGTTACCATCTGGGATCAAAGTGCTCGTCAAGACGAATCAAACGAGCCGAAACTCGACGGGATTGTGTTGTTTTATTACATAGTTCCTATGGCCACCATCCAGCTCCATCATCAGATCAGCTCCATGTTACAATAATATTGCATTGTCATCCAATTTACACATATGTGCAAAATTTCAGCTCAATCGGAAACCGGGAAGTGGGTCAAAATCGCGCCCTAAGGAGTCGGTTACAAACAAACATACATACAAATATACATACATACAAACATACAGGTGAAGCTAATATAAAGCGTGTAAAAACAAACATGCATTAGAACTATTAAGTGAATAGATTTTTTTATAAATATTTTGTTAATGTATTATTTAAATTATACCTTGGCTATCTTCTAATCTTTCATATCCAGCTTTAGGTATTTATATGTATAACCAATTTTTTGTTTGTTTAGAGTCAATAAAATAAAACGCATATCCCTGTGACATGTGCATAATACAATTTAATGCGTTAATAATATGTAAATAACCGAATTTCAAGTATAAGTATGTACTTACCTCGAATGCACGGCAGTCCTCGAATCACAGAACGCCACTAACCTATCCTGCTCGTACGGCGTTCGAGACTCCGCCGACCACCTAATATTATATTATTCATTAATTTTACTGAATAATATGCAGTAAGTAACGCCAAAAATGCAGTACAAACATTAAAAAATATTAATCTACTAACTTAAATGCAGCAACTCAACGTATACTGCGATTTAGCTAGTAGACTTATATATTCGTACGATTAGCGAATACCGACCAAAGAACAGTAAACCTTTTATCCGCCGTGAAAATCGCAGTACAAAGTAAAAAAAACTTTAATTTACAAAGTAATACGCAGTAAATTTTACGTCGACTGCCATTTAAATAGAATTATATTATTTTGATCTTTCAATAATTACTAACTAACTCAAAGTAAGTTGCCTAATCACTGCATTTTAAATGGCCATTACAGATGAGCGTAAATTGTATCTTTACAGTTTAAATAAAGTAAGTTGTTTCTTACTGCATTTTGGTTAGTGCTACAGTGTATTATTTACTGAGCACTTTGAGATACTGCTCGTAGAGGCTTCGAAGGAGGCTCCGGACCAAAAAACCGATTACATATATATGTGCGTTTCGATGCACTGATTCCAAATCACTAATAAACAGAAATCACCCAAAATGCCACTTACTGCGTTTTAAAATCTGCACGGCAGAGTCGCTCGAGAACGTGTCTAGGTCATCCCGCCATCTTCGCCTTGGCCTGCCGCGGCGCCGGCAACCGTCCTGGGGCACCCATTGAGTGGTAACCCGCGCCCATCTCTCTGGGTGCATGCGGCAGACATGGCCAGCCCAGTCCCATTTCAGCCTGGCGGTTGCTTTACCTACATATACAATGCATGTTTTGGAACGCAGTACAGTGTTCCGGACTCGATCGGTTCTTTTTACATCTAAAATGCTGCGCTCCATAGCTCTTTGGCAGACCTTCAATTTGGACTTCTGAATTTCAGTCAGGGACCACGTTTGAGCACCGTAGGTTAGGATAGGCAGTATGCATGTGTCGACGAGTTTCCGCTTGAGTGACAATGGAAGGTTACCCTTCAACAGCTCCTTCATGGAAATATTTTATACCTACCACATGAAATTTTTTTCATGTGTAATTGACATTGATTAGAATTTAAAAAAATAATCAGCTGCACGGCAGAGGGGGGATTATGCGTCAGCTGAGCGTGCGAACTTGCAAAAAAAATTAGGAAATAAAATTATTTTATGCCAATTGAATTTTTTTACATGATTTTAGACATATAAAGAAATGTGATATTGATAATCAGCTGCATATAATATAGTGGGGGAAAGACCGTCAGCTGGAGCATTTAAAATTCCGCGCGTCGTAGAGATATATGCGCGCAGTGATACATTCCTGCTCCAGCTGACGGTCTTTCCCCCACTATATATGATTATCAATATCACATTTCTTTATATGTCTAAAATCATGTAAAAAAATTTCAATCGGCATAAAATAAATTTATTTTCTAATTTTTTTTGCAAGTTCGCATGTTCAGCTGACGCATAATCCCCCCTCTGTCGTGCAGCTGACTACTTTTTTTAAATTCTAATCAATGTCAATTACACATGAAAAAAATTTCATGCGGTATAAAATATTTTTCGGATTTATTTTTTTTGACGTGTTCTATGGGGTCTCATAGCAAGCGCCCCCGCAGGAGCGTCAGCTGATTTTCACTTTCCTTATTAGGGACAGCTTCTTTACTAGTATTGTGAAGTAACGATCGGTATAAAAACACTAATCAAAATAGCCTCTGCCTCTACCTTGGGTAAATTGTTGAAAGACCATATGAAATTTATAAATATTATAGTGTTAATATATAGAAAAAAGAAAATATTCGTCAGCTGATTGAACGTTTGGGGGGAAAGTCGTCAGTTGGAGCATTTAAAATTCCACGCGTCGTAGAGATATATGCGCGCAGTGATACATTCCTGCTCCAGCTGACGGTCTTTCCCCCACTATATATGCAGCTGATTATCAATATCACATTTCTGTATATGTCTAAAATCATGTAAAAAAATTTCAATCGGCATAAAATAAATTTATTTTCTAATTTTTTTTGCAAGTTCGCATGTTCAGCTGACGCATAATCCCCCCTCTGTCGTGCAGCTGACTACTTTTTTTAAATTCTAATCAATGTCAATTACACATGAAAAAAATTTCATGCGGTATAAAATATTTTTCGGTTTTTTTTTGACGTGTTGTATGGAGTCTCATAGCATGCGCCTCCGCAGGTGCGTCAGCTGACCTTCACTTTCCTTATTAGGGACAGCTTCTTTACTAGTATTGTGAAGTAACGATCGGTATAAAAACACTAATCAAAATAGCCTCTGCCTCCCGGACTTATTTTGTAACATCGCGTGTCACGGTGATACTTGTAGGCGGCGGATCACTGTGATTTTTTCCTCGTGACGTTATTTTTCGCCCATCTCTAGTCCGGCTGCTTCTTAAGACGGGTTGTCTTATTTTTAACCCCCGACACAAAAGAGGGGTGTTATAAGTTTGACCGCTATGTGTGTGTGTCTGTCTGTCTGTCTGTGGCATCATAGCTCTTAAGCGGGTGCACCGATTTGGATGCGGTTTTTTTTAATAGAAAGCAGGTTTCTTGGCGATGGTTCTAAGGTATGTTTTATCAAAATCGGTGCAGCCGTTTCAAAGTTATCAGCTCTTTTGTTAGCTGCGGAAGAGATCTTAAACGCATAACGGGCATTGACAGTGACATAATTGCGTTGGGGGTTTTAAATTTTTTAATTTATAGTTATAATCTTCTCAAAATGCTCCTTTAATTCCCTAACTGTCTTGTCACGGTCGCCAATGTTTCTTCTTTTGTGGAAGAAATGAAATTTTCTTTGGATGAAAACTCAAAAGTTCGGTAACAAACTTTAATTTTTTAAAAATTAATAAATTTGACAAAATTTTATTACGTGCTTGTAGCGACGGTAATATGTAAATGTAAGATGTGAATGGATTGCAATGTTTTTGTTCAGGCGCTTCGGCGCTTCAGTACTGCAGTGGTAGCTTAACGTAAAAAGTACTGAAGCGCCGAAGCGCCTGAACAAAAACATAATGCAATCCATTGCACTGAGGTGCATCCGTATTGTGCAGGCGTGAGCCGGAACACTTAGTTTCGATTATATCGATATAATCGATTTAATAGATGCTATCGATTTGATAATCGATATTTAGATAATTTGTGCGCCGAAATTATAATCGGAGATTAATCGATTCACCGCCGATGGTCCGGCAACACTATTTTGAATTGTGTCAGTTTCATTATATGAATAAAAACGAACGATGTTTACTTTACTCTAGGCAGGGGGGGTTCACTCCGCAGTTAAGGTATGTTCGGCCGGCGCTCCGCTCGGGCGGAGTATGGCAGTAGGTTGTCAATTGGCCTTCAGTTCGCACGTTAGCCGCGTCGCGCGTAATTAAGAATCTTTTTTTTTGTGATTTTTGCAACAAACAATGACTTCTAAACGATCTTATAAATAACTTACTTACTTACTAAAGGTGGTTTACTGAATTAATACACACTGTTATCTTTCTTGATTTTTATACCTACCAAACATCGGCGAGTCGGAACCCTGTGCCTTTGGTTTCGGATCAGCGGTGCCCAACGGAATATGAACGCTCGGATCACACGATAAGTTTCAATTTCGCATGCAAGCAGTAAGAATAGACAAATTTTTATACCTAAAGCTGACTTTTGTTCGAGAGTGATCCTTCTGTACGTTAGTACTATTACTTATTCTGTGCTCTAGGGATGGCGATCTGAGATCGATATATCGTAAAATCGATTTTTTGGATCGATATGTAGCACTGAATCGATTCAATGAAACGATATTTCACCTTAGAAAATTGACGTTCGATTTTTTCTTAATTTAAGCCTCAATAGAGTTCTTTCTCAAGGCAGATGTATTCTTTTATATTTGATATGTTGGTAATGTTGGTATGGTTATAAAAACATAATTTTGTAATTATTGAATTCCCTGAAGTGAAGAATTCCCTGATTTTAATGAAAAGAGATCGATTATTATCGTATCTTTCTTGTTTTCCATAAAATGGATTTATATTTTGCATTATTAATCGTAAACTCGAAAAAAAATCGATATTTGAAGATATCGATCTTTGAGACCTCGATTTTTTGTGAATCGATTTTTTAGATAGCGATTCGAATCGCTTTCAAAATCGATCTTTTTCGAGAAGAATCGCCATCCCTACTTCACTCTAATCTTCACTAAATAGAGCTGAGCTGTAGTAATCGATTAACTAGATAGCTAATGTCTCAATCTATTTATGAGAAGTTAGGTAAATGTTTTTCCTAAAAAATGGACTGATTGTTATCCATTGGCGAGCAAACCCGCCGGCCGGTACGGCAACGAACTCGCGAGCCAAAGGTCTAAACCGCCAATGGAGCACTTAAAAGTCTGCGGACTTTAGAATTTCAAGCATGCATAAAGAGCCAGCGAGCAAATCCGACGGTTTTTAAGTCCGCAAATGGATCACCCCCTTCAGTTGGTTGAGTATTATCGCCATTATCGGTTTCAGTCTTGCAGAACTATCGATAGTTGACCTCGAAAACTATTCAGGATATCAATCAATATAGTACTATCGATAGCATCGCCACGTGTTGATAGTATCGATAGTGTAGTCTTTATGAGCAATACTATTGATAATGGGAAAACTATCGATCGAACTGTCGTTTTACGTCTAATAGAAACCGTAGTATCGATAGTATTGTACCATCGATAGTATCGATTATGTTTGGTTATTACTGCCTCACTTGGCAATACTATCAATAGTATCGATAGTATTGCCATTATCAATAGTATTGTTTATAAAGCACTATCGATGCCATCGATAGTACTGACACGTGGTGGTACTATCGAAAGAATATCGATACCTACTGTTAGTTTTTCCTTAACCATCGATAGACTATCGATAGTCATCGATATTGGACTATCGATAGGCAACACTAATCGGATTCACTAATCCACTATTCCACATTATCCACAGCAGTATTTGAGAAATCGGGGAGCTTAAATTTAGGGACCTGGAATATTTGCACTCAGGTATTACCTATTCAATATTCACAATTAGGGTAGACTGACGCAATAATTAAATGTAGGTAGTCCTAAGTGTAGTCACTTCCTCATAAAAATACGATTACAAAGGAATGTTTGGTTGGTTTATTACAACCCATCCCACTAATGAATATAATTGTAAATGATTTCTTTGAATGTATGGGTGTGTTGATGTTCGTAACTATATCATCATCATCATTTCAGCCGAAAGACGTCCACAGCTCATTGGCCTCCCCCAAGGCTCGCCAAACAGATCGGTCCTGCGCCATCCGTATCCAATGCGTTCCCGCTACCTTCACCAGGTCGTCGCTCCATCTTGTTGGAGGCCTACCCACACTGCGTCTTCCGGTTCGCGGACGCCACTCGAGAACCTTTCGGCCCCATCGGCCGGCAGTTCTACGGGCGATGTGCCCTGCCTGCCCACTGCCACTTAAGTCTAGCGATTCTTCGAGCTATTTATTTATTTATTTATTATTTATTTGTTGAAAGCAGGTAGGTGTACATAAATGATCTTAAAGCTAGTCTGAATCTCCACTTTCTACCTAAAAATAGGCGTACAAAATTAAATTCTCTATAATATTAGCCAAAAAAATAAATCTATGTTCGTGACTAGTTCTTGCGCGGACCTCATCATTTCTAATGCGATCCCGCAGAGGAACTCCAAGCATAGCCCTCTCCATCGCTCTCTGAGTGACTTTGAGCTTTCTTATAAGGCCCATCGTTAGCGGCCACGTCACAGTGCCATAAGTCATCACTGGCAACACACACTACTGGTCAAAGACTTTTGACTTGAGACACTGCGGTATATTGGATGACCGCAAGGAGCTTTCCGAACGCTGCCCAGCCGAGCAACCGTAACTATATCAATATCACGCTAAAACGGTTTGACGGATTGTGATGAAGTTTGGCACACAATTTTATTAGTTTATGATCTTGACTAGCGACCCGCCCCGGCTTCGCACGGGTGCAATGCTGATACTAAATATACCACAGAAGAATGTTCACAGCTTTTTTGGGTTTGGGCGCATAACGACCCTCTCGCAAAACGTCCCTCCACCAAAATTACGCCTCATTCGCAAAACGTCCCTTTCTCAAATGGTCCCACCCATTACGCAAAACGTCCCTTCTGAGAAAGCCCCTTTCGCTGAAAGTCCCTACTGCATAACGCCCCTTTCGCAAAACGTCCCGTCTGCGAAATGACCCATTCGCAAAATGTCCCGTCTGGAAAAAGCTTGTTTCAGTAGAGACTAGGAGTCTTCTCATGGGATAAGAGATGGCCAATCGAACGGGTCATTTTGCGAAAGGGACGTTTTGCGAACGGTACGCTTAGTATAAGTTTTACTTCACCAAAATACTTCTCGATCGCGTTTACGTAAAAAAATCAATTACTAGGGAAACATGGACAGCGCCTCCACGGCCGCACGTCCATGTTTCCATAGAATTGAAATTTTTACGTAAACGCGATCGAGAAGTATTTTGGTGAAGTAAAACTTATACTAAGCGTACTGGTCATTTTGCGAAAGGGACGTTTTGCGAACGGGTCATTTTGCGAATGGGACGTTTTTCGAACGGGACTTTATTTATATGCAGGGACGTTTTGCGAACGGGACCTTTTGCTGAAGGGTCGTTTTGCGTAAGGGACATTTAGGAAAGGGACATTTCGCGAAAGGGACAAAGGGACATTATGCGAGTGGGACATTATGCACCTTATAGACCTTATAGGCACGCGCCGCCGCCTCCCCGGCCGGTATCGCCGCAACCGCTATGTCTCTGCATTTTAAGAGGGCGCCGAGCTTTTGGCGCTACTCGATTTTAGGTATTATTGTGCTCGGTGTCTCGGCGGAGTCGCGGACAGGAGAGAATCGTGGCGGCTCAGGTTAGGATGGGCGGAACGCTCGCGAATGTAGTTATTTCCTTCGTATTATTAAAACAATAGATATTTTGAAGATTGTAAGTCGTATACGTTACAGAAAATACGTAGTTTTGTTATTATAAAAAAACTCATTACGTTCCGTTAAGTATTTACGTTGTACTAAGGGAATCCATTCTTTTTTTAGAGTTAACTTTGGATTTTATTTCATTCGAGCAAAGTATAAGTAATCGTGTTTCTAAAGCGTACGACTTATAGAGTAAATTCTTAAATGTCTAACTTATGACCCACATAGACTAAGATTTAGAAATAACGATTTAGTAAGGAATCTAACAAACGCAATTATGTCGTTATTTCCTCGGCACAGCCTTAAATCTGTAATATCTTCGAAAATATTCACTTCAATTACATGCTGTAAAGGGCCATAGGTATTGATCTATATTACATGCAAAATGTATTTAAGGTACTTAATTGGAAAAGGATTAATGCTGTATTACTTAAAATCGCTTCGTAAATAAGCCATTATTTCTCGTAAAAAGTAAAGGATAAAAAATGGTTATTCTGGGTTATCCCTAAGAGATAGACATAGGAATTTTTGTAGACCTTTTTAAGGTGTACAATATTATAGTACATAATTTTGATCTATCTCGTGTTCAGCCAGCGTTTGCAATGTGACATCACATTAGAAACCTCTAAAATCCTCCTAATCCCGGAAAGTCCAAGTATCTTATATTTGGATCCAGGCATCAAATTCGTAATACTCTGAAATACCTGGCTTCCGAGGATGTTGCTATCATGGGCGAACCAATAGAAAGGGTAGACGTAGCAAGAAATCTTGGGCTAATTATGGACGGCGAGTTACGCTTCGAGAGCCATATTGCTCAGTTAGTTAGCAGCTGCTTCTATCGCCTTCAGATTCTTTACAATATTCGTGATTACCTCAGTGTGGAGTTGCGTGTCCGACTGTGTGAATCACTAATATTGTCTAGGATGAACTATTGTGACGTCGTTTATGATGGTTGCTTACTGGGTCACTCTAGGAGATTGGTCCAACGAGTTCAAAACGCATGTGCTCGTTTTTGCTTCAAAGTCCCTCCTCGGTCCCATGTCACTCCGTACTTGAATGCTGCTGATCTGCTTAAGATGCACAATCGCAGGCGCTTGCACCTTGCAACCCTTTTGTTCGGTGTAGTGCGGCACAAGACGCCTTCCTACCTTTTTGAAAAAATCTCATGGTTGAAAAGTTTGCGCAGAGGAGGGAGGTTTGCGTTAAGAGGGTACGATGCGCACCATTTCTCCATACAAACGTAATCCCCTTTTTCCTCCCTGGATAATGGCTTTAGAGCCAATTTTTTTTTACTGTGTAATCTGTATCTATCACAGCAATGCCCCTATGTTTCGTTTTTTTCCATATTTCAATTAACATAAGAAATATGAGCTTTCAAAAACTGAAAAAATTGCCAAATTTCGACGTCATTTTCAGACACTCGTCAGAAAAGAATCCCTGATATAAACAAAAAAAGGAAAACATAGGGGCATAGCTAAATCTGTCCTCTAATTATTTTTGAAAAAAATAATTTTATTGGTCCAGTTTTCGAGAAGAAAACAGGGGATTACGAAATGCTGTTTTGATCAATTTTACGCCCCTATTAACGGTCTGAGCTGCAATTTTCCCGCTCTCGCTGTACTGACACGGAGGGGTTCGGGCGAGACAGCGACATTTCATTAAAATACCTTTTTCTCAAAAGTCTCTCAGCCATCGTACTCTCTTAAGGCTATTGTGCCGCCGCACCGGACGGCGGCGTTTCGAGGGAGTTTTAGGTTTGCGGCGTCTAAGTGCTGGAATGACATCCCCCCTCCCATCCTAGGTGTGACTAGCAGGTACACCTTTGGGCGAAAGCTTAAAGGATATTTGTTGTCATTGCAAAAACCTTAATTTCCTCTCCTTTCCAGCACTATTTCACAAAACTTCTTTGATTTTTATTGTCTCGGTTATTTCATTTTTCGTTTTAGTCCGCTCAGGGTTGTATACTTGGCAAGTGAGATATACTAATTATTATGTTCAAGAAATTTTGTTATTATTATTTGCTTTTACAATTTACAAATTATTTATTTACGCATGTAGTCTTATGTATGTATGTAGCTATTAGTATGCAGTTTATTTATTTATCTATCTAAACAGCGATCTGGGTGTCACCAACGGTACTGGCTGAAAATCAGCACTGGGGTGCTTTAAACGCCTCAGCATTATGCTGAGCCAGTGTCCGATTTGCAACCGCAATGACACATTCTATCTTTAGCTTTAGTTTTGCCTTTTGTTTTGTAAAATATTGATGATGTGTCTTGTGATGTTGTAAATAAATGTATTTTCTTTCTTCTTTCTTTCTTTCTTTCTAAAATTATCAGTGTTTCTCTACTATATTATGCATGTATTATACATATAAACCTTCTTCTTGAATCACTCTATCTATTAAAAATAACGCATCAAAATCGGTTGCGTAGTTTTGAAGATCTAAGCATACATAGGGTCACACAGACAGCGGGAAGCAATTTTGTTTTATACTATGTAGTGATCTAGTGATTAACATATACATAGGTTACTTTTTATCCCGGAAAACTGCACAGTTCCCGCGAGATAGCGATAAACGAATTCTTCGCAGACGGAGTCGGGAGTCGCAGGCAACAGATAATAATGAATAAAACAAAAAATCCGTCAAAAACCATTTATTTAACTACAACCAATTAGTACCTCCTATTTATTCATCGATGAACACTTTTTTAAATAAATAAGTGCTAATTGACATTAAGGTCACCTGAGATAAAACCCATTATGGGGTTATTGCGTTTATTTGAGTTATCTTTTAAACAACGTGAAATACAACAGCGCGTGATAGACACTTGAACTTGAATCGTGTTCAAGATATCGGTAATTTTAAAATTTAGTACCATAACAGAGCTACGCAGTGCGGGGGGGGGGGGGGAAAGTAAAAAAAATCCATTTAAATCCAATTTTTTTGGGTTTGTGGTGTTGATTTGTATAAAGATGATCAGTGTTAGTTGGTTCACATGTCTGTATTCTAATTTTTATTCAAAATGATTTTCTCTCAGAATTATTACCGTTTAAAATGTTTGGAACACATTTATGAAATTTTGCTAAATGCGTTAGTACAATTGAAGTTATTGCGTCTGTGTAACGTATTTGCCCCAATGTCAGTGGTCAGTTTTGTGACAGCTGGCTGTTTCCGATACCAATTGTCAGCCCATACAAGAACTGTCAAATTGAACGCGATGGCGATTGCGAGGGAGCATTTTCTCAAATTGAGATGAAAGCGTCTAAAATCCCGGTTTTTATAAAAATGTTTGTATATTTTTTAATAGTGCAGCAAAAAAGGGGAAATTTATTGTTAAACACTTGTATAAAGCACAGGCCCAAACAGTACTTCAAAATATTTGGTACATATTTCACAATTTGAGGTTAAAAACGATCATAAAAACAGGTACGCAATTACCTCAGTTGACCTTATATTTATTTTTATAACAATAGCACAATATACCACCCACGAGGCATGTTCGGTATCCATTTTAACCTTCAATACTCAAATGAATCCAATTACTGGCCAACAATACCGTAACTGATAATAAAAAAAACATTTCGACGAACTATTAACCTTTTTTTGATGTCAATTATACTAGACGACACGACCGCGACCACTGACCAGTGGCCGCATTGTCTAACGCGCTGACGCTTGCGATCGCAATCTTCTATTTCTTTCTGTCAAACGGAATAAGATGATGACAGAAGGAGATGGTGAAAGCATTATCATTAGAAAATACGGCCACAGATTATCTAACGAAACCAAGCGCGACCGACTGATGTTCATATGATTTCTTTAGTATTTGTCATTAGTGTTAGTGATTAGCGACTTATCTGCAGAGTGACAAGTGGCAAGTAACTGTCTACACATGGGTGTTAGAGAATGGTATTAGTAGTCACAAGAGCTCGTCTTCCCTTGGTATAAAACTAGGAAATTTTAGCTGGGGGTAGATATTTGTCGCTTAATAAACAGAACCGGCTTCTAACCACTTGCATTTGCAGTTGCACTAATAAGGTAGGTGGACCATGGAAGGCCACGCTCCTTTGAAGGCCAACTATTAAAAAGTCGTAGTTATCAACATGTAAAGACACATCCCTTTTACTAAATACTAAGCTCCATCAAACTCAAGGCCACAAACGCGGCGGCTTGACGACCGCGCCATTATTGTGGCAGTGCGAGCTCACGTTTCGTAGACTTCGGTCGTCGACGTTGCAGTTGTTATTCGCGCGCTTAGCAAAACGTAAGTAAGTTTTTAGTCAATAAACTATTATTATCTCATATTTTTTACTGTATATTGTTGTATAAGGTTATGTTTATGGTTTCTAAAGAATAAAAACATGGTTTTAACTCGATTTAAGTTTAAATATTGGCAGTACTCCTAGGATGGCCGGTGGTTCCTTATAAGGCCAATCGAAAATTTGACCGTTGGCCTTGCTATGGTACATGGGCCTTACAAGGACCATTCACAAACCATGAACATATGAACATTTACTTTTTAGTTATAAATAAGTACGTACCGTTACAGTTAAAACAGTGTTTTATATTATAACATTTTTACTTTTAAGCGTTTATAACCTTGCGTTTAACCAAGCGTTTATGGCCTTCTTAGGAACATTGTGGCCTTACAAAGAACGGACCCATAAGAAGGCCATTTTGGATAAAAATAAAAGTTTTTAATTTTATTATAAAACACGTTGGCAAGTTCTTTGTTGCTAATATGATACTTAATAATACTATTTTTAAATAACTTCCATTAATATATTCTTAGTTACACGATGGTGTTCAAGTAATGTTCATTAAGTTTTTTATAGATGATTAAAATACATTGAACATTTAATGTTTCGCTTAAATGATGGAGCTTATTATGTAGTTTTTGTAAAAGCAGATATATATATATTGTTACCACTCTATTTTTAAGTTTAACGACTGATGTATAATATTGGCCTTGTTTGGAGCCGTGTTCCTTGCAAGGCCATTTGGAAGAGCTTTATAAAACTTAAATTTAATAAATAGTGGTTAAAGTTAGGTAAAAAGAAAGTCAATTATATGGTGCGCAATAAAACAAAATATTACTTAATAATTTGTTTCCTTAATTTATCCAGTAAATAAACGAATAAAAAGTGTTTACTCGTTAGAGTGGCCTTCCATGGTCCACCTACCTTACTAAGCGCTTAAACAATATGTTTACATTCATGTCACAAGTATTAGTGACAAGTACTAAGCATTAGCTACTAAATAAATAAATAATATATAAATATCACGGCACAATTCACACCAATTGACCTAGTCCCAAAGTAAGCTAAGTAAAGCTTGTGTTATGGGTACTAGGCAACGGATAAACATACTTATATAGATAGATACATACTTATATACATATTAAACACCCAAGACCCGAGAACAAACATTCGTATTTTTCATACAAATATCTGCCCCGACACGGGAATCGAACCCGGGACCTCAAGCTTCGTAGTCAGGTTCTCTAACCACTAGGCCATCTGGTCTGGTCTGGTCTGGTCTGGTCGTCTGGTCGTCGTGGTGGGCTACTAAGCCCGTGGAAACCCAGCATAGTGCGCGAGATGCCAAAAAGTAAGACGATAAAGCGTCAGTAAAAATATCCATATAATAGCCATATAAGAAAACTGTAAAAAAACTTATATATCCACAAAACTGACGCAAAAAACCTATGAAAAATTAGGGCATTTTTTCACTATCACAAAATAGCGCTTTGATTACGAGTAAGAAAACCCCAAAACTGACAAATCCTGAAAAAAAAGTAGCAGGTACATTTTAATTTTTAAATAAATAATAAAAAAACAACAACAGATATGAGTAGGCATGTCATAGATAAAGTATTAGAAAAACCTAAAAGTATTAAAAATTTAATTAAGAAAGCACTGAATGTTGGCATAGCATAAGTTAAGAAAAAATGGTAAATAGAATACCAGTAACATAATTTTATTGTGTATAAATCTAGATAAAACAGATGAGCATTATATATATATCAGTATGTAATGATATGAATGACATGTATAAAATAACTATGTTTGAGGGGTTTCGGTGGTTGATTAGATGTAGACAAACTTTAGTTTCCAAATTTGGCACATTCAAGGGTTCAAAACATTTTTATTAATCTATCATTGTAATACAAACTAGACTAACGTTTTTGAATACAGAAATGTAAATGTTTGGATAGTTTTTGATGGGAGAATTACAGTATTTAAGACATCATCATATTCTGTATTTACTTATTATAAGGCTACTTAAATCTAGGTAATAAATGTACAGTCTGGTTCGCCGGTATGTGTATCGCCGGCTTTTCATGGATGTCTGTACATGGACCTTATGTTACCATAATAGGGTCTATGTATAGATATTTGTGGGATGTTGGCGGTGCGGATATTGGTGAACTTGACAGTACGGTCAGCGTCACGAAGGAGTGGGCGCCTTGGTACCTTGTCGCTTTCAGTCGTTATACATGATGGGATGACATGGTGGCGGGGTGTAGAGGTGGTCGCTTGTTTGTGGCGCTGACCGTACTAGTACTAGTAATAGTAATAGTTTTATTTTATTTCGTTTATTTCCTTAGTTATAATAATCTTAAATATTTAAAGATTGTAACTAAGTATGAGAAAATTGTTACAACATTAATTGCAATAAACAGATTAAATTTTAAATTTAAATTTTATTTTAGAAGGATTATCATTTTGATAACATCTTAAAAAGCACCCCACGCTTTTTTTACAAAATAATATTAAATATTTTAAACAATTATTATTTATTTTATCAATATTTAGTATTGTTTACAAATTTTGGTCTGGATATAACAATATATAATTGCTTATTAATAAATCATTTTTCACTATTCTTAATTGAAATTTATTTTCATTTTTTAATTTTCTATTTTCAGTTGTTTTTTTATGAAAGTGTGTTTTTTAGTTTTTCAAACTATTATTTATTTTCTATTTTTTAGTTGGATTTTTTCACAGTGAGAGTTTCCATGTGCTAAAAACTAAAAACAGACACATGACGGTTTTTTGTTCGTCTTAAATAGAATCGGTCCATCTTATACTTGGTCTTTGGTGCGCGCGCACTGCTCTACAGTACCAAACGTAACCCTCTCTCTTTCTAACTTTACCCGCCTCACCCCCACCTCCCAACCCCCTAATAATAATTTATCATGCGATTAAACTAAACTCAACGCCGTATATAGATTCCAAAAAAGTTACCAAAGATGGCCGAACGTCACTGACACAAGTGTCATTGTCATTGTGATATTCCAGATGTAACCAACCCATGCACATTAATAAAAAATAGTCATAATAATATTTTGTTGTTATTTAAGTGTAAAGATTATCCCAAGTTTTTGATGTTTCCTAAAAGTATACCTACGCATACCGTATTGTGTACAATGTGTGTTGCACATGAATACCTTGGTTTTGAACTATCCATGTGTCAGAATTTATCACAATCAATTGACTTAAATTGACACTCATAAGACTTCTAGGACGCTTCCTTGGTGGAGAAGGAGGAAGATTCTCGTCCCTGTGAGAGGGACCTGAGGCCGTATTGTCTAACGCTTCCGACGCTTGCCTTCGCTTTCACCATCTCTTTCTGTCATCAACTTATACCGTTTGACAGAAAGAAATAGTGATTG
Source organism: Archips crataeganus (assembly GCA_947859365.1). Classification (NCBI taxonomy): domain Eukaryota; kingdom Metazoa; phylum Arthropoda; class Insecta; order Lepidoptera; family Tortricidae; genus Archips; species Archips crataeganus. The sequence goes on along the minus strand of OX402049.1, from coordinate 4,283,766 downwards.
CGTAGGCAAGCGTCAGAAGCGTTAGACAATAAGCCTGCAGGTACCGGTTCCATGTTACTTGCGTAAATGCAAAACCTACGAACAAAACATAATAACAAAACTTAACAGGAAACAATAACTCAACAACGAAAATTATCACGAATACAGAAAGCATTCGATCAATCCAAACGTCAGATGCCGAATGAAGTGACAATTGGAGATGTCATGGTGGCCCTGTGGTCGCCATGTTTACCATAAAGTTTGTCATACCTACGTGATTTGTTGTCAACATTTCCATGGCATATCAAAAATATTTGTAAATAGTATATAGGTACGCAAATTATAACATTAATAGTATCCAAATGTTGTTTAATCCTGAAGTATTACCACTGTAATATGAACTTTTCTTCTACAAAACAGTTTCAATCTGTAGGTGAAATTAATATTGATATTAAATTATTTACTTATGTGGTTGCATTTAATTTTAACTTTACAGTTACATATAAATAAAATACTTATGTATTATATTTAGAAAAGTTAAAACTGCAAAACTTTTTGATTTTACTGGCAACACATGGGTAGTTTTTTTGGAATCTATATACGGCGTTGAGATAAAGAGAATGTTGTTAATGCGACGCGCGAAAGTCGCAACCCGAAGCCATGCTGTTGGTTGTTCATGTTTGTTTACATTTAGTACCTAAACATTTCTAAAATAGTATAGGTACATTATTGTCGTTCATTCCCGGTTTACAAATACTAAGTCGTGTTTAAACCGTACCGTTTTTTTACTGAGATTGTTATTTTACACTAAGTACAAAAACCTTCGTGAGTTATTAAAGTTATTCCTTTATCCAGTCATAGACTCTTAGTACCTTTTGAAGAATGAGAAACGACAATGCAATATTTATATGTTTGAAATAAAATGAAATGTGGACAGTACTGACAATTGCCTCGGTGCAATCAAATGTCAACTTTAAGGTGACGAACATTTTCTTACCCCGACTGTACTGATATTCAAAGTGTTCGCGTCAAAAACGTGGCGTCATCTTTACTTAAATTTTCCGGTGAAAAATCTTTGAAGAAAACATTCGGGAAACTCAACCACTGCAAAAAGTATTCCGCGTTTATTTTGTGATGCCTTGTGTAATCTTTATCTCCAGCCTCATCATCAGATGAGACAGAGGACTCTTGCTAGTCAGTTTAAATAAAGCATCGAGGTTATTTTCTTCTCTCTAAGGCTATCGCGTATCCGTCAACTGCCTTCATCGTGATTTCCAGTTTGACGCGAATCTGCGGAGCAGTGCTAGGATCCTTGTCGGGCATAACTCTGCAAATCCGGAGCACCGATGCCAATGCTATCTTGATTGACATGAATGTGTACTGGTAACCTAGAAATGAAGATAGTTTTTGTAATATTAGCAAAATCAGAACCCTTATAGTTTCGCCATGTTTATCTGCCTGGCTGTCTGTGGATTAGTTCATAGAATCTCAGTACTAGAAGCACCTATTTGGCGTGGGTCATACAATAATCAAGGTAACAAGTGGTAGAATAAACATATTGAAAAAAAGAAGATGGTATCTCCGTATTACGTAAACTGGATGATTTTTTCTCGTTTACCCTTTGAAAATAAAAATTTTTTAGCTAAAAAAATCATTTAAACAAGTTTTTTTTGTCGACTCTACTTTTTGTTTAAGCTACGTACACAAAATAAAAAGGTACAGAAGTAAATCTACATACAAAGTGCGCTCGAGCAACGCACACATAGACACTGTTTACAGACACGATATCGCGGATCAGTTCGGATCAGTCCGAGCGCGATTGCCATCCGCGTGAGGCGCGCGCTGTAGTCGCGCGTCTGTGGAATTTTTCGAGGCGCGCGCTGTGGTCGCGCGTACCTATTTATATTGTGTCGCGCGTCTGTGGAATTTTTCGAGTGCAATAATGGAGCAACAAAAAAAAGGTTATTATAACTGTTCAGTGGACGGTTGTTTAAATTCAACCCTAAACGGTGAATGGTCGTTTTTAGGGTTCCGTTGTCAACTAGGAACCCTTATAGTTTCGCCATGTCTGTCCGTCTGTCTGTCTGTCTGTCTGTCCGCGGCTAAGCTCAGAGATCGTTAGTACTAGAAAGCTGTAATTTGGCATGAATATACATATCAGTCACGCCAACAAAGTTGTAAAATAAAAAACAAAAAAATATTTTTTTTTTGGGTTCCTCCCATAGACGTAAAGGGGGGTGATTTTTTTTTCTCAACTAATCCTATAGTGTGGGGTATCGTTGGATAGGGCTTTTCAAACCATTGCGGGGTTGCTAACATGATTTTTCTATTCAGTGTTCTGTTTGCGAAATATTCAACTTTAAAAGTGAAAATTTTCATTAAAATCGAGCGTCCCCCCCCCCTCTAAAATCTAAACTGTTAAGAGGAAAATTTTGAAAAAATTCAGAATGGTAGAAAATATATCAAATTTACAAGAAAAATTATAGCGGCTAAGATTGCTTGGAAATTATTTGTAGTTTAAGAGTAAATAGTAGCCTCAGGTATAAAACATACCTAAACTTGGATGATTCCGTACACATACGAAGTCTTTAGGAAAATATTACTTGATTTTTTTGTAATGGCTACGGAACCCTAGCTTGTGCGTGTCCGACACGCTCTTGGCCGGTTTTTTTAAGCTACCAGTGGTTTCAGAGAGGTAAGTTTAGTAGGTACCTGCTTGTATTTCGATGGTTCATTTTAACGTTACATAGAATAGTTAGGTAAATAGGTAAGCACCTCGCCCCGACTCCCAAAGTAATAATAGTTTCCTATTTTGAATCAGTATGAACGAAGTAAGTACCTAAGTACATTATTGTAAATTTCAAACTAAATACAAACTGAGATATAGATGCACAGAAAAAAAACCCAGAAAAAAGGCCAATGCTGGGAATCGAACCCAGGTCCTCAGCGTTCCGTGCTGCGTGCTTACCCCTACACCATCACTGGTCTAGAAGTACACGTACACTTCAGTCTGTTATAATCACATTACGCAGTGATAAAGCGCGCATCTATATTACTACTATGGTAGAGGGCATAACATAGATGCGCGCTTTATCACTGCGTAATGTGATTATAACAGACTGAAGTGTACGTGTACTTCTAGACCAGTGATGGTGTAGGGGTAAGCACGCAGCACGGAACGCTGAGGACCTGGGTTCGATTCCCAGCATTGGTCTTTTTTCTGGGGTTTTTTTTCTGTGCATCTATATTTCAGTTTGTATTTAGTTTGAAATATATGGTTTCACGGGATGACCGTAAAAGTAATAAAAAATGAAGTTGAAAAAAAAATAGAAAAAGATACTTCATACTTAACTTGTACATTTTTGTAAGGTAAATTCACGCCACTAATATTACGTAAGTTGAAAACATGTTTTTTTGTTTGTATAGATATTGTGTTGTTTTTAGTATCATTTGATAGGTTTAGGTCTAAAACCGATAGGACAATGGAAATTGTGTAACTAGGATAATCCGTTTAGAAGTTATTAGGGATTTTCGATAGTGAAAATTGACAAACTCTAAATTTTGTAGGTAGGTATTTTAATTATTATTATTATTATTATTTTATATTACCATTCTTCCCGTTTGAATATCAACAATAAATCAAACAACTAGATACGAGTGCCACTATCACGATAAGTTTTATGTGCATATGCCATAATTGACAACCCTAGAGCGACCGCCGAGCGTAGGTATGAAAAGTGAAGTACATACACTTGATTGACTTCTGTACCTTTTTATTTTGTGCTACGTATCCGTAGCAAATTTCAAATTAAACTAATCTGTAAGTAGGTCGATTTAACCCAAACATACTTACAAACATACTTACTTCTTTATAATGTCCTGTTTAACCCTGCTTCTCCTTCTTACTTATCTGAAAGATTTAGCTACATGGCCACTGGAAGCGGACACCGTTTGCGGTCGAGTTCCAATCTTACACTTGCCTTCCCGCCTAACAACGCGCGCTCGTATGCTAAATCTTTCACTTTCCATTCTGTCAAACTGTGGTACGATTTACCCTTGTCTCTAAGGGAATCTCTGTCTGTGGCCTCGTTCAGGGAGAGGTTAAAGAAATTATGGCTTGACACTGACATCTGAGGTGAGACTGTGTTCGCTTTTGTAATAACTGTTTTATGTTGCATTTAATGTAAAATTTTGTATTTAGAAAGAAAGAAAGAAAGAAAAACATTTATTCGTGACAAAAGAAAAAAACAAATACAAAAAGAGAAATCGGAAACAGATACTTAATAAATATTGTCACGAAATGGTCCCAACTCAGCATGATGTCGGCCTTGCAGCCGACGCTGGTCTTCCGTTGGAACCAATCCGACAATTAAAACTTGGCAACAGCAATAACACAGTAACAGTATAAACTAAATAATAATACATACACACATCTGAAAATATACAACACAAAACACGACTAATATAAAATAAAAAATACAAAATAAAAAATAATAAAAAGTACGACACAGAATGCATAGCCCCGACTGCCTTTGCCCCTTTTAAAGGAGCAAAACGAAAGACATCAATAACATCAAGCGTTTAGCGTAGCGTAGGCACGAGGCTAGGGCCTAGGGACAGATTATAATCCCGTAACCCTTAAATAATACAAAATAAAACGCGTAAATGGAAAGAAAAAACTACCTATCTATTTATTTTATTTTGTAAGTACCTATTTATTGTCTTTCTCTTTTGAGTATTTCTGTTTTTTTTTCTTTACCGCACGTAATTGTTACTGTCTGCTTATCCACTATATAATAAATTTACTTCTCTTAACTAGGTTAGCTGGAAGAGATCCCTTTTTAGGGATAAGTTCGCCTTTGTTCTCCTCTCTGTGTACTTGTATTTTTATTTTGATGTGCAATAAAGAGTTTACATACATACATACATACTTACAAGGCAAAACGTGTAATAATATTGTTGCGAGAACAAGGAACCATTTACAGATAAATTTGCGAAATATTAAACTTTAATTAGGTATGCTAAAGCTTTAAAAGTTAACCAGTAATCAAACTTATGGGGATAGGTTATAACTTATAATAGAGTGATCTCTCTCCAGGCAGATGTTATACAGCCGAGTTGAGAAACTTCGATAGAGCGATTACATCGTAGGTAGCAGTTTCTCTAATTTACGACTACATGGCGCCAGAAGTCGCTACATACTTAAACCCTACTATCATTCTGGGGGAAGGCTTGCGTCCTTTTTTTATGGCGCGGAACATGCGCCTTATGCATTCGTCTCTGTTCGGTGAAACAGAGGGTATGTGGGGGGGCTCTCCCACAAGGGGACTACCCACTAAAAACCGCACGGATTCCCTCGTTGCCATTGTGAACGCCACGGTAGCATAAAGAGACACCGCGACGCCCACTGGCCGCCCCAGGATGGGGCTCGTCTATTTGACACCGTGCAATGTGGGTTCGGCTTAAGGAGGCCTGTACCACGCAGTGGGGCATATACCGATAATTGCGGTATTTTTATTGCTGCAAAGAATTTATAGCACTGTGCGTGATATACTTCATTTATTAATAACAATAAATCTATTTATTCAGATAACTCGGATCTATAATTCGTTAGTTACAATGGGTGCTTACTAATAACAAGGATGATATAGACTCGATTGGCAGTGGCCATAGTACGGATCGGCCGCGGTTTTTGTAGTTCGATTATTAAATCTAGATGGCGCAAATAAATGCATGCTGCATGGTGAAATATAGCCAGAGGCTTTGAAGGCAAAATAATAAGACTACAGATGTTTCATATTACTACAAATGTATTATTTTTCAAAAGTATTGCATAATAATACATTTGCAGTGATATGAAATATCTGTAGTCTTATTGTTTTGCCTTCAAAGCCTCTGGCTATATTTCAGCGCCATCTAGATTTAATAATCGAACTACAAAAACCGCGGCCGATCCGTACTATGGCGACTGCCAATCCAGTCTTTATCATCCTTGCTAATAATTAATTTAAACCAACTATATCAAGAGAAGATTTTAAGTGTTATGTGCTACAGAATATTATTTAATGTGATGCGTGCGTACGTGTGACTTTTAAGACATTTAGATTCTGACCTGAGCTTGGACAGCAGAAAACTTTACGGGGTTCGCTACTTATCGCAAGGAAAGGCAAGGTGACTTAGCCAGTTTTCTCCTATACAGTCCATTATTTCAAACTTCTTTTACGTGGTTCCGTGACGCCACAAGTACACTGACGAGCAAAAATAAAGGGTCGGTTACAGAAATGACGATAACTACAAAACCCGCTGTGATAGCTTCTTCGAGAAAAATGAGTTTAGTAAAGAGTTTTATTCTTAACAAGAAAAAGTTTAATTGAGTATAAAACTCTTTACTAAACTCATTTCACTCGAATTAAGCTATCGCAGCGGGTTTTGTAGTTATCGTCATTTTTGTAACCGACCCTTTATTTTTGCTCGTCAGTGTATCTTCTAATCTAATCTAATATATAAAAATCTCGTGTCACGGTGTTTGTTATCGAACTCCTCCGAGACTGTTTTGTCTATACTCAGTAGGCCTGAGAACTACCTACCCCTATTCTTCGCGGACGGATTTGACCGATTTGTATGATTTTTTTTCTCTATATTTGTTAGGTCTGAGAAAAAGTCGTATGCTATTTTTCATACCCCTAAGGCTGCGTTTCCACCAGAGATGTGCGAGGATGCGTTGCGAGGTATGTGTTTGTCATGAACCAATAGAAACACTCCGGTGGATACGCAGCCTTATTCTCGGAATAAAAGTTTGGTAAAATCCAGCCTAAGTTATATCGATGGCCCAGACGAATAAACGTGTAATCGTAAAACGACAACTTTACAGGAAAAATAAAATAAACTTTAACAAAGATAACTGACAGTTCTGGCAGCCTTTATAATAATATATGTGCTTATATGTCATTAGATAGATATAAAAATTACCTACAAAACTGTGTAAATATTTGACCCTTATTTTTAACCATTTTCCCGTAAATAGTGAAAAACCTCTTTATTTTTTTATTCGAATCATAAATCTTCAGGTCATTTTGTGTTATGGCTCATTGCACCGTTATTCGTGTTAAAAAATGTAATTGCTTTTAGTGCAATGTACATCTATTTTTGTGTTTTATTTGATTTCGCATTCGGTGTTTGCAATTTTGTTCGTGTTAATTTATTAAAATGATTTTATTCTATGACTCAAACGTTAATGAGTAGTATGTGAAAGCTAGTATAACTAAAATTTGGCTGACAAGATTGAAGGCGATCAAAGGTGTAATGCTAGTTTACACGAATCTTGCTAACAAAGTTTAATACGAATAAACGTGCAAAGTAATATTACTAAAATTGGAATAAAAAAAAGTCAATGTAGAAAACCATTGCACGTTTATTCGTGTATAGTAACAAAATTGTTAAAACGGCAACACTCTCTTGGAATCTTATTCGTGTTAATTTATATGGAAAATTACCAACAAATAAAAATTAATTACATATTATTCATAAACGGTAAATCGGATTGGCTTAAAAAAAATTTACAATGTGCCTAAGGGTATATAAAAGCATAAAAAGCAAAAAAAACTTTTTGCTGTAAGGGCCTTTGCACGTTTATTCGTTTGGGCCATCGATATATTGACAAAAAAACGTTTTCGGGGTCAGCTAGTTTTAACCTTTTAACCTAACCTAACTTGATGTACATATTCTATAAGATGATATTTAAAAAAATACTGAAAACAGCACGTTTCTATATATTCTATAGCAAAGGTTGATAAGGTAAGTAAAATTATGACATATGAAATTATGGGAAAGGAAGTGACTCGTTATTTGCTTGTGTATATACCTTTTCACAGAAAAAAATATAAAAACACCATTGAATTTCTACTCATGTGTGGGCAGGTTTCCTCACCATTTTTTTCATTCACCGTAAAGCTCATGGTAAAGATCAAATGCAACTTCGCACTTAAATTCCGAAAAACTCAAGGTGTGAGTCTGGGCTCGAACCCACGACCCTCTGCTTGAGAGGCCATTATGTCAAACCTCAAGACCACCACGGCATACGAATAAGTACATGGCTTTATTGCTTAATATTTCGCAAATAGATCCCAATCGAAAAATTATGTTGCGAACCTGCAATATTTTTGAAAGACCTATCCCGCACAGGTCCCGCAAGACTTAATTATTACGTACATCATCATCATCATCATCATCAGCCTATATTCGTCCACTGCTGGACATAGGCCTCTCCCATGGCACACCACTGAGCACGATCCTCGGCCACTCTCATCCAGCTGTTGCCAGCCGCCTTGCGAAGATCATCTCTCCAATTGTTTTTGGTGGAATTCCGTAACCCGGGGATTCTTCGCACCCCCTGCCCTGCCGTTACCGTGACCGCCGCCTTGATCAGGAATAGCAGGGCGGCCGGGAACTGGGGGCCGTGGCTTGTGTTGACTTGCCATTTGGTCGGGTTTGCTCTAATTTCCACGCTGAGCAGGCGGGTTGGCAATCGCAGTATATTCACTGCTGCCCGACACCGGTGGGACCGATGTGTACTTGGTCATAAAAGTATCTTAGTTGCCTTTTACGACACCCACGAGAAGAATTGGGGGAGTGCTATTCTTAAGCCGGCACTCCACGGATAATTATTATTACGTACACCCATGCCAAATTGCTTTCAGCTTTTTAGGACTTATTGTTAGAGTTTCTTAGCCGCGAACAGCCAACGGACAGACATGGCAAAACTATAAGGGTTAAGTTTTTGCTATTTTCACTACGAAACGGCTAAAAGATGTCGCGCCGCAAAAATGCTTCAAAAATACACAGCAAACAGAACACACCCAGACAACACAAAACAACAGAGTACCTATGGAGCACAACTTTAGCCAAGGCCGAATAAAATACAAACTGTACTGGAAAAAAAGTTCCTGAGTTATGAAATAACACCCGAAAAGCTTCGTGTTAATTACCCTCCCTAGTGTCCCTCAAGTGTTTTAACCATAGGCCTGACACATTGACGTATATCTTTCAGTGACATTTATTATTAACTTACCAACACAATTTCGGGGGCCGTTGCTGAATGGCATGTAGGAGCAAGGGTGCTTAAGGTTGAACCGTTCAGGGAGGAAGCGGTCGGGGTCAAACTGCTCAGCATCGGGGCCCCAGTACTGGGGGTCACGATGCACGCCCCATATCGAGACTACAACCCCTGACCCCGCAGGAAGAACGCGCCCTGAAGCTAAAAAAATATATTACATTTTTATTTGTATCGTTCAGGGGTCTGTTGCATAACAAACTACAACTAATATTACAAGCGGAAATCTCGCTTCAATTATATTAACTAGAAAGGGAGTTCCGCTTGTAATATAAGTTGTACTTTATTATGCAACAGGCCCCTGGTCTTTAGAAGGACTTCTCGTGTCTTCATGCGTTTGTATGTCATCATCAACGGCTAGATCAAAGTCTCTCCCAAAAATTACAATAATGACCTGTCCCGCATACATCAGGCTCCTCCGACCTTCACGAGGTCATAGACCCACCCACCTTATGGAGGCTCTACCGACGCTACATCTTCAGGTGAGTGGTCGACACTTAAGAAAGAATACACCGTGAAATTTTAGTGGTTGTTTTCCCGAAACGAGGTGATTTAGTTTCGATTGTACAATCGATTTATAATTACTATTTTGACTAGAGTCAAAATTCCAATTGTGAAAAACGAAAGTCGAAAATGACCGCAAACCAATAGTAACGCTTCGTTGGTACAAGTAGCGGACGATCGTACGATAGGTTAGGTACCAACGAAGCGTTACTATTGGTTTGTGGTAATTTTCGACTTTCGTTTTTTACAATTGGATTTTTGACTCTAGTCAAAATAGTAATTATAAATTGATTGTACAATCGATACTAAATCACCTCGTTTTGGGAAAACAACCACTAAAATTCCACGGTGTATACATGTCACGCGTCCGTATATAGGGCTAAGCATATCGATATTGGAATGATTTTATTCGTCTGTTCATACATCTTTGGTTCGAAATATACGTTAATTAATAAAGAGGTAAGAAAGAAAACCCTTACGCAACAAAATTTCTTCCTCAACCTTCCTGACGATAAGCGGCACCGGCGGGAACAGCCGTATCGTCTCCTTGATCACTCGCTCCAGGTATTTCAGCTTCGTCAGATCCTCCTTCTCGAACGGACGGTCAGAATCACCGAACACCTCGTCCAGTCTACAGAAAAGTGCTAAATGAAAGACGACCGCCCGTTACAACCATTTATTGCAAGACTACCTACATATGCAACACCTCCACCCTTATTTACTACAATATCAATATTTACATTTAATAATAACTAAGTAGATCTAAATTACACCAAATTTACAAAAGTTCAAAATTAACGCCTATTCTACATCACGGCGCAAGTGCCGGAATTCATTTTTTACATTGTTACAATTGCTGACGTGCATTATCCAACGGAATTACTTACATATTAAACTTAAACTTAATAGGTACTCATACGAAGATATAGTGTGTTTTAATTAATTTCTTCAAATCCGTAACGAATAGGGGGTTTACGCTCTCGTAAAGGATAACTACGTTCAAACGTAGTCTTATCCACTGTATTCCTCTCCTCCACATTTTTGGCGCAACCGGTGCATGGCTCACTGTCCGCCGGCACCCCGGGCGCGCTCAGCCGGCGCCGCCCACGCGGGCTCGCGGGCGGTGGCGCGTCCACATTCCCCACGCTTCGGCCCGGTGAACCGCTCACTAACTTGGTTTTTTCCATGTCTCCGCCGCCGGTCAGTGAAAATGCTAAAGACTTACGTGGTCGCTTGCTGATGGCTGGTTCAACCACGGTAATACTAGGAGTAATAAATTCCTTCGTGATGTTTTTATCTATGTGATGACTAATAACCCTCAATTTAAGCTGATCAATGTGTCGGTGGATTTCGGTTCCAAAAGTAGATTTCACGCAGTAATCAGTAGTCCCTAACTGTTTGGTTACTGTACCTGCTACCCATTTATCAGAGCCACCATACTCTCGATACCATACCGGGGCCCCCGGCGCGAGATATCGCTCCGAGCCCCTCCCGTCTTGCGCGACCCGTGCCTGGCGCGCGGCTACTACCGATTCTCTTTCTGGCTTAATGTTATCCAACCTCATGCAAAGATTGCGGCCCAAAAGTATATTGGCAGGGCTGTCCCCGGTAGTAGAATGCTCGGTATTTCTATACGCCAATAGAAATCTACACAATGCGGTGTCTACATCTAAGTTTTGTTTGAATGCTTTTTTTATAGCTCTTTTACAAGTTTTCACGGCATTTTCAGCGGTCCCGTTAGATGCCGGATGATAGGGCGCTGAAAAGACATGATCTATGCCAATATGACTCAAAAAATTTTCAAATTCCACACTCGAGAAGGGTGGTCCATTATCGCTAACTACTTGCTTCGGCAGCCCAAACTTTGCCCAGAGGTCTCGTAATTTAGCTATGGTCACCGATGCCGTAGTCCTACTCATTCGGATCGCTTCTATCCATTTGGAACACGAGTCCACAACTATTAAATAAGTTAAACCATTAATGGGTCCCAAGAAATCTAAATGGAGCCTAGACCATGCCCGGGATGGCCAGACCCACGAGCGTGGCACGTGTACAGGCGGCGCGTCGGATACCGCGGCGTACACTGCGCACGCGCGACACACAGCCTCCACCGCTTCGTCGATTCCCGGCCACCAAACGTAGCTTCGTGCTAAGGCTTTCGTTTTGACTATGCCCATATGTGGGTCATGAAGTTCTAAGATAATTTTATCCCTACACGACGATAGTATAACTACGCGATGACCCCACATGATACATCCTAGTTCACAATACAACTCGTTTTTCCTATTAAAATAAGGCTGCAGTTCTTTAATACTAACTTCATTGGGCCAGCCATCGATCAAATAACTTAAAATGCGACTTAATATTGGATCACCGCGAGTTTCTTTTTTAAGAACCTTATAATCTATTAATAACGCCTCTGCCGAGAAATGCAAATAGGTCTGTTCGGGTACGTGTTCATTCTCGGATGCTACCTCATTCTTCTGTAACGCGATTAAACGTGAGAGCGCATCTGCCGTATTCCGATTCGTCCTGACGTACTCTATCTCGAAATCATACGCCGATAACTTTATAGCCCAGCGTTGCAAACGGCTGGCTGCCGTACTAGGAATACCTATGTTGGGGCCGAATATGCTTACAAGAGGTTTATGATCTGTACGCAATATAAATCTCCTACCGTATAGGTACTGATGGAACTTAACGACTGCGAAAACAATCGCTAACGCTTCTTTGTGGATTTGACTATAGTGCTCCTCGTGTGAGTTCAGAGAGCGCGACGCATAGGCCACGACGCGCTCGGCGCCGGCGCCCCCGCTGCCTCGGGCCGGCGCCCGCTGCGCCAGCACGGCGCCCAGCCCGCGCGCTGACGCGTCCACCGTCACCACGGACTCCGCGTGCATGTCAAAGTGCACCAGAACATTCGTACTACACAGTAAATTAATTACTTGATTGAAAGCTGATTTTTGAGTGATACCCCAAGACCAGTGTTTACCTTTTTTAAGGAGGTCATATAATGGTGATAAATGTGTACTCAAATTCTTTATAAACTTCCCATAAAAGTTTACCATTCCTATAAAAGATTTCAATTCTGAAGTATTATTAGGATGCGGCATAGTTGCGATTGCCCGAACTTTGTCAGGGTCTACCCGAACACCGTTATTGCTTATAATGAACCCTAAATATCTCACTTCTTTGGTCATGAATTCGCATTTACTTTTTTTAATTTTTAACCCATTTTTTTCTAGTATACCTAATACTTCCTCAACGGACTTCAAGTGACTGCTCAAGCTTTTACTTTTTATTAAAATATCGTCATAAAAGACTATCACATCGGGCATGTTCTTAAATAAATTAACCATTATTTTTTGAAATATTCCCGGACTCGAAGATAGGCCGTACACTAGGCGTGAGTATCTAAATAACCCTTTGTGCGTGTTTATTACTGTATATTTCTTCGCCGATTCTGATAATAACACCTGATTGTATGCTTGGGATAGGTCGAGTTTAGTAAAGAAAATATTGCCACTCAGATTACTGAATAAATCATCCATTCTTGGAACCGGAAACCTGTCAACCTCCAGGACACGATTGAGAGTTACCTTGTAATCAGCACATAGTCTCAAGCCACCATCAGCTTTGCGAACCACTACCAGCGGCGTGGCCCAGTCGGAGTGGTCCACCGGCTCGATGACGCCGGCGGCCTGCATGGCGTCCAGCTCCGCGTCCACGCGGGCGCGCAGCGCATACGGCAGCGGCCGCGGCCGGCAGAACAAGGGCTCGGCACCCGGGCGCACGCACAGCTCGGCCGTGCCCCCTGTGTATTTACCCAAGGTGCCGTCGAACAGTGATTCATGCCTACAAATAATTTTATTTATTAGTTCCTTTTTGTCAGTATTACAGCTGTCAATGTGGTTATTTTGCGATTGCGTCGCATTTACACTAACTGGAATTTTAAGCTCTGCTAACCACTGCCGTCCTATTAAGTTTGTGGTTCCCTTATTGATAATATACAAATCCAAAGTTCTCGTAACAGACCTGTAGTTGACAACGGTTTCTATGTAACCTAAAGGCTGAATAGTAGACCCATCATAAAATTTTAAATTTAAACAACAAGGTTTCAAGTCAAAATCACTAAATAATTCATCGTAAACCTTCTTACTCACGCAAGATAAAGCTGAACCTGTATCTATTTCCATATTAAGCAAAATATTATGCACCTTAAGGACTATACGCACCGGTTTATATTTACTCAAAGACATCTGATACATAGGCTCTTCTTCGGCCTCTTCATACTCATCCGTACTATCATGATGATCGCTTTGGCGATCGCACCCGTCGCTTTGCTCGTCCAGCAAGAACAAAGGTGCCCGCTCCCGGCCCCCGCGCGCCGGGCCGCGCCGACCACGCGCAGCCTGCCGCCATGAGCGGTTGCTCCCGCGCTCCCCGCGCGGCGATAATTTACGTTCGTAATGACTACCGGCAGCTCCCGCCGACCGACCCCGTCTCGCACGGTTGTACTCCAAACACCTACCCTCTCTTTTTGGGCACATTCGTCGTAAGTGACCGATATCATGACACCAGCTGCACACGTATTCCTTGTACAAGCAATCGCTGGCCTGATGCCTGTCGTCCCCGCATTTTGAACATTCGCCAATCTTCATTTTATGCACACCTTCTGTCAGGTCTCCGTTGCCGCGGTCTACGGCGATCGCGTCGCGCTCGGCCGCTTCCAAAGACAATGCTAAAGTGACCGCTCGATGGTATGTTAATGTATCTTCTGCGAAAAGCCGTTGTCTGATTATCTCGCTTTTTAGCCCGCACACTAACTGATCACGAAGATTCTCATCTAAAGACGACTGAAATTCACAGTTTTTAGATAACTTTTTTAACTCCGTTACATAATCAGCAATAGCTTCATTGTTTAACTGCCGACGTTGCCGAAACTTGTACCTTTCGGCTAATTCTGAGGGTTTTGGTTGAAGATGTGAAGCCAGTAGCTGCACTGCTCTGTCGTATGATAACTGCGATGGTTTTGTAGGGCTGGCCAGCGTCGATAACAATTCGTATGCTTCCTCGCCCATGAGCGAAATTAATGTAGGTAATTTTAATTCACTCACTACTTTGTTCACTAAAAAGTACATTTCCAAGCGTTCTACATATCCTGACCAATTTCCGCCTTTAAGTTCAAATTCACGTAAATGTCCCACTGACATAATGTTAGTCCACTCCACACACTAATATTTGTCCAAAACACGAGGCCCAAGTATTTAATAAATATTTTTTTAATATCCGCGTTCGCCACTGCTAAATGAAAGACGACCGCCCGTTACAACCATTTATTGCAAGACTACCTACATATGCAACAAAAAGAATATACTTATTTAAAAATTCTGGTTCCCTGGGACTGAAATAAATGTTTAACTTTTAATTGCATACCTTATTGTATTTCTATTTTTTTTATTTATTTTTAATAGCCTGTTTCAGTGTCCCACTGCTGGGCAAAGGCCTCTCCCCTGGACTTCGAACTCGGCCTGTCTGCACTTGTGTTTGACCAGTCGCTCGAGAACGTGTCTAGGTCATCCCGCCATCTTCGCCTTGGCCTGCCGCGGCGCCGGCAACCGTCCTGGGGCACCCATTGAGTGGTATGGTAATCCGCGCCCATCTCTTTGGGTGCATGCGACCATGGCCAGCCCAGTCCCATTTCAGCCTGGCGGTTGCTTTACCTACATCTACAATGCATGTTTTGGAACGCAGTACAGTGTTCCGGACTCGATCGGTTCTTTTTACATCTAAAATGCTGCGCTCCATAGCTCTTTGGCAGACCTTCAATTTGGACTTCTGAATTTCAGTCAGGGACCACGTTTGAGCACCGTAGGTTAGGATAGGCAGTATGCATGTGTCGACGAGTTTCCGCTTGAGTGACAATGGAAGGTTACCCTTCAACAGCTCCTTCATGGACCAGAAGCTCTTCCAGGCGTTATCAGTTCGTCTTTCGACCTCTTTGTCTTGCCTATTGTTAAAAGAAACTATCTGGCCCAAGTAAATATACTCGTCGACATAATGCATGACGTGCCCATCTACCTCGACCCTACGTTTCGTGCTATTGGTCATGACTTTTGTTTTGGTTCTGTTCATCAGAAGTCCAACCTGAAGGCTTGCAGAGCTGAGATCTTGAAGCATCACTTCGAGTTCTGATGCTGAGGAAGAGAAAACGACTATGTCGTCGGCGAAGCGAAGATTCGTTAGTCTTCTGCCGTCGACCACAATGCCCTTCTCCCTCCAAGCTTCCGCCAGGCTCTTGAATATCTCTTCTAGTGAGCTTGTAAACAATTTGGGAGGTAGCGGGTCGCCCTGTTTTACTCCTTTTTCTATTTTGAATGACTGACCTGATAAATGGTTGAGTTTATATTGGCAGTGCTGTTATTATAAATTGACATCAACAGATTGGATTAATGTTCGGATTATGAAGTGCTGTTTCTATTGCAGAATGTTTGATACTGTAGTGTGCACTCATACATGTTCCTACATCTCCCTATATAACAATGTATTCTAGCTTAAGTTCTTAGTAATAAATCATATCTTAGACCTATCGGTTGTTTCCCTAACGCCATCCTTACATGGCGATCCTGCCAGTGCGGCCTTCGCGCTGCACTGGCGGCGCGCCGCGCCGACCAGTTTACGGACTTGTAAAAATTTTTAAGTGAAAGTTTGGACAATGAAAAGAAAATGACAATTTAATTAGTACTAAGTGTGTAGTAATACAAACATAAAATAAGTATAGTTCAGCTAAAATGTACAATAATTAAGTAATAAATGTGAAAAGAAAAGACGATTAAAAAGGAAGAACTACGGAAAAGAAAAAGTACGGAAAGAAGATGAAAAAAGAAAATGAAGATAAAATATATACGAAGAATGTATAAAATTGAAGAAGGAAAGGAAGAAATAAAATGAAATATAAAGACACTGCGAATAAAATGAAATGAATTACCTAAGAAGAGAATAAAAAGAAATCGATATAAAATATGATGAAAAACCGAATAAATAAAATGAAGTGAGAAGAGAAGAATAAAAACAATTAATATGAAGTATGAAGAAATTTAAGACAAAATAAAGATGAAGAAATAAGTTAGTAAAATGTAGAAAGAAAGAAAGAAAAATACCAAACAAGAAGAATATACTAACAAGAATAATACATAATATACAATTAAGTAGAATGGAAAAAAAATATGTCGAAGAAAACTATTAAAGATGACTTAAGGAGGTTTGCTGCCGGGAGTCGTTGGAGGCGGTTTAGTATGTGGCAGGGAGACGATGGCGTCAAGGACGTGCTGATAGGAGTACATAGTAAGAGTCCACGACGAGGAGCTAATCTGAGAGGAAGAGATAGATGTCCTTAAATCACGGACTTTACAGGTAGTTTTGAGATAGATTATACCTAGTTGGTAAAGATGCCTGACAAGAAGATGGACTTATAAGAAGAAAAACGTCAGTGTTGGTGTTAGTGAATAAGTACCTAGTGTTAGTATGGCCTAGTGGTAGTAGTGATATTTAGTATATTTTTTATTAAGGTTTTATTTACTCTGCTCCTGATGACGCGACATTTAAATAATGTAACAACTACGTAAAGTGTAGTATAAAGCTCAGCATAAAATTTATTTATCGTTTAAAAAGCTTTGAGGAAAACAATTCTTTCGTTTTTTTTTTGAAAATTCCACAGCGTATTCTAAAATTCATTATCAAATGTAACTATTTAAAATATAGTGTAAGCGTTTGAGCTTCTTTAACAGGCTACGCGCCACCAAATAGGTAAGGAATGCAGCGTCTGTTATTTCATCTCAGATGACAGTGCGCTCATTCTCATTAGGAATTGCACATATCATTCTAAAAATAGTTTAGATTTGGCTTAAAAATTATGGATGTTTTTATTACTTACACTTTAATAAAATTTTCGCAGCATATATCGCAGACTTACACGCATAGTTTTGCCTCAAAAACAGTTACGAGTGTATGTAATTAATTGATAAACGGTAAATAAATTTTTTATTGTTCTTAATGAGTTAGAAATTTGCGGTTAGATTAAATCTATGGATTTAATTATCTGAAAATAAATAATATTTGATTTTGTTTTTTTTTTTCAAATATATAGGTTTTTTTTATTATTTAACCAGTGCTAGGGAGAATGGAAGTATATAAGTTTTTCAACCAGCAATTAGTTTGGCCAACTAAAAGTTATTGAAATTCTTATATGCTGAAGTTTCCCCTAGGTCTGTGTTCATATTATTAGGAAATTTTAGGCGTTAGAATGATTTTGAGAGAGACATAGTAAGTAATATAACTTAGTACTTAGGTAATATTTATAAATGCCATTTTGTTATCAAGTACACGAGCTGTGCTGTTGAACAAATAGTTATTTCGACATGCTATGCCAGGATATAAGGACAGACAGAAAATCCTTGTAATCCGATCACGAGGCGATCGAGTTATCACTCATGGGGATTTGGACACAATACATGGAAAGTTATTAAAATTGAGTATGAAGGAAGTGTTAAAAGATCTGTCTGTAAAAATTTAAAAAAAATGAATAAAATATATAATAATAAAATAATAACTTATATCCTGAGCAATTGAATGATAAAAATGTATAATAAAGGTCGACCTGATAAAAGAAAAAATGCGCAGTATAAGTGATGCAGTGACACACTTAAGAAAGTTTTTTTTAAATGAGATATGACGTCATGACATGAAAAAAAAATATAGATCTACACGTATACTTAAAAACTTGCAAGTAACAACGAATTTATAACATTATGTAGAAGAAAAAGGTACCTAGGTCAAAAGTACGCGGAAAAAATAATTTGTATAAGATTAAAGTAATTAAGAATGTTATTAATTAACTTCTATATAGTTTAGTTTCATACGTATAATTTTAATTTGTAGCCTTATTATAATATTGTTACATTAAAACATATATTTTAGTAATAGAGGTCGCATCATCTTATCGTAAAGAAATTGTGTATCTCATAATTTGAAAGTTAATTTAGTTAGACACTTGAAGTTATTTTTATAATAAATAGGTACATTATAACGCTATGTTGGTAAATTAAGCATAAGGTAATAATTTTACTTTAATAATAGAATACTTACTATAACCTGATTTGTTCTATAATTTAATACTAACACATAAATCTTCAAAAAAAAATTGTACTTGTTTTGATTTCGATTTCTTGCACTTGCAATAAGTACTTACTTAAAAAAAAATTATATGCCAGATATTTTTTTTTGTTTAAGGGGTGAGGTGTAGTGTGCACTCATACATGTTCCTACATCTCCCTATATAACAATGTATTCTAGCTTAAGTTCTTAGTAATAAATCATATCTTAGACCTATCGAATGCCTTCGAGTAATCTATGAATGCCAGGTAGAGCGGTTTATTAAATTCATTGCATTTTTCTATGAGTTGATTAAGAGTATGAAGATGATCTGTGGTTGAAAATCCGGGTCTAAAGCCAGCTTGCTCGGGCGGTTGAAGCTGGTCAAGCTGCCCAGCAATGCGACTTTCTATAATTTTTATGAAGGTCTTGTAGGCGTGTGAAATAAGGCTAATAGGACGATAATTGCCAATATCGCATTTATCGCCTTTCTTATGCAGGAGTATTATGTTGGAATGACACATTTTTTGCGGAAATTTACCGGTGCGAAGAATAAGGTTGAAAAATTTTGTTAGGTGGGGGAGTAAAATTGGTTTGCCAAATACAAGAGTATCTGTGGTGATTCCGTCAACTCCTGGACTCTTTTCCAGCTTTATCTTTCGAAGAGCCTTATCTACCTCGTCTTCGGTAATCGGAGGAATGTTGTCAGCACAAATAAACTCTTCTGTGTTATAACTTTTAGCTGAATCGGAATAAAGTTTTTTATAGAAATTAGTGCCATCTTCGTCTCTCAAGTTGGTGATCCAGGACTTTCCTTTATATATTCCCTGCTTAGCTGTTCTTAGCGATCTATTTTTAATGAGTGCAGTCTTGACTAATTCAGTGTTGTTATCCCTGATGTCCTTTCTGATGCTGCGCTTAACTATTCGATCCAGTTTACGGTATTCCGCTGAACCTCGGTTTAACCGAGTTCTTTCTTCAATTAGTGATATGGTGTTTGCAGTCAGTTTACTTAGTTTTTTAGGTCTCTGGGATATCTTATTTCTGGCTTTTCTTATACTCTCAATAATGTTGGTATACTTTATGTTCACGTCTTCCACATCAGTATCCATACCTTCAAATTGATTATGAAGTTCTATGTTGAACTGGTCATAATTTGCCATTAATACCGCTCTATTGAGTTTGTTGAAACGTTTAGAAAAAGTTATTTTGCGATGTATTTTGAAATTAAAATTTGGCTCTAACTGGTCTATGATCGGAACTAAAATTGATTTTATTGATGATACCTACATCTTTAACGATACTTTGGTTTGATGATAATATGAAATCTATTTCATTTCTAAAACTACTGTCTGGAGATGCCCATGTCCAGCGTCGTTGCGATGTTTTATGGAAAAAACTATTAGATACCTTGAGGCTTTGTCCAAATGCGAACTGAATTACCTCGAGTGTTTCGGTTTCCTAACCCGTATGGTCCTAATATATCTGCGTTGTCCAGTTCTTGTCTTGGTCCTACTTTAGCGTTGAAATCACCGAGGACCAGGTTCCAAGTTCCTCGGTGATCATCGCAAGCCTTATTTAGAAGGTCGTAAAAGTCTTCTGTCTCGTCGTCGCTATGAGCAGATGTCGGTGCATAAGCTTGTATAACAGTGAGACTCTGTGTTGGTGTCATGCGAAACTTTAGGAGGGCGATCCTTTCCAAGTAGCCATAAAATTCGATAATATTATCCTTCCACTTTTTTGCCACCAGAAAACCCACTCCATGTTGCCCTCCAGCAGCTCCACAGTGATAGAATATGCAGTTGTCTCTTTCTACAATCTCTTCTCTCTCTCTTCTTACCTCAGCAAGACCTATTATGTCCCAATTAATGTCTTCTATTGCGTTTTCAAGTTCGATTAATCGGTCATCCTTAAGCAAAGTTCTGACATTATAAGTCAAGATATTGAGATTCTCAGTGTCCATTCTACATGCAGGTTTAGTATGACGGAAAGCAGTCGTTGACGCTCGGGGATTCTTAGCACCCCTGACTTGAGAATTGACCCGGTCACCGTCATCACCGGGCATCCTCGCATCGCCGAGCACTCGGGGCCGATTCGGGGAGTTGTACATACATAGGGAGGTACGGACCTTAAGCCCACCACGCTGGTCCGGTGCGGGTTGGTGGGTCGCCAGTTATGCCTCGTTTGTTAGTTAGCAGGGTGTACCGCGAGCAGAAGAGGTTGGCTTGGGCCCCGTAAGATGATAAATGAGAACCCTTACACCCCTTTTAGGACATTTCTATTAGGCCAATATTTCTGTAAATTAAAATTGCATCTCCTTTGACATTATTAATAATATTTATGAGAATAGAATGGAAGAGAATTCATATTTATTGAAACTTTGCATTAGTGTAATTCTCTAAGCTGAATTGAACTATATTGTATTGCATGAAATTCTTCTTTAAAGCAATAAATGACTGAACACTGAATACTGAATACTGAAATCTTGTTTGCGGGACCTGGATTTGTGTTGTGACTTAGACTGCGATTACTTATTTCGTGAAAATAGCTTCATTTTTTTGCAAAAACTAAGTATGACCTTTCAAGCAGTGGATCGTGGGTCGGCCTCGGTCGACCTCTAAATTTGCGTGCGATACATTTGGAATTTACCATGAGCTTTTCGGGCAAGGAAAAGATCTTGAGGACACGCACCTGCAAAGCAATTCAATGGTGTGTGTGAAGTTCCCAATCCACCACTGAGCTCACGGAGATACTATAATAGGTATTTTAACAGTTTTAACAACCGCCTGCTCACCTAATTAGATTTTTATGTAGCCTTTGAATTCAACCATGCGATCTGTCTTAATCGACCCCGTAACCATGTAGCTCAGGTTAATTTTAGGTTAAATGCAAATAGGTTGCTTTCACAGTATAATTAACCCGACGAGACAGCCCTTCATGTAGTTATAGTGTTAACATTCGTACAAACACACACGTAAACATACAATTGCATATTTGCATATCGTATGCATAAGCTGCTATGTATCGTGTCAATGTCTATTTCGATGCCTTAGTTCACACTCATACTAATTACAATGAACTGCACAATTAAGTATCTAGTAGTTTTGTACACTAGGACATACAGTGCTAATTTGTATGTGCAGTTCATTGTAATTAGTATGAATGTGAACTATGGTATCGATTTGAACTTTGCAACAAAACTAGCGTGCAAATGGTGGTTGCTAATAGTAATCCTGGCGGACCTAACATTATAGCATAAGCACATACGAGTATAAGTCCCAATGCTCGGTATAAGCTCTCGATTGAGGGAGATTGAGAGGTAGTGTAGTAAAAGCTGATGGTAAATGTCAAATTTAATTTAGCACGGAAATTCAGACAAACTCACAATGTGAGCCAGGTCTCAAACTCTCGAGTCGCTTAGCGTGTAATAAGAGCAGCAGCGATATTTATTAAATTCCTAATCTTTAATGTTTCAAGAGATGATAGGAGGATGTTTGTCCGAACATATTTTATCTGATAACTTCTTTTAGGATCTTTAATTTGTCAAGTTTCCAATTGGTCGATGTCCAACATAGAGTAGTAGGAGTCGCAGGTGTGACACCATTGCGAATCTAAAATTCTGATTAATAACCTTCACAGGCCTATTCAGTCAAAATAAAAAACCCATCTACTGAAATTGTATTCTTAAATAAATAAACATGCAATAGTTAGCTCACTTACTCCTGCAATACTTTCTCCTGAATTTCAGGGTATTTGGCCAGCATCTTGAACGTGTATCCAATAGCTGTGGCCGAAGTATCCGTGGCTGCTATAGTCAGGGTCAGTATCTCCTCTCTCAGCTCCAGGTTGCTGTACCCTTTCTCTCCACCAGAAAAGTGGATCAGGAGATCCAAGAACGTTTTGGTCGAGTACTTTGATAGGTCTGTCAAAGATTTTGAGGGTTTAAGAGTTAGTTTCTCCATCTGTTTACGCCAATTTAAATATTGCACAACCAAACGCAGTATTCATTTGACGAGATCGCGCCCTCTAGGGGTGAAAACTTGAAAAGTGAACTAAAACGCGCCCCAGTGTCGCGTGACCCAAGGTCAGGAGGCCATTTTTAAAAACATCAGTTTTCGCTCGGAACTCCTACGAGACACCGGAAAGTGATTGTAGAAACGCTATAATTCTTGTGTTAATTTGCCACCCCGGGGTTTATTTGTGTTTGTATTGTGTATGATTTGTAAACTATAAACTAAAAGTTTAGACAGCAAGAAGAAGTGATAAAGTGCTTTGCGGCTGCTGTAAGCTTAGAGCGCCGTGTTTTGTTTCCGTCGGTTGCTGATGGCGTCCTTCGTAAATAGCGTCGGATAGAAGAAAAACATCGAGATTACTTCATCACATTCACTGTAAGTCCCCTGAATCTTTTCTGGTACATGTCGTCCATAAAAAGGCAAAGAATTACACGCCTTCTACTTCAATTTTTAGATTTTATCTTAAAAATTTGAATGTAATTTCTATGTATTCTCATGAGACCAAGATAGGCAGTACTTTTACGAGCCTGTGGCTCATTCACCATCATTCATACATCCTATAGGCTGGCGACAACATGTGACATTTTGCGTAAGGGACTCAAGTAATTAAGTAAGTTAATTAAAGTTCTGTAAATTGTATCGCTTCAAAACTAAGAAGTTTTTACTTGTAAAGGTTCTTTTAAACTTTGGTGTGGATCGACGGATATAGAAATATAACAACAATATTAAAATTAAAATCAATACATAATATAATTACTTAAACTACAATCTATCTATACATATAATAAATCTGTAACAAGTCGGTGTCTGTACATTGAAGATATTTGACAAAAACTGTCACTAGGGCTATTTATTAGCACAATAGAACCCAAAACAATGATTTTTAGAATTATTGTCTGTTTGTCTGATTGTCTGTTTGTCTGTTTGTCTGTGCGTTTGTGCGCGCTAATCTCAGAAACGGCTTAACCTAGAAGGATGCGGTTTTCACTGATATGTTGGTATTTTCTTGGATTAACATTTAGTGTTTGTTTCATTTGAATCGGTTCACAAATAAGAAAGATACGTCTATTTTAAGAATTTATCAAACAGGTTTTTTTGTTTGAACGCGCTAATCTCAGGAACTATACTGCTCTGATTTGAAAAATTCTTTCAGTGTTAGATAGTATATTTATCGAGGAAGGGAATAGGCTATATAATCATCACGCTAACACCAATAATAGGAGCGGAGCGGAGCGGAAGAATGTTTCAAAATCGGGGGTTTTTGAAGTAAAACTTCTATAGGCACGCTTGACTTGTGGTGAATGTGAACGCGTGTGTGCGGGGGGGTTCGGGGTGCGGGGAAAGGGATTCTGTTGTGGGGGAGGGGGGGGGGGGGGTGCTCGGGCGGGTAATTTTTTTATATCGAGGACCTAATTAATAAAAAAAAAAAAACAAATTGCTATAATGTAACATTTGGTATAATGGTTGATATAATACGATTTACTCAAGAAGTAAACTTCACAGGATTAATTCTATTTCATAGCATTGGGTTCGTTAGATTAGGTTAATTTTATAAAACAGTCTTAAATAGAACGTTTACTTCACAAGTAAATTATATCAAATGTAGCATTATACCAAACCAACCAAATGTTATAGTTATATCAAATGTTATTATTACTATCCATATCACACCCTACACTTACCGAACTCATGATCTGTTTCCGCTCGTCCTGCTTTCTCCGCTTTTATTTCTTCCCGCTTTTCGCCTATAATCTAGAAACAGAAAAAAGTAAAAAGTTTTGACACAAAAGACATAGACAGCCATACTCGTGCGCATGGAGTTTCTATTCTATTTCTTCCCGCTTAATTGTTGTGTTGTTGTTATTGCTGTTAATGATCGAGCATAAAACACAAAAATAATATTTTCTTAAGTGGGACCACTTTATTTATTTGTTGACATAACCCTCAGCTGCGCTTGCGTGAACCATTTGGAATGGCGGCAGTTTATTTGAAATTTAATGATTTTAGTAAATTTTCACTCGAATCCTCAAAAATAAATTGCGCGGTTCAAAAACCCTGTGACAGACGGATAAACAGTGGACCCTTTACTAGTATGGTTCTGTTGGCACCATGTGGGTACGAACCTTAAAAAGGTACCCCATAATAAGACAGCAAAATTGCAACCATTTAAAAACACTGTAAGATGAAAACTACTCGTAGCACTTGGGTCGTAGCACTACTCTTAGTCGTAGTACGCCGTCCTCAAACTAAAATCCCGCTAAAATTTTCTATTTAGCGACCATTTTTAGTACACGGAGTTATCAACTTTTTTGATACTTAGGGATCGCTTTCTTGAAAACAAATATACAGGGTTATTTTTAATTCACTGACATCCTCTTAACCCTAAATTCCTATCACTCAAACAAATGCTTTTTGTTTTACGACTTTTTAAAATTAAGCACTTTTTTTCCCCATACAAATACACAGAGTATCGTAAAAATAAGAGGAAATCTCAAATTTTCAAAACGTTATTACACCAAAAATATTAAGTTATGACAAAAACCGTAAAACAAAAAACATTTGTTTATGTGGTAGGAGTTTAGGGTTAAAAGGATGCTAGTGAATTACAAATAACCCTGTATATAGGCCTTTGCGTCTATTACAGACGATTCGTGGCGTACCGTGTGGGATACAACGTCTTCTATGGCTATGCAAACCAATACGAGAGCCACACACTCTACCGCAGGCTCGACAAGAGAAGTTTGCGGGGGTTGTTACCGAGGCACCTTGATGTTGTTTCTGCCTCTTGTCAGCAAGTGTCTTGAACCAGGCCTCATCGCAAAACTTGCGACCCTCCACTACACATTTGCGCCATTCTGTACGATTTCCCGCGAGCTTTTCCCAAGCCTGGTGGTCAATCTTAAAGCTGGCCATGTCACGTTTGGCGCAGTCTTTATAGCGAAGCAATGGCCTCCCAACATATCTCTTTGCATACGCTACTGCACCTAACATGACACGACGTGGTAATCGGGAGGGTACCATTCTGTGCACATGCCCTACCCAACGAAGGCGCCTCTGTTTGAGAAGTGCAGTCAAGCTAGGCAGCTGTGCAATTTCAAGAACCCTCTCATTAGTAACTCTGTCTTGCCAAGATATACCCAAAATTTTACGAAGGCAACGCATGTAAAAGGAGTTTATACGACGCTCTTGTTGTGTTTGAAAGACTAAGATCTTGGTCTTTGTGGTAAGATGCCTATTGTACCATACTCTTGCACCCAGCTTCCCGAACATGGTCGCCGCCTTGCCAATGCGAGTATCAATCTCCGTATTAAACGAAAGATTGTTGGACACGGTCGACCCCAAGTAGCAAAACTTGTCAACTACCTCCAACACCGTGCCATTTAACGATATCGCCGGGGCCGTCGGAGTGCCTTGTGCTAGCACGACTGTCTTTTTGCTGTTAACAGACATGGCAAACAGAGAACAAGCCCTAGAAAATTTGTCCACCATTGACTGGAGCTCAACTGCGGTATTGGTTACAAAGGCTGCGTCGTCGGCAAAGAGAAGACTGTCAACAAAAAGATCCTCACGGTTTTTCTTCGACTTGAGGAGAGAGATGTTAAACATCTTTCATGAAAGATGAAAACAAATAAATATACATATTTATGATCTACTGGGCTCGACCTAACCATTATAATATTATTATTATCGTACGGCCTTTGAAAATACAATTCCTGCGTTTCCTATAAAACTAAATCTAAATTATTTAGCCAGTCTATAGCCTCCCCAGAGCATCTGTTAAGCCCCCTGAAGCCGCCAGCAAAACGTCGGTTGGGGCACTCCTCCACGATGTGGTAGGCTGTTTGCTGCGGAGCGCCGCAGTCAGACGCTGGCGAGTCTTTAAGGCCCCACTTGTGCAGGCAGTAGTTGCAGCGGGCGACACCCGAACGGATGCGGTTCAGCGTCGTCCAGTTCTTACGACTGGCCTTGAAGCCAGGTAGCCGGGCGGACGGGTTCTCCACAAGGTCACCCGCCGAGCATTCCTGGGACTGCCAGTCGGCTGACCAGGCAGACCGGATGTTGAAAGGTTGGCGGATGATGGGATCTGACCAGAGAGGCTTACGCGAGGAGAGTCGCTGCGGTATATGTCTGTCCAGGGTTCTAGTAATCGGCAGCCTGTGCGGGAGTTGAGTACCGAACGCTTTACCCCATTCTGCCGCCGCTGCCTGTGTGCGCCTCAGGTGCGGAGGGGCTAAGAGCCAAGGAGTTGGAGTGGGACGCAATGTCCCCGTAACTATCCGCATTGTCCGGTTCAGCTGAACGTCGACCTTGTCCGTATGAGCGCTCCGATACCACACCGGGGCACAGTACTCTGCGGTGGAGTATACCAGGGCCAGGGCGGAAGTCTGCAAGACATCAGCGCGAGCACCCCACGTAGTCCCAGCCAGACGCCCTATCAGGTTCACTCGGGTTTTCACCTTCTGCGCGGAGGCCTCCAGATGTGCACGAAAAGTAAGCGACCTATCCAAAGTGACACCCAGGTATTTAAGAGTAAAATTATGCCGCACACTTTCCCCGTCAAAGAGCACGTTCAACTCCCTACCAGCCATACAGTTGGTGAGATGGAAAGCGGTGACCTCCGACTTGGATGGGTTTGGGCAAAGTCGCCATTGTTTGTAGTATGAGCTCAGGAAGTCGAGGTCGTCGGTGAGCACATCATCACCCTCCTGAAACTTCCTACCCTGATATGCCAAGGCCAGATCGTCAGCATACACAAACTTTTCGGCTCTCGTAGCAGGCATATCGCTTGTGTAGACGTTGAAAAACAGTGGAGCCAGCACTGAGCCCTGGGGCAATCCATTTTTTATCAGTTTGAAACCGCTCTCCACCGCCCCAAGCATCACCTTATTCAAGCGGGGGCCAAGCATGCTTTTAACTAATTTAAGGACCCTCTTGCATGGCGCTATATAGATTAGCTTGTGGAGCAGACCGTCCACCCAAACAGTATCGTAGGCTGCCTTAAGGTCGACAAAGGCAGAAAGAGCGCGCGCAGACAGAGAGCGGTCTGGAGTTCCGCGTTCCGAGTTCCGAATTCTGCGTTCTTTCGAATGTACTGAGTCCCTTACGATAACGCACACAGCAGGCGATCGGAACTCTCGAGCGGTCAAAACACAGAACTCTGAACGCGGAACGCGGAACTCCAGACCGCTCTCTGTCTGCGCGCGCTCAAAATGTTTTGAGTCCATTCTGGAATCCGGCTTCGATATAAGAAGTTAGCGCCAGAACCTGAACCCAGCCTGCTCCGCAGGGATGTGGGGGTTGACAATTGGGTACAATCTGTTATACAGCAAGCGCTCCAATAGTTTGTACGTGACGCTCAACAGTGATATGGGTCTATAACTCGCAGGGTCGTTAGCTGGTTTTCCTGGCTTTAAGATAGCTATCACTTTGGCCCTCATTAGGATCGGTGGTAAGATACCAGTTTCGAGGATGTTATTAAAAAAGTTTGTTAGCCATCTCTTAGCCCGTTTCCCGAGGTTGACCAGGAATTCAGGGTATATATCATCCATACCTGCCGCTTTGCCGCTTTTGATTGAACGCAGGGCAGACTCCAGATCGAGGGCAGTGAAAGGGGTACCAAGGGACTCGTGCTGCGAGAGTTTCCCAACCCTTTCCGTATTACTCTTGCGGATTGATTTAGTGAACACCCTGTCCAAGGAACCGCTCTTCGTGAGTTGCTGCAGGCGTCTGGCGATTTCTTCCGGCCGCACCGCGTTCTCCACTGTTGCAGGTGCCGAAACACCTACCAATTTGCGGAGCAGAGTCCAACTCCTTCTACTGGAGTGCGTGAAATTGAGGCCCTCCACGTTTTCTACCCATTTCTGTCGGCGGGACTCGTCCAGCGCGTTCAGGACGGCGTGGCCCGCTTCTGGCTTGTTGGTGCTCAGGTACTCCTGGTACGCCTCCTCCACGTCAGCATTCCATCCGGGGGAGTACTCCTTACGGCATCCCCTAGGAACGTGGCGGTTAGCGGCACCGAGCAGCACTCGGCAGAAACGACCATAGTTTTCTGTAGTAGGTTTAATCCAGCGGATCGTAGAATCAACCTGCAATCCATAAGAGACCCAGTTGGCCTTGGAGAAATTCCAGCGAGCTTTAGGCACTGACTTCACCACAGCGACTTCAAGACCGATCGTGATGCATGCTGGTCGGTGCTGGCTCCTCGGAAAGTTATCCAGAAACCTACGAGCCGTAGGCACAGGGTATCCGCGCTGATCGGTCGACACAAAACAGAGATCGGGGTTTGTGTCGCGTTGCCACCGCGCAGAGCGAAAGGATCTTTTGTCTTTCGGGTCAAACACGAGTTGAAGTCTGTCCCGCTCCGCCCAGTCCGACAGAACAACACCGTTAGTGTCACTGGATACGTAGCCCCAGGATGGGTGGTGGCAGTTGAAGTCGCCGACATACACGTAAGGGTCCCCACCCTTGCGTGTGTAGAGGAGGGCTCGGAAATACATTATTAGGAGGCTTATAGACCGACACAATGGTTATATTAGAAATTTTAAACGTTATTATGACTTCTAAGTTATTAGTACTATCTTATAACTGAGAAGTCAACTAAAGTCGATTTTGAATACACTGCCGACCCATAAATAGGCGACAGTGTGTATGCCAAAAGGTTAAATCCGGGAATGGTCGCCCGTTGGTCCAACTTACTAATATTGTCGATGTGATGTTCTTGGAGAACTATCACATCGATGTCATGGTCACTTGCCAGTCTGGCCAAGTAGTCACAATTGGGTCTTGAAGAACCCTCGATATTTAGGTGGAGAATGCGGACAGAAGGTCCGACATTCCACGTCAGACGGTCCTTTGAAGGTCCGTTTGCTTGCATTTCTTCCCTTTAAATAATCGCATCGCAGGATACGCTGGGAGTCTCTGAGGGAGCAAATCCAGCAGGCCGGTGTGGGTTAGAATCGTTTGGCCGTCTTCAGTGCAGTTTGCTTCCACCCCCAAATTTATAATAATAATAAATAATAATAAGCTTCATTTATTTCCAAAAATAAAGTTAAATTTTACATATAAAATTGTTAGTAGGGTTTTTGTTTTTGCAGTGGATCCCTATTGGGTAGAAGCCTCCTCTTCCATCATTTTCCGTCTCACTCTGTGCTGAGCGGTGTTAATCCAGTTTGTTCCTGCAATCTTAATTATGTTGTCAGCCCATCGTTGCTTTGGTCTTCCTTTCGATCTTTTACAAACTGGTCCAGCCCATTTTATAGATTCCAGTGCCCACCTTCTTTCTATTAATCTAGCAATATGGCCTGCCCATCTCCATTTTAGGCGTAAAGCATGTTGTAGAGCATCAGTAATATTAGTTCTTCTTCGTAATTCTTCATTTCTGGTTTTTTGAATTTTTTTTAGCTTTAAGATACTTCTCTCCATGGAGCGTTGACAAGTTGCTAATTTAGTTTTAATTTTTTTGGTGTAAGTCCATGTTTGGCTGCCGTATGTCAAGCATGGTAGAATACAGGTGTCCATTATTAATCTTTTAAGTTTTAGATGATAGTCACCTTTCAATATTTCTTTCAGAGACCAAAACTTTTTCCAGGCGCTGCTGATCCTTCTGTCTACTTCCTCTTCATTACTTTTTTTACTGAAAGACATTGTTTTCCCAAGGTAGATATAATCATTTACATAATCAATAGGGCTACCTGACACTTGTATTATTATCCTGTCATGATTTGTCATTATTTTTGTTTGTTTTGTTTTCATGTGTAGCCCTACTTTCTTACTTTCTCTGTCCAAGGATTCAAGCATATTTTCCAGCTCAGTTGATGATTTGGCAAACAGCACAACGCCATCCGCAAATTTGAGGTGGTTTAGATCATCATCTAAACCACCTCTAATTTGCGGATGGCGTTGTCCTCTTATCATAATGCCTTTGTTTTCCCAATCGATGTCTTTAAATATTTCTTCCAACACAGCAATAAACAGCTTAAGTGACAGGGGGTCACCCTGTCTGACCCCTCTTTCTATCGATATAACTTCTCCTTTGCTTTCGAGTCTTACTCTGCTTTTGCTTTGAAGGTATACATTTTTTATGATGTTTATATAAGTTTTGTGTATTCCGCACGAGTCCAGTGCCTTCCAAATAGAGTTGTGAGAGATGCTGTCAAAAGCTTTTGAATAGTCAACAAAACCTATATATATGGGGTGATTGAATTCTTTGTGTTTCTCAAGTACTTGATCCAGAGTGTGTATGAGGTCAATGGTAGAAAAACCCGAGCGGAAGCCTGCTTGTTCGATTGGTTGGTTGCTATCAATATTCGGTATTATGCGGTTCAATATTATGGATGGAAAAAGTTTGTACACACTTGACATTAGACTTATAGGTCTATAATTTCCAATGTCAGCTGGACACCCTTTCTTATATAGGAGTATATTTTCTGAATTACACCATTGCTTGGGAACTTTTTCCGTATCCAGGACTTTGTTGAATATTTGCTCTAAGTATGGGACTAGGATAAGTGCTCCAATTTTCAACGCCTCGTTGCTTATGCCATCTGGGCCAGGACTTTTTCCGATTTTAGTTTTTTAACGTGTATAAGTATTTCATTGCTGTCTATTGTATATACTTTTTCTTGCTCTGCGTCAGCACAGTTTATTGGTAATGCGTTAGTCATTTTGATTTCTGTTGGATTTTTGTATAATTTTTTATAAAACTCTGTTGCTATCGTTAAGATGTCTTTTCTTGTCTTGGTTTCTTTATGTCCTTTTTTAAGTTTCTTAATCCAGGTCTTGTGAGTGCTTAGTTCTTTATTTGCTCTTTTGGAGCTTCTGTAATTTACCAGATTCTTCTCAATTATTTTCCTTTTATGATTATTATAATCTTCCTTAATTGCTTTACTAGTTTTTTTAAATATAGCTGACAATTCCTTTTTTATTTCTTTAGATTTGCTTTTCGTTGCAATTAGTTCCGACCGTCTTTTTATTAAGTTCTTAGTGGTTTCCGTCAAAATTCCTGAATTTGATTTATCGTCTTTGCTTAGGTTTACAGTTTTCAGACTAGTAATAATTATGTTTTCAAATTTATCATAATAGGCTTGAAGGTCATTTTCATTTAAGGGTTGTTTGCATTTGGTTGTTTCGTTGTTTGGTTGTTGCATTTCTTCGCTTTAAATAATCGCAGGATACGCTGGGAGTCTCTGAGGGAGCAAATCCAGCGGGCCGGTGTGGGTTAGAATCGTTTGGCCGTCTTCAGTGCAGTTTGCTTCCACCCCCAAATTTATATTATTCATTATGTCGACGATTAAAAGGCAAAACGCATGAAGCGACATTTTTTGAACTTTACATGAAACCCGGCTCAAACGACGTAGAAAAATTCGCTGATTTCAAATTAGGTATATAACTAATTTTGACAAAAAGTGTCGCTTCATGCGTTTTGCCTTTTAACCGTCGATATTATAAAATCAAAATAACAACGGGATTCGAGAGTACCGTTAGCCAAACAGTATAAATGATTAACACTTCAGGACTCGCACCCTAGTTTCAAACACTTTTAGTCGCTAAAGGGTCCACCGGACCCGGTTGGTTATGTGACCATATAATAAAAAGTATTGAAAAATATATGATATACATATATTTTTCGTAGATTAAGAAATAAAAAAATCATGATATAATAATCAACTGTTTATTATTGGCGATTTATCGCAAGCAGTGAATATTTTCAAAAAATACCTAATTTATAACGTTTTTTATTGTACTTTAATCACTAATGCTAATAACTTTTATAAATCTTTGTACTTTGTTTTCGTAAACTACAATTATTGACTTATATAAAATCACAAAAAGCTATCACAATGAATACTACAAAAAATAAGTAAATGCACCTCAAACTTAGCCTATTATAGATTTCAACCAAAATCTTGATTTACAATGAAAACATTTTTTTTATTGAGAAATGTCAATACAATTAGGACATATTGGTTTTGTATGATCACCACAAATAGCAACATAACATTCGCAGCACTATACTTTGGTTTTTCTATCTTTTTTCCAAGAGCAAAATCGACAACGAATTTTTCTTCCTCGCGGTATTGCCTGTGGCTGGGAACTTTCAGGTTTAGGCACAATATTTAAATTACGATTATTTATTGCAACCGGGAGATTCGTCAAAGTGAGCCTTTCGTAAAAATAATAAATACCAACATAATAATCTTGGCGAAGTATAGATAACGGGACATAATCTAGATCTGGACGATGATCCAATATATCGCGATTCAGTGGCTCATGAGGTGGGTTACGGACACTCTGAGTTTGTGGATTTTTTCCTTCTAAGATCTCCTCTGGTAAGTCAGGTTGTAAGTTCTACCATTCTTTTGTAATAACTTCAAACTCAATAGTCAGATATTCGTCACAATCTTGTTCAGAATCAGTATTATCTTCACTTTCTTCTACAAAGTCTTCAGTTTCTGAACAGTCTTCATTCTCTATTTCTTCATTAATAAACCGGATATTTCTTTTTCCGATAACGCCCTATGAGCAGCCATCTTGTATGCTAAAAATGAATAAAAACTTTAGATAGATCCGCTTAAGGTAATATAAATATTAATCACGTAAGTAGTCGCTAACGGGTCCAGCGGATTCAGACTTGATAACTATTGCATGCGTAAATGCTCGCTACTGGGTCTAACTGACCCATACGCACTTTGAACGTCCATCACTCGCAAGCGCGGGGCGCCGACTGACAGGCGAAGCGACGAATCGACGCGGAGTACTTTGACTTGAAGGTACTAAGAACGGCAACGTCGCGCGGTGAAATTCAAACAAGTTAGCGATTATAATGAAGGCCACTGGGTACAACAGACCCGTTCGCGAGTCCTGAAGTGTTAAATATAATCATAAGTCAATCTTTGATATCTTCATAAGTGCAGACACTTATTGATAATAGAATTAATAGATTTCCAGAGTATCCTCCAAATGCATATTTGGACTCTATTGCGAGGAGGGTACGGGGCGGGGCGGGGGTAGCGTTAAAAAAATCCGGAAAAATTCCTGTTTTTTTCCAATCACCTCGTTTTTTTCGGATATTTATGGAAAAAAACCACGAAACTTTCTGCTCTTATTTTTCCGAAAAAAAACGATTAAAACCGAAAAAAACGAAATGGAAAAATCGAATGAAGTTTTCTATATGAATGTTGTTAATTAGAATTGGTAAGTACATACTTTTTTAGACGACCAGATGGCCTAGTGGTTAGAGAACCTGACTACGAAGCTTGAGGTCCCGGGTTCGATTCCTGTGTCGGGGCAGATATTTGTATGAAAAATACGAATGTTTGTTCTCGGGTCTTGGGTGTTTAATATGTATTTAAGTATGTATCTGTCGTAGCCGGTCATGAGTACGGACACTAAACGGAACGCAAGTGTGCCGCCTAGCGGAGAACGCGGTAAAACTAGGTTTTGGCGCGCTTCGACAGAGTCGTGACGCTACCAGCAGCTTCGGGCAGCGACAGCGACACTCTTGTACGAGCCGCCAAGCAGCTAATACGTCGTCACGGAACTGTCATTTAGTCATTCATTTAGTCATTTATTAATTGTTTTCATGGGTACATTGGATCTTAAAACTAGTACATTTCCCAGACATGAAACCCTGTAATAGGGCACTACAATATAACTTAAACCTAATACCTACTTGATACAACATAACAGTTTAATATTGTACTATTACTATAATATAAATAATTTTTATTATTGTTTCGGAAATCACATTATCTACATTTATTGGCTAACACATGCATTGTATGGTACATTCATAGAACACAAATTTTCCCCGAGATAATTAAATGATTCACAAAAAACCGAAAAACAAAACGAACGACTCAAACTAACCACAACAACTGAAAAACGAGCAAAAATATGGGCGAGTAAAGTTTGTATTCCATCTCCTTCCAAAAAAAAAATGAAATGAAAAAGTAAATGAAATTACAATGAAATTTAGTGTGTGCTTTCTATCCCACGTTTTGCTTAGTGTTACCTAAACTTTGTATTTAATCTAATTTGAGTAATCAGTACAGTAAATCGTGATTCAAATATTAACGTAGTATTCATTGCGCGATACCCAGCTGAGCCCACAAGATGTCTGAAAATTCGAGCCAGAATCCTGACGCCCACGACATATCTATCTATATAAGTATGTTTATCCGTTGCCTAGTAGGTACCCATAACACAAGCTTTACTTAGCTTACTTTGGGACTAGGTCAATTGGTGTGAATTGTCCCGTGATATTTATTTATTATTTATTTATTTATTAAGGTTTTTAATTTTTTTCTTAGTGCCAGCGGGTGGGCGGGGTTCTCAGGGAAGATTTTATTTATTTTTGTGGTTAAGGTATTCATGTTATGAAAAATACTTGCTAAGCACGGTGCGGGTCAATACTATTCAGTCAGATACACTACCAATTTCGTTACTATTTTGTTACGAAATGGGAATGTGGACGAAATGGGAATGTTGACGAAGTGGGAATGTGGACGAAATGGGAATGTGGACGAAATGGGAATGTGGACAAAATGGGAATGTGGACGAATTGGGAATTGATTGTGGACGAAATGGGATCGCTGACGAAGTGGGCATGTGGACGAAATGGGAATGTGGACGAAATGAACCTAAACGCTTTGATATTGTCATCAGCAATCAAAGATAAGTGCCACTTTACAGAAATTGTAAAATATCTTTTTGAACGCATTTATTTCTAATTAAATGTTGCACATAGAGTGATATAATTGTAGTGGAATTGATATTGATAATAATTATTATATTTTTCTTCTATTCGGTAAAAATGCCGCGTGTCAAAAGTGGTGTTTGGGGACATTGGGAAACAAATCGATTAATAAATTAATTTTTATTCGGCCTAATTTACACCTACAAACGGACTACACCGACGACATGGAGGCAGAAATTATTGAAATAAATGAGAGTGACAGTGAATAAAAAATAAATAAAAATTAATGATTTATTTCTTATTTTTCTTAAAAAAAACCCGAAAAAATCGGAAAAAACGAAAACTTCGAAAACTTCCGAAAATAACATTTACGCGTGAGTGAAACACAAGAGTTGTGCATAGACTGACTTTATTATGTATTTATAATCTACCCTCAACACAGTAATATAAAACACCTACACTACCCAAATTACTAATTCTACGCGGACGAAGTCGCGGGCAAAAGCTATCAAAATCGCGTTATCAAATTGCCGTAGCTGTTAAAAAATAGTACGTATGTATAAAATATGAATCGTGGTAAAGTATTAAATGGTCGGTGCCGATAAATTATCAGCAATGTACTAACATATTTCAATAAAGAAATTTAATTTGTCTGCACTCTCTACTTACTACTGACAATGTCCTATCATACATTAGTTCAAAAATGACATATGAGCTCAATCCCTTTCTAAACGCG
Source organism: Archips crataeganus (assembly GCA_947859365.1). Lineage (NCBI taxonomy): Eukaryota > Metazoa > Arthropoda > Insecta > Lepidoptera > Tortricidae > Archips > Archips crataeganus. The sequence continues at coordinate 4,247,578 of OX402049.1, read as the reverse complement.
CTTTTATAATTGTAGCTGACTGGGGCCTTAAGGGCTTAGAATGGACCTTAAGGGTCTGCTGAGTCTATATGCTTAATAAATCAAACACGCTGTAACTGTTTAATAGCTGTAATAAGACTGACAGACTTGACAACAAAAAGAAAAACAAAAAACATTCAAATTTGGTAAAAAAAGTATAAAAACATAAATTCATATCAAAAAGGTTGTGCCTGCGGCACATTTCTCCCCTTTTTAGTTAGCTGGCAACCTAACTAACTTTCTAAGGGGCCGTCGAAGCACGCCAGCTGTCGTTGCCACGTCCGCCACCCTAATAATCCCGTCTGTACCAGGAAATAACGCCGTCACTCGTCCTCTGGGCCATGGTCCTCGAGGTAAATTACCATCAGCAATGAGGACCAGGTCTCCCACGGCCATGGTGGGGGCTTCTCCGTTGGCTGGTCTCGGTATAAGAGTGGGCAGGTATTCTCGGACCCAGCGTCGCCAGAAGTAATCTGTTAGGAGCATAGCTCTGCGCCAGCTGCTCCTGCTCAGTAGGTCTGTCTCCGTCATCGTCGCAGGAATCGGTCGACCAGATGATGCGCCAAGCAGGAAATGGGCAGGGGTAAGAGCATCTTCACTGTTAGGGTCGGACGACACATGAGTGAGCGGTCGCGCGTTGACTAGCGCCTCAGCTTCGGCCAGCAGTGTGTTCAGCACCTCATCTGACGGCGTGCGCTCGGTGAGGGTCACGCGCAGAGCAGTTCTGACGCTCCGCACGAGGCGCTCCCAGGCTCCACCCATGAAGGGAGCTGATGGAGGCAGGAATCGCCAGTTAATCTTCTCATTAGCCGCGTAGTTAGAAGTGGCGCTTGCGTAGAGTGTCCGCAGCTCCCTGTTGGCACCGACAAAGGCAGTTCCATTGTCTGACCATATCTCTGTAGGCGTGCCTCTTCTAGCAGCAAATCGTCGCAGGGCCATAATCGCTGCATCTGCAGACAGACTGTGAACAACTTCGAGATGTATGGCACGAACGACAAGACACGTGAATAGAGCGACGTATCTCTTCTCACGCCTGCGGCCAACTGCAACTTGAATTGGGCCGAAATAATCAAGCCCGACGAAAGTGAACGGACGTCGGTGATGCGCCAACCGGGCTTCAGGTAAATTTCCAACTGGTGGCCGAAATGTGACAGTACGACGTATGCGACATAGTTGACATTTAAAGGCAACTGATCGGACGGTTTCTCGTAGGCTGAGCAAGTGATAATGCTGTCGAAGTTCGTTAACTACAGTCTCTGTGTTGGCGTGGGCGGCGCGACGGTGATAATGCTCTACAAGAAGACGAACAGAAGGGTGTCTACCATCGAGGATGACAGGATGCTTAGCGTCCTCAGGTACTCCTGAAGCTGCAGTGATGCGACTGGACAGCCGGAGTAAACCATCATCACCCATCACGGGGGCTCTTTTGGCTAGACGGCTGGCGCGTGGTAGGGGTTGGCCAGGACTACGTAGACGCGCTACTTCGTCTGGAAAAGAGTCCAGCTGAGACTGGCGGAGAACGTGTGCCTCTGCTAGGCAAATGTCGCTGGCAGTCAACTCGCTATAATCCATCAGGGGAGGTGTCGATGAGGAGGCGCTCACGGGCTGAAACATAAAGGTACACAAACCCCCCTCCCATCGCACTAATTGAGCTACATCTAAACCCCTCCGACTGAGACTACGCCTACGCAGTAGGGTTATGAAACGGTGTGCTACAGCGGTGGCACGCACCAACCTAAGCCATGAGCTGAAACGGCGTGGATTAGCTGAAATTGGTGCTGCAATGTTCATATCACTAATAAAATTTACTATGAAAGATGGCTTCAGTTCATCTCGGCCCAGGGTCTGTTCGACTTGCGGTTCACTGGGCCAATCTGAAGAGAGCAGAAATTCAGGGCCTGAGATCCAGCGGCATTCTTGAGTTAGCGCCGTGCGTTTTAATCGAGTCGCATCATCCGCTACGTTTAAGTGACTCGGCACCCAACGCCACTCGTTGACGTTAGTAGTCTCAAGAATCTCGCCCACTCTGTGTGCAACAAAAGGCTTAAAAGAGCGTGCGTCACTGCGAAGCCAACCTAGAACTGTCATGGAATCGCACCAAAACACTCTTCGCGATGCCTTCAATCTATGTGCTTCACAGATCGACAACGCAAGACGTGCTGCAATAAGAGCACCTTGAAGCTCTAAACGCGGAATAGAAACTGGCTTTAGAGGTTTTACGCGTACTTTACTACAAATAAGTGCGAGTTTCACGTAGCCGTTGGTGTAAATAAATCTCCAGTATGCAACTGCGGCATAGGCAGATTCACTAGAGTCTGCAAATATGTGAAGTTCGCACTTCTCTAGTTGAAGCTCGTTCAGTGAGTACCAGCGTGGGATCTGCAAATTGGAAACAGACAATAAATCCTCAAACCAGAGGCTCCACGCGGCACAATCGCTCTGAGAGAGTTTCTCGTCCCAGTCGAGACCCTTGCGCCATGAATTTTGGAACATAATGCGGCCTCTTACGACTATGGCTCACCTTGCCCGACTTCAGGGACTTCATATCTGAAATTAGAACCATGATTGAGCGTACGTTCTTGATCACAATGGTCTATGCTGTTGTCGACCCAATCTTGGATGGACACGCGGCTAGAGAAGGCTGAACCGCGGCGGCTCGCGTCTGCGTCAATAGCAGCGAGCTCCGCGCGCAGCTCGGCCTCCGCCGCCTCACGTTCCTGCTCAAGCTGACGTTGCTTGAGGTCAGCGAGGCGGCGCGCGTGTTGCGCCTCCGCGCCCTCACATTCCTGCTCGAGCTCACGTTGTGTCAGGTCAGCGATGCGGCGCGCGTGATGCGCCTCTGCGGCCAACCGTCTGGCTACCACTGTGGCTGAAGAGCGGGACGTGGTCGTACTCATAGGCCGGGACCGGGAGGTCGCCGGGGCTGCTGTCGCCGACATGGCGACGAGTCCGCTAGATGCGGAAGGTTGCTGAGCTACCTTCGAAGAAGAGCGGGACGTGGTCGGGCTCGCGGGCCGGGAGGTCGTCGGGGGTGCGGTCGCCAAGACGGCGAGAGGGCCGCTAGGTGCGGACGGTTGTTCCTCCCTCTCCGCACTTGACGAGCCTTCCGGGGCTGTCGCGAGTTTTTTCGCACTAGCGCGTGTTTCTACGACCATTTTCACTACAATAAAACTACTTAATTAATTATGTATTGTGTGTACTCCCTGTTTCTTCATCCGGGTGTAGGCTTGATGTTTCACTAGTTCACTCACTTTACGGGAGAAGGACCAAAATGTAGCTGACTGGGGCCTTAAGGGCTTAGAATGGACCTTAAGGGTCTGCTGAGTCTATATGCTTAATAAATCAAACACGTTGTAACTGTTTAATAGCTGTAATAAGACTGACAGACTTGACAACAAAAAGAAAAACAAAAAACATTCAAATTTGGTAAAAAAAGTATAAAAACATAAATTCATATCAAAAAGGTTGTGCCTGCGGCACAATAATGATAATAATCGACTCAGGGTTTTTACGCACATTTTTTTAGCATTCTCCTGTGCAAAAGCTTTTTGAAGGATAAAAAAATAACTAACTATTTAATACGGAGTCCTTACGTCATTGGTAAACGTGTGAAGAACCTTCACGCTGCGCTCGTGTTTCTCATACTGCGGGAATAGCTTGTAGAGCCAGTCCGGTTGTAACCAGAGATGTAAGGCCCTCTCAATGATCAGTTGCATTACACTGTCCATCTCGACCAGAAATGGTGATTTGTCGTTCCCTTGTGCATTTATATTCACGCCTAGAGCAGTTTCTGTAAAAACACCAATAATTTAGTGTAACTTGTCTGTTGTTGTTGTTGTAAGGAAATATCGATTACTCTCAAATTGATCGGTAAAAGATCAAGAAAGACACTAGAGTTGTATAATTGAAATCGATAGGTAGTAAATGTTTAATTATTGTGTAGCATAGTGCATTTCACTTTTATGAAGAAAAAAAAAATCCGGGAGCTAAAAATGGTTTTATTCGATGCAGGGAATAACGAAAAGTACAGTACGAATTTAGTAGCCATTTTGGTATAAGTATCTATCTAACAATACAATACAATATAAATATTCTTTATTGAACACCAAAAGCAGTACAGTGTCATTACAAAAATAAAAAGTCAGGCAGACAAGTGAAGTAGTGTGTCCACAAGTAAAACATCTCTAAAGCTCTAGATGATTTTCGGACTAAATTATTTTGTCGTTTTACATAATAATAATAATAATAATAATAATTTATTTCTCATAATCCTTGAAATACATTACAAAACAATATACAATTGGTACACACACACATACAGCAAAGCGTCTACACTAAAATAACTGTTACGGTCTTACAAACTCACACCAAAACAAAAAGAGTCACACATACATACGTAAACACGCATGCAACTAATGACCTGGCGAACTGCTCATGACCCGGCGGCGCAATAAGCGTTCTACCTGTCCACTGCGGTTGCTGACCGATAACTACTGTGCGGCGAGCGTATCGCCTGCGCAATCAACAGAAAAAACGTTCGCAGCGCTTCCGGCCATGAACCGTACAAACATTTCCGATGTAGTTATTGTCTGTCATATTTTAAAACGGCTCTGTGCACTTTCCTCTGAAAGCGCGTTTTTCCGTCTCCTAAAACTACCAAAATTGAAATCCAATAAAAAAATATTTTTTTTTTACTTTCTCCACAAGATTCCTCTTACTCGATTAGTTTATAAACGCCTTTCTTAAAAATTTGAGCCAAATCTCGCAATATTTAGGTGTCTCGCTAATTCGACGATTTTTTGTGCACATGAAGTATAAAAATATCGCGCTCGTGATAGTTTCGAAGATTTGTCCTTGTAGGACTTGCAGGTCTTGGCGACTTTACTTGCAATTCTGAGTGACCTCTAAACGAGGTCACAGGAACCTCAATTTCCGAATAAAATAAGTCTTGTGGACCAAGAAAAAAATACTGTAGCGACTACAAGCGCCATCTAGTCATCACATAAGGAACTAGTTACTACAATCCTACATCTTGCTATCGAAGTTTCTCAACTCGGCTGCATAAATACAACTTCCAACTTTCATCCATTGGACTTCGGTCCCCAGGCATAACATCTGCCTGAAGAGAGATCTCTCTATTGGAACTACCCCCAAATTTGTGACCCACGACATTGGACAAAATCGCAGCCTTCAGACACACAAGACGATGACACAGTTTCACAGCAAGCCATACTCACCGCACTGTGCACCATTAGCATGTATCTATTATCTGCCTGGTGTCTACAGTTCGCAAATCCTCCTCCCACTACTTCCACTTGCCAATCAATCAACCAATGCTCGCCAACAAGGCTCCGAGCAATCACGCAACAGGCACGCATCCACAAGTAGCAGAGGAACAACAATGCTCGCCGACGAGGCTCTGAGCGAATGGCCCTTGCAAGCGCCCACATGACGCACAGACTGCACTCCACTGCAAATCGTATCGACCTCCGGTCTAAAAGGGGGGCTGATGTAGCGACTACTAGCGCCATCTAGTCATCACATAAGGAACTAGTTACTTCAATCCTACATCCCGCTATCGAAGTTTTTCAACTCGGCTGCATAAATACAACTTCCAACTTTCATCCATTGGACTTCGGTCCCCAGGCATAACATCTGCCTGGAGAGAGATCTCTTATTGTAACTACCCCCTAAATACCATTTTTTTTTTCGTAAAAACTCGGACTATTCATTTCTCTATTTTCAACTATTATGACTCAAAACAAATAAAACTCAAAGTTTATCAACTTACCACATACAGAGTCCAAAGTATACGAGCTAAGGAACGGCCAAATGCTGAATTTCTCCTCGCCTGCCTTTTTTCCGAGGTTTTCGGCTAGCTTTCTACTTTGTTCCGCAAACACAGGTACAAAGCTATCTACTATCTTTGGACTGAATGCTGGCAGTAATATTTTACGCCTTGGCCTCCATATTGGCACTGAAAATATAAAGTTCGTTAATTTGGCGGAAGGTAACGACAAAAACTAAATATGATTTTAGTAAACAAAGAAAGCATACTAATCAATCAAATAGTATTTTGAGCAAATACGAAAACCAAATTAAGATTTAAGGTGTTCAATTCCCCAAAACTTAGTTACATTCAATGCTATTTTGTTTCTATTTGCTTGACAATAAGTATCATTTTATCATTATCATCATCAATCATCATCCCAGCCTATATACGTCCCACTGCAGGGCACAGGCCTCCTTTCAGAATGACCTCTGGGTTTTTCGGAATTTATGTGTGAAATTACATTTGAAATTTATCATCTTTAATCATATAATTTAAACGGATTACCTGGAGCGAATATTACTCCATTTCCGAAGAGTTTCCTAAGAAAACGGTGTTTGTCATCTTTTTCAAGACATGTCTTCAGCAAAATCTCCAGATCAACGGGATCAACAGCAACTGTTTATATAATCGAGTAAAAAATACTTTTAAAAACTTAAAAACTTACTTTTTAAATACTTTTTCACCTCAACACCTCAAACAGGCAGGTTTTGCTACTAAAAAACAGTGAGCAAAATCCGATTTTGCTCACTGCGTGAGACAAAGTAGCTTTTTAATTTTTTTTTTAAAGGTCAAGGACAATGATGGGTCTGCTTACTTAATTCGAAAGATTTGAACTTCAGATTGATCTGTCACTTTCATTTCGATAGGAAAACAGCGAGAGATAAGATCAAATCGATTCGATTTTCGATTTCAAATTCTATACCTAGTAGACCTAAAAAATAAACGAACGATGAACGTTCGGATACTCATAATAAGTTCTTAACCTTAAAATTGTAATTCGTCTGTAAAAAAAATATTTAAGGGGGGCTCCCATACAACAAACGTGATTTTTATAGATAATTGTACGAAACCCTTCGTGCGCGAGTCCGACTCGCACTTGGCCGGTTTTGTAATTTTGCTCGTTTTTGCTCGATATTGATAACGGCAACAGGTAGACGCTTGAAATATTCACAGAATATTTAGTTATATTATATATTCACTTTAAAAATAAGTATTTTAATTAAAATATTATTATAACGAAACAAATATTTAAGGGTAAGGGTAATTTTTTGCCGTTTTTATAGGTAATGGTACGGAACCCTTCGTGCGCGGGTCCGACTCGCACTTGGCCGGCTTTATGAATAGATGCGTGCGCTGGATCTTCCATGAGCGGCTACATAAACAAACACATAATAATATATAACATTAGTGTACTTAATCAGTCACATACTGTCGTAGCCGTATCACATCTTCGCAGCATAGCTGCATATCACATCTTTGGGGGATAGACATCCTGAAGCTCAAATGTAGAGTTACCCCTACATTAATAATTAATAGTAGCGATGAATATTAGAGAGCGATTGCCGGCCGAGTAGTTTGTAGAATCTATACGAGGCCGACAATCCTTGTTCGCGGCAGAGGCTGGTATAGAGCTTTTCTCAAACATACAATACAATACAATGACTCTTTATTGTACACCAGGAATAGTAAGCAATACAGAAAACAGGTACACAGAGAGTAAGTTACAAGGTAAGCAATAGGCGGCCTTATCGCTTAAGAGCGATCTCTTCCAGGCAACCCTTTACCAGAAAAAAGGAAGGACTAGTTTACAGCAGGTGGTGCATCAACAGTGGATCAGAAAATTAAAACGCAACAAAAAATAGTACATCTATTCTACTCATACATATATCGTACATATAATAAGTACACGTCTAAAATATAAGCATTGGGATAAGCAGCCACATCAAGCAGCAAAAGCAGGAAACATTAGCACGTGACACTAGTTGTATTTAATTTGTTTGAGGTTATGTATTGCACTGAATGTTCAATTACCTTTATGTTCGCGGCCCATCTACTTTGCTGTGGATGTTGCCTTGAGTGGTGGTTGGGTGCTTCCTTGTTGCTGCCATCGTACTTTAGCGTATTTAGTGTATTTAGCATATTTCGTACTTTGGTGACTCACTGCTTGGGTTGGTCTGCAGCATTGATGTAATACAAACTAGATTTGTAGGCAGATCGTAAACATGAGCCACCTCAGATGTAGACTGCAGTCTCGAACTCAACTGACAGCTAATCAGTCGTCGTTGTGACACCGACCATTACATACCGGGCGAAAAATGGGGAAATGCACGGTAAAATCTTGTGATTCCGCTACCAACAGACACAATAAAGCAAGTGGCATTACTTTTCATGCGTAAGTTCAGTTTTCAGTTACTCATTATTATTCTGTATGTGACCAAAAACTAATAAAAATATCTTATATCGAACTGCAAGTTCAGTGTGGCCAGTAAAATCACAGTTTGGTTTTCCCAACTTTTAGGGGGAATTTCGCATATTGTATGGAATCTCTATTTACCCTGTGCTATTAAATTTATGTTGCATGTGTACTTTGTAGGGTACCGAAAGATGAAGTGCGCCGTCGGATCTGGATTGAAAAAATCAGACTACTAAGACGGGAAACCGACTGGCTACCAACAAAATCTACAAAAATTTGCTCGAAACATTTTCTAGGGAAGCATAAAAAAAAAACAAGAACAGATGGTGGGCACGTTCACTTAAGCATTGAAGCGATTCCTATGCTGGAAGAAGAGACGATCGAGCTTCTAGAAACTAAAAATGAAAACGTCAATGTTATGGAAACTGACACAGAGGTCGACGAAATGAATGAATCACCGAGAAAACATAAAATGAGACAGGTAATTAACCGATTGAAGTCTGTATCCGTAAAGCAAAAACGTAAAATAAAAAATTTGTCTCAAAAAAGCAAAAGATTAGCTAAAAAGAATAAAAAATTTAAAGAAGTCATAGACGAACTGAAAAAAAAAACGTTTTTTGAGTGAAGAGGAAGAAATGCAGCTCAATTTAAACGATGAAACTTTTCAATTAATGGAAGAGTTCAAAAAAAGCTTTAAAAAAAAAAGGTCTTTTAAAAAAATTCCTTATGCTTTAAAGAAATTCGCGTTAACGCTGAATTTTTATTCGCCTGCTGCATACAAGTATGTTCGAGCTGCACTTAACAACTCTTTACCACATCCGAGAACACTGTTCAATTGGTACAGCAAAATAAATGGCGATCCCGGTTTTACGACGGAAGCGTTTAATGTTCTCAAAGTCAAAAGTGACAATTCTGAGGGAAAGATTATATGTAATTTGGTGATTGACGAAATGTCCATCCGCCAACAAAAAATTTTTGATGGCAAGAAACACCACGGATATGTTGACTACGGGTTAAATGACACTAATGATGGACAGCAGTTGGCATCTTCGGCATTAGTGCTACTTCTTGTATCTTTAAATGAAACGTGGAAGATACCTATAGGATATTTTCTAACGCATGGTTTATCGTCAGCTAAATTAGCCAATATTATAAATTTAGCATTAACAAAATGTGCAGAAGTTAATGTTGAAGTAGCGTCAGTAACCTGTGATGGCAGTCAAACCAACATTGCAGCAATGCGAGTTTTAGGTTGCAAATTAAATGACCCGCAAAACCTAAAAACTACGTTTAGACATCCCACAACAGGACACGATGTAGTACTTATATTAGATGCTTGTCACATGCTTAAGCTTGTAAGGAACAATTTTGTGTCGAAGAAGGTATTTTTCACGGGGAATGGTAAAACCATAAACTGGAAATACGTTAAACTTCTACAGGAGACACAAGATTTAGAAGGAGTAAGAACAGGGAACAAACTAACCCATCGGCATGTTAAATTCCGCAACCAAATTATGAAGGTGAAACTGGCATCGCAGCTATTAAGTACCAGTGTTGCTTAGTCGCTTCACTTGGCAAAAGAATTGACTCCCGAATTCTCAGAGTGTGATGCCACTGCCGAATTCATCCAAATACATAACGATGTTTTTGACGTTTTAAACTCAAAAGGTGACCCCAAAGCATATGGTTACAAAAAGCATTCAAACGAGAAACAAAAGAAGAAATACTGGCATTAATTGAAAAGTACAAGGAATATATCAGTAAATTACAAGTGGAAAATACAACAAAAAAAACAATTAGAAAAAAAGGCCAGATGCCCATAACCACAATAAAAAAAAAACCTTAAGCCGGTACTAGAGTGTCAGTTTAAAACAGGGTTTTTAGGCTTTCTCGTTAGCCTAGAAAGTGCTAAAATTTTGTTTTCACGGCTGGTCGAAACATCGAAACTTATGAATTATATAGCTACATACCGTCTTTCACAAGACCACCTTGAACTCTTTTTTGGCTGTATAAGGCAAAAAGGGGGTTACAATAATAACCCAAATACCACACAGTTCAAGTCTGCCTACAAAAAAATTCTAAATCACTTGGAATTAAAAACAAATTTTCGGAGTAATTGTGTACCGCTTGAAAAAATTAATATTTTGAGCTGCGCGACGGATACTAAAGATCATGTCGAACAAATAAACAGAACTTTAATGGATCGTCAAAATGACTCCTTGGAGTCAGAAAATTTAGAAACCGTTCAGCGCACTAAAGCTAACTTAGAAGAAGAATGGGTTAATCAACAAAGTAGCATTTTAACAAATATGACCAAACAAGTAGTCGGATACATATCCGGCTTTGTTGCCAACAGAGTTGGTAGTGAACTGAAATGTGAAATATGCATTAAAGCTTTACTAGCTACAAACTTCATGTGGTTTCACAAATTGATAATTATCAAAGATAAAGGAGGATTAAGTTATCCGTCACAGCATGTTTTTGAAATATGTTTGGCCTGTGAAAGCCTCATACGGCATGCCATAGCGCTCTCTGATAACAACTCACTGTCTCCTAAATTTGGTCCCATGTATTTAGCTACAAAAACTTAAAAAAAATTAGAAGGCAACAATATTCTAAAAGAGTTTGCATCACACCATGGAGATTATTTATGTTCATTACAAATAGATCATACTCTTTTACTAATCAATGCCATCATACATAAATACATAAAAATACGATTGTACCATGAAAGCAAATTGTTTACGCAAAATCTCAAAAAGGACAATAAAAGACAGTTATTTACAAAGCTAATGCTGCATAGTGGCACATAATTATTTATTGTTGCAATATTTGCTTACTTTTTTTACTATTTGTTGCCAGACCTATTTTTCAGTCTGCTCCTTAGAGTCTATATTATTAGTTGATTGTAGTTATAGCGACACACGGAAGATCTGTTTTTTTTTCTATTGGTGCTATATATATTTGTTAAGGACGTTTTGGAGATTTTTATATTGTAATATTTTAAAACTGCTGATAGTTTTTTGTCATGTCCAGCCTATTTAAGTCCCCCTGCTGGACACCAGGCTCCTCTCAATCTGAGAGGGCTTGTACTGTAGTTCCTACGCGGGCCAAATACGGATTGAGAACTTTACACACATCATTGAACTGCTACGCAAGTGTGTACAGGTTTCCTCGCGATGTTTTCCCTTATTGAAAAGCTTGTGGCGCAAATTTAAATTTAATTTCGCACATAAGTTCCGAAAAACTCAGAAATGCGAGCTTGGATTCGAACCCATAGCCATAGGTCGAACCACTATGCTACCACGGGTTTGTGTATAGGTTAAATAAATGATTAAAATAAATTGTACCCAGAAAAAAATAAAAACAAAAAATCTTAAAACGTCCAAGACAAAAATATATCAATTTTAATGGTCGTTGTGTTTTCTATATTGTTGTTTTATTATATTATATTTGTGTTATGAAAAAAACTATCGTTTTATTTTACGCCTTTCAATAGATTATAATTCGCACTAATATTATAAATTGCACTGGCAACAGCTGCTAGTAGGTGCAGTAGTAGTAGTAGTATTTGAAACCCAATTAATTATGGTTTTGTCCACCCAGTTAACATTATGAACTAATAAAAAATTTGTTCATGTAATCTATTATTTAGGGGGAAATTTGCGTAAGGTAAGCAACGCCAAGCCTTAAATATCGTCATCTTTATCACATTCTTAAACGGCGCAATGCGAGCATACTAGTGTAAGAGAGACAAACATATGTCTCATTTATTATTTTGTTGATTTCAAAGCTACGTTGTCAAATTTCAAAACGGGCACGCGTTTTGTTGAGGCGGTAGTATGACGTTTGTCACTCTAGATTATATAACTCAGTGGTCTGCAGAATGGTTGAACAAATTAGAGAGGACATAATAACATATATGTATGAAAATCAGCGGGAACATTAGTACTGCATACCTGTATTATTTGTTTCCCCGTCTGCTTTGCGGTTGTGTGTTTATAATTTACTGCTTCCATCTTCTGTATTTTCACTTATTCTTGTAATATTATATTGCCATTGTTTGTTTGTGTCATTCATGCCTAACTAAATTTGTCTATGTTTCCATGTTTTCGTTTTGGTTATAATAAGTGGCAAGGGCAAAGGCGTTCCGTCTATGCAGACACCATTGTGCGTTTTGTTTTCGTTTTGTTTTCTTGTATGCTTTTTATAGTTTCCTTTTGTATTTTTTATTTTTTTTTTATTTTTCAGTTGTCGGTTTCACTGAACAGTTTATGTTTTATTGTTGGTGAAATAGTTCCAACGGAAGACCAGCGTCGGCTTCACGGCCGACATCATGCTGAGTTGGGACCATTTCGTGATTATGTTTGTACCTTTTACCGTTTTTCTTTGTTAATTTATTAAGATTATGTCACGAATAAATATTTTTTCTTTCTTTCTTTCATATAAATAAATAAACTATAACAAAGCTAATTATTACAAGAAGACAGATAGTACACCTTAAGCATTGATTTAAAGATTGACAGAGATTTTGCCCGTCGTAAGTCAATCGGCAAGGCATTCCACAACCGAATAGCCTGGACAGTATAAGAATAGACACAGAATTTGGAGTTAGAGAGAGGCACGGTAAGGAGAAAGTTCTGAGAGCATCGAATAGAAGTTACGTAGCTAAACCGCTCTTTGAGGTAGCGAGGAGTTGCAGGGTTAAAGAGAATGCCGTAAAGAAGGTGGAGAACGTGAGAGTTACGGCGAAGGCGGATTGGGAGCCACTTGAGCTGTGATCGAAAATTAGAGACATGATCGAACTTACGCAGACCAAAAATAAACCGAATGCATAGATTTTGAATTCGCTCAAGTTTATTAAGCTGCTCTTCTAGGAGATCGGGATAGCAAATGTCAGCATAGTCGAATATAGGGTGCAGCAAAGTTTGAGCAAGCGCAACCTTGGTAGCAAAAGGTAGGAAATTCTGAAGCCGTCTTAAAGATCCCACCGCAGCAAACACCTTCCTGCTCACCTCGCACACATGAGGAGACCATGAAAGAGTGTGGTCTAAAATAACACCCAGGCTCTTGACCTGATGCGCAAACGGTATTAGTACTCCGTCGAAAAGCACCGGTGGCAGAGATGCAAAGTCGACTCTTGGGACAAGTTTCGAGCTACCAATAACAATGACCTGGGTCTTTGTCGAGTTAACAATGAGGCCAAACCGTTGGCTCCATTTCAAAATCTTCTTTAGATCCAAGTTAACAGACTCGATAACCAACGGAAGATCGCCAATCACACCCTGAGAGTAGATTTGTAGGTCATCAGCATAAAGGTGATACGAAGAAAGAAGATTACGAGAAATAGAATCTATAAAAATAGAGAATAATAATGGAGATAGCACTCCAGCTTGTGGTACACCAGCAAGAGTGTTGCACCAGGAAGATCGAGAATCTTCCGCCTTTATTCTTTGCCGACGACCCACTAAGTAACTACGAAACCATTCAATAACCGCAGGAGATATGTTAAGAGAGCGTAAAATTCCAAGCATAATGTCGAAATCAACAGTGTTGAAAGCATTGCTGAAATCTAATAAGAGTTAAAACAGTGAGTTTTCTATTATCCATACCCATTCGGATGTCATCGGTGATCTTCGCAAGTGCGGTTGCCGTACTATGACCAAGACGGAAACCAGACTGAAAAGGGTTGAGGAGGTCGTTTCTGTTTAGATATGATGATAACTGTTGATGCACTAGACGCTCCAAAACTTTGGATAGGAAAGGGAGAATAGAAATTGGTCTGTAGTCAGAAAAGGATGACGGACTGGACTTTTTAGGTAGGGGAATAATTTCAGCATCCTTCCATACTACAGGAAATATATTCGATGTAATAGAATTATTAAGTATAGAAGTGATGACGGGAACAACTATATCAAGGAGAGGAAGGATCATAGCACGACTTACACTATCAACACCAACAGCGTTTGAAGCGATGGATAATATGCTCTTCTTAACATCACTGTCGGTAAATTGATTGAAATAAAAAGGAGTAGTATCAGAAGTTGGTAATGTTGAAAGATAAGTTAGTGTTTTGTCTTTTTCAGATCCACTGAAAATAGCCGATGAGGAGAAATGCTGGTTGAGCTGATCAAAATTAATACCAGCCGAAATAGATTTTTGCTGAGATTTACCAACTCCTATTGATTAAAAAAAAACAAACAAACATGCAATTAAAAAAAAAAAAAAACAAAAAAAAACAAAGGTTTATTTCTAGACAAATTATAAGTAAACTACATAATAGTATTTTATGCAACTGTATCGTAATAGGGGTCCTTAAAACACGGGTGTGGTTTCATGAAATGAGGCGTACCTATAGTATTTCCAATGATTTATTTTCTCGATGACAGCTCCCGTAGAATCTAACTGCGTTTTTTACGCGAAAATTAACTTTTAAATGCGAGGTATAAAAAATACGACAACTGCCTAATTTTGTTCCTTGATCCCATATAATATTCATTTAAGACGAATTGAGTCCATATATGCAGCAATTTTTTTTTAAAGTACGATAAATAAAAAAACGTTTTAATAAAGTTACATTATATGGCAATAGGTACAAATAGTGATGTTATGATTGAAATATCGATATTGTATCGGTATTGTATATGTTGAACTAGATGTATTCTCGCGACTTTGTACAGTCAACGTCATAAATAAGTGATCACTTTTGTACCTTGTCGCTTTCAGTCGTTACGTAAGTTCGTATAGCTTTTCAAACATGACGTTAAAGTATCAAGCAACAAAAGTGATCACTTATCTATGACGTTGACCCTACGCGTTGTAATTTTTTTCCCGGGATATAAAATAGCCTATGTTACTCAAGTGAAATAATTTTTATTTGTCCAGTAGTTTTTAGCTTATTCATTACAAACATATAAATCTTTCCTCTTTATAATATAAGTAATATAAGTATAGATAGGTAATCAACAATGAAATGAAATAATTATAATAACAGGTAATTTTTATTATCGTACCTATCTACTGATCACTTATTTGGTCACAACACTATAACTTTCAAACTAGATCTGTCATCGAGAAAATAAATGATTGGAACTACTATAGCCGAGTTTCATAAAGGGTCACATGAGTGTTTTAAGTCCTAATTAGGTACGTACAGTTGCATACTAGTATTTTATGCAACTGTATCATAATAAGGGTCATTAAGACACGAATGCGAGTTTATGACATGAGGCGAAGCCGAATGTCATAATAGATACGCATGAGTGTCTTAATGGCCGATTATGAATAGTTGCATACATTACTTTTTCTACGAGTTCAAAATAAACAATTATTAAATAATGAATACTTACATAACGGACAATAAATGAATTTTTCGATTTTAAAAGTAGCAAATTATTGCTCACTTCTTTTGCCGCCTGTTTTAATTCTGGCGGCGTCAACATTTCTGCATCACTTAATTCACCAAAGTTACAAATTCTCACAGATAAAAAGTCATTTAATAGTGATTTATAACTCTTTTATTTCTTTCAACTTGAAAGAACTCCGTGCAAAAGCAAAACAAATTCCCGCTATTTTGAAACTTTTTTTTTTCACTATTCACAACCTTAGAATGGACCCGGGAACTTTAGGTCGTACAGCCAAATTGAATTATGTTAAAATATTCATATTTAATAATGACTTTAAAATATATTTACTGTCCGTTATTTAAGTATTCATTATTTAATAATTATTAATGTAAACATATTTTAATTAATATATAATTGTGTCTGTACTTTTGCACAAAGCCACATTGAAAGTACGACCAGGTCGGCAGGATCCGCAGCACAATTCGCCGCTAAATTAAAACATACCAAATACGCCGCACTAACGTCAGACTACAAGTTCATTCCATTTGCCGTCGAAACTGCTGGTCCTTGGGGCGATGAGGCAAAGGCGCTGTTGAGGGAGCTAGGCCGCCGGCTACGTGACCGCGGAGCCGATCCCCACTCTGCGTCGTTCCTGGTGCAGCAGATTTCCATAGCAATACAACGAGGCAACGCTGCCAGTGCTATGGGAACATTTTCCCCCGGTACGACCCAAAGCGGTTATATTAGTTAGGGTTTTTCTCTTTTTTGTAAATATATGATTGTAAATATTAGTTAGGTTTTCCTCTTTTTTGTAAATATATGTTTGTAAATATTTATGTTACTATATAATATATACAGGGTTATTTGTAATTCACTGACATCCTCTTAACCCTGAATTCTTATCACTCAAACAAATGTTTTTTTTGTTTTATGACTTTTTAAAATGGAGCACTTTTTTCCCATACAAATACACAGAGTATCGTAAAAATAAGAGGTAATCTCAAATTTTCAAAATGTTATTACACGAAAAATATTAAGTTATGACAAAAGCCGTAAAACAAAAAACATTTGTTTAAGTGGTAGGAGTTTAGGGTTAAAAGGATGCTAGTGAATTACAAATAACCCTGTATATTATATTATAATGACTTTATATTGATTTCCCACTTTATTTTTTTTTTATTTGCGACCGTACTCGTACCATAGAGCTTGATCAGCGTGTTCTCAATTACGAAATTTTGCTTGAAAAAATAAACCTTGATTGTGATTGGTCTTACCTGTTCTTACTCATTTTTAAGCAACCAATCACGTGACACACGCATATATTTAAAGAAACTCTATTATCAAAATCAATTTCAGTATTCTTTTTTTGAATGCTTGTGCAACATTTACGAGCAAAAACTGTTGCACAAGCGGGGGTGTAATAAACAATATCTTTTCGACGTTGGTGGATAGATGTAGAAGGAATTTGTTTATGTTGATCAATAATTATTTGTTTTATAAATAGTTGTCTTACCGTGAGCATATTAGTATCTGCATATAAGGTTTGTGTAGGATGTCTAAAGTATTTGAAAGTCATCACTTTCAGTATAGCCCGTTGAGCTCGTTCTAATTTGAGGAGTGTGGTTTTAAATGTACCACCCCACGCAGTAAGGCAATAAGTGATAATCGACTAAGATAGAGATTAATAAATGTTCTTAAGCAATTTAAGGTCACAGATATGTCTCAAATTTCTAAAAACATATATCAGTTTTCTGACCTTACCCGCAACATTAGAAATGTGTTCTTGCCAGTTAAGGTGCTAATCCAAAATTACTCCTAAATATCTGATAGAGCTTGCTTCTGTCAATGTATAACAGTCACAGTCTAACGCAGAAGATAAACAGGCCAATTGAATCTTTGTTTAAATAAATTAGAATGTCTATTGGCATTTGATATCGAGAAACCACTTTGGGTTGAGCTATACAATGTTTTGAATTGATTTTATTTTTATTGTCTTTTCTCTTGGAATTATTATTTAAATTTAAATCTTTTTGAAATCCGAAAGGAATTATCTTCGATAATTGACAGTGGATCTGAACAATATTCTGACTGAGAACCTTGTGCGTTTATGTTGTCATATCTTCGTCTTGAAGTAATATTTGAAGTGAATATTAACTGAGCTACTGAAGACGTTGTCTTGGAATAATAATTGAATTGAATATTATCTGAACAACCGGAGATCTTGTAACCTACTGGGGAACCTATCTTCGATAATACTACAGAGTATTTAAACAGTGAAACAGTTGTATCTTCTAGGTAAGAACTCCCAGTATAATTTTAATAGGGTTTATTACTATTTAACCTGGTGTTTTACTATGAATGTATTTTTGGGAAGTAATTGATCAATTACTGATAGAAATGGATAAACGACCATATCATTACTGTTTATTACCCTTGTTGTGTTACTATACAAGTCCATTTAGACTTATGGTGTATTGTATTATCTATTTTATTTGCTCCAGTGAAAGAATACCATTTTTCAAAATTCATCCCTTGATTTTGGTATAAAATCTGTTAACGTATTAGAACCTAGAATGGGGTTTCATAATACTTGAGACTAAATTAAATCACCAATACTTACCAGTCCTCAATATTACCCTTGGATTTAGTCAGACCAGTATAGAGAAAGTATTTCCCACACTTCTATCCGTACTATTACTCTGAGAGTGGGGAAGTGACAATACTGGTAGGCACAAATGCCAGTATAGTTACGACCGACCAAGTGAAATGGTCCTGATAGCACGCAGTTACACCATCACGTACCATAGTACAGACGATACAGTTGCGATGGCTAGGCTAAGCAACGGTTGATGTGAAGCTTTCATTATGCGGTCTGTAGATTATCAAAATTATTATTTGGGTGCGAGGATTGGCGATATACGTATGGTCTCCAGGGGTCAATTCTGCCTCTGGCGTGCTGAAGGTTGCCCCCTAGTGTTCGGTCTGACCAATCGGCACGTAGTGATTATGCGTAATCCAACGGGGTGTCTACTTACTCGCTCGGCAATAGGTGTCGTTAGTGAGGTTGCGGCTAAGGATAAAACGTCCCTAGAGGCGATCCGTGCAGAATTGGGTGTCTTAGGGAGGTACGTGGGGGGAGGCCAATTACTCGATCTGGGTTGTAGACCAGGTAATGGAGCGTCCTTCAGCTTACTCATACATTAATCGAAGTACCTTCTTATTATACTAGAGTCTAAGGGGGGGGAACAGAAGTAGTCTCAAGTGAGTAGGGTAGTTACTCCGTGTAAATTTTAGGAGTAATAAAATCCTACCACAGGGGTAACTACATCATTGTTTGTCCTCTTATTCATTTGGTGACTGATACATACGATCTATAGACGGGTGACATAGTTTGTTCTTCCCTTTTGAAATGGTCGTGGTAGGCTCGAGGGAAAGTGACCAGTATGGTGACGAGCTTTACTGGAGAGAGCGGGGAGAGGGCTCCTCCTTTACGAGTATAAGACCATATTTCTATACAATGTCTTCTAGGGCAAATAAATAATACTAATTGTTAAACCTTTGTCCATTTCTGTCTGAGGATTTATATTTAAGAATTTATACATATATTCGCTATAATCTATCTATTTACATGAGTATGTAAAGTCTAATAGTTCACCTAGTTGTGAACCCCGGTCACTAGTATTATTTTAAAAGGACATCACAACGTAGAAAATTATATAATAAATAGACGATCACGCCAAAACAAATAAATATTATCGGAGCCTAAGGCTTAGCACAAATAAAAATAAATTACCTAAAAAAAGCACTTTTTTAGGTAATTTAAAAAGACTCATTTTCGTACCGTGTTTTTCTTCAATATTTTTACTTTACTAGTGTTTTTGTTTATGTATCGGGGTAGATCGGGCTATGGTTACTATTATAGATTATTATTTGATCCTTCTTCTTATAACTTCTACTAAAAACGCCTCCGGAAACATCCGGATAAATACAGTTTTGGGAGATTAAAGATATTTAGCGAAATTACGTATAAAACTCGAAATGTTTGTCTGCGATTTTAACATGGTGTATGTTTGTTTTAGGTTCAGAGGGTACATCAGGAGTAAGGATTGTGACTCGACAAAACTTGTTTGACCGCATGAAGAAGGAAAATTTGCCTAATTTAGATGCCAAACTTAACTATCTAAGATATCAACTTTTGTCATGTGAAGGTTACAATGAAGACCAAATTATTAATTTGAAGCGTGGTTTTGCCCATTTCAAATCAGAAATCAAACAAAGGTGGGCCAAAGCTCACTATAAAGAAGATAATTTTATTAAATACAACCAGTCTTGGCTGGAAGGTACTTTTGGAATACCTGTTGTTGAGACATCACAAAAACGACCAGGCCGTCCATCCAAGTCGTTCGAAGACTCAAGTGAGAGGAGCAAACGGCGCGTAAGACTGAAGAACTTCGTTTTAATTTTGAAAAGGAGATCATAATACAGCACAAGATCTACAAGTAGGTGCTACATATGTGGAGCAACATCCAAAGATTTTAATAACTTGGACTATGCCAGAGGAGTGAATTTTGAAGCCCTTGAATTCGGCATATCGGTCTTACATCCATTCTACATTTAGCTCACAAACTCCAAGTAAAAAAGTACAGGGTACGAAAAACGAAAGAGGAGAAAGACCAAGAAGAACAAACGAAAAAAGAGATTCAAAGAAGTTTTTGCACTGAAACAGGTCTAATAAATAATAGACATGCCTAAAGCCAATTTTGGGAGTACACATGACGGGAATACCAGCAGAAGGTTCTTTGAGGACCCCAGATTAGCTGCAGAAATAACTGGCATCAGTTATGAGCTAATTTAAAGACTAAAAGTCATTTTAGAAGCTATTTCAAGCGAGTTCAAAATTGATCCTTTAAAATATGAAAGATATGCTTTAGAAACTGCTCGTGTTTATAAGAACCTTTATGATTGGCATCCTATGACACCAACAGTGCACAAGCTTTTAATCCATGGCGCAGTCATCATCGAGAACGCATTATTGCCAATCGGACAGCTTTCCGAGGAAGCAGCTAAGGCTCGCAACAAACATTTTAGATGTTATCGCCAAGATGTTGCGAGGAAAGTTTCCAGGGAAAGTTGTAATTAGGATATTTTTAATCGCCTTCTGCTTAGTTCAGATCCTGTGCTAAGTAGCATGCAAACTGTAAAAAAAAGGAAACAAAAAACCTTTTCACCTGAAACTTTGGCCATGTTTGTATCTGCAGAACCCAATATATCAGTAAATTCATCAGAGAGCGACGAAGAAAGCCAAGAAACTTAGCATTATTACGTTTTTCTCCCTTTGTACCGACCTAAATATTTGTATTTTTGCTTTTTTATAAAAAATATTGTATTTTTTTATTAAAAAAAAAATTATTTCTGTAAAAAAACTTTTTTTTATTTATTTACATTGTTTTGACACCAATTAAGCTTAAAAATAATTTTGGCCGCGTAGATCGTGCAAATACCTGTATGTGCGCAGTTAAATTTTCTCCATTTTCGCTAACGTACTCAATAGCATTGCAAAGAAATTACCGTATTTTTTTTTAAACAAAAGACAGTTACTTTTTTTTCATAGCAATCAGCTAGATAGATTAGCTTTACCGGCCAGTATTTAATTTCCTAATATTGAAAGAGTTTGCATCTCATTCTCACTTTATATTGAACGCCCCTCGTATATCGATCGTTTCTTAAAGGAAGTTGATTATTTATGCGTCTTAAACATCATTATATTCAATTTATAATATGAGTAATAACTTTACTTCATATTGATTATAATAATAATAAAAAATACTTGTCTTTATTTCTTTCTTTTAATTACATAAAACTGTCTTCGCGGACATAAAGGAGCCTCAATGAAACTCAAAATACTACAAATGGTACTTTAATATAAAAATACTAATATAAATTACAGAGAGTGCTAATCGTGCGAAGGTTATCGAAGGTG
This sequence comes from Archips crataeganus, assembly GCA_947859365.1. Taxonomy (NCBI): domain Eukaryota; kingdom Metazoa; phylum Arthropoda; class Insecta; order Lepidoptera; family Tortricidae; genus Archips; species Archips crataeganus. The sequence goes on along the minus strand of OX402049.1, from coordinate 4,225,988 downwards.
TGTCAATTATTAAATACACGGTAGGCGAAAGCTTAAAGCCCACATAAACGCCTATCAAAAGTTCACGAGCAATGTTACATGATCGACTAGTTTCGGACGCGCACTAAGAAGGCTCTGGCACGAGCCTGAACATATTCCCGCCCGTTGAAAGATCTATTCTTTCAACACAGAAATTCTTCTTCGGATGGAAGCGGGCACAGCCGTGTCAGGGGGCGCCGCACGCAGCCTCGTACGGTGACGACATCTGCAACTCTGGAGACGCCATCTGGTCCGGGAAACAAGCGTGAGACACGACCAAGTCTCCAGCTTAACGGGGGCGCGTTGTCCTCGTGCAGTAGGACGAGATCGCCAACAGCTAATTTGGCATAGTTAACGCGCCATTTTGTTCTTTGCTGGAGCTCTGCAATGTACTCCTTTTGCCATCTTCGCCAAAAATGTTGATGGAGTTTCTCAATGCGGGCATATCGCCGCAGGTTGGTTTCCTTGCAGTTTTCCAATGCAGGAGAAGGCAGTGCGGTTAAGGGTCTTCCGATGAGAAAGTGCCCTGGGGAAAGGGAGAGCAGGTCGTTGGGACAGGAGGACAGGGGATACAACGGACGACTATTTAGAATCGCCTCCACTTGAGAAAACAATGTTGAAATTTCTTCGAACGTTAAATGACTGATCCCCATTACTCTTTTAATGTGATATTTTGCCGATTTAATTCCTGATTCCCAAATACCGCCAAAATGAGGAGCATAAGTAGGTGTGAAAGTAAATTTAATGCCTTCCTGGTTTACAGCATCACATAAAGGATCTTTAACCTTTTCTATAAACTTTCCTACTTCTTTGGCAGCGGAGACAAAATTTCGACCGTTGTCGCAAAATATTTCCGCTGGCTTGCCCCTACGGGATATAAATCTGCGAAGTGTCATGACAAATGCGTCTTTTGAAAGATCGCTGACCGCCTCTAAGTGAATGCACTTGTAACGCAAACAGATAAATAAACATAAGTAACATTTTAATAAGGAGGCACCTCGTCCTTTGCGATTTAAAATTTGGAAGGGTCCAGCGAAGTCCAAGCCGACAGACAAAAACGGAAAATCGGGAGTTATTCGCTGTGTTGGAAGGTTACCCATTTTAGGACATAAAGTCGCACCACGCAAGCGCCTACAACGTACGCATTTGTTTGCAGTACGTCTGGCCAGGTACCTACCATTAATAGGCCAGATAACTTCTCGTACTGTAGCCAATAACAATTGAGGGCCAGCGTGTAACAGCCTCAAATGTTCCTTTTCAAAGTATAATTTCGTTAGGTGGTGAGACGAGTGTAGCAATATCGGATGTTTTTTTTCGTAATTATAATTAGAGGCATCGATTCGTCCACCCACTCTAATTAGTTTTAATTTGTCCATAAAAGGTGACAGTGACAATATTTTAGACCTAGGACTTAAAGATTTATTTTTTATTAACAGATCGTATTCTATAGGGAACGACTGATGTTGAGCGATAACACATAGCTCATGGAACGAGTCGTTTAGTTCGTCCGTGGTCAAACTTCCCGAACGTTTGTTTTTATTATGTTTAATATTAAATAAAAATCTTTTTACATAAGCAAAGCAGCGTTGAATTTTAGTGAATTTAGAATAATTTTCGAAATTGATCACAGGTTCATAAGTAGTAGTTACTAGCGATTTGATTTCTGGTAAACTGTCAGCGGTTACGTTAATTATTGATTTAGGCCATTCGCGTTCACCTTTTGCCAAAAAGTCAGGTCCTGACCACCACAAGCTCAAAGAGACCAGCTGGCTAGCGTCCACCCCCCTAGAAATCAAATCGGCTGGATTGCAAGATGTAGGTACATAGCGCCAAGAAGTGGGTTCTGTGGTTTCGCATATCTCACTTGTGCGATTGGCCGCGAACGTTTTTAGTTTCCGTAGATCGTTGTTTATCCACGCTAACACTATACTAGAATCGCACCAGTGGACTAAACGATCAGGTTTATACCTTAATGAATTTGTAACGGCCTTACATAATTTAGCAGCTAATAAGGCCGCGCACAACTCCAAGCGCGGAATCGTAGTTGGCTTTAGTGGCGCCACCTTTGACTTAGCGCATAAAAGTTGAACAGTGATGTCATTGTTTACATTAATAGACCGCATATAAATACATGCGCCGTATGCACGTTCTGAAGCGTCACTAAACGAATGCAATTCAATTAACTTAGGGTCGTCACATAAAACATGCCTACTCAGTTGCACATTTAAAATAAAAGGTAAATTATTAGCATATCTTATCCATTCTTTCTCGATATCCTGCGGAACGGGCTGGTCCCACTCCACCTTTTGCTGCCATAAACTTTGTAACATCATTTTAGATTTAATTATTACAGGACTTAAAAGCCCCAAAGGGTCAAAGGTTTTAAACGAGTTGGACATTACTGATCTTTTTGTAATTTTACTATTTTCTTCCACATGTTTTATTTGAAAATGCAGGCAATCGTTTGATGGATTCCAACCCAATCCGAGCGTACTTGACGATTCACTTAAGGTCAAGTTTTCTTGTGTATTTAAGTTAGTGTTTTGAAATAATTTAGTAGAATTAGTTTTAAATTTTCTCAAATTAAAACAACTTGATTTTAAAGCCTCAGATACCGAATTTAAAATGTAGTTCAACTCCTCCTCAACGTTGGAGCCCGTAATGAGGTCATCGACGTAAAAATCATTTTTTATGATATTTTTAATGAGCTCATTATCCTGCTCCTCTCCTATTTGCTGTAAGCACCTTGTACTTAGGTAACTCGCGCTAGCTGTACCGTAAGTAAGTGTATTTAGCCGCAATGTTTTGATAGGCTGGGACTCTTCCTCTCTCCATAAAATGAGTTGCAGGTTGCGATCATCACTGTGCACTAAGACCTGCCGGTACATTTTCTCAATGTCGCCAGTTTAAATAAATTTGTACTGTCTGGCTCTCACAAGTATAGAAAAAAGAGAGTCCTGCACATTGGGACCTACCATCAATATATCATTTAATGATAAACCGGAAGAGGAAGGGGCCGAGCCGTCGAAGACCACACGGAGAGATGTCGATTCGCTATTGACTTTAAAGACGGCATGATGACATAAAAAGTAGCTCGGTGAAGGTATGGCAGTAGGTGACTCAGATAGATGCCCTAAGTCCGCATATTCTCGTATAAAATCAGAGTATTTTGTTTTTAAGGTCGGGTTGCGTTTAAATTTTTTCTCTAAATTTAAGAATCTACATTTAGCTAAATAGTAAGAATCGCCAAGATCATCTGGAGATTGAGTTACGGGCAACCTCACCATAAATCTGCCTGAATTTAGTCTAGATAGGTTAGTTAAAAAGTGTTTTTCGCAAAAATTATCTTTTATGTTCAAAATTTTAGTTTCTGGGACTTCCTCTAGTTCCCAAAATTTTGTGAGTAAATCATTAATCGGGTCTTGATTTTTTGTGATCGCGACATGATTACAGTGTATATTTTTGTTTGTCATTTTTGTATTTGTATATGTTTTTGTTGGACCGGAAACCAGCCAACCTAATTTTGAGCTTCTTAATTTAGGAAACTCAGGGCCTAAGGAAATTTGTTCATTTCCCAGAATATCCCAAAATATATCAGCGCCGATGAGCATATCGATGGGAGCAGGCTTATAAAAATTGGGATCGGCCAATAATAAATTTTTTGGTATATTTATTTTGTTTATATCGACAGGAGACTTTGGCAGTTCTCCGGTTAGCTCTTTTAGCACCAAACAGGACAATTGAACACTGAACTTGCTGTTAGTTGAATTTAATTGTATGTTACAACTTTCTATTACAGTATTAGTACAACTTTTTCCAATGCCAATGACCTTTAGTGAGTCAATTTGGTTGGATTTTAGTGACAGATTTTCCTGTAGTGATTTTGTAATAAATGTAGACTGGCTACCACAGTCTAATATAGCACGTATCTTTAGTACGTTTTTTGTATATGGGTTCATAACCTCTACCAAAGCTGTAGATAGTAGGATCTGACCTTGAGTACAATTTTGTTCAGAAAGATTGACCACAGACGCTGCGTTAGAGACAGTTGCGTTTATATTTTCGGGAGTGACTGGGTGAAGCAGGCTGTTGTGTTTCTTTTTGCACTCACGGCAAGGACCCATTCGACACTCGTTCACGGGATGCCCCTGCCGAAGACAATTGGAACACAACTTATAAGTAGCAACATCCGCTAATTTTTCCTTAATATTTTTAGCTTTGAAACTAGGACAATCATAAATTTTGTGATTTTCATTGCATATTACGCAAATATAATTTTTTTGCGGCTGATTTACACTGGCAAATGATCTTGTAAATGAGCCTGAGCCTTTGAAATGTTTACTATAATTATTATTGTATGTATGAGGTTTATTATTAAATTTATTACTTTGAAAAGGTGCAGATGTTGTGGGCTTAGTCTGGAAGTTATCTTGCTTATTACGACTAAGCGACTCGAGGACGTCAGCGCGATCAGTAAGAAATTTCTGAAATTTTTCCAATGATGGAACGTCGTCGTCGAGCGAGTTACGGTGCTCCTCCCACTTAATTAAAGTATTGTTATCCAGTTTAGATGACAGCATAAATATAATGAGAGTATCCCACTTGTCTGTGGGCTGGCCTAAGCTAGACAAAGCGCGCAAATTTTTAGTTACATGGTCGACTAAAAAACGCAGAGACCTATCAGTTTCCCGAGTCAGCGGCTGAATATTAAATAGCGAGCTCAGGTGATGATTTATAAGCAAACGCTTGTTATTGTATCGCTCACCTAGCAACTTCCAGGCCTCATTGTAATTCGCCGAAGACACTTCCAGATTTGAAATTATCCTAGCAGCATCGCCCTCCAAATATGAAATGAGATAATGAAATTTGTGAATGGGCTTAATGCGACTGTTGCTATGTATTAAACTTTCAAAAGTGTCTTTAAATTCAAGCCAGCGGAAATATGAGCCGTCGAACTTGGATATTTGAATTTGAGGTAATTTAAATCCCAATTCTTGATGATCGTGCAAGCATGGATTCTCCAAAGCAAGTGACTCACGTCTTTGTTGATTTTCAATTCTATCGTATTTTTCAATTAATGTTTTTGCCGTTGCTATACAAATAATAATGTCAGTCTCGATGCTTTCACGATTATCAATCTCGGTGCTAATGTCTTCGGAATTTAAAACCTCAATTGCATTTTGTAGATTGTCAAATTTGACAGACAATCCCTCGAATTTTGTCAATTTAAGACTCAATTCAGCCAATTCTATGCTAGTTAACTCTTCCTTGTTGTTTACACAAGTAAGATAATTTTTGAACTTTGTTATTTGACCCTTTATGGAGCTACGCGTTACAATTAAATCTCTTAGCGAGCTCTTAGAAGAACCAGGCTCTGAATCCATCATAGGCATAACAATAACAAATGCAATGCAATATCAAAACAAAACAAAATAATGAAAGAATATCTCACGCTCCTCAATTAGGCTCGAACTCTCGATAAGGAACCGGTTCCACGCGCACAGCTGACTGCTCCGGCGCAGCCGCGGCTCGTTCTTCCCGAGTTATCGTGTTATAACGCAACGGGAGTGCGCTCGCGTCCCTGAAATAGTCGGCAAAATATCTGAATGTCGAGTATTGACACTGTGAGGAACCTTTTTTACGAAGATATTCAAATTAATCGATAGTTAAACAGAATATGTTTTGTTTAAGTAGGTACCCAATTAGAAATAAATACCAGGATATTACCAAAGCAATAAAGTAGGTACAAAACTTCGTTTTATATAATCAAACAATAGATTTATATGATCTAAATATGTAAAAATAACTTTATTCAAAAAAAAATATTTACTAATTTTGATATCGGGTAGATATTTACTTGTACCGTTATGTATTTCGCTTCTAAGTTAGTTAAGTATTTTACTTCTATTTCTTTTAGACTTATATATTACAGTTTTAGGATTATTATTTTCTCAAGTGGAGATTCTAATAATTTAGGAATGTGAAAGGAAATTTGACGAATTTCGGAAAGACAAAGGAAGGGCACTTAACTTTCGTAGGACCCGTCGCGCGGTGCGAGGTTTGGCTCCTGCGCTGGCCGAGCTGGTGACACGATCCCGTAGCTTACTGCTGCTGCTAGTGTTTCTCCTTTGGCTTCGTCTGATCTTCGAACTCGTTAACTCTTTTAGTTCACGCTTGCTGCATGGAGTTCAGGCCGAGTTCAATCCGTATTTTATGGATTATGTTCCCCTCATGGGCCACCAATTTATGTCTTCGCGGACATAAAGGAGCCTCAATGAAACTCAAAATACTACAAATGGTACTTTAATATAAAAATACTAATATAAATTACAGAGAGTGCTAATCGTGCGAAGGTTATCGAAGGTGTGTCAATTATTAAATACACGGTAGGCGAAAGCTTAAAGCCCACATAAACGCCTATCAAAAGTTCACGAGCAATGTTACATGATCGACTAGTTTCGGACGCGCACTAAGAAGGCTCTGGCACGAGCCTGAACAAAAACAAAAATAATAATAAATAAAATCAATCCCGCAAATCCCGCGGGATCCGCGGGATTGATGACCTTCATCCCGCAACCCTGCGGGATCGCGATTTTGATGTGGGACTGGATTCCCTAAACGCCATGATGCTGTGTGTAACGGAAATTTAAAAAAACCGGCCGAGAGCGTGTCAGACACGCCCAAGATAGGGTTCCGTAGCAAGTACGAAAAAATCTTTTCATACTTTATTAATGTGGTTGTTTTGGTCCCAACGTCGGCGGTACAGCGCCATCTATCGGCGAATTGGGTAACGAATCTAATCTGCACTCTACTAGAATTATAGTTGATTATAGTATGTATGTTGATTGTTTTTCAGATAAATAAATAAAATAAATAAATAAATATTCGGGTCGAGCGTACGAATAAACACAATATTCTATGGGGCACCGCACAGCGACGCCTTAGGTTTGATTTCCTCCTACGCTGACGTCGGTCGAGCGTACCGTCGGTCGCGTATGACAAATGCGCGGCCATCAGTGTCGCTGTGCGGTGGTATTATAGAGTATTGTGTTTATTCGTACGCTCGACCGACGTCAGCGACCGATGTCGGTCAGCTTCGCACTGAGCGCGCGATAGTGGTGTATAGCGCGTCAGCGCACCGACGCGCGCGGCGCTGACGAGCGAGACCGACGCGCGCCATCAGCGGCGCGTAGCAATAATAAATCTGCCGTGGACGTCAGCGTCGCCGTGCGGTGGCCCATAGAGTACTATTGTGTTTATTCGTACGCTCGACCGACGTCAGCGACCGATGTCAGCGTAGGTCGTAGGAGGAAATCAAGCCTTATTTTGAATTTTCGGAGTGAATATCTCCGAAAATATTCACTTTATCAAAAAATGGTTTTAGCAAACCCCTATTTATTTTCAAATACCTATCCAATGATACCCCACACTATAGGCTTAGTCAGAAAAAAAAAACACCCCCACTTTCCGTCTATGGGAGGTACCGTAAAAATTTTTTTTTAGTTTTTTTATTTAACCACTATGTCGGCGTGACTGATCTTTATTATATTCATGTCAAATTACAGCTTTCTAGTACATACTAACAGTCTCTGAGCTTAGCCACGAACGGACGGACAGACAGACATGGCGAAACTATAAGGGTTCCTAGTTGACTACGGAACCCTAAAAAGATCTTTTTGCCGGCCTAAGCCGGCAATGTTGTATGAAATTCCATTATTGACATCTCGTCTAGCCGCACCTGCAATGTGACACTTCGCGGCCTATTATAAGGAACATAACGTCAATATTTCATAGCATGTTTGAGAAAAATATTTTAATGTAAGCAAACGGAAATAACTAAACGGAAACGGAATGTAATGTACTTACTGAAGTAAAGAATGTGACCGAACCACATTTTGACCATTCCGTCATTCTTCATAGCAGTGTAGCTTATTTTCTTGGCGGATGACATTATATCTGAAATGAATTATAATAATAATAGGAAATAATAATAATAATAATAAAATCTCATTTATATTATATGTATGGTACCAAAGGCCTCTTCATTTTGGCTTCGGCCCCATGAATGCCTTTCAAATGACCGGGTCCCCATGGGCCCGTGATCGGAAATCCGTACCAACATAATAATAATAATAATCTAATAATTTTATCTCACTCCATAGCCTGGTAATCCTGTCCACAACATCCCAACCCCATAGCCAATTCCATGTCGATTCCTACCTGGCAATAGATTGGCAACTGTGGAGGACTGTCCGCTAGCACATCCTCATGGTGTATTAGGGGATAGACCTCCATAGTTGCGCCCATCTCATTTATATTATATGGTACCAAAGGCCTCTTCATGTTGGCTTTGGCCCCATGAATGCTTTTCAAATGACCGGGTCCCCATGGGCCCGTGATCGGAAATCCGTACCAACACAATAATAATAAAAGGCGTAGGGACGTGACGACCCCATCGCCCGCTGGTGTTGTGGTGTCTGTCACCAGCGCAGTCAGTTAAAAGGCGTAGGGATGTGACGACCTCATCGCCCGCTGGTGTTTTCGTGTCACCAGTGCAGTCAGTCATCGCAGGGCGGCTTGTGGCGAGCTGTTGGTGCGTAGCGACACCACGAACCCAAGACCTCCAGGGGTACACATACACACATGCGCTTATACACACACTCACACACAGATACACACCCACCCCGCCTCTAGTTTGCCTTTGTTGGCCGCCTAGAGTGGAGCGCAAGAGCTAAATGCTCGAAGGATGGATGTGTTTCCGTAAGTGGTGAGTTGGCATTTTGAAGTTTAAAGTCCAGGAACACCTCTCCATCCTTAGCCGTTCACACCAATGTTGCCGCCTCGTTGCCCCGAGCGGGCAATAGTTTGAGGGGCCCATTTAGTGAATGTTCAGTTTATGAGATATTGAAATGGTAGGTGTCCGTTATCTCACTCCATAGCCTGGTAATCCTGTCCACAACATCCCAACCCCATAGCCAATTACTTGTCGCTTCCTACCTGGCAATAGATTGGCAACTGTGGAGGACTGTCCGCTAGCACATCCTCATGGTGTATTAGGGGATAGACCTCCATAGTTGCGCCCATCTCATTTATATTATATGGTACCAAATTCCTCTTCATGTTGGCTTTGGCCCCATGAATGCCTTTCAAATGACCGGGTCCCCATGGGCCCGTGATCGGAAATCCGTACCAACATAATAATAATGTTTCATTTCCCAACTGTTTATTTTTCTGAAACTGTAAACTTTTCAGGATTGTTATAAAACAAACCTAACCTAACCTGCAGAATAGGGTAAGTGTACCAGTGAATGAACACTTAAGGAAATTTTCGACTTTGAAAATTAATTTTAGGCAGTTGGGCACAGTTTATTTAACATATTACTTTTTGTTTAGCACAACCAACTACTCTAGTTGGCTAACATCATCATTATTCAACAGTATTACTGCACAATTTGAAGATATATCACTATTTAAGGGAAAAAATGAAAAATCACCAGTGAATGAACGCAAAATTCTAGTGAATGAACAAATGAAACCAGTGAATGAATACCTTTGAAAATGATGTTTTGTTATACTTACTATAAATATACAAAAGCGAAGTTATAATAACACAACTACATTCACTATACTTATTTGGTCGATTCCATGTTCTAAAACAATGAAAATACAAAAATAAGAGAATTGTTCATTCACTAGATCTTGGAAACTAGTAAATGAACTAGCTATAAGTGACATAGTTCATTCACTGGAAAACTTGAACCAGTTAATGAACCTATATTTTACGTTTGTTCCAATACTGGCCTTTCGGTAGATAATAATATTTGGATCAATGTCACTGAAAACGAAATCTTAATATGACTACTAGAAGGAAAGATATTGCACAAATAGAAAATCCTGCAGTCCCAGTGAATGAACACCCCCGTTCATTCACTGGATTTAGGCGATTTTGGGTTCCAGTAAAAAAAAAAACTGGATTAAAAGGTATTGTTTATAAATAAATTACATCTTAATATATAAAAGAAGAAACTGACTGACTGACTGACTGACTGACTGACATATCAACGCACAGCCCAAACCACTTGGCCTAGAGATTCCAAATTTGGCATGTAGGTTCCTTATAAGGTCTAGGGTTGCACTAAGAAAGGATTTTTCAAAATTCACTCCCTAAGGGGGTGAAACGGGGGTCCAAAGTTTGTATGGGGAAACAAGATTAGTTTGACTATTTTATTCGAAACTTCACAGAAGTACTCCTAATAATAAATAAGTAAACACGTGTTTCAGGTTTTGGTTGGTTTGGTTTCAGGTTGGATGCGACGTGGTTCAATTGGTAGAACACCCGTTGGGGCGCATACCCAGGAGACGTGGGTTCGAGTCCCACCGGCGCACCCGAAAAACTTTTTCGCTTTTAAATAATCTTAGATTCGGTGAGCAGCCGTACTGCTAATAAAATAAATAATATTTGAATAAATAGATGTGCTACATCATTTCTTACGCATTTCCAATGTAATTTGGAACGTAGGAGACGTAGCTTCTAATAGTTGCGATGGATGTTACCACACGCCACTGTTGGCGTATGTAAGCGATTAAGAATTTCGGGGGAGTCGGTTGGATGCGACGTGGTTCAATTGGTAGAACACCCGTTGGGGCGCATACCCAGGAGACGTGGGTTCGAGTCCCACCGGCGCACCCGAAAAACTTTTTCGCTTTTAAATAATCTTAGATTCGGTGAGCAGCCGTACTGCTAATAAAATAAATAATATTTGAATAAATAGATGTGGTACATCATTTCTTACGCATTTCCAATGTAATTTGGAACGTAGGAGTCGTAGCTTCTAATAGTTGCGATGGATGTTACCACACGCCACTGTTGGCGTATGTAAGCGATTAAGAATTTCGGGGGAGTCGGTTGGATGCGACGTGGTTCAATTGGTAGAACACCCGTTGGGGCGCATACCCAGGAGACGTGGGTTCGAGTCCCACCGGCGCACCCGAAAAACTTTTTCGTTTTTAAATAATCTTAGATTCGGTGAGCAGCCGTACTGCTAATAAAATAAATAATATTTGAATAAATAGATGTGTTACATCATTTCTTACGCATTTCCAATGTAATTTGGAACGTAGGAGTCGTAGCTTCTAATAGTTGCGATGGATGTTACCACACGCCACTGTTGGCGTATGTAAGCGATTAAGAATTTCGGGGGAGTCGGTTGGATGCGACGTGGTTTAATTGGTAGAACACCCGTTGGGGCGCATACCCAGGAGACGTGGGTTCGAGTCCCACCGGCGTACCCGAAAAACTTTTTCGCTTTTAAATAATTTTAGATTTTATTTATATTTTTTTCACAGTCATCATCATCATCATCATCATCAGCCTATGTTCGTCCACTGCTGGACATAGGCCTCTCCCATGGCACGCCACTGAGCACGATCCTCGGCCACTCTCATCCAGCTGTTGCCAGCCGCCTTGCGAAGATCATCGCTCCACCGAGTCTGAGGACGTCCCACGCTACGTTTGCCAATCCGTGGTCTCCACTCAAGAACTCGTCTACCCCAACGGTTATCGGTTCTTCGGGTTATATGGCCTGCCCATTGCCACTTCAGCGTGCTGATGCGGTGGGCTATGTCGATAACTTTGGTTCTCTGTCGGATCACTTCGTTACGAATTCGATCTTTTAGAGAAACTCCGAGCATAGCCCTTTCCATAGCACGTTGAGCAACTTTAAATTTGTGGACCAGCCCTACAGTGAGTGTCCATGTTTCGGCACCGTATGTCATGACGGGTAGGACGCACTGATTGAAGACTTTCGTCTTTAGACTCTGTGGAATTGGCGACACAGTACGAGGTGTAAATTTAATTTAAAAAAAAAATAATAAAAAGGTACCATCGAAATTAGTATAGGTAAGTCGTAATTCGCCTAAGTCCTGTCCCTGCGGAAGAGCCCATAGGCTTCAAGATTTCCGTGCTGTATTGTGATGTCAATACGTTGGGCGATAAATGCACCGGCCCTATTTAATTAATGGGCGTTTTCGATAAAAAGTGCACCATTTACTTTTTTTTTCATAAGAAAATTTTTGGGTGTTCTTATTGAAAATCTCGAGTACCTACTTACCTACTATTCATTTTCTTAAAAAAAAGTATCCTTATTTTTTTGAATCAGTTTTGAGACTTGTTTCACAGTTTATATGAATCGTCACAAAACGTACAGACAAGTTTTATGGAAATTTGGAGACATTTTTTTAACTGTCAAGTTCAATACAATAGCTCCCCCCACCACTATACTATAATTCTGAAATAAATCGGTTCAGCCGTTGTGTTGTGTAGTTACGAGAGGACATAGGAATGGACATACATACATACGGGTCAAACACATAACCCTTCCTTCTTCGCAGTCGGGTAAAAAAGTAGCAGGTATTTTTATTTTTATTTTTACTATCTTACCTTCAGTTGTTCCTGAAAACTGGTGCGCCAGACCTATCAGGGGCAAATGTTTATCCGCGCTAGGTATCTTGGACGCTAGTGCATACATCCTCCTCCTGCGATACCTAAACAAAAGCACCCACAACACTAGCAATGCCGCAAACAACAAAAAAATCATTGTCGCACTTCAAATCCTTTAAAAATTCGTTATTTTATTTTACTCGTATTTCACTTGAGCTCTCTCGATCGCCACAAGGATGCATGCGCATGCGGTTTGCCAATCGCACGCTTGCGAGTAAAATGATCTCTGTTTTTTCGATCATGTTTATATGAGGCTTTTCCATTGCGCACGTTTGGCGGCACGGCAAGCGTTTTCTGTGTTCATTGCGCGGCCGAGACGCTCGCCGTACAGTGGTACCTGGTGGCACACGCAATGAACTGGTAAAACGCTTGCCGCGCCGCCAAACGCGCGAGTTCGTGGCCGGGCCATAACGTCGAGAGTTGACGGTTCAGCCCGTTTACACTCTCGCGCGAGAGATGGGAGTCACAAGGAGCGTGTGTGACCGATTCGCGACACACCTCGCGCCTTATTATTGCGTCAGCAGCGCTGTTTTGGGCACATATCAAAGGACTTCATGACCAGGGCCCTATTTCATATAACTTACAATTGTCAGTGATAGGTGATAGCCTGATAGGTGACAAGTCAACAATTCTATAATTTTACGTTTCATAAAACTTATGGGTCTGACATAGTTGTAACCGGAATAGCCGACAAGTTTGTCACATTGTCACGACATTTGACATTTTTGTGTTTCATAAAAATTCACCAGTGACAGAAAATTTGACAAATAAGTAGTCGTAAATTTTCCGACTATTGTCTTTTATAAAACGCAAAATTGTCAAACAATGACAATTGTCAAATGACAAACTTATCGAATTGTAACAAATTCTTGACAGAGGGCCTTCGCCTGTGTCAGGGTTAGATTACAACTGTCGAGTGAAGGAGTAAGTTGCAACTACTTAGTTAAAATACAGGGTGGGCCAGGAATTAGTTTACTTTTAAATTCGATTTTTCGCGCAAACTCAAATAGCAGGAGGGATGCACGGAGAAGGTTAACAATAGCTTATTTCATGGAAATTTAGTTGTAATTAATCGTTTTACTGTACCTTTTAAAGAGTGGATAATCCATTATTGAGAGGCACTTGTTTCGGGTGGAGTACAGTTTACATGATTTAAATCAGTGTCCGAGCCCAGTTCACTCGGACGGACGGTTCACTAATATCTTACAATTGATAACAACAATATTTGCCATTAGCTCTAAGATGTAAACTTAAAATTAAAATGTTATCTAAGTTACAATGTTATTAAATACTGATTTTATAAATGGAAAGCTCGATGAGTTAATATATTGGTGTTTCTGGTAAATCGCGAACATACGCGAGAGTGGACAATGCAGCTTTAAATTAGTACGATGCCTACCTAAACTAAATAACTTAATAATATTACATGACCTGGGGGTTTTAGACGGTACACGGAATTTGATTTTCTGTAGTAAATCAGGACAGTCTAGAGTGCCATTCCGGTGTCCTTCTGTAAGTGATGAGGCACTTAGTTTTAATTTGTACATGTATCTTTAAAGCATATGAAAAAGTGTACTTGTTGTTGAAGGTCCAAAAAAATGAAATATACTTAATAATGATTATGTCGCTTATACTTCAATTCAACTTTAAATCATAAAAAAAAAACAATAAATTTTGGGGGATCCCCATACTTAGAACTGAAACTCAAAATTTTTTTTTCGTCATACCCATACGTGTGGGGTATCAATGGATAGGTCTTGAAAAATGATATTGAGGTTTCTAATATAATTTTTTTCTAATCTGAATAGTTTGCGCGGGAGACACTTCCAAATTGGTAAAATGTGTCCCCCCTGTAACTTCTAAAATAAGAGAATGATAAGATAAAACTAAAAAATATATAAGATGTACAGTCGGTTCCCTAACATAAGGTGTTATGCAATACTATGTCAACCCTCTTGAACGCCGTTTTGAGAAAATCGTGTTTAAACATGAAAACAACATTTTTATCAAAATAAAACCTCTGTTTTAAAAATCATTGTCTTTGTACCTTTATTATAATAGTTACGTCGTTTGTGAAGCTATTTACAATGTAAAAGTCCTGAAAATACGTATAGTTATTTAATAAAATGCATATTTGATTATAGAAAAATGTCGAATCAACAATAATATGAGAAATAACGATTTAAGTCTCACGACACATTATAGGCAAAATTCGAAACAAAGTTTTCAATTTGTATTTATTGTATTTCAAATAATTTGACACAGTATTGAAAATTGAGAAATGGTTAATAAAACTGAAACAAATCAGATAAAAGTGTCAAGAACAGAAAAACTCCGCTTACATTCAATACATATAATAAAGCAGTGGAAACCGTATGTATGTACATTGAATAAATTTATGAAAACAATAGTGTGCGCGATAAAAAAAAAGTACCGTGACTGACTGACCGACAATGCACAGCTTAAACTAAATCTACTATAGACTTGAGATTTGCCATACATGTGCCTAGAGTAGCATACAGGTCCACTAAGGAAGCATTTTTTATATTTCCATGGGGTAGGACGATATTATCTAGGTATAGTTCGTTTTCAGATAGACACTTCCGTTTAGTCCTATTAGTAGGAATGAACGGACAGAAAATTCTGTTTAGTCCTACTATAGGACTTAATGGACAAAATTATCCGTTTAGTTCCACTAGTAGAGCTAAACGGAATGACTACATTAGACAATCCACGCATTATATCCTATTTCTAGGCCGTCTGCCCTTCGGGCATCTGAAGAAACCTAACCTAACCTACCTTTTAATGTGGAAAAATTATCTAACTTGCCCTATTTCGTGCCAGAAGTATTGGGACTAAACGGATTATTTCGTCCGTTTTATCCTATTAAAATTCGTGCCAGAAGTAGTAGGACTAAATGCATTATTTCGTCCGTTTATTCCTATTAAAATCCGTGCCAAAAGTAGCAGGACTAAACGGATTATTTCGTCCGTTTAGTTCTATTAGTAGGTCTGAATGGTAGACCAAAATAATAATAATTCATAATAATAATAATAATAATTCATTTATTTGCCAGAATACACAGAATATAAATACAAGGTATTAATGTATATCAAGTACAGTATTCAGTCGTATGATAACGACATGCAAATCAAATTAAAATTGGTATGTCAAGGTCAATTTCAACAAAATAAATAAAAAAGTTACAATGATACAAAACTACAATATGTCATGCAAACCAAATTAAATTATTTCAATGTCAACATAATTTAAAAAAAAGAAAAATATTTTTATACATCAATATACAACATTACAATAATTATCAATTACAAAATGAATAATATGACTAACTATTACAATATGATTATTTACAAAGAAATAAATATTTAATCAATTATGACTCCAAAAATTCCTTAACACTGTAAAAACATTGCTCATGTAACCATGTAGTAATTCTGGACTTGAAAACATTTCCCTGCAATAGTTTCAACTCCTCTGGAATCCTATTATACAAGACAATACACATATAATAGCAATTCTTCCTATAGATAGCAGTACGACAGCGAGGTAAATATAAAAGACCCCTGTACTGTGCTCTCTGTGTCCTTAGCATAACATCTGCTGTCATTTCAAACAAATCAGAATGATTTTTGACAAAAATACAAGCTTTTCTTATATACTTGCATGCCAAGGTCAAAACACGCAACTTTTTAAAAATTGTTCGGCAACTATCCGTGAACCAGGCATTAGTAACTGCGCGCATACATTTTTTCTGCAAAGAAAATGCTCTTCCAACGTCAGTAGAATTGCACCATAACAGCAACCCGTAATTAAGAACAGACGACACATACCCATGATAGGCTGTTGTCGCTGCCTCCACAGATACGGTATTTCTCAATTTTCTCAATGCGAACACAAAACTATCCAACTTAGAGCATACAAATTCAACGTGGCTTTTCCAATTTAGATGGCTATCAATATAAATACCCAAGAATTTAACATTACTAGATTCATTCAAAGTACAGTTATTATAATTTATATTTAAATGTAACGGATTATTCTGATAAGAATTAAACTGTATATACCATGTTTTAGATAAATTAATGTTTAAATTATTATTCTCAGTCCAATTCTTTATGTCAGTCAATGCTTTATTTATACTCATTTCATATGTTGCTTTATTGTCTCCCCTGACCAATAACGTTGTATCGTCTGCAAACAAAATGCATCTCTGTGATGTTGCCTTAGAAATATCGTTAATATACACCAGGAACAAAAGTGGACCCAAATTACTGCCCTGCGGCACTCCTGTCCTATTTATCCGAAAATCAGACCTATACGTTTTCTTTATTACATTCTTCCCCTTGGTGACAAATTTGGATATCTCTGTGCACTGTTTCCTATCAAATAAATAACTTCCGATCCAATCCAATGCAACTCCTCTAATTCCATTATGGTCAAGCTTAGCAAGAAGGGTACTGTGATCAACACAATCGAATGCCTTACTTAAGTCAAAAAAGATTGACATGACTGGATATTTGTCATTTATTGATTCGGACACATATTTGACCAAGTTAAAACAAGCCAATTCAGTTGAATGACCCCTCCTGAAACCATATTGATCGGGGTGTAGTAAATTATGTTTTCCAAAGTAATCCGTTAATCTTACAAACATGGCTTTCTCAAAGACCTTAGAAATAACTGAAACGATAGTAATAGGCCTGTGATTATTGGGATCACTGCGATCACCCTTCTTGAACAATGGTCTAAGTACTGACAATTTCAACTGATCAGGAAAAATACCGTGGCTGAAAGAGATGTTTATCAAATGAGCCAGAGGCACACTCAAAAAAATTGCGTTCATTTTTTAAATTTTTGTTGACAAACCATCATAACCACAGGATTTACTTTTATTCAGTGACATTAGTATTTTAAATGTTTCACTTACATCAACTGGTCTCAAAAATATTGTAGAGGGATTACTGTGTTGATTCCTAATATCTGACCGCAAATTCAAATGACTAGTATTTTTGCTAACAATATCAATAAAAAAATCATTAAAAATACTGCAAATATGTCGTGGATTCTTATATATTCTATCATTAAGTTTTAAATGGCTGATATCATTGTTATTAATACCAGTCTTTGTGGTAGAAGATATTACGTTTGTTTTTATTATATACAATATACTTACTATTACATATAATTTTTGATTTATTAATGCATTTTTTAAGAATTTTACTAATTATTTTATATTTCATCTTATTGGTTTGTGTGTTTTCTATTCTAGTTTTTAGGTATAGTGAACGTTTGGCTTTACTCGATTTTCTTATGCCTCCAGTCAACCAGGCCATTTTTTTCTGCCTATTACTTACTTTTACCTTTATAAACGGAAAGCATAATTCAAAAAGAAGGCACAGCCAATTATGAAACAATGTAAACGCCTCCCTCAAGTCATCTGAGTCCAGGACATCAGCAAAAGATGAGGCAGCGATGCACTGACAAAATTTGCGAATATTTTCCCCGCAATAATCCCTTTTAAATTCGAACCATGTTGAATGCGATCTTTTTTTATTCACTCTAACTGTCAATGACTGAGCTGTATCATGGTCAGACAAACAGAGTTTATGAGTGTTTGCTTCTACGTCCTTTAAATTGCTTGCAATTTGGTCGATACATGAATTAATTCTGGTAGGGGTATTAATATGCATTATGAAGTTATAATTCATAAACGTACCTTTCAGTTCTTGGGTGAACGTGTTGTCTTTCAAAACATCAATGTTCCAATCACCACAGAGTATTATGTTCTTCTTTTTATACTTCGATGTCATTTGAGAAAGCAACTTATTTAACTTGAATATAAAAACACCAACATGTGATTTAGTTTGCTCAGGTATTCTATACATAACAATAACTACAATATTCAAGCTTACAATTTAAATTCCACAACACTCAAAATAATAATTTGCTGCTAACTTTGATTCGAACTTAATCTGTTTTACTTCTAGAGAATCTCTTACGAGTATAGCAGTGCCTCCTCTGCGTTTTTCTCTACAATAGGATGCAGCCAATTTATAGTTCTGTACAATAGCATTACCTACAGAGCCACGTTTAAGAAAAGTCTCACTAAGACAAATCAAATCAACCTCCTGACCTTTATCTCTAAAATCCTGCAATGCAATCTGTAATATATCTAATTTCCCTAGCAAACCTCCAATGTTTTGATGAATTATACGGAACCTGTTCTGCAAGTTAGAATCATTATCTATATTACCATTACGAACGAAAAAACTGCGACGAGTCATGATGGTCATGTCCTGTATTTTTATCAAAATCATTATTATTATTAAAATCATTTTCGTCCAAAATTATTTGAACAATTCGATTTAAATCAGCAAATAAAGTCCTTAAACCAAAAATATTTATACAGCCAGTACTATAATGGAACATTTCACAATCATAAGATAAATGCATGTTGCTATCTAGAAGATAGGCATAGTTATATTTTGAGTTGTCCATATACAATAACCTATTAAAGGACTCCACTCCAAAGTTGTACATATTTGCAAATTTATTCATACTAAATATTGGATAACATAACACGACATTTGTATGTGTTATTCTTGAAATAATGTTCCTAATGTATTTAAAATACTGTGATTTTTTGAAATCTTCTTCACCAATAAAAACAAAACAGAAGTCATTTTTAGTGAAGCACGCCAACTTTGTGTCTATGTTGTGTAATAGTGATCTTATTCCAGCCCCTGGATAAGGATAGTGACAAATTTTATATTTAACTCCTAAAATTAAATTGGCAGTCTGATTAAATTTGTTATGTTTATTGGTGCTGATCATGCATATGTTACCATTAATCAAATTTATGTTTCCACAACTGTTTCCAGATACAGTGACATCTAGAGGAGATATAGACAAACTGGAACTATTATTTTCGAGGTCTAAAACCAACTTTGTAATGGTCTTTGATTCAACTATTTGATCCTCCGCATCACTACGTAGTTTTGGTGTAGTTACAACTCTTGACCTTGATTTTCTTTGACTTCTTGATGATAATGATTTTGATGATATTGCATTCGACTTGCAAATATTTGTTAATGTACTTATTTTAGCCGTGTACTCATCTATTTTTATGTTTAAAGTTTTATTCTCCATAAGAAGATTCTCTATCTCCTGCTCAGCTATAATCAATTTATCTTGCAATTCAATTATTTTTGTATTCAAAGCTTCTATTTCTCCATACAAATCTAGTCCGATTTCTGGACAACTTCTGTTCAGTTTACTGCAGTTCAGTGAGGATAATGATGATGATGAAGAATCCAAATCTTCGTCTTTGATAGGAGAAGTAGCACAATTTTTAGCTGCAACTTGCTTTTTTTCCTCTGCGTAACATTGCTAATTGAAGGGGAATGCAAATCAGGTATTTTGGCCGGAAGCGTTT
Organism: Archips crataeganus; assembly: GCA_947859365.1. NCBI lineage: Eukaryota > Metazoa > Arthropoda > Insecta > Lepidoptera > Tortricidae > Archips > Archips crataeganus. Next base: position 4,206,015 of record OX402049.1, on the reverse strand, counting down.
TTTTACAATCGCAGTTTATGCATATCCATGCCTCTTTACGCTCCTTGGACATGACATTGCGAAATCGCAATTCCGAAACATTAGTACATTTAACATCAAAAGCACTTCCGCATTGAGAACATTTCAAAAATTGTCTGGTTTTGATAATATTCTTGCACTTGGAACAAGTAATACCGCTCTCTGGAGTCATTATTAATAATTACTGAAATATTTTATAGTCAATAATTTTCGCATTTAAGTGCATGTGTATCCTGGTTTTCACAACATATAATAGATGGCGCTGTCAACTCAAATCATTTAGGGTAACTGAAACATCTCCCTATAGCAACACTAAATTCGTTACACTATGAGGTTGGCACAAGTCCAGTGATGTTTATGAACGTAGCCAATGTGTCACAGTACAGTACTGACAGTTGACAGTTGTCATTAAACAGCTGATTTAATTACCGTTCAATTTGGTTATTGATATTGATATAATTAAGCTGTTATTTTAAATTTTTTGTTTGTGTGCGTGCTATCCAAAATAATAGTAACGATCTTCTTATTACTTTGAGCGTGATAATTGCTTGAAACTGCTTACCAAAGCGTCGTGAACACATTTTTCATATTCATAGTGGTAGTGTCTTGTTTTTCACCGAATTTCACCAAGGTTTGTGATGTTTTACAACTTATTTTTAAATAATATTGTTAGAGCGCAATATAAACGACTATTCATGTGACAGCTCACATACCCAACGTACATAAAACGTACTGTACGTACGAATATAAACTTTGTTTGTTTCTTTGTTTGAAGGGGGTAATCTCTGAAGTTACTTACCTACTGAGCCCGTTATAAAATTCTTTCTCCAATAGAAAGCTACACTATCCCTGATTGAAATAGTCTATTTTTTCTTCAGTAAAATGCAAAATTCTCGGGGGAAAAAAATTAGAAACTTTCAAGGCATGATTGATTTGGAATAACTTAAAGCCTTTTTTCATTTGTAAAAAGTATGTTTTCAGGTTTCCTTTTGTTTTACAAGATCTACGAGCACGTGACCTCTTTAATTCGGGAACAGTATCTTAAAGTAATACAAATTGTGTTGAAATTGAATATAATGATTATTACACAACGTATTTTTTTATAAAATAAAGAATGGAAGCATAGAATACTAATGTTTCAATTTTTGCCATAATGCATCAAGGTATTTGAAAGCAAATTGAAAATACAAACGCTTTATAATGACAGTCAGATATATTTTGCAATAATCAATCAAGTTCTGTAATGTATGACCGGTTGGAAATAAACGTTAAAAATATAATTTTTCAATAACGTGTTAAACGAAACTGTTTATTTTATTCTGTTTTACTAATCGAAA